>OU342638.1:35666252-36982477 GCA_910589415.1 Malachius bipustulatus | reverse complement strand
TAATGATGATGACTATTTTAATATCACCATCACTATCACTATCTGGGCTCAATTTGTGTTAGTATAACAACATTAATCACAGATGTAATTATGTACGTACCTACGTACGTAATTAGGTTCATTACAGCATCCTTCATTAATTATTTGATTATTATTTTTTTCGATTACTGCTGAAAAATGTAACTATTTAAAATATAATAATAATACATAATTGTTATTTTATAAAATATTCCGATAATTATTATTATTCTGTAAAATATTGTATTTTTTGTATATATTATTATTATTATCAATGTATTATTTTAAAAGTTGTTTACGTTTATGTTTGTTTCGCCCATGTAAATGTAAGTGTTGTTTTATAGTTATACATATTATAAATAATGAAACTATATGAAGTGTAAGTGCTTGTAAATAATATTGTGATAAATAAATTAATTTGCACAATGTGAAACAAGTTTTCTTGCAATTAGAACAATTAAATCCCTCCTTGACCATGCTAATTTTAATGTTACTTTGATCCCCTATTACTGTAGTTTCAATAAATTCCCTTAGATGGCAGCACTTCTATCCAATTTGCATTCAATAATTCCATACACTAGCAATTAAATCAGCCTTTGTTATCAATTCAATGTTAAGATAATCAATATTAATTAATTTAAATAAATCGCCCTTTTGCAAAATGCAAAAGATAAATTTCATATAAAAGAAACTGTTAAATAGATAAATAAAGTAGTTTGAATAAATTCCACCAGGTGTCGCATAATATTCAGTGATTGTTCAATGTTCTATGAAATTTTTATCTCTCAATGACTGTCGTTTGTTATCGAGTGACAATAATGACAATTGTAAACTGTCATGATAAATGACATGATTAAAAAATAAAAAAAGTGTCATCGCAGATGTATACTGATTGTGTAGTTGTTTTTACGGTTCTATGTATTAAATAATAAAAAAAATTAACGAAAAGTGATCTAAAAAGAGTCGGTGACATCGAAATTACATCCCTGCAGTTATCGAAGACAACTGTTTCGAATTAACAACGGTGAGTGAGTTCAATTTTATTAATCTCAACTCCTCCATTACACGTCATTTGTCATCGGGTTCCGATTTAATTATTCGGTTAGATTTCTGATAATTCGTAATAATTGAGCCGCCGGTCGCAGGTTAAATAATTAAAAATGATTCTATGCTTCAAAATCAAATCGTTTTAAGTTATCTGTTACGCCAGGATAATCTCGAAATGTATTTTTGCGGTTACCGTTATTACATTTGGGTAATTTATCGACGAGGAGAGGGTAAGCAACCCAAAATACAGCAACACCATTATCGGCACGGCGCAGGCGTGAACGCTGGAAAATTTCACGCGCCTTATCTCCATGGCTACAGTTACTATTATTATTTACTAAATTTATTATAAATAGAGTATTGATTTTTACAATAATTATTAATGTCGTGACGTCACAAATAATAATAACGACATAAGTAGTGTGTTTTAGTTTTAAAAAATACCCAGTTTTCGGTGATAAATTAAATATTCTCTTCATTCATGTTTATAGTGACAAAATTAAAAGTGACAATTTTGACAACATGGAGTTTTGGAGCGTTCAATAATTAACTGTCTGTGGGGCACTTTCATTAGACATTTTTATTTTTTGACAGCATTATAGATCGATTTCCTTCAGATTTTTGATCAGAAATAACTTCTTTTATAGTTTCTTTTTTACTATTAAACTTGTCATGACATGTTTTTGAACCTGACAGTTTGTAATTTTCATTTTTTGGACATGTAGGGGTTATTTTATTTCAAATATAGGTAGTTATCTATTTGAGAAATTACAAATATATAAGATGACAATGACACATTAATAAGTTAAGAGATGGACATTTAAATGAACGAGTTACAATTACGGGATCTTTATTGTGACGTCATAAGATAAGGATCTGATTGTGTGACGTCACTGGAGAGTTAGCAAAATCGGCTTTAAGGTTCGCAAAACGGCGATTATACTGTTACATTTTAAAGGAGAATGGTAAATTTATGAAAAATTAATCGAAGATCGCAGAAATTTAAAGTAAATGGGAAGGGTACTTATATTTTTTTATCTTTTAAGATTATTTATCAATATTTTTATTGCGTCATTTATGAAATTATTTTTCGTTAGTGACCGGATTCACGTTATTACATCACATATCGCTTACCTGCTGAGAAATATAACCAGGTTCAGGTACAATAGTGCATACATACGCATAATGTACCGAGTTTTTATTATTTGGATGAATAATGTCGTTGTTGAAAAGCAATTTTCGATTGCGTTATAATAAGAGGTACACAAATAACCTCTCGGCGATAAAAAGATCGCATAGGAACGATATTTTCGATATTACAGATCGTTTTTGTAACAAATATTGATGTCGATAATTTTTGTATCTATACGGTAATAATAAATAACGTAATAGCCGCCTGTGCATTCAAGGATTTCAAGGGCGACCTCAGTGACATTGGACAATCGCTAACGTTTGTACTTATCGGCTTATCGCTTGTACAAGGTGCCTTCGAGTTTCTTTCTTTTTTGCAATTTTACAAGTTCAAATTTATTTTGTTTCAATGTTGCAATGTCGTTTTGAGAGCTATGGCAAAACTTTTCATGATTATTATTATTATTAATTAACGAGGGATTAATTAGGTAACAAATTGATTATTAGGTAACAAATGATGTGGATTTTTTTTCTTCGATGCCGGTAATGTTTCGTCTTGTTTACGACTCGTCATTTTTGTAAATTTTTACTTTTACCAGGTTTCTAAGTAAAATTCCAATAATTTAATTTAATGTTTCCCTAAAATCTGATGATATTATATTCCCAAAAACAGGGAAATTCGTAAATTTTGTCCAAATTTACCTCATTTTAGCTTTTTAGATTTTTTCTTGTACTTGCACATTAGAATAGATCAGTTTTTCCGGGACAACGTCCCAAGCTAAGCAAACATAGGTAATTTTCCCCCCTAAACCGTTCAAAAATTGTTTGTTCTTCTGTGGCTCTGCTCTTACACTAGGTATCAGTATCAGAAGATCTATGACCCCATGTTTCGACTTTAATGGCACTCATCATGCACCTATGATGATGGATTTTTTCTAACGATCGCGCTTAATGATCAGCTGATGATTTCCAAGTGACATTCATCCGATCCAGGCATGGGCCCACCTTTCCTCATTCCTATAAGAAGCACTTGACCCCCCTCGAGGTCGTTCAGTTGGTACAAGTTTACGGTTCGAGTCGGTCGGTGTCCCCCCCACTTCTTCTTTTTCGCGTCGTACGATAAGAACACGCGATCGCGGCCGCTATTAAAAATTAATTTATTGAAAACAGTTAGTTCCATTCGCCAGTGGTGGAGAGAACTTGGTGACGCCGCGAGTGCTTGCAATAGAGGATTCCTGTGAGCGCGCGTCGTTTGTAATAATTACGCGAGGTGCAAAAAAAGTGAACTGGGATTTAATTTTTATTTTGTTTAATTGAAGGTAAATATAAAGAAAAATGGTGTGCGGGCGAGGTGGGTAGGTATGTTCGGATTTAAATCGTTTTATTCATGAGTTTCGTTTTCACCCAGACCGAGTCGACTTTCTCTCGTTTTAATGTGGAATTTATTTATTTATATTTATTTTAATAGGACCAGGACCTGGATTGATTATTGATTTATTTTATTTCATAATCATTCCAGATTTTCAGGCCAAATTGAAAAATGCGATATTAAATTTTTTGAAAACACCCTTGAAAAGTATGACACTTCTTGTGTAACAACCGTGCCAAATTATGACACTTTCTCAAGTTCGCATGACATGTTGTGACGTGTTACAGTTCACCAGCGTTCAGCGACACTGCCTTTTTGGCAGTTACAAGAGGCCTGCGGTTGCGCGTTGTAATGTTTCATGAACTCTGACTCATTATAAGTAACCGGAACCGGATTTTAATCAAACGAGAGAGATCTAACCTGGTAATGATCTGTAAGTGTTTTGGTCAATTCAGGACGTCTCCTTTCGAATAAAACAATATAAAGTCCGGCGCGGGCCTCTTGCAGTCTCCAAAGAGGCAGCATCGCTAGGCGCTTGTTTATAATTCACCTTCAATTTGGTCATTTCGTAATAAGTTTTATGTCAAGGTCATTTTTTAAATCTTTTTGGCTGTCTTTTTGCTTTAATAATTTTCTTTTGAGCATTGAATGACGTCTCGATTGGTAATCTTCTTGATTACACTTTTATGTCACGTTTTATAATTTTTTTGACGGGGTATGTCATTTTGGAACGTTATTTGTCAATTTTTACGTTAATTTGTGCCATTTTCTATAGAATTTATGCCTCGTTGCTTGTCCTGAAGCAATTTTGGCCGATTTACGCTATCTTTAAAAATAATTATACATGACAGTTTGTTAATTTTGACATTTTGTTGTATTGAAATTTTTATCCACCGCTGATTTGTATGATTTTTCAGTTGTTGTTAGTTCTAAAACTATAATTAATTAACGTTAATTTCTGCTTTTATGGCGCCAAAGAGAGAGAGAGAGAGAGAGAGATAGAGAGAGAGAAAAGAATCTGATTTAATTATTTGTTGTGACGTAGTGTGCGTTAAGAAACTTCTCTACCTAATTCTTTAATGCTCAATAAGTGGAATGGCTGACACTGACCTGACGCACCATTATACGAAGGCCATTAATTTATAGAGAATGGTGAGGTAATCTGACAGTTGATAGTTTCGTTAGTTTTTTTATTTTTTCGATTTGTTGATTCTGGGCATGTTGCCTAGGTATTTAGCCAGTATAATTCTGTCAGTTTTTATTTCGCTCAAGGACGGAAGATGGGAGGACTGGGAGATAATTCAATCAATTCAATGCCAGTTTTAATGAACCAGTTATCGCTTTTCCAAATCTAGGTTACTTTTTTTTAATTTTCTTCCAAAAATCGCTTCAATATATTTTTTCATAAAACTTGTTCTATGACGTGGTAGGTAATTAAAAAATGATATTTTTGATGGCGTTTATTACCGCTATGATTGGGTTTTAAGCAATAGAGAGGCGGCTTGATTTTTATTTTTTAAACTAGGTGATGTGGAAATTGAAATATGACATTTTTGACAGCTATCACAAGTTTTGACAGTTCGTGATTTTTACTTTAAAGGCACCGAAAGGCTGTTTTATTTATCGTCTGCATGAGAAGAGCCTGCTTCATTATTAAGCTGACGAAAAAAAAGCTGAAATTAGGGCGCTAAGACTCCCTTTAACGTTTTCAACAATCCCAACTGCCGGAGTTGTTGTTGGTTTCCCGATAAGGAAACGGGCAAGCACGTGGTGAATGAGAAAAAAATTTGCAATTTTATTTTGTAACACTAATTTGCATACAATTCCATTAGAATTAGGTCATAGAATCACGAGCGTAAAATGCACCTTGTATGCGTGCGTGCTACTGATTTAAATTCCCAGTTATTGTTGGATTGAAACGCAGAAATTTTTCTTCATTTCTACGATAACAATAACGAATTATAATAAAATATAAATAATTTGTTTAAAAGAAAATACCTACAAATTTGATGAGAATTTCAATGGCGGTTGCTGTCAAGGTCATTCCAATTGCCTGGCTCAGGTATAGATTTATATTTTTTTAAGTTGAAGTAGGTAGTTTATACTAGTACTGGTAGTTGGTAAGGTAATCGCGAGGAATCGGAAAGTCCCAGGACGTCTGATTTGTAGGCAAATTCCACTACACGATGCCTTCAGATAAATAATCAGAAAATTATAAAATTGAATTATTAATCATTGCTGGAATTATAAAAACTAAAAGCACCGAATCATCATGTATATGTGACATTGTTTTTGGTTTTACCACTGGTACCAGCAGGTATACCTAATAGGTATATTGGTCCCATAATTTTTTGAGTTGCACTTTGCTCCAATCAATTTTTTATTTATTTGTTATATTATTAATATTATTAGGCACCTGTTGATAATTCAAGGAAACGCAGTAGGTAATTCGCGAGAAGAATTATTAGACATGTAAAATTTCAATTCCAATAAGTAGCATTTTTTATAAGTCTGTGTAAAAGTTTTAAGGTTTTCTCACCGTTTGCATTCAACAATAAATTGATCGTTTATAAGCTAATAAGCATTCTCTAATGTTTTTTTTTTTTTTTGTTTTTGTGTGTGAAGATCTTCCTTTTTTCATTTTATGTCACTCTTTTCTTGAATACTTAATTAATTTTAATGGTTTCGTATTATCCTACTTGATGTTTACTGCCGCTTTCGATGCTTCTAATGATACCTTTTAATTATTTTAATTGCAATCATTTAAATTACTTATTTTGTTCGGTCACTGTTTAAAACTGATTAAAGCGTGCTGCAACTGTAATTACGAATGTTTTTGTTCTATATTGCGGCCATTTAAAGTGTAATACTTGAAACAAGTACCTTTTGATAATTATGTTCATGTTAGGTTGGTCTCCACGTGACGTCACGTACTTTCCGAATTTATAGAATCAGAAAGTAATACGTCACTTCTGTCAGAGTCAGAAGGTCACCTGTTTTAGAAACGAGCGTCTATCTAGGTACAGAAAATCTCTTATTATAACTGCATGGATTATTTCAAACAGCTGTTCGTTATTTAAGTAAAAAAAAAATAGAAAAGAAAAAGAAACATGACCGGGACCGGACAATTATTATTATAGTGTGACGTGTCAGATAAAGAAAAATGAACAAAGCCTTTTGATTTGAATCCTGAACGCATGCGTCAAGGAGCCGCGCTCAGCAGATTGTCGACAGATTTTCTGCAAGTGTTCTAGAAGAAATTCTATGGAAAGATTGCTCAGGCCATAAAATAAGAAAATTGTTTACTTATAATAATAAGAACGTTTACGTGCAGGTTTCCTTTTTTAGAAACGAGTTCTCTTAATAATAAAATAACGCATGCGCGGATAATTTCAAACATTTCCACACTTCAGGGCTGCGTTCACAATAACGCGCCGTTAAGGTGGTAAACAATCTACCGGGAGTTCCTGCTTGTGTGTTGTTTTAAAATAAAATCTCTCAGAAGTTTCACTGTTTAATGTACATAACCTAACTTTTTTGATGTTATAAAATTTTCCATTTTTGATTACTCATTAAAAATGGGCAATATAATTCGATAAAACCTGAAACGTCATGTTCTTATACTCATGATTCAGAAAATTCGATCAGCTGTTCTCATTTATCACTTTTTTTTCTGCGCATGACGGGCGTGTACCCAATTTTATTCTGAACGGTTTAGGGCAACTCCTGCAAACGGCGTTTATTGTGAACGCACCCCAGCAAAACCGAATAAGAAACTTCACCAAGGTGCAAAAATGATTTATATGACCTTTTAAGATGCAGAAAAATCAAAAGCGCCTTTTGAATATTCTAACCGCGTCGAAATCATATATTATGTCATGGGTGTTCCAAAAGGGATTTTGATTCTATGCGCAAGTGTGCTCAGACAATAAGAGAAGAAATCAAAAATTAAATTATTTATTTATTTATTTATAAGAATGCCTACGTGCAGAAGGTCTCCCAAGGGAACCTCTATTACCGCTTACTACGTTAGTGTCGGTAATGCAGATTCCCTAGGTCTCCTGTTCTATCAAAGAGAAACTACTGTCTATTTGCATAAAAAAATTGTTTCTTAAAATAACGCATGCGCGTATAATTTCAAACAGGTCGTCTAACTGCAGTAAAATAGAATAAAGAACATGAAATTACGTCATGAATTTCTTTGATTTTCCTTCATTTCAAACGGTTCACGCATGCGTCAAGATGCCCGGCCGCGTTCAGATACTAAATTAATGAATGTGAGTAAAATTATTCGAAAAAAGTGATAATTTTATAGATTATATTTGTAATGAACTTTCGTTTATATCTATTCCTCTATTCCCTGAAAAATGTAGTAATACGGCTAGGTATAAGGAAGTTATAAAAAAAACCAACCCTTATTAATTATTATGCAACCAATCATACTTCTAACTTGCCTTAATCCTTTGACTAGGAAATCATCAATTTTAGGCGGTTACTACCTCCATGGCAGCTACGCGTGCGCATTTGTACGTTTAATGGATTGTTGAATGATCAAATCACAGAAGAATCAAATTAAGAAAATTATTTATTCACATGAACCTGATGAATTGAGACATTGGTGGGCATTATTAGACCCCTCTCCCTCTGAAACTTCAGGAAAATGAAACGGTGGTGGATTTATTGGAGGAGTAACCTCCGGAACTGTCATTGAAAATTGAAATAGCATCCTTGTTAATTTTATTTTAAATTTTTGTTCATTTCTTCTTGCAATTAGTCCAAGTGAGTGTCATATTTACGACGTTATCGTCTCAATTTGACAATACTTACTATAATAAAAGAGATACAATTCATCTACTTTAAAAAAACTCGACCCTCTCTCTTTTTCCTTGCACAGAAATAATCCGAGATGTCAGCGAAGGCAATAAGAGAAGCCACCGGCAAAGACCTGCTGAACCGGCACCTGAAAGACACGGCGGCCGTCCACTGCAGATTCGCCACAGTCAAACTGGGCGACACTTTTGATCAAATCGTCGCCTCGAACCCGTGGATCAAGACCGAGAAGCTGGTCGCGAAACCCGATCAATTGATCAAACGAAGAGGAAAACTCGGTGAGTAAATCCCTGACCTGACTTGTCTAAACATTCGATCATCACCCATTAACCACGAAACTCGCCAGGTCTGATATCGGTGAACAAGACGGCGCCGGAGGTGTCCCAGTGGATCTCGGACCGCATGGACAAGGAGATCAAGATCGGCTCGGCGACGGGCAAGCTGCGCACGTTCCTGATCGAGCCGTTTGTGCCGCACAAGCAGGACGAGGAGGTGTACACGTGCATCTACTCGCACAGGCACGGCGACACGATTCTCTTTTACCACGAGGGAGGCGTCGACGTGGGCGACGTGGACGCCAAAGCTGTCAAGCTGGAGGTGCCGGTCGGGGACCAGGTAAGTTTTTCAGGTCGTGAAAGTGACTAGAAGAACTATGAATCATAATATTTTGTTGCAGATCGATGAATCGACCGTGACCGAAAAACTGCTCGGGAAAGTCGCTCCCGGCAAGAAACCCATGATCGCCAGGTTCATCACCAACCTGTACAAGCTGTACGTCGATCTCTACTTCACTTACCTGGAAATAAACCCGTTGGTCGTGACGGATAAAGAAATCTACGTCCTCGATTTGGCAGCCAAGCTGGACGCAACTGCCGATTACCTCTGCAAGCCGATGTGGGGCGAGATCGATTACCCACCGCCGTTCGGACGAGACGCCTTCCCCGGTACGAACCGTGTTCTGTTTGAGTGGGTCTATTATTTATTTTTTATTAATTATTCTTACAGAGGAAGCTTACATAGCGGATCTGGATTCGAAATCGGGCGCCAGCTTGAAGCTGACCATCTTGAATAAATCCGGGCGGATCTGGACGATGGTAGCCGGAGGAGGCGCTTCCGTCATTTACAGCGACACCATTTGCGATCTGGGAGGCGCCGGCGAGTTGGCCAATTACGGGGAATATTCCGGTTGGTTCCCATTTGCGCCAAATCATGAAATAATCCTCCTAACGATGTCGTAATTTTCGCAGGTGCCCCCTCGGAGCAACAAACTTACGAGTACGCCAAAACGATCCTCTCGTTGATGACTCAGGAGAAGCACCCGAAGGGCAAGGTCCTGATCACGGGCGGCGGGATAGCGAACTTCACGAACGTCGCCGCCACGTTCCGGGGCATCATAACCGCCCTGGTCGAGTTCCAGGAGCGTCTGATCGAGCACAAGATCTCGATATTCGTGAGACGAGCCGGTCCGAATTACCAGGAGGGTCTGAGGAGGATGCGGGAAGTCGGGCAGACACTCGGTGAGTCCTCTCTCGGTCTTTTTTTTTTTATATTAGTTTTTTTACCGTTTTGTGTGTGTTTGGCAGGCATCCCGTTGTATGTGTTCGGTCCAGAGACTCACATGACGTCGATTGTCGGAATGGCGTTAGGGACGAGGCCGATTCCTCAGGAGAACAATGTCGAGTTTGCGACGGCGAATTTCCTGTTACCCAGCGGCGATAAGCAGCCGAACAAGAAATGCCTGGACGCTAACAGCGTGGACGGGATGGACGTGTCGTCGAAATGCGTCATCAAAGCTCCCAGCAAGGTTGGTTGGGTGGTTGGTCGGAGTGGTTGTGCTCATTAAAGTGTGGTGTGTCATTCATTCATTCTTCTTCTTCTTCTTCTTTTTTAAAGTTTTGTATTTAATTGTGTAAGTAGATGTTTCTCTTCTGATTGGCGAAAGTGTCATTGTTAGATTTTCCTCTTGAAATTCAAGATAATGACATGGTCATGGATTTATTATTGATATATCCACATCTACCCTGGAGTTAAATTCAGTCACTAAATCTATGGGCATTTTATTTTCTTGACATTTCAGGAGGGAGAGAACCTCTTGGTCTTGGTAGTTCTCATAATTGTTTTTGAGGCACTATTCGGGCTTGTTGATAATTTTATAAAAAAAAAGCTGCAAAATAGGTTTAGCACACTATTATAAATTGTTAATCGGTAGTAAAGAAATAACAATTATTGTACAAAATTTGTGACTTGTAAAAATGGCTTTTACTTTCGCCCATCAGATGATTTTCAATCAAGAACATCTTAATTACATAATCTTAAGGTTCTAATAACTAATACTAATGTACATTATTTTGTATATATTTTGTACATACATACATACACAATACAAGGTAATCTTGTAATGCAAGTGGTGGTCTGGTCAGTTATGAATGATTATGATAGTGCTGCCTCTTTTGGAAATGATGGAACTAAGACTTGACAACTAAAAAACTTGACAAGGTCCATGTCAATAGCTTGTTGGCGAGTTTTTGTTAGTAAAAAGATCTACTAAAATATTATTTTGTCAGATGTTGCTTGAGAAGTGACAATAGCCAATATTTCTTTTCAATTTCGAAAAAAACTATAATAAAACTAATAACAAGGAAATCTAATTATCCCCCTATTAATAATTATGTTCCCTTGTTATGTTAAAAGATTTGGTCTGAGATTAAATTAGATATTTCGACAATGAAATGACACATCAGATCTGACATTTGATTTGACGTTAGCGACAGGGCTATTGACTGTCATTTCCAGAGAGCAGCAATGAGTCTCACTCCCAATCGTATTACTTGATGAATTGGTTGGTGGTTTGGGCTATGGCTCGCTGGAATTTATTTTCTTATTTAACGCTTCGTTTTAGTAATTTATTAACAATTCTTTCCTTTTTTTTTAATCAGTTATTTAAAGGTATTTAAATAATTGCTGTATATAAAAGTGGCTTTTTTTTTGGTAATTCGTGTAATAATTTTCTTTATGTAGGCAACGAATCGCTTATTAATTTTAATGATTGCTACTACAGCTCGAAATTTCTTTATACAGTATTGTTCTGATTATATTCATACTATTGGATATTTTTAAGGAAGTTGTCCGACCGACCATAGCTAAAATCTCCATAGAAAACATGCAGGTAAATTCACGATTTTCATTCCGTTCTATTCAATAAAAAAAAAATCGTCCTTCTCTTTCATTCGTAAATACGTTCGCCCAAAAGGAACCGCGATAAAGAGCCCCCCGAATTAACCCAAGTGCCGTTTTAGTCGGGCGACGCTCCGTCAAGTAACAAGCCGTTGTTCACCGACAAGACCAAGGCGATCGTGTGGGGGATGCAGAGCCGTGCCATTCAGAGCATGCTCGATTTTGATTTCGTGTGCAGTCGCCCGGAACCAAGCGTCGTCGCCGTCATCTATCCCTTCACCGGCGACCACAAGCAGAAATACTACTGGGGACACAAGGAGGTCCTCATCCCCGGTTAGTACGCCCATCATTCACCTGCAACGGGAATTAAAATATTAACGTTACGTTTAGTTTACAAGAAAATGCACGATGCCATGACGAAGCACCCGGAGGCCGATGTCCTGGTGAATTTCGCCTCCCTCCGGTCGGCCTACCAGAGCACCGTCGAGACCATGGAATTCCCCCAGATCAGAACGATCGCCATCATCGCCGAGGGAATCCCCGAGAACCAGACCCGCAAGCTGATTAAGCTGGCCAACGAAAAACACGTCAACATCATCGGACCGGCCACTGTCGGCGGTCTCAAGCCTGGTAAGACTCGCCTTGATTTTTTTTCCTCTTTAATTTCACTCGGAAAATGTCGACAGGTTGTTTCAAGATCGGCAACACGGGCGGCATGATGGACAACATCCTCCATTCGAAGCTGTACCGTCCCGGCTCGGTCGCATACGTCTCCCGTTCGGGCGGCATGTCCAACGAGCTGAATAACATCGTCTCGAAGGCGACGGACGGGGTGCACGAGGGCGTCGCGATAGGCGGCGACCGCTATCCGGGCACGACCTTTATGGACCACATCATGCGTTACCAGCACGACGAGCGCGTCAAGATGATCGTGCTGCTGGGCGAGGTGGGCGGCGTCGAGGAGTACGAGGTGTGCGAGGCGCTGAAGGACGGACGCATTAGGAAACCGCTGGTCGCCTGGTGCATCGGGACGTGCGCCGGTATGTTCAGCAGCGAAGTGCAGTTCGGGCACGCCGGCAGCTGCGCAAACAGTAACAGGTGAGTGGTTTCAATTTTTTACTGTCACTTTCTTCATTTTTTTCTTTTCTCTTACTGAAAGTGTTTTTCATAATGTTATTCGTATTATTAGAGAGACTGCAACAGCAAAGAACGCCGCACTGAAAGAGGCCGGGGCTCACGTACCCGAATCGTTCGATTATCTCGGCGAGGTAATCGCCCGAGTTTACGAAGAGCTAGTATCGCACGGCATAATCATCCCAGCTGCCGAAGTGCCCCCGCCGACCGTTCCCATGGACTACAGTTGGGCGAGGGAGTTGGGGCTGATCCGCAAGCCGGCCAGTTTCATGACGAGTATATGCGACGAACGAGGACAGGAGTTGGTTTATGCCGGTGAGTAAAGCAAGACCCTGATTAGTTCGGAGAGCGCTAACCCTGTTTTAAATTCATTCAGGCATGCCGATTTCGGATGTACTGCAGAAGAACGTGGGCATCGGAGGAGTCATCTCGCTGCTCTGGTTCCAGCGGTGCTTGCCCCCGTATGTGTGCAAGTTCTTTGAGATGTGCCTGATGGTCACGGCGGATCACGGACCGGCCGTCTCGGGGGCGCACAACACGATCGTGTGCGCCCGGGCCGGGAAGGATCTCGTATCGAGCCTGGTGTCCGGACTGTTGACGATCGGGGACAGGTTCGGGGGCGCCTTGGACGGTGCCGCCAAGCAATTCAGTGACGCTTACGATACCGGTAAGTTTTTTTTATTAATAAGATTGTTAATTATTCGTAAATAATAATTTGGTAATTGCTTCCAGGCTTACACCCCACCGAGTTTGTGAATCATATGCGCAACAAGGGTCAGCTTATAATGGGAATAGGGCACAGGGTGAAATCGATCAACAATCCGGACCAGAGGGTGAAGATCGTGAAAGAGTTTGTGATCGCGAATTTCCCGGCGACTCCTTTGTTATTGTACGCGCTGGAAGTGGAGAAGATCACCACCAGCAAGAAGCCGAATCTTATATTGAACGTTGACGGGGTCATTGCGTGTTCGTTTGTGGACATGTTGAGGAATTGCGGAAGTTTCACAAGGTACTTGACTCTACTAAGCGCTTAGCGGTCTGAATGTTATCTAATCGTTTTGCTTGTTCCACAGCGAGGAGGCTCAAGAGTACATTAACATCGGGGCGATAAATTCCCTGTTTGTGCTGGGACGTTCCATCGGGTTCATCGGTCATTACATGGATCAGAAGAGACTGAAGCAGGGTCTGTACCGGCATCCCTGGGACGACATCTCCTATGTCCTCCCGGAGCAGTATAACAATTAGAGAAGGTCTATTAATTAATTATTGTAATTACTGATGGATGGACTTTCGTTTGTTTGATCGAAATCGCCTAAACGATGGTCCACCATTATGTTTGGTCACAGAAAAAGTTCATATTTTTGTATATATTTTTGTTAATCGATTCGTAGAATCGTTAGCAAGCACATTGTATTTTTGAGTATGAGACGCACCAAATTCTTAATCGTCCGATCTAAATGATTGTATTTATTGAATCATGTTTCTCTGTGATCACTCACTTGATTGTACGATTGTGTTTTTCATGTCAAGAAGGTGTCATAACAATGGAGCTCATTATTATAATTATTATTAAAGAGACGTTAATATTTTTTCATCATGTTAAGAGGATAAATTAATATTTTTATTACTAAGTTTTTTCAAGATTTTTGATGTTTAATCAAGATAGGTGTCACATTTTAATTAGATTGTATATTGGAATTTTTGTATGTATTTATTACGTGAACTGAGTCTATTTATATATTATTAGTTTTTTTTTTTTGTTAAAGGGAAGTAACATTTCCGGTTGGTTTAAACTTTCAAAGTGGACTTGTAGTTAGTATTTATATAATTTTCAAAATAAAAATTATTTAATGTTTGTGGTGGTTTGATTTAATTAAACCAGGATCACAGAGATGAGAGGAGATCTTTTCCCTCCAATTCGGCAAAAGATCTCCTCGCGTCTCTGCGATCCTGATGGGGACTTTTCAATTTCACTCAAACATGGTCGACAACGAATTTCATGAAATAATAATTTCAAAATCCCCGACCAGGATCACAGAAACGCGAGGAGATCTTTTCCCTCCAATTCGGCAAAAGATCTCCTCGCATCTCTGCGATCCTGATGGGAACTATTCAAGATCTTTTTCTTCCAATTACTAAGTAGTAAATTTAATTCTTTTGATAAAAAATAAATTACAAAAATTTATTGTTTTAATTAATTTATTCAGTCATTCTTATAATATTGTACACATTTCTGGATTCATTCCTTTCCATTCTTTGTAAATGTATATAAAAGTAGGTTGTAATTACAAAAAAATAATATACTTACAATAGTAAAAATACTTTAAGTAAAAAAGTTCCTTATAGTAATACAATGATTAAAAGTATTCAATAAAATAAATCAACATTTACAACACTATTAGATATTAACAATAACGAACCTATGGGGGTAATGGCGGTACTGGTACTGGTACCGGAGAGTCAACTTTACAAGAAATTATAAATCCGAGGACTCGACTACATATTATAAAAATACAACTATGTAATGTAATAACAATGTAAAGTTGAACAAACTTGCTATTCACAAACAATAATCAATTATCATTATTATTTTACAGTAGGTAGTACAGTATTAAATCAACTTAAACATTATCAATTTATTACTATTACTATTCGTTATTCATTTATTTATTTACTATGGTAGTAGCGCCTTTACTGAGTGTGTTATTTCAAAATCGATTAAATCAATTTGTTCACTAGACTTGTTTGTTGTATTGAGCATACCAAGCGTTAAATATCTTAACCAGAGTAGGTACATATATTGACCCTCACTGTCACTGTCACTCTTATCTGAAAAAGTATGTACGGTTAGTGAAGTGGCTCAGTCAATTCATGAAAATGTGTAAGAGATGTGAGAAAATGTGAACGTAACGAGGGCTTTTTTACTGAATCGACGTGTTGTAGTTTTTCGATATTAAAACCCCGGTTATTATGATTTTCTTTTATTGTCTGAGAAGTAATTTTTCCAAGATACTATGAATGAGATCCTGCTACTCCGGAAATTACTTGAAGCCAGGTTAACCGGAGTTCTAATCGATTGTTAGTAAATGTTAGTTTCAAATCGATTCCCAGAATAATCATAAAGCTAGATACAGCGTTCGTTTTAGGCAAAAAGAGGGTAACTAAGTGAATTTAATTTCTACTTCTCATTTTTCTTTCCTGCATACACGGTATACAGGGTGTTTCAGTGATATTGAGCCTAATTTAAAGGTTAGTTAAAGTTCCTTTCATAAATACAAGTGAAAAAAATAAATTTCAACTCAAAATGACGTTTCGTTTTAAAGGTAGGGAGTGTCAAGGATAATTTTTTTTATATATTCGCTCTTATAGACACTGAAGCTGCCTATGCACCTGCAGAACGGTTGTTGGGTTCGGATGTCTTTGACGCAGGCGCCCTCGTTTTCACAGTAACCATCGCAGAGGTCTGCAGAAAAAATTTAAATTTAATTAGACACATTTCTCAAGCTTTCTGATGAAGATGTTCCAAAGCATAAAATTGATGACAAAGAGACACCGATACATTAAGAGATGACAAAGATGTTCTCCAACACATAAAAATGAGGTAAAAGTAAGTATAATAAGTAAAATAAAAGTGGCCTCTAATTTTCAAATGAGTGAGTAGGCAACCAGAGAAACGTGCGTGTCTTTATATAGTATTATCCTCGCTATAACAGTAGAGTTTTCATGGATTTATGAATTTTACACTACTAATGCAGAGGTTTCTATTAATTCAAGAACTACACATTGATTCTCATAAGTGAAAAAATGTGCCATAACATCTTAATTCGTGTATTAACATCTAATTTATAAATACACATCAGTAAAAATTCAATAAAATTAGCTTGAAAATGAATGTGGGTAGGTATATACTTATGAGAATCAATGTGTAGTTCTTGAATTAATAGAAACCTCTGCATTAGTAGTGTAAAATTCATAAATCCATGAAAACTCTTTATATAGTATTATCCTCGCTATAACAGTAGACACGCACGTTTCTCTGGTTGCCTACTCACTCATTTGAAAATTAGAGGCCACTACAAAACGAAAACACCAGTTAGAATAGATAGAACTTCCAAATTTCGTATAGCATGTGTGGTTTAGAGCTGACTGATATGATATGCTGATGAGTCCATAATAAGGACGAAACGGTACCGTCCATGTCTTCAGTCTTCTCCTCGCATGCTGTACGAAAGTTTTTCTAATTTGTTCTGTAAAGAATCTTTAGTGGCAAATTTAAATTAGAACCTAAATCCCAATAAAATTCATCAAATATAAGATATAAATAAATAACACTAACCAAACTTCAAACTTCTGTTATTTATTTAATGCGGCGTAGTAGACTATATAGTAGACAACCACTCCACTGCCTCAACGGAAAGCGATGCCCGTAACTTATCCTGAGAGCTACCCTTTCTAAAGTTGAACAATAATATTTACCTTGTCACTTGTCAGTTACTCAGCAAGTGTCAATGTCATTGATTGTCAAATTTTTGTAAATTTTAAAATGTCCGCGGAATTGAATTAAACAAAAACGTAGATAAATTATTAATTTATAAACGGCATTTAATTAAAATTTAAGAACTAATAATTTGACTATCGTCTTCCGTTATCAAGTAGAATTGCAGCTTCGTCTATTTAACGATATAAAATATACCAGCAAGGAAATAAATCAAGATTAGGTTAAGAGTGTTTACCTTCTGTTAGTTGAATCAACAAAAACAAAACAATAAGGCAATATAAACTGCTCGGACTCGGGCTTCAAAGATGGCTTGCAGGCTCTGCCTTTATATCTATGAAGGATTGGCGACAGAAAACCTCAACACTGACCCGAGACTGTCCCCGGAACACCTTCTAACAATACAAACAATTCCGGACCTGGTAAGTAACCCCTAACCCGACAAAATGATGGTCAAACTAGGTCATTGAGTGATTTAACTAGCATGAATTTACAGGAATTGGGACTGACTCACGCCCCTCTGATCTGCCACACTTGCATCAAGACCATCCAGATGTTCAGTGATTTCAAGAGGCTCGTCTGCGACCACGAGAAGAAATTGAACATATATTCGATCGTGAACTGTTTACAGCAACCCATCGACCTGCAAAACGTCAGAGAATTCTTCTTCATCAACACCAGCATGAGCCACTGCAGCTCGGACCTGTCGGTAATCTGTCGAATTTGCTTCAACAATGCTGACATCAGCGACTGTCAGGATTTGGTGCCCAGTTCGTTTGAATTTATAGAAGATTGTTTAGGAAAGGTTTGTTTATTTAATTTATGAGGATGAACATAAGTTTATTGTTAACTTCACACATACTGGTCGGTATGGTAATGTTGCAGCAGCCCCCTTCACTAAGTCAGATCATTTTGTCCATTTTTTTTCCCATAAAATTTACGACCCTTACGGCGTGGAGGGGAATGATCGCCAGGAAGACGCACCTTAACCCTACTTGTCTATATATGTTCGTGTTCAACTATTTTTTGGCGGTGTGGGTTTGGTATTAACTCTGCTTCAATAGTGAGCTACATAACCTTGCATAACAGTTTTATTGTTTTTCCAGAAACCAATTTTGACAACCTCCTCGTTCGTATGTTCAAGTTGTATCGATAAAATCGAAGAATGCTCCGACTTCAAAGATATGTGCCTTGAAATACAAAACATCCTCTGCTACTATAAAAAAGTTACTCGGAAATTCCTGGATAACCAAGACCTGGAATGCATCGCGAGGATAAAGGGTGTCAAAAAACTCGAATTCAATTATGTCAAAAAAGAAGTCGACGCCCTCACCAAGCGATCCATCGGTCAAGAACCGGACGTGTCCGACGCACCAGTAAAAATCGAAACCGAAGAATGTGACCTGGCGGCCGAAGAAAGCGTCCCTAACCTTAAAATCGAACATATAGAACTAAAAATGGAACCAGACATGGATGCGGATCCGCTCCTCATTCCTCGAGTGGTCGTCCGGAAGCCGAAGAAAGTCATGACGAGGATGCTCATCTGTCACAGCTGCAAGACGATCTGCAACGACAGCGACAAGACGCGGCACGTCAAGTACAACCTGAAGAGGAGCGAGGGTGCGCAGCTGTACAAGTGTATGGATTGCGGCAGCATAACCTCTCTCTTGAATAAGATTCAGTGCAAGAAGTGCAGGCGCATGTTTAGTTGTCGCGCGAGTTTGCTCAGGCATAACCACAGTTGTCCGGGTTTCAAGGAGAGCTCGTCGAATTTATGGCGCGATTTCGGTACAGAGACTAAAACGAGCGATTAACTAGGGGTACGTGAAAAATTGTTCTAGTTACAAATTTTATTTATATTTTATATTTATTATATGATTACTCTGATTATTACAAATTAGGTGATTTTATTTTATTTTTCAACTGGATTATAAATTTTATGTAAATATAAGATGTATTGTATTTTGGAAGTAATTATTGGTTCCTTTTATTGTGTTTTTTTTAAATCTATTTTTGTAAAGAGAAAGCAACAAAAAATAGACTGGTCATCATAGGGGCCATGGAAGACGGAAATAGAAAATGAAAGCTATAATTATTATGTCTGTTATAAATCAAACTTCCCTAGATAGTCTAGTCGGTAAAATAAAAAAAATGTAACAAAAGTTAATAAAAAATTCTTATCTAAAGTTTTCCCTCAATGATTGTTAATAAAAAGGTTATAGAACAGAAATTCACAAAAATCAGTTCTGGGGGTGCACGTGTCCTCCCCTCCCACCTAAAAAAACCGCCCCCTTGGTGAAAAATCTTTTCTTTCTAATAACTAGGTATCGGTAATCAGTGGAAATACAGAAAATCCTTATTAAAAAAAATAAAGCTAAGTGATTTACTAAAAAAATGTTGTAACTTTTTCCTATGTCATAGTTTTCGAGTTATTCAATATTTAATAAGAAATCGCAAATTGTATTTTACATCTAATTACAGGACAAAAATATAGCTACATTGAAGAAATTGAAAATTGGTAACAAAATGTTAGTTTAGTTCTGCCATCCGCGATGGGTGGCGCTCTCGCGTGTGGCAACTGGAAAGCTAGGGAACCTGTATTACCGCTTTACTAGGGTAGCGCATTCACTCGTTGACGTTTACTAAACACGGTTATGTTTGAACAGCTGGATGTCATATTTTTGGCACATTTGGTCACAGGCCTGGCGTAGGTATCAGGTGGAAAAAAGCGAATTTTGAAAAATGAAACAAAATAATAAGACGAATAGGAATCGATGAATCCTCTTTCAGTGGGTATTAAAAATAAAATTACGGGTTTATAGGATCTACGAAGCTGTAGACTTTAGTATCTAACACGTAGTTACCGGGAAAAATAAATTAATAAATAAAATAATAACAAATTATGTGAATTTTTAGACAGTTGTACGTTCATGAAAAATCTGACGTTTATGCGAAGTCAAATTTGACGTTCCCAACTTTTTTCCCAACTTTTTGTGAGAATGAGAATGCGCTACCCTAATAAAGCGGTAATACAGGTTCCCTATGGCAAGCTAGAAGCTAGGGTACCTGTATTACCGACACTGACGCTTACTAGGGTAGCGCATTCACTCGTTGACGTTTATTTGTGGGGGTATTCATGCCGACAGAATTCAACGTCAATCAATAGTAACATATAACATACCGGGTCTGGTGTATCGTACTACTATCTTACAAAAGTCTGCCGTAAGTTTTTTTAGAATCCAAAATATAAAACAAATACACTATGGCTTGTCCACTGAGTGTTGTCCGGTGAGTTTCCACACTGATCCTGACTATAAACGATTTGATTTTTTATGTTTTAATTTGTAAAATTATAATAATTGATTTATATTATAATTATAATATTTATTATTAATATAATGTAAATATTATAATACAATAATTGATTTGATTCGTACAATTATAATAATTAGAATTAGTAGGAATTAAAACATAAAAAATTAAATCGCTTATAGTCAGGATCAGTGTGGCATCTCACAGGATAACACTCTCAGTGGACAAGCCATACTTCTTATTTTGCAGCATTTTGGAGCATCAGATTTGAATCTTAGTACAATTTATTAGTTTGAAATTTCTGGAGTACAATTTACATTTTTACAGCTGGGCTGGCAACACTGGTTAACTGTGCAACTCAAGGAAAAATAATTATTTTTAAATTATAATATTGAAATTGAAATAAAATCACTTTATTTATTGTGTATTTGCATTTTGCAATAATTAACATTAGGGAGGGAGGTAGTCTGTGTTGTGAGTTTATATAAGATGAGTACATCAAAAGAAGGAGGTTATGATTTTCCTCTTATGATTGAGGAAATGTTTGTCAAAACAGAAGCATTAGATGATCATCAATTTGATGACTCCTCACTCATATCCTCAAATTTCCAATGTGAAAATGGGAAAAATTATGATGCAAGCTGCGACCATTCCTGCAACTTCACCAGTTTGAAGAACACTTCTTCACTTTCACCTGAAATTCCTATAAAACAAAAACCCGAAGGCTCAGAGGCAGGTGCCGTTCATCAAGTGGAAACAGAAAATTTGACATTGAAAGAAGAAAAGGTTGACATTGAAGATCACAAACCGGGCTGTGAACTGCTGAACGGGAATGTTCGAACTTGTAAGGATGAACTCGATCAGTGTGACTCGGCCCAAGAAACCGAGTCTCAATCTTCTGATGAAGGAGGTGCGAAGTTTAACTGTGCACATTGTCCGTACAAAACAAACAAGAGAAATAATTTTTACATGCATTACAATTGCAAACACAAACGGTGTATGGACGTGTATAAATGTAATGCATGCTCTTTTGAAACAAAATATAAAAAGAGTTTGATTCAACATTATAAATGTAAACATGCAGAAGAGCCAGCAGAAGTATACAAATGTATGAAATGTTCCTTTGAAACAAAGTATAAATGTGCTTTAGACAAACATTATAAATATAAACATTCCAAAAATGCTCAAGTGTATAAATGTCCGGAATGTTCTTATGAAACGAGAAATAAATATGATTCAATTAAACATTATAAAATTAGACATTCGAGAGAAGCAGAAGTGTACAAATGTCAGGAGTGTTCTTATGAAACCAAAATCAAAAACAAATTGAGTCAACATTACAAATATAAACATGCAGAAGATGCTGAAGTGTACAAGTGTGCCGACTGTTCATATCAAACAAAAGATAATGTTACTTTGACTCTACATTATAAGCGGAAACATTCAAAAGATGCAGAAGTGTACAAATGTCCTAAATGTTTATATGAAACGAGATATAAAAGTGATTTGACCAAACATTATAAACATAAACATTCTAAAAATGCAAAAGTGTACAAATGTCAAGAATGTTTATATGAAACGACATATAAAAGTGATTCGATTAAACATTATAAACATAAACATGCAAAAGATGCAGAAGTGTATAAATGTCAGGAATGTTCTTATCAAACAAGAGATAAAAGTCAACTGACCAAACATTATAAATTTAAACATTCGAAAGATGCGAAAATATACAAATGCCAGGAATGTGCTTATGAAACAAGATATAGTCCAATAAAGTCTAAAAAGTCATACGTATCGATTAAGAATACACATCCTTTTGATAGTTCGATTTATTTTATTTCATATACGTGGTTTTTATAGTAACCGTCCAGTTTGTCTAAACACTCCATCCCGCATAAATAAGTATACGTCAACATTGGTTTTGAATGAGAATTAAATGCACAACACAGAGGATAGAATGTCATTACGTGAATAAATTTTATGTAGTTGTCAGTGGCTCTCAAACTGACGTAAGCGGTTCAATTGATTGTTTGAATGTTTCCATCAATAATTTATGCTCGTTCACAACTTGACATTTAACTGTTTGACATTTTCTGGTGAAATTAAAAATATTAATTCGGACGGTTAGTGTGACGTCACATCTGACTTTTTAAACTTAATCCCACCATATAAACATAGTTTACCCAAACATTATAAAAGTAAGCATGGAAAATAAGTGGAACAATAATAATCGATACCAGAATTTGAAATTTTTTAATAATAATTGAGTAATGATAAGGGGCTATTAGTTTGGTATTATATTGCGATTGAATATGTAAACAAATGTAAAGTGCTCAAATAGTTATTTGTGAGAAATATAATATTTTGAATATTCCAGGTAATGAAGGGGTATTATATTATTCTCTTACCTACATCCTTTTTCTCCACCACTCTGATCTTATCCTCAGACTCTTTATTTGTATCTTGCACAGTCCTCTCCAAACTGCACCTGAAATTATTATTTTTTAATTAGACTTCTCATATTTGTTTACTAAGTTAAAATCATTCCGTAAAATCTCGAATGAGAGAAAAATGTTTCCAAACAAGCAGATTTTTGTTTGCAAAAATGTTTAATGACATCAAAAATGAATTTGTTTTTTAATATGGTAGCAACATTTTGGTTGAATGGTACTTTATTATTAATATTATCATAATTTTTGCGTTAATGTTACCTAATCCCTGAAATTAAATCAACAAATCAGAATGCTTCACTAAAGAAAACGAAAAGTTATAACGTCCAGAATTTAAATAAAAATTTGGTTCTTCACATACCTATATTAGGTATGATTTGATGCATCTCCAAAATGATGTCATCAAATATTATGAGTATAGCGGCACTTTAGTTACTACCTAATCAAAGACCCGTCAAAATTAAAAGTCTACTGTCAATGGCAGGACGAAACGCGTCAAAATTAAAAGTCAGCTGTCATTTACTTGAAGGAACGCCTAAAAGTCAACTGTCATTTGCTTGACGTCATATTCCATATACGACGATCTGCAAGAAAATAATTATAGGTTATGATTCGTTCGGTGACTCTTGAAGTGAGAGGTTGAGAAATTCGCAAAGCTGAGAGAAAAAGTCAGAGTTCGCGGAATACTAACCCCATCCTCTGTTAAACTGAACCTACCTGCTATTTTCTTGAAAGGGTATCGGTAAGAAAAATAATACAATATTATTTTATAGCTTAGAATAAGAATTATACATGCCCCCTGATGGGGTCGACCCCCCGCCAGGCGGGGGGGAAAGCCAAGTAGTAGGAGATAATGTACGGGAAAAAAAGAAATATCTTTTTTCCAGTACAGATACGGGTCCATATCAGGTGATGATTGAGGCAAAAGATAAAAACATAGGAAATTATCATCATTTAAGCATTGCAAAGAATGTATTAGCTTTAAAATTTAATGGAATTGTAAAAACTCAGAGAAAGGGAATAAATCGATTAGCAATAGAATTTAAAGATTATGAGACAGCTAATGAATTTGCTCAAAATAAATCATTGATGGATAAAGGCTATAATCTGTTTGTCCCGAATAATCTGGTATCGTGTCGTGGACTAGTAAAATACATTGATAAAAATATAAGTGATGAAGAATTGAAAGAGATCACAGACACGAACGATATTGGAGTATTGGAGGTAAAGAGATTTAAACACAGATACGTTGATAAAATTAAAAAAGAGGTTACGTATGAACCTACCGGTAGTGTCCTTTACACCTTCTCAGGTAAGACCTTACCAAAGGAGGTTCGTATATATAATGTCCCCATGCGAGTAGAACCGTATATTATCCCAGTGATTCAATGCTACAAATGTTTATTGTATGGACATACCCAAAAACAATGCCGCGGAAAAGAAAGGTGCTACAACTGTACAGAGGTGCATTTAGAGAAAGAATGTTTCAAAAGTAAAAAATGCCTGCAGTGCAGGTCAACAGAACATAGGTCTACAGATAAAATATGTCCGGAATATATCAGGCAAAAACAACTTAGGGAAATTATGTGTTTTGAAAATATATCATTTTATGATGCCAACATTAAGTTACCTAAGCCTAGACCACAACGACCGTATATTAGTAGAAATGATAATTATCCGACACTAGGTAGACGGACAATAGGGTTGGACAATAATAGTAAAAACAGAAATAGCAATGACAACTACATAACAGTAGATCAAAGAAAAGTACATACTCCCACAAAACGAACATATAGTACAGCACTACAACAGCCCCAAAAAAAAATGAAAGACAATTATAAACCAGGGTATGACAAAGAAGCACACAATAAATGTTTAATCAGAACTCAGACTTCGAGAACCAAACCAGTATATCTGCAGCGTGAGGAGGAAATGGAATGCGATTCAACCGACCAAGGGGAATCGCTAATCTCAAATATTGCAGCTAGTACAAGTAGTGCGCAGGCACAAAACACAGACATAATTAAACATTTCAGATCACTATTAAGAGACCTTAATAGCATGAATACTAAAGAAAAAAAGGAGAATTTAGAAATTATGAAAAAATTAATAAAAGCAAACGTCCTAACTATATCACAAATTGATGACACAGACCTTTCAGAATATTAAGATTGCACAATGGAACATTCGCAGTTTCAGGGTGAATAAGGTTAACCTACAGGCTATGATCCAGGAATTGGATCCGGATGTAGTTTTCCTGAGTGAAACTTGGAGCACAGCTGATAGATTTATGAAGCTACCGGGATATAATATTATAAAACAAGACCGTACAGATGGATACGGAGGTTTAGGAATAGCTATAAAATACCACATCATATTTAGGGTTCTGGAGGTAGAGGCACCATTCCTCCCGCCAGATGTCCAATTAATAGTTACTAAAATTGGTAAAATTAATTATATATTTGTATACTGCCCCCCAGACAAAAAAATCACAGTGGATATGTGGACCTCCCTATTAGGACTTGTTAACCCCCCCTACATTTTAATTGGAGATCTCAATGCAAATAATAGGTTATGGGGAAGCGGAACAGAAAATTATAACGGCAAAGTCATAGAGAAAATATTACAACAGACAGACCTTGTACTACTAAACGATGGATCACCAACAAGAAGAACCAGGCCGGGTCAAAATAAGAGTGCAGTCGACTTGACACTTTGTACACCAGACATAGCGACAGACATAACGTGGGAAATCCATCCAGATACAGGAACAAGCGATCATTTCCCCATCGTTTGCAAAATAGGCCAGCATGAAGTTAAAAAAAGAGCAGGGAAGATTAAAAAAATATATGCAAAAGCAGATTGGACAGAGTATAAAGAAATTATAGCAGAGGAAATTGAAGAAAGCGGAGTAGAACTAAACTATGAACAATTACGAGAAATAATTGATAAAGCAGCAGATAAGACGATCCCAGTAACTAAAACAACCAAAAATAACAACAAATATTCGGTTATATGGTGGGACGAAGATTGCACTAAGGCAATAACCAATCGCAAGAGGAAGTTGAAAGAATATATCCAGGACCCCAACCTACAAACATATCTAAACCTACAACAAGGCATAGCGGAAACCCAACGAACACTCAAAGAAAAGAAAAAGAATTCATTTCGAAATTTCTGCAGTAAATTAAATAGAAACACACCAGTGCGGACAATTTGGAAGTATGTACAGACAATGTCCAGGAACTACAGTATGAAAACAACTCCAAATCCCCTACCTCCAACTCAGTTAGTCCCCCAAATTATGATAGAATTGTCAACCTGCATGATCAACCCTAATTTTCAATTGGAACAAACAATAAATGTAAAACCCTTCACAGAACAGGAGTTTGACTATGCATTAAAAAACAAAAAAGATACCACTCCAGGGCTAGATCAAATCTCATATTCAATGATAGCAAACCTACCAGAAGTAGCAGTACAAGGACTACTAAGAATATATAACAGATGTCTAGCAGGGTGTTCAATTCCAATTGACTGGAAAACATATCTGATTTACCCTTTCCTCAAAAATAATAAAGACCCCACCCAAGCTGAGAATTACAGATGCATCGCCATCTCCTCCTGCCCGGGGAAGATCCTACAGGTCATGATAAAAAACCGATTAGACTGGATGACGGAAAACAAAAAACTGCTTCCAGATTTGCAAACAGGTTTTAGAAAAGGTAAGAGCATAACAGACAATCTAACCTACCTGACAACATATGTACAATTAGGATTTAGTAGCAACAAATACACCCTGGCAGTATTCCTAGACTTAAAAGCAGCATATGACACAGTCTTACTGGACAAGTTATGCAATAAAATAAAAGGCTTACATATCGCAGGAGTCGGCTATCTGGGCAATGTAGTATTTAATTTGTTCAACGACAGACATACATATATTAAAGATAATGCAGGACTAACGCATGGACCAATAAACATCTCGACAGGAATCCCACAAGGCTCCCCTCTAAGCCCCCTACTGTTTAACCTTTATGTAAACAATATTCAACAGGGCATGCCGGAAGATATCAAAACACTACAATATGCGGACGATCTGGTTATATTAATTACAGGGAAACAAATAGGTGACTTGATAAATAGAATGAACAACGCACTAGAAACATTGGCAGAAAATTTGAAAGAATTGAATTTTAAAATATCTACGGCAAAGTCAGCGGCAATGATATTTAGAAAAGGAACATGTAAGACCGAATACCCCAATGTATACTACAACGCAGAAGCGATCCCATGGAAGACCAAGATAAAGTATCTAGGCACTACAGTTACCCAAACCCTACATTGGAAAGATCACATAATGGATAACATAAGAAAAGCGCAAAGAGGGATAAATATCATGAAAGTAAGTCGCGGCACCTGGTGGGGCGCAGACCCACAAATACTTAAAATGATGTACAATGGAATAGTTCGAGCGCACCTAGATTGGGGAAGCATCTTATTCAAGCCATCTCCCAAGTACCTCCTACAACAGTTGGACAAAACTCAGTATCAAGGATTAAGAATTATCACCGGCTGTATGAAAAGTACCCCGATAAAAGCATTGCTGGCTGAATGTGCTGAACCATCCCTAAACCACCGAAGGATATGGCTGGCAAGTAAATACCTCCTCAAACTAAAAGCGACCAAATATAATCCGATACTTGAAGTAGTGGAGAAATTGCGAGGTTATGTGGTGAACAAACAGGGTTACTGGAAGAATAAGGATGAGCCATACATAATACACGCGTTGAAATTTACCCAAACGGTGGAAACCACACTACATAAATCAGAAATTCCCAGCTGTTTTGAATTTGAACTGGACATCCAAATAGAAAACAAAGAATTCACACGCACAAGCTTGAAGAAGGGAGAGCAGAATGACCAAGAGTTCCTGGAAATGATAGATCAGCATTGGAGGGGGTGGTTCGCCATTTTCACCGATGGATCAGTTAAAAAAGAAACAGGGGAGGTAGGCATAGGAGTTTACGCCCCAAAGGATAAATATAAATATATGTGCAAACTTTATCCGGACACGCAAATCTGTACGGCAGAAATAATTGCAATCAACAAAGCATGCCATTATGTGTTGGAAAGAAATATTAATAAGAGCGTAATTTTCTCAGATTCATTATCAGCGATACAAAGTATTTGCGGATCCAATTTCAAAACGGAAACTTCCTACATAACCCTATTAACGAAGAGAATGATACTAGAAGCAAAAGATGCCGATATAGAAATTGAATTGGTGTGGATTCCAAGCCACACAGGTATAAAAGGTAATTCGGTAGCCGACCACCTGGCAAAGGAAGCTT
The DNA here is from genome assembly GCA_910589415.1 of Malachius bipustulatus. Lineage (NCBI taxonomy): Eukaryota > Metazoa > Arthropoda > Insecta > Coleoptera > Melyridae > Malachius > Malachius bipustulatus. Next base: position 36,954,160 of record OU342638.1, on the reverse strand, counting down.
GCTCAACGGGTTCACTCAGGAGAATAGCACTGGACAAAGTAGACATCCTCCCGACATTAAAAAATAAAATCAGAGAAGATTGGCACCAAGAATGGCAAAGGAAAGATCCGGAAAAAGCTAAGTGGTACATAGGTATACAGGACCATTTTCCAGCAAAGCCCTGGTACTTAGAAATCCCCTGGGTTAACCGTAGACATTGCACCACTATAATAAGAATGCGTACGGGCCACTGCAACGTGAAAAAGCACCTTTTCAAGTTGGGGATAGTCCCCGACCCCTACTGCGAATGTGGACAATTAGAAGATTTGAATCACATACTTTTCGAATGTCCTATTAATAGAATTGATCATTGGGATATATACCAAAAACTTATAGATGAAGGTCTACCAGCCCCCATCAATGATGTATCAGTCATATTAGGGATCAATTCAAAAATCTCGAAAATACTCAATCACTACCTGATATACAACCACGTCAGTATATAGGGAAATATGATATATTTACTTTGAACTTTACAGTTGGAAAACTGTATCTAGGAATTTAAGACGCTTACCTATATCAATGTATTAATCCTTTACTATTGTTATTATTTGCCCTCCTAGATCCTGGGAACCTATCCAAGGCATATTTCGGTATTGTCCAAGGCTCTGTGAATGCCGCAGAGAGAGAAAAGTTTGTCCTTTGTTGTGACGTTTTACTAACAACCTCCCCGTACAGAGAAGATTACAAGAGTTCAATAAGTATACAGTATACGTCTATGCACCCATACCGAACAGTGCTATGTAGTAACAATAGAGGAAGAAAGTTAACGGAAGCAGACCATGGACCCAGTTCCAGACGTATAGAGATATACAGTCGGCTCCGAAACGAAAATTAGTAAAAGAAGTGAGGCTGGCTAAGTACATAAGTAGAAGCCAAAAAAGGAGAAGAAGAAGAAGAAGAAAGAAGAAGAATTATAGGTTATGAATAGAATTTTGTTTGGATTGGATTTTTAAATATTTTTTTACCATTAAATTAAACTCACCACAATGTCCGAAGAGACGCCACAAAAAGAAAAACCGCAACAATTAATATTCGTAAGTACTCTCACATCTTCCACAGTTACCTAAAACATAACTGAAACACATTTCAGACGGATGAGGACCTACCCTACGAAGAGGAGATCCTCCGCAACCCGTACTCCGTAAAACACTGGCTCCGCTACATCGACCACAAGAAGAAGTGCCCCAAGCACGGCGTCAACATAATCTACGAGCGGGCCCTCAAAGAGCTACCCGGCTCGTACAAGCTCTGGTACAACTACCTGCGCGTCAGACGGAGACAGGTCAAGTCTCGCTGCATCATAGACCCGGCCTACGAGGAAGTCAACAACGCCTTCGAGCGCGCCCTCGTCTTCATGCACAAGATGCCCCGCATCTGGATGGACTACTGCACCTTCCTCACCGAGCAGTGCAAGATCACCAGGACGCGGAAGGTGTTCGACAGGGCCTTGAGGGCGCTGCCCATAACGCAGCACCATCGGATCTGGCCCCTCTACCTCGACTTTGTCAAGAGGCACGATATCTCCGAGACGGCCGTTCGGATATTCCGGAGGTACCTTAAATTGTCTCCGGAGAACTCGGAAACTTACGTCGAGTATCTTGTCGAGGCTGGTCGGTTAGACGAGGCTGCCTTGGTCATGGCGAAGGTAACTATTTCACTATAACGTTGTTATTATTAGGGTTTGGGTCCCCTTGCTTTTCGTCCTACCACTTGCAGGCTGCTCAGGTTGAGTTCAACTCTTTGTTTTTACAATTTTTTCAGTCTTTCCTCTCTCCTCTTATCAACAAAAGTGTAATTATTGCTCTAATAATAATTCAAAAATTAATTTTAGGTGGTGAACGATGAGAACTTTGTCTCCCAGCAGGGGAAATCCAAACATCAATTATGGAACGAACTGTGCGATTTGATCTCGAAGAATCCCGACCAGATCCGTTCCCTGAACGTCGACGCGATCATAAGGGGCGGTTTGAGACGTTACACGGACCAGCTGGGACACCTCTGGAACTCCCTGGCCAACTACTACATCAGGAGCGGTCTCTTCGATCGTGCCCGGGACATTTTCGAGGAAGCGATTCAGACTGTGACGACGGTACGCGATTTCACGCAGATCTTCGACGCGTACGCCCAATTCGAGGAGCTGTCGCTGAGTAAACGCATGGAAGAGGTCGCGAAGCTCGAGAATCCGACCGGGGACGACGATATCGACCTCGACTGGCGCCTCGCTTTCTACGAGAACCTGATCGCGAGACGTTCCCTGCTGCTGAACTCTGTCTTACTGCGACAAAACCCGCACAACGTCGATGTTTGGCACGACCGCGTCCGTCTGTACGAGGGAAACCCGCACGAGATCATCAACACTTACACCGAGGCCGTGCAGACGGTTGAGCCGAAGCTCGCCGTCGGGAAACTGCACACACTCTGGGTCGAGTTCGCCAAGTTCTACGAGAAGAACAGTCAGGTCGACGACGCGCGGTCGATATTTGAGAAGGCCACCCAGGTTCCGTTCGTTAAGGTCGACGATCTGGCGACGGTCTGGTGCGAGTGGGCCGAGATGGAGATCCGGAACGAGAACTACGAGCAGGCGCTGAAACTGATGCAGCGGGCGACGGTGCTGCCGTCTCGCAAAGTCGCCTACCACGACGAGACCGAGACCGTCCAGGCCCGGCTCTACAAGTCACTGAAAGTGTGGTCAATGTACGCCGACTTGGAGGAGAGTCTCGGGACTTTCAAGACGTGCAAATCGGTGTACGATCGGATACTCGATCTCCGGATCGCCACACCCCAGATCATCATAAATTACGGTCTGTTTCTCGAGGAGAACAACTATTTCGAAGAGGCGTTCCGGGCTTACGAGAAGGGGATCTCGTTGTTCAAGTGGCCCAACGTGTACGACATCTGGAACACTTACCTGACGAAGTTCTTGAACCGGTACGGCGGCACCAAGCTGGAACGAGCAAGAGACCTGTTCGAGCAGTGCCTTGAGAAATGCCCCGCGCAATTCGCAAAGAAACTCTACCTTTTGTACGCGAAACTGGAAGAGGAGCACGGGATGGCGAGACATGCGATGGCGGTCTACGAACGGGCTACCACGGCCGTCCCTCAGGAAGAAATGTTCGAAGTTTTCAACATCTACATCAAACGGGCGGCCGAGATCTACGGAATCCCGAAAACGAGACAGATCTACGAGAGAGCAATCGAAGCCCTACCCGAAGACAAAACGAGGGAGATGTGTATAAGGTGAGTGCGCATGTCTCTTCTTTTCTTATAATATGAACGATACTGTCGTTATTAACGAAATTGTGACAGGTTTGCAGATATGGAAACCAAACTGGGCGAGATCGACCGCGCCCGCGCCATCTACTCGCACTGTTCCCAGTTGTGCGATCCGCGTGTCACGGCCCATTTCTGGGCGGTCTGGAAAGAGTTCGAGGTGAAGCACGGAAACGAGGACACCGTCCGGGAGATGCTGAGGATCAAACGAAGCGTCCAGGCGCAGTACAACACCCAAGTGAACATGATGTCGGCGCAGATGTTGGGGACGGCCGGACGAGCCGAGGGGACGATCGCCGATCTGGCGCCCGGAGTCAAGGACGGTATGAGGTAAAATAAACCTTCAATTATTCATCTCGTTTCTTCTGTAATAACGCACTTCTGTTACACAGGTTATTGGAAGCGAAGGCGGTGGAAATGTCGGGCGGGAGTGGGGCCGGAGCGGCTAGAGGCGGGCAGAACATCATGTTCGTCAGAGGTGAGACCCAGGGCGACGGTAATAAGGGCGATAAGGTGGTCAATCCGGACGAGATCAATATCGATAGCGATGACGACGATGGGGGAGAAGAGGGAGAGGACGTTCAGATGGAGACGACGGTTCCTTCGGAGGTGTTTGGTAGTTTGAAAGCTTCAGGATAGATTTAGGAATGGTCGCCTTTAAATGTTATTAATTATTTATTATTAAAGTTGTTTTTTAGTATTTGTTTTTATTTGAGAAACGCCTGCTTGCAGCAGATAAAGAATTGCAGCAGATAAAGCGACTCGTCCTGCGGATGTATGCGGGCGGCAAGCCCCATACAATGTTTTAAACTAAAATAATTTGTGCAGCTTATTCATACTTTAACCCTTTCGGTACGGGAACCGTCCCGGGTCGATCAGATGAAACACTGAATTCTGTTCAAATTTTAAATATTAGACACGCCCATGCTTATTTGCATTGGTTTCTTTTGTCCTTTCTCTAATAATTTAAACGGACACAGCTGCAGGTTACTATTATTTGATGTGTTTATGAGTCAGTCAGAAACTGGGAACTCCTGAAATTAGGTATAAAATATGCGTATTTCAAGGTCCTTGAGCTCGTATTTCAAGGTCCTTGAGCTCGAGATTTATTACCCAGATTTCCGGTGTATCGAAGAATAACCAGCCCAACCAGTCTAATAAACATCACATCAAATGGTTTTGCTGCAAAAACTTCGTAACAAAGTACTTCAAAGCAGAAATAGGTAATAGAAATAGCGCACTTAGCTTATAACGGCTGCCGTCCTGAAAGGGTTAAGGAAACCTTAGATCTATTACGTATCTGATATAGGGAAGAGCAGTATAAATCAAGCCAATTGGCATTGTTATTACATAATTCTGACAAACTACAGTCTTTTTTTTTTGTTTGAATGAGTCTAGAAATAGAGATAGGCTTATCGCAAAAGCGACCTATTACTCTTTAAACAATATAACAATTACCACAACAAATAGATAGTTCGTCTTAATAATAATAAATAAAGTAACAACTATGACAAGATATTACTAGGAAGGTCAGTGTAATATAACAGTGAAAATGTTCCTCCAGACATAAATTTCTGCTAGCCCTTTCTCCGAAATCGCTTTTAAATTAATGTCAGTTACTGCACGTTATTTTGGTCGTAAGGTTATAGTTTGAAAATGAAAACTCGATTTAATTAAAACAGTATTTGTTACCAATCATACACACAAAAACACAAGTCCTTATTAAATTATTAATCTAATCCAGAGGCTATTATCAATAATAGTTCTGCTCATTTTCCATGCTTGAGTTTATAATGTTTATTCAAATAATCTTTCATTCTTGCTTTATAAGATCATTTATGCACTTCCGCTTGTTGAATGTTTATGTTTATAGTGTCGAGACAAATAACTTTTATCTTTTGATTCAAAAGAACATTCCTGACAATTATACACTGCAGCATCTTTGGAATGTTTACATTTATAATGCCTAATAAAATGACATTTATATTTTGCCTCATAGGAACATTCTGGACATTTATACATTTTTGCATCTTTTACATGTTGAAGTTTATTGTGGCTGGTCAAGTTCCTTTTCCTTTTAGTTTCATAAGAACATTCCTGACATTTGTGCACTACGGTATCTTTTGAATGTTTACATTTGTAGTGTTCATTAAAGTGACTTTTATATCTCGTTTCATAGGAACATTCCTGACATTTGTACAATTCTGCGTCTTCTGAATGTTTTATTTGATTATGATAAGTCAAAGCACTTTTACGTTTTGTTTCAAGAGAGCATTCATTACATTTGTAAACCAATGGACACTGGTTGTGTTTAGCATTATAATGCCGGATGAAATTACTTCTCTGGTTTGTTTTATAAGCACAATGGGCACAGTTGTACTTTGTCGGACGATACATCACAACAGACTCAGCTTGTCCAAGTTCGCCATTAAACATTTCAACATTACTGTTACCGCTACTCCCCTTCAGCAGTTCCCACCTTGGTTTGTGTTCTTCAATATCAATCTCTTCTTCTTTTAAAGCAAAATTTTCTGCTTTCACTTGATGAACCTCATCATCTGCTCCCGAGTATTTGGGATCCTGCTTTACCGGGCACGATGAAAAATGATTGTCAAAATTGTATAATTCCGTGGACTGATCGCAGCTGTAATAACTTTGTTCATCTCCACTGTTCAACTTCCAGGAGAGGAGTAAGGAGTCATCAAATTGCTGATCATCTTCCAATGCTTCCCTTTTGACAATCTGCTTACTAGGGTAATAAATAATAATTGGGTTGCTTTGATGAACCCATGTTAATTTTTCTTTGAAATTGCTCTCAAATGGGTACCTCTACCTCTCTAATATTTCAAATACACTCCTAAATTGATAATACGTTTATTTCAATTCTAATTTAAAAATAATTAATCAGCAGCACAATGATTTTTGATTTGTATTAAAAAATTGTTGGTTATCTTATCTTCTTCTTCTATTTCTATGGCTTGGGCACCATTTTGCATACAGCCATGTTATCTTATCTTATCAATCGTTCTCGTTCATCTTCTTCTTCTCTTTCCCAAGGGTGTGTTTCTAAATAGCGAACGCTGAGCAACAATGCCAACAAACCGTTTCTAAATTAACGTTGACTGACGTTGACTCAACGTCAGCAGTCAACTTTCTTGTTCCTAAATCACTGTTTGAAGTCAACGTTGACTCAACGAAGTCAACGCTGGATTAACCTGTTGAGTTGTTGAGTTGGTACTCAACGACACGTGATCGTAAACTAGTGGACATTAGCATTATAGCGTTTGAAGGTTAAAGTAATTTGTGTTGATATAAATTACGAGAAAACTGATTGAAAATGTCGCAAGAAGTTATTGTTTATTAATTAATTAAGAATTTATTGTTGGTTGAGCAGTAATCAGATGATGAATATGATACTTTCGTAAGGGCTCTCCAACCGGCAAGATTCACATCTATAAAGATACGACTCCATTTCATTTAATAATCTTTTGATTTTACTTCAGCTAAATATGTTCATACGCTACTCAAACAATAAAGAAAACCAAATCAAACAACAAAGGGTTTTTTAAAGAATAATAAAACATAAAACATCATATACCAGCAATAAAATTCAAAATAATTTTTTTTTTGTTAATTAATGTAACAACTTTGACTTCATTTTTTGAACAATATGTCAATGTCAACTGTAAGACGTCATCCGTTATTTCAGTTTGTTTCTAAATAGCAGGTCAACAACTCAACTATCCAACTCAACAGCTCCACAGCTGACTGCTGACATTGTTGACTTGTTGTCCAACGTTGAGCAATTTAGAAACACACCCATAGGAGAGCTGCGTCATGAGTTCATAACGTCAAACGTCACACCTACATATTTTGAACCAATGCATTGCTTGACCGTGACAGTGTTGCCTATGTAGCCTGCTCTTAAAGGTAAATTGTACCTAAGAACTTTCAAGTCAAGCTGATAAATTTTTGTACTTCTTAGTTGGAAATGTGATGCTCCCATAACTTCAAAAAATAAATGTACGAAAAAACATCTGAGAGGCCACGATTTTATAACTTATGTCGCCATCTACGCAACCATTCAATTATAGTCCAATAAAGTCTAAAAAGTCATACGTATCGATTAAGAATACACATCCATTTGATAGTTCGATTTATTTTGTTTCATATACGTGGTTTTTATAGTAACCGTCCAGTTTGTCTAAACACTCCATCCCGCATAAATAAGTATACGTCAACATTGGTTTTGAATGAGAATTAAATGCACAACACAGAGGATAGAATGTCATTACGTGAATAAATTTTATGTAGTTGTCAGTGGCTCTCAAACTGACGTAAGCGCTTCAATTAATTGTTTGAATGATTCCTTCAATAATTTACGCTCGTTCACAACTTGACAATTAACTGTTTGACATTTTCTGGTGAAATTAAAAATATTAATTCGGACGGTTAGTGTGACGTCACATCTGACTTTTTAAAGTTAATCCTACTATAACACCTTCAGCTATCTTAACTTAAAAAGTGTTTCGGAACCAGTTATGCAGGTTAATTACGATAATTTTGATTACTTTAAAGCATTTTACCGTAAAATTTTCACAGAATGACATTTTACACTTGGAAATTGTGAATGCCAATCTTTTGGTGTAGGGAACCTGCATTACCGACACTAACGTAGTAAAGCGGTATTACAGGTTCCTTATTTTGATGTGGGTACAAAACGCGATCGTGGCGTTAAAACGTTGAACTTCTGTGGCAGTTGAATTCGCGGTCCCTAACCTAAAAATAATTTATTTTTCTGTTTAAAACAGGAGGCTTTCAGCTTTCAGTTATTATTCAAGTGAACGTGGGAAGTGGTGATACTCGGGTGATAACCAGGAAATTATAAAGAATTTCGTTTCTAGAAGACTTTCTAGTACATTGTGAATGTGAATATGTAAGTGAATTAGTAAGCGAACGGGAACAAGGAACAAGGCAAGAGCATTTTGAATTTTTTTAGCAAATCAACAGTTAACATCATGAGTTTAAATGAAATCTGTGTTCAAAATGAGGAAATAATTATCAAAACAGAAGCATTAGAAGATGATCAGTTTACTGAGTCTGATAAGGATGACCCCTCTTTGCTACTGGTCTCTCAAAAGTTGAAGTGTGAAGATGAACAAAATTATTCCGGATGCGAGCAGTCCTCGGAATTACACAATTTTGAGAATCATTTTTCATTGTGCCCAGTAAAGCAAGAACTCAAATACCCAGAAGCAGATGATGAGGTTCATCAAGTGAAAGCAGAAAATTTTGCTTTAAAAGAAGAAGAGATTGATATTGAAGAACACAAACCAAGGTGGGAACTGCTGAAGGGGAGTAGCGGTAACAGTAATGTTGAAATGTTTAATGGCGAACTTGGACAAGCTGAGTCTGTTGTGATGTATCGTCCGACAAAGTACAACTGTGCCCATTGTGCTTATAAAACAAACCAGAGAAGTAATTTCATCCGGCATTATAATGCTAAACACAACCAGTGTCCATTGGTTTACAAATGTAATGAATGCTCTCTTGAAACAAAACGTAAAAGTGCTTTCTTTTATCATCAAATAAAACATTCAGAAGATGCAGAATTGTACAAATGTCAGGAATGTTCCTATGAAACGAGATATAAAAGTCACTTTAATGAACACTACAAATGTAAACATTCAAAAGATACCGTAGTGCACAAATGTCAGGAATGTTCTTATGAAACTAAAAGGAAAAGGAACTTGACCAGCCACAATAAACTTCAACATGTAAAAGATGCAAAAGTGTATAAATGTCCAGAATGTTCCCATGAGACAAAATATAAATCTCATGTTACCAGGCATTCTAAATTAAAACATGCAGAAGATGCAAATGTTTACAAATGTCAGGAATGTTCCTATGAAACAAAATATAAAAGTGCTTTGTCCCAACATTATGAACATAAACATACAACAGATGCGGAAGTTTACAAATGTCAGGAATGTTCCTATGAAACAAGATATAAAAGTGGCTTGCCCAAACATTATAAACATACACATGGACCAGATGCTGAAGTATACAAATGTCAGGAATGTGAATATGAAACAAGGAATAGAAGTAATTTCAATGCACATCATAAAATTAAACATTCAGAAGATGCAACAGTATACAAGTGTCGGGAGTGTTCATACAAAACCAAATATAAACATTGTTTGCCCCGACATTATAAAAGTATGCATGGTAAATGAGTGAATCACTTATTGATGGTGGCATCTGAAATTTTGTTAATAATTAATAGTTGACAATAAAATTAATTTAATCGAATGTAATAAAAACACAAATAACTCTATCTTTTTCTTTTACACTTCCTAGCCTTCCTCTTATCTTAACCACATTCTAAATTCGAATATGCCAGAATCTAAATAAACAAAAGGAACAAATAAATGTTGAACAAAAATTACTTTTTTTGTTTATAGTTTACGAGTTCTTTAAGCTTTTAGTGTTTTAAATGTGAAACTCATTTATTTTTTTAGCATCCTTAAAGACGAAGAGAACTAATAAAAATAACTAATTTTTCAATAAAATTAATTTACCTACTTTAGGGAAAAAAGTTAACTGGCTCAATATTAACACAGCAAGGCCAAAACATTGTAGAAAGAAAATAAAAAAAACAAAATTGTAAACATCAATGTCAATATTTATACTTTTAACGTCATTAAGTTTATGTCAATATGTCAAATCGATCAATCAACATCAAAACATTTAGGTTAGGTTGAGTCATTAATAATATTAATTATTTCGAATATTGTAGAGATGGGCTTAACGGATCACCTTACTGTTTCGGATCATTTGGATCAGTGCCTTTCATGATCCGTTCAAACTGTTCCGTTCTTTTGTTCCGTTCACTTCACGCTGCCACAATACTCAACCAACAGTCAACACATACCTACATAGACAGATATACAAACACACGTAGTTACAAAGGGTTGTCGGTCACTCGGTCGGTTGAATTAAATCCAAACCAAATGTGAGATGCAGGGACGGTCGGTCAGTGTCAGTGAGATTGAGATGGGAAAATATTTTCATACCGGATGATTGATGAATAGAAATAATAATTGAATAACATTTGATAATAATAAAAGTCAAGTTCTTTTAGAGATTATAACATTCCCTTGATAAAATATTTTCAGACAAGAAAAATAATAAATTCTTGCTTTATAGCGTGTTAATTATAACTTAAAAGTAACGGTAAATAAAAATTCGATCGGAAAACACAAAAATTAACATTCTTCAACTTTTTACTAAGTTTCTCAGGTGTAAACATATTTGACTGCAACATTAGTTAATATTATTTATACAGGGTAAGTCATTGATATGGGAAAGCTCGATTGCACCTACACCATTAAAGATATCGAAATGAACCAAAAAGTGCTGTAAATGGGAGGGTAAAGTGCAGTTTGTAAAATTATTTTCAGATACACAGGATGGCCCAATATCGCTGTACGCCATACAACTTTGTTATTTTAAATGGGACACCCTCTATATTATTACATCTTCAGATTATTTGAGAAAAGTAAAAAAGAATGGTTTGTAAAGTTGAAGTTTGTAATGAGCGATTTATGAGTTATAAACAAATGAAAATCGCGATTTTCCATTTTCAAAGCAGCTTTTATTAAAAACAGCTCAAGATAGAGGAAAACGGCTTACATGTTCCTATCTTAACTTTTCAAGCGGTATCCTATTGGATGGATGAAATTTTTATACAGAGTGGTAAAAAATTTGATTATTTTCATCACTCGGTATAAAAATTTCAGCTACATGATAGAATACCAAATTAAAAATTAAGATAGGGACATGTAAACCGTTTTTCCATATCTCGAGCCGTTTTCAATATAAGCTGCTTTGAAAATGAAAAATCGCGATTTTCATTTGTTTATAACTCATAAATCGCTCATTACAAACTTCAACTTTACAAACCATTCTTTTTAACTTTTCTCAAACAATCTGAAGATGTAATAATATAGAGGGTGTCCCATTTAAAATAACAAAGTTGTATGGCGTACAGCGATATTGGGCCATCCTGTGTATCTGAAAATAATTTTACAAACTGCACTTTACCCTCCCATTTACAGCACTTTTTGGTTCATTTCGATATCTTTAATGGTGTAGGTGCAATCGAGCTTTCCCATATCAATGACTTACCCTGTATAAGTATAATTAGAAAAATCAACATGAGTAATAATAGAAACTGATACCCAGGAACTTTTATGCTACTCATCTTGATTTTTCTAATTAATTAATTATTATACTAATATTGTAGTCAAAATATTCAAAATTCAAAATTACACTGAGAAAAATGAGCAAAAAGTTGAAATTTCAATAATCGCCATTTATTTTGTCAACCTCTCTATGCATATAAAAAAATTAATTTCGGTCATTATATACATCCGCGGCTCCTACAGTTTCACTATGGAACCTATATAGGGGTGGAGAACATACCTATAGTAACACCAGGAAGGTATTCATTTGCTTTGCAAATGAAAGGGAAAGCCACAAAACGGCGTAAAAAAACGGTTTTGAAAGTGCGGTCCTGACAAGAGGCACCGATTAGATGCCGCGATCCCGGATAAATCCACTTCACAATAATTGCCAAGTATTCTATTCTGTGTTAGAGGTTTACAGAGGCGGACCGGGCGATATATCCGCTTTCACATAACGTGTCCAGTCCACAGAGATTGATGCAATGATTTTCGGATTATAAATGCAAAATTCAAAATAAAAATCGTGGTACTGTTATTTTCGAAGATTTTCCTTGCCCTGAAAGTGAAAAAAAAAAGAAATTCGACCGTAGTGCCAAAGAGGCCTTAGTTGTGACCTTAATATTAGTTCGCAATGGCTGTTTTTACTTTCTTACCCACCCAGCACCCCTATTTCGCTCCTCGGTCCCGAAAAAATTGATGAAACTTAGGAGCCGCGGATGTATACAATTACCTTAATTTCTTTCATAACACTGCGACATTACATTATTGATAAATATCTAACGAGTTTTGTTGAAATTCCCCGCAAAACACGTTTAGTTTTCGAAATATCATGTTTTTTGTGATTTTTAGAAAAAAAATTTATTTTGTGATAAAGTTTAGAAAACGTCGTTTTATCTGGAATCAAAATTCACGCCATGGATCTAGTGTGCTCAAATTTAATATTTTTGAAAACACAAACTTATGGCAAAAAAAATTCAAAAAAGATGGAAAACAAAAAAATTTCCCTATGGTGCGAACTTTATGGCGGGCACTATATGTCATTATAATCTAATTTATGATTTAAAAAAAAAAAATATTAAAATATTTTAGGAAGTATTTTGTTACACACATTAAAGTATTTATTTTCAATGTCAGTAAAGCGTTTCGTTGCGAAAATTTTCTTTCAAAGAAGCGCCAATAAATTCATTTGCCTAGGGCGTCAAATTTTCTCGGTCCGGTGCGGAACCAGAAACCTAGGAAATGTGGAACACTATAGTGAGTATAATAGCGCTGATCCACTGATCAGCAGGAATATCAGGATCAGCGATCGGAGCTGCAGTGAGAGTAGAGCGTATGTGTTCCTGAAATTCGGCTGGTGACCGATTTCTTATTTCTTTCCGGTCACCAGAGACCAGAGCACCAGGACCAGACGCGACTGACGCGAGTCCGATCCGAGCTCCGAGCCAAGCCACAGACACAGACACAGAACAAGAACAGATCCAGATCCGGTTGATCCGAGATCCGAGCTCCGAGCACCGACCTAGCGAGCAGGTTCCGGTTCATCATGAACGGATCATTTACAGATTGATGATCCGGAACATTCGGTCAGTAAAAAGATCCGTTCAAAGAGAACGGAACGTTCCTGAACGACACATCTCTAGAATATTGTTGTTAAAAGTTACCGTTGCGCAACTTTAATCAATTTTACCCAAAATCATCCATCATTCCCTGCCGGTTCAAAAATTAAAATGTCAAACAGCGTTCAAAATTTACTAACGGAGCACCTGGGGGTGATCCTCACAGACGTCTCTGAAGACATCGTCTCCTACTTGTCGGGCATGAAATCCGAAGAGGACTTCGACGAGTTCATGGAGGACATCGTCGACAAAGACAACAAGCACCACATCACCGCCTGCGAGTTCATAAGACGCATCCTCTTCCCTAAGAAATCGTCCGCGCAGCGTCTGAGAGCCGGCGCCGACCGAAACCGCCCCCCCGACACCACCAGCCCCAGCCCCTCCCAGCAGCAGAAAAACAAAGGCAAGAAGAAGTTCCAAGACATCCACGCTTACAAGCAAAAGACGAAAGAGAAGACTGGCCGGCAGCCGTGCGACTGCGAGGGCCAGCTGCACGACTTCATGAACAACTGCCTCAATTGCGGACGCATACACTGCACGGAAGAGGGGCCGGGACCGTGCTTCTTCTGCGACGAACCGATCGCTCTGATGGGCGAGGATATGATGAACAAGAAACAGAAACAAGCGATGCGTCACAAGGAGAACAAAGTCTTCGATGACGACAACGACTACTTCAAGTTCAACGAGAAAAACGAGGCGGCCAACCCGAAACGCAACCGGGTGATCGCGCTTGATTTCGCCTCCCGTCGCGTCATCGAGAGCAGCGAGGAGGACGACAGGATCAGGAAGAAGCTCCTCGGGGACGCGATGGTGCATCTGAAGAACGTCGAGAAAATGTTCGATAAGATGCAGCAATCGTCCGAAATCACAGCTCTCGCCAAAACCCAGAACGATCTCCTCGATCTTCTCATTCAGATGAGGCACAAGAAACCCGTCGGAGTCGAGAGACTGGACGACAAGAACGACGACACCATGCCGATCATACACTACGAGACGAGGATATTCGATGAGGACTTGATGGCCAGCTCGGATCACGGGTTGTGTCTCAGTTTGCATCAACCGTACGCCAGTCTCCTGGTCGCCGGGGTGAAGAGACACGAAGGACGAACCTGGCCCACCAACCACAGGGGCCGGCTGTGGATCGCGGCGGCAGCTAAAGAAGCGGACGAGGAGGAGATCGTCGATCTGGAGGAGTTTTATCGACGGTACTACGACGATCCCGGTCTGAAGATCCCGAAAAAGTACCCGACGGGTTGTTTGTTGGGTTGCGTGTTTGTCGAAGACTGCCTGGACCAGGAGACGTACCGGAGAGAGTACCCAAACGGTGAAAGCGGAAGTCCGTTTGTTTTGATTTGCTCTAATCCAGTTATTCTGCCTATTTTTTATCCGATCGTGGGACAGCATAAAATTTACCCGTTAGAGAAAGACTTGCATAAAGTCGCCAAGATGTCGTTACGATATGCCACTTATATTTCATAACATATTCTTTCTTGTTTCTTTTTCCTATTGTATTATATTGTTACATTACAATAAATTATTCTTTGACCCAATGATTGACATTTCATTTAATGACAGTGTCAAAATTATTAAATAGAATGGAATCGATTGAAGAAGAACCGATTGGTCATAACAGCGAAACTATTCCCAGCCAATCGAGTAATGAAATCGAAGACGAATTCGTTATAATTAAGAATATAATCGATGAAGTAATAACAGAAGTAGAACGAATCGTTCAATTCAAGAAAATACATCAACAGAAAGCTTCCATTAACAATCAATACAAATTATTTGATCTATCCGAGTATATTACAGACTTCAAAGTTGGTAAGTAAACCTGGGGCCTCTTATACTATAACTTGCACCGAATTTTAGGCAAACTTCCAAATAACCTTGAAACTAGACGATTTATGAAAAAAAAAAACTTTAAACTTGATTTTTTATTCTTTCATGCCCGTATTCACAAACGATAATTTCCTAAATAATTACGTAATTAATTAAATGAGTGAGATGGAGATATGAAGTTTTTTTGCAATAGAATGAGATGGGGATAATTAATTACGTAATTATTTAGGAAATTATCGTTTGTGAATACGGGCGTTAGTGTTTTATCCTCCCCCCCCCCCATTTTTTACACCTGTAGATAGATAAAAGGTCTGATTGGATTTGTTTAATAAGGTTAAGGAAGGTTTTAGACCACCATATTTTATAGTTTCAATTGAGTAAATAATTTATGCAGTCGTTTCTATTGGTTTTCTTCCATTCACATCATCCAAATGAAAATAGCAGAAGTGGAAACAGGAAAAAAGTGAAAACTGCAGATGCTCGTTCGTATCCTGAGAATTTACTTAGTCTAAGAGATGTTTCTTACTTGTCCTGAGAGTTTACTTAATCTAAGATTCACCAATTTTGTTAGGTTAGGTTCAGTCAGCGAGTCGTTTTTCTTTTTCCGTCATTCTTCTATTATGGCTTGGGAACGATCGTGCATATAGCCAGCCTTTTCACGATCACCTCACGCCAAAAACTGGAAGGAAACTTTTACCAGAACCTCCACGCAGTAATATAATACTGAAAGAACATGACCTAACTATAATTAGATAACAGTGAAAACTGATAACACTGCAATTCTTCGTTCCTTGCTACAAGGTTGTTAACTCTCCATGCGTGTTACACGTTTTAACGGACCGTGAAATTCGGGTGTTGATTATGTATGACTTTAAAATTCAATAATTGATTGTTTCACTATTGAAAATGCTAAGAGCATTGGTCCTAGTTGGAGTTTTCTCCTTAAATTTGAAGAAAATTACACGGCAATGGATTTATTAGTTCCTTCGCGTATGTCCTTCAAAATATCCATTCAAGATAACGTTTCATGTAAAAAACCTAAACCTCTACCCTCCTCAATCCTCATACATGCATCCATTCATTTATAATTCATATCACCAATCATTTTTGAAGATGAAACGATCTTTGCCTACATACCCTTCCGGGAGCTCCTCCTGATAAGCAAGCTAGAAACGATCGGCTCGGATCACCTCCTCTTCAATTCGCACGAACAAAGAACCCATCAACCGCCGACGCCCGTCGGCGCTCTCTGCCTGGACGTGCAGTCTGTCCCCGGTCGCCGACCCAGCAAACGATTCGACCTCACCTCCGAACAGTTCCAACGGGACATTGAGGACAAGTTCCAGAAAATCCACCAAGGTACAAGTTTTGATCAATATATTGCACAGACTCGTATTTATACACAGAGCGGTATTAAAATAATTACATAATGTTTGATTAGACAGTTATTATTATTATTATTATTATTATCAATAAAGTAATGGTTAACTTGTTTCAGTTCTACATACGCCGCCGATACCTAGTGAGCAACTCGACGATTACGTACAGAATGAGGTTAGGATGTACGAGGAGTCCTTGCGGAGAGAAATGGAAACCGACAAGAACAAGTTCCTCGTGCACGTGTCCTCAGAACTCGATTACGGCGGTCATAACGGGGGATCCCGGATAACCGCCTGGGTCGATCGACACTTTCACACCCTAGAAGAGAAAAGAACCGAGTAAAAATAATTTTCTATTAATAATAATAATAGTGTATACATAGTTTATTAATCCAGGTACAAAAAATACATAAGAAAATTTTAAATAACACAACATGCATTATCAAATTGACAACTGCAGGCATCTATCATCTATCTCTAGATACATCTTCAACGGTTCCACCATGAATGAAAAACAAATCTACATCGTAATGAAAAAAGATCACTACTTCGTAACGATTAAAGACACAGCGCAGAGACAAGTGACAAGAAAATGCTTCACTTTCACCAAAACAAGTAAACTGGTCGGCGAAGGGGCGAATTTCCTGCTAATGCGTTACCTGGCCTTGACTAGATTCATAGGCTCCTTCGAGCTGTCCACTTTTCACATCAACGGCGATCTCTGCAGGAACATCTACGTCCGTTATTCAACTTAATCGAGTCACCCCCGAATATTTATAATAACGTTTCCAGGAATGCCCCGGACCGGACAGCGGGATCTTCAACGATACAAAACTGGACATCTGCAAGGTATACCGGACGATAATCGAGGAATGCGGGATCGAGCATCGAAGCGTCACAGTTCTAACACTGCAAGGTTCCTTCCTATCGACTCCGATAAATTTATCAATTAACCGACAAAACGTTCCAACTCGACAGGTCAGATACTCAAGCAAGAATGGAATGAGACGTCGTACGTGCTGCAAGTCAACCCGCTGACAAGGCTGGCAAATGAGAGACCCCCGGACATGGAAACGGCGATCCTGAGGAACAGCTGGGAGAAGGACATGCAGCTCGTTTCCATGTTCCTCGATTCCAAGGTGAGCGTTGGTTTAAAATTTCAGTTAACAATAGAGGGATCTCTTTCAGACGGAAAACCGGATGCACATGAGCGGCTACCTGCACGATCACCCGGAAATTATGGAGATGATCGCCGATTACGTGCAGACGATCCTGCAGACCGAGCCCGATTACGTGCTCGATTTTACCCTCGATTACTTCAAGAGCTTCGCGCCCGTCAATCTAGCCCGGACGGAACATTTCGAGCCGACAAAAAGCAGCGATCCCTATCTTTTCATATAATTATTTATTACATGATGCAGCTAATAAATCTTTTAATGACGTTTCAATAATGACAATTGACTTGTGATTATTATAAATTTGACAGATATTTTCAGTTGCAAGCGTATCAAATACTACTACTCGTCAAACTCCATATACTCTGTAAAATGGGACAAGTGCTTAGTGGGAAAACCGAACCCGCTCATAAGTCACTAATTGTGATTTCTTCTTTTTCTTTGCACTGGCCTCGCTCATTGGCAGTTTGATCTGTATAAGCATTGTTAGTTGGTGTTGTAATGAATGAATACCCGAGTTGATTTAATTACCATCTCTAATACAACTTACTGAGTACATCTCTGAAGGCATGGAGGAGGGCATGCGAACGGCTGGATGGCTTCTGGACCTTTCCAAGGCTTTCGATAGTGTGTGCCACGAATGCCTGCTTCGGAAGCTGGAGAGCATTGGTGTTCGCGGATTGCCCCTAAAGTGGTT
Organism: Malachius bipustulatus; assembly: GCA_910589415.1. Lineage (NCBI taxonomy): Eukaryota > Metazoa > Arthropoda > Insecta > Coleoptera > Melyridae > Malachius > Malachius bipustulatus. Next base: position 36,935,890 of record OU342638.1, on the reverse strand, counting down.
TACCAGCTACTTACGGGAAAGAACCCAGGCGGTACAGCTCCCTGCGTCTGATGGTCGATTTGTGAGATCCCACTTTGCTCCAATCTTCTCAGGAGTACCCCAGGGTAGCGTACTCGGCCCGCTTCTTTTCCTTATTTTCATTAACGATTTGGGCTCCTCAATTTCTTCCCCCACCTCTCTATGTGTTAATTATGCAGACGATACAACCATCCTCATCAGGTTGAAAACAAACGACCTCACTGAAATAATAAAATCAACTAAACTTCCATTAGAAGCAGCATCTTTATGGCTTAGAGAAAATAAACTAAGACTGAATTTAACAAAAACCGAGTTGATTGACTTCCATTCTTGCCGTTCTCGCCTTCCTCCTTTACCGCCCATCCCAACCGTTAGTACTGAGATCTCTCCTACGCGGGTTGTGAAATTCTTGGGCTTTTACATCGATCAAAACTTGAACTGGCTGACTCACACTGACCACTTGTGCCGACGCCTTGCTAGCTCCTGCTTCCTTCTGAAACAACTCCAACACACTGTGTCTCATGACGTTCTTCTCTCCGCATACTACGGACATTTTTACAGTCACATCTCCTATGGCCTGGCCGTATGGGGCGGATCACAGAGTTCTTTACGCAGAGTTTTTCTTCTGCAGAAGAGAGCTATCAGGATACTGGCAGGCTTGTCCATAGATCAGTCCTGTAGGGGTCACTTCAGGCGTCTCGGTCTCCTCACGTTGCCTGCTGTTTATGTCTTCTCTCTTCTCAAACTGATTTACAAACATCAAGCCAAACTTGATCGTTTCCGATTCACACACCATTATCAGACCAGGCTTAATCTTTTCAAACTACCAACTCACCATCTCACTTCCACCGAAAGGACATTCACGTACACGGCCATAAAATTCCTTAATCACTTCAGGATAGACCCCGCAACCTTTGGATTCTCTCAGTTCAAGGTACATCTCCGAAGTTATCTCACAGACCTGGAACCCTATTCTACCATGGATATTCTGTCTTCCTCCCCCCCCCCCCCTCCACACCCTTATTGATTCATTAACCTAGCACCTTGTCACTAGGATATGTATAATTGTAAACGACAATGTAGTGTATACAATGACTAGCATTAGATTCTGGAAATTTTCCTTTATTTGTTCTTCTCAATTTTCTCTGATGCATTTGTGATTGTGATCAATGTGTTATAATGCCAATCGCTTGCGTATGACCTTTTGATTACGCAGGCGAATTTATGTGTACTATTGCGGTTTGTTCTTTGTTTGTGAATTATTATCATCGCTTACAACGCTATTGTACTAATCAATGATTGTTGAATTTAATGGTACTAAAAGAGATTTATTATTATTATTATTATTATTACCATCACATTCACCTGAACTAACAGACATTAGAAAAAAAAATTACTAGAGAATTGTTTTAGGACTATAGCAAAACTAGTGGCTCAATTAACTGACATTTCTCTAAAATCGACAGCTTAAATGACAAATATCAATGTACTTACATAATTTATATTTATATCAACGCCTCAACGCCTTCCCCGGTCCTGCTTACTTTCGATTATTTCTGAAGGGGATAACAGATGCCGCAATTGTAGATGTTTTCCGGGAAGCAGTGCTCGTGGAAAGCGTGCTTGCAATTGAAAACTAACAAGTTCGCCGCCCTCGTAATATCTGAAATGCAAAAAATTATTTTCATTTGTACAGGTTAAATAGAAATCAGCCCAAAAAAAATTACAAAGAAATTAAAAATTACCTCGTTCGATTATTTTCTTATGGCAGGCCGCACAGACGATTTCCTCGCTCATGGAGATTCCCTTCTGCTGGGTCTTCACCAGCTTCTTTTGCAAATTGAAATAATCCGAGACCAGGATTTTCTTGCAGCCCTCCTGCACGGAAACCTGAAACGAGTAGAAAACAGTTAAAATCATATAAAATAAAAACCGGTTCGATTGAGTCTGCAAGTGATGACGTCACCACCAGGGAACACTTCAGCTAGATCTAGGCCGGTTTTCCAAATAAAGCTTGTTACAGGTAGTCTGCTTATTTTTATTTGTTCCTACATCATTATAAAAAAACAAAATCTGATAGAAGGGAGGAGGCGGAAGAGGAAAGCATTATTTTTTATAATTAATTACCATGGAGTTAACTCGCCCACTAAATTCATGTCCGTAGCATTTTCTTGAAATTATAGGGGGAAAAACCTAACAATGATCAAATGATCTGTACACCATGTTCTAATCAATTTCTGTTCTAATGTTCTAATATCATCTTCAAACAACCTCCGAAATTAAGTGCTCTTCCTTGCTAAAGCGCCGATTACGGTTGATTATTTCAGGTTATTAGGGAATTGATTTATTTACAACTTTTGCAATTTTAAAACTTGATTTTTGTCATATAGAGATAATCAGAAACTGATTAAAATGCGATACTGAACAGGTCAATTGGTCGTTATTGGATGTTCCTCCTGGAAACTTCAGGACAATGAGTGTAATAGCTGTGGGCTGTGGATTTTGTAGGTGTCTTAACTCCACGATCATCGGCGCCATAGCATACACCTAGAGTTACAATTAAAAAGTGAGGTTATGTGGCGATATGTTTTTCAAAATATGGAACTGTAACAAGTTGATTTTTGTCATAATTATGAAGATGGCCAGAAACTGATTAAAACATGATGCTGAATAGATCAATTATTAAAAAAACATTTCCACCAGGTTCCAATCAGTTTCTAGTTAGCTTCATGGAAAAATAATTACCTTTGAAATTTCAAAATCTAAATCACCAATCAGTCCAATCACCATCAATCAACATTACACAGTCAGCGAATACTTCTTGTAATGCGTATGCGCAGTATTGACTGTGTAGGGAACCTGCATTACCGACACTAACGCTTACTAGGGTAGCGCATTCGCTCGTTGACGTTTACTGAACACGGTTATGTTTGAACAGCTGGATGTCATATTTTTGGCACATTTGGTCACAGGCGTAGGTATCAAGTGGAAAAAAGCGAAGTTTGAAAAATGAAACAAAATAATAAGACGAATAGAAATCGAGGAATCCTCTTTCAGTGGGTATTAAAAACACATTACGGATTTATAGGATCTAAGAAGTTGTAGACATTAGTATTGGGTATAATTTTTAACTCGATATCTAACGTAGTTACTGAGAAAGACACACAAATGGCAGTGTGATCTTAGTACCCATACTGGTCCTTAAAAATAAAATTCATCAAGACGTAATAAAATAAAACTTACCTGACAAACTTCTAGGAATACGGAAATTCTGAGCTCATTTGTATATTTTCTGCAATCATAACTGTCTGCCGATGGGGCTGGGTGCATTTTTGTCCAGAAAATCCCAGTAACAGGTAAGTATTGATAGAGGACTATAATGAGCAAAAATATTAAGAAAGTTATCTTTAAGCAATGCGAACAAGTGGAAAAGCCCTCTTTTTATTGTTAAAACATCCTCTAATGCAGCAAAAGTTCACCTTTTTTTTTATACGCGGACTTAATAACAAATTATGTGAATTTTTAGACAGTTGTACGTTCATGGAAAATCTGACGTTTATGAAGATAAATTTGACATTCCCAACTTTTTGTGAGAATGAGAATGCGCTACCCTAGCAACCGGTAATACAGGTTCCCTAGTTCAATTATATCAAAACAATACATTGTATTGCATGAAAAATAAATTGTACCGACATGGGTACCTTGAAATTGTAATAAATTGTACCTCAAGAAAAATTAAATCGTACCAACAACATACCTGAAGATTGTACTGGTTCAGCATCTTCACCAGGGAGTTCTTCAGTCCCGGAATCGAGACCCCGTTCTGTATCCTCTGTATCAGGAAAGTCGGATCGATGTATGTTCCGATGCTTTGCAGCAGGAAAGTCACGTATTCTATAAAATACGTGTAAATTAATCGTGTCCAAGTTTTAAATCAATTCAAATAACGAATCGTTTACCTGGTTTATCGATGGCATGATTGATCAGATCGTTCCAAAGGTCCGGGTCGTCGTGCTCCTGACAGAACGATATCGCATGCTGCATGTCTTTCAGTTCCCTTATAATCAGATCGAGGGCCTCTTTCGTGTCGCCGATCCTATCTGAAATTAATCGTTGTTTAATTATCACCAAGAACCGAGTTATTTAATGAAAAAATTACCCAAGAGATAAACCATCTCAGAGTAATACTTGGCTTTCTGGCAGATATCCAGGGCTTCCTGGATCGGATAATGATCGGATTTGATCAAGAAGGGCAATAATTTATCCCTGTCGAAGACGGCGTACAGTCTCACCAACTCCTTATGGTAGTCTCCTTTAGGGTTCTTCTTATCGTACTCGTCCAGATACTGCATATTACCAGATATTGATCACCACAAGGATCAAAATTAAATAAATAAAATAATCGACTCAACTCACCCTATATAAATGTAGTTCGTTTCCTCGCAACTTCTCCACAATCTTCTCAGAGGGAATCGTATTTTTTTCCAACAAGAGAGCGATCGTCTTCTTATAATCTAAATCCATGAGACCGATCAGCATGTCCTCGATTACGCCGTAAAGACAATGCTTCTGTATCAACGCAAATACGTCTTTGTGCTTCAACCTAGAACAATCGCCATTTTAACGCTCCGGCCTCGGGATCCCCCTAATTAAAACCTCACTTCAGATACATCGATAAACTCTTGTCGTATTTCTTATCGTAGCTGTATAGAATCGCCAGAGCCTCGAGGTACAAATCTTTGTCGTTTTCGCAGGGGACGACGTGCTCGAGCACCGCGTTTATCACGGCGCATATGTTGTAGAGATCGGGGCTCCATTCTTTCACTAACGTTAGAAAACCCTGCAAACAAAGTTCTCTGAATACGGCGCGATAAAAAAAAATGAATAAATCAAACCTGCGAGTCCATCTTTAAGTACTCGTACAGGACCATCTCGTAGATGTGGGGATTCAGCTTGCTCTCCAATGTTCTTGGGATGTACGGACTGACAGATCTGTGGAATGAACGGTTAACGCAAATAGAAAAAACGGGCTTAATCTTACCGGAGCTGATGGACGCTGGCGAATTTATAGATCTGATCCTCCCAGAGAGCAGAGTTGCGTCCGAATATTTTCAGGCACAATTTCCCCGCCGTATCGTACAGGCACTTACTCAACAAATGGTCAAGGTACTCCACACCGACCGACTGGACCGTGTGCCTCCGGATGCCTCGATTATCGTTCTTCATTATTATTTCCAAGGCCTCTTCGAATTTCCTGGTCATTTCATTAATTAAAACTTTTAACTTGGATCAGAGATACTTAAAGGATAAACTCACTTGTGCTGAATGAACCACTGAATTCGGTCGTCCAAGTCGTACGGACTGGCGACTACTACGTCCTTCGGGGCGACGATAAAAAACCTATTCTCGTCCTCGAGCACTTCCAGGTGGTAATCGTTGACGCCATACTCTTCATACCCCCGCAAGGAGAGACTGTCGGTGCAAACGTCGGTGCAATCGTTGTCCCGATACTCAACGATGTAGAGCTGGGGGCGCAACGATTTCATATTCTCGTCCAACTCTTTCGGGAAACCCAGCAGGACGAGTTGATGGTCGAGAGGGGCGATTCCGCTTATGAAATACTCCGTTTGAAACGTCGAAACTAGAAAATTATTGCTATTAATACTAATACGAGTCATATTGATTGAACCAACACCTACCCGGATCAACGAGATAATCCGGAAGATCTCGATTAGCCAACTCGATGCTGCTACGTTTCCTTATAATGCACACTCGAACCGTATCCACCCATCCGATCAACAACGTACGACTATCCGCCCATCGTAAGTTACACCGGAATTTCTCCACGGGTGTCCTGAAACATTCAGATCGTCTAGGCCACGGAGGTTAAAAACAAAACAAGTCACTTACCCAGGATTGTCTTCCCATTTAATCAAACCGAGGGAACATCTCGCGTTGATATCAAACACCCTCACCCCGATGTTACTCGACCAAGCGACGAAATGCTCCCCCCAGCACATGCTCCGAACGAGACCCTCGCTCTCGCAGAGGACCGTCGGCCTGAGGTTCCCGAGGAAGGTGCGCTCGTACAGGGTCAATTTGTCGTCACCTGGAACGATCAGAATTAGCAACCCGAAAGACGGGGAAACCAGGGAGCTCTTACCGGTGATGAAACGTTTATGGTTGCTGAACTTGTAGTAATACGGATCGAGAGCGACGCTCTTGATCAGTCTGCCAACGTTCAGGCTCAGGTTGTGCTCCTTGGAGAAGAGGCCGTGGATGAAGACGCGGCCGTCGTCCGAGCAGGTCGCCATGAACTCGCCGGTGATGTCGATCGAGATCTGGTTCACTCCGACCGTGTGCGCTTTCAATTCCTTGCCCTTTATGTTGTTGCCCTGATGGTCCAGGATATGGATGGTGCCCCAGTGCGAGCCCAAGCATAAGAACTGTCAAGAAAGAAGAATAGGACATATTGAGTCGTGATGTTTAATATTTATAGAAAAGAGAGAGAGCCTACCTTGGAATGTACGGCCAAGCAGGTAGCGGACGATTTAAGGAAAATGTGTTGCAGGTCGTTTGAGAGGCGGACATATTTCAGTTTGGGCTCTATTTCCTCTTCCACGCTCTCGGTGTCACTCGTGCTTGTGCATTCCTGGAAAAGTCAATGCGATCAAAAAATCGTAATAATTGAAAAAATTGATGGGGTTCTCTTACATTTAATCTCGGTTCTGACATGGTTTTGCTACTTATCAGTAATTACGGTTACAGCTAATTTAAGAACATTATCATTAGAATATCACAAAAGTCTTGGTGGAGTTATAACGATAAAAAAATAAACATAAATTTGCTGAAAAAACTTCAATTTTAGCAACTACTTTTGTTATTTATTTCATGATAATTAGTTTTTTGATTTTGACGTTTATCAGATGCAGATGAGGCGAAGTCACACAAACTGACAAGATTGACAAGCGACAAACTAACTTCGCTGACAGATGGCAATCAAAAACTTTCGCATCTTTCGTAGCTGCGTTCGGGTATTTCTTCGTTATAGGTAATTTCGTCTAAGTTGATATGTAGGTGTATTACTGGTTGCATATACTTGTTTCACAGATCTAACAATTCCAATCCAAAAAGTAACCAGTGAAATCTAATGCTACAGCGACCATGCATGATCGTTGACCATTCCGTAAAATTTTAAGGGAAAACGAAATGATGACCTATGCATCGGATACTAATTTCCTATCAGTTACAGCCTACTGGTCATTATTTCAGTGTGAAAGAATTAACTTTTAAATATAAAAGATACCACCATCGAAATTATGCGCACAGTCCACAAAAACTGTTAATGCGCATACAGACTTTCAGAATAGTGTTGTGGTATAGACGCCGACAGTGATGACGTCAGTGGGCGGGGCGAACGGCCAGGGTTCCATACAAACAAACGTTGTTTACAGGTTTGACGTTTACAGGTTTGCCAGTTCTGATAGAAGTTGTCTCGTCAAACATCAAAGCTCTAATGAGGTCTCTCATTAGTAGAACTTCAAAAGTGCTGCAAATGTGCATGGCATTTTATACCCTTAGGACAACAACTATACTTTTCTCAATGAGATAATCATCCTTCAATTCAATCTGTAAATTAAAAAAGTAATTAACCCATTGCCACTACCTGTTGAATTTGCTAGCAGGATATTCTTACCTCAACGCTATTAGGTTTTGTTTTTCATGCTGGCGGGTACTGTTCCACGAATTATTTTAAGTTCCGCCTCGAACTCCATTCTCTCAACATGGCCAGATTCCACAGCATTTTCACCTTTGGAAAATGCTTTGGTTTCTTCGTAAAACAAACTGAGGATAAACTTGGAATTTTACGGGAACATCCAAATCAAACCACCCTATCAATAAATAAATACCGACAGACGTACTATAAAACTATAACTAAATAAGTAACTGAACTGAATTGTAATTTTAACTAAACTATAATATTCAGTATTCATTCACTAATGGCATCATTGGCATCACTAATGACTTCAGTAATGGCTTCACTAATCACTTCGATGTCAATGGCGATTGGCGACTGGCGGAGGCGGGGTCAAACTTCAGGAAAAAACACGACAACTGACAACAATGACCACGTGAAGGGTTTGTTTGTATGGAACCAGAACCACTTAGCCCCGCCCTGTGACGTCAGACTGACGGCGTCTATTATAATCGGCGCTTTAGCAACTGCCAAACAAGAAACAATCACCTAAAACCTAAACCACAGCAGAAAATCAAACAGCTAAAACCAAACCAACCTAACCTAACATTTATTGTTTTAATTTTGAAATAAGTTTATTATTTACTTTATTTAAATTTAAATCAACTTGTTACCACCGTTATTATACGAAATTGACCAATTAAATATACCTAAAAATATAGCCTCAATGTTAAATCACAATCAAAAACGATGGAAAATCTACCCCAAAAACACCTAAAAGACCGCCAGTACTTCCTGAACCAACTAGAAACCGATCTACAACGAACCAGACAGCTACAAACGGAAGCGAACAGGAAAATAAACGACCTCGAGGACACGTCGACTCACATCAAAGAGCTACAAAAGCAGCCCGAACATGTGGCCCTGATCCCACTCGCCAAACACCTCTATATTCCAGGCAGAATCGTTCACACCGGGGAGTACCTGCTCGACGCTCCGGCCCATCCCGAATCGTACACCGTCCTCAAAACGGCGGAACAGACCGTGGACACCCTCCAGAGGCGAGTGCAGGAGGAGCGGGATCGCTTGAGGAAGATACAATCGTCGGAGCTGCAGTTGAGCGAGAGGATTAATTTATTGACGGGGCAACTCTCGTTAAACCTGGACGAAAACGGAGAGGGCGCGAGTGGTGAGGATGAAGAGTGCGAGACGGGCGATATGCCCGAACAGATAACCTCTGATAGAGGAGTCGCTGTTAAAGTGGGCGGGTTTTATGAAATTTTAGAATTCGAGGGATAATCATCGGTTTCTGTTAATTTTGTGGTTTATTTTTAAATTCATAGAACTAAGAGATCTCTTATGAGTTGACAGCTCTTGGATGTTATGAACTGTCTATTAAGTTGACAGTGTTACTAGGAAAGAACCACAAGACCAAACTATTGTGTACAAATTTGTATCTTACAATAAAGACAATGTATGAAAAAAAGTTTATTTAACTTAGTAAAATTATTATTATATAAATGAAAAAAAGCAATCTTTCTTAATCCATTCGTGTCTTCAAATCACGCACAGTAACCTTGTCTTTTTCTCTAAAAAAAAAATATAAAATTAAAATCAAAATTACCAAGCATAAGCACGGCAGTAGCTAAAAACCTGGGACCCCTGGAATGTGCCCCGAAGTCTCAGGTTCTCTAGTCACTTCTCCACAATGAATAGTTATACTTACATGATGTAAATGGTAGCTCCCCAACCAGAATAAGCGTCTCTATCGAATGCATTAATCAGAGCTTGCGAGATCGTCTCGAACAGATCATCGGGCGCCAAATCGGGTTCGTACAGAGCCTCGCACATGCCGTAAAGCTGCTGCGAAGCGGTACCCCCTACGACGAAATCGTCGGGCTGGTTGACGCACCCGATCAGATCCATGCTGCAGATGTAGGGCGCGTACGTCTTGGGGTCGAGACCGGCGATGACCGGTTCGATGAAGAAGGGGCCGAATCGGTGCTGGTAGAGCAGGTTCGACACCATCGCGCTGAACACTTTCGGGGTCATGCGGCGGTTCTCCTTCAGCTCGTAGAGGTTCTTGCGGAAGCGCAGCTTCTCGGTGACGGTCTGGGTGTCGGTGGCCAGGCCGGGGAGGCCGACGTAGAGATGTGGGCCCATCTCGAAGATCTTCTGGAAATCGGTGGTGATGGTTTGGGCTTGCACGCCGAATCTCCTGTCGGCCGCTATCGCCACGCATTCCTTGCCTTTCATCGCCACCATGGCGCCCCCGTTATAAGACAGGATCGACTGGAATAATTGATGTTTTCATATTATAATTTTCATTATTCAAACAAAGAACTTACCATGATTTTGTGTTGTTATAGTTACGCAGAAGATTCGGTATAGGTAGAATTAGGAGTTCTTTAGGTTTTTAGCTAATTAATGATTTAACTGCAAGTAAATTTGATTTAAAATGATAGTTTGATTTTTTTCTGCAAATTCATTCCTTTCCTAGCGAAATCAAAACATAACCTACAAAACCTTAATGACTTGTCAAATTAAAATCGTAATAAATGACATTAGTGACAATTATTCAAAAATTACTCTAACAAACACTCACGCTCTCTTTTGTTGTATAGGCAACACATAATACAGCGAATCTGATATTGAGTGACGTCATGTGGTGAGTTTAAATATGTAATTATTCGCAATTAGACGATTTCATTGTCTTGATTACCTGCAAAAAAGGGAAACTATTACAGATTCAAAATATTGATTCAGATGATTTCCAAGGCTACATTTAAATTACCTAGATTGTTCTCCGATGTAATATGTAATAATTATTGAATTATTACTGTAATTTTTAAATACAGTGATATTTCAAAAAGTGGAAGTGTGGTTTTTAAGAAGTTGGGAACAGTAGTTAAAAAAAAAACAACATATTTTTGTACATTTTATTTACTAAAACTAAGTAGGATCGCTGCTTTCTTCATTTTTCTTTTTCGTGGAGATGCTTTGCACGATGAGGTTCAAACAATCGAGACTAGAAGTGGTCGAGGTAACGTAATCAAAAGCTACAATAATAAAAAATCAGTTAGCTCGATAAATTGACACAACAATAATTAGCTACTATTATAATATAGTCTTCCCACGCATCAATGTATTAATACTAAAGATAACAGATAAAATAGAAATACAAAGAAGATACTAGAAAATACAGCCGGTATATTTATATAAATGTCTATGTGTGCGATACGAATTAAATAAGCAAAAAATCACCATCAACGTGTATCTTTCAGTCGCTATTTTCAAAAGGCAGTTAACTGCGACAGTTACTAAATATAAATATCATCACTAAAACGACCATTTATATGGATATAAATAAACGCGGGCTTATAAATTGTATCACTAAAGATTCGTCTTGTCAAAGCCATAGACCATCTTGATCTTAAAACAGAGACTTCGCGGTTGCGAGGCATCCCGTGTCGTCGTCACCGGGAAGCGGCTCCCGCGGCCCGTTTCGATCCGTTAATTAACGATCCGACGGAGACGTTTTGCCGCTCCGTAGGGCCCAGGGCGCGGGTTCCGCTTATGATTTACGGGACCGATTAAAATAATGAGTTGTATAAAAATAAACATCTTAATAGAGTTTCAGGTGTTATTTTCTGGATCTACAAGTGAAATGATTTGTTACAAAATCGCCTGGGTGGGTTTCAAATAAGTTTTACATTATAGTTTGTTACCGGGAAAAAAAAAACATCAAAAAGATCGTGTGTCACGCCAGTCAATCTACATTTAACTCGCCTCTCTCGTTCTAATAATCAACTTATTATTAGCTCATCTGAACGTTTTTTCAATTAACTATATTACACTCCATTCAATCCTTAGATCTCCTCTTTCTCAGTCGTCGTATCGTAAGTAGTTCCTGGTAGCAAGATGTTTTTTTTACCATGGATCAAGTGGATATAACCGCCTTCATGGCTTGAATAGACTGTAATCATAATTATAGTGTACCAGTAGGTACCTCGAGTGATAATAAAATTTCAACACTCAAGTACAATTAACGACAATGTAACATTGTAAAGTCAAAAAAACAACAAAAACGAAACAGTCGGAGACTCCAATAAATCGCGGTAATATTTACGTCCGAAATCCGGGCTTTATCCCGCAGGATGCTGCTCGACGCGATCCACAATTTAATTGTGGCGATAAATACATCGAAAACAAGCAGATTTCCATAAAACTTTAACGACCCGGAATAAATTCTAGCGAGAGGCGGGAGTAATGTGGATATTTAGACTGGAATTAAGTCGCTTTGACGACTCTTAAAATTATTTTAGGAGACTCCATTAGCTTTCTCTTCTTATTAAAGAGTCACGGGGGAAATATGTGCCGTTTTACGACCGATTTGTATAGGTACGTGGGCTTTGGAAAAACAGTTTTACGGCGTCGTGATCGTCGATTCGTTGGCTTGTCACTTGTCAGGAGAGGTTAGAACGAAAATTAAAAGTTAAAACAATTAATTACACATTACACATTACACCGTTCTACTGTCCCTGGTCGTAAGAAGTCTTATTGATTGACCATGTAGCCAGAATGTTACTCTCCATCCATGGATTCTTTATTAAAATCCCTGAATAATGTAATTAATATACTATGACGTCATAATACGGCTTATCAAGAGGATAAGAAATGAATTAAAATTTACCATAATACAATGATGTAATCTAATATAATTGACAGTCGTTTGTCATTATTTCATACGTCATACGTCAACTCAACTGTCAACAACAAGACCATAACTAAAGAAAGCGTGATTTGAAATTTTCGCATCCCCACCGCATCACCGTTATCCCGAAATCATCTAAAATACACGAACGGACATCATCGGCCATATCACCCATAAAAAGGAAAGCAGTGAACGTTTATCTGACTGTCCGGAAAAAATCACTGACCCACTACGAGTACGACCGTAGTAAATCTCCCCGTCTTATAAATAATTCCAACGTTATTGCTTCGCATTTCTCGCTCGCCGGTGAGACGTCCGGGAAAACCGCTGGAATTCCGAACATTTCATAACCGGAATACGAGATTTCGATTTGAAAAATCCAATGCTAGAAAGTATGTCGAACGATATTTCGTTGCGCGCCTTCAAGAATAAGTTCCTCCGTAGATTTATTGCCTCGAATTCCTCCATATTCTAATTTAAGAAAAAAGGGGAAGCCGTTTCGGTGGAAGAGAAGGAAAAAAAAAAGCGGCACGCTTGATTTCAAACCTCTGGAACTCTGTCCATACACGATCTGTTAAGTTAAGACTCGAGGAAAGAGGAAACTCGGACGGCGATTTTCCATTCTCGCGGCGAATTTATTGTTTCCTCGACCTTAAACTTTTAAGGGCCGCTCTCACCCACCCCCACCCGAGTCGTGCGTGACGTGAGGCACTCGCAGGACGTGATTTCAGCAGAATCGCACGGCTTCGTCCGTTTCCTTTCAGCTTCGTATATAATCAACAACCACTTAAAAGGTTCGGGTCTAGCTCTAGGATCCTCTAAATCTTTCCCCTTATTTTCGGGGACGCTTCCTCTCTTTTATTTTAAATGGACAGTCTATTAACGGCAAGTGAATTTCCAAGCCTTTATCAACTGCCTAAGTACTCCTCAAAACATTGGTTCAATTTGCTTCTTAAATTATTCACGATGTGCTTTGAATCTACCTACTACAATTAATTTCATTTCCACGACGGACCTCTTAAGTATTAGAACCTATGAGAGTAAAATAGAGAACACTCTGTATATTTATTATTTAAGTATATATACGTGTCATCAGGTAGGTTATTGAAAGATCTATTAAATGAGATCAAACTCGATTTAGTTTGATCGAACCGTTGCGAAGATATCAGAATTTAATAAAGCGCGTTCAGCAAACGAACGAATATTCAAAACCCGATAACTCTTAAACGGTTTGATTTAGGTATATCGATCTGGGTGTCATATTAAATCCCTTTCAATTCTCTAATAAATAAGAGTATAATATACAGGATGTTATCGATTTGTTTTAGGCCGGTCTACATTGTGCATAATTTGCTGCGCAAGTTCTCGCTCGACGGCTTTTCTCTCAATGTGAACGGTCCCATGCTAAAAGCTTATATAGCTTTGAGGATGATTAATGCGATGTTAGAACACGGAATTTCATGCTCCTGTCGCTGATGTTCAGGAGTTCAGACGGAAAAATAAGAAGAAAGGGAGAGCTCCAGATGTAAAAGCGGCGAATACACGAGAGCGCGTATTATTATCGCATTGTAAAAGGTCCGCGATACAAACCGAATGTGATTTAACGGTTTAGTTTGTAGCCAAATAAATGTAGTGTGCAAAATTTATGCCGCCTCGGCTTGAAGTCGAGTCTCTTTTTTGTTTCTTTTGCTCCCCCGGAAAACTAGTCCTTTTTCCCCACGTCTCTTGTAACTGTCTGAATAAGATCGTCGGGAATTTTTTCTCGAGATTTCCCAAGTCTGGGACTTATTATTTCGCATTATTCAAACGAAGCGTGAACGTTTTTTCGTTTCACCAGCCCCCGGCAGCAGCACAATAAACACCAACACCACAAAAGCTGTTTTTAATTTATGTTCCTTGTAATTATTTTTTTCTCGTGTATGTACCTATGTAATCTAAACGAGCAAAATTTATTGCTGCCTTTAATAATAATAAATTAAAACGGCGAAGGATATGATCAGAAATTCTTTCTAGTTTGTTCACTTATCACAGGCCAGCCTTCTTCCGGCAAACAAAAACAGAAAGATAATTGATGATTCCTGTTGCGAGAAAGGAACGATTTCACAGCCCGACGCAGACTTATTGATCTATCAATGGCGAGGTGACAAGTGACATATCTTCATCAATCCTCAGGTAGCTGTCATCAGACCTAGGTCTAATGTTCAACACTAATAGTCGGCTCCTTCTCGTGTCTCTCATTTTCACCAGAACTAAAATAGCCGCTGACAGGCACTTTGTCTCTAAAACAGCGCCCCGCTTAATGGGCTTACATTTCACAATCCTGTCATACAACCGAACAGTGGCGTTCCCTTCCGAATCACCAACTTTTCATTTCATTCATATTTTATCCACGTCACTGTTTCCTTAATCATTTTTCTTGCCAGTTACTTACGTCAAGTTATCAAGTGTGACTACACCTTAACGTTTAAAACCTCAAACCTCAAGGGGGCTCTTCAAATTTTACAACATCCCGTCCCACGAATAATAATAAGTCACCTCAACCTTTAAAGTGGAGTATATTTAGGCGTTATTCGGCTTTTACTCGAACTTAAAACGAGTCCATTGATTTATAAGCGCGTTCCTGTGAGATGGGGAAAAATTGACAGGCTACATATATTACCTTTTAACGGTACCACTTTATAAATAGAGCGGCCGAATTTTTTCACATAAGCATCGCGACAGATGAAATATTATTGTTATTAATACGCCCTGGATCTGGAGGAGCATCCTGTATATCATCGATAATTGAGAGTACAAAGGAGGTCCAGATGTAGATTCAGGAAGTCGACGATGGGGAACTAATACCGAATTCGTGTCCCGGCCGGTCTTTTCGGCACGCACCCAGTCAAAACAGTAACAGAAAT
Source organism: Malachius bipustulatus (assembly GCA_910589415.1). Classification (NCBI taxonomy): domain Eukaryota; kingdom Metazoa; phylum Arthropoda; class Insecta; order Coleoptera; family Melyridae; genus Malachius; species Malachius bipustulatus. The sequence goes on along the minus strand of OU342638.1, from coordinate 36,920,559 downwards.
AGACAAATTGGGACGATAAAGATCTAAAATGCGAGCTCCCGGCTCCGCCCTGTCTATACGTTCAAACAATTCCGGCTTAAATGGCTTACACGATAAGCATCTAAATTATTTAGACATGTAAAATAAGATTTATTGCATAAAAGTCGGTTATTTTAATAGAAACACTCGGTATATTATGACTTATTATAACAGATAATTGAAAGACCTCTCATATGAATCCAAACTCGATATGTCTAACTTTAACCGTTTAGGAGATACAACTGTTTAAATTTTTATTAATATTGCTGAACGCGCTTGATTATAATCAAATTTATAATTTAGATGGATCGAATTTCGTCTCAATTTATACACTTCTGACATTTATTATTAATATTCATTACAATTGCAATAGAAAATCGCATACAGGCAAATAAATTGCCTATTTAAAGTGAAACACCCTGTATATTACTGTTTTTTAATAAAGAATCGAACGTTTCAAATGAAACCTAAATCGAATATGTCCAATTTGAAGCGCCTAAGAGATAATATGAGGTTTAAAATTTAATCGGTGTTGCTGAACGCGCTTTATTAATTGCAAATTTCTCTGCAATGGTTTAATCTAACTATACCGAGTTTGGTCTCGTTTTAAAGATCTTCTCATTACCGTCCTAATGTGTATCATACACAGGGTGTTTATTATTTATTTGAGACTATTATCATTAATTTTTATTTACAGATTTATTAAAATTGAGCTTGTCGATGATTGACAGATTTTTTGTTTTAGATTATTAAAGTCACACAGTTATACCCAAAAATAATAACCATTTTTTAATTGAAAATTACAAATAAAAGAAAACCGTTTGAAGATAAATAAGTGGCTTTTGTTTATATTATAGATAATCGAAAATATTTCCAACGAGACCTAGCTCGATATGTCCAATTGAAGCGTTTAAGAGATATGTGGTTTTAAATTTCGTCGATGTTGCTGAACGCATTTTATTAATTTCAAATATCTCAGCAACGATTTCATATAACCCTATCGAGTTTGGTATCATTTTAAAGCTTATTTCGTTACCTTTTACGATCATTTAAATAATTTAAGATACAATGCGTTTTTAGGTACCTTTGACGCGTGAGAAGCTAAAAAAAATAACAACAAACTTACTGTTCGCCGAGAATTTACCGAGAGGTTCGCTGAACTGTTGCAGCCTTTCAGTGACGTACTGAGGGGTGCCGGTGCTCTGAAAAAGCAAAATAAGTTAAAAATCGATTCAAAACAACCATCTTTAATAGTGTAACACGAACGAACATGCAGATCGGGCATTAATTATTACAATCTGGGAAGTTTCGGGAAACTCGCTTTAATTTGATTTTATGAAGAGCTCCCATTATTCAGTTCTGGCAAGTCGACTTATTTTGCTCGCCTAATTTATATCTTATAACGTTACGTACGTCGCTGAATTATATCTTAATAAAACTAAAACGACAGTTCGAATAAACATAATTATCGCTGCATTTGCCAAACTACTGCGCTGGTATTCTTGTACGTTAATTTATTGCGAGCAGCGTCATAATAGGCGAACGGTTCGAAAGTTCTCTCATCCGGCAACTAACTTATTCGTTGATTTGTGACGTGAACTTACTTCACATGTCACATATTATGTCATATGTCAACGTCAGCATTTTGTTTGTGACATATCTGTTATTATTATTATTATTAAAGACTCATATTTTATATTTTTTCATCCGTCAAAAGTCATAATTGACTGATTGATAAGGTAGACACGTCACGTCACAATAACGGACCAATAATAATGTGACAGATTATAATTTTAAATAACTCGCCATTAATTGCAAGTAGAGTTGGCATCGCTTCAAAATAATCCAGTTCTTCTTTTTCTTTTTCGTTTTTTTTCTTTCCAGGGCAGGTCTAAGTAATTATTATTGTTTTCACTGCGAGACCGTCCTGTATAATGTTCGAGTCCTCGGATAAAGAACAATATGTGACAAGGATGACAGGAAGGAGGTATTAGCGTTCTTGTGATCTGTTTTATTTTTAAACCAAATGTAAAAATAAGAACGTTTTTTTCGATTAATTTACACTTTCGTTCGTGTATCCTGTCTTGTCACTTTTTGAAACGTCGGAATTTTTAATTATTTTTTTCTATAATTGATCTGTAATATAAGAATAAGCCGCTGACAGGTACGGTAAATGGTAAGTGACAAAGTGACAAGTGACAGGTGACTTTGTCTGGGTGAGTTTTACGACTAGTTTTAAGTAAAATCAATCGCGATTATTCTGGTTGTCGGCCAAATAAAAATTAAAAAAAAAAAAACACGAAAACTCCCAACGCATACAACCGAACCGAGCCGGAACGGTATTTGGAAAAATTACAAAACTCTCGAGCCACTTGATTGATGCCTCTCCTTCTATTTATACGATGAAATAACGATCGGATACTCCGCCGAAACAGATCAAAAGAATCGAAAACACAATAAATAATACGATCAACAATAAAATCTACAAAGAGCCGCATAAATCCGTACAGCAGAAGAGGCGGCACTTAATTGACAGAACATTAATTTTCGCTCCTCTTTCGAGATTAATTTTAATTCCCCCTTCGTCCCGTTTGATACGGGGACAGAAATAAAACCCAAAGGTAAAAAATGGGAGAACGTCAAAACATCTCGACACATAAAATCGCCATTATTGAAGATGTCTCGAGATTTATAAGAACAGAAACATGTGTCTGCCATGTGGAACGATATAGGAGGGTGCATAAAACTGTTCACATGTTATAATTTTATTTCTAATTAGCTGTAATGCTTCTTCTTGGAGAGATATACATTTCGAGATAATTAATTTAATACTACCACTACTACCTACCGCTATAATATATGAGCGTCTTGTTTCCTTTTTTATAATATTCATTAAATTGAAATAGGTACTAAAAAAACCTTCCAGTCGCTTATTTCATATTATATTTGAAACACACCCTGTATATTTAACATTTACTTGTTTGAAATGATATTTTTCCAATGACACTTTACTCGATTTACTGCACCACACGAATTTTTAAATTAATTCAACACCAACACCAAATATGTCGCTTATTTCATTTATAACACCCTGTATATTATATTTTCATTCGATAGAGAATTAAAGGGCCTTTCATATGACACCCAACTCGACATACCTAAATCAAACCGTTTAAGAGATATCAGGCTTTAATGTTTTATAACCATTAGATCATGCGCAGTGCATTTATTATAACAATCCCTATATCTCCGCAAATATTGAACCAAACTATATCGAGTTTGGTATCGTTAGAAAGGTCTCGTCATGATCTTTAAGTCTGCCTCATCGATATATCTCATACAGGGTGTTTCGATTCGAATGTACAATTAAAAACGATTTAATTGTCGCTTCTTACTTGAATAATCGCGACACGTCACCGGGATATTAATCTCGGTCCGGAACTACAAACAAACCGTGATTTTGTTACGCGAGCCCGACCCGACGTTGTTTTTAATTATGGCGAACCCGACCAGACTCAGACAATGTATTAATATCTCTACAATATGAGCTGCTTTTGCTTTATTTTACCGCTTAATTAATTGGGTAAGGTTAAAATTAGTGCTCCTCGCGTATTGTACGACATACCGTCCTCTGTTATAATTCTAATTATATAACGAAATAAACCGATTAGATTCAGTCCGCAGGTACCTAATACATTCGCTTGAGTACGAGGATGGTCTCATAGAAGTTTCGCCCGTTTCGAGAGATTCATCATCAGACTTTATTTACGCGCAAATACTGACTATGGTAATATGCGCTAACGCCATCTAGTATAATGCGTCTAGATTTACAGAATTTACAGCATAAAATGTTAGAATCATTAAAAAGGATGGAACAGATATGAAGGAGGAATATGAGGAAAATATATTTTTATAACGTTCCCTAAATCTTCCCATTCTCATTTACAATAACTGACACGCGGATATCGATGATGAAATTTACGGCGCGCTCCATCAAATCAAATCCAAAGCGATATAAAATGACGCCGTTTCCAGAGAAACGCACCTGGTTCAAGTAGTTCAGGTCGTGCATGAGATCTCAGCAGATCGAAAGAAAAGCGCCCACTTTCTTATAAATTATTTCTATCAATGCCCGCATGAATGGACGTGATTTAGTGAAAAATTGCCGCGTTATTAAAACGCACGCCCGGGAAATTGTCGGAAAAGCGAATGTAACGAGGGCGCAGAACACGAAATATCGCAGTGCACGATACGCTGCTGATGGGAAAATAATGTTTTCATAACGGTGTTAATTATTTCGTTTCTGCCTTAATTTTGGAGTTTTCCCTTTGTTTTATAATGGAATTTCCAGGCCCGGTCGTAAGTCTTAATGAATGCCGACGGAAAAATGGAAAAAATCATAAAAAAGGCTTTCGAGAGGCTTTCGAGAGGCTTTTGAAAATGTTTAGGTACGCCGCACAAGGACAATCACGTGGAAGAGAGATGGAAATTACAAAAAGATCCTCCGACAAGATAAGTGCTGACTAAATAACTTGGGAACCAAAAAATTTAAGAATAAAAAGAAGAATAATTTTAATGTGATATTGAACGATATTTGTTTCAAACCGGTATTGTAATTTTTAATTTATATTAATTTATAATATCTCAAATATTATGTAATTTTTAATCAATAATGTGAAAAAGTATACTTTTATGCGTAGAGTCACTAAAAGTAAAAAAAAATGATGAAAAAAGCTCCATAACTCTTGAACGGTTTACCTTAGACCCACTTTGTTGGGTCTCTTTTCAAAGCTCTCTCAATTCTCTATCAATCAAAATTATAATATACAGGGTGTTTCATTTGAAATAAGCGAGTTACTTGCTCTTGCGTCCATGTCTCGAATCCTCGTTGCATGAAAATCAAATTAATAAGTACTACCCAACCATTTTACACATTAATGAACACCACACTATTTTTCGTAAACGATTTTTTCTCAAAAAAACAGATTGAAGCAACAAAATTCAAGTCGCAATAACTCTTGAACGGTTTATCTTGGACCCACCTTGTTGGGTCTCTTTTTAAAGCTCTCTCAATTCTCTATCGATTAAAAATATAATATACAGGGTGTTCCATTTGAAATAAGCGAGTTACTTGCTCTTGCGCTAATTTCTTGAATCCCCATTGCTTGAAAATCAAATTTATAAACTCCCAACGATTTCACAGGATATAATGAACACTCTACTAATTTCCGTTCACGATTTTTTTGTCAAAATGAAGACTGAATCAACAAAATTCAAGTCGCAGTAACTATAGAACGGTTTATCTTAGACCCACCTTGTTGGGTCTCTTTTTAAAGCTCTCTCAATTCTCTATCGAATAAATATATAATATACAGGCTGTTCCATTTGAAATAAGCGAGTTACTTGCTCTTGCGCCAATTTCTTGAATCCCCATTGCTTGAAAATCAAATTTATAAACTCCCAACGATTTCACAGGATATAATGAACACTCTAATAATTTCCGTCCACGTTTTTTTTGTCAAACTAAAGACTGAATCAACAAAATTCAAGTCGCAATAGCTCTTGAACGGTTTATCTCAGACCAACCTTGTTGGGTCTCTTTTTAAAGCTCTCTCAATTCTCTATCGAATAAATATATAATATACAGGGTGTTCCATTTGAAATAAGCGAGTACTAGATCAAAACAAGTAACTAGCTTAAAATTCAGTAGTAAAGGGTGATTTATATTAAATATTCTTCCACAAATATGGTACTTACGATAAAATCAGAATTTTTGACACCGTTTTCCGCGCTGCTCTTCGATCCTTGTAAAATATCCTCCAGATATTCGATATACTCGATGGCGCTTCTAAGTATCTCCACTTTCGGCAACCTCTGACCCGGATTATTGCACGTTCTTCTTTTCAAAACTTCGAACGCCTCGTTGACCTGCGGGACGTCACGCACGTTAATCGCAATCGTTTCGAACCACTCCCGCTATATACAAACCTTCCTCAATCTTCTCCTCTCTCGCAGCGTCGCCGCTTTTCTCCTATCGACCGCGACGGTCTTCTTCTTGCACGCCTTACAGGCCCACGTTAAGCACTTCCTGGGACCGTTAATGGAACACCCGGTGTTGGCCGGTTCCAGGACGTGACCCAGTTCCTTATCGTCGTCGCTGTCGGAACTATCCGCACTGGCACTGTGATAACCGGTGTCGGATCTGGTCGCGCCCTTCTCGTCCAATTTTTTCGAAAACTTATCGTAGCGGCCGTAATCGGACTTGATTTCCGACGACGGGTGGTGGTTTATGTAGTGCGCTCTGCCGCTCGGGTATCTGATGGAGGGGTAATTTTTTTGATTTTGATCGGGGCTGGTGATTATTTTCGGGGCGCGGAAATCGACTTTCGGGTGATAAGCCCTGCCGGTGTCGAGGGTGATCTTATTATAATCGGACGCGCACCTCTGGTAGACGTTTTGATAAAAATTCATCCTACTCGCAGCGCAGCGCAGGGAGGGACGATTCCCCGATTCCTGGATTATTTAATTTATCGCCGCCTATACCGAGCACTTAATGTTCAATAATAAGTCACGTCGCGTTATATTTATTAAGCCTCTTATTTAGGAAAAAAAAGCGAACAGCTGAAGGTTGAAAACTGGAAAACACAAACACGAGAGTAGTTTCAGGGCTCAGGCAGGCAAACTGAAAACTGAAATTTAAAATAATGATTCCCCTCCAAACTCACGCACTTATCCCGAGCTCCTCTCTATATATAAAGTTCCTTTCTCTCTCATTCCAACACGTGTTATATCTAATAGACTTAAGAGAGACACATATGTTCATCATCATAACTTACAACGCCTACAAATAATTATTATGTAATATTCATAATAATTATAAATTTATTTGTTTATTTGCGCGAAAAAAAAAATTAAATCAAACCGAAAGTCCACTTATCATAAAGTAGGCTTAGCCGATTAACCACGCCCGCTCTGATAGACTTAACCAATGGCACGTGTATCGGGAAGCCACGCCCGCTCCGATACTTCGTATAGCATCATCATCCCGATAGGTATCCCGATTTCCAGGACTGAATTATTTATTTATAATTTACATTTATTCCCCGCTCATATTCTATTTGCTCGGCATCAAGTCGCGCTCGTAAGAGATCGATCTTTGTCACGAAAATTAAACAGGATTATCAATCTTGGTTTCGGGATTAAAATTCTCATTTACGTAATGTGTTTGGACAGGTACGTGTCGCGCGTCGACTCTCTATTTTATTTTCTACGACCGTTCTAATGTTTTCGATTCGGCGGCCAGGAATTTTTAAAAAGAACACTCTCGTTTTAATTTTAACGACGCCGCGTCCTCCAAGCTTAGGCGCCTTTCATAATATTTTCACGATCAACATTCATCAGCGAAAAAAATTCTTTTTTTTTTTAATCCAGGGAAAACGGGAACACCCTTTATCGCATTAAAACAGCCCCTTTTTTATTTTATGGATATATGTCATTATTTTCTCCCACAAAAAAGTTTTGGATTTCTCTTTACTCCAGAAACTCAAAATTCACTCTAGAAATCGCCCTCTACAATTCAAAGCAATTTTTCAAAAAAATTCTGCTCCTAGAAATTATACCCCTAAATTTTGGGATTTTCATTCTACAGAAACCCTGACAGAAACCCTAAGAGACCATAGTCACTGGAATCTTTTATTACCTTTGATTCAAGAAACTCCCAAAAAAAAAAAATTACCGCTTGAAAATCAGAAAAAAAAATCAATTGATCCCCTAGAAATCTCCCCTTAGATTTTTCTTTTTTCTTTCTAGAATCCCCTACTATAGTCTCCTAATACCTATCTCCCCTACCCAAAACTATTCTCTTATCCCAAGCTAGAAATCTCCAGCTAACTATTTCCCTCACTAAAGTCCTTACTTGACCCCAGATCATGCACCCTTACTTCTGGATGGTGGTGGAAATTTTCAATCGCTATACTTTATAATTAACCCCACCACCCTCTTACTCTAGAAAAATTCGTTAAAATGCTGTTTACATTAAAACCTCAGATAACAGAAACCTCAAATTTTCTAGAAAAAAAAACCCAAACCTTCTTCTGCTACGCTGAAGTGGGAATCCTCCCTTTTACCCCATAAATTTGATTTTAGTACCATCGCAAGGTCATCTCATTTTTGGTCTAACTTTGGTTGGGTAAAATACAAAAAAAATACTGAAATAAAATCGTCCTAATTCTTCCTACCTGATTATCATCCCCTCTACATTCAACATTCAACTTCTTTTTTAATGTACCATTCAAACCGGGCTAATATAAAATTATGATTATTGTCAATCCACCCAGGCAGCAGAGGCACTAAAATTGACACGTGATTATAACGTCATATTTTGGTGATTATTGATCGCTGACGTCAGTAACCTATAAGTGACGTCAAGTACCTATATGATATTTCACGTAATTACAAAGACAAATAATTAGTGACGTCAAAAAAACTTCCCCTTTTAACACTTGGACGTGATTATAACGTGCTTTTGACGTCATAAACACTTTGGACTTAAATACATAAGCAAAGTCTTTAGTAAGTTTTTTTTTATCATAGTCTTCAGTTTGGTCATGTTTTATGGTAATGTTTTGACGATTTTTTTACCCAGCAAGTGCCTAGAATAAATCATAACGTCTTTGATAACAGCAACGTCAATAAGACGTCATTTTTTGGTGTTCTGTGACATCAAGTAATAAGCGACGTTAAAATGACGTCACTCGTCACTCGATGTGGCAGAACACCAAAAAATGACGTCTTATTGACGTTTCTCTCTCCTACCTGAGGCAAAGAGCTCATATAGAACTGTCGTTTTTGAGCAAAAAAATCTCAAAATTTTGGTCGTTCTATATTTCGTTATTTTTAACCGAAACAATATGTGTCGGCTAACCGGACACGGAATTTGGAATTTCTCCCCAATTTTGAGCTAACCGGACTTATTGAAATTTAGAATGTTTCACCAATTTTGAGCTAACCGCAGTTGAAATTTAGAATTTTTCAACAATTTTGAGTTACCTGACCTGCAATTGCATATTTAATTATTACTAATTTTGAGCTAACCAGGCATGGAATTTAAGATTTTCATCAATTTTGAGCTAAGGGGGTTGGAATTTAGAATTTCTCATCAATTTTGAGCTAACCGGACTTATTGGAATTTAAAATAACCAATTTTGAACCCACCTGATTGTAAAGAATTTAGAATTTCCCCCAATTGTAAGGTAACCGCACTTGGAATTTAAAATTTGACTAATTTTGCGCTAATAGCACTGGAATTGATATTTCTGACAAATTTTGAGCCAACCGCGCATGGAATTTAGAATTTCTAAACAAACTTTCAGCCAAACGGACCTGGAATTTAGAATTTCTCCATATTTTTGAGCTAACCGCACTTGGAATTTAAAATTTCTCCCAAATTTTGAGCTAACCGCACTTGGAATTTAGAATTTGACTAATTTTGAGCTAATAGGACTGTAATTTAATATTTCTCAACAATTTTGAGTTAACTGACCTTCAATTGTATATTTATTACTAATTTTGAGCTAACCAGATATGGAATTTAAAATTTACACGAATTTTGAGCTAATCGGACATGGAATTTCTCCAAAATTTTGACCTAATTGGACCGGAATTTAATATTTCTGACAAATTTTTAGATAACTGACCTGCAATTCAAAATTCCTTACAAGTTTTAAGTTAGCCGGACCTGGAATTTCTCCATATTTTTGAGCTAATTATTAGACTGGAATTTAAAATTTCTCTCCAATTTTGAGTTAACCGCACTTGGAATTTAGAATTTCTAAACAAACTTTCAGTTAAACGGACTTGGAATTTATAATTTCTCAACAATTTTGAGTTAACTGACCTTCAATTGTATATTTATTACTAATTTTGAGCTAACCAGATATGGAATTTAAAATTTTCACGAATTTTGAGCTAATCAGTCATGGAATTTCTCCAAAATTTTGACCTAATTGGACCGGAATTTAATATTTCTGACAAATTTTTAGATAACTGACCTGCAATTCAAAATTCCTTACAAGTTTTAAGTTAGCCGGACCTGGAATTTCTCCATATTTTTGAGCTAATTATTAGACTGGAATTTAAAATTTCTCTCCAATTTTGAGTTAACCGCACTTGGAATTTAGAATTTCTAAACAAACTTTCAGTTAAACGGACTTGGAATTTATAATTTCTCAACAATTTTGAGTTAACTGACCTTCAATTGTATATTTATTACTAATTTTGAGCTAACCAGATATGGAATTTAAAATTTTCACGAATTTTGAGCTAATCAGTCATGGAATTTCTCCAAAATTTTGACCTAATTGGACCGGAATTTAATATTTCTGACAAATTTTTAGATAACTGACCTGCAATTCAAAATTCCTTACAAGTTTTAAGTTAGCCGGACCTGGAATTTCTCCATATTTTTGAGCTAATTATTAGACTGGAATTTAAAATTTCTCTCCAATTTTGAGTTAACCGCACTTGGAATTTAGAATTTCTAAACAAACTTTCAGTTAAACGGACTTGGAATTTATAATTTCTCAACAATTTTGAGTTAACTGACCTTCAATTGTATATTTATTACTAATTTTGAGCTAACCAGATATGGAATTTAAAATTTTCACGAATTTTGAGCTAATCAGTCATGGAATTTCTCCAAAATTTTGACCTAATTGGACCGGAATTTAATATTTCTGACAAATTTTTAGATAACTGACCTGCAATTCAAAATTCCTTACAAGTTTTAAGTTAGCCGGACCTGGAATTTCTCCATATTTTTGAGCTAATTATTAGACTGGAATTTAAAATTTCTCTCCAATTTTGAGTTAACCGCACTTGGAATTTAGAATTTCTAAACAAACTTTCAGTTAAACGGACTTGGAATTTATAATTTCTCAACAATTTTGAGTTAACTGACCTTCAATTGTATATTTATTACTAATTTTGAGCTAACCAGATATGGAATTTAAAATTTTCACGAATTTTGAGCTAATCAGTCATGGAATTTCTCCAAAATTTTGACCTAATTGGACCGGAATTTAATATTTCTGACAAATTTTTAGATAACTGACCTGCAATTCAAAATTCCTTACAAGTTTTAAGTTAGCCGGACCTGGAATTTCTCCATATTTTTGAGCTAATTATTAGACTGGAATTTAAAATTTCTCTCCAATTTTGAGTTAACCGCACTTGGAATTTAGAATTTCTAAACAAACTTTCAGTTAAACGGACTTGGAATTTATAATTTCTCAACAATTTTGAGTTAACTGACCTTCAATTGTATATTTATTACTAATTTTGAGCTAACCAGATATGGAATTTAAAATTTTCACGAATTTTGAGCTAATCAGTCATGGAATTTCTCCAAAATTTTGACCTAATTGGACCGGAATTTAATATTTCTGACAAATTTTTAGATAACTGACCTGCAATTCAAAATTCCTTACAAGTTTTAAGTTAGCCGGACCTGGAATTTCTCCATATTTTTGAGCTAATTATTAGACTGGAATTTAAAATTTCTCTCCAATTTTGAGTTAACCGCACTTGGAATTTAGAATTTCTAAACAAACTTTCAGTTAAACGGACTTGGAATTTATAATTTCTCAACAATTTTGAGTTAACTGACCTTCAATTGTATATTTATTACTAATTTTGAGCTAACCAGATATGGAATTTAAAATTTTCACGAATTTTGAGCTAATCAGTCATGGAATTTCTCCAAAATTTTGACCTAATTGGACCGGAATTTAATATTTCTGACAAATTTTTAGATAACTGACCTGCAATTCAAAATTCCTTACAAGTTTTAAGTTAGCCGGACCTGGAATTTCTCCATATTTTTGAGCTAATTATTAGACTGGAATTTAAAATTTCTCCCCAATTTTGAGTTAACCGCACTTGGAATTTAGAATTTCTAAACAAACTTTCAGCCAAACGGACTTGGAATTTAAAATTTCTCATCAATTTTGAACTAACCGGAATGCAAGAAATTTAGAATTTTGAGCTAACCGGACTTGGGATTTCACCCAAATTTTGAGTTATAAGTGGACTGGAATTTAAAATTTCTCAGCAATTTGGAACTAAGTGACATGCAATTGAAAATTTCTTAAAATATTCCCTCTAGCTTGTTCTGAATTGAGCAAAAATTATCTAAATTTGAGCAAAGCCTGATGAGTCAAAGTATTGATGAGTAACTCAGAAACAAAATACATTAATTCCTCGGTAAGATTTCTCAAGACTTCGTTAAAAATTTGCGTCAGATCAAAAAAACCAGCTCAAGATAATTTTGAGAAAATGAACATCCAATCTGAGCTATTTCTGTTTGAATTTGGCCTTTTTATAACTCGGGCAAAGAATCTCTTTCAGATTGGGGCAATTTATATTAAAACTTCTGCACCAGACCAGAATCGAGCAGAACATCGACCGAAATTTTTCATTTCGACCTGACACCCGGCACAATCAAACTTACATTCATGCCGTAAGTCGCCAGAGGCGCGGAACATATTTTACCAACGATATTTTTCCGGAGAGTCATCCTTTATGTTTCCCCGGAGTGTCAACTAGGAATTTTCCGATTATCCGCTTTAATTTGTCAGCGTTAGATTACGCCGATCTGGTTTCCTATCCCCCGTCCGGTCCGATCCTGCAGGATGTCCTTTCCCATCGGGTTTAAGAACCGACGTCCCACGCTTCCCTCCCGGCCCGGCTCCTCCGAGAGGAGGGTCGGTCGGTCGGTCGGCTCGGGCTCGGGGAGCCCTTTGATCCACCCTCGGTTTGACCTGATTACCCCCATTCGGTGCAGCGTCGAGGTCGAACCCGGTCACGCGGCAGGCGAAGATCGGGACGGTCGGTCACGTCCGCCGTTACGTAACGAAAGGTCGGAAAGGGAGTCCGCGTCGGAAATCCGGACGCCCAACTGTGAACTTTGCCACCGGAATTATAATGTGTGTACCGGGGGCGGGGGATTTTCCAGGAAAACTGTTCGATTTCTAAAGTTTCTGATTAACTTTGAGGCAATTTTCATTGCCTCAAGTTATCGAGAATTTATACGATTTGAACAGAAATTTCCAGATTAGAGATAAACTTGACTCTCATCGTAAGCTAATTAAATTTAAATTTGCGCTAATTACAGTTTAATTTAAGCCAATTTGCTCAGTTTCAAACAGTGAAGTAAGACAGAAAAATGGTTGGCATTTTGGTGCCGAGACCAGGATTTTTTTTTTTTTTTTTTTTTTTTTTTTAAGGGGGAGCATCGGTCTTCCCTATGTAGGTAAGACAAAGTCGCTCCACACCGGTAATATGGGTTTGGAGCCTCTTGCTCATACACCCAGACCAGGATTTAAGTTAAATGCGAACGATTTTTTATAAACTGGTTCGATTTGAGTTAACTAGACTCAGAATTGCGCTAATTAGACTTAAATTTTGGCTAATTAGTGTCTAAATTGAGTTAGTTTAACACAAATTGGAGCTGGTCGATGCGGTTTTAGCAAATCCAGCTCAGTTTTAAACAGTGAAGTAACCTAGAAAACAAGTTGGCATTCTGGTGCCGTGACCAGGATTTAAGTTGAATGCGAACGTTTTTTCATAAACTGGTTCGATTTTTGAGTTAATTAGACTCAAATTTTGGCTAACTATAGTCTGATCTGAGGTAATTAGACTCGGATTTGAATTAATTTGACTTAGAATTGCGCTAATTAGACTTGAATTTGGGCTAATTAGAGTCTCTCAGTTGAGTTAATTTAACACAAATTGGAGCTGCTCGATGCAGTTTTACCAAATCAGGCTTAGTTTCAATCAGTGAAGTAACCCAGAAAACAGGTTGGTATTTTGGTGCCGTGACCAGGATTCAAGTTGAATGCGAACGATTTTTCATAAACTGGTTCGATTTGAGTTAATTAGACTCAAATTTTGGCTGATTAGAGTCTGATTTAAGGTCATTAGACTCAGATTTGAATTAATTATACTCAGAATTGAACTAATTAGACTTACATTTTGGTTAATTAGAGTCTAAATTAATTTAATTTAACACTAATTAGAGCTGGTCGTTGTATTTTTTAGCAAATCCAGCTCAGTTTTAAACAGTGAAGAAACCCAGAAAACAGGTTGGCATTTTGGTGCCGTGACCAGGATTCAAGTTAAATGCGAACGATTTTGCATAAACTGGTTCGATTTTTGAGTTAATTAGACTCAAATTTTGGCTAATTAGAGTCTGATTTCAAGTAATTATCCTTAAAATAGAGCTAATTTAGCTTAAATTTGAGCTAATTAGAGTCTAAATTGAATTAATTCAACACAAATTGGAGCTGGTCGATGTATTTTTAGCAAATCTAGCTCAGTTTTAATCAGTGAAGTAACACAGAAAACAGGTTGGTATTTTGGTGCCGTGACCAGGATGGTTGCGTCACAGCAGGCATTGATAACTGGGGGACAATTTTAGTGAAATAACTGAGTCGAGTTAATCTCACTCTCGACGTAGCTGGAGCCAACCCGGAATTTCAGATAAATGTGAGCAATTTTTGCCGGTACGATTTGAACTAATTAGACTTAAATTAGAGCTAATTAGAGTTTGATTTGAGGTAATTAGACTCAATTTGTTGCTAATTAGACCAATATTTGAGTCAATTAGACTTATATTTGCACTAATTAGACTAATTTTTGATCCAATTAGATTCAGGTTGGAAATGATGAGGCTGGTAGATGTGTTTTAACAAAAATTTAACCTCTCTTAAACGGTGAGGTAATCTAGAACCCAGGTTGCTACTTTGGTGCCGTGACCAGGATGGCAGCTGAAAAATGAGCGATCTTTCCCCAAACTAGTTCGATTTGAGCTAATTAGACTCAAATTCAAGATAATTAGAATCTTATTAAAGTTAATTTGACTTATATTTGAGTAATTAAGGTATTTAGATTTAAATTCTAGCTAATTATAGTACGATTTTGCTTAAATTTGACTCAGATTTGAGCTAATCAGGCTCATATTTTTTAGTAAAACTATTAAGATTTGAGCTAATTGGGGGATGATTTGAGCTCATTATTGAGGGATAATTTAAGTTAATTAAGGTATTATTCGAGTAAAATTAGGCTTAATTTCGGCTTTTAAAAATGTTTTGGCAAATCGAGCTCATTTTTGACCAGTCTTAATCCAGATTGGTATTTTGGTGCCGTGACCAGGATCGAGACATTGCCCACTTGGATGATTTGAGTAAAATAGATTTGAGCTAATCAAGCTCAGATTTGAGCGACGAGAAACGCGATTAGAAAGGGGGTCGCTTTTCGTCCTCGCCCCGTATCGGCGCAGGCCGTAAAACAGACAGTCCCAGTTGCATGATGCAACAGAGTTCCCGGAACGTCCCGAGCGTCCTTATCCCGGTGTGGTATTGACCACTTGCGGCAGCCGCCGATCCCGTCCGATCCGGGCCGAGTCGGCACGAGATGAACGGTCCGCGAGCAGCAGATCCGCGGAAGCTGCGGTAAAACCGGAGGGTGTGTGAAACGGTGACGCGATCGTTGCTTTCTCCTGTTGAGAGATGATGGTCGAGTGTTTGTCGGTAATGTAACATTACGGACATGCGGTGACTTTTGGTTCGGTGTAAAGGATGAGGAGGGCGGACGCGTCGATTTTGCCTTATTTTAATAGAAATAGATCGAACGGTATTACAATGAAAATTTCTAGCTTATTTATCAATTATTATTATTATTGTTGTTGTTAGTATTGCCGGTTGGTTTATTTGTTAGTTACTTAGCCGATGAATCGTCTCTACCTATATATCAAAAGAAAAAATTAAAATATTAACAAAACCAAAAAAGTAGATTGATATAAAAAAAATAGTTTCTAATAATATTAATAATTAACTCACTCGCTAGTTAGTTAGGGGAAATAATTAATTATTAAAAATAGGTTTAGTAGAATAAATTAAAATTAACGATCCGCGTTAAATTTAAAGAAACATCATCATGTCACGCTGCCAAAATTTCCGCGAACGTCTTTCAAACATTGCCGAATCCAACGGAACTCTTTTCTTGTTAACGATGAAGTATCGCAGCTTCAGGGACGAGAATTTAAAAAAGTGTGACGTAAATCGCGAAATGTTCCCGGTTTAAGAGAAGCGTGCCGAAATGTCTTGGGAGTCGCTAAACTCGCCAGAGTTTATGAGGTAGTAGTACATTTAACGTTTACTGAAAAACACAAAATAATTTTGAGTTGTATCAATTTTCTGTGTAAATTAGTATTTAGTAGTGGTGTGGTCCATGGAGCAAATCTCCATGGACCATGGCACAACAGCCCGGAATCAATCACGATTTCAATGGAAGCCTAACACACATCAACTTGAAAATATTTTCATACTTTCAGCCACCTTTGCATGATGTTCTAATAAATACCAACATTATTAAGTTCGACTCATCTTCTCTCAACTTTGACTCATATTTATAAATCGACTCATATTTTCAACATTTTAACTCAAATTCAATTACCTATGACTCATATTTCAACAACGCTTCGAATCGTTCTAATGACTTGAATTCAAAAGCCACTAATTTTGAATCTTGTTCTAATACCCTTTTGACTCATATTCTGTTGGTCTTGACTCATATTTTATTATATTTGACTCGTATTGATGATATTCATCTTCGATGAGTATCAACTCACATTTTAGTAAAATGACTCACATTCTTTTAGTTATGACTGATATCCTGTTAAATTTGACTCATATTTTGACAAAATCGACTCGTCCTACTAACCTTGACTCATATCCTGTTGATCTTGACTCGTATTAATTTATGATTTACTAATATTCTGACGAAATTGGCGAGTAATTTTTCACTAAAATCGACTCTCTTACTTTTGACTCATTACTTTTAAATTTGACTCATATTCCAATATCATTGACTCATCTTCATCTAGTTTTGACTCATTTTTGTAAAATCGACTCATTCTCATACTTATTGTAACTTATTTTGTATTACCTGTGACTCTTATTTTTAACAACTGGAATCGTTCTAATTACTTTGACTCATATCCTGTTGATCTTGACTCATATTTATGGTTTACTTATATTCTGATATGAAATTGGCCCATTTTTGATCAGTATCGACCCATTTTTTACTTATATTGATAATAAAACTGCTATTCTCGTACTTTTGACTCCTCACTTTTAAATTTGACTCATATTTCAATATCATTGACTCATCTTCGATTAGTTTTGACTCATGTTTGAAAAAAAGGAATGTATTCTCATACTTTTTTCTCACATACTATCACCTCTCACCCAAATTCATCAGTATCAACTCACATTTTAGTAAAATGACTCCCGTCACTCAAGTTATGACTCATATTTTTGTAAATTTGACTCATATTTTGACAATTTTCACTCGACTCAATTTTTTTTATTTAATTTTGACTCATATTCTAACAACTTTGACTCATAGTTTGACAAAATCGACTCGTCCTAAATACTTTATTGACTCATATCCTGTTGAGCTGCCTCGTATTAATTTATGATTTACTAATATTTTGATGAAATTGGCCTATATTCCATCAGTATAGCGACTACTTTTTCACTAAAATCGACTCCCTTACTTTTGACTCATACTCTTTTAAATTTGATTCATATTTTGACAATTGGAAAACTTCGACTCATTATCTCAACCTGGAATTACAATATTTTGACTCATATCTTTATGAAGTGGTTTCAAAAATTAGAAAAACACTTGATAGTTGTTATTTTTAGAAATTTATGACTCATCAATATAACAATCGTGACTCAGTTTAAGACTGAGATTTTTACTAACAAGGCTTGTTAAGTGAAGAAATGCAGTTTCGAGCTTTATTGGCTTAAAATAAAAATTTATGACTCAGATGACTTAGTGACTGAAGATAAACTTTTGACTCGAAAATCATGACTCATGTTTTATAAACTCAAAAATATGATTGTGCGCTCAAATTTTGATACTTTGGTCACATTCTAAAGTGAAGGCTTTAAATACTCCAGTATGGTTAAATATTTGTCAATCTTGACTCAGTAATTTTGTAAGTCTTGTTGACTCAATAACGAACCGACAATAACGACCCGTTTTGACTGAGATTTTTGTTAGTTTCTGCATTGCAATTTTTTTTTTGGGGGGGGGGGGGAAAGGACAGAGGAAGTTGTGACTCATTTACGACCCTGACTCATTTTCAAGTTGTTTGACTCTCATGGCATTAATGACTCATCCCGATACTTCTGAGATGACTAACTTTTGAGTCTTAACATATTTTCATTCAAAACACCACGATTCAGGTCTCTTGGTACTTAAATTCTGACACTAATAGACTCAGTGGCGATGCTGGCGGTGATCAATTTTAAACAAAAAAGCTCATCGCTCATTTTTTCCTCAGCTTTCGCTCGAAAATGTGCTAATTCAAATTAAAACGACTCCTGCTGGATCGAAATTTTGAATCATGACTCAGTGGAGGACGTTATATTTCAGCTAGTAACGACTCATTTTTTCACTTTTTCTTCAAATTTAACCCAAAAAATGCCCATTTGATTCATAACGACTCATCCTGGATTTGGAGGTGTACAGGAATGCGTGTTCAAAGTATCACGACTCCTACTGGACTTGAAATGTTACCTTTGACTCAGTGGTAGCGGAGAAATTTCAAACAATGACGACTCATCTATTTACGTGTCCTCAAATTTTACTCAAAAATCTTCTTTTGACTCATAATGACTCACATTTGAACTGAAACCGTGACTCTTGACTCAGTGGGAGGAAAATATTTCAGACAATATTGACAATTCTCCTCGTTTTTTTTTTTAAGTTTCGCTCAAAAAAGCTCATTCGAAGTATCACGACTCCTACTGGACTTGAAATGTTACTTTTGACTCAGTGGTAGCGAGAGATTTCAAACATAGACGACTCATCTCTTTATTTGACCTCAAATTTTACTAAAAAAATGCTCTTTTGACTCATAATGACTCACATTGGACCTAAAACGGTGACTCTTGACTCAGTGGGGGGAAACATTTCAGACAATAACGACACATCTTCTAGTTTTTTTTAAGTTTCGCTCAAAAAAGCTCATTCGAAGTATCAAGACTCCTAATGGACTTGAAATGTTACTTTTGACTCAGTGGTAGCGAGAGATTTCAAACAATGACGACTCATCTCTTTATTTGTCCTCAAATTTTACTAAAAAAATGCTCTTTTGACTCATAATGACTCACATTGGACCTGAAACCGTGACTCTTGACTCAGTGGGTGGAAAATATTTCAGACAATATCGACACATCTCCTCGTTTTTTTTAAATTTCGCTCAAAAAAGCTCATTCGAAGTATCACGACTCCTACTGGACTTGAAATGTTAGTTTTGACTCAGTGATAGCGGAGAGATTTCAAACAATGACGACTTATCTCTTTACTTTTCCTCAAATTTTACTCAAAAAATGTTCATTTGACTCATAATGACTCACATTTGACATGAAACTGTGAGTATTGACTCATTGGGGGAAGAAATATTTCAAAGAATAACGACTAATTTCCTCATTTTTGCTTACATTTCGCTCCACAAAGCTCACTCAAAGTACGATTCATGACTCTCCCAATGGATTTTTTTTATTGACTCAGTGGTAGGTAAAATATTCCAGGTAACAACGACTCATCTCTTCACTTGTCCGCACTTTCATATAATAAATGTTCATTTAACTCATAAAGACTCATATTGGACCTGAAACAGTGACTATATTGACTCAGTGGCGCCTAAATTTTGCGATAATATTAACTCATAACTTCAAATTTCGCTCACCTCAACTCACTATCATGACTCCTACCATTGAGCCTAAAATTATGACTCTTGCTTGACTCAGTGGTTATGGAGATTTTCTACAATTACATTATTTCGCTCAATAAATAATTAACGATTCCTATTGAGCCTTAAATACATAGTGACTCTTGATCTTGACTCAGTGGCGGCGGAGTGAGTCATCAGCTTTCCGCCACTCGTCTCCTGTCATCGCCCGAGGGGGGCGCTTCGCGGTACGGAGGTTTGGATCAGAACTGGCCGTGGCGGGACTCTTTCTCGTCGCTGCACCGCGACAATTACACTGAGGTGAGGACCCAGCAGCGCAGAGCCACCCCGCTGTGCGCTTGGACCTGCTTCAGGGTTTGTCGCGCCCGGATAGACAACGCCATCGCGAAGAGAAAGGTGAGTGCTCTAAGGTGATTATAACGAAAGCCTGGAAGAAGTGGTCCGTTAATAATGAATGCAAACGGCTTGCATACGGGAGGAGAGTGGAAAGTTTGTGTAAAATCTAGGCTGACTCGATTACAAACTAACGTCCTATGAAGTTACGTAATTAGACAGCTTGATAGAGAAATGTGATTATGTTCTCCTCTCGAAAAAGCCCTTTTGAAGCTCTCTCATAATCTGATTCCCGGGAAATTAGCATGCGAGTGGCGGTCTCGCGTAACTTTTTGATGCGGCTCGTTTGAAATTATCAAGGCTTAGTGCCGGGAATCTGAACGCGCTGTATAAAGCGACATGAATTATTCAAAATGGCAGGAATACTGGCGAGACCGAAAATCATTGTCCTGTTTAATTGAATTGCTTGAATTAATTGAAACACTGCCCATCGATTGTGTATAGACGCGAACAAGGCTAAAGAGGAACATATTAATTAGCGAAGTCGGCTTCTATAGACGTGTACCTTAATTAACAGGGGACTGCTTCTCCTAACTACCACAAAGACGGGGTAATTTTCGTTCGGCCAAATGAGACAGCCAGATATTAAACACGCTGTAGTTTGATCCGGGTCGCAATCAATCGGGCTTTCATTGTTTTATGTACAAATTGTTGACGCGCCGTCTTTGTGCGCGTATTTTTCCCATTCGCGCATGCGCGTTTTGACTCACTTTTAGGAAAAAAAACTGAATTTTAAAATTACTCAAAGAAATGACTTACGAGAAATAAATTGCTACCAAGACTCAGACTCAGACTCGTTTAGTGCAGACTCAGAAATAGCTACTTCTGATTTATTGACTCAGATTTGATTGAAATTCAAACTCAGATTTGATCATTTTGACTCGCTTTTAAATGGAAATCTCATATCGACTCAGGTTTCTGAGATTCAAGCTCAAACAATTCCGGCCAAAATTTTCTCATAAGATTCTCATAAGATTTTCTCAGCTCAGATTATGACTCAGATTTGGGCAAGCGTAGCTCCCGAGAATCACACACAGATTAGTCTCAGATTTGATTATTTTAGCCCCAATTGCTCTCATCTTTAGTCAGATTTGAAGACTCAGATTTGGGCAATGTTAACTCAGATTTGAACTAATTCGTCTCGATTTCGAGTCAACATAAATGCAACTCAATTAGATCAATTCTTGTTAGATTTTTGCTGATTTTGACAATTATTAAGGCAATGAAAGGCTTCTGAGGCTGAAACTCAGACAGCTCTGAACAGACTTAAACATTTCGGTCCAGATTCGCTCAACTTTGAAGAACCTCAGCTCAGATTTGAGAGGAGGACTCAGGTTCAAACACACTCACGGATTTGGCTAGGATTTTTCCGTTGTAGTCTAGATGGTCCTCACTTTTAATCAAATTTGAAGATATTTTGCTCAAATTTTGGCAAACTTATCACCGATTCAACTTTTTCTTTCTCAGATTTGAACTAATTGGACCTGGAGACTCAGATTTGCGCAATTTTCACTCAGATTTATTGATTTTTACTCAGATTTAGACAGGCTCGAACTCACTCACTCAGATTTTAATGATCTTAGCTTCGATACAGACGTTACTTGATTGATACTTGATTTGATCCAATTCGAGTAAATTCTAATTCGAGTTTCGGCTCCCGAAAATCGGACTCAGATGTAATGATCTTAACTCAGATACAGGTTTCTCTTGCTCAGATTTGATCTAATAATTCGCATTAGAGGTTATGGAAATTTAACATTTAAGCTCAGATTTTTCACTCAAATTTGAAAATTTTGCCTCAGACTTAGACAGGCTTGTGTACCTGAGAATCTAACTCAGACTTTAACGATCTTTACTCAGATACAAACATCCGTCCAACATTGGAGCTCAGATTTGTGCGGTTGTCCACTCAGATTTGATAATTTTTACTCAGATTTAGGCAGGCTTGATCTCATTAGAATCAAACTCAGATTTTAACGATCTTAACTGAGAAACAAGCTTTGCTCGTCCAGATTTGATCTAATTCGTCCTTGAGTTAATGAAAATTCAACATTGAGGTTTAGATTTGGGTTTTTTTCACTTAGATTTGATAATTTTGACTCAGATTTAGGCAGGCTAGATCTCACGAGAATCAAACTCAGATTTGAAAGATTATAACTCAGAAACAAGCTTTGCTCGGCTAGATTTGATCTAATTCGTCCTGTCGTCGTTGGAAATTTAACCCTGCAGCTCAGATTTGGGTTTTTTACACTCAGATTTGATAATTTTGACTCAGATTTAGGTGGGATAGATCTCATGAGAATGAAACTCAGATTGGAACGATCATAACTCAGAAACAATCTTTGCTCGTCCAGTTTTGATTTAATGCGTCCTGGAGTCTATGGAAATTTAACATTGAAGCTCAGATTTGGTTTTTTCCCACTCAGATTTGAGATTTGATATATTGACTCAGATTTAGGCAGGCTTGATCACTCATGAGAATCAGACTCAGGTTTTAACGAACATATCTCAGAAGCAAGCTTTGCTCGTCCAGATTTGATCTAATTCGTCCTTGAGTTAATGAAAATTCAACATTGAGGTTTAGATTTGGGTTTTTTTCACTTAGATTTGATAATTTTGACTCAGATTTAGGCAGGCTAGATCTCACGAGAATCAAACTCAGATTTGAAAGATTATAACTCAGAAACAAGCTTTGCTCGGCTAGATTTGATCTAATTCGTCCTGTCGTCGTTGGAAATTTAACCCTGCAGCTCAGATTTGGGTTTTTTACACTCAGATTTGATAATTTTGACTCAGATTTAGGTGGGATAGATCTCATGAGAATGAAACTCAGATTGGAACGATCATAACTCAGAAACAATCTTTGCTCGTCCAGTTTTGATTTAATGCGTCCTGGAGTCTATGGAAATTTAACATTGAAGCTCAGATTTGGGTTTTTCCCACTCGGATTTGAGATTTGATATATTGACTCAGATTTAGGCAGGCTTGATCACTCATGAGAATCAGACTCAGGTTTTAACGAACATATCTCAGAAGCAAGCTTTGCTCGTCCAGATTTGATCTAATTCGTCCTTGAGTTAATGAAAATTCAACATTGAGGTTTAGATTTGGGGTTTTTTCACTTAGATTTGATAATTTTGACTCAGATTTAGGCAGGCTAGATCTCACGAGAATCAAACTCAGATTTGAAAGATTATAACTCAGAAACAAGCTTTGCTCGGCTAGATTTGATCTAATTCGTCCTGTCGTTGTTGGAAATTTAACCCTGCAGCTCAGATTTGGGTTTTTTACACTCAGTTTTGATCATTTTGATTCAGATTTAGGTAGGATAGATCTCAGGAGAATGAAACTCAGATTTGAACGAGCATAACTCAGAAACAAGCTTTGCTCGCCCAGATTTGATCTAATTCGTCTTGAAGTTTATGGAAATTTAACATTTAAGCTCAGATTTGGGTTTTTTCCGCTCAGATTTAGGCAGGCTTGATCTCATGTGAATCAAATTCATATTAGAACGATCTTAACTGAGAAAAAAGCTTTGATCGTCCTGATTTGATCTAATTCGACCTGGAGGTAATGGAAATTTAACATTGAAGCTCAGTTTGGTGTTTTTACACTCAGGTTAGATAATTTAGACTCATATTTACGCGATCTCAGGGTTTGAGAGCAGCGCTGTCTCGAAGCAGCAGTTTTTCTCCACATTTTTTCGAATTAGCTCGGAATGCTCAGAAATGAGATAAGGTGAGCGAGCCGGTCATCAATCTTGTGCCCGTGCAGAAACCTCCGTCCGCGCGGGACGCACTTAAATAAAGTTATCATTTTAATAACCCACAGAAACGTCACGCCCTTTTCTCCGAATTACAGCCGTCTGTTATTTTTATCTCCGTTTCTGGTTAGAGCGGTAGGCCGAGTTGAATCCGAGTTTTATCGAGGTAACTTTTAATGCTCTTATACATGCTCCCCGAAACGCGAAAAGTTGCCGCAGAATTGAGAAATCCTTTGATTTATGGCCCGACTTCATCATACGAGCCCACCCTCGCTTATTTTGCAGTCCTTAGGGAACCTTTCGTGCCTTTTCATCCGGAAAATTGTTCTACATATTTGACTCGAACTCGCGGAAATCGATTGTGAAATGAAGCGTCCCATTAATGTTTCATATAAAATACCTCAAAAGGAGCCTCCTGTCTTTCTTATCCCTTTAATGTACTTAGGTATATTGAAATATAAATGTAAATAAATTTTTATTATTTAGGTACTTCTTCCAGGTCCGGGATTTGTCACGCCTCAGAAAGAGTCTCTGATAAATCCCGTATATCTGCTTGTATAGTAGCAGCAAGACGTTTAATGATTCGACGACCTGCAATTGACGTTTAATTTAATTTGACAGGTCGACCAGGGCCTGAGACTTTACAACAAGCACAAGCAACAGCAAGCGGTCAGGAAATGGAAGTCGGCGTTGAAAGCGTTGAGGAAAAGAGAGGACAAGTTCGGTCTCCTCGGCTACTTATATCAGGCGTACATGGATTGGGGAAAATACAGGTAAGATCTCCAATTTCCCTCGTCCTTTATCGCCGAAACTAGACGGGAAAACGATAATTTCCGCTTCGTCAAACTATTGGGGAAGTTACAACTTAAACAATGCACGCACGCACGCACCTGTTAATCATAAAAGCCCATAAATCATAATGATGTGTAAGTACGTGGACGTGTCTATGATTTATGTCTAGCCGGGGTACTCGTAGATAATAATAATTTATGATTCGCGCACGCTTCATATAGTGCCTGTAATTACACCGCACAACCATCGATCAACTGTCACGATCGGGACTGTAGAATAATTCCCGTTTTACACCCTTTATCATAAATAAATTAAAGGATAGATTAGGAAGAGACGTTAGAAGGATTGATCTTGGATCTGGAGTATATTACTTATTAAACACCCTGTATATATAATTTTGTTTTACCAAAATTTGGTTTAACTGCTTTCTGAATCAAATCATTTTGCTCAGATTTAGTCGACCAAAAATGATTCAAGAAAGCTCAGAAAAGATCGACCATCAACAATAGCTGACTATAAAAGACCTTTTTTAATATTTTGCTCAGATTTGGTAATGTAAATTTAGTTTTTCTCAAGTCTTCTTATAATTTACTATAGTCCAGATAACGAAGACACACTAAAACATAATACCCAACCAGATTTGAACGTTTTTCTTTATAACTCGAATAATTTTACTCAGATTTGGTAAACTAAACCAAAATAAGAGTTTCTATAATTAAAGCTGTGACTAAACATAGCTCTAAGCGCTCTGATTTGGTAAAACACTCCCTTACAAGATATTCTGATTGCTCAGACAAGTTTTCTCAGATTTGGTAAACCCAATTTGGTTTCTATTTTAATGAACGTAGCTCAAGTTGGGCACATTTGACAGAGCATTGCACTTGAACAATCGTTACTAAGCAGACACGATTATTGTTAGCCATCTGAAACGATTTCGCTCAGATTTGGTAAACCAAAAAACTCTTTATTTTATTACCGATGCGATTAAACATGGCTATAGCAAGTCAAATTTTATAAAAAAATTTCCCCACAAGCTTTTATCGTCAGCTCAGATAAGTTTGCTCAGTTTTGGTAAACCAAATTTGGTTTCAATTTCACTGAGCGTAGCTCACGGTGAGCACATTTGACAAAGCCTACTTAAACAATAATTTACTAAGAAGATACGACGATTTTTGACCAACTTAGACAATTTCGCTCAGATTTTGTAAACCAAAATAAGAGTTTCTAAAATTAAAGCTGTGACTAAGGATAGCTCTAGCAACTCAGATTTCGTAAAACACTCCCTCACAAGATATTCTGATCAGCTCAGACAAATTTTCTCAGATTTGGTAAACCAAAATTGGTTTCAATTTCGCTGAGCGTAGCTTGGTGATATTTGGTTTTATTTTCACTCAGCATAGCTCAGAGCGAGCACATTTGATAGAGCACTACTTGAGCAATAATTTACTGAGCAGATACGACGATTTTTGACAAACTTTGACTATTTCGCTCAGATTTGGTAAACCAAATTTGGTTTCTCTCTATTATTGAAATGACAAGAACAGCTCAGACAACTCATATTCAATAAAAGGAGCTTTAAATATTCCTCAACCAAATTATATTACTTTTTCGCGGCTCAGACAGTAACGCTCAGTTTTGGTAAACCAAATTTGGTTTCAATTTCACTGAGCGTAGCTCAAGGTGAGCACATTTGATAGAGCACTACTTAAACAATAATTTACTAAGCAGATACGACGACTTTTGACCAACTTGGACTATTTCGCTCAGATTTGGTAAACCAAATTTGGTATCTTTTTATTATTGAAATGACAAGAACAGCTCAGACAACTCAGACTCAATAAAACGGTCCTAAAATGATTATTCAGATTAAAACAGCTCAGATTTGGTCGACCCCAGAAAAGAATGAGACAACCTTCACCGCCCCCCCCCCCCCCACCTAAACATTATACCCAACATAAGCAAACGCATCAACATATAAACCCCCCGCCCGTTCAGTGCATCCGTCCAATTCTTCCCAGTCCCATTAGCATCGCGCGACCTTAATCACGTTATTAATCACCACTTAAAATTCCCGGCCGTAAGTACAGAGCGCAGGCCGCGCCGCCACCGCCGCGGTGTAGACGCACCCGTCCCTGGCCACGCTCCCGTCCGCCACCGCCGTCCCAGAAGTTTCCCCCGCGGGAGCCCCGGCCCGGGGAACGCCGCACGGGGGGCTTAAATAAATTATAGTTACATCATTATGAAGCCTTTATGCTCCTAAATTGAGTTTTGAAGTGCGCGTCTAAACTTTGAAGTGTATCTCCCCGAGAAGAAAAGCAATCGGTGGGTGATGAATCGAATCTAATTTAGGAGCGACGTCATTCCTCGCGCAAGATTGATTGGAGCGCGTGCACGCGGGGCAAATTCTCGTGATTAAACGGCCCGAAAAAATATTATTATTTATGAACGGGAGGGAGGGGGTGGCGTGGGGTGAGCGGCGGGTGATAATAGACGACTTAATTTTGTATTCACAAGTGGAAACGATTGGCCGAAACAACAGGGAAAGCACCGCGTAATTGAGGTGTGCGGTGAAATATTCACGAGTTTGAATAAAATATCTTCATTTATTGAATTATTAATGAATTATTGATAAATGAATATTTGATAGCGGGAAAACATTTAGAAACATGTGTAGATATTCAGTATCGTTCAGAAAAAGAAGTGGTAGGTACAATAATAATTGTGTTAGTTAAGATTTGATCCTAGTAAGAAGAGTGAAAAATAGTGTACCTGTATTACCGACACTGACGCTCAGTGTCGGTAATACAGGTACCCTAGTTGAAGAGAAGCAGCAGCGACATCTAGCAGAATGCGCGTTGTTTATGGGGGCAATCTACTAGATGGCGTTAGTTACTAATTTCAAAAATTTTTCTTCCGGTGCCAGAAAAAAATGGTCACAATCATAAAATGTTTACTGCTCATGACAGAAATAGTAAGAGCGACCATCTTGTCAATAAATCAAGAGAGCTCTTCGAGAGATGATCTGAAGAGTTTAATATCGATCGCGTTCAAAGAAGCGACTTGCTTCTACTTCATCCACGACGGAGACGCGATTAAAAACGACGAAATTCTACAAGAGAAACAATTCGTTTCCATTTCTTTCGCCTCGCTGGACGCGTTCAAAGAAAACCCCGACAACAGATGCGGGTTTTACTTATTCCTGCTCGATCGTCAGAGTAATTTATCGCGATATTTCAGTCGCATGAAACGGTTCGACTTCTACCCGAAACCGTTCGAGAGCGTCCTTGTAGTTATCGACGATGATAACGCCATGCGCCCCGAAAACGAGACGATTTTACTGAAGAAAATCGCCCAGAGCCACGCCATCGATTTAGTGAGCGTCAGATCGAACGGGGATGAGATTTTCTCGCATTACGAGAACAAGCGCATCTCGCGCGGCGAAATCTTCCGAACGAAACCGATCGAGCCGAAGTTGGAACTGTTCAAGATCGCCGCATTCAACTGTTCTCCGTTCATGATCCTCAACGAACTGGGGGAATTCCATGACGGCTTGGAGTATCGGATCTTAAAAGAAATTATTAAGAATTCGTCCCTAGAATTTTTGAAGGTGACCGGAAAAGGCGACGACAACACAACGGATTTCTACAGCGACGCCTTAAATAAAACGATCAGAGGAAAAACGCAGTTGACGGGATGTTCCGTTTGGCTGTCTTCGCATACCTGGAATACGATAGACTGGACTTTCCCGCATATCGAAACTTGCGCCACGTTACTTGTGCCGAAACCGCGTTCTGAAAATGACATGGTGCTGCTGAGAGGATACAATTCACGTATATGGTTCTTGATTAATCTCTCTGTGGTGTCCACGTGGATGATTTTATGGAGAATTTGCTCCATTTACGAGGACCTGGACCTCCAGAAATATTACAAAAACGATTCGATGTTGTATTTGTTCTACGAGGACAAAGTGCGGCCACTGTTAGATTGCGTCAGATTATTGACTCTAGGTGAGGTCTCTTTGATTAATGTTGCAGTTCTCTACCAGGCTTGTTTCTTTTATTAAAATTAAAAATATTATTTATTGCAAAAGCTGAAAATCGGGCTGGAGGAAAATCAACACCGTATTACGAGCGATCAATACTCGTCCAAAATACCGGTTGTATAGATTTTGTATTGCAAATCTAATCCACTGAGTCAGTACCTACAGTGGGCTAGACGGAGGAATACGGAGATACGGCGAACCGGAATAATTGGGCTAATGGTGTGAATCAGTACTTCACTCCGAGCCTTCGTTCGAGTCCGGCTAGCATATCAAACGAGATCGGTGAAAAGGAAAAGGAGTAATTTCCAGCCCGTTCGCTCTTCCCAAATTGAATCTCGGTGAATGCCCGAGTTTCGCATTTGAAAGG
Source organism: Malachius bipustulatus (assembly GCA_910589415.1). Taxonomy (NCBI): domain Eukaryota; kingdom Metazoa; phylum Arthropoda; class Insecta; order Coleoptera; family Melyridae; genus Malachius; species Malachius bipustulatus. Next base: position 36,891,356 of record OU342638.1, on the reverse strand, counting down.
ATATGGTATAAAGGGGAGTCAAAGGGTTGCCCTTCGTTGAAGGAGAAAAAAGTGGAATAACTTCTTTAACTTGTTTCTCTTCGGTTTCTTGCGACGTTAATGTAACGTCAGTCTCCACAATAAAACCCTTTAGGCTACATTTATTTACACTTTTTGACCAGACGGTACCTTTGACTCCCCGCTAGACAGGAGGTCGACCCTTTCATCAACAAAGAAGGTGAGGTCAGGAACTGTTGAAAAATAGAAGGACCCATCTCTGGGTTCTAGTTTTTTTGACCGGGTTCGTCTTCTGGAGACTTTTCCCCATACGTAGAAGAGTTGCCAAAATTTCTCACTAGATTCTTCATACAATTCTTTCAACAGTAAACTTAAACCTTTGAAACAATAAACCCAGTTAATAATGAGCCCAAATTTTTGAAACTAGACTGGACGTCTCCTTTTGCCACGCTCAATTTTGGATATTAATATTTTTCAACAGCCTGCATAAAGTCGTTGGGAAAACTTGAAAGCCCAAACATACATTTTGAGTTAATCTGGGCTTCTGCGCCTTTTTACAGAACATTTTTCATCTTTATCAAGGACTCTTAGATGAACCCTTTTTCCAAGAGCCCTAAATTCAATCTTTGTAGTTTAGTCCCTTCAAGGGCTTCAGCTGGGAACTATTTCCTGACATTTTAAGCAAGTAAGTCTATAATAGAAGCACCCGAGATTGATACAAACAGCCTGGTAGAGTCCAATAATTCTGCTTTCTCTCTATTTCTACAAAAAAAATTTTGACAGGTCCTCTCCATCGTCAACCGTCAACACACGAATCAACCTTGAGGTTTCTGCTGATCACCTTCTGCCTCTTCAGCACGATCCTGGCCTCTTATTACTCGGCTGGGATCACCAGCACGCTCACGTTCCCTTACTACAGCAACTCGATCAAAACGCTGCAAGATATGATCGATCAGGGCCTCAAGTGGCCCACCGGCAGCTTCTTCCTGAAGGAAGCATTCGCCCAGTCCAACCAGACCATCTTGCAGAAGCTGGCCGAAGCGCACATCCTGGACACCGACGAGAGAAGGATCGAACGGAAAGCCAGGGAAGGGAAATACTGCTTCATCGTGAAGATCCTGAACAACAACTACGTCACCGACTTGGGCCAAGCAGGACTGGGAGAGTACGGCAGGAAGAACATGAGAGTACTGGTGGAGTGCTTCGGCACGTTCGCGATAGTTTTCGCTCTGGAGAAGAACTCGCCGTTCAGGGGGCTCTTCAATCGGGAGATTGTTAAGTTCCACGAATATGGGTTCATAAAGCACTGGCTGAACAGAATCCTATATAAGTCGAACGAGAAATTTATGGAGAATTTATTCACCGATGCTACTGACACGGAGGATATGAAGTACATCACGATGAATGAACTGGGAATCATTTTTTATATGGCTTCGGCTGCTTGGATTCTTTGTTTTGTTGTTTTTTTAGGTGAACTAATCATTTATAGAAGAAACAAAAATAATAAAAATAAATGAGAATAATTTGAAGCTTTTGATTGACAGCAAACAGAGAAACCAACCTGTGTGGTGTTTCATTCCCCACCCCCCTTTACTCTTTCTCTCGCCCCCTTTAATCATTGATGTAACAGGTTGACAACTTTCAATGTCAAAAACAGCTCTAAGGGCCTGGCTACCGGATCTTCGATCTCAGTGAGAGAAAAAGAGAGAGCGAGAAAGAGAGGAAAAAACATCCTTTTTGAAGCGCCACATAGGTGACACCTGGTATGGAATGAGGCACCTCTTGAGATCTGGACTCCCCCACATCAGCAACTTTGAATAATACTCCTGGAGACCAAGACCTCAGATTCCCTACATGTTAGCATCGGTGAGCAGCTTACCTGGCAGCAGCGTGCCACTAAAAGAAGAAAATTTCTGTCTCCGGAAATCAGCAGCACTGATGTGGATATGCTGCCTTCAAAGAAAAGACTGCTGAGTGTAATAGTGGGTATCCCCAACGAAGGTGATTCACAAAAACGAATGGAAAAGCTAGAGCGACGTCAGAAGAAATGTTTCACCACAGAAATGGTCTCTAGAGCGGCTGACACGGGGGACAAGAAAGTCCAGATAATAAAAGAGGTGCCTCGTTACGTACCAGGTGTCACCTACATAGCGCATCAAAGCGGCTGATCTTTTGTCCTCTCTCTCTCACTCTCGCGCATTCAACCACAACGGACAGCCAGTGCCACCATGGAACGGTTGATACTGGAAGTGTGCGTTTAGTAATTCCTCTAATTCCTCGCTTCAGGTCTTAAGGTGTGGGTTCGACAAACACCGGCCGCGATATTCTTTTCTCTCTCTCTCTCCCCTCGCCCTTACAACCGCTCTTCGACCTAACAGACGTCACTTTACTTCCACACCGAACGGATCCTGGTCAGATGAGCCCCTTTCGTCTTTGGGGCTTTGACTTGAGCTTGGATGTTAGAGGGTTTTTTGGGTTTACAATAACAGGAGCTCCCCGATCAGCTGTTCGACTGTATTGGAACTGTCGACCCTTACTAAAATTAGAAATATAGACCAGGATAACAAGAAACCGCGACTAGATATTATGTACACCATTAGGTGAAGACGGATTCACTTTTTTAAATGACAACGATCAGTGAATCGATAACTGACAAAATTTTAAAAAATCATCAACGCGAGCAGTGATGAAAGAAGACTTAATTGCGTGTTCATAGGTGGAAACGATTGGCCGAAACAATAACGGAAGTACCCCTCTTAATTGAAGTGTGTGATTAAATATTCACGAGCTGACAGGTAAAATCGTTCCTTAGATGAAATATTTTGATGAATTACATAATATACCTAATTATGTCACTTAATAAAAATAATATTTCATAGCAAGAGAGCATTTAGAAACATGCGTAGAGTTTCAGTATTGTTGAGAAGAAGAAGTGTTTTAGTTAAGATTTGATCCCATTAAGAGGAGTTAAAGATAGGGTACCTGTATTACCGACACTGACGCTTACTATGTCAATGTCGGTAATACAGATACCCTAATTTCGACAATATATCTTCCGGTTCCAGGAAAAATGATTTTTATCATAAAATATTTACTGTTAATGACAGAAATAGTAACGGCGAACATCTTGCCGATAAATCAAGAAAGTTCTTCAAGAGATGATCTGAAGAGTTTAATATCGATCGCCTTCAAAGAAGCGAATTGTTTCTACTTCATTCACGACGGAGACTTGATGGATGATAACCACGAAATTCTCCAAGACAAACAAATCATTTCTATTTCTTTCGCCTCGCTGGACGCGTTCAAAGAGACCACCGACAACAGATGCGGGTTTTACATATTCCTGTTCGACAGTCAGAGCAATTTATTGCGATATTTCAGCCGCATGAAACGGTTCGATTTCTACCCGAAACCGTTCGAGAGCGTCCTCGTAATTATCGACGACGATAACGGCACGCGCCCCGAAAACGAGACGATTTTACTGAAGAAAATCGCCCAGAACTACGCCATCGATTTAGTGAGCGTCAGATCGAACGGGGATGAAATTTTCTCGCATTACGAGAACAGGCGCATCTCGCGCGGCGAAATTTTCCGAACGAAGACGATCAAGCCGAAGTTGGAGCTGTTCAAGATCGCCGCATTCAACTGTTCCCCGTTCATGATCCTCAACGAACTGGGGGAATTCGACGGCGGCTTGGAGTATCGAATCATAAGAGAAATCATGAAGGATTGGCCCCTGGAATTTTTGAGAGTGACTGGAAAAAACGACGACAACACCACGGATTTCTACAGTGACGTCATAAATAAAACCATCCGAGGGATAACGCAGTTGACGGGATGTTCCTATTGGTTGTCTTCGGCTTCCTCGAAGAATATCGACTGTACTTTTCCGTATATCGAATCTTGCGCCACGTTTCTTGTACCGAAACCGCGTTCGGAAAATGACATGGTCCTACTGAGAGGGTTCACTTCGCTTATATGGCTCTTGGTTTGTCTTTCTTTACTGTCCACGTGGGTGATTTTATGGAGAATGGGCTCCGTTTACGATGACATGGACCTCCAGAAATATTCCAAACACGATTCGATGTTGTATACGTTTTATGGGAACAGAGTGCGGCCACTGTTGGATTGCGTCAGGTTATTGACTCAAGGTGAGGTCTCTTTAGTTAATGTTTCAGTTCTCTACCAGGCTGGGTTTTCCTTTTCATTGCTTCGCCTTTGTCACTCTCTCCTCTAGTTTTTCTTCTATCATAATCTCTCTCATGTAGGAAGTCACCAGGTGTCAGTTCTTTCTGCCTGTCACCATGAACCTGACGATAATCTAGTTCTTTATATGCCAACCCAGTTATTGAGCAGTACATGCACTTGTCCTTATTCTTGCTTTTGCTAATCTTCTTCAGGTAGGTGCCGAAGCAAAGCCCTGATGATCTTCGAAAGTCCTTAATATCCTTCCAACCCATGGCTCAATCACTGGTGTCAGAGTACGAGTACATTCTCCCTTGGTGCGGTCTTCTCCCGATGTTGCTGCCATCTATCCATTAATTATTCCGTAATAGATTCGACGCTCTTTGGCGGCTGCGAGTTTCTATGGGCGTACATTTCAGATCTGATAGCGATTTGCTCTAGTCGTTTGACACCGTTATCCTCAGGAGCCTTTGTCTCTGCATGGTTTTCAGAATTGCCTCATATCTCTCTACCCTCGTCATTCCCTGCCACAGGTGCTGCATTTCACCACGTTTGTAATGAGGTTTCGCTTATCTGATATCATTCCCCCACTTTCGGCATTACCAAATTTAGTGCCCAGTGGACGACCATTTTCCCCTGGTTTTAGGCTAGTCGCATCGTTGCTCCTTGGGTGATCTCAAACCTTACCATAATAACGAAAACCATGATTACGCGAAAACTCTCGTATCCAGAGGAAAGCCTTTCAGTCTCCCTTTATCGAAACTTTCTGACTTTATAAGCTCTCCAGATTGATAAATCGTTGTTGGTTGTCAGCTGCGATCAATTTCCATTTTTGACAGTTCGAATAAGTACCTAAGTCACCTTCACCATCATAAGTCGATCAAAACACTATGATGGTTCATAAAAACAGCTTGGTAGAGTCAAACCCCTTCAACTTCTACATAACTTTTACCGACAGGTCCTCTCCATCGAGAACCGTCGAGACACGAATCAAGCTTGAGGTTTCTGCTGATCACCTTCTGCCTCTGCAGCACGATCCTGGCCTCTTACTACTCGGCGGGGATCACCAGCACGCTCACTTCCCCGTACTACAGCAACTCGATACACTCACTGCAAGACATGATCGATCAGGAAGTCCGATGGCCCGCCAGCAGCTTCTTCCTGAAGGAAACATTCGCTCAGTCCAACCAGAGCGTCTTGCAGAAGCTGGCCGAAGCGCACATCCTGGACACCGACGAGAGAAGGATCGAACGGAAGGTCAGGGAACGGAAATACTGCTTCGTCGTGAAGATCCTGAACAAGAACTACGTCACCGATTTGGGCCAAGCGGGAATAGGAGAGTATGGGAGAAAGAACATGAGAGTACTGGTCGAGTGCTTCGGCACGTACGCGAATGTTTTCGCGCTGGAGAAAAACTCGCCGTTCAGGGGGCTCTTCAATCGGGAGATTCTCAAGTTTAATGAGTACGGGCTCATAGAGCATTGGCTCAAGAGAATCCTACACAGAACAACCGCGAAAGATATGGAGAATTTATTCACCGACGCTACTGATATGGAGGATTTGGAATATATCACGATGAATGAATTGGGAATAATTTTTTATATGATCTCGGTTGCTTGGGTTCTTTGTTTTATTGTTTTTTTAGGTGAACTAATCATTTATAGAAGAAACAAAAATAATAAAAATACATAAGAATAATTTTAAGCTTTTGATTGACAGCAAACAGAGAAACCAACCTGTGTGGTGTTTAATTTCCTTCATTCCCCCCCCCCCCCCCCCCCCCCGTGTACTCTTTCTCTCGCTCCCTCTAATTATTGATGTAACCGGTTGACAACTTTCAATGTCAAAAACTGCTCTAAAGACCTGGCTACCGTATCTTTGATCTCAGTGAGGGACGAAGAGAGAGCGAGAAAGAGAGGAAAAAACATCCTTTTTGAAGCGCCACGTAGGTGACACCTGGTATGACCATAGCCCCCACTGGGGATATGTTGCCTTCAAAGAAGACTGCTGGGTGTAATAACGGGCATCCCCAGCGAAGGCGATTCACGAAAACTAATAGAGCTGGGCTGACGTCGAAGAAATCTTTCACCACAAAAATCTGTGATCTTGGACTGGTCTCTAGAGCGGCTGACATAGGAGACAAGAAAGTCCAGATATCAAGAGGTGCCTCATTCCTACCAGGTCTCACCTAAGTAGCGCCTAAAAGTGGCTGATCTTTTGTCCTCTCTTTCTCACTCTCGCGCATCCAACCACAACGGACGAATCCATATCCAGTGCCACCATGGAACGGTTGATACTGGAAGTGTGCGTTTAATAATTCCCCTAATTCCTCGCTTCAGGTTTTGAGGTGTGGGTTCGACAACCAACGTCGTTATATTATTTTCTCTTCCTCTCTCTCCCCTTCTCCTTACAACAGCTCTTCGACCTAATAGACGTCACTTTACTTCCACAGCGAACGGATCTTGGTCAGAAGAGAGGGTACTTTCGTATTTGGGGCTTTGACTTGACCCGCGTCTCAGACAGAAGGGTAATAGGGTAATAGCTTTGCAGCCCCTTGAAAAACGTTCTCTAAAAAACGTTACCAACAACGCCAGGGGAGAATGAGCATGCTAGTTTTGCGACGCTCTGGCACGAAGGAAATGTAATTTTGGTATTCTCGGATAGGGATCGAATTTCCTGATACAGAACCCTGAAGGGTAGAAATTTTAAGAATCTACTCATTAGCATCTCAATAAACTAGGCCACTAATAAGTCTTTTCGCGGTTCCCAAACCATGGTGCGGTGCTAGAGCTCCTACTCGAACCTTCCCGACCGTTTAATAAAGACCAGAAGGTCTTTCCATAAGAGGAGTCTTATTTCTTCCTTTGGTAGAGCTTCTGGCCCAAAAGTGTTCAGCCTGAGGCCACTGTTTACCTCGTATACACTTATGTAGTGATAAAAGTTCTCGTCGCCTGTTCCACATTTTGGACAGACCGTGTTCCCCCTCACCCCCTTAAGTTTTAAGTACTTGTTCAGACTATTGACAGGTGAGCACCCCGACCCAGTAGTCTGAGCTCGTTCCGAAGTAGTTTGATCATGTTGGCCAGCCTGTTTCTGTCCGAGCCGGCTAGGAACAGTCTGGCCAGTCTGCAGCCTAGTGTCGTCTTCCGAAACTTCTCTAGACCTTTTTGAGTGCACTCATTAGAAGACATTTTGTCAGACCAAGTAGAGGCACCGGTCCCATAGTAGGTTTCCCCGAAACCGAACATCCCCATAGTGATCTGTCAGTAGCTAGTTGCCTGGTATTTCTGAACGAGCGGGAACTCATACGATCTGCAGTTGTACCGATTTTTTTTGTCTTTTGACCTTTTCCATTCTGACTGCCTGCAGGATCACGTTTAGACCTCCGTTTGGAAGGTTGAGGTCGAGCACAGCGAAAAGGATCTCCCCAGTTCCCGTCCAGTTCCACTTGTTCCTGAAGCCGTCCGTAAAAGAGATTAGTCCTCCTGGTTCGAAGGTTATCATCCCTATTCCCATCGTTCTTTTTCAGGAATTAGCAGAGAATATTTCCTTTCACCACCGTTTTGCCCTGTGACTGAGGTAACTCTAATGTTTGCGATAGGCATCTTTATCTCAGCGATCTTGGATGTCCCTTGTATCATAACTTCCATCTTTTCCTGTATTAAGTCTCGTTCTTTTTTACTTGGGCAGTCATTGCCTCCCCTAATCAAAATGGGAAGTGGTAGGAGTTCCAGAATAAGGTTCAGGGTGGCTGAGGGGGTAGTTCTTATTTAACTGGTTTGGCGAGATTGTTGGGGACCCCCGGGGGGGACGCCAAAAAATCTGAGCGATAACCTGAGATTTCTATAAACTGATGTGTGTCTCTCAAATAGTCAGAAAATGAATCAATCGTGCTTCGACGCATCCCAAAATAGCCCAATTTTTCAGAAAAGAGATTCAAAACGAGAAGGAAGGGTTTTTTGAGTTTACAATAACAGGAGCTCCCCTAGACCAGGATAACAAGAAACAGCGGCTAGATATTATGTACACCATTAGGTCAAGGCGGTATCACTTTTTTAAATGAAAACGATCAGCGAATCGATACTTAATTGACAAAATTAAAAAAAATTAATCAACGCGAGCAGTGCTGATGTAAGATTTCATTTCATGTTCATAAGTGGGAACGATTGGCCGAAACAATAACGGAGTACCCCTCTTAATTTGAGTGTGTGATTAAATATTCACGAGCTGACCAGTAAAATCGTTCCTTAGATGAAATATTTTGATGAATTACATAATACCTATACCTAATTATGTTACTTAATAAAAATAATATTTCATAGCAAGAGAGCATTTAGAAACATGCGTAGAATTTCAGTATTGTTGAGAAGAAGAAGTGTTTTAGTTAAGATTTGATCCCATTAAGAGGAGTTAAAGATAGGGTACCTGTATTACCGACACTGACGCTTACTATGTCAATGTCGATAATACAGATACCCTAATTTCGACAATATATCTTCCGGTTCCAGGAAAAATGATTTTTATCATAAAATATTTACTGTTAATGACAGAAATAGTAACGGCGAACATCTTGCCGATAAATCAAGAAAGTTCTTCAAGAGATGATCTGAAGAGTTTAATATCCATCGCTTTCAAAGAAGCGAATTGCTTCTACTTCATCCACGACGGAGACGTGATGGATAACGACGAAATTCTCCAAGAGAAACAATTCGTTTCCATTTCTTTCGCCTCGCTGGACGCGTTCAAAGAGACCACCGATAACAGATGCGGGTTTTACTTATTCCTGTTCGATAGTCAGAGCAATTTATCGCGATATTTCAGCCGCATGAAACGGTTCGATTTCTACCCGAAACCGTTCGAGAGCGTCCTCGTAATTATCGACGATGATAACGGCACGCGCACCGAAAACGAGACGATTTTACTGAAGAAAATCGCCCAGAACTACGCCATCGATTTAGTGAGCGTCAGATCGAACGGGGATGAGATTTTCTCGCATTACGAGAACAGGCGCATCTCGCGCGGCGAAATTTTCCGAACGAAACCGACCGAGCCGAAGTTGGAGCTGTTCAAGATCGCCGCATTCAACTGTTCTCCGTTCATCATCCTCAACGAACTGGGGGAATTCCATGACGGCTTGGAGTATCGGATCCTAAAAGAAATTATGAAGAATTCGTCCCTAGAATTTTTGACTGTGACCGGAAAAGGCGACAACACCACGGATTTCTACAGCGACGCCATCAATCAAACCATTCGAAGGATAACGCAAATGACGGTATGTTCCGTTTGGTTGTCTTCGCACACCTGGAAGACGGTAGACTGGAGTTTTCCGCACAGTGATTCGTGTGCCACTTTTCTAGTGCCGAAACCGCGTTTGGAAAATGACATGGTCCTACTGAGAGGGTTCACTTCGCTTATATGGCTCTTGGTTTGTCTCTCTTTACTGTCCACGTGGGTGATTTTATGGAGAATGGGCTCCGTTTACGATGACATGGACCTCCAGAAATATTCCAAACACGATTCGATGTTGTATACGTTCTACGAGGACAAAGTGCGGCCACTGTTGGATTGCGTCAGGTTATTGACTCAAGGTGAGGTCTCTTTGATTAATGTTGCAGTTCTCTAGCAGGCTGGTTTCTTTCGATCACCGTCTCTTTTTCCTTTTCATTATTTCACCTGTCTCAATATCTCCTCTAACTTTTCTTCTATCATAATCTCTCTCATGTAGGAAGTCACCAGGTGTCAGTTCTTTCTGCCTGCCACCATGAACCTGACGATAATCTAGTTCCTTATCTGCCAACCCAGTTATTGAGCAGTACCTACATGCACTTGCCCTTATTCTTGCTTTTGCTAATCTTCTTCAGGTAGGTGCCAAAGCAAAGCCCTGATGATCTTCTAAAGTCCTAAATATCCTTCTAACCCATGGCTCAATCACTGGTGTCAGAGTACGAGTACATTCTTTCTTAGTGGTCTCCTCCCGATGTTGCTGCCACCTATCCATTGATTATTCCTTAATGGATTCGACGCTCTTTGCCGGCTGTCAGTTTCTCTGGGCGTACATTTCAGATCTGATAGGAATTTGCTCTAGTTCGTTTGACACCGTTATCCTCAGGAGCCTTTGTCTCTGCAAGCTTTCCAAAATTGCCTCATATATATCTCTACCTTCGTCATTCCCTGCCACACAGGTGCTGCACTTCACCACGTTTGCAATGAGGTTTCGCTTATCTGATCTCCATTCCCCCCAAATCGTTGCGGCTTGGGTGATCTCAACCCTTACCATAATAACGAAAACCATGACTACGAGAAACTCTAATGTAAAACGAAAAAGTATCTAGAAAAAAGCCTTTCAGGCTCAAACTTTCTGACTTTCTAAACTCTCCCGGTTGATAAATCGTTGTTGGTTGTTGTTTAGTCTCTTCATATAGGCGTCTTGGTTATAATCATCTTCAGCTGCGATCAATTTCCATTTTTGACACTTCGAATAAGTAAGTCAGGCATCGAAGCACTTGTAGGTCACACAAACAGCTTGGTAGAGGCCAATCCCTTCTACTTCTACATAACTTTTTTCGACAGGTCCTCTCCATCGAGAACCGTCGAGACACGAATCAAGCTTGAGGTTTCTACTGATCACCTTCTGCCTCTGCAGCACGATCCTGGCCTCTTACTACTCGGCGGGGATCACCAGCACGCTCACGTCCCCCTCCTACATCAACTCGATACACTCGCTACAAGATATGATCGATCAGGAAGTCCGATGGCCCGCCAGCAGCTTGCTGAAGGAAATATTCGCTCAGTCCAACCAGACCGTCTTGCAGAAGCTGGCCGAAGCGCACATCCTGGACACCGACGAGGGAAGGATCGAACGGAAGGTCAGGGAACGGAAATACTGCTTCGTCGTGAAGATCCTGAACAAGAACTACGTCACAGATTTGGACCAAGTAGGAATAGGAGAGTATGGGAGAAAGAACATGAGAGTACTGGTCGAGTGCTTCGGCACGTACGCGAATGTTTTCGCGCTGGAGAAAAACTCGCCGTTCAGGGGGCTCTTCGATCGGGAGATTCTCAAGTTTAATGAGTACGGGCTCATAGAGCATTGGCTCAAGAGAATCCTACACAGAACAACCGCGAAAGATATGGAGAATTTATTCACCGACGCTACTGATATGGAGGATTTGGAATATATCACGATGAATGAATTGGGAGTAATTTTTTATATGGTCTCGGTAGCTTGGATTCTTTGTTTTGTTGTATTTTTAGGTGAATTAATCGTTTCTAAAAAAGGAAAATAATAATCGAAATAATTAAAACTTATTTGATGATGCTGTTTATGTAAGTAAAACTCAATATAAACTCTTGTGAATTAAATCAATACATTGTTGTAGACATAAATATTAGTACCCACTTCATGTCAAATAAATAATAGTGATAGGCTTTAGGAATAAATAAATAATTAACTAATTTCCGTAAATTTGTTATAATATACTTACAGAGAACATCACAGTTACCACAAAAAATGCTCGAAGCATCAGTAAACAAACTATTACTGCACGCACCCTTATTTAAATGAAAAATATTTACGAGGTTAACGATAAAGCGCGGCTACACTTCCAGAGCACGGCAGCATCACTTTTTAAGCTGATATAACGGTACTTAACTGAACTGATTATTGAAAAAACGAAACAAATATTATTTATGAATGGGGCGAGGAACGGGGGCAAGGGGTGAGGGTGAGATGGAGGAGGAGGGTGATAACAGAAGCGTTAATTACGTATTCATAAGTGGAAACGATTGCCTGAAACAACAACGAAAGCAACGTGTAATTCGGGTGTGTGGTAAAATATTCACGATCAAATAATGACCAATAAGCTTGTTTAGGTAAGGTATATTTATTTATTTAAATTGATTATTTACCCTTAAATGATATTCGATAGCAGGGGAACATTGTCTAGAAACGTGTGTAGAGATCCAGTAGTACCGTTGAGAAAAAGAAGCGCTCGGTACGATTGTGTGAGTGTTATGTATTTGATCCTAATAAGAAAAGTAAAAGATGCAGTGAATGCAACTTTTATATATTTATCACAGTGGTAACAATAGAGCGTCATCTTTTTCGGCCACGTTGCCTGAACATAAAATTCGGTTTTAGGACCTGTTCAGCTGAATTTAAAATCATTTACCTGATTAATTTTTTTCGTTCGTAACGCCTCTTCTATCTCGATGCAAAATGACGGGTGGGAGAAACTTAGGCTCTATTATCATTCGCCTATCTATTTGATTATGATAGGTGGATCACCACTGTACTAGAGAAGCAGCAGCGACATCTAGTAAAACGTGCTATGTTTATGACCGCGTTCTGCTAGATGGCGCTAGTTACTAATTTCAACTATGGTACCTGTTTTACCGACACTGCCGCTTACTACGTCAGTGTCGGTAATGCAGGTCCCTAATTTTTACAATTTCTCTTCCGGTTCCAGAAAAAAATGGCCACAATCATAAAATTTTTACTGCTCATGACAGAAATAGTAACGGCGAACATATTGTCGATAAATCAAGAGAGCTCTTCAAGAGATGATCTGAAGAGTTTAATATCGATCGCGTTTAAAGAAGCGACTTGCCTCTACTTCATCCACGACGGAGACGTGATGGATAACGACATAATTCTCCAAGAGAAACAATTCGTCTCCATTTCTTTCGCTTCACTGGAAGTGTTCAAAGAAGACCCCGACAACAGATGCAGGTTTTACTTATTCCTGCTCGATCGTCAAAGCAATTTATCGCGATATTTCAGCCACATGAAACGGTTCGATTTCTACCCGAAACCATTCGAGAGCGTCCTCGTAATAATCGACGATGATAACGGCACGCGCACCGAAAACGAGACGATTTTACTGCAGAAAATCGCCCAAAGCCACGCCATCGATTTAGTGAGCGTCAGATCGAACGGGGATGAGATTTTCTCGCATTACGAGAACAAGCGCATCTCGCGTGGCGAAATTTTCCGAACGAAACCGATCAAGCCGAAATTGGAGCTGTTCAAAATCGCCGCATTCCACTGTCCCCCGTTCATGTTCCTCAACGAACTTGGAGAATTCCATGACGGCTTGGAGTATCGAATCATAAAAGAAATTACGAAGAATTGGCCCTTGGAATTTTTGAAGGTGACCGGAAAAGGCGACGACAACATCACGGATTTCTACAGCGACGCCATCAATCAAACCATCCGAGGGATAACGCAAATGACGGTATGTTCCGTTTGGCTGTCTTCGCATACCTGGAGAACGATCGACTGGACTTTTCCGCATATCGAAGTTTGCGGCACGTTCCTCGTGCCGAAACCGCGTTTGGAAAATGACATGGTCCTACTGAGAGGGTTCACTTTATACATATGGCTCTTGGTTTGCCTCTCGTTACTGACCACGTGGGTGATTTTATGGAGAATAAGCTCCGTTTACGACGACCTGAACCTCCAGAAAAATTACAAACACGATTCGATGTTGTATACGTTTTACGGGGACAAAGTGCGGCCACTGTTGGATTGCGTCAGGTTATTGACTCAAGGTAAGGTCTCTTTGGGTTAACATTTCGGTTCTCTACCAGGCTTGTTTTTTTTTAGATCGCCGTCTCGAAGTTTCAAGTACTTCAACGCAGTTCGCAGGCTCTGAAAGAAGCATGGTTGCTCGTTGGGTACGTAATCTCGTCCCTTATCATAAAAAAACAAAACAAAAAGTATCCACAAAATAGCTCTTCAGGCTCCATAACTTTAAACTTTCCGCACCAATCACTAACTCGGATCTCCGCTTCGCTTGCTAGAAAGTCGACCCCTCTTAGCAATGAATCCAGAGAAGGTGAAGCAGGAACATATTCGTATTGTTAGGCACTTCAAAGTAAATAAAGAATCTAAGCACCGGTGGTCGATAGAATTATTAATCTGGTAGAGTCCATCATCTACCGTGTCCCCTTCAACTTCTACATAACTTTTTCCGACAGGTCCTCTCCATCGCGAACCGTCGAGACACGAATCAACCTTGAGGTTTCTACTGATCACCTTTTGCCTCTTCAGCACGATCCTGGCATCTTACTACTCAGCGGGTCTCACCACCAGCCTCGCTTTTCCGTACTACAGCAACTCGATACACACGCTGCAAGACGTGATCGATCAGGGCCTCCAGTGGCCCTTACCCAACAACATCCTGAAGGGATTATTCGCTCGGTCCAACCGTACCGTCTTGCAGAAACTGGCGGCCGAAGTGCACGTCCTTGACACAGACGAGAGACGGATAGAACGGAAGGTTAGGGAACGGAAATACTGCTTCAGCGTGAAGATCCTGAACGAGAACTACGTCACCGAACTGGATAAAGCGGGAATAGGAGAGTACGGCAGGAAGAACATGAGAGTCCTGGTCGAATGCTTCGGCACGTATGCAAATGTTTTCGCGCTGGAGAAAAACTCCCCGTTCAGGGAGATCTTCGATCGGGAGATCGTCAAGTTCCACGAATACGGATTCCTGAAGCACTGGCTGAAGAGGATCATACACAGAACAACCGCGAGAGAGATGATGGAGAATTTATTCACCGACGCTACTGACACGGACGATTTGGTGTACATCACGATGAATGAACTGGGAGTAATTTTTTATATGGTTGCGGTTGCTTGGGTTTTTTGCTTTATGGTTCTTTTAGGTGAATTAATCGTTTACAGAAGAAGAAATAATAATCAAAATAATTAGGACTAATTTGATGATTTTAAATATATCGATAGCTCCAAGTAGAGCTTGATCAAAACTCGATCGAGTAATTTTGTTTAAAAAATATTTAAAGTAAATTGTTCCCCACTTCAAGGCGAGAGTCTAATTTTCAGCTTTGTACTTCCTCAGCAGCACCAATAAATTATATTAATACCTGAAATAGTTTTTTATTTATAATAATAATAATCTTAATTGCCCAGTACATTGCCAATCCAATACATTATGTATAATATACTCATGACTTAAGGAAAGAAAGTACGTAACAGAAAACATCAGAGAGCATCATACTTGCCACAAAACATCATCGAAGCATTAGCAAAATAAACAATTACTGCACGCACCCTTATTTAAATGAAAAATATTGACCAGATTAATGATAAAGCGCGGCTATACTTTCAGAGCAAGGCAGTATCAATTTTAAACTGATAACGATCATCGAATTGATTATTGAAAAAAATAAAAGGGTGATAATAGAAGCGTTAATTAGCTGTTGATAAGTAGAAACGATTGCCTGAAACAACAATGAAAGCAACGCATGATTGGGGTGTATTAAAATATTCACGATCAAATCATGACCAATAACCTTGTTTAGGTAATGTAAATCCATTTATTTGAATTGATTTTTCACTTAATAAATTATACTCGATAGCAGAAGAACATTTTTTAGAAACGTTTGTAGAGATCGAGTAACACCGTCGAGAAAAACAAGCGTTCGGTACGATTGGGTGAGTGTTTTGAATTTAATCCCAATAAGAAAAGTACAAGGTGCAGTGAATGTAATAACACTTATATATTTATCACAGTGGTAACAATAGAGCGTCCTCTTTTTGCGCCACGTTGCCTGAACATAAAATTCGGTTTAAGGAGCTGTTCAACTAAATTTAAAATCATTTACGTAATTAATTCATTTCGTTCTTAACGCCTCTTCTATTTCGATGAAAAATGGAGGGTGAGAGAAGCTTAGGCTGTATTATCACCACTATGATAGATATATCACCACTGTACTAGAAGAAACAACAGTGACATCTAGTAAAACGAGCTTTGTTTATGACCGCGTTCTGCTAGATGGCGCTAGTTACTAATTTCAACTATGGTACCTGTTTTACCGACACTGCCGCTTACTACGTCAGTGTCGGTAATGCAGGTACCTAATTTTGACGATTTCTCTTCCGGTTCCAGAATAAAATGGCCACAATCATAAAATATTTACTGCTCATGACAGAAATAGTAAGAGCGACCATCTTGTCGATAAATCAAGCGAACTCTTCAAGCGATGATATGAAGAGTTTAATATCCATCGCTTTCAAAGAAGCGACTTGCCTCTACTTCATTCACGACGGAAACGTGATGACTAACGACGAAATTCTACAAGACAAACAATTCGTTTCCATTTCTTTCGCCTCGCTGGACGCGTTCAAAGAGACCTCCGACAACAGATGCGGATTTTACTTATTCCTGCTCGATAGTCAGAGCAATTTATTGCGATATTTCAGCCGCATGAAACGAAACGATGTCTACCCGAAACCGTTCGAGAGCGTCCTCGTAATTATCGACGATGATAACGGCACGCGCACCGAAAACGAGACGATTTTACTGAAGAAAATCGCCCAGAGCCACGCCATCGATTTAGTGAGCGTCAGATCGAACGGGGATGAGATTTTCTCGCATTACGAGAGCAAGCGCATCTCGCGCGAGGAAATTTTCCGAACGAAACCGACCGAGCCGAAATTGGAGCTGCTCAAGATCGCCGCATTCAACTGTTCTCCGTTCATGATCCTCAACGAACTGGGGGAAATCCATGACGGCTTGGAGTATCGGATCCTCAAAGAAATTATGAAGAATTCGTCCCTAGAATTTTTGAAGGTGACCGGAAAAGGCGACGACAACACAACGGATTTCTACAGCGACGCCATCAATCAAACCATTCGAGGGATAACGCAAATGACGGTATGTTCCGTTTGGTTATCTTCGCACACCTGGAAGACGGTAGACTGGACTTTTCCGCACAGCGAATCGTGTGCCACTTTTCTAGTGCCGAAACCGCGTTTGGAAAATGACATGGTCCTACTGAGAGGGTTCACTTCACTTATATGGCTCTTGATTTGTCTCTCTTTACTGTCCACGTTGATAATTTTACGGAAAATCTGCTCCGTCTACGATGACCTGAACCTCCAGACATATTCCAAAAACGATTCGATGTTGTATACGTTTTATGGGGACAAAGTGCGGCCACTGTTGGATTGCATCAGGTTATTGACTCAAGGTGAGGTCTCTTTGCTTAACGTTTCTGTTCTCTACAAGGCTTGCTTCTTTCGACCGCCATCTTGAAATTTCAAGTGCTTCGATCAAGAAAAAAATTTAAGAAAACTGAATTATTACTTACCTAATTACGTCTCTTACCATATTAATAAAAACCATGACTCTGTGAAACCCTACAATAAAACAAAAAGTCTCCAGAATAGAGCTCTTCGGGCTTCATAAAATTAAACTTTCCGTATACCGGTCAACTAACTCGGATCTCCGTTATCAATCGACCAAGTGAATCGACCACTTCACAGCCACAAAAGGTGATGCTGTATTGATTCTACTTCTATTATTTGACACTGCGAATAAAGCCAAGTATCTAAGCATTGGTGGTCGATAGAATCAGCCCGGTAGAGTCCAACCTCTGCTCTGCAACCCCTTCAACTTCTACATAATTTTTTCGACAGGTCCTCTCCATCGAGAACCGTCGAGACACGAATCAAGCTTGAGGTTTCTGCTGATCACCTTCTGCCTCTGCAGCACGATCCTGGCTTCTTATTACTCAGCGGGTCTCACCACCAGCCTAACGTTCCCGTACTACAGCAACTCTATACACACGCTGCAAGACGTGATCGATCAGGGCCTCCAGTGGCCCTTACCCAACAACATCCTGAAGGGATTATTCGCCCGGTCCAACCGTACCGTCTTGCAGAAACTGGCGGCCGAAGTGCACGTCCTGGAAACAGACGAGAGGCGGGTAGAACGAAAGGTTAGGGAACGGAAATACTGCTTCAGCGTGAAGATCCTGAACGAGAACTACGTCACCGACCTGGATAAAGCGGGAATCGGAGAGTACGGCAGGAAGAACATGAGAGTACTGGTCGAGTGTTTCGGCACGTACGCGAATGTTTTCGCGCTGGAGAAAAACTCCCCGTTCAGGGAGATCTTCGATCGGGAGATCGTCAAGTTCCACGAGTACGGATTCCTGAAGCACTGGCTGAAGAGAATCATACACAGAACAACCGCGAGAGAGATGATGGAGAATTTATTCACCGACGCTACTGACACGGACGATTTGGTGTACATCACGATGAATGAACTGGGAATAATTTTTTATTTGGTTTCGGTTGCTTGGGTTCTTTGTTTTGTTGTTTTCTTAGTTGAATTAGTCGTTTATAAAAAAGGAAAAAAATTACCAAAATAATTAGGACTAATTTGATGATTTTAAATAACGATAGCTTGATGTAGAGCATAATCAAAACACAATCGAGTAATTGTTTCTTTTAAATATAAAAAGTCGATTGGTTTCCACTTCAAGGCGAGATTTTCAGTTTTAACTTTTTACTTCCTATAAGGAGCACCAATAAATTACATCGTCTCCGTATTACGAGCGATCAATTCTCGTTCGAAATAATATCGGATGCCGACTTTTGTTTGCCCATCTAATCCACTGAGTCAATACCTCTAGTGTAGTAGGCGGCCAAAGGGGGACGCTATAATAAGTCAGAATATTTGAATCAGGGATGCGAATCAATTCTTCATACCACCTGAGTCCTCGTTCGAATCAAACTAACGGCTAGCAAAAAGGGGTGGCGAAAGAACGTCAATACCGCTCTTTCACTTCATTCCAATCTGAATCCCGATCAATACTCGGGTTTCGTATTTGGGAGGATAAGATAGATAAGATAGATAAACAGTCAATTCCTCTTCTTCGTTTGAGGAGAAATCCCGATCAATACTCGGGACCTCTGGAAAGAGGGGGATGAGCTATAGATGGCTGACTGGCTATTCTATCTCTAAGCAAAATAAATCATGAAGAATGACCTTTATTCGAAGGAATGAAAATAAGATTTTTATAAGTGAACTCTAACCGTGGACACACTGTATGTGATGGTGATCGTATCTTTGAACGAGCAGGGCTGCTTTCAAGGGAGTTTAAGAGTTTTTTCATTAAGTACACACTTTTCGACAACGTATGATTCTTCTTCACCATCATCAATTCGATAGGAATATGGTCACACATAGACGCTAACTGGATTTGGATGAGTCTTCAGTCTTGAATTGCAACTGTTGTGTATTAAATAAATACATTGTATTTACAATTAGTACCTACTTCATCTCAAATAAAAAATAGTATTAGGCTTCAAGAATAAATAAATAATTAAACTAGTGTGCAGTGTGTAGGTATAATAAACCATTATTACTGTAATAAATAATTATCAGAGTCTGACTTTACTTTACAGAGAGATCTTTTAACAGTAAATTTGTTCCGATATAAACATTAGAAAACATTAGAGAGCATCATACTTGCCACGAAACATGATCGAAGCATTAGCAAAATAAACTATTACTACACGCACCCTTATTTAAATGAAAATTATTGACCAGGTTAACAATAAAGCGCGGCTACACTTTCAGAGCAAGGCAGTATCAATTTTAAACTGATAATTGATTATTGAAAAAAAAATTATTCCTAAACGAAAGCAAGGGGTGAGAGGGAAGAAGAGGGTGATAATAGAAGCGTTAATTAGCTGTTGATAAGTGGAAACGATTGCCTGAAACAACAATGAAAGCAACGCATGATTGGGGTGTATTCAAATATTCACGATCAAATCATGACCAATAACCTTGTTTAGGTAAGGTATATTTATTTATTTAAATCGATTTTTTACCTTTAAATGATATTCGATAGCAGAACATTTTATAGAATTAGAAACGTGTGTAGATCCAGTATAGTATCGTAGAGAAAAAGAAGCGCTCGGTACGATTATGTGAGTGTTATGTATTTGATCCTAATAAGAAAAGTAAAAGATGCAGTGAGTGCAACATTTATATATTTATCACAGTGGTAACAATAGAGCGTCCTCTTTTTCCGCCACGTTGCCTGAATTCCGTCACGTTGCCTGAACATAAAATTCGGTTTTAGGAGCTGTTCAGCTGATTTTAAAATCATTTACCTAATTAATTAGTTTCATTGCTAACGCCTCTTCTATTTCGATGCAAAATGACGGATGGGAGAAGCTTAGGCTCAATTCTCACCACTATGATAGATAGATCACCACTGTATTAAAGAGAAGCAGCAGCGACATCTGGAAAAAGCGTTGTTTATGAACGCGTTCTGCTAGATGGCGCTAGTTACTAATTTCAACTATGGTACCTGTTTTACCGACACTGCCGCTTACTACGTCAGTGTCGGTAATGCAGGTACCCTAATTTTGACGATTTCTCTTCCGGTTCCAGAATAAAATGGCCACAATCATAAAATTTTTACTGCTCATGACAGAAATAGTAACGGCGAACATATTGTCGATAAATCAAGAGAGCTCTTCAAGAGATGATCTGAAGAGTTTAATATTGATCGCGTTTAAAGAAGCGACTTGCCTCTACTTCATCCACGACGGAGACGTGATGGATAACGACGTAATTCTCCAAGAGAAACAATTCGTCTCCATTTCTTTCGCTTCACTGGAAGTGTTCAAAGAAGACCCCGACAACAGATGCGGGTTTTACTTATTCCTGCTCGATCGTCAGAGCAA
The DNA here is from genome assembly GCA_910589415.1 of Malachius bipustulatus. Classification (NCBI taxonomy): domain Eukaryota; kingdom Metazoa; phylum Arthropoda; class Insecta; order Coleoptera; family Melyridae; genus Malachius; species Malachius bipustulatus. The sequence continues at coordinate 36,870,655 of OU342638.1, read as the reverse complement.
TTTATCGCGATATTTCAGTCGCATGAAACGGTTCGATTTCTACCCGAAACCGTTCGAGAGCGTCCTCGTAATTATCGACGATGATAACGGCACGCGCACCGAAAACGAGACGATTTTACTGAAGAAAATCGCCCAGAGCCACGCCATCGATTTAGTGAGCGTCAGATCGAACGGGGATGAGATTTTCTCGCATTACGAGAACAAGCGCATCTCGCGCGGCGAAATCTTCCGAAAGAAACCGATCAAGCCGAAGTTGGAACTGTTCAAGATCGCCGCATTCAACTGTTCCCCGTTCATGATCCTCAACGAACTAGGGGAATTCCATGACGGCTTGGAGTATCGAATCATAAAAGAAATTATGAAGAATTCGTCCCTGGAATTTTTGAAGGTGACCGGAACAGGCGAAGACAACATCACGGATATCTACAGCGACGCCATCAATCAAACCATTCGAAGGATAACGCAAATGACGGTATGTTCCGTTTGGTTGTCTTCGCACACCTGGAAGACGGTAGACTGGACTTTTCCGCACAGTGAATCGTGTGCCACTTTTCTAGTGCCCAAACCGCGTTTGGAAAATGACATGGTCCTACTGAGAGGGTTCACTTCACGTATATGGCTCTTGGTATGTCTCTCTTTACTGTCCACTTGGACAATTTTATGGAGAATCTGCTCCGTTTACGATGACCTGGATCTCCAGAGAAATCGCAAACACGATTCGATGTTGTATTTGTTCTACGAGGACAAAGTGCGGCCACTTTTAGATTGCGTCAGGTTATTGACTCAAGGTGAGGTCTCTTGGTTACTGTTTCAATTCTCTACCGGGCTTGCTTCTTTCGACCGCCATCTTGAAGTTTCAAGTGCTTCGATCAAGTTCAGAAAAAAAATTTAAGAAAACTGAATTATTACTTACCTAATTACGTCTCTTACCATATTAATAAAAACCGTGACTCCGTGAAACCGTACAATAAAACAAAGAAAGACTCCATAAAATTAAACTTTCCGTACCGGTCAACTAACTCGAATCTCCGCTTATCGATCGACCAAGTGGATCGACCACTTCACAATCAATAAAGGTGATGCTGTATTCATTCTATTTCTATTCTTTGAACTCCGAATAAAGCCAAGTACCTAAGCGTTGGTGGTCGATAGAATCAGCCCGGTAGAGTCCAACCTCTGCAACCCCTTCAACTTCTACAGAATTTTTTCGACAGGTCCGCTCCATCAAGAACCGTCGAGACACGAATCAACCTTGCGGTTTCTGCTGATCACCTTCTGCCTCTTCAGCACGATCCTGGCCTCTTACTACTCGGCGGGTCTCACCACCAGCCTAGCGTTCCCGTACTACAGCAACTCGATACATACGCTGCAAGACATGATCGATCAAGGCCTTCAGTGGCCCGTTTCCAGTACCATCCTCAAGGAAATATTCGCCCAATCAAATCGGACCGTCTTGCAGAAGCTGGCCGAAGCGCATGTCTTGGACATCGACGAACGTCAGATAGAACGGAAAGCCAGGGAAGGGAAATACTGCTTCATAGTGGAGATCCTGAACGAAAACTACGTCACCCAATTGGACCAAGTGGGAATAGGAGAGTACGGCAGGAAGAACAGGAGAGTCCTGGTCGAATGCTTCGGCTTAAACGCGATTGTTTTCGCACTGGAGAAAAACTCGCCGTTCAGGGAGATCTTCAATCGGGAGATTATCAAGTTCCACGAGTACGGGTTCATAGAGCACTGGCTGAACAGAATCCTATACAGGTCGAACGCGAGAGAGATTATGGGGAATTTATTCATCGACGCTATTGACACGGACGATTTGGAGTATATCACGATGAATGAATTGAGAGTAATTTTTTATATGGCCGCGGTTGCTTGGATTTTTTGCTTTGTGGTTTTTTTAGGTGAATTAATCATTTACAGAAGAAGGAATAATAAAAATCCTAATGTCCATTAAGTAGACTTCTTGTGTCATGTCATGTTAATGCTGTTTTCTTGTCCGGTGGATGGCCATTTCATACCGCGCTGCGCACAACCACAAACCACAAGCACAAGTGCACACTCAACGCCAACCTCGTCAGTACCTCCGAATTCCAACGCTGGTTATTGTATTGTTCTAACTTCTATCTGTACTTCTGTAAAATAAATTATTGTTCTAATCTAAATCCTTCTTAATTTATTGTTGGTACGTATATGGGTATGCTACGCATTTTTTTTAATTCCTTAAGAACTTATTAATCCAGACTGATGTCAAAATTAGTGGCGTCCAAAGTTGGGACAAATGGAAACTGAACGTCCATAGTACAAAAACGAAAGGGCATACCTCCATCCATATAATAAACTACTTTGTACCGTTTGGGTAATGACAGGTTACACAAATTTGACGTGCAAGCGTGAGCCGACGAATTCGTTGGAGCTGATAACTTCGTTCCCTACCCTTTAGTCAATCAGTCACATCCTCATACCTCAAATACCAGTCAGGATTTGCTACTTTTAAAGCATTTTTCATACATAAAATAAAATAAATCCAAGACATAAGCGACGTTTATGACAAGATAAAAGTAAGTATGACATTAATTGATTGACACGATGTTACAGGGACGCCCTAGAATACGCTCATCGACAACTGTTTATATCAGAGGAGCTGGACAACCCGAATATGAGGGCGGAATCGTATCTGAATCTGGCGAGAGCGCACCAGAGATTAGGAGGGCTGGAACGGTAAACAGTGAACACTTTTATTTTCCTTCCAATCTTTCTAAACCGCATAATTCCTCCGACAGAGCTTTGGCGTACGCCAGACATTCCCTATACAACGAATGCGAACAATGCGCGACCGCAGGTCACGTCCACTTGACGGTCGGCTCCGTGTATCTGGAACTGGCCGGATTCAATAAAGCCCTGGACAGTTTCCAGCACGCCCATAAGATCGCCCAAGCGGTCCACGACCCCTCCCTGGAACTCCAGGTGAGGCCGTCACGTCTCGCGACGGGGAAAGATTAACCTCCCGAGATTTCGTCCATTTCCAGGTGTACGTGGGCCTGTCCGAGCTGTTCAGTCGTCTCCAGGACGCCGATAAGAGCGCCAAATACGCCTCGAAAGCTTACGATCTGTCCAGGTCGTTACAACTGGGCGACCTAAATTCGAGACATCACAGGTGAGTCGTTTATTGCTGGCTGGCTGCGCCTTTTTTATTTCGCACTTTTCATCCCGGCGCGCGCTTTTCTCATCTCTTTGAAGAACCCGAATGATATTTTATTCCCGAGACGCGTTTTATGTTACACTTACACACCTATACAGAGATATTCGTGCCCGCGAGAGGAAAGGTATGTAAGTAAATTGAAAATTCGAGCTCGCTGCTCGCATCGCAGCATGTGTGATGTTTGACGTTCAACTTTAGGGGGTTTCTCTCCGGTGTGCTGCTGCCGCATATTTATTTATGACGGTTTAATATTAATCAGATTTGATTTGAATGACGTAACGATTTGGCTTTTCAGGGCGGCCCTGCTGCAAATGGCTTCGGCTCTGAGGAAACAGGGGGAGCTGGGAGACGCGCAGGATTACTGCCATGTAAGTGACTGCTCTATTATTTTTATTCCTTATTCATTCGGTCGTTCGGGCGGCTCGAGGAAAGAAGGAAGGAAAATTCGCTCGTTATAATGTCACTCAGGAAGTTGATTTATCTCGCTGCGGGAAACACGATGATGAAGTCCCGGCGCGTAGGTATAAGGGAATTTTCGGCTTTTCAGCTACATCATATTTCAGGCAGAAAAGACGAGAAATTGTATTTGTTAAGGGATGTTCATGCCGGTGAAGGTAATTCCTGGCGAGACCGGGAATTGATTCTGGTTTGTATTTCCGAGGAATTTCGAGGAAATGTCTGTGAGAGGGAATAGTTCGCATATCGTTGATGGATGGGAGTGCGATCATACTTAATCCAGTAATGTTGATACGATAAGAAGATCTTCAAGGCGGTTTTCAATATAGTAAACAAGTTTTATTTAGGATTACTTTATCAAGTTAACTGTTACGTCATAGAAAAAAAAAAGACCTATAGTGTTCTTCTATTTCATTATGTCCATCGTAGCCCTTCCGGATGTTCTGTTGTCTATGATAAATCTTCAGTGACGTAAGTTCTCCCGTAAGTTACGTCAAATAGAATAAAAATGAGAATTAAATAGATGCGAATAATATTACTAGCACAAGAGCTGCACTGGATATACACAAACATACAAATTGTTTTAATAATAATGCTTATTTAATTAGGTCCGATAATTATTATTATTAAATTACGCCTGAAGAGTCTGCAACACTACATACACCGAACTTGTCAAGGTAAATGTATGAAAATATGGTCAAACCAATAATGTAATACAAAAAGAAAAAGAAGACTTAAATTTAAAATAATGGCGACTTGGATTGAGTTTTTATTATTAATAAAATTAACTCCTCTCGCAATTAACGACTCATTAAAAATGCAATACAATAATTAACATCACTTACCTAACATTTATCCAAAGAATTCCTTCTAAATTCTAAATTCGTCGTGACCACATCAATATCCGCACAGAACAGAGTACATACCTACACTCATAATTTTACACTTTTCTCATTTCACTCATAAAATAAGTGTTGAAAACCGTTCATTATTGCACTCGATTGTTAGGCAGGCTCTAATTTAACTTAATGAACACTGAAATCAGTAACTTTTATTCAAATTAAACTAAAACTAAAATTAGCGATTATCGCGGCCGCGGCACTTATTCTTAAAGGAACCGAAACTGAAGAATTGCATTATGGGAGATCACTAAAATCGGCAAAAATTGTCACTTGTCAATAAGTTAGAGTCCCCTAATTATAGACAAGATGCGCCGCAGTTTAGTGCGCATATTCTGTCGCCATTTTTAGGCAAAAGTGAATTAATTGCAACGAACCTTACTTTATTAATTCACCTACAGTTTCTTTCTAATAAGCTTATTAATTTATTACAGGAAGCTACCAGACTGGCTTTAATGTCCGGTGACCAAGCAACTTACGCTAGGAGTATAAGAATCATGGGTGATATTTACAGAAAAAAGTCTGATATTAATGTAAGTATCCACGTAACACTCTCTATTCACAATCAAAATGCACAGATATCAATTATTTATCCTCACCGTCACTACCCGGCCCCCCTCATCACCACCGATCACACACAAACGCTTGTGCACTTGGATCGTGAATAGCAGCCCCGGCCAACAATCCAATCCGACGCTCCTAATGCATTTTCGTTGCAGTATTATAAGGGAATCAACATACGATTATTACAGAAAGCATTTAGACAGTACGAAACGGCAATGGGTTCGGCGGCTGCCATGGGCGATCGGGTCGTCCAAATGGAATCCATGGACGGGGCCGCCCGTTGCCTGGAAGTGCTCAGATTACAGCATAAGATATGCAATTGTAGACCTCTAGAGTTCAACACTAGATTACTCGAAGTAGCAAGCTCGGTAGGCGCTAAAGTAAGTCGTTATTAGGTACTCGATCCTGGTGCAAATTAGTCGTACTCAAATAATCGTTACAGTTACTGGTCCGTACGGTCCGAATACGCCTCTCCCATATCTACAAAGCACTCGGCGACGAGGACCAAAGACTCCACCATGAAAGAGTCGCGACCAGGTTGCAACAAGAGTTAGATCTGCAATGCAGCGGATGCGGGTCTCCGTACGGACTCGAGTCTGATTCCCTGGAAGCCCTTCCATGCGCACATATCTTACATGCTAGGTACGATCGTAATTATTACGTAACGATTCGGCATGAATTAAATTATTGAATTGTTGCAGATGTGCCTACGATCTGTTTAGAAAAAATAAGAAGAAGAAACGCTCCTGTCCTGAATGCGATAGGACCAGCTCTAGGTTATATCTGAATTGTCCTGATTATACATCTTATAGTCCTGTACCATTGTCTGTATGTTCGTCTGATTGTGGATCTCATCAAGCAACCAGTTCTGTTTAGAGTACGAAATTGATGTACCTATACGTACGTACGTGTGTGTAAAGTAATAACGTGCATCAAGTAAAGAAAGACATTCTTGGCCTACAAAGCTTGTAGAAGGGTAGTCTGATAATAGAAACCTACTTGAACTGCAAGATTTTTTAACGATTAGTAAAAGCACGATTAAAAGTAGATTTTGAACATTTTTATTCCTGATTTGTTGTGGTTGTTATGAGCGATTTTAATAAAGAGTTTGATTAAATTAAAACGGTGAATAAAATATGTTTTCAAGTGATTAATATCTGTGATATTTCTAAAACCTTGGTATAAATAATGAAAGTCTCGTCATTAAAATGTTTAAATTAGTTTAATAGTTACTCTGTTTGATTGTTTAATTTGCGCTTGAGTGATTAAGATTAAGAAAAATGTTCAGAATTTAGATTTAGATAGATAGATAGATAGGAGAATACGACATAACGAGAAATGAATCAATTATTATAAAACACAATCAATTGAAATAATTTATATATTATAAAAAATATAATATCAATATTCATTTTTATATATAAAAAATAAAAAATATATGTAGACTATATTAAAATAATGAAAAAAATATTTTTATTATTTACTAGTTTCGTTTAATTTTATATCAGCTAAATCGTTTCAAAGTTAATTAAACGCTCAGATAATCCCGCTACATTTCCATCATCTTGTATGATTTCCAATGCCTTATTTCTTGAGGACCAGCCTTAACTGAACTACTCATCACCCGACTTACAAACGATTTAGCGAAATAATCATAAGGTCCTTGTAAAAATGAATTATAAAACGAGATTACTCTATCTAAATATTAGTATAATATACATCAAGATTGTACAAAGTATGTATAATAGAGAAAATGACTTTTCAAATCTTAATAAATTCAATACAATTATATACAACTGGTTTAATTCAAACATTTATTTTATTCCTTTCCTTAAATAATGAGAAAACTGACTTGAATTGGACAAATAACCAATGCACATGTGCAGTAATAATAATTCTGAGCGGTTAGGGGCTCTATCAATTTTATTTGACTTTATAGAAGTCATCTTTGAAATTAAGACATGACAAATGACGTTTAGAGACTAGTTGCAAAGTGCCTATCAGATTAGGTAAGTTTTTATCCCATCTAAGGTACTTCCAATATTTTAGTCGTGGCAGCCATTTTCAGGCTAACATAAATTCTCAACAGTAAAATCACAATAATTATTAGTATTTTAAAGTCTACAACTAACAACTACTACTATTAATCTTCTTGTTAGTATTTTGTCTTCATTTGTCTATAAATTAACAATCTTGCATAACCCGACTAGTTTCTTGAATTACTTCAATTAAAAAAAAAAAAACACTCAATTGTAATAATTTATATTAAAATATAATATCGATATTCACATTTTTATATAAAAATATATGTAGACTATATTACAAGGGAAAAATTCAAGGAAAGAAAATATTTTCATCTTCTCAATTCAATAATCGTTTAATATCTGCTAAATCGTTTCAAAGTTAAATAAATGCTCTAAGAATCCCTGATAGATCTCGCGACGTCGCTACTCCATCATTTTGTATGATTGTATCAATCCGTCTTGAGGACGAGGACCAGCCCGTTTTCAATCACCGGTAGCGCACGTCACGTTAACAAACGATCCAGCAAAATAATCATCGGGACCTTGTAAAAAGGCGAACTATAAAGAGATTCGAATCTATCTACATAATATTAATCATAATATACAAACTTGTTTATGTACAAAGTGCTGGGAAGACAACCGTTATCAAGTCTTAATAAATTACATACGTGTTTCATTATTGAGCGTGAGCATACTAAATCCTTCGTTGTTTACCACTTAAACTAAAAATTAAATCAAAAGGTCACAACAATACCTTCAATACAAAATAAAAAAAACACAAAGTCCTAGTACACCCGAATTTTCATATGACATCAACACAAAACAGGCGCGACTCTCTTTTTTAAAATCACACATCTTAGGAAGAACAACAGTTAGTAAGTAGTTAGTGTTAGTAGTTAACGTCTCACTAGGGGTTTCTATGATTTGCTGCAGGGTAGAGTAAAACTAACCTTACTCCTTTCAGCTCTAAAAAAAAACCGACCTCACTGTACATATCTACATAAAATTCATCGAGTAAGTACAAAAACGAAGACGAAACAGACGACAAGTAATATCTCAGGTAGCCAGTAGTGGATGTTAGCGCAACGATTATTATTATTAAGAGACCTGGACCGAGCTGAATTCCCTTCCCGAGATCAGGCCCGTCCGCGATCTCGACCGGACCAGCTGAGCTCTCCTCTCCGCTGCAAAGAAAATCGATTAAAACAACCGAACCGAATAAATCAGTCGCGTACGTTACCTCCGGCGGGTCGATGGCCACGTTTCCTCTTCTGCTCCCGGTTGAAAGCGCTGCCGGTCTGCAACGCTTCCAGCAAGCTGTAAGCACGATTGTTTTAGTCAAGTAAATAACGAAATATAATAAAAAGAAGAACTGACCTATCCATGACGCCTTCTTGCGTCTCGGACGGGTTCATGTCGATCAGGGCTCGTTTCCTCGCCTCCCTCTCGTGCCTCTCCCTGTCCGCCTTCTCTTTCGCCAGTTTCGCCTTCTCCTTCTTCTCCTCCAGCTCTCGATCTCGATCGTTGTCTTTTTTCGCTTGCTGTCGATTAATTGTAAAAAAATTAAACAAGAATCGATAATAAGCTTGGAGGTGGCGCTTATTTGGCATGTCAAATTATTAAGAATTAAATAATCAAGTGACATTTCTAGACCCTTGTAACATGTGTGGAAAATATAAAAAGGCCACGCGCAAACAGCGGGACATTTGAAATCCTCCGGCTCAAGAATCGATCGATACTCACGATGAAACTGTCCTTGAACGTTTTCAGGTCCGTGAAGAACTCCTCGAGGGTGTACTTCTGCTTGTCGAAGACGTAATACTCGGACAGATCTGTGTAGAGGCTGTCCATTTTCTTGAACATGTTCTGCATGATGTCGCACTGTTCGCGGGCCTCTTTCGCAAATTTCTAACCACCGTTAAGGAAAACTAACTACGTGGGTACGTTTAAAAAACGAGAATTTATTCAACGAGAGAAAAAAAGGATACTTCCATAACTTCGACGAAATTATCCTCGTCGCTCTGCGCTATCCTGTTGTTATTGATGTCGGTCTGCAAGTTTCTAATGCTGCTGTCCATTTGTTTCAGGGTCTTCTGTATCGAGTCCAGGGAAACCCTGCTGGCTCTGATTAATAGAAAAATCGATTAGTCTCGTTAATTATTGAAAATAAAGCGACGTCACTCACTTATCGATATGCGGCATCTCATCGTAGAAATTCACCAGCTCCGGGAACTTCTTCTCGGTCGTTTCCACGATGTAATGGAGCAGCGTCTGCTTGTTGTTCATGTCTTTTGTGCCGGTCAGCTGGAACCAAAAACAGGATCAAGAGACGAAGGAAAAAGAAGAAAAGCCCTTACCTTGGTGAGAAAAGCCATCTCGAAACCGTACGCCTGGGCGTTACGGCTGCCGCTGTTCATGTAATTGCCCAACAGGAGGATCAGCTCCAGGATCCGGGCAAACTTTTTACTCTTTTTCACTTCCTGACAGGCGGCCGTCGCTGCCACTATGTCCTGAAATAATTGCAGATCGCTAGAATAATTGTTTCAGGAATTCCAAACAGAGAAATCGATCATCGACTTACAGGTTTTGTATCGTTGACCATCTCCAGGTAGTGATGCTTGAAGCTCAACGATTTCAGTCTGGGCAACAGTCGTTTCACTTCCGATATTTTGACACAGAACTGCTCCGCTTCCGTCAACTGATCGTACGACTCCTTGTACTGTTGCAGCTTGTTAAGTTGATCGGCTGGAGGTAAGTACTGTAAAATTAAAGACGATTAAAAATCAATCGGGCCTTCCCGGATCCGGACTCGTACCTGAATGAGCTGTTCCGTGACGTTCTCTGTCAGAACCTCGTCGTCGCACTTCAGCAGGCACTTTTTGATCTCGTCGTAGCTCATGTGCTTGAGCGAACCGCCGAGCAGGATGCTGATGTTCTGTGCGGACTTGCCGTCGAGCACCTTCAGTTCCTTCACTTTTTTCAGGGTGCCCGTGTTGGAGTCCCTGTGAGGAAACAGAACCGGTTTTAACACAAAAAATCGGATACAAAAAGAGCGACCGTACTTATTGGAGTTATCTTCGAGCTTCTTGGCCGGTTTCGATGAGAACTTCTTCTCCAGACCGTCCAGGATATCGGGCGACGCCAGCTGTTCCTCGCGCACCTTCACCCAGAACGATTTCTCCGGTATTTTGTTCGGAACGATCTAAAATTAATACCACACCGATAAACACGAAAACAATTTTTCAAGACGAACATCACTCACGGTTTTCCAGTTGGCTCTCTTCAAAGGGCCGGAGACGTCCCACTTCTTCTTCGGCTTCATGTACTGGGGAAGAACGTCGGGCCCGGTCATGCCGTGCATCGGGACCGCTCCCGGGAAAGGGGGCGGCGGCATCCCGCTCATGGGCGGCGGAGGAGGTCCCCCCATCCCGGGCATCGGCGGCGGCGGAGGTCCCCCCATACCGGGCATCGGAGGAGGCGGGGGTCCTCCCATACCGGGCATCGGAGGTGGCGGCGGACCCCCCATCCCGGGCATCGGGGGAGGCGGCGGTCCTCCCATTCCGGGCATCGGCGGAGGCGGGGGAGCCCCCGATCCGGGCATGGGCGGCGGCGGCGGGCAGTTGAGGACCCCGGCCACCTTGTTCACGGTGGCTGGGTCGAGTTTCCCGCCACCGCTGCCGCCGTTTGAGTCGCCCGTTTTCCCGGCGAGCAGATCGAGCTTCGCCTCGGCCTCCTCTTTCGCCGCGATCGCCTCTTCCAGCTGTTTCTTCAGGTCTTCGATTTTGGTCGGGTCGCATTCTTGGAATGGTTTGTCTGATGATACAGGAAAAAATGTTAATTAAGAAAAATAAAAGAAGAAAAGAAGCCCTTACCTTTAATTTCATCGATTAGTGGTTGCAGATCGATATCGAAGTGTTTCTTATTGAAATCCGGATCCAACCCTGATTTGTTTAGGACAATCTGGGACACGCATTCTTCAATGATTTTATAATAGAGAGGCCTGGAAAAAATTTAAATCGTTTTTTGAAAAATTGATCAGAGAAATCGAGGAGAATTTATGTCTTCTCTCTCTTACCTGAAGTCGATGAAAATGAAATAAACACTCTTAACACTGTTAAATTCGACGATGTATCTCTCGCACAGAAAACTGCTCAGAAAATGGTTCAACAACCAGAAAACACTCAAATTTAGATTCGGTTCAGAATTTCTCATCTCTAATCCAACATAATAAGAACGAATTACTTACAAAAAAAAAAAGAATCAGGCTCCAAATCAGAGCAAAATTCCCAGTCACCTCCAAAAATAACAACAAAATAATCCACAGATCGAGATATTTTATCTTTGAATTAATGAATATTAATGAATTAATGAAGTGCATGCGTCAAAATTGTGATACAACTTTAATCAAACTGTATTAAAAGAAACGAGATAAACAGGAGATAAGATTTTGAGAAGATACAAATTCCATTGACATCCTCCTAGGTGCAGATGATATAAATAAATAAAAGGAGCCCCATAATAACAAAGTCCTCAAAGCAATAATGTAGCCAAATTACTATTACTACAAAGTGAAACTTGAAAAGTGATCTTGAAAAAATAAAATAAATAAATAGATTCATAATCTTAACGATTATGATTAACTGACTGAAACACTCCAAAATGTCAAACATGTAACTTACAAGAAGTGACAACTCAGCTAATAAAACAGTGGTAAGTTGCCATGTTCAGGTAAATCGATTTTAACTGGCTGAATTGTCCTAGAGTGAGGATAAGACAGAGAAGAAGAAGAAGAATTCAATGACACTTTGTTTTATATTTTTTGTTTTTTCAACCACACCCTACCTTAATTATTTTTTGTTGCTTCCATGATCCTTGACAACAATAGATTGCAACAACTCTGGTGAAAAATAAAACAAAAAGTAACCAAAATCGATGTTGCCAGTTTAAGGGAACGCGTGTGAAGAATCAAAATATAAAATTTTCGCCAGTGTTGCCAGATTGTGATAAAAATCAAACTTTTGAGGTGAAATTGCCCAAGATGTAGAGGCGTTGCGAATAATTGAATTAAAACCAATGAAATTCAAAGTTGCCCCTTTGTTTAAAAAAAAATGGCGTCAAATTGTCTAAAAATATAAAAAAAAATCGTTCAGTTCAATTAAAAAAATAACAACCACATAAAACAACAAAACATCCGGGTAATGATGTCAAAAAGAACCAGATTTTTTAACCAACCAACAGTTTTTAAAAGCAACACTGTCTAATCGTCAAACCTTGAAAGCAACACCGCCAGATCTCACTAATTTTGGTCTTAAAAAATGTTCAAACAATGCATGTTGCCGGATTGTGTAAAAAGTCGAACATTCAAAGAATTTCAGATGATCACTGGAGCCTGGGAACCAAATTTCCCTGATTGTACGAGCAGAACAATCAAACCTCGAAAGCAGCATTGGAAAAATCGTCCTAATTTTACTGTAAGAATCAAATTTTTTGCATCGTTGTCAGATTGTGTTAAAAGTTAGAATTTCACTAATTTGACAAATATTCAAAAACCTATTTCATTTCGATCACTTCAAAAGAAACCTAGGGAGCCTAGGAACCAATTTTTTTTAGTTTAATCTTCAAATAAAAAAAAAACACTGAATAACCGAAAAAAATGACAGAATCCTGAATGAAAACTATCAAAATAAGCAGCATTGCCAAATTGTATAAACAGTCAAACTCTTCGAGCAGCAGTGGAAGACCGCCCAAACTTTACTCTAAGATCAAATTTTTAGTAGCAGTGTTGTCAGATCGTGTGAAAAGTCAAATATGCAAAGAAATTCAGGTCAAAAATTACTAGAAATTGAGCCCATGACCAATTTTGCATTGTTGTAGTTCAAAAAGACACTGAATTGACATGCAATTCTACATACAGTGTTGCCAGATTGTTTTAAAAGTCAAAATTTGACTAACCTGACTAATATTAAAAGGATCTGAGGTCTATCACTTGACTTGAACCTTTAAAACGACAGTAAAGAATAAGTTAAAAGATTAGCTGTCATAGCCAAATTTTGCAATTCTACATCAATGACAGTCAAACTTTGAATAACGCACTACAAGATCATACAAAGTTCATTCTAAGAATGGAATTTGTAACAGCACAGTGTTGTCAGATTGTGAAGTCACTAATATGAGTAATATTCAAAGAATTTCAGGATGATCACTGGAGCCTGGGAACCAAATTTCCCTGATTGTACGTACCTTCAACAAAAGACGCAAAAAAAGGGGGAAAAATTGTCAGATTCTGTTGTTTTTTGAAAGAAAAAAACAAACGAAAATTGTCAAATGCAACAATCAAACCTCAGTAATCAAATTTTTGTCAGCGTTGTCAGATTGTGTTAAAAGTTAGAGAGTTTCACTAATTTGACTAATATTCAAAGACCTGCTATTTCATTTCGATCACTTCAAAAAACCCTAGGAAGCCTAGGAAACAATTTTTTTTAGTTTAATCTTCAAATAAAAAAAAAAACACTGAATAACCAAAAAAAATTGTTACTTTTTTTTAAAGAAGCCTTAACGAAAACTGTCAAAAGCAACATTGCCAAATTGCGTAAATAGTCAAACTTTTCGTCAATTTTAGTAGCAGTGTTGTCAGATCGTGTGAAAACTCAAATATGCAAAGAAGTTCAGGTCAAATTACTAGAAATGGAGCCCGCAGACCAATTTTGCTTTGTCAATGTCGCACTTCAAGAAGACAACGAATAACCGAAAAAAATAAGTTTTCAGACTGTTCAATTTTTTTAAAGACATTACCAAATTGAGCAATTCTGCATACAGTGTTGCCAGATTGTTTTAAAAGTCACTAATATGAGTAATATTCAAAAAATTTGAGGTCAATTACTGGAAGTGGAACCCAGGAACAAATTTTTATTGAACCAAAAAAAAACACCAAAGAATAAAAAAACAATTGGGCAGATTGTTCAAAATTGTTCACTATTGTTTTTTGAAATAAAACTGAACAAAAACTATGAAAAGACTAAAGTTTTTATAGCACAATGTTGCCAGATTGTGTTTAAAGTCAAAATTTGAGCAATTTGATAATTTTTTCAATAGACCTTCTTTGAGCTTAAAATAATTTCTTTAAATAATCCCTAAAAGTGGACGAAAACGACACGAACATTGGCAGATGAAACAAAACTACCCACTTCGAGGGAAAAAAAATCAAACAACCACTACAATGTAGCCAGAAATCATCCCTAACAGTGGATGAAAACAATATCAACACTCTCAAATCAAATAAAACGTCACACTTTCACTAAATAAAACAAAAAAACAAAATAAAAATAAACAGTAACCAACCCACCTGATGTTCACGTCGTCCCTGATAAAAAGAAGGTGCTGCAATATGCTGAGGAAGTAGGGTTCGGCGGGCGTCTCGAGCGTCGTGTTCTTCAGCACCTCGAAGCAGTCCTGTATGTCGTCCATGTCAAGCCTGACCCTGTCGAACCGCTCGTGCAGCTCGTCCGCGTCGTTCTCCTTCTCCTGCTCGAAGATCTCAAACTGCTGCTTCAGCACCGGGTGCGTGTTGTTCTTTAACTCGACTGCATCAAAAAAACGCACGATTATCAACACAACAAATCACCCCGACGACGACGGGCACTCACTCAAAGTGTCGTAGAGTCCGTTCCGGACGATCTCGTTCCGCAGATGCATTCTGAACTCAAAATCATCGGTTTGCGATAGGAGGGCGTTGATAAATTGAAAACACATGCTCTGCAAAAAATTTATTATAAACACAGAGAAAAAAATGAAATCGAGAAGGAGAAGACGAAACGTACCACAAAATTAAAAATCTTCTTCCTAGACCACTTGGTCAGTTTGATCTTCATGTTATAGACACAGAACTTGATACAAATAATCATCAAAAATAAAATCGGTACAGAAAATAATAATAACAATAACAACAATAACTGTAACTAGCCTCGAAACATTATAATAAAAGAATAAAACCCACTCGGGTTAAATTAACATCATCGCTCACTCTTCTTGCTTGGGTTTCATTAAATCACTGAGAGAGTCACCAGTCAGTCGATTGGGGAAAAAATAAATCAACCTGATAACAAGGTAGATAAGTTTTTGCTGCCAACAATTTTACAATTATCACAACAATAATAATAATAATAATGAATAAACCGACCAGAGACACATTAATAGAAGGAATTGTTGCGTTGCTGTAACAATAACAGCAAAACTTACGCAATTAACATCACGTTATTTTATTCGTTATCTCCGTTTTATTAAAATTATTTTTATGCACTTTTATCTCAAACAACAAGAAGCAACCTTACAGCATCTGCTCCAAAAATACCCCTACTAGTGCTAGTGCTAGTGCTAGTACTCATTGTTATCATATCAAAGCGAGTCAAGACCATCTAAAATCAGGACAGCTAACATGAGCGTAGTTAAAATTATCAATTGTTTGCTTAAATTCATTCAACTAGCTCACTCATAATTATCTAAAATCAATAAGAAGGGCATCCCTTGATTTATCATCAACTTGTGAGGATATCCTCCTTCTCTCTATTTCTCAATTATGCTACTAACTGTCAATAAGTCACAATAAGAACAGAATTCTTCCTATCAATCATAAAAAAAGGTGTCTCAATTAGTTAATTTTTCCAAATTAATTAATTAATCAAATATTCCAAGTGTGAAAATGAAAAAAAAAATTTTTTTTCAAGTTTTTTAATTAATAGCTAATAACAGTATTTAAAAAAAGAAGAAGAAAATATCATAATAAAAGACTGTCAATTACCAAAGACTATCAAAGACAAATAAATGTCAATTTGTGCAAGAGGCTACAATGTCCAAATAAAATAAATCTAATTCATTTTCAAATTTGACTTTACAAATTTGAAACGACAAAAAAAAATGATTGTGCGAAAAATCATATCTTTGGAGAATTGCAACGCTGCAAGCATCTTGTCAGATTGTAAGATCACGAGAGCCATCGGATTGTGCAACAACAAAAATCGCCGAAAAACTGCACCTGACCTGACTTGACTTGGCAATTTTTATAAAAAACAAAACAATTGCATCAACATTGCCACATTGCCAGATTGTATTAAGCGGTGACTTAAAAAAAAAAACTGAAAAAAATGTTATCAGAATTCGTTGAAAAAAAAAACCCTCCCAAGTAGCATTGGATGGAAAGAGTGTTGTCAGATTGTGCAAAAAATCAAATCTCATAAGAATTGTATTTCTACAAACATCTAGTCAGATGCTTTGTTTTTTAAAGATCACAAGAGCTGTCGGATTATGCAACAACAAAAATTTTCGAAAAACTGCTGTACCTGAGTGAACACCCTGGAAAATTTTGAAAAACTCAAAACAACTAGGTCAACATTTTCAGATTGTATACGGCTTCATAAAATACAACCTGAATACAAGATTGTCAGATTTCACAAAATAATAAACACCACCATAAGCAGCATTCAACGAAAACAGTGTTGCCAGACTGTGCAAAAAATCGAATAATCTAAGAACTTCGCGTTTTGACATGATCAATTAATAGTTCACAAAAACAGTGTTGTCATATTGTGCAATCAAATCCTTGATGAATTGTATTCTAAACTGACCCGACAACCTTCAAATCACACTCAGTGATAAAATCGCTACTTAAATGTTGCCAGATTGCATCAAATCAAGTTCAAAAATAAAGATTTTGAAAACATTATAATATAAAGATTTTAGATTGTGTAATTATTAAAATTTTCGAAAAATTGCACCTTCCTGGCAATTAAAAAAAAAACAATTAAAACAACACTGTTACTAAAAAATACAGCCAAAAACAATGTTGTAAAATTGGGCAAAAAATCCAATCTCTGAAGAATTGCAGCTCCACAAACAATAAACCCCCCTGTCGATTGTAAGAAATTATCTTTTATAGAAAATATTTAAAAAACAGAATTGTCAATTTCTGCAATAACGAAACTGTCAAAAAAATAAAAATACGATCCAAAAATAATGTTGTCAAATTTACAAAAATAAACAAAAAACACTGTCCTAAGCAATATTTGATGAAGACAGTGTTGCCAGATTGTACAAAAATAATTAATCATCGAAGAGTGTTCTAAAAGATCAATTCATAAAAACAGTGTTGTCATATTGTGGAAAATATAAAACTTTTGAAGAATTTAATACTGACCTGACCCGATCACCTTCAAATCACACTTTGTGATAAAAATAGCTACGTTGCCAGATTGCATCAAATCGAGTTCAACAATAAAATCATAAAACGGCTTCTCAAATTATTGCAAAAATTGAATTCTTGAGGAAATGCAAAACCGCCAAAACAGCATTACCAAACTGCTGATAATCGAGTTTTTAAAGAAATTCATCCTTCCCGACCTGAATCTGACAGCATTGCCAGCTTGCGTTGATCTTTGTAAAAAAATCAAACAAAGCAGCGAATCATTAAAATTACACTACACAAATGCAACATTGCCAGAAAATACAGAAGTGCAGTGTTACAGGAAACTCAACCAAATTAAAACAGAGCAGGGTTGTCAGATTGCTGAAAAAACTTGATTTTCCAGAAAACGTAGCTTGAGAGACAAACCGTGACGAGTAAAATCCTGCAAGCATAAATACAATGTTGCCAAGCTATCAAAAATATCTTACCAAGTTCTGTGCAAATAAATGAATAAAAAAATAAAATGAAAATATAAATACCTGCAGCTCGGGGTTTTTCGAATTGCTCCCGTTGACGAGAGGCGAGAACCGATTGATCTCCTTCTCTTCACCGACGATCGTGATCGCCTGCAGCAGCCTGTCCACTCCCCTCGTCCCCTTGAACGAGATGAAGCTCATCGCCGCTAGAATCTAAAAACACAAAAATACACAAGTCACTGAGCATCCTGGCGTCCTGGCAATTTCAAAAAAAAAAAAACTCGACTCACCCTCAACGCCTGCTCCATGACGTTATCGTTGGAACCGGTCTCCCTGTCGCCGACCCGTTCGTAATTCGCGTACGCTTTGACGACGCAAAAGTGCGCCCTCTGGTTGAACAGGAACAGTTTCATCCCTTCCGTGTTGTTCATGAACTTCTCCAGGCATCTGAGACACTCGTACTGCAACCGTAAATCTTTCCTGCAAAAAAAAAGGGGAAGTGATCAAAGAGCTTGAAAACAAAGGATGAAAAACTGACTTGATGAGAGCGACGTCCAGCACTTTGAGTATCTCCATGAGGCCCCTCTCGCCGAAATCCCTCGCCCAGCTAAGGGGGTTGTTGGTGAGGGCGACGCGCAACGACTCGATGCAGTTGAACAGTTTGTTCATTGAGAGGTACTCGGGTTTGCTGTACTGCTCGATGTAGTTTATGTAGGTTTCCGGACGGTCGAATTTACCCTCCTGGTTCGATTTCGAGTTCTTTATGTTCATTATCAGCATCTGTTTCTTCTGGTCGATTGTCATGCTCCTGAGTGGCTTCTTCTTCTCGTCGTTTAGGTTCATGTCGTTCTGAAATTTCAAACGAGACCGGTTAAACGCGCCGAACGAAGACCTTTTGATGACATCAACTCACTAGCTAAATTAATGACTGATTGAGACTAATAAATAAAGGTAAAAAGAAGAATTAGAAAAAACACCTGCTAAATACGTGGAAATCTTTTGAGACCATCAAATCAATCAAAAGAAACTAAGAAAAATATGGAAAGAAGGACTAAGTAAGTGCCTGACTGCTAGAGGCCAGTAGAAGATAAAAATAATAATGAAAAAAAATTTAGTGAGAAAAAATTCTTAAATTTACTTTAGTACACATTAAGTGTGGCTAAACAGCTTGGTAAAACTAAAAGCCATAAATTCTAAAAAAGAAGACCATTAAGTCGATCGAAATAAATATGAAAAAGAAAGAAACAGGACTACCTAAATGAAACAAGTGACAGATAGAGGCCAATAAAAGTTAAAAAGAAGAACAACAAGTCAACAAACAAGAGACTTACTACATGATCAAGCAAAGATCGTTTGAGGCCATTAAATCGAGTGAAAAAATAGAAGAAATATAAGGAAACACGGATTAGTTGACTGCGCGATCAATAAAGGTCAATAGAAGATAAAAAGAAGAATAAAAAATACTAAATGAAAAATAATTGACCCAAATTAATGAATTGCTGACGCAATTAAATATGAGAAAGTAAAAAAAAAAACACTACCTAAATGAGTGACAGATAGAGGCCAATATAAGTTGAGAAGAAGAATAAAAGAAGCTTACTAAATGAGGGGAGGTCTTTTGAGGTCATTATCTGAAACCGACATAGACGAGGAAGCAAAAAAGAAGAAGATTTTGAATAAATTGAAAATGACAGCTGTCAATTCTGACATAAATCTACCTCTACTTGCATTATACCCTCCTTGCCCCTCCTTTGAGATGTTGAAAAATAAATAAAAATTAATGGAAAAATTTCAACTTTTAAGCCACTGTCAAATTTGACACTTTAACTGCCATGTAAAGTTTAGTCATGACCTTCCAGACCTTGCTTTTTAAACACAGAAATTCAAGTAGTAAGAAGTTTAAATAATAGCAGTCAAGTTCATGTTCGAATAGACATCAGAATGACAGCTGTCATATTTGACACTTGAAGTTTCTGTTTCTGTAACTAAAAATAAATCAGAATTAAAGAAAAAAACTCACCAGCAGCTCCTCGAACTTGCCCGTGATCGCTTTCTCGTTCATCGACTCGATCTCGACGATGAACCTGTTCTCTCGATCGTCCATTTCCGACGTGAAGTCCGAGTCGGAATTCGGGCGACTCATGGAGATCGACGCCGGGCGTCCGGTCGGCGCCTTCTTCTGGCCCGTCTTGAACCATGACTCCAACTGAAAAAATATTTAAAAAAAAACTCAAAAACCGATATTTGTAGGTTAGGTAAGCGCAATCGGTAATTATTTACATCCGCGGCTCCTAAGTTTCATCAATTTTTTCGGGACCGAGGAGCGAAATAGGGGTGCTGGGTGGGTAAGAAGCTAAAAACAGCCATTGCAAACTAATATCAAGGTCACCACTAAGGCCTCTTTGGCACTACAGTCGAATTTCTATTTTTTTCTTCACTTTCAGGGCAAGGAATATCTTCGAGATTAACAATAGCACGGTTTTTATTTTGAATTTTGCATTTATTTTGCATTTATATTCCAAAATAGGTGACATCGCTCGCTATTATGGTCCGACTACGTTTGAATGCGGTTCGTATGTTGCGTATGTTACTAGACCGGCTCTGGTGTTGATATTACGAGTTTCCGCCGTCCACTCGACACTCTGACCTTGCATGTTTATTGTGATTTTCGCTGTTCTAAACAGGCCCGCACTCAGGAAGACCGTCTTTTGATGCCCTTTTGTTCGCTTATCTTTCATTTTTTGCAAAGCAAATTAATACCTTCCTGGTGTTAGTATAGGTATGTCCTCCACCCCTATATAGGTGCCATAGTGAAACTGTTAGGAGCCGCGGATGTAAATAATGACCGCGCAATCTTTTTAAATAGGAATGAGCTAAAGCAGACCGACAGAGACCTGGACGCATTTGCTTTAATATTAGAGCAAATTTAGGGCAACAATAAAGAAAACGTTTCTTCAAAAAGAATTTATTGTTAGCGCGGGCAAATATAATAATAACATTATTGAAACACTCGGTATATCGGCCGTGAACTTAAAGGAACAATAAACCTGATTCATTGCGTTTATTAATAAAAATAACGTCATTTTCATTTCACCTGAGCGCTGCCATTCAAAAAATGCACATTTCGAGGAGAACTGTTTGAAGGTGGAAACCCACCCACGGTTTATTTGTTTATTTACATTATTTGTTGAGTACATAAGCAAATACGTTGGAAATAAGTGAGCAGCAGACACATATTATGTATATTTACGCGTTACGTCATTAACGATGAATAAATAATAAAAACGTGGTTTATTAATGATTTAAATGATGTTCAATCGCTTAGAAAGGAAAAGTGGCATAATTTTCACATTTTTTATTACTTCAGCGACACCGTTTCCAGGCATTTATTAAATAAATTAATAAAAACTTTACGAAATGAAATTAAAAATGTAATTTTGATTACTCTCTAATATAAATTAATCAAATTTCTCTCCACTTAATTGTAGCAGATTTATAAAAGTCTCTCTGATGATTTTATTGAAACTTTGAAGCTTTCTGGGCCTTGCAAAATTATTGTGAACATTCTGGATTGTGGAAGCTTTTTTTACGATCCTTAGAACCTTGCACAAGAGTTTTCTTCATTACTAATGAAACGAAATTGAGAGAAATTGTGGATCTTGTTGCAGCAGAATTAAGAATTTATTTCGAGAAGTTTTTTGAACTTGCAACCCTTGCTCATGCCTTTTCTTTATTGCTATAATAATTAAAACGAAGAAACGAAATTGTGGACCTTCTTTTCTTTTTCTTTTCTTTTTTAATCGAAATTCTTTTTTAATCGAAAATAGCATAAAGTGGACCTTGCAGCAGATTTATGGATCTTTCTCTAGTGGCTTTGTAGAAACTTAAAAATATTTGGACCTTGCAATATAATTTCGACCCTTGTGGACGAATTTTCAAGGGTTTTCAACGATTTCGAATCTTGCACAAAATTTTTCTTCATTCCTATATAAGTCAGTGCAAAAAATGGAGGTAAGAATGGATCTTGCAGCAGATTTATGGACTTTTTCAAGTGGTATTGTAAAAAGTAAGACAATTGTGGATCTTGCAAGATAATTATTGTTAACCTCGCACTCATGATTTTATTTCATTACTATAATAAATAATTAATGTGAAGAAATTGAAAAGGTGTCGTTCTTGCACCGTGGACCTTGCACTATTTTCAAGAATTTTTTAATTAGAAATTAGCATAGGTACAGTGTGGACCTAGCGGCAGATTTACGGACCTTTTTTTAGTGGTTTTGTATAAACTTAAAACTGTAATTGGACTTTGCAATATAATTTCAGATCTTCTGGACGATTTCGAATCTTGCACAATATTTTTCTTTATTCCTGTAACAATAAATGTGGAAAGATGAAGAAAAGTGTGGATCTTACAGCGTATTTGCGGGAATCTTTCTGACGATCTTGCAAATATTTTTAAAATTGTGGACCTTGCAGTAACTTTCCAATGATTCTTTTATTTAATCGAAAATATCATAATGTAGACCTTGCGGCGGACCTATGGATCTTTTTCTGGTGGTTTTGTAGAAAAAAAAAAAATGGAATTGCAAGGAGGTAATTGCGGAAGATTATATTTTTAGACTCTTTTAACCATTTTGGATCTTGCACAAGAACTTTCATCTATATTGTTAATGTGAAAAAATTGAAAAAAATGTGGATCTTGAAGACAATTTTTGTGGACCTTGACAAAGCAATTTGGAGCTTGACATAAATTCTTGATACCTACACCTTGTGTGAGATTTCTAAATGTATTTCCCATGAACGATCTCGGATTCGAATTAGATCAAGTGAAGTGAGGAAATGAGGAAAATTGAAGACATTGCTCTAGCGATCTTGTAGAAAGAAACTTAAATTATTGTGGACCTTGCAAAAAAAAAGGCAATTTGTGGACCTTGTAAGAGAATCCTAAATGTTTTTATCGACGATCTCGGATCTTTTAATAGATTTCTTTCTCATTATTTTAGCTGACGTGCAGCAAAGATGGAAACTTTAGACGTTGCAACAGATTTGTGAGAATTTTAATGGCGATCTTTTTGAAACTTATAAAATTGCAAAATGTGCTACAGGTTTGTTGATACTCATTTTGCAACTTGGATAACTCCAACATTGGACCTTGCAAAAAAATTGTGGACATTTTATGAAATTTTTGTACACTTTTTTTTCAACTATCTCGGTCGGACCTTGTAATAGATTTTTTGGTATTATTTTAGTCGATGTGTAGCAATGAAGAAAATTGTGGACCTTGCAATAAATTTGTAGGAGTTTAGAGTAGACAGCGATGTTGTAGAAACAGAAACGTATAAAATGTAGAGCTTGTAACAGATTTACGATATTATTGCAATTTAGAAAACTTTCGACTTTGCAAAAAATCTGTGGACCTTGTAAGCGCTTTTTAAACACTTTTATCGTCAATTTCGGATCTTTTTCTTCATTATTTTCTTTGATGTGCAGCAATGAAGGAAATTGTGGAACTTGCAACGGATTTGTTGGTATTTTTCTTGCAATTTTGAAAACTTTGGACCTTGTGAGCGATTTCTAAAGGTTTCCATCGACGACCTCGAACCTTGTAACAGATTTTTTTCGATGTAATAACTGTGAATCTTAGCAAAAAATTGTGGACCCCCTATTATTAGAGATTCAAAAGCAAAGTTGTCGCTTAATTTGACCTTAATTTGCATCCAACCTGAACCGATAACAACCGAGAAACGAAAAAGAAAAAGCTACATTATCATCAACTAGAAAAGTCAATTCATTTATCATCAGCGGTGGTGCCAAATCCACCCACGTCCATTATTATATTTATTCATTTATTAAGGAGGACACTTAGAAATTGAAATTGGGTATTTCTATCACTTGTCACCTTAGCTTAGACTGTTTGAAACTGGGTTAACGACGCACATAAATAAAACGCTTCAAGGTGCCTTTACCTTTAAATTACCATCAATAAAAGCATAGAATAAATTATTATAATACTAAATAAAAAGATAAGAGAACTGAGCGATTGTTTGAATAAATAAATAAAACGCGCCAGTTAGATATACCAGTAACAATAATAACAGTTTAGGATAAGTAGATAATTAATTTACAATGGTAAAAATAAAAATACAGCGACCCACACTAACTGCCTCACTCTCGTTGTTACAATGAGAATGAAATGAAAATCATTAATTTGTACCTGTCACCAGTCACCAGCACCAGAGTACTGTCACCATTAAATGCGGGCGCTCATAAATCTCCATTATTTATTATTCAAATAGCATAGGTATACTTAAAAAACCTGGTTAATAAAAATATAAATAATTAAATAAATAATAATAACATACATAAGAATACATGTCGATTATTATTCGATCATCAAGCGAGTGCGGCACAACACAAACAAACCACCAAATAAAATTAAAATGATATCACGACGACCACGATAAAAATAACACGAAAAATGATAAGCGAAAAAAAAATTCCGCACGTTCACTCGCGCGCCGGAGCGCTCAATTCCATGTAAACAAAATAAACAACCAATAACGATATCGATGGAAAAAAATAAAAGAAAACTGGGAGCGTCGACGTGAAAAACGCGGTGAAACTTTTACGCGACGTTCTGTGTTAAGTGGTAGTAGTAGGGAAATCGTCGCTTGGCGCAGGGAAACGTTTATCGGGCAATTTAAGCCGGCTGAACACGCCGTTGAACACTAATAACTTCTGATAAATCTAACGAGAAACGACAGAAACGCATCGCGGTGGGGAACACAGGCGTCTCGCGAAGGGGGGGCCAAAATAATTCAAAATGTGTAATGATAAAAAAATTCAAACGTGATTAACATTTCTTTTTACAACTCTCTTAAACAAATGTAAAACAAGAAAAAAAAAATATTCAGACGGGCCACTATGATAAAGAATTTTAACAATGATAGTCTGAGCAGATGTGAACGTGTAAGATCACCTTTACATTCAAACAATGACACTCTGCATGATTGTGAATCACCGTAACATTGAATATAAAGGTGATCTTACACGTTCACCCTGCTCATTGTTGAAACCCGAAAGTATAAAACTGCATTTAATTTCGTCGTATTGCGACAAGAAAAAATTAGAGAGAAATAACAGAGAAAAAGTGAAAAAACCACTCATAAAATTATTATTAAAAAATAAAAGCAAAAATTAAAGCTCTATACGTCTTAGATACGCCCGAAAGTATAAAATCCCCTTTATTTTCCTGGTAAAGTTTTGCACGTGTGAGATCACCTTTATATTCACTATCATAAATGAATAAATAGAAGAAAAAAATAATAATACAAACATAACAAAAAAAAATTGAAGAAATGATTAAGGAGCTTAGATAAGTACGAAAGTATAAAACCACTTTTATATACACCAAAAAAAAAACTTGTAATAAAAAAAAATTAAAAATATCAAAGTAAAAATCCAAAACATACTCAAAAAATTATTTCTAAAAAAGAACGTGAAAATTACACCTCGAAATCTATAGAGCGGGTAAGTCCGCAAGTATAAACTCACCTTTATTAGCAAGAAGTGCAGAAAGAAAGAGACAGAACAAATGAGAAAAAGGGCCGTTTTCGAGAAAAAGGGTCCAGAGACGAACTTTTACAATAAAAATAAAGTCACGTGAAACTGATCACGTGAAACAAAAAAAAAAAGAGAGTAAGTAAAACATATTTGAGAAAAAAAAAGTTACGGGTAACCTGAACGTGTAAAATAACCTTTAAAATCGCTTTAAATGAGCAAATAGATTGAAAAATCGACAAAAATTTCTTCCAAACGTTACAATTTTAATAAAATCGTTTTTAAACTAAACGGTAAAAGTTTCCACATGACGAATATTAAAAAAAAATACTATTGGAGAAAAATCGCAAAAATAATTATTATTACTGGTCAGTAAGCCTTAGGTATGCCTAGACGTGTAAAATTACATTTAAAATCGTCATAAATATGAAAAAAAATATATAGACTCCACTAATCAAGTCTCGGGTAAGCCTGGACGTCTAATCGCCTTTAAAATCTAAAAATCTAAAAAAAATGTGAAAAATTCAGCAAAAAAAAACCCTCATGACAGAGAAATATTTTTAAAAACTAATTGAGAAAAATAAAAATCGCAATTAATAGGTACCTACACCTCGTCTCAGGTACGCCTGGACGTGTAAAATTACCTTTAAATTCATCATTAACGAGCAGCTTAAAAGAAATTCTTTCAACTTCCAAAAATCTAAAAAAAAAATACCTACACTGTGAAAAAGACTAGACTTTATCTTGGGTAAGCCTGAACGTGTGAAATTACCTTTAAATACGCAATGATTAACTATAAAAAATAAAAATAAAAATCTAGATATCACAAAAATGTGAGAAAATGGGAACTAAAAAAACATTATTTGATATTATGCAGCAAAAAATACTCCACGCTACGAAAAAAAAAATACCAAAGAATTCTGTTTGAGAATTGCAAAAATAACACCTAAATGGTTGTCGGATAAGCCCATGCGTCTAAAACTACCTTTGTATTCGTCAAAAATGAGTACCTACGTGTAAAATTACCTTTAAATTCGCCATACATCAGCATCTAGAGACTAGAGAAAAACCGAAAATTCTTTCAGATTACTCAATCTTAAAAAAATACATAATGCAAAAAAATGCAGCAAAAATTATGCAGAAAAATCAAAAAATAATTCACGTGACGAAAAACTAATTAAAGAAAAACTTTTTAAGAAAGCCGCAACACTTCAGTAAGTCTCGGCGGGTAAGCCTGAACGTGTAAGATCCCCTTTAAATGCGCCATGAATTATTAACTACAATAAAGTAAAAAATATTTTTTACATTTCACAAAACTATGAGAAAAAAACTCAGAGCAAATAATACCTTTTTTCCACGCTGCGAAACAAAAAACTTAAAAAAATATTATTTTAGAGTAATCGCCAAAAATTGAACATCGAGAAGTAAGCGCGAACGTGTAAAATTGCTTTTAAATTCGTCATGAATGAGAACCTACGTGTAAAATTACCTTTAAATTCGCTATAAATCGGCACCTACTAGAGAGAAAAACCGAGAACTCTTTCAAATTATTAAAATTTAAAAAATAATAATACAAAAAAAATGGAGCAAAAAAAATTTCACGTGACGAAATTTTTTTGAGAAAACCGAAAAAATTACACCTCAGTAAGTCTCGGCGAGTAAGTCTGAACGTGTAAAATCCCCTTTAAATTCGTCATGAATGAGAACCTACGTGTAAAATTACCTTTAAATTCCCTATAAATCAGCACCTAGAGAGAAAACCGAGAACTCGTTCAGATTATTCCGGATTATTCAAATCTAAAAAAAATAATGCAAAAAAAAATGCAGCAAATAAGACTCCACGTGACGAAAACTTTTTGAGAAAACCGTAAAAATTACACCTCAGTAAGTCTCGGCGGGTAAGCCTGAACGTGTAAAATCCCCTTTAAATGCGTCATAAAATATTATTAACTAGAAAAAAAAAGAAAAATACGTGTAAAATTACCTTTAAATTCATCAGTTATAGAAAAATTACCTTCAAATTCGTTATAAATGAGTACCTACGTGTAAAATTACCTTTGAATTCGCCACAAATGATTAATTAAAAAGACTATGATTTCAAAAACGTATAAAAATATGCAGTAAGAAAAGACCATGTGACGAAAGGCTACTTTAAAAATACTATTAGAGAAAACCGCATAAAAAATTACACTTCAGTAAATCTCGGCGGGTAAGCCTGAATGTGTAAAAGCACCTTTATTTTTAAAACATCAAAAAAGAGAACAGATAAGAAATAAAGGTAATTGCTTTTCTGTAGACAAGTCATATTTGCAAAAAAAAATAAGAACTCGAAAGATTCCAGTTCCATAAAAACTAACAAATCTTCCTTTTTAATAGAAGAGACGTGTCCTGGCCTCGCTCGCTCTGGCTACTCAGTCAGTTCGATTGATTTACATCTACAGCTCTTAAAATCGTGAAAAAATTCAATTTTATTAAAAAAATAATGAGAAGGTCGTAATAATATCTAATAATTTATAGAAAACGTAAAAAATATTTTTCAAATTATTTCAATTATTAAAGAAATAAGTAAATATGGCACGCCGCTGCCGATTGTAAACGACTATTATATTGATGACATCATACCAAGTATGTAACTAACAAAATATTGTCTTGTTTTTACTCATATACAGCAACACACACACAGAAACATATGGAGAAGATATTTTGTAACGATTATAACACTGGAACCGGTACCGGAACCGGGAACGATTACGCTACTAATAATGACAACATCCGATCGGAATATCCTCTTCAACAACTATTATTATTATTGTTATTCCATCTTTAATTATTATTATTTATTAATAAAAGTGTATTAATGGTTCATCAAGACAGGGAAAGAGTCTAGAAATAAATATCAAGTCACCCATCACTATATTATTGACCATCATTATTATACCGCGCTGCAAGGTGAACCGGTGGTCTTGGTCTTGGGTCTTGGTGATGATTCGGAGACGAGGGACGGGGGCCAGGGGGCGAAAAATTCTCTCAGCTTTCAGGAATGCGAAAGTTCCTTATTAATATAATTAGAATATTAGCGAAATAGCCTCATCCATTACGGGAGAAGTCATAATTGCGAAATTAATTAGAGAGACAAATATTTATCTAATGCTAGAGTTAGTGTTAGTACCTGGTTACCTAATGGGTTTTACGACTCGTTATTATAATTGTTAGACTGGGGTTCCCCGCCATTGGCTATTTTTAGCTAATGATGACGCTGGGTCGCAGAACCACGGCGAGCGGGGCATTCATTGCAGCATTGGCAGCGCGAGCAGCGAGGCCTCGAGCAGCAACGAGAGAGCGCGGTAGCCTGCAGTCAATTGCGCGTGTATGAATTATGAAATGTAGCGGTGTTATCCAATAACGGAATCCAGAGGGACTTTCAATAAATAATTTCAATAGTAATTTTGTTTAATTGCTAACATAATTATAATAATTATAATTACCCCCTAATTAGAGAGAAATTGTTTTTGTACCCAACCAAAGTAACTATCAGTAACAGTCAGCTGGATTGGAATTGTTTATTTTGTTTATATCTCTTAGGTGCCATTTTATTTTTATATGAAATTTGAAGCAAATCGAGTCAAAATTAATATCATTAATCAACCCGCTCCTCTGAATTCTCCAGACATTATTCGATCGATCAATAACAGTTCCAAGCGAGAACTGTTACTGTTACTGTTACTATTTTATAAACTCAAATTTATGTTATAGTGATAGTGATAAGAATGAGAGCTACGACTCAGTTATATCATTTCTAAGATTAACTAACTAAGCGACCGGAGAATTAGGACAAACTGATAAAACTACACAAGAAGCGTTACTTGTTACTTTACAAACACAAACTACTCACGATAGTCGTCTTCGATCTGTCTCTGTTCCTCACAGTTGCAGTCTTTTTCTGATGGCTCTGCTTGTCCATTTCAAGCTTAAAACGGAACGGAGTTTAACTTTAAAACTGGATCACCAGCACCACCACAATTTAAAATAATAATCGAGAAACTGGAGGAATTCGTACATTCCTCATAAAATGTGACGCGATAAGATAAGAGGCAGAGTAGGCGCGTATTTTATTACCTGTATACCTGTACCTGAACGAATGCGAATGTACAGTCACCTCGAGTAAAGAAAAACCCGATTGAATTGTTTCTGTGATTAAAATGAAGCGAAGCGGCTATTTGTGATCCGAAATACTGTACATTATTTACTGAAAGGTAAATATGAAGCGATATGCATGCAAATATGTAAATATTGTAATAATATAATGTAAACATATCATGTTTTATGATACAACTTCAATGATATCGATTTCAATTATTTTATATGCTGAAGACTATTCGTGCTTCTTCCCCCTTTCCCACCTTAACCAGCACTAATAACAGCAAAAATCAAAATAAGTTCTACAATAATGTTACCTTGATCCTGTACACCTGGAGCATGCACACCCGATACACCATCAAGCTCGAAAAGTGTGAGCAAAAGGTCTTATAAAATTTTTAACGAAGTGTTAAATTTGACATCATTTAAAATGACAAATTATAGGACACTCAATTCAAAATGTCAGGTGTGTCAACTGTCACTTTAATTATTAACACCCTGTTAAAAGTTTTATAATACCAATGAGACTAAGCTGGACTGCAAGAATGAATGAATCACACATTTTGATCTTTGAATCTCCTGGACTGGATTATAAAAAGTAAGTAGTGTTTAAATGATCACAGAAACATGCTCTGTTAAACTTGCATTCTCTTTATGCACAATAGTTAACTTTACTCTCGCTCAGGGTGAATTATTAATGAAGAGAAATCAGGCCAAAAATAATCAAAAAAATCCCACTTACAAAACTGCCGGACTTGGTTTTTTCGTTCCTCGAGGACATCTTAATTATTAAATCTGGGAATGTGTTTGGAATGTATCGGGATGAACCTGAAATAAGACAACGAATATTTAAAATAGACCACTTCCTGAATAAATAATATTAAAAGTAACGGATCAAACATTAGATAACCTCAAATTTTTTATTCCAATAATTATTATCGCTCATCGGTTAATTAACAAGGATCGGTTTGATTGGCTTCAAATTTGGGTTGAAAAATCAAAAGATACACACCTGAGTTGTTTGAATTATATACTTAAACACTACATGAGATTAATTACTCCTATTTTAGATTATAATAAAATTAACTATAATAATTATTATCAAGAAAACATAACTGAATAAATTGAAACTTGTTGAATAAATGAAAATGAATTGAATAGGTAGGTAATCAGGTAATCAAAAATCAAACAATAAACATGCAATCTGTCTCTGTCAAATCAATTAAATCAATTGTCGTTTGTAGGTAAAGTCATTATTAGCGTCATGACGAGCGCGTTTCTATAAACAAGCTATGTCAGCGCGCAGCCTGTGACGTCAGTGTGGTGATAGTGATAGCTACATGCGACTCGGCAGTAATAATAACATAAAGTCGCGATTTAGTAGCTTATTTCGACGTTTGAAGATCTCCCAGTAATTTTAATAAGTTTTACTTAAGTACCTGACACATTCCAAAGATGCAGCAGTGTACAAATGTGCTGAATGTCAGGATGAAATACGAAAATAAAGAAAAACCTCGTCCAACATTTCAAGTCCATTCACTCAGTCCAAAGTAGGGAACCTGTATTACCGACACTGACGCTTACTAGCGTAGCGCATTCTCATTCTCACAAAAAGTTGGGAATGTCAAATTTAACTCAAAAACGTCAGATTTTCCATAAACGTATACAACTGTCTAAAAATTCACATTATTTGTTATTAAGTCCGCGTATTTTTCCTGAAAGTTTGACAAGTAGGTTATTACATTTTGATGAATCTTATTTTTAAGGATCAGTATGG
The DNA here is from genome assembly GCA_910589415.1 of Malachius bipustulatus. NCBI lineage: Eukaryota > Metazoa > Arthropoda > Insecta > Coleoptera > Melyridae > Malachius > Malachius bipustulatus. The sequence continues at coordinate 36,839,383 of OU342638.1, read as the reverse complement.
GAAGGTCTTATAGGGGTACTAAGATAACACTCTGTCTCGTTCGTGTATCTACCAAGACGCTTTTTCTCAGTAACTACGTTAAATATCGAGTTAAAAATTATACACAATACTAATGACTACAGCTTCGTTATTTTTAATACCCACTGAAAGAGGATTCCTGGATTTCTATTCCTGTTATTATTTTGTTTAATTATTCAAACTTAGCTTTTTTCTCTTGATACCTACGCCTGTGACCAAATGTTCCAAAAACATGACATCCGGCTGTTCAAACATAACCGTGTTAACTAAACGTCAACGAGTGAATGCGCTACCCTAGTAAGCGTCAGTGTCGGTAATGCAGGTTCCCTATTCAGAAGAAGCTAAATAAGGCCCTTCACATTCGACGTAAACGTAAACGCAAACGCAACGAAAGTCGTAATATTAACCTCCCTGTCCACATTGAACATAAACGTTAATTTGACATTACCAAGCAGAAGACCATATTTTTGAAAAAAAAAAAAGAAACAAATAGAAGACAACAAAACATAAATAATTGTAATAATTAACATAATAATTAACGATGTTAGACGATTAGTTTATTGTCAACCTACATCTTTCCCAAAAATTTCTACCAACGCAAATAAGAATTTAGGTTAGAGAGTCGAAGGAGTATGCGCAGTTGGGGGATATCAATTTATTTTCCGTAAACGTAACCATAATATTGAAAGATTTCAACTTTACGTAATAGGATTGCGGCGGTCATAGTACGTTACGTAACCGTAAAGATAAGTTTTTTCTTATGTAGCACCAGTCATAAGATAACATAGCACTGAATCTTCTTGTGGTTACGTTCTCGTCTGGCTTACGTTTACGTCGAATGTGAAGGGGCGGCCTTTTTACTTCAACTTTTTGACGAGATAAGGTTGTATTGGCCAAGTAGCGACTAGGTAAGGCCAACAAACCCTCGACAACTCTTTTAGGAAAAAGAAGATTCACAAACATTAAACCAAATACACTAGATAATAATACGTGCAGCTTCCACTGAAAATTGTCACCGGAAGTTACTGTCGCCCAAGCGGCTAGATATCTAACTAGCGTTGATTTGAAATGTCAATTTAATTGAACGAAACGTCAATCTGACGTTTACTTTGCTTATGATTTATAAACTTTTTGACTAGTAGTTTATTCTAATTCTAATTACAAAACGTGTTAAGTGTTGCGAATAATTGCGTAAAGCCAAGACAAGATAGATGTATTGGCCTATTGTCATCGGAAGACCTAAATAATTCCTTAATGCATGGTTTTGGTTAAATATGTACAAACGAGATGCTTTGCTGAAAAAACTGTTTCAACAGAACATTGCAGCAATGTAATGTGGCTCCGTCGATTCGAAATTTGAACCCTTTCTTGGATGAAAAAGTTTTGATTCGCGTTGGAGGGAGGTTGGTGAATTCTGAATTTGATATGGATAAACATCATCCAATTCTGTTACCGGCAAAAAATTGGTTAACGAAATTAATATTTACAAGGGAACATTTGCGTTTGTTGCATGCTGGTCCGCTACACCTATTAACATCTGTGCGAGAGCGATTTTGGGCAATTTCGGGAAGATATACGACAAAAAGAGTGGTTCACGAATGTGTGAGGTGTTTTCGTGTTGCGCCAAAAATAATAACCCCAATAATGGGTAATTTGCCAGCTTGCAGAATTAATCCTTCTTACCCTTTTCAAAATACTTGGGTGGACTATGCTGGTCCAATGAATTTAAATGATACGAAGGGGCGTGGTTGTAGGGTTTCAAAGTCTTATATTTGCTTGTTTATATGTATGGTGACCAAAGCAGTTCATATTGAACTTGTTACAGATTTCTCAACTGATTCGTTTATTTTGGCTTTAAAGAGATTTATTTCCCGTAGGGGAAAGCCTTCCAATATGTGTTCGGACAACGGGACAAATTTTAGGGGAGCAAAAACCGAGTTAGACAAGTTGAGGGTTTTTGTATTAAAAAATAAAGACAGCATTGTTGAGTTGAGGCTGACAGGCGAAGGAGTCGATTGGCACTTCATACCCCCCGGATCACCTCACTTCGGAGGACTTTTTTTCGTCTCTGACATTTTAAGAGATGTATACGTTACTCGTACAAATTGAGGCCATCATGAATTCCAGACCTTTGTCACCCCTCTCTCACGATCCCAACAATTTAAATCCTCTTACTCCAGCTCACTTTTTGGTGGGAAGAAGACTATTGTCACTGCCAGATCCGTGTATTTTGAAGATTCCAGAGTCTAGATTATCGTGCTTCCAAAAAGTTCAACAACTCCAACAATAGGTTTACTTAAAAACTGACGACTTATTTATTTGCTTTGAAACCAGTCGAGTTATGCAAACAAGAAACTTGGTGGGTTAAACAGTGGCACGCATACGGGTACCAATTAAAAATATTTCAACAAAAATGCAATAAACATCGAAATAAACCACTAATTCACCTTATTATTACTGCTTCTGTATTGTATGTAGGTGTCACGAGCCTGACGTCATAGGCTGCGCACTGACATGTTTGTATAATAATTATATATACGTGTTTTCACGAGTATTACTCGTACCCACACACCTGTCTGTGCCAAAGTACTTATGAGTAAACACTTACGAGTACATTTTCTGAGTTTCGTACTCGAATTTCAATTTATTTACGAGTACTCTTTCAAGTACTCCTGCCTAGCTCTGCGCTCTGCGTCAACCCCAACATTACCTGATACACCAAAAACTCTAGATAATTTTATTATGTCTGTGAAAATAATTTATATTACATCCGTGCTTTTCATATCCGGTGTCTTGTGTAGTTAGCGATCGAGGCGTGTAGATGGCGCTCCTTTTTCATACTTCACTTTTATTACATGTAAATAGCGGAGAGCTGCACGTATTATTATCTAATGTATGATTAAACCATTAACCCAACTTAAGGCTCTCAGGCTCTGGTTCTGTTGTTTACGAATTGCGATGCGAGATAAAAGAATTATTGTATTTGTAAATATGTTGTAGCACTTGAAAAGACGAAAATTCTTTTAATTTTAAAAATAACCAGCCTACCCGCTCCAGCGCTGTAACCATCGTTCAATAACTTGACCAACCAAGGTAACTGGTGCCAGTCTATTTACCTACAGTAGGGAAGCCATCTTACAAATCTTCAAAAAATTTTCATGGGATTTATCGACGATGAGCTCTCACAAGTTAAAAAGGTCGCTCTCCCGAACTGCAGACTCATCTCCTGCGTCCAAACAATGGTCCGAGCAGAAATAAGGATCACGGACTTCAAGGTGATAACCGCCTGCATCCAGTTCCCCGACGAATACCCCAGCAAGCCGCTACTCCTGGAACTGAAAAGTAAGACCATCTCCGAGACCCTCCTGCAACGTCTCACCGAAGCCTGCGAGCAGGACAACAAGAAAAACACAAACAAAGCGCAAGTCCTGCCGGTCTTGAAATTCCTGCATCGCTTCATCCTCGAGAACCCCCTCTCTTGCTGCTACGACGAGATCAGTCAGCTCAGGGAGAAGCTGAGCTCTCGGTCGCAAGAAGACGAGCTGCGGTTGAAACAGAAGACTTCTAGCATAATTCTTCGAGCGTTTAATAAGAGGTACTACTTTAAATGTCGAGTGGTGGTCCCGAACGATTACCCCAAGTCCTCTGTAAGGATTACTGAGACCGAAACGAATTTCCCTCAGGCGATTTATCGACACGTCGTGGCTCAATCGAGCGAAATCGCCAGGCAATGCGTCGAACCACCGTTGCGGAAGAAGCATACTAAACCTGTCCAGTTCCAGCCGAAACCGTCCCTGCAAAAATCGCTTCAGTACGTGATCGATTGCATCAAGTCACTGCCGGGAGAAAAATGCCAGTTCTGCCATAAGGATTGCTTCCCGGACGATCCAGCTCTGGTGGAAGTCGACGAGAATTCGTTGAGCCACATCGAGAGGGTCTACTGCGGGCATTTGTTCCATCAGGGGTGCTTGTTTGATTTTATGAAGCTGCCCCCTTTCGGTAATAAGAAATGCGAGGCGTGCGGGGCTAGGATTAACCACTACAAGTGGTCGCTTAGCGATAAATTGGCAGAGGATCGCTGGGCACATCAGCAAGCGAGGGAACGTGAATTGGAGGAAGTGGAAGATTTTTTTAAATAACTTGTAACTTAGAATGATAATAATTAACGTAGCATTAAATATTAACGAGCCTGTATTTCAAGGCAATCTTGTTTTTATATATTTATATTGTTAAACCAGATATTAGTCATTAAGTTTCATAAATTTTTTCGGGACCGAGGAGCGAAATAGAGGTGCTGGGTGGGTAAGAAGCTAAAAACAGCCATTGCAAACTAATATCAAGGTCACCACTAAGGCCTCTTTGGCACTACGGTCGAATTTCTATTTTTTTCTTCATTTTAATGGCAAGGAATATCTTCGAGATTAACAGTAGCACGATTTTTATTTTGAATTTTGCATTTATATTCCAAAAATCGTAATCCATTCCTGTGGTCTTTTCACGATATGAAAAAGCGGATATAATGCAAGTACGTGACTGTATACGTTTCGAAGCGCTTGGCATTGCCCTCAAGTGGTTACATCCCAGGCTAGACGTATTTAATCATCGCATCTGCCAGGTCCGTACTTTAATTGCACTCTCAAAATCGATTTTTATTGCCGTTTTGTTGCTTTCCTGATGTTACTATACCTGACCTTTTTTATAAATGAAAAATCGCTAGGAAATTTAATTTTTGCCCCTAAAATGAGATATGCTGACAAGGGGGGGGGGAGGGGCAACAAAAAAAACATGAATAGTAATAAAATAAGACAATATAGGTAAAGTCTGTTTCAGCGAAACTTGTGCAAAAGCCATAATAATGTAATCAGTTTTGAAGTTCCGCCTAAAGTAGTACAGTGGTCCTAAACATGCCTACTTACAAAAGTGCATTTTGCTATAAATACACTTAATATTTGGTGTACCTGGCTATAACAAATGTTTTGGATTTCTGGTTTACCCCTATAATCTAAAATATGCCATGTTACTGGTTGTTTGCTAAAAGGCCTGAATATATTCCTCTCCTTGTTCTTCATAAACATCTGCATTGCGACTTACCTTTTCTTCAAAATTTTACGTCAGAAAAGTAAATAGTTCTTCTATTGTGTGACCACGACAGGCTGGGATTACCTGTGACGGGTTTATGACTTTTGCACAAGTTTCGCTGAAACGGACTTTAGGTTAGGTATCTTAATCCTTGTCATGGCATACTCTGATTTTAAAGAGTGAGCAACAAATAAATAGAGGGACAGTAGGCCATGGAAATGAGAGACTGAAGATAATATAAGGGTCTTCTTTACATTAGCAACAATTTATTTGAGAGTTCCGAAAAAACAAAAAGGTTGTTTCTTTTGGCTTCAAAGGCGCCCTTGGAGTTTTAATTTAATAATATTAACGCCATTATATTTATGACCTTAAAATGATCAAAGATAATTAAACAAAAAATGGTAAGGTCAGTTTATATTATATTAATCAGAATAATTGATTAGGTAATTAATTTTATAAAAATGCATATGTGAATTGCGACAAATTTCAGTTAAACATTAAAATTTAACAAAACAACTGAACAGTTATTTCATGAATGGAGAGGGGAACAAAATTAGACACTAATTAAAAAATTAAGGAAAATCTTTTATTAATAAATTACAACGTATTTACACAATTATCTTCCTCTTCATCATCTTGGCCATTCTTAAAAATACCTCGGCTAATATCAACTTTCCCTGAAGAGATAATTCTTCAAGAATGTACTTCTTTTGTTGGATACTTGAGGTATAGTTACCCATCCTTGTTATAAGCCCCCCCTCCAAAAAGGTTTTAATTGGTTTAGGTCCATGGACTTCCACACACTGCTTGAATAATTATGCAATTTTCTATATGGCAATCTCGGAGCAATGGTCCATTTTTCCTTACTGAAAACCGCTTCTCAAACTTACCGATTTACTGTTGATCTTGATCCAGTTCTTCCAAAGTTTCCTGTAAAACCATTTTTCAAGTTATAAGAAAACTCATTAAATAATTAACTTTATTCGCTTGTTAAGGCGTTACCTAAGAACAAGCGAATAAGTTGAATAAGAAATAGAAAAAATGTAGTGTCCTGATAAAATTTATAAAAGTAGGTGGCGGTGTTTATAAGTCGTTCATCAGGACTCTATTATTTAGCACAATTCCGACACCGTAAGGACAACTGAAGCATCAATACGGCTCTAATTATGTGCTGGGGCTGAGAGAAGAGAAACCACTTATGCAGTAATAATAAAAATAAGTGATTGGTGACTCACCAAGCCTTCATTATCAACCATTGATCCCGATCCGGTTCTTCTACCAAACTTCCTGTAGAGGTAAATCAGGTTAATAAAATAGAATCAGTTTAGAATATGTGAAATAGGATATGTAGTGTCCTGATAAAATTTATAATCTTTCGAGCTGTGGGCTTATAAGTCGTTTATGAGAACCCAATTATTTTGCACACAAAGAAACCACAAAAGACGTTTAAATCATCAATGTGGCAAACAAATGTGCCAAGTAATATAATAAACAATCAAATAGTACTTACATAACATTTGCACAGGCAACATCTTGGGTACAATCTTTCTAAAGGCGAGTCTTCTCCAAACACCTACCCTAAAATTATAAGAGCTCCACTCGCCATTAAATAAATGAGAGTAATAATTAATTATAATAGCAGACATGAATCATAATTAGTAAATAAAATAAAACACTGATCAAAGTTAATAAAACCATTTATTAATTAATCGTAATCAATTAAACCCTATTACACCCACATTACTCGTTATCTTCCTCCTCGTCGTCATCTTGATTGTTGATCTGGAAGTACCTCAGCTCGTAGCTGTCCTTTCCGGAAGCGACGACTCGCAGCCAATCCCTCAAGTTGTTCTTCTTCAGGTACTTCTTCGTCAGATACTTGAGGTATCGTTTCGAGAAGGGGATCTCCGAATTGAGGACGATTTTGGTGCCCTTTTCCCTGCCCAGAGTGACCGCGTGCTGCGACTTGTTCCCGGAGAAGTTACCGGTCTTACCGTTGATCTTGATCCGGTTCTTCAGGTAGGCTTCCTGTGGTAAACATAGAATTAGAATTAGATGATTCTTGGAAGTAGAAAGATTATTATTAAAAGAGAATGTAGAATTCCGATAAAATTTATAAACATTCTGAATGGTCCCTTTCAGTTTTTATAAGTCGTTTATCAGAACTCGGTTATCTAGCACATGGCCAACAATCAGAGATGATTGTGTCATCAATGATGCAACACTCCAATGTGCCGGAGAATCCGGAGATGATAAAAGTAATTATTTCATGCAGCAGTGGAAGAAAAAATAGGATAGCAGACTTACAAAATTGGCTACGTCCAGAATACTGTCCTCGACTGGATGGGTGCAGTCAATCAGGAACTTGAGGGCGACCTTCTTCTTCTTGATACCTTTGCCGCGGATCTGCTGTTTCCTGGGCTGGGCCTTCCCGGCTGCGACTACCGCTTTTGACTGGAATCCACAACATTATTAGTTGTGTTTCAACCAGACAATTTAAGCTTGGCGTGGTTGAACACCGTTCTCCCACCTACAACTCACTGGATCAACTTAATTCTATCAACGAGGGGTGGAAGTTCGAGGGAGGATTTTACTGTCAATAAAGGAGAAACCGCAAATGTCCCGTGTTTTAAATAATTCCAAAAATTTAAATACAAAGTGGCGCCAAGAGGGATTTTCATAAATAACATAACCTCGCTTTTTCTATTATTATTAATAATAAGAAAAATTTAAATTGTTGCGGATTGCAGAATAATTAATAGGGCTTAAAAGGGAAGCAAGCTGTGGAAGCCGGGAGCACAAGGAGTTATTACAGTTTTGAAAAATTTTCTTTGCAACATGGCAAGAAATCCACTGATATCAAGGCAATCATGTTGGATTATTTATAATTAATCGTAATAAACATATGGATGAAATAGTTACTACAAACTGATGGTAATATTTTACAGAATTATTAATTATTAATACTTACAATAGCCATTATAATTTATATAAATTGGATTAAATAGAATGTTTAAACGAAAGGAATTAAAGGAAACGTTCCTTCCCTTCCTTTCCCACTTCTTCACGCGTCAAATTAACTTCACAAAATGAAAGAGAAAGAACTGAAAGAAGAAGAAAACAAGCAGAGAGAGGAGAGTGAAATGAGAAATGAAAGCGCAGATTGGCCTGAAGCAACAAGATAAAAAGAGAGAACGAGTTGACATGGGTACTGTCTGTCATACTTACACCATAGAACAGCTAATTTTTAGTTAACTGTCAAGTGATCCTGATCAGTGATGTGCTGATGTGCCGTATTCTTTACCTCTATTCTTTACGCGATTCCTTACGGGTAAGGAATTCATTCTTTACATGGACTTTTTCGAGGTAAGCCAAGTAAAGAATGTAAAAAAAAAGGAAAGTACGTAAAGAATGTAAAGAAAAAGAAAAAAAGAAGAAGAATAAATAATTCAAATTTATGATTATTATTTCTTAAGCAGTTAATAATAGTTTATGTATCTAATTAATTATTACTAAATTATAATAAACAATGTATGCCTCATTTTTTAATGATTGAATGAGTATTATGATTATTATTGGTAACCCTAACCCTACATTTTAGGTCGCCTATTTCTTTTGAATTTTATTGTGCTTATCTGGACTGAAATTAATGTTAAATAAGGTTGAGTAAGGAAGTAAAAAGGCAGGTTTTCTTGGTTTATTTATTTAACTCAGTTATTACACTATTTGTATTCCAGTATTCCTCACTATAATTAGATAGAATCGAGAATTTTCAAAGATAAATACACTTGTAAACGTTTTTTAGATCGGTTAAATGTTAACCGATTTATTTAACATACGTCTTCTTTACGTATTATTTACATTCTTTACGTCAAACGTAGCGGATGACATCTTTACGCGTAAAGGCATATCACTGAAGGTGATCTATGATTATCGCAGCTCGCAGCCATTTTCAGGCGAATCTACCACTAAATACATAGAATAAACATCATATTTTGAATGATTGACCAGGTATAAAATAAAAATTTCATTTACTCTAGTGATATATTTATTATAAATGGATTTTTTTTTTAATTACATGTTTTCATTTATTACATTTTATATCGCTAGTGCGAGCATCGTTATTTATAATCTACTACCATAAAAAAAATCAACTAGTTCCAATTCCCGAGATAAATTATTTTCCCCCGTTTTCTTTTTCATTTTATACAATATTTTTAAATAATTTTTAAAACATAACAAAGCTCAACTTGTTTCTGGAATATATTTGACTCTGTTTAGTTTATGTAACATTTGGTTGCACATAATCAGATAACAAGAAATCATTCAGGTACTCTAGGAACTGCTAGGGAATTCCCATGATAACTTCGGTAAATAATGTCTCCCTTAATTATTTTACAGGAAAATGTTACATATTGTGACTTTAAGGAAAAAGATCATTCTGATGCACCTACTTGGGTTTTCAGTTGGTTCAGCCGTTTTAGGAAAAATCGTGAAATAGTTTTCAGTTTTGTGACGTCATTTCCGTTGTGAAGTGATTTTGGTTTTCATTATTTGACATTATTTTTAACTGTTAGCGTCAATAATAATAATATGACGTAACGCACTGAAAACTTTTCTTTTTTATCGAAAATGGTTGAACCAAACTGTCTGACAACCAATTTTGTTGCATCAATATAAGCGCCTTTTTTCCTCAAGAAATGTTACATTAAACATTTTACTATAAAATAATTAGGGGAGACAATATTTACACAAGTTAATTTGGGAATAATTCCCTGTGTTCGAAAAATAAAATGACACGTATAGAAGAATTGGTTGTGTTAAAAGCCGAGCTGCTGGACGCAAAACCATAAGTTTCTATGGCTTACCATAAATCTATGCGTTTTCGAAGTAGCACCATTATTGATGCCGGTCTCCATTTTTTTTTCCCTGTCAAATCAGATACGAACTTAAAACTTCCACTAATTCACGAATCACGACAACTGACAACAATGACAATTTCAACCAACGGTTTGTTTATTTGGAAATATTTCCACTTAGCCCTCCCAGTGACGTCACACTGACATTGTATTTATTGCGCATGAGCATTAGAGATATCTTTAATTTTAATCGGGTTGGTCATTAGAGAGAAAAAGAAGAACACTATTTATTTCTAGGTTAAGTAGCAAGATTTTGAGATTTTGAATGTTTATATTTTAATGCGAGTAATAATAAGCCATAAAATATCACAAAAATAACAAAATGAGCGGTGGTTTTGTACCGAGTAAAAGCACAGTTTACGTTTCTAACTTGCCATTCGATCTGAGCAACAATGACCTCCATAAATTGTTTGAAAAATACGGCAAAATCGTCAAGTAAGTTACCTGAAGCAGTACCGGTACCAGTACCAGAAGCGACACTGGCACTAGCACTAGCACTACAGACACTAATTACTGAATTCAATAATAATTTTCCAGAGTTACGATAGTGAAAGAGAGAGAAACGAGAAAGAGTAAAGGAGTAGCGTTCATCCTATTTCTCACACGAGAAGGTGCCATGAAATGCGTTGAAGAAACAAACTTAAGCCAGGTGTGTATCTTTGTTAATTTAAATCCATTTCTTGACACAAACTTGCCATGTTCAACCCTGTCATTTGTTTGACACTCGACATGAACCTCGCAACGCAAGTACCTACCTTGAACGCGGAGGCCCCATAAATATTTCAACTACCATCACTTCTTCAGGTGTTAGCTAATAAATAATAAATTTCTAGGTCTTTGGAAGAACGCTGAAAGCTAGCATAGCGAAAGATAACGGACGCTGCACTGAATTTATTAAAAGAAAGGTAATCAACATCGTTGTATTAATTACATCAATTACAATCGAATCTTTCCAGGAGTATCCCAACAAGACGAGATGTTACGAGTGCGGCGAGTTCGGGCATCTAAGCTACAACTGCTCCAAAAATTTACTAGGCGAGCGACAACCACCCCCTAAGAAAGTTAAGAAGAAGAAAAAGAAAGAAAGTACAGGATTATCAAAGGTGTGCTTTTGTAGTAACATTTAATTAATTAATCATAACATAATTAATAATAATTTAACATTATAGGAACAAATAGAATATTTTGATTCCTCAGAAGACGAACGATGTGAAGATGTGACAAGTAAATCAACAAAAAGACCGAAGAAGGATGATCATGAGGGTGCAGAAGAAGACGAAGAAGATGCGGTTTCTGATGATGAGACCTTGAGTGCTGCAATAGCTTATGAAGTGAGTGTTGTACTCTCTCGTGGTTGCTTTTTTATAATTGATTTTATTGCAGCAAGAAAGACATGAATTGGAGCAATATAGGTTGAAAGTTGCCACTGGGAATTATGATAACGATGAAACCCGGATAGGGGAACCGAAACGGAAGAAGATTAAAAAAAGTTCTTATTTTAGTGATGAAGAGGAAAGCGATTAAATATTTTATAAAATTTAGCTATGTTATATATGTAAATATGTTTAATAATATATTTATTGTGGAAAATCTCTTAAAAAGTGTCATTAATTAGCAAGTACCTGTAATAAATTTTAAAACTCTCCAATTTACTAGGGTCAAAAATATTTAGTCAATTAGGTGTATGTAACAGTGTAACAGAGATAGGGATCCTTATAAAAAGTAATACTTTTAAGAAAAGACAATAAAATTAAATATTTAACATAACAAAAATTTATTTTTTGAGGGTTGGAGAGAAATAAAATTATCCTCACAAGAATAATGTCTACTTGGTGGATCTCTATCAATTAAATAAAATGACAAGAATCTTTAGTTTCATTAAATTAATGAGAGTGGCTCAATTCGTCCAGTTGTATTTTATGCTACTTCTCTTTAACATATATTTTAGTCGCGTTAATAATTGTATAATATTTCTGTATTTCAATTATTTAATAAAAACCGTTTTTTTTTTAACTTTATAACATTACCTTTTGAAAATTTGATTTGTCAATACTCTCCAAAATTACGTCACTTCTAAGACTTGTAAATTTGATTGACTTCCAGAGTTGGTTGAACTTCAAAGTAGACTCTCCAAAATGACGTCATTACTTCCCCGGTTGTGGTTGTGATTGGAAATAAACTGAGTTCAATTATTTAAATAGAAATTTAGTGTAACGTATTCATTTACAATGATATAATTAATCATGGATAGATTTATTGTAGCTATTAGTTAATTGAATTCTTCAATAGTAAATAATATAAATATGTTAAAATTTTATCTATTAATTAATAATTATTAACGAGAAATGGCAACATTGCGGGGATTCAGGATTAATTGACGCTCTTGACACCTATTTCTTGTCAGTCAGTCTACATTGACGTTCTTGACATCTAGCCCACGATCGATTGCTGCCATTCTCCAAGTCTTCTTTTTACTTTTCTTTACACGTACACGACTCGATTAATAACAAGTAGCTGACAAAAATTCCGTGGCACGTTGAAAATCTTCTAATATTAGGATAATCAGTGAGTATTAAGTGAAATTAAACTTAAATTCCGTAATTCCAATTAATAACCCCCAACATATCACCAAAATAGTCCCTGTCCAACTTGAACATATCCGGTGTTAACCTCCCCGAAACAAGGTCTTATTTGTGTATTTTTCCAGGATCAAAATGGCCATTAGACCAGTGTACAGGCCGGACATAGTCAAAAAGAGGACTAAAAAATTCATCAGACATCAATCTGATCGTTATGGAAAACTCAAGGTACAGTCTGTTTTTATTTATCATCTGAAATATTATAACCTGAAATTTGTCGATCTTCTCAGAGAAACTGGAGGAAACCGAAAGGTATTGACAACAGGGTGAGGAGACGGTTCAAGGGACAATATTTGATGCCCAACATTGGTTACGGCTCGAACTCAAAGACCCGTCACATGCTCCCGACCGGTTTCCGAAAAGTGCTCGTCCATAACGTTAAGGTAAGGTTTGATAAAAGTATTCTTAACGACTGGTTAAAAGCTATTTTGATTCACAATGATGTCTTTGGTAATTTGCGACTGAACAGCAATGTTGAAAATTTTTTCTGAGTTTTCTGCGGATCAGTCGTTGCAGTGGGCTCGACTGTTATTCAACGTCGTAAGATTTGTTTCGTGAATTTCAGGAACTGGAAGTTTTGATGATGCAGAACCGGAAATACTGCGGAGAGATCGCTCACGGAGTGTCGTCAAAGAAGAGGAAAGAAATAGTCGAACGAGCCCGGCAGTTATCGATCCGTCTCACAAACGGACATGCCCGTCTACGTAGTCAAGAAAATGAATAAGTTAATGTTTGATTTATTTACAATAAAATTATAAAATTCAATTATTTATTTATTTATCCAGCTTTGATTGATTTATTTAACCTTTTCATCGTAGCCATAAAAGTATCTCATTCTCATATTATCTGATAGGAATTGTTTGTCTGGAGAAGTGAAATAATTTTTTAATTGTAATCAGTTTGGGGAAACGATTCGTTTAAACATTTTTTAGATGCAAATGTGGTCAAATTAGAAGAAAGTTGTTCATGCATTTTGTTGATCATGAGTGTTACGAAATAATTTAAACCTCGAAAATCCCGACCTGCAGGGTGTTACTTGAAGGTATGTACTAAATTAGAGGGTGTATTCCTGGCTGGATTATTTTAAGTAGAAAAGTTCATATAAAGGTGTCCTAAAATGGCTAAATTTTATTTTGTTTTCTGATATTGTTGAAATTTGGCAATGTGATCTGTAGCATTTGAAGTCCTGGGGGCAAAAAATGCATTTTGGAAAATTGATCAAATCATGAAGCAGCTTTAACTTTTTTTTCTAGAATACGACAAGAGATAAGAAGAAAAGTCAAATGTCATAATAATAAAAAGTTTTATTTTATAGTTGCTTAATCTGAAAAAAATATCAAAATTTTAAAAAAGTCAGTGCCATACATTTTTTGCAATAGAATTGGTAACGGTGTCTCCAGGACGCCACTGAACTTGATAATTTCAATCTAGTTGGGGTTAAAGGAGCTCCTTTACTACAAAAGCCACTGTCAAATTTTAACACCATCGGCAAAAGCATTTTTGAGAAATTAACAAAAAACACCCTGTGTAACAACCAGAAATTTTAGGTACAAACTTATCCACTTGGTTCAGGAATAAGCCCTTGAATTTAGTACATACCTTCCAGTCACACCCTGTATAGAGGGGATGTCCCAGCTCATTCGAGTCAGTCTCTGCGTAGGCCAAACGACAGATAAAATTTACAGAACGTATACTTTATTTTTTATTTAGATGGATTCCACCAAGTCAAAATTCTAGGGGAACGATTGGCAACAAAACTGATTAGGTTGGTTGTGGTGATAGTTGTTACTAGAATAGTCACTAGAATAGTTAGTTCCTAAACTAATTTAGGTTATGTCGATTACTTGAGATGTCATTTCATTTCAAAATTCAAAATCTAAAGAGCTACACTCAAACGCAATTTTTTCATATGTAGACTTCAAAAGTTTAGAGGCATGTATAAGTGTAAGCACCTATTTCCTTTTACAAGTCTTATGTACTCAGGATTATACCCTTCCCTTCTTAATTTTATGTAAAAATATTGAAAATAAAACATGATTGAATAATGTAAGTACCTATTTGTCAATAAATCTTCTAAGATTCTCTTTATTTCATGGAATTCGAGTAATCCGACAATACATTGTATTGTTTAATTTGGAGAAAGACAATAATATTAATTATTATTGTTCATAGTCATAGCATTTGAGCATTCATTCTTTTCATTCTTTTGAAATAAATTTACCTCTGCTTCAGCATTTTATTAATTTTGAATTTAATTTAATTTGTCAGTTTGACAACTTCAACAAACTGTTCAATTGTTTAAAAGTTCCTTGGCGTTTTCGCTGTGACTAGAGTAGCGACTGCAGGAGCCCGACTCTGTTTTCGCAAAACGTCATTAGATAAAGTCATGCTAAACAACAGTTAAATTTATCCTCAAAAGATGAATAACTACTAGAATGAACTATTTTCAAAGGAAATTGACTTAAATTTTTTTAATTTCCATTTTATAACAGTGCAAAAAAGGAAACATGTTTTGCAGGTGACGTCATTAGCTGTACCTGAGTCGGGCGGTGAGTGTTGCCGTATAACTCTAGTCGCAACTTAAATTTTTTGTCAAGGTTAAGGAAACAGGCAACCATCAGAGAAAATCAAAATTACTGTTCAGAGATTGCACAGGCTACCAACTTGACAGAGCTGTTTGACAAGTCCATCTAAATAAAAAATAAGGTATACAGTGTCCCATAATATGAGAGTGAGAAAAAAAATCAAACCCAAATTCTGCTTATACCTACAATAAATAAGTAATTACAAATTCAAATTTCCCGCGATGAATGAGATCCGGTGACAACATTGCGCCGACTTGACGAAAATAAGACCGCATATCCCTTTATGTAATAATTATTGTATCATGATTATTTCATGTTTCTCGAAAAAGGGAACCGTGTGGAGGGACCGATTACAGTTCTGAACTTCTCGTACCTAATTTAATTGTAACGCCCACAATCAGGTTTTTTATTATTACCTAAATTCGCAGAGAAAATTTTTAATCTCTCTTTTTATATCTCTAATAAACTTTAAAGATAAGTGCAAGATGCCCATGCGCCGCTTTAGTCTCGAACTGTCAAATTGACATTTCAATTATGACAAATGTAACCATAACATAACCTAAGTTATATTATTACCGCCATCTTGATAAGATGGTGAAAAAAGAAGTTGCTTTTATTCGTTTATTCTTTCATCAATTTTTTAATTTGGTTATTATATTGTCAGCTGCCTAATATCGAGAGAGTGACGCTATAGACGACTATAATTTTATTTTATTGGCCAGTGTTGCCAGCTCCTTTCACCTTATTGTCTCTTACCTTATCTCAGTTTAAGGAAAAAGGCCTTTTAGAGGTGACCTTGGGAACTGCATTATTTTATAATCAATAAATTATAATAAACGTGAAATTCAAAACATATTTGTTATTTTTAATTTTGTTTACATTCGTATTTAGTATTTTATTTGAACCTGGAAGTCCCGCTAAATTACGATAAACAATATAATAATACAAATGAATAAACAATGACGTCATTAATTAAATTTTTAAACCTTCTTTTGTTATTGTTGCAAAAAAATTGAAATCGCGAATTGCGTTTGTTTTATTAATTTTCTTCCATCATTGGTGTACCTAATTGGCAATAATAATAAAAAATAATAAAAATAACGCTGTAAAATCATAGAATCAAACTCAAACTATTGAATGCACTTTGTTTGTGTTACCTACCTACTAAAATATTGATTTTCCATGTAGCGACCGTCGCCGCCATTGGATTGGAATATAAAGCGTGAGCGAGATTAAATGGCCAGTGCAAGCAAGAGGAGCTGATCAACATGAGAAACGTAAACCAGTTTGCATCGCTTTGCAATAATAATAATAATGCAAGGCAATGCAAGAGAGAAGACAGTCGGCGGGATCAGACACGGGACGCGGACACGACGGCCGAACGGCCTGCCTACCTGAATGAAGAATAACAAATAAATATAAACCCCAATAAATTAGTTCCCCGCTTATAAAAATAATTCAAAAGTAAAATGTAAAACCGTTGGCAGTTAGAGGAGGACGGTGTATTGTTTATTTTCAAAGTGGAGCCGTCTGATTGGCCGAGAGGTTTTGGCGCGTACCGGTGGCGACACCGGCGGAACGCTTTCGAGTCACCGGTTTCCCACTGCCATTCTCCGCCAATACCGTGCCATAGTTCTCTCGATTCTGTCTTGGGTAAGTCGATTTTATTTCTCTCACAAAAATTAATATAAATTCATAGAAATTAATTGCGATCGGGCAAAAATAATTATTAAATATTAGTTTTTTTACTTGATTTTATGCTGAAATTATCAATTTTCCCCGTCGAGTAGTATCAGAGCAATAAATTCGTGAGTCGTTTTATCGAATTATTTCTTGTAGCATGGCCGCTGCAATGTCTGGCGTAGCAAGCCGAGACGCTTTCATTTTACCCTTCGAAAATTAATTCCTCTGACGTTACTCGACCTGCGGACGTGATTCTTTCAGCGAAATCGAGGAGAATTTTTGTGCTTTCCGTGGATATCGGGCGGCTGGTGAGTTTCCCTCCGGTTTCATTGGAAAATATTTGGGTGTAGCCTAGAATTTTAATATTATATTATTTTGAGTATGGCGCGCGCGGTTCTTCTTCTGTTCGATTCGATTCGAATGACGCCGTCCTCTTAATTCCGTCAATTTTCATCGGGACACGTTTTACCTCCCTTCAATATTACCTGAAATATTGGCGTTTTTTTGTATTATTATTTGGGTACATGGAAAAAATATCAAATTTCGATTATCTTCGATAAAAATTACAAAGCATTTCGGCAATTTCAGTCTCAGTGGTCGTTAACTTTTCATTTTATACTTGACGGTTCTATGTGGTGTGTTCCTTGTTCAGTTCGGTCCTAGTAAGCGGCGTTCGTTTCGTCGGTGTCCGTGTGTTTGTGTTAGTGTTGTTAGCGTCATCGGCCTTTTTTTTTAATTTATTTTTTCGTTCCAGTGTTTTTATTTTATTTTGCAAGGTTGGTGTGTTATTACTAAACACCAGTAACTGGTGTTTAATTTATTTATTCGAGTAATTAATTTATTGATAAATTATAATAGCACGCTATAAAATTGCTCGGGAAAAGAAGCGTTCGTTTCGTTCTTCACGCCGGTTGGGTTAAATTTATTGATTTTCTAGGACGCAAACTTTCAAATTATCTCTCTCGCTTATCTATTTCTTTGAAAGTTCAACGGTTTTTTATCTCGCTTTTTTGTTATTATGACAAATCGAGTAGCTTGGGTTATTATTGTGGAAATGTTGATTAGCGATTGTTTTTGACGCTTCGCTAGTCGTAATCGTAGGTGCGAGCGTCATGGCGGCCGCTGATTTTGACGTATTGTCTAAAGTAGAAGACAAAATGTCACCCAAGTTTTTTTTTAGAAGTCATGTTTAAAAATGGCGCCAGGTCTATAATAATCGGCTTGGCGCCAAAATCGGCTTATTAATATTTTTTCCATGGTAAAAGTGACAGTAGCACGTTTTAACTCTTGACATATTAATACATCTTGATCGGTTTTTGATTGACATTTTATTTACTTAAAAATGTCCAGCTCGGTATTTTCAAATATTGTTGAGTTACAATGACAATTATTATTCATGAGATAAATGTGCACAAAAAAATATCAAAATTAAATATGTCAAGATTGCTTCTTTTTTTTTTCAAATTTCAAATATCTACCACTCGACTCATTATTAGACAATAACATGTCATTCAATCTGTCGCTTTGTCATTTTTTGACTTAGTAATAAATGAAAGTGTGAAATTATTGTGAATTTACTTTGTTATGGTGACATCGGAACTGTCAGTTTAGGAACAATCAGGATCTGGAACAGTTTTTCTTCATTTCAAATCATTTCAATCTGTCACTGTCACATTGTGGATCAAGGTTATGTCAAAAATATAAAATTTTCATCTGTCATATTCATATGTCATTTTTTCACCTGGTAGTAAGTGAAAATGTCAAATTATTATTAATTTACTTGCGTTGTAATAAAATTGACATTATTGGAAATGTCACTTTTGACAATTACTATCAGTTTGTTGATCGAGGTTATATCTAACAGTTTTTCTTCATTTCAATCTGCCACTGTTGAATTGTTGATTGAGGTTATGTCAAAAGTCCTTATAAAATGTACATCTGTCATTTGTCATTTTTGAACATAGGTTAGGTTATAAGTATATAAGATGTAAAATAAATCGTGAATTTAGGTATTTGTGCTATAAAAAAATTGATATATCGGAACTGTCAGTTTAGACTTTCAACAATCAGGATCTGAGTTTTTCTTCATTTAAAATTATTTCAGTCTACCACTGACATTTTGTTGATAGAGGTTATGTCGCCAAAAAATGCTATAAAATTTACATCTGTCATTTGTCATTTTTGAATTTACTTTGAAAATATATTGTGAATTTACTCACGCTGTTAAAAAAATTGACTAATCAGAACTGTCAGCTTTGATCACTCCTGTCACTTTGTAGCGTATATAAATTGAGGTTATGTCAAAAAGATTTATAAAATTTACATCTGATTTGTCATTTTGGAACTTGTAATGAGTGAAAATGTCAAATATATTGTGAATTAATGAAGATTAAGTATCATTGAAATAAAAAAAAATTGACGTTTCATCAAAATTCATCATTTTGTTACCACTTTTTTTTTTCTTTTATGGCTGGAGCACCCTTGTGAATACAGCCATTGTTCCCATTTGGCAAAATGTACAATTTTTTATAATAAAATCATTCAACTGTCATTTTTTATGGATATAATTATTAATTTATTATTTTATACGACAAAATGTTGAGAGGTCAGAATTTCTGCTGTCAAACATTGTCAAACGAATCCTCATCACACTAGACAGACCTCGTTTTTTATATCAAAGTCTAATGTTGCATTTGTCTACTCCCACCTCCCTTGCCCCTATAATTAATCGTAATTTTTTCTTGCAGCTTATTACCTATTGACATAAACCAATAACAAAATGTCCGACGACACTCCAACCAAACGCGGCCGAAAGGCAAACACCGTGGCAGCTGAGAAAAACGACAAAGCCGAATCAAAGAAAAGACCCAGAAAGGTAAGCGCCGTGTACTTTGAAACATTATCCCCGATTCTAACCTTTTCTATTATTGCAGGAAGCGAAAGCTGACAGCGACGCCAACGACGAAGAAGTGGCGCCGGCGAAGAGGGGCCGAGGCAGACCGAAGGGCTCCACCAAAAAGAAGACTTTCCCCGCCAAGGCGAAGGGTAAAGGAACTGGTAAGACATGGCTGCCTGGTGTGAGACGGTTGATTTATTGATTGATTGGTTTATTTTTGCAGGACGACGAGGAAGGCCGAAAAAGGAAGAAAAGGAAAAGGAGTCTTCAGAAGAGGACGGCGAGGAGAATAACGCCGGCGAAGAAGAAGAAGACGACGACTAAGTAGATATTGAGAGAGCGCTTGTGCGAAGCAAGCAATGTGAAAATTAAATGAAATAACTTCGGCAATCTTTTATACTATTTACTTTTTCTCGTTCAGTTGATTAGTACCAGTACTAGTACTAGTACCTGGTACCAATACTATGTACCAGTACCAGTACGTACCATAGTAAATAGAGTAACAACATATTGTAATAGTAAATAAACCTCATTCATCTAATCATCAGCATCACACTCACACTGCTTCGTGCAGATGATAAGTTTTATTATTAAATTGTGAATATGCTCTCTGTTTGTTTCTTCTCCTTATTCAGTCATCATATTGTATGGTAAACGTAATATTGTCATTTATCTGTCATTAGATTAATAAGAATTATGTCTTGTATTTGTAAGGGTCATCTATTATTATTATTACTACAACTGGTCTCAACCGTTTTATTATTATTATTATCGAATGGATGTTGTTTGTGTCATACAGTCACGATTGCCGATTGTGGTTTTCTTTTAGTTTTAAGTTTTGTGTGTATTATACAAATTAATGTTAGTCTCTGAGATGAATCTCAATGTTCCCATCGGTATTATTATTGTCAAATTTAGTCGTGAGGTTTCAGAATTAACTTAAGTTAAAATAAATTAATAATTACATTTTCGTTCTTGTTTCATTTCAGTCTCTCTACTAGTTCTTTTTTTTTCGAATTTTTCTCACAAATATTTTGCAAAAATAGGATATAATAGTCCTGTGGTAAAACAGAACAGGGTAATTTTTAAGTTTAGTCGTTTATTTTAATACCTACCAGTCAAATTCAACTTTTCCAAAAAATTAGGTTGATAATAGATAGTTTGAAAAAATGAAAGTAGCTCTTTCGACTGGATATCTTCTCCATAAATGGTCACAGAAGTCTGCCCCTTAACTTAATGAGCCTTTATAATAATAATACCCTCTGCAACCATAGAAGAAAATAAACTAAAATAACTCGATGCAAGAAGTTGAATAAACAAAAGCTAGAAAATTCAACCAAATTGCACTTAATATTTTCCTGGAAACTATTTTCTTTAAACAGAAAAGTTTGTGAATTTTCATACATAAGATTTATGGAAACGAAAGTAAAAGAAAACCAGAGCCAGCTTTTATTGTATTTCTATCAGACCTTCGTTCAAAATTTACCAGGGGGCTGGATTTAGATTGTTAAGAACTACCAAAGGCTGTATCTCTTATTTTTGTTTCTCATAATTGATGGTAAGCTGTTCTCTATGTTATTGATGTACCTATAACCTAACCTATCTATAATTAACGAACTATTAATAAATTAACGAGCACAAACAACCGTGTTGAGCTGGGATTCGAACCTCAGACGGTGGTCAACGGTTTGGGCAAGAGTTCAGCAAAAAAATTTAAACAATTATTCTAGAAGAAAAATTTATTCGTTACTAAATATTCACTTAACCTTTTCCCCAAACCTATTCCTAACCTTTCCCAAACCTTTTTCTAACCTTTCTCCAACAGTTCCCATTGCTTTTATAACCGCCTTTTCCAAAGCTTTGCTTATGATTTCTTTAACCTTACTCAAACCTCCCCCTAACCTTTCCTTAAGATTTCCCTAACCGTACCCAAACCTTTATTAAACCTTTCCCTAATGTTAGGGAAAGGTGTCGGAATAGTTTTGGCAAAGTTAGGAATATAAACCTTTCCTGATCATATCCTATTCCTAATCTTGCCAAAACGATTCCCAAACCTTGACCTAACCTTTTACAAACCATTTTTAACCTTTCCTTGTCATTTCCCTAACCTTACCCAAATCTTTCCCCAACCTTTTCCAAAGCTTTCCTTATGATTTCTTTAACCTTACCCAAACCTTTCCTTATCATATTAAAAATGTGATAGAGCTTATTTGGTTTCCGTGACTTTTTTAATGCCGAATGACATGAAAAACAATACAATTTCTTTCATAAAATAAGAAATCTCGATTTTCTATTTTTTTTCAGGATATTTCAGCAGCCTTAGAAGTTGCCATAAATTTCGTTTCAAATTCTTGATAAGCATGAAATTTTTGTATGTTCATTTTTGATTCTTAGCTTAACTATTCGTAGTAGCCAGAATGTGGAAATGATTTCCGTTTTTCCTATGCCGTTTGAGCCGGCTACTTATATACAGTTCACAGCATATATGATGAGCGGAACTTTGGTCCTGTAAATTTCCGCTGCTCTAGGGTATATTGAGCATGAAATGTTACTAATTTACCTAATTTAACCGACCTTGTAAGTATCTATTACCACAGTATCTATTACCTTTACCGAAATCCCCATGAACCTAGACCATTTTAAATGGGACACCTATGTAATAACAATAACATTTTAAACACAATAATAAAACCGTAATATTTATAACAATCTACCACATAACATAATCATAATATACAGATCTAACACAAAGAAAAACACAAGCAACGAAGTGTTAGGAGAGTTTAGAAAAAGCCAAATAGACTCAAATTAAATCAAACAATGAATTTTAATGAACAATGTAATAATAAGTAATGACAATTATTAGTATTGAAATATATCAATGCTTCACGGTGAGCGTGTCGCGGCAGAGTGATTCGACCCGGTCTTATCTACCAGTCAGTTAGTTTTTTTGCAGACCAGTCGAATTTATGAGCTGTTTCTAACATTCGGCCATCCTGTAGATCCAATTCTGTCCCAGGATTGGCGTTAATCTGTATCTGAAATAATTCATCAAAATTAACAACACGGACAAGAATCATAATAATATATGAATTACGGCACTTCCTTTTGTATAAGTTCCGCTTGAAATATCCATGTAAAAGTGAATCAACCTAGTCTACCTCATCTTCATTTCATAGATTCATTACTATTCGCTTTCACCATATTATTATTATTCCAGTTTTTCCAGTAACATAGAATGCAACAGCAACTACTAATAATTGATTTATTATTGGTCGTATACCAAACAATAAACATATCCAGTTGTTAGTCGTGTACTAACCATAAGCTCGTCAAATTGTTAGTCGTATACTAACCAATAATAAATTCGTCAAATTGTTAGTCGTATACTAACCAATAAGCTCGTCAAATTGTTAGTCGTATACTAACCAATAAGTTCGTCAAATTGTTAGTCGTATACTAACCGTTCATCCATCACTAAAGGTGTTAGTCGTATACTAACCGTATCTGAATTGATCAAGGTGTTAGCCGTATGCTAACCGTAAGTTAAGCAATCAATCTGTTAGTCGTATACTAACCGTATTTGGATTGATCAAAGTGTTAGCCGTATGCTAACCGTAAGTTAAGCGATCAATCTGTTAGTCGTATACTAACCGTATTTGAATTGATCAAGGTGTTAGCCGTATGCTAACCGTAAGTTAAGCGATCAATCTGTTAGTCGTATACTAACCGTATTTGAATTGATCAAGGTGTTAGCCGTATGCTAACCGTAAAATTAAGCGATCAATATGTTAGTCGTATACTAACCGTATTTGGATTGATCAAAGTGTTAGTCGTTTCATATTTGTGATCGTTTTGTCAAGTCAACTACATTTATAAGCTGAGGTAGACCGTTGTCCACAACTAAAACTTATTCTCACCTTTTAAAACGACCCATGGCTTAATCTTATCAACCGCCATCACGGTTTTAGATTTCGAACGTCCTTCTCGTAGGTCTTCAACCTCATAGCGATCATTCGGTAAAACATTTGTAACTCTGAAAGGTCCCTTAAATTTTGACAAAAGCTTTCTACTAGAGCCAGTACTAGGTGCTGCGCTCGAAACCATGACTAGTTCACCTTGCTTATAAATCTTTGCGGCAGCTCGAGCCTTGTCGAACCTCTCCTTTTGCATCTTCTGGTCTTCGGTAATTCGCTGCTTAATAGAACCTCTCAGTTCAGCTAAATCGATTCTATCCAAGCTCACTTGAATTGCGCTCAAAATGTTTGACTCAGCAACATGACATGGTTTGTATCCGGCCAATGCTTCAAGTGGCGAGACACCAATACTTTTATTGTAAGTGCAGTTCATAGCGCTCTGTATAGATTTAATGGGCTTATCCCATTCGTCTTCAGGGTTATCTGCAGATGTAGCTGCTAAAGCATGTAAGATAGTACCGTTGTACCTCTCGCATTGCCCATTGGCACGGGGAGTTGCTACAGCATTCAAAGTATGCTTTATACCGTAAGTCTTACAGAAGGTCTCAAAAGTTTGTGACGTAAATGCTGTACCTCTATCAGTCACTACCCTTTTTGCTACTCCAAATAAATAAAACATGTCGAGCAACGTTTTTGTTACATATCGTGTTTTCGTACTTTTTACTGCTTCGATTATCACATATTTTGTGAACGCATCAACAATGACCAGTAAATATTTATTGCCCCTTCGGCTAGTCACAAAAGGTCCTACGTGATCCATGTGTAACATATAGAAAGGTGTAGCTACCTTTTCTATAGGGTGTAACGACCCTTGTTTCTTTCCAGGACGAGGTTTGTAATATTGGCAGTTCAAACATGAAGATACATACTTCTTGACAAATTTTCTCATTCCTGTAAACCAGTAGTTTTCCTCAATTTTTCTCAAGGTTTTCTCTAGACCAAAATGTCCCATATTATCGTGACAAAGTCTACAAATCTGCCATCGAACGTTACGAGGTACTAACCAAGCAGTTTTATTATTCTCGAGTCTTCGATAGACGATTCCCTTTTTCAAACAATATTTTTCAAAATACTATTTGGTTTCATTACTTCTGACATTATCTTGCAAAATATTTAGTATCATGACAACTTGTTCATCTTGCAACTGAACAGCATGCAACCACTCGCCTTCTGTTATGTCTACTTGTAGAACATCAACCACCAGCTCCCGGCTTAGAGCATCCACATGAGACATTTGCGTTCCAGGACGATGTTCAATCGAAAAGTTAAAATCTTGGACTTCTAACCACCATCGACCTACACGAGGGAGCAAATCCTTTTTACTAAATGTTGTTCTTAATGCACTACAGTCCGTGATAACCTTGAACCTCATTCCCAATAGATAAGTTCGAAAATGTCTTAACGAGAGCACGACAGCTAGAGTCTCGAGTTCGTAAGAGTGAAACTTGCGTTGCTCTGGAGACGTTTGCTTGCTGTAGTAAGCAACAACGACACGTAGGCCATCACTTTTAATTTGGATGAGCATTGCACCAAAACCCAATGAACTGGCATCTGAATGGAGTTCCGTTACTAAAGATGGGTCAAAAATAGCTAAGACAGGTTTGGTAGTTAGAATTTCTTTAACTTTCTGAACAGCGTCATCCTGTTCTTTAGACCAAATCCAAGGGTTGGATTTCTTTGTAAGTCGTGTTAGTGGTTCAACAACTCGAGCGTAATCTTTAATAAACTTACGGAAATAACCTGACAGGCCTAGAAATTGTCGAATTTCTTTGACGTTACTAGGGCTCCTCATCATTAATACAGCTTCAACTTTCTTGCTTCCCGGTTTCACGCCCTCAGAACTAATCTCTCTTCCCAAGTAATCAATTTGCTTTTTGAAAAATGCACATTTGCTTAATTTCAGAGTTAGCTTATGTTCACGCAATTTGTTAAGGACGGTTTCGAGTCGTGATAGTCCTTCGTCAACTGATTCACATGGAATGATTATGTCATCAATATAGGGAAAAGCTATGTTATTTTTCAGTTTTCCTAGAACGTTGTTTATAAGTTTTTGAAAAATACTGGGTGAATTAGTCAAGCCGAAAGGCATTCTTAGAAATTCATAATGTGATTCCGGTGTCACGAACGCCGTTTTCTCAACAGAATCTGGTGCCATAGGGACTTGATAAAAACCCGAGGCTAAATCTAACGTAATATAAAATTGATTATTGCCTCCTAACTTGTCAATTTGTTCATCGATTAAAGGGAGTGGATATTTATCCTTAACTGTGATCGCGTTTAATTTTCGGTAATCAACGCACATCCTGTAGTCATTTGTTTTCTTCTTCACTAGGAGAATGGGACTAGCATAAGGGGAGCTGGATTCCCTAATAATGTTATTTTGCAAAAGTTCGTCAATAATTTTCGACAATATCGCTTTTTCTTGTACGGCCATTCGGTACGGTCTATAAACAACAGGTTCTTCACTAGTGCATTTAATATGCATTTCAATGCTATCAGTTTTTCCTAATTCACTTATTGAAAATGCAAGGCAATCTCGGTATTGCTGAAGTAAATTAAATGTTATCGTTTTCTGATCGGGTGAGAGATCCTTGTCAAAATTAATCGAATTGAGATCAAAAACAGAATTGTTATAATTTTCTTCAATAACTTCAATTTTATTTATATCGAGAGAAGGTAAATTCCTTAATATTAGCTTATCTTTAGTTTTTGTAATTACTACGTTTTCATTGCAGAGAAAATCACGTCCGATTATAAGATCATGACTCAAGTATTTATCATCAAGGACGATAGCAATAACATTAACAACCGCTTCTTCGATTGTTATTTTCAGATCGCATTTTTGGTTACTCACTGTCATATTACCCATGAAACATTTAAGAGAAATAGGCTTATTTTCTTGAATTGAAACTCTAGCATTGAATGCCGTCGATCGCTTGATTATCGTACAGTCGCTACCGCTATCCAGCAAACATTTTATCTTGAAATTATTTATTTGAGCAGTTTTAACAAAAATATTTATTATTGTACCGGTACTATCTTGGATTTCATTTACACGTTTCGTTTTGTAACCAAATTTATTAGTACAAAATTCTTGAGTATGCCCTAATCGGTTGCATCCCTTACATTCAACCCTTGGCTTCTGACAATCCCGTACTCGATGATCTCCACCACAATTGAAACAGGATATTTTCTTGGACACATTCGTAGGACGAGAGTCTCCAGGTTTGAAACTTCGTTTTGAAAATTTACTTTGGGATCGAGCATTATTTAGATAGCCAGGAACATTGAAATTTGATTTCGGATTTGAAGTGGAAGGTAGGTATTTCGTTGACGACACATTACTGAGATAATTTGCTAGATTACCAATTGTTTGAAAATTTGCCGCCCTTGCGGGTAAAGCAATTTTGTTATCATTAATCCCTTCAATTACACTATCAATAATACATTCTTCGGGAATTGCCAAATTTAAACGATTTAATTTTGCTGCCTTTTCATAACAATAGTCGCCCAAGTTTTGACCAGGAACAGGGTTATAGTTTGCAGCCTCAACCAGTAATTTACCAAATCGAATCGGCGTCGGAAAGTTCTGAATAAGTTGTTGTTTCATGTCCAGCCAATTTAAGCCAAGATTTGGTAGTGAGTCATACCATTTACGTGCATTACCTCGTAGTCGATTTGTGGCTAACTTAAATACAGTTTCGTCTGACCATCTATGCAAAATGGCTAGTTCGTCTATTTTGCGAACCCAGTCGGTTGCACTTTGGGAACTTTCCATGCCAGGTTCGAATGCGGGTATTACCGTTTCATCTAAATGCATATTAGTACTCGAATGGGTACTTACAATTTGCTGCAACGCCGCCAATTCCCTTTTTAACTCACTTATCGTACTACTTGTATCATCATCCCTTACTGTTCTCGGGCTACGGGAGTGCCTGCTCCTTGATCGATGGGAGTGCTGAGATTGCGAGCGGTGGCCCCTTTTGCCTGATCGCCCCATTATTTGTCACTGCACTTTAGTTTAAAAAAAACGAATAAACTGTTACTTTTATTATTATTAATCAACAAAAGAACTCAAAATTAGGGTGAAGCGTACGTCTTGGGGTGTATCCCACTTCTGATTTGTTAGGAGAGTTTAGAAAAAGCCAAATAGACTCAAATTAAATCAAACAATGAATTTTAATGAACAATGTAATAATAAGTAATGACAATTATTAGTATTGAAATATATCAATGCTTCACGGTGAGCGTGTCGCGGCAGAGTGATTCGACCCGGTCTTATCTACCAGTCAGTTAGTTTTTTTGCAGACCAGTCGAATTTATGAGCTGTTTCTAACAGAAGGAAGGCAGCAATCGCATGACATTGTTGCGCAGTAGTGACCAAAATAGTAGAAGCTACTGACAGACCGCGTAAATGCTCTCCTGACGTTTTTTATTCGAAGAACACGGTGGACAGCTTCATCACATCACATGCGTCAAGAAAAACGACATTTAGGACGACATTTTCTGATGTTTCTTCTTCTTCTCTGAAACCGTGGCTAGCAATTTGGTCTCGCTTGATCGGTAATTCAGCCATTGAATAACTGATACCACTTTTCCCAATTACTGCGCATGTTAACACATGGGATAATTATTTAGGAGCCGAGTCTACTACAGGAATTCAGCAGATTTACCAAAGTATAGTATAAGCGGTAGAGAATTCTTTAGCTTTTGCAGACTCACTTATTAAAAAGTAGAGGTTGTGTATTAATAATAATGAAGGGTTATGTTTGAGGTTTAATTATTGTTAACACCCATACGTTTATTTTAATACTTGCAATAAACAGGTTGTATTTTATTAAAGTCCCTAAACGTCAACTAATAATTTATGATCTTAGTATTGATATAGTTATATTATTATTATTATTATTGTAGAGTAATAACAAATACAAGAAGAACTCTGATTATGATAGCATATAAAGCGCGCGTTCTGTTGATAACGACATGTTTTCATGTGTAAAATTTACTCATGATGCGAATATAAGTGTCACTCACACTCGCACTACGTTGTCCTCAATGACGCGAGCGTGCGTGATTTCCGGGTTGTAAATTTTATGAATGGAAAATCTATGAATTTAGTCACTCATCTAGACAAAACTGTGACGAGACAGTTTAGCAGTAGTAGTAAACAGCGCAATAGCGGCGAAGATACGCAGCAATATAAACAGAGAACCGAGAAACGAGATAAAGATTCCACGAACCGAAATGTTTGATTATGTTTTTTCCATGAAATATCTTAATAGAACTTATTATTGCGCAATCGAAACAGCAGATGGTTCGATCTCTTCATTATTGTGCTTATCACCGTCACCAATAACACACCAAACACCATTACACACCACTCGCTTGAATGCTTGATTGAGATTCAATTGCTTTGTTTGATTAATCGCAGTTTGAGACGATTCCGATAAGCAAAAGGTTAAAAAAATAAGAGAAATTACACCGTTTCGTAAGAAAATTACAAAATATATACAATTAATAACACATATAGGCGTGTCGCAATAGTTTGAGTTGTATACAGAAAGTTTTAAATAACTCTTGAAGAATAACTCCTCTTATATTCCGGGAATTAATATATTCAGTTTTAGCCAATTAAACTTATAATTTGGCCTCTAAAATCCTGCAGGAACATCACACCGATCCATGATACCTAAATGCGTTAAAATACTTTCTATACCTACACAAAATTTGAAAAAGAAGAGTCGCTTTACTTGAGCCGTCAAATTCAAGCCTGTAATAATAGTCAAATTCAAACCTAGTAAAATCAAAATCAAATCAGGAACTGGTTAACGAAGAGATCAAGCTCAAAGGCATACTGAGATCGGGAAACTAATATTCATTTATAAAAATATTTCTATTAATTTAACACATTATACATAATAGCAGGTCGTGAATTCCAAGCGACTGCTCCACTAGCAGTTACTTTTATGTTTTATTCAAACAAACATGCAACGTTCGAGGTGGTGGTAGATCATTCTAGAAAAACGAGCTCAATTCTAGAACGTTCAATTCAATTATTTATGTTTATTTTACAGTTTATTTATACTTGAAACTGAACGCTAATATTGACTCCTATTTATTTGAAAAAAAAACGCACTAATATTTATTTATAAAGCAAGTTTTTATTTATTTATCATATTTGATGGTACAAAAACTTGTTCGCATTTAGATATATCCAGTTGTAAATCGCAGGAGTCATGGATTTAAACCGACTGTTACACAATTAATTAACCTAGCGCAATTCTAGAAAACGCCTGAGTTATTATTTCTGGCAGCTTATTCAAACAAACGCAATGATTTCTGTTTATATTACAATTTATTTAATCTTGAAACTGAACGCTGATATTTCCTACTATTTATTTGAAAAAAAAAATTAGTACTAATATTTATTTATAAATCAAGTTTTTATTTATTTAACACATTTTTAATAGTGCAAGAACGTATTAATACTCTAATCCAATTTTCTGCAAGCTATATCTGCAGCAGGAAACAGGCCGATTCAGAGAAATGATGGCGCTTAATATAATGCGTTATTGCTGTCTGTTCCATGAAAAAGATGCCTCAATTAAACATAATCGTTGTTTCTCAGTAGAGATCACTCTACCAATAATAAGTGGTATTAAGTGGTGTAAAACGTAATAAAATGGTCGTAATGGTAAATGATTTTTTTTAAGCAACAAAGTAAAGGGACACAATGATCCGTTTCTCCCATTATCGTTATTAAGCAATTTGGAGGAGTTCAGCTCGATTGATAAAATTAGAGCGTAATTTTCTGTGTAAAGAAACGTTATTAAAATTGCGTTCAGACGTTTTCTCGTTTTCTCTGATCGTCATATCGTCTCAATCGAGTTTTCAAAGCCACCTCGATCGGAGAAGTTGTGTTGTTCTGGCCTCGTTTCATTTTCTGCGGGTTGGTTGGAGTTTCCCAAGGAAGCGAAAAGTGAGTATCTTTGAGTGATTCAAAAATCTTCAGAAAATTAATCACCATAATTATTGATTCAGCTCCCAGAATGGTGCAATTGAAAATAACAACAATTCTGGCAATCCATTTTTTAATCTACTCGAGCAACGAGGCCCGACAAGAATGTCCCAAACGTAAATATACCCCGATGACTTACACTGAGTTCCCGCTGCTGAAAGCCGGAAAATTGCGAAAATTCGTCTTTATACGGAATTATTACAACCCGAATTCATCATTCTACAACTACACAGGACCGCTGCTCAAGAAAATGTTTGACCCATTTCCCCGGCTCGAAAACCTACTTATTTGGCATTCGAAAATATCCTCGATTGAAGAAAACGTTTTTGACAACCTCCCGAAATTGCGGAGCATCCGCTTCCAAGAGAGCAGTCTACCCCACGTCGAAAGCGACGCTGTCGGAAACTGCTCGGTAGAGGTCTTGGTAATCTGGGGATGTTGGTTAGGGTCAAACGAAATGTCCTCAAGCGATATTTTCAAAATCTTCCACAATTTGAACCAGCTGGAAATCGCGTTCAGTCCGATCGAAACAATCCAGAGGGACACTTTCAAAGGTTTGGGAGCGCTGCATTACTTAACTATTATGCGAACCAATCTCTCCGTTATAGAAAACGGAGCTTTTAACGGTTTGGAAAGTATAAGGACACTCAGTATACGGTTCAATAAACTGAAGGACGTTCCGGTTGAAGAACTGAAGAAACTGACCACTTTGGAATATTTGGACCTCTCGGGGAACGAGATTGAAAACTTCGAAGCGGAAAAACTAATCGGAAGCTTAGAAAGATTGAAGAATTTCAAGTTTTCCAGGAACAAGTTGCCCTGCAAGGAGCTGAATAAGGTTAAAGAATACCTCGAAGGGAGAGACATCAAGTTTGACGCTGTCCAAGAAGAATGCGTTACTAATAACTAATCGTTATTTTCTTTTATCTTATTGTTATCTAATCGTCATATTTTGAGTTTATTTGTATTCGAGAGCTTATTATGAGAACTATTTTTCTGCACACTATACGTAAGTACTACTCGCTAGTTTAATTATTTATTTTATACTTAAAAATTACCGCTAATAGATTTATACTATTTATTTGAAAGAAAATTAAGTACTAATATTTATTTGTACAGCAAGTTTTTTTTTATTTAACACATTTTATAATACAAGATCTCATTCAAATTTATATCGTGGTGTGTATATCGCAGGAGTCGTGGATTCAAACCGACTGCTACACAAGCAAGTGACTTTTATATAAACCAAGCGCAATTATTGAACACGCCCGAGTCATCTTTTCCGGCAGCCATGACTCACCATCCGGTAATAGCTGTGATTGTTTATTCAAAAGAAATAAAATTGTTATATCTATACATATTACAATTTATTTGTACTTATAACTTGACGTTAAAATTTACTATTTATTTGAAAAAAAAGTACTAATATTTATTTGCAAAGCAATTTTTATTTATTTAACTCATTTAATAATACACGAGCTCATTCACATTTATATTGAGGTGTGTATATCTCAAGAGTCGTAGATAGAACAGTTTGGGAGCGCTGCATTACTTAAATATTATTCTAAGTAATCTCTCCGTTATAGAAAACGGAGCGTTTAACGGTTTGGAAAATATAATAAGGAAACTCAAATTACGCTACAATAGACTGAAAGTAGTTCCGGTTGAAGAACTGAAGAAATTGACCACTTTGGAAGTTTTAGATCTATCGGGAAACGAGATCGAAACAAGTTTCGAACCGGAAGAACTGATTCGGAGTTTAGAAAGGTTGCGAGATTTCAGGATTTCCTGGAACTAAAGACACTGTAATACGTACTACGCATTAGTCTAATAATTATATTATATCTATTCAAAACTTAACGATATTCATATTAACGATCTTAACGATATTAACGATCTTCAACTACTTATTTAAAAAAATCCAAGTACTAATATTTATTTGTAAAAAAAGTTTTTATTTATTTAACACATTTAATAGTACAAGAACTAATATTCACATTTACATCGAGTTGTGTATTTATTGCAAGTTAGTTGAAGCCAATTTTAAATAAAACTTACCTTTCATAATTAGAAAAAAAACCTTCTATATTGCGGCACCATTAAAAAGATAATCGAGGGACCTTTTAAACGACACCCAACTCGATGTATCTATCTCCGATCGTTCAAGAGATATCCCTGATTGAATTTTCATTGTTACCTGATTACCCCAGAATCGAAATATTTAAATCGTGAATATCTCTTTAACGGTTATTCCTAGACCCATCATGTTTGGTCTCATTTTAAAGGTCTTGTAATTATCTATACATTTTTCTACAAAAAATATACCTATAGCAAAATTTCTAAGTAAAATTTTTCCATTTTTCCTGTTTATTACAAACAATAACTACTTAATAATTTGTTTGGAATCTTGTCGCTCAAAAATTCGATTTTTGCACGGTCCCATTGGCTCAAAAAATTGAGCTTTGTCAAACCGGGACTTGCAAAAAATAAAATAAATTAATGTGATAATATTACCAACAAGAGAAAAAAAAAAGAAAACGAATTACGTTTATTTGATTAAGTTCGGGCACGCCTTGAATCGTTTAATTTGTTTACGAAGAGTAGATCCTTGAACTGAGAGGTTACTGGGACGAGCTAATTCGACCGCAGCGGAAAAGAAAATCGCATCAATCGACGACGTTATCGGAATCAGCGAATTTCCACTGATCGCCCAGCTGTAAAAGATCGCAAATAGAACGTAAAACGAGGAAGTTTCGACACATTAACACCAACACTATCATCATAGTTCAAAGATAGCTGACTCCGAAGATATCTCTTCTCTTAGCCAGGAAGAAATATTAATTATTATTACCTAATCGCAGAATTAGATGAGTAATTATTAGAATAATAATTATCATTAATTAAAAATTAATCCATGCAATGTATTCTAAACGCGCATTTTTTTAATTACCCGGCGACCTTCAAAACGAGCCCAAACTCGATGGATGTTACAATTTAGGATCTTACCCCGTCCACTCTCCATTACCACCCCTGAGGAAGGTGTCGAAATAACAACCAAATTCATAATTTTACTTTCTCCCGTTAATTTTTGCCTGAGCTTTAGAATAACATCCAAGCACTGGTGGCATGCCTCGGGGATCAATTCCACCACCACTATAATTATTCACGTTTTTTTAATTTACTATATTTTGTGGAAGCCCATCATTTTTTGTCATTTTTTTGTGCGTAAAAAAGTGACGTAAAACGAGTGCATGCATTACTCAGAAGTCTCGAAGATTGTAAACTGGATAATGACGAATAATCTGCAGGAGTGACAATCTCGACCGGCTTGGTTTGATGATAAATAATAAGGAAATGGGGCGGCAACTTTATGAACCGTTTTACAGGTTATGCTGAAAAAAATCAAACAACGATAAGTGACAGTAATTGTCTTGTTTCTGAATGGCGTGATAATATGCTAAACGATAGGCTTACCTCGGCAGGACGGAGTCATTACATATTACTTTTGTCCGTTGGAATGATCAGTGTGATTTTCTCTCAACGTCTATTTCGTCCTTCTTTTTGTTTGAGTTTCTCGAGGAAGCGAAATGTGAGTATCTGCGCATGTTAAACAATTTTATAACCAACACCCTGTATATTGCGACGCCATTCAATAGGTAATTAAGGGACCTTTTAAACGATACCCGACTCGATATATCTATCTCTGATCGTTTAAGAGATATCGTTGATTAAAATTTTCGGGTAACAATTACCCCAATAATATGATCATGAATATCTCTTCAACGGCTTCACCTAGACCCATCGTGTTTGGTCTCATTTTAAATGTCTTGTAATTATCGATTTATTTCTGTGTAAAATAAAATTATAAAAAAACACCCAGAATATTACGTCACCATTGAAAAGGTAATCGAGGGGCATTTAAAACGATACCTAACTTGATAAATGTATCTCTGATCGTTTAAGAGATATCGTTGATTAAAATTTTCGGGTAACAATTACCCCAATAATATGATCATGAATATCTCTTCAACGGCTTCACCTAGACCCATCGTGTTTGGTCTCATTTTAAATGTCTTGTAATTATCGATTTATTTCTATGTAAAATAAAATGATAAAAAAACACCCAAAATATTACGTCACCATTGAAAAGGTAATCGAGGGGCATTTAAAACGATACCCAACTTGATAAATGTATCTCTGATCGTTTAAGAGATATCGTTGATTAAAATTTTCGGGTAACAATTACCCCAATAATATGACCATGAATATCTCTTCAACGGCTACACCTAGACCCATCGTGTTTGGTCTCATTTTAAATGTCTTGTAATTATCGATTTATTTCTATGTAAAATAAAATGATAAAAAAACACCCAAAATATTACGTCACCATTGAAAAGGTAATCGAGGGGCATTTAAAACGATACCTAACTTGATAAATGTATCTCTGATCGTTTAAGAGATATCGTTGATTAAAATTTTCGGGTAACAATTACCCCAATAATATGATCATGAATATCTCTTCAACGGCTTCACCTAGACCCATCGTGTTTGGTCTCATTTTAAATGTCTTGTAATTATCGATTTATTTCTATGTAAAATAAAATGATAAAAAAACACCCAAAATATTACGTCACCATTGAAAAGGTAATCGAGGGGCATTTAAAACGATACCCAACTTGATAAATGTATCTCTGATCGTTTAAGAGATATCGTTGATTAAAATTTTCGGGTAACAATTACCCCAATAATATGACCATGAATATCTCTTCAACGGCTTCACCTAGACCCATCGTGTTTGGTCTCATTTTAAATGTCTTGTAATTATCGATTTATTTCTATGTAAAATAAAATGATAAAAAAACACCCAAAATATTACGTCACCATTGAAAAGGTAATCGAGGGGCATTTAAAACGATACCCAACTTGATAAATGTATCTCTGATCGTTTAAGAGATATCGTTGATTAAAATTTTCGGGTAACAATTACCCCAATAATATGACCATGAATATCTCTTCAACGGCTACACCTAGACCCATCGTGTTTGGTCTCATTTTAAATGTCTTGTAATTATCGATTTATTTCTGTGTAAAATAAAATGATAAAAAAACACCCAGAATATTACGTCACCATTGAAAAGGTAATCGAGGGGCATTTAAAACGATACCCAACTTGATAAATGTATCTCTGATCGTTCGAGACATATCGACGATTAAAGTTTTCGGGTAACAGTTACCCGAATGATTTTATCATGAATATCTCTTTAACGGTTACACCAAGACCCATCGAGTTTGGTCTCATTTTAAAGATAAAATCATTATCTACCTATTTCTTTGCTTAGAAACGAATCTTGATTAGGTGATGAACAATTTCATTTATCTTCCAGAATGATGTTCCTGAAAATATTAACAATTCTAACGATCCGTTTACTAATCGACTTGAGCAAGCAGGCCGAAGACTGTCGCAGCAATGTCAGCTCGAACCGCTCCAGCCACTTCAAGGAACTGCCGCTTCTAAAGAAACGCGATTCGATTACCCTCGACGATTACTACCCGGTTTCCTTCTTGTCTAAATATAAGGGGCCGCTACGGAAAAAAATGTTCGAGAAGTTCCCCCGACTCCAATGCCTCGCGATCATCGATTCGCAGATCACCTCAATGGAACCGAAATTGTTCGAGCCGCTCCAGAACTTGGAGGCGGCCTTCTTCACCGACAGCATACTGTCCGATATTAAAAGAAACGCTTTCGGGAACTGCCCCCAGCTTAACTCACTGCGTATCTTGACGAGCGAGCTCAAAGACATCGGAAGTGAAAGTTTCAAGGGGTTGTGCAATTTGAGAGTCCTGAAAATCGAGTCCAACCCGATCAAAATAATCCGAAGGGACACTTTCAAAGATTTAACGACGCTGACTGACTTGCATCTTGAAAGAAATTGGATCTCGGTCATAGAAAAAGGAGCTTTCAACGACTTGAAGTGTATAAGGCACATCGTTTTATCTCATAATAGACTGACTGAGGTCCCGGTTGAAGAACTGAAGAAACTGACCACTCTGGAACATTTAAATCTCTCGGGAAACTACATCGAAAGCTTCGAAGCGGACGAACTGCTCGGCAGTTTGGGGAGGTTGAAATATTTCGCCATTTCCTGGAACAGGCTACCCTGCGATAAGTTGAAGAAGTTGAGAGAAGACATGGAAAAGAGAAACGTCAACTTTACCGCTTTCCAGGTTGACTGCGTTACGATGAATTAACCACTAGTTACTGTTTTTTTTTTTTTTAATGTATGTGCCTTATTTAAGAAGTATTTAAGCTGGCGCCCGAGCGGGGACCATAAATATTTTCCACGCTTGGGGGTGGGGGAGTGAAACGGTTCGCTAGAAAATTTTTAATTGTATTTTTTTTGTAGTAAATATTTGTTTTTAGCTTTCTTTCAAACTTATTAAAAAATATATTTCCTTAATTTTTGCCTGGGGTTGTATCTCGATACCTCATTCTAGAGGTGTGCCTCTTTGGATCTATGTCATCATCAATTTTATTTATAGAAATCGTTGCATATGTTATTTACGATTGTGGACGAATCATTTTATTATTTGTCTCCTTATTGTTTTCATTTTCAGAACTAATCGGTTCTTCTTTATCATTGCCTTCATACCCGAGTTCATATACAGGGTCGATTTTATTTCCCTCCTTCTTGGTTTTTGAGCTTGTTAAACAACAAAAGAATTTCTAGAAACCTCCCAAAAAAAAAAAACCGAGTCAAGAACTTGAAGTCAAAATTTCAACCCCTGCAATGATGTATGTGTGGGGTACCACAGGGACCAATTCCACCACCATCATTGTTAATGATTATTATACGAAACTGATTATTTTAGTTACGAAACAGGAAACATATATCATTGTGTGAACGATCCCATTGTCGCCTTATCGCGCAACTTCTCATCGTAACACTGTGTAAATCCATTCAAGAAATCGATAAATCAAAGAAATACGCACTATGCATGGAAATGTGTGTACAAACACATAAATAAATAAATAATGACAAGAATTTCTTA
The DNA here is from genome assembly GCA_910589415.1 of Malachius bipustulatus. Classification (NCBI taxonomy): domain Eukaryota; kingdom Metazoa; phylum Arthropoda; class Insecta; order Coleoptera; family Melyridae; genus Malachius; species Malachius bipustulatus. Next base: position 36,801,519 of record OU342638.1, on the reverse strand, counting down.
GATTAATGAACGTGACGTGGGGCTATTTATCATCAAGAGTTTGTTATGTTTTGATGTTGATAGCAAGACCTTAGTCACCTTTGTGTATCAATTATAAGTGATAGGCTCAATCAAATTTTTACAGTGAAGCCAGAGAGTTTGATAAGTAGATACGTTCTATTGTTCACGTCGATTTGCGTTCAATTTGCTTTGTTTGATTTATCATCGAGCGAGGAGCTATTTGTTTTAGATTTTCGGTTCTTCTTGGTCTTCTTTTACGCCTTGTGTTTAGAGTTTCTCAAGAAAGCGAAAAAGGTAAGTACCGTTTAATGTTATTTCTATCAAGTATTATAACCGGGGGCCTTATTTTGACATTTTTATAAAAAGTTCCTACAACTATTTTTAAATACTTAAAACCTACCTTTCATAATAAAAAATAAAAAACACCCTGTATATTTTGATACCATTGTAAAGATAATTGAAGGACCTTTCAAATGACACCCAACTCGATATGCCTATCTTTAACCGTTCAAGAGATATCCGCGATTGAACTTTTATTGTTACCTGATTACCCCAGAATCAAAATATTTAGATTGTGAATATCTCTTTAACGGTTACAACTAGACCCATCATGTTTGGTGTCATTTTCAAGGGCTTGTAGTTCTGTTTTTTCGTTTAACAATGTAAAAATATTGTTTTGTGGTATAAACCGTACGTATTTTGATTTAAAAAGTACTAAAACTGGACAAGTGCGCCGCACGTATAATAAAAATAACAGCCTGTCAACACTGTAATTTTTAAAATAAAAAAGAGAGGCGTAATTTAATAATGTACATAATTCAAAATTATAAAATTTTATGACACCCTCTATATTACAACACCATTAAAAAGATAATCGAGGGGCGTTTCAAATGACACCCAACTCGATATGCCTATCTCTGGTCGTTCAAGAGATATCCGCGATTGAATTTTTATTGTTACCTGATTACCCTGGAATCAAAATATTTAGATCGTGAATATCTCTTTAACGGTTATACCTAGACCCATCGAGTTAGGTATCATTTTAAAGGTCTTGTAATTATCTAACCGTTTTTTACAACAAAAAACATTTATTAAAATTTTGATGAAACATATTTTCTTGCTTGCAATGCAAGAATGAAGTACCTAACTAATAATTTGGCGACAGAAAAGGTTTTTGAATTTTAATTAAAAACCACGTCCAGTGGAATATGTTGTTGTTTTTTGTGTACAACTTCGGCAGACATTCTCTAGTTAATGATTAATTTATCATACAAAATTTGCAAGAAAGCTCTGGCTTTGGTTATCTTATGCTTTTCCTTGTACGTGGGTATAATAAAAAAAAAAATTGAGAAAGTTGCAATGAAAAAGTTACCCTAAAATCAAAATAATTTGATCGCTAATACCTCTGAAACGGTTACTCTCAGACCCATCGTGTTTGGTATCATTTTAAAGGTCTCGTAACAATCTTTTCATTTCTGGTAAAAAAAATTCTCAAATAAAACTCCTCTTCCAGAACGATGTTCCTGAAATCATTACCGCTTCTAACGATCCACTTGCTGATCGCCTTCAGCAAGGAGGAATGCCAGAACGAGAACAACATGACCGTCTGCACGAACCTCCCGCCGTTCAAAGAGGGCGAGACGATCAACTTCGACAAGTACGAGCCCTACTTCGAGCTGTCCAACTACACCGGACCGTTGCGGAAAAAAATGTTCGAGAAACTCCCCCGAATCGAGCATCTGACCATCGAGGATTCCGAGATAACCTCGATCGAAGAGAACCTGTTCGAGCAGCTCCCGAAATTGACCCGCATCTTCTTTTCCCGCAGCAAGCTGCCCGACATCCGCGGGGAAACCTTCGGGAACTGCTCCCTGCTGGAGAGTCTGATCATCCAGAAATGCGAGTTCAACGACATTGCGAGCGGGAGCTTTAAGAAATTGCACAACTTGAACATACTGCTGATTGAGTACAACCCCGTCAAGATAATCCGGAGGGACACTTTCAAGGGTTTGACGGCCGTGCAGACGTTACATGTCAAAGGGAATAACGTATCGATCATCGAGAACGGCGCCTTTAATGACCTGAGGAGCGTCAAGTTGCTGAACTTGAACGCCAATAAACTGAAGGAAGTACCGGTTGAAGAGCTGAAGAAGTTGACGACTCTGGAAGATCTGTATCTCTCGGAGAACGAGATCGAGAGCTTCGAAGCGGACGAACTCATCGGCAGCTTGGAGAGGCTGCAGTTCTTCGGGTTTTACATGAACAAGTTACCTTGCGACAAGCTGAGGAAGTTGAAGGAGGAGGTGAAAAAGAGACATATCGGCGTGCAGGCGTTCCAGGTGGAATGTATGATTAGTTAACCGTTTTCATTTTTTTTTTCATTTCTAATTTATTTATAAAAGTATTAGATAGTCTTAAGAACGGGTGTTAGGTTATAAGTGACCGGGTCAGAATAAGAGATCACACCTTGTTGAAAATGTGATAATAATTGAACGATCTTTCCCATTTTTTTTCTCAAAGATCTTTTAATTATTATTTATTTACTTGGCTGTGATAAAGATACAGAAAAATTATTCTACATAGAACGTGACTCATACAATCATACAGAGTGTCCTGAAATGATGAGCGAAAAATAGGGGGGTGGGGTGTTTCATTAATAATTATAGGAACTGGTGGAACTAATTTTTAAAATAAAACCTCAGTTTTTTACTCATCATTCCAGGGCACCCTGTATAAGGTGATTCTGGGAAGAATTTTGTATTACTCTCGAATGACTGTCCCTTTAAGTTAGAAAAAAATTTTCCTACAGCAAATGCGACAAGCCGGTGCAAACATGTTTTTCACTAGGGTGTTTTTGGTGGTTCTTGATGTAAAACCTTGTCTTTTGGGGCAAAAAATTCAATCAAACTAAAATAATTATTGTAGAACGGAAAATTTACTACAATTTTGGTTCCATAACTTATTTTACAAATTTAGCATAGTGTCGCCGGTAGAGAGCGCAAAAGTTTTTATTTATTTTTACTTTTTCACCTTATTTTGGATTTAAAGCGAAAACCATCCATTTTGGGGAAAAATACCATCAGATCAAAATTGAAGAGCGTAAAATTTACCACAATTTTGGTGCCATTAGTTTTTTGCAAATTCAGCATAGTTTCGCCTCTAGAGGGCGCTAAAGTTTTTATTTATTTTTACTTTTTCACCTTATTTTGGATTTAAAGCGAAAACCATCCATTTTGGGGAAAAATACCATCAGATCAAAATTGAAGAGCGTAAAATTTACCACAATTTTGGTGCCATTAGTTTTTTTGCAAATTCAGCATAGTTTCGCCTCTAGAGGGCGCTAAAGTTTTTATTTATTTTTACTTTTTCACCTTATTTTGGATTTAAAGCGAAAACCATCCACTTTGGAGAAAAATAGCATCAGAAGAAAGTTGTTGAGCGGAAAATTTCTGTTCTATTTGACCTCTTCCTCTCATTATATTGAAAAAAAAATCATAACTTTAGTCGTAAATCTGAAAAAAGGGAATTTTCCACCAAAGTAGATAGTTTTTCATATTTTCTAGAAGTGCATTTTGTAAAAAAAATTGTTTACATAGTCCCAACACTTCTTTCTGTAATTCTTCACCGCTGTAGGAAAAATTTTCCTAAAACAGGGACTTTTTGACCAATTTAATTGAAGGGACTCATTGTTTCTTTCATTTTTCACAACAAAACAGAGCATAAACAGGGTTGCCAGCTACTAAAACCGTGTGAAAGCTGACAATAATTCTTGAGAACTGTCTCGCTTGTAGAATCAAGCGGCTCACACACGTTGACTGAAACCCACTTTTAAAATGAATCACCCATGCAAACGTCTCGTTTTATATAAATTAATCAATATTTATGAATACCTGATCTGAAACTGCAATATTTTATCATTACACTGTATTATATAAATAGATAGGTACTTAATATGTAAGAGTAAGAGTACAATGACACTATCTTATGTCACCTGTCGTTTCAGTACCGCGATCTCATCCATTTATTTTCCATCGTAACTTGTAAATAGCTCTTAGAACTACTCCTAGTCTGATGACGTCTCTTAGAAGAAATGTGCAACACAAAACGATTCAGGCTACAATAATAAACATTTCAACCCCTCTTCCTGCGCTTGCACCTTTATCACAATAATAAACTGTAAATAAGTAATTAAGTAAATATAAACAACAACAATAATTGTAATAAACTTATTTTTTAATAAATATTTCTAATAAAGCGATTTTTCCTACACTTCCACGACACAAACAGAGCGGGTAATGAATAAAAAATGCAAAGCCACCGTGATCATAATTAATAATTATCACAGTTCTCCCTGTTTGGCGCAACGTCAGTTCCGGATCCGGTCGTTAAACTACCTATAACGGCGACTCCGCATTATCCGCCCCTCGATCCTTACAATTTAATATAACAAAATAAATTTACGTAACATACAATATTTGGAACAACTTTTTGGTTATGTTTTCAATCCTTTCGCTTTCCTCTTGATCCGGGCGTACGGCCCCACGTCCGGATCCATCACGAAATCGTACAGCACCGCCGACCACGAATCGTGCTGAGGCAGATTATCATAGAACTCTGCCGCTATCCTTTTAACCTGAAAAAATACAACAGTTTCAAACTGGTTCCTACTAATGAAAAACAAAAGCATTACCTCCGGTAGCCTGGACCCGGGAACAGCGGGAAAATCGTGGTGCTCGTTGTGGTAGCCCACGTTGAAGGTGATCCAGTTCAGGGGCCCGTAATAGCTGTACGTCTCGTATCCTTTCTTGAACATGTAATGCTCGGAAATGAAGTGTCCGGCGACCGGATGCAGTCCCATCGCCAGCATCGACCCGATCAGGAGATACGCCAGCACTCGCCCGCCTTGAAACAATAAAAAAATTAAAATATCCGAATGGATGGAAGCGGTTAGGAGCTCACCGAAGAAATGCACGACGATCGCGTCGAAAACCAACTGGATGCAGAGATTGATGAACTCGAGCTTGGTGGGCGGCAGGGGGTAAGTGAAGAGGGGACGCAGCGCGTAGAAGAACGGCTGCAAGAAGACCCAGATCAACTTGCCGAACGTCGTGCAGAACAGTTTCGCCTCCACGTAGGTCGGGATGTCGGTGTCTTTCAGTTCGTCGCCTTGGTACTGAAATTTTTTTTTTTAATAAAAAGATAATATTTTCCCCTAAATTTACATTACTGTCGATACAGTGTTAGTGTCACCAGGCGATAGTTGCATTTTAATTGCCCCAATCCTGATTTTAAGGACTCGTTACAGACGGTACTTACTCGATGGTGCTCGAGGTGATACTTCTTGAAACTGACAGAGATCGGGATGCCGATCGGAAGGTTCGCGAAGAAGCCGAACATCCTGTTGTGCATGGGTCTCGCATGTCCGAACGCCAGGTTATGGGCGATCTCGTGGATGGCTGCAAAAATTAAAACAGAAAATGTGAGAAAAACACTTTTCACTCAAAGAAAGACTCGATCGACTCACCCAGCATGAGGGAATGATTGACGACTCCGCCGAAGCAGTAAGCGAAGAGCAACACGACCGGCCAGGACCTGTCTTTCATGACGAACAGCATGACGAACTGGATCAGGACCATGCCCGTAACGACCCATTTGAAGTTCGGATCGTAGCCGAAGAGCTTCTTGATCTGCGGATACTTTTCTGAAAAGGAAATTAAAACTGTCAAGAGTGTCAAAAATCGCCAGGTATCAAAATCGGGCCAAATCTTTTAAACACTTGAGGCTGGGGCTGTATGCACACAAGGGCGTCCAAGCCATATAAAAAAGAAAAAGAATAATTCGAATAAAAGAAAATGAACCAGATCTCCGATAGTTTTGCTCTAAATTTTCCACCCATGACTCATTTTATTGGGTCATAAAAAACAAAAGCGCCTTGATTAAATGGAATAAACGAATTATCACATGCATTGTTGCCAGATCTCTATTTATTCCCTTGGTTTGTATGAGCCACGGTGTAAGATAACTAAGGTGTTGGAACAAGACTCCCCAGTGCGACCCGATATCGTCACCACTCGTCACGTTACATCGGTTTTACCCATTTGTTTTGTTGCTCTCGCTCGCAATGGTTAGTTCTGCCGTACTCTTCTCTCGGACAAGCGCACAAGCGCTAGCATAAATGATTCACGCATATTCGCTGATAAACGCGTGCTCTTATGTTCTAATTTTATTAATATTTAAATGTTAAAATGTGACTCGATGAAATACCCGTTATAGTTTCATCGCATCAACTTCTACAATTAGGCAAATCACAGTTTCTACCCATTTTTGCTTATCGCTTCTTCAGAAAAAAATAAAATTGAGTAGCATGACACCCTGATAATGGCAATTTGCATGTGTAAGAGCAAGAGGTCAGAGCCCAGCTGGCAAGACTCTCTCATACACTGAGGTTCAGGTTTTCGTCGCGCGCTTTACTGTTGAAATACGTGCTTCGTTCACTCACCTATATATCTTACACCGTGGTATGAGCGTTTGACCTTATTGTCCCTCCAACTTGATTTTTTATTCGCAATTTTCAACGATTCGTTTGGAATGATTTCGTTAAAACGATTCTCAACCTTCCGTTATATGCTAATACAAAAAAATATTAAGGTAATCCTGTACAATCTGTCGCTAAATTTTACCCTACCATACCTATAAATAAAAATAAATGCGTCGTAAGTCAGGTCTTTGGTCAGGGTAGGGTTTTTTTTTCCTTAAAATGGCCTTGAAATGAAAAAAAAACCTACCCTGACCAAAGACCTGACTTACCGAACCGGAATTTGGAGGATTTATTTTTATTTATGGTAGGGTAAAATCATTTAGCGACAGATTGTACAGGATTACCAATATTAACGAATGATCCATAAGGAACGAAAATTTACTTCAACAGCTACGCCCCTCTAACCCTGAACCTGAACTTGAGCCAATCAGATGTCAGAATAAAAAATTTAACAAGCCACCAGTCAAACGTCATTCTAATGGTAATTCTTTAATGAAAACGACCATAAACATAAACCTAAGGGGCCTTTCAACATTTCCTGCAACCTGCAAGCAGCTGCCGGCCAGAGCAGTATTTGTACAGTAAAAATAATTTGGCAACACTGTTTCTCATAGATCTGTGTACTGTATTATTGTGTGAGTGTAAATAATTAAGTAAACAGCAAGCAGAAAGCTTTAAAAAATTTATGAGCATTCATAATTTCGTCCAATAAAAATTGTTTGAACTTTGATGAGACAATATCCAAACATTTCTGATTAGCACTACTAGTTACTTGGAAGGTGATAAAAATAGAAATTATTAATCGAAACAGCACGCAATAATCACGAGATAAGCCTCAAAAAACCAATTAATCTGACTAACCTAGAATGATCTTCCTTCGGCTTGCGTGGGGCTCCTCCGTGTACACCCATTCGAAGTCGCTCCTTGAGACGTGTTGCCCCATTCTCACTTATCGACGATTTACGATTATCTAATGTCTGTTTGTTATGTACTCACTGAATTTACATAGTTTTACCGGTTTTTATGCAGACTACAGAACAGACGATTCTAATCTAAATAAAATGATTGTGATGCAATATCTCAAATTGCAAGTTCAAGGATTGTATTTTTCCATTTTTCATTAGATTTGAATTGTTTTGAATCGTGCCAAACTGACATGACAATTATGACACGATGAACCTGTTGATTATTGATTGATTGACAAATGTTGACTTGACAAACGATGAAGCTGAACGCACCCTTTCAATTAATCGACACCGCGCAGACGCAGACTCGAAATAAAATTGCTGCTGCTTGTAACTTGTTGTCAACGTGATGTGCGTGTACTGCGTGTGAGTGTGATGTGATGATTTTGATTAGTAAGGAGAGGGTCGTTTCAGCTGAGTTGACCATGAACCATGAATACCATGAATGTCAGCCAGCTTTCAAGATAGGATGAAAGTACTCACTTTAAACGTTTAGTCAAGTAATAAATGTTAATAAAAATACAACTGATAATAAGTAATTAATCATCACACATCACACATCACACCATTTACACTCTCACGCCCACCAGTCCCACCACACGCTCAGAGCTGTAGAAGCTTTCTGCAAATAATGTTGGTAAAAAGCAAACAGATCATGCATGGTTATCTATCACATCACTGACGTCATCCTAATTTTTTTTTTTAAATACCTGATTACCTAACTCATAGAGGTTCTAAAAATCATTTGTTTATTATTTATGTAGTTTTGTTTTTTTGATGATAATGTTTAATTTTGTTTTGAATCTGTACCATAGAATATAGAACATCCCGAAATACTAATGCGGGTGCGCAGGCGCAGTGTTGGAGAACGCAACGGTAACCACCATTTTGTTGACAAGTGGACATTCGTGAAAGGGGACCGATTCATATTGTTTGAATACATATTTTAATTTTTTTTCTCTTTGTGGTGTTCTATTATTGTGTATCGTAAAATCGTAAAATACCGGATATATGTTTTGTCCGCCAAAAATCCCGTTTACGGTGGCAACCTGGCAACTGATTATTGGAATGTGATAGTCATTCCGGATGTTTTATAAGAGTTCGGTTCTGTAACTGACAAGTGATAATTTACAGTAATAACAGTCCTAGTAGCACATGTGCGTTCATAAATATAGACGTTTGTGTGTCTCACATCTTCGAACAACCACAGCGATTCCTTATATTATTTCCCGGAGTGTCGTCGTAGTAATTCATTTTATTAACGACCATATTTTCATCAAGATAAAAAAAGAAAATAATAATTGAAAAATAATTTTTATTAGGTTATGTAGGGACGTCAGCTGCACACTTTTTGCCATATGGTTGAACTGGGTGTTTAATTCTGGGCGCCTCCAGAGTCCAGAGTAATAAATCATCAGTCATCACACTGAGTGTAATTTATGAACGCACCCATCAACTGTCAGCTGAGTATGCTGCCAGTAGCCCTAACGATTTTTCGATCGCTCTACCGATTTTGCAAGATATCTATTTTACCGACCGATATACCGATTTCTATCCTTGTATTATTTTGTAATACTTTTGTTGATATTTTGTTTATGTATATTTAAAGCAGCACCCGGCTTCCCGGCTATTTTGGGTGGGTTATTTGGTATTATATGCTTTCTATTGAGGAAGATCGGTGAATTCCGTATGCTGTGATGTGAGATCCAGTATTCATCGCCGGCTGCTATGTATCTAACGTACATACAATTTTATTTTTGGGTAATCAATCATCCACTACCATCGTCCTGACGTCGCCGCAATATTGCGCATACCTGGTATTTAATTCAGAGCAAATAAGTAACTACCATTATTGTACTTCAAGAGCCAAGAATTCAAGAGCCAACGGGTCTGAATTCTTCACGTTCACACATGCGCAATGTAGCGGCGGGGTAAACTGGTTGATTGGTTATCTATTTCCGGAATCTACCGATTTTTTTTGATGCCTAATGTTTTCTTCAGTGAAATCTACCGACTTTAGCTAACACATGAACTCAGCCAATAATTAATATTTCACAAACTACACTTGTTACCCAATGTTGACTGTTTCAAAACGCGCCTGCTTTTCTTCTTTTTCTTTCTTTAAATCCTGATTGGGGGATGCGGGTGTAATAAAATTTCCAAAATTTCCAGCTCTGTTACAAATGGTAGTGTAGTGCCCATTAGTATTAGTGTTAATTGATAAAAATCAAAGTAGTGTGTTCAATTAGATTTATTGAGGTAAGAATTTATGAATATAAAATACGTCTACATCAAAATAAAAAACCCTAAAATTACATTATCCTATCATTAGGTAGCAACTAGCAACCTACAACTAACATACAAAATGGAGTAAAAAAATAAATCTCAACAAATCAAGACCTTAATAAAAATAAAACTACCTAAACGCGCGGGACTGAAATGCAACATGTATCAGTCTCCTAATTGACAATCGACATGTCAATTTCGACATTTTCTAATAAAATAATTCAAGGCGTCGAAGTATCTTTATCCTGATCCTTATCGCCGTCGTAGAACTCGTTCTTCGCTTCGACCGTCTTATCTTCCAGCTCTTGACTCACTCGCACATCCGGATCTTCTTCCTCTTTTATCTTATCGTCCTCCGGAATCGCGTCCCCGGGCACGTCGTGCATTTGTACGCTCGGCGAATTCTGCACCATTTTTAAATTATCATACGTAAACCTATAAAATGATCAAACGATATCAGACAGGGCTATTATTAGAGAATCATGACAATTGACATACTTGGTAATGGCTTCCAGGTACTGTTTACTGTTGGCGTTCTCTTGCCTGGTCACCACGTCCGGGTGCAGGGTGAAATCGGGCGCGAAAAACTCCAAATACTCGGTGTAAGGCAGCTCGTTGGAGATCTGCTCGTCGACGAGGAGGGACGTCTCGTAAGTCCAGCAGCGTGCGACGTTCCTCAGGGTGTAGCCCCCGCCTCCGACCACCAGAGTCGGGACGTTGAGGCTCTTGACGAACTGGACGCAATCGCCGTGACCTTTCGTGCTCAGCGAGAAGCAACCCAGCCTGCAAATGGGTTCGTCAAAATAATCGATCGCCGGTAAAAATAATCGATCGTCGGTACCTGTCGTTGGCTAGCGAGTCGGCGCCGCACTGCAAGACGATCGCCGTCGGCTGGAAAAACTCCATCACGTACGAGATGACCGGCTTGAAGACCATCCAGTAGCTGGCGTCGTCGATTCCCTCTTTCAACGGGACGTTGACCGAGTAGTAACGACCGCTCTCCGCTCCTATCTCGTACATATCGCCTGTACCTGGAATTAACGATTCGTTTAACATAGTCGCTGTTTAATCTCTCTCTCTCTCTCTATTTTCGTTCTCTTTTATGCATCAGGTTAAAGGGGGTTCAGAGAAGACATCCAAGGTTCAATTATTAATGTGCTTCCACTTACCAGGGAAGAAATAATTGCCGTATTTATGAAAGCTGACAGTCATGACGCGATCCGTCAAGTAGAACGCTTCCTGCACCCCGTCGCCGTGATGGACGTCTATGTCAATGTACAAGACCCTCGGGTGGTATTTCAATAATTCTAATATTCCGATCACTATATCGTTGACGTAACAAAATCCTGAGGCTTCGAATTTCTTGGCGTGATGTAAACCACCTGAAATGATTATTATTATTATGGGGGTGGGGATATTGTTTGACTGGGACTTCTAGACTTACCGGACCAATTAATCGCGATATCACAGTCGTTATTGTTGAGCTTCATGGCTCCCTCTAGGGACGCGCCCGTGTACATAGAGCAAAAGTCGAACAGCCCGTAAAAGACAGGACAATCGTCGCCAACGTTGTAGTGACTCAGATGCTTGGTGAAAGCCTGGATGTTCTGCGGGGTGACTCTTTGCAGGAAATCTGAAAAGTGTCGATTTTATTTTTTTTATCGATATTTCGTAATAAGCACGGTACGAACCGATATATTCGTCCGAATGGAACCGGCACATATCGTGCGCGCTCGCTTTATAAGGCCGGTAGATCTGCATGTGTTTGTTGAGACCGTAGTTCATGACTAAGCTGTGTATTACAGAGAGGCGATGGGGCTTCATCGGATGTCCGGCGCCGTAATGGAAGTTCCCGACGTCCGGGTTGAAGAAGTACGCCACCTTCGGCTTCGACATGGTGATGCTGGCTGGGTGAGTGTGTCTTGATTACGAGTCTAATATTTGCTTGAAAATGTAGAGGAAAAGCAGGAACAAAGTAGCTACGAACAGACGTTTTGTCAACCAGAAACGACTTTGCATGGCTCACATTTTATTAATTATTTATTTGAACTCCTTCTAATTGACTCTTTTACTCTTTTCTAATTATTTCTATCTACTTCTGCGAATAATGAATATTGCTTCTAGCTCTACTGTGCTACTGGTTAATTGAGCAATTTGAGGTAGGTACTCGGGTGATATAAAATGTTATATTTTGCGTCTTGATTATTTTTTTTATATTTATACGTGGAATAAGCTTTGATGTCTTTATTAATGTTTCAATAACGTTTTTGTATCGACTTTATCATTTTATATCGTTTATTTAACGCGATAAAGCGAAAAACACTCGCATAGAGAAAACACAAACAAAACGAACATAACCTACCTAAACCTAACATTTTTGACGTCTTTAATGTCAACAATTCAACATTCGGTAATTTGATATAACTTGACACTTTGACATTTGTGTGTAATAATATATTTGTTAATGCGCACTCATGCTCTTCAAAGCTATGACGTCACTTTGGAGAGTGACTGATTTTTTAATGAAATAACATTGTGAAAGTGTTATAAATGAAATAAAAATCGGTAATAGGTTTTGATGATTATTAAAAATGCATATAGAAGGAGAAAATCACGCTCTTTTCTTTTTCTGGTTTAAGAAAATTAAAAAGAAACTCAATTAAATTTTAAGATATTTATTTTTGAGAGACATTGAAGATTTATATTATTATAATTAAGATTTTAATTGATTTTCATAAAATTTTTTGTAGATATTCCTTCTAGATTGATCCAATAGCAATAATAAAATATTTTTTTGAATTTCGACAAAAATTTAATTGTTATTGGTAAAGAAAAGAAGTGATAATTAAAAATAATATTTATTTATAAAAGTTATAAAATATATACAAAATTATTTATATCACAATAATTTACAAAAAAGGCAGTAGATTTTTCAGGCACTTAATTAAAAAAAAAAAAAATAACAATGAGATCATAAAATTTGAAATCAATCACTAACCGAGCTTCTTATGTTTATTATTGTGTCTCTCCGAGATCTTATTTTTCAAATCCTGCCTGATATTCATGCTGTCGTACTTCTTCACCATCACGAAGGCGCTGGAATTCGAATAACTGTGGTCGTAATTCCTGCTGAAATGCTGCACCTTATTATTCGAATTCGTTTTCTGCGCATTGCCGCATTTCTTCGCGGGAGATTTAAAATTACTCTCGCCCGATTTCCTCTTCAACAACAACTGCTCCTCGAAGGTGTGATTTTTGACGTGCTTTCTCAGACTGCTCGGATCGGTGTATTTCTTCAAACAGCCGCTCACCTGACACGCGTACGGCTTCTAAAATTAATTATTTTCATCAATCAAAGAAGAGAAATTATAAAATTAACACCAACACCAACCGTATCGAAATGGGTCCTCTGATGCTTGGCGCGGTCCGAGCTGTTCGAGAAGCTTTTCGGACAGGTGGAAAACTGACAGGCGTACGGACGTTCCCCCGTATGGCTCCTCTGGTGTATCTTCAGGTTTTCCAGTCTCGAGAACGCCTTATTGCAGCCCTTGAACTGCAACAATAATTAAAAATTCGCATGAGATCGATCGGGTAACGCTTCCGGGTCGCTGTAAAAAATTCGGCTATTAGCGCTACCGTTAAATTAAATTTAGCGTGACGCGAAAAAAGAGCCGATTCGCTGCCATAAAATAAATAAATAAATAAAAAACTACGCGGTCCATGAAAAAGACAAGTTCAATATTCGTGGCAGCAAGTGCAGTCTCAACATGTGTTCAGTTGGATTATAACGTCTCCGAGTTTTTTTTTCTATGCAAGCAGAAGTTCTCAAACAAACTAATAACTCCGACTCATGTCTATATTTATCTTACCAGCACGCAGTAACCTTATGGCAACAGATGACTAGATTGTTTGTTGGTCACCGGTTCTGGTTCTAGTTCTGGTGGTACTGGTAAGAAATTGTTACGAAAGAACTTACGGGACACATGTATTATTATCACATATATAGAAGAGCCAGCGCTAGCGCTAGCGCTAGAGATAAAGATAGAGACAGAGATGCATGCATGTGCGATCGAAACGAGCACCTGGGACAAGTCGAAGTTCAGTGAGCTAAAGAAGTTGGGGGAAAAAAGGAGGAGTGGCGTGAAAAAACGGTAACAAGTGGTATCGTTCTCGGGTTACTTGATAGTTTCGTTTGTCTGCTTCTTTTTGCGTTTGTTTAACTTTTAACTTGTTTGCGAATTTAGAAGCGAACACACCAGAGAAAGAGATGGACGTCGTATTGATTGATTACAAGGCGAATATTGAGAAAAATCGTTTAATTTATAAATGAGAACGAAATTTAAAAAATTTAGATCAAAAATTCCTTTTTTATAAATATTATTAGTGATATTTTACATTAGAATCGAATCCGGATCGAATATCTCGTTTTCACGAAAGGTGTACCTCAAGGCTCCGTACCTGCACCTCAGAAAATGCTCAAATCGAGTATCTAATAATCAGGGCGGTTCAGGTACATTATTTCATCTCCTTATGTCACTATTTCTGGCTGATGTATCGTTAATTTTCATTTTTAAAACGATAAATGGCGACGAAATACAGATAAAATAGATAAAAAATTCCTTTTTTAGATACAATTTCAGTTATATTTTACATTAGAATCAAATCCGGATCGAATATCTCGTTTTCATGAAAGGTGTACCCCAAGGCTCCATACCTGCACCTCAGAAAGTGCTCAAATCGAGTATCTAATAATCAGGGCGGTTCAGGGACATTATTGAAGTTCCTTATGTCAATATTTCGTGGTCATGTATCGTTAATTGTTATTTTATAATGATAAAAGGCGACAAAATTAAAAAAAAATAGATAACAAATTCCTGCTGGTAAAATAATCTCACTATGTGTTATATTGGAATCGAATTGGGAACGATTATCTGGTTTTCACGAAAGGTGTACCTCAAGGCTCTTTACCTGCACCTCAGAAAATACTCGAATCAACTACTTGTCGGTTTAATGATTTTTTATGTGGGCATGCAGTGTTCTTGAGAAAATAAATGGGAAATGAAAGTTTCTCGGAAGGGTAAATCCATATTTTCCAAAAAAAATAACCGTATCTTTTCTAGGTTGCACTGTTTTCGAGATAGGAGACCTTTCGTCTTGATACTTTTAGAGCAGATTTGTGAACAGAAATAGAAAGAGCGAATCAAAAAACTAGAAGAAACCAAATTTGAAAAAATCGCTTTAAAAATAAAATTTAATTATTAATTTTTTAGTTCTGATGATGGTTTTTAGGATTAGAAACAGGTTGAGACCAATCAAACTGTATAATTTTGCTTAAATTTACATTCGACTCAATTTTTCGTCAAAATTGTCAATTGAAGAAAAAATTTTGGAAAAAGTTTTGTCACCGATTTTTATGACAATTCGTTCTACGGCGTGGAGAAATCAATTTTGAGAAAAATCGCTTCATAAAAATAACAATTTGACGCAACTTTTTTCAGAAATTTACGGTAATAATCGGTAATTACCGGTAATTTTTGAATATGCATAAATTGAATACTTACAGGACATTTGTTGGGTTTTTCTCCGCTATGCACCCTCATATGGATCAACAACTTATACCTCGCGTTGAACGGTTTCGTGTTTCTTGGACAATGCAACCAAAAACAGGTAAATTCTTCCCCTGAAATAATAAAAAAAACAAAATTAGACATTAGACATAGAAAGATAAAGAAAAACAAATCCCACCTCTTTTCAATTCCACGTGAGACTTCTCGATGTGCTTGACCAACGAGACCTGCGACTCGTACTTCTGGTAGCAGCCCTGCCACTTGCAGACGAGGCTCGTCGGGAATGTCTCCTCGAACTCGATTTTCAGGTCGCAGGGAAACCGGTCGTTCTCCTTGTAGATGGGGAAAATCGCGCTCGTGGAGCTCAGCAGCGGGTCGTCCAGGATCAGCGCGTCGTTCTGCGTCAGGATCATCTGGTTTTCGGTGAGGCTCGTCGAGATTTCGTAGTTTTCGTATTTTTCGTAGCTCTCGTTTTCCGTCTTGACGTCCTCGTTGTTTTCGGCGAACTCGATCGGTTCCGGTTGGAAATTCTGGTGGTTGAGAAGGTGACCGTATTCGTTCGTTGTGTTCTGTGAAAAAATGATCGAAATCAGGAAATTGGTTGATTGGTTTGGTTTTACCGGTAATTATTGCTTTTACCGGTAATTTTTTCCACTTATCGGTAACTTTATTTAATTTTTCTTTATACTATTTTTTCTATGATTGTAATTCAATTTTTTCTCAAAATTTATTCTAAAGTTGAAGCGACCGTGAGAATTTCAAAAATGTAAAAGTATTCTCTTTTAGAGATATGGACACGTTAAGACTTGATAACTAGATCTGTAATTATTATTCTATAATGTGAGCGCGTCAAAATTTTAACTTATTCCGATTAGAACGGATGTAACGAAATTTCGGTTATAACGTTGGCTGCTATTATTTATAACAGGGTTCTTAAACTCGGCTTCAATAAAAATTTTGAGATATGAGCGCACCTTAACTAGAATAATGACTGGAATAAGTAAGCCCGTTAAAATTCCGGTTTGTCATGGAGAAATATCGGATATAGCGAAAATTCGGGAATGACGTACAATTTTTCTTTCAATCAAGTTTAAATTGCTAAGAAGTTATATTTTTTTCGTAACCCATGATGGTTACCCAGGTTAAAAGGTTACAGTTTTGTTTCGGTTATAACGACCATTCGGCTATAACGAACTATTTTTTTGATCGGTTTTGAAGGATCTACCGAGGGATGAAATTGAATGTTTGGAAAACATTAATTTTTGCATTTAATATATTCAAATAGTTTTGAACTTTTGAAGCACACCTACCAAAACTACGTGCTATAGCGTAAAGGTACCGGTAAATATCGGTAATCGTAACTTTTTTTATAAATTCAGTTTTCAAATAGCTTTTGTTTTTAACATTTCTTGATACCTACTATCAGGTTTTAATCACTTTTCACGACTCTTACCGCGGTAAATATGATTAATATCGGTAAATATCGGTAATTTCAACTTCTTAAAATATATTAATTGCATTTGAACACATTTTTATTCCATGTCTTTGAGTATTTGAACAGTTTTGAAGCATATCTTATTGACACTTACCGCGGTAAAACTAAACATTACCGGTAAAAATCGGAAATTGTGTTTTTTTTTGGAAATTCAGTTTTCAAAAAGCTTTTATTTTTAAAATTTTCCTGGTACCTATCATCAGTTTTCAGTCACTTTTCACAACTCTTACCGCGGTAAATTTGATTAATATCGGTAAATATCGGTAATTTCAACTTCTTAAAACATATTAATTCGATTTGAAGCCATTTTTATTCAACGTCTTCGAGTATTTGAACAGTTTTGAAGCATATTTTATTGACACTTACCGCGGTAAAACTAACCAATACCGGTAAAAATGGGAAATGTTTTTTTTTTTTTTAAATTTGGTTTTCAAATAGCTTTTGTTTTCAACATTTCCTGGTACCTACTATCAGGTTTTAATCACTTTTCACTTTGTCGGTACTCTTGTCGCGGTAAATTTGATTAATATCGGTAAATATCGGTAATTTCAACTTCTTAAAACATATTAATTCGATTTGAAGCCATTTTTATTCAACGTCTTCGAGTATTTGAACAGTTTTGAAGCATATTTTATTGACACTTACCGCGGTAAAACTAGACAATACCGGTAAAAATCGGAAATGGTGTTTTTTTTTGGAAATTCGGTTTTCAAATAGCTTTTATTTAATTGTTTTAATTTAATTGCAATTATAGTCAAGAGTGTTTCATTAATCAGTGCAGAAAATTCAAGAGGTGATTCCTTTAAAAATATTTTTTCAACCCCCCCACTGTTTTACCCGTTATGATATAATAAAAAATTCACATTTTTTCGAAAAGACTTGAAAAAATAAAATTTGACAGTCAAGAAGCTCCAAAAAGCCTCAAATATATCATAATTTTATTCCCCCCCGCTCTATTGCAAGAGGGAGAACAATACTACCCTTTTGAAGTTTTTTATAAAAAAAAAAAACAAAGAAAACCATCCCCCCTAGCCCCCTTCTCTTTGAAATTCATCAAGGAATCTACACTCGAATTTTCTCTATAATCTACTCATTATTTTAGGTCAGCGGATCATAATTCGCTTATAACGATAATTCGGTTATAACGAACAACCTTTTGCCCTCATATTAGGACCTCCAAATTAAGCGAACCAACTACTGAGAAATTATTACGAGCTCTTATAAGAAAATTTAATCTCTTTAGAAGTTCGTTATAGCCAATTTCGTTATAACCGGTAATGTAAAAAAAATCTCACCTGATCATTGTAAGCGTCGAAATCGCAAGAAGAAGCGTTCCGGATGAAATTGTTGAACTCGAAGTTGCTCTTGATGGTCGAAATCGGCGGCAGAGGCGTCTCCTCCTCGAAATCTCTGGTCAGATTGTCGAAATCGAACGAGTTCTCGGAAATCGTGTCCTCCAGATCGATGTCCGACCAGTCGATGTCGTCGAACAGGTCGTGTTTCTCTTCGGCGGCGGAGACCGGCGGAGGGACGTAGAAGCCGTTCCTTTGGCCCTGGACTTCCTGCTCGAAGTTCGCCGGGGTTATGTCCTGGAAATCGTCGTCGTAGGAGGAAAAATCGGAGCTGGTGTAGGTCTCGGTGTCGAAGGTCGAGGAGCTTTTCGCCGATTCGGAAAAATCGGGCAGCGGCTGGAACAATTCGAAATCCGGATCCGGCAAGATGTTCACGTCGTCGAAGAGTCCGACGGTGAAGTTGCTCGCGTCGTCGAACTCTTTGGGTAAATTTTGGGCCTCGTAGAAGGCGAGGTTGAAGCGCTCGAGTAACTCTTGCTGCGTGTAGTTGAACATTTCTGGTTGCTCGAGCTCGTTTTCCGGCATCTCGAGGAAAAAAAAGAAAAAAAGATCGCTAGGATTCGAGCGGAGCCTCGTTTGTTTACATTCACACTTGCGCTTCGCGACTGATTATTTTTAGATGATATGGAGATTAAATATCTCCCTTATTTGACTTAAGTAAGATCGACGCGAGTCGTTGATGCTCGCGTTTCAGGCGCTGAAACAGGCGTGGCTTAGCTCTGCCCTGTATAAATTATTATTACAATAATCGGGCAGGCTTCTCCCTCCCTCCTTTTCTCGCGCTGTGCATCTATGGGCAAAAAATTGACATGACAGGTACGTCAGAATTAAGATTAATTAATTATTATCGAGAAACTTGAAAATGTTGCAAACTGCCCTCGTCGCGACCAAGTCGCCGATCAAGTACGACGTAGCGGTGGTTGGTGGAGGTATAATTGGGACGTCGATCGCCCGAGCAATCAAGGAAAAATATCCCGGATCGTCGGTCGTGATCCTGGAAAAGGAGAAGAGTCTCGGGAAGCATCAGAGCAGTCATAATAGCGGCGTCGTACATTCAGGGATCTATTACGAACCCGGTGAGAGAAATATTAAATTTGGTCTTTTAGCTCTTGAAAAAAATACAGCCAAGCTCGGTTATAACGAACTTCTGATGAGAGGGATAAAATTGATTGTTAATTTACTGAAAAAGGGATGATATTAGATCATTAAAAACCATTTTATTTATGGAACTGTCATAGTCGACGTAGCCCAAGAAAAATTTTTTAATTAATGGAGGGAAATATATTTTTTACCGGTAAATACCGGTAATCACAAATTTTCTGAAATGTAATTTTATTTAATTATTTTCTCAGTATTTAAACTCTTTTACCGGTACTTACCACGACAAATAAGATTAATCCTGATAAAGATCGATAATTTCAAAATTTCAATTAAATCTACTTGTGCCAGTTCTAGTTCTTTAACTTTACAAAAACTAGTTAGACACAATTTTTTGACATTTATGGCAGTAAGAAGACAAATTTCCCGTCAATATCCGGAAAAATTCCGTTAATTATAATAATTAATAATAATTATAATAAGGCTATAGTACCGGTAAATACTGTTAAATTCCGGTAATTACAACTTTTGACCTAAATTTTATTTTAAAATCAGTTGTTGTTCTATTCCATATACTCATATCCGAATCCAGTTCTTTAGCTAAACTTACCGATACTTACCGAAGTTAAATTAATGAACAAATACCGGTAAATATCAGCTAATAATTTTATTCAAAGTTACTTGCTTAATTTTTATGAGTAGGAAGGTCTTTAAATTTAAGATCTGAGTTTACAAACATTTTTCTCATTATTTACCGAAACTTACCGCGGTAAATATTCACGAATACCGGCGATTCTCATTTTTTTCTAATAGTTTTATCATAAAACAGTTATATTCTATTTCTTCGAGTATACAAACAGTTTTCAAAAATACAGATACTATCGCTTTACCGGTACTTATCCTGGTAAATACCGGTAAATGTCGGGAATTGATAGAATTTTTATCAAAACTAAGGACTAAAATATTTTTTGTTTCGTTTACCTTGTTATAAAAACATTTTGGAATGATAACCTACCGCGGTAAATGTAATAAATATCGGTAAATATCGGTAATTTCAACTTTTTAACATATTATAATTAAATCAGCAGACGCTTTGATATCATAATATCTCCGAGTATTAAATATTTTTCTTGGATAAGCATAACTAGCTGATTCTCACCTCGATAAGTATTAACAATATCGGTAAGTATCGGTAATATAAACTTTTTAAAATGCACTAATTTCATATAGGTACAGTCACTTTTATTCCATATCTCCGAATATTCTAATAGTTTTCAAATATGTTTTACCGATACTTACCACGGTAAAGCGAACAAATATCGGTAAATATGAATAGGAAATTGTAATTTTTGTTCTCAATTTTGGTTTTCAAATATCTTAATTTAATATTCCACAGTTTCTTAGCAGTTATTAATCACATTTACCGACTCTTACCGCTGTAAATTTAGGTAATTTCCACTTATTTATTTCATAAAACTACTTATTTGGGTTTGCCAATACGAGTATTAAGAGTATTTTTTACCGATACTTACCTCGAACAAATACCGGTAAATATCGGTAATTGTAACATTTTTTGAAAATTAGATTTTCAAATAGTTTTTTGTTTAATTTTGACTAGAATTGATCAGTTTTTAATAACATTTACCAACTCTTACCGCGGTAAGTATCGGTAATTTCCACTTTTTTATCTCTATAACTTAATAATTTAAAACCATTTTTTTGGGTGTACCTATAAGAGGATTTGGACTATTTATCACCGATACTTACCTCGAACAAATACCGGTAAATATCGGTAATTGTAACATTTTTTGAACATTCATTTTCAAATAGTTTTTTGTTTAATTTTGACTAGAATTGATCAGTTTTTAATAACATTTACCAACTCTTACCGCGGTAAGTATCGGTAATTTCCACTTTTTTATTTCTATAACTTGATAATTTAAAACCATTTTTTTGGGTGTACCTATAAGAGGATTAGGACTATTTTTCACCGATACTTACCTCGAACAAATACCGGTAAATATCGGTAATTGTAACATTTTTTGAACATTCGATTTTCAAATAGTTTTTTGTTTAATTTTGACTAGAATTGATCAGTTTTTAATAACATTTACCAACTCTTACCGCGGTAAGTATCGGTAATTTCCACTTTTTTATTTCTATAACTTAATAATTTAAAACCATTTTTTTGGGTGTACCTATAAGAGGATTAGGACTATTTTTCACCGATACACCTCGAACAAATACCGGTAAATATCGGTAATTGTAACATTTTTTGAACATTCGATTTTCAAATAGTTTTTTGTTTAATTTTGCCTAGAAGTGACCAGTTTTTAATAACATTTACCGACTCCTACCGCGGCAAGTATGGGTAATTTCAACTATTACCGGTAGACTTGTAACAATAATTAATGCTCTGTAAATTATAGAAAAATTAATCAAAAATTAATTAAATCGGCGATTGCAGGCACATTGAAAGCAAAGCTGTGTATCGAGGGTCAAAAATTGGCCTACAACTATTGCGACCGGAAAAACATCCCCTATAAGAAATGCGGAAAATTGGTCGTGGCTGCTACCGACAAAGAGGTGACCAATTTACACGAGGTGTACAAAAGGGCCTTGCAGTGCGACCTGGGAAATGTGTCCCTCTTGGAAAACGAGGGGGAGATCAAGAAAATCGAGCCGAACTGCTCCGGGAAAAAGGCGCTGTGGTGTCCCGATACGGGCAACGTGGACTGGGAACTGTTCACCATAAATCTGTCGAGAGACTTCCGGAAGAATCGAGGCGAGATTCGGTTTAATTATAAAGTGGAGACGATCGAGAGATCGATGGACGTGGATTACCCGATTATCATAAACAGCGCCAAGGACCACGTCTCGGCGAAATATCTAATCAAATCTGGAGGGTTGCACTCGGACGAGTTAACAGAGTTAAACTCTCCCTCTGGAAACTTCAAAATCATCTCCTTCCTGGTCGAGTATAAAAAGTTAACCCCCAAGAAGAGGAACATAATCAACACGAACATCTATTCGATCCCGAACTTACCGTTCCTGGGCCCCCATTTAAGTCCCACGATGGACGGGAACATTCTCGTAGGACCAAGCGCAGTCCCCGCAGTGTCCAGGGAAGGCTACGCTCCCACAATGGTCGATTTACCCTACGTCAGAGACTTGCTCGCTTACGGCGGTTTCAGGAAAATGACGGTCAGAAACGGGAGCGAATGCCTGAGACAATTCTCGAAGACCGTCTGCAATAATCTCCAGGCCAGGGAGTTGAGCAGGATCGTGCCGTTTCTTGGAGATAACGACGTGGTGTGCGGACCTTCTGCCGTCCAAGCGCAGGCTGTCGACGACGAGGGACGCTTCGTCAAGGATTACATGATCGACGTTTTCGAGGGCGAGGGGATCGAGAAGAGGATCGTCAATTGTAAATTCGTGCCGAGCCCCGGCGCCACCAGTTGCCTGGCTTTGGCCGAAATGGTCGTGGAGAAGTTTCCCGCTGGCGCTCTTTCTTAGTTTTTGTCCAATTGTTCAACTTGTTTTAAGCGTTCAAGTTAGAGTACCTCAAGGTTCAATAATTGGGGCTTGAAATTTATTATTTAATGTATTTTAGGTAATAAGAATTGTATTTTTCTTCAATGAGTGCGTTTATGAGGAAGAAATATTAAGAAGAAGATATTAAGATTTTTTTGCTTGGCTGTTCCTTTTGGAGTACCTCAAGGTTCGATGACCGGGGCTTGAAATTAACAACTTTCTACTTTTTTCTTTATGAAAATTTACATTTTATTTGTGTTAATGAAGATGGCGTCGTAAATTTGAACCTTTTTCTATGTTTATCTACGTAGCTTTTCCAAGGGTACCTCAATGTTCTATAGCTAGGCTAGGAATAGCTTTTTTGGCGCAGAGGTTAGAATCTCTTTCAAATAAGTGCTCTTACTTATTGTGACTATAAAAAGAACAACAGAACTCGCGCTATACTCTCCATGGAGTGCCTCACGGCTCAATCACCGTGCCTTCAAATTTCCATTAAACTCTGGTTTCATTAGAAAATGTATCGTAGGCTGAATTTTTAAGGCTGAACGAAGCAGCAGAGATCGCTGATGAAGGCAGACTAGAAATAAAAAAGCTGAGATGGGGATTTTTCTCGTAGCACCTCCTCGGGATGCCTCGGGGATCGAAATCGTAACCGTTAAATTCACATTTTTCATTACAAATAAATAAATTGCTCCATAACAAGTGCTTTTACGTTATAAGAACGCAAAAATATCAGATTGAGGGTTTCTCGAGTATTTTTTCCCATGGAGTGCCTCACGGCTCAATCACCGTGCCTTCAAATTTCCATTATACTTTGATCTAATTGAAAAATGTTTCGGTTGAATTTTTAAGGCTGAAGGAAACAGCAGATACCGCTGATGAAGGCAGATTAGAAAGCAAAAAGCTGAAATGGGGATTTTTTCTCGTATCACCTCCTCGGGATGCCTCGAGAATCGAAATCGTAACCGGTTAATTCACATTTTTCATTACAAATAAATAAATTGCTCCATAATAAGTGCTTTTACGTTATAAGAACGCAAAAATGCCAGATTGAGGGTTTCTCGAGTATTTTTTCCCATGGAGTGCCTCACGGCTCAATCACCGTGCCTTCAAATTTCCATTAAACTCTGGTTTCATTAGAAAATGTTCCGTAGACTGAATTTTTAAGGCTGAACGAAGCAGCAGAGATCGCTGATGAAGGCAGATTAGGAAAAAAAGCTGAGATGGGGATTTTTTTCGTATCACCTCCTCGGGATGCCTCGGGGATCGAAATCGTAACCGTTAAATTCACATTTTTCATTACAAATAAATAAATTGCTCCATAATAAGTGCTTTTACGTTATAAGAACGCAAAAATGCCAGATTGAGGGTTTCTCGAGTATTTTTTCCCATGGAGTGCCTCACGGCTCAATCACCGTGCCTTCAAATTTCCATTAAACTCTAGTTTCATTAGAAAATGTTCCGTAGACTGAATTTTTAAGGCTGAACGAAGCAGCAGAGATCGCTGATGAAGGCAGATTAGGAAAAAAAGCTGAGATGGGGATTTTTTCTCGTAACACCTCCTCGGGATGCCTCGGGGATCGAAATCGTAACCGTTAAATTCACAATTTTTCATTACAAATAAACAAATTGCTCCATAACAAGTGCTTTTACGTTATAAGAACGCAAAAATGTCAGATTGAGGGTTTCTCCAGTATTTTTTCCGATGGAGTGCCTCACGGCTCACTCACCGTGCCTTCAAATTTCCATCAAACTCTGGTTTCATTAGAAAATGTTCCGTAGACTGAATTTTTAAGGCTGAACGAAGCAGCAGAGATCGCTGATGAAGGCAGATTAGGAAAAAAAGCTGAGATGGGGATTTTTTTCGTATCACCTCCTCGGGATGCCTCGGGGATCGAAATCGTAACCGTTAAATTCACATTTTTCATTACAAATAAATAAATTGCTCCATAACAAGTGCTTTTACGTTATAAGAACGCAAAAATATCAGATTGAGGGTTTCTCGAGTATTTTTTCCCATGGAGTGCCTCACGGCTCAATCACCGTGCCTTCAAATTTCCATTAAACTCTGGTTTCATTAGAAAATGTTCCGTAGGCTGAATTTTTAAGGCTGAACGAAGCAGCAGAGATCGCTGATGAACGCAGACTAGAAAGAAAAAAGCTGAGATGGGGATTTTTCTCGTAGCACCTCCTCGGGATGCCTCGGGGATCGAAATCGTAACCGTTAAATTCACATTTTTCATTACAAATAAATAAATTGCTCCATAACAAGTGCTTTTACGTTATAAGAACGCAAAAATATCAGATTGAGGGTTTCTCGAGTATTTTTTCCCATGGAGTGCCTCACGGCTCAATCACCGTGCCTTCAAATTTCCATTAAACTCTGGTTTCATTAGAAAATGTTCCGTAGACTGAATTTTTAAGGCTGAAGGAAACAGCAGAGATCGCTGATGAAGGCAGATTAGGAAAAAAAGCTGAGATGGGGATTTTTCTCGTATCACCTCCTCGGGATGCCTCGGGGATCGAAATTGTAACCGGTTAATTCACATTTTTCATTACAAATAAATAAATTGCTCCATAATAAGTGCTTTTACGTTATAAGAACGCAAAAATGCCAGATTGAGGGTTTCTCGACTATTTTTTCCCATGGAGTGCCTCACGGCTCAATCACCGTGCCTTCAAATTTCCATTAAACTCTGGTTTCATTAGAAAATGTTCCGTAGACTGAATTTTTAAGGCTGAACGAAGCAGCAGAGATCGCTGATGAAGGCAGATTAGGAAAAAAAGCTGAGATGGGGATTTTTCTCGTATCACCTCCTCGGGATGCCTCGGGGATCGAAATCGTAACCGTTAAATTCACATTTTTCATTACAAATAAATAAATTGCTCCATAATAAGTGCTTTTACGTTATAAGAACGCAAAAATGCCAGATTGAGGGTTTCTCGAGTATTTTTTCCCATGGAGTGCCTCACGGCTCAATCACCGTGCCTTCAAATTTCCATTAAACTCTGGTTTCATTAGAAAATGTTCCGTAGACTGAATTTTTAAGGCTGAACGAAGCAGCAGAGATCGCTGATGAAGGCAGATTAGGAAAAAAAGCTGAGATGGGGATTTTTTCTCGTAACACCTCCTCGGGATGCCTCGGGGATCGAAATCGTAACCGTTAAATTCACAATTTTTCATTACAAATAAATAAATTGCTCCATAATAAGTGCTTTTACGTTATAAGAACGCAAAAATGCCAGATTGAGGGTTTCTCGAGTATTTTTTCCGATGGAGTGCCTCACGGCTCACTCACCGTGCCTTCAAATTTCCATCAAACTCTGGTTTCATTAGAAAATGTTCCGTAGACTGAATTTTTAAGGCTGAACGAAGCAGCAGAGATCGCTGATGAAGGCAGATTAGGAAAAAAAGCTGAGATGGGGATTTTTCTCGTATCACCTCCTCGGGATGCCTCGGGGATCGAAATCGTAACCGTTAAATTCACATTTTTCATTACAAATAAATAAATTGCTCCATAACAAGTGCTTTTACGTTATAAGAACGCAAAAATATCAGATTGAGGGTTTCTCGAGTATTTTTTCCCATGGAGTGCCTCACGGCTCAATCACCGTGCCTTCAAATTTCCATTAAACTCTGGTTTCATTAGAAAATGTATCGTAGGCTGAATTTTTAAGGCTGAACGAAGCAGCAGAGATCGCTGATGAAGGCAGACTAGAAATAAAAAAGCTGAGATGGGGATTTTTCTCGTAGCACCTCCTCGGGATGCCTCGGGGATCGAAATCGTAACCGTTAAATTCACATTTTTCATTACAAATAAATAAATTGCTCCATAATAAGTGCTTTTACGTTATAAGAACGCAAAAATGCCAGATTGAGGGTTTCTCGAGTATTTTTTCCCATGGAGTGCCTCACGGCTCAATCACCGTGCCTTCAAATTTCCATTAAACTCTGGTTTCATTAGAAAATGTTCCGTAGACTGAATTTTTAAGGCTGAACGAAGCAGCAGAGATCGCTGATGAAGGCAGATTAGGAAAAAAAGCTGAGATGGGGATTTTTTTCGTATCACCTCCTCGGGATGCCTCGGGGATCGAAATCGTAACCGTTAAATTCACATTTTTCATTACAAATAAATAAATTGCTCCATAATAAGTGCTTTTACGTTATAAGAACGCAAAAATGCCAGATTGAGGGTTTCTCGAGTATTTTTTCCCATGGAGTGCCTCACGGCTCAATCACCGTGCCTTCAAATTTCCATTAAACTCTAGTTTCATTAGAAAATGTTCCGTAGACTGAATTTTTAAGGCTGAACGAAGCAGCAGAGATCGCTGATGAAGGCAGATTAGGAAAAAAAGCTGAGATGGGGATTTTTTTCGTATCACCTCCTCGGGATGCCTCGGGGATCGAAATCGTAACCGTTAAATTCACATTTTTCATTACAAATAAATAAATTGCTCCATAACAAGTACTTTTACGTTATAAGAACGCAAAAATGTCAGATTGAGGGTTTCTCGAGTATTTTTTCCCATGGAGTGCCTCACGGCTCAATCACCGTGCCTTCAAATTTCCATTAAACTCTGGTTTCATTAGAAAATGTATCGTAGGCTGAATTTTTAAGGCTGAACGAAGCAGCAGAGAACGCTGATGAAGGCAGACTAGAAATAAAAAAGCTGAGATGGGGATATTTTTCTCGTAGCACCTCCTCGGGATGCCTCGGGGATCGAAATCGTAACCGTTAAATTCACATTTTTCATTACAAATAAATAAATTGCTCCATAACAAGTGCTTTTACGTTATAAGAACGCAAAAATGTCAGATTGAGGGTTTCTCGAGTATTTTTTCCCATGGAGTGCCTCACGGCTCAATCACCGTGCCTTCAAATTTCCATTAAACTCTGGTTTCATTAGAAAATGTATCGTAGGCTGAATTTTTAAGGCTGAACGAAGCAGCAGAGAACGCTGATGAAGGCAGACTAGAAATAAAAAAGCTGAGATGGGGATTTTTCTCGTAGCACCTCCTCGGGATGCCTCGGGGATCGAAATCGTAACCGTTAAATTCACATTTTTCATTACAAATAAATAAATTGCTCCATAACAAGTGCTTTTACGTTATAAGAACGCAAAAATGTCAGATTGAGGGTTTCTCGAGTATTTTTTCCCATGGAGTGCCTCACGGCTCAATCACCGTGCCTTCAAATTTCCATTAAACTCTGGTTTCATTAGAAAATGTTCCGTAGGCTGAATTTTTAAGGCTGAACGAAGCAGCAGAGAACGCTGATGAAGGCAGACTAGAAATAAAAAAGCTGAGATGGGGATTTTTCTCGTAGCACCTCCTCGGGATGCCTCGGGGATCGAAATCGTAACCGTTAAATTCACATTTTTCATTACAAATAAATAAATTGCTCCATAACAAGTGCTTTTACGTTATAAGAACGCAAAAATGTCAGATTGAGGGTTTCTCGAGTATTTTTTCCCATGGAGTGCCTCACGGCTCAATCACCGTGCCTTCAAATTTCCATTAAACTCTGGTTTCATTAGAAAATGTATCGTAGGCTGAATTTTTAAGGCTGAACGAAGCAGCAGAGAACGCTGATGAAGGCAGACTAGAAATAAAAAAGCTGAGATGGGGATTTTTCTCGTAGCACTTCCTCGGGATGCCTCGGGGATCAAAATCGTAACCGTTAAAATTACAATTTTTTCGGAAATCGGAAGACACTTTTTCTTATCACTGCATTATTTCTAATTTTTAGGTAAACAATATTTACATCATCAAGATCATTTCCTCGGTTGTGGTTGGAATTAAGTTTTGCCTTAATGCCGATGTCGGTAACACTAGAAGGCCGCATGTGTGTCGGTTGTTGTCCCCTCTCTCCCCGTTCAGGCTTTCATCTTTCAGGCATTTTTCAGTGACAAATGACTTTATAAAAAGACCCACCCTTTAATACGAACAAGTGCATCTGGTAACGCCCCGCACGTTACAAAAAAACACCTTCTGAATTATGGAAAGTACGAGCCGTAAATAATTTTTTATTCGATTTTAATTTTTTTTCCCTTCCCACCCGCCACCAGCTAACTAACAACACGCATGTGTTATTATTAGTCTATCACTGTAAAATGTGCATGTATTAAAAGTGACGGGAACGAAATGTTTTCATTACCTTATCTGTAATAATACTCTTACACGTAATTAAACAGATAAAATCGACCTTGAGTGCGGTCGCGCGGTCTTTCGGAGAAGACTCTAATAAATAATGAGAGAGGCTACCATCAGTCAGTAGAGATGTATAAGAATGTAATAATTTTTTCACCCCATCACTTGCCATTTGCAGTCGGTCCTGCACTTGCGATATGATATAAACATTAGGCATATAAATATAGAACTTGAAGTCTCCTGCATCTCGCCGTGGTACACTTCTTCATTTCTGGCTCGCTTTGAACACGTGTGACGTCCAGGAAAAAATTCACCCGAGAAAAAATCGACTCGGTAAAAACGACTCCAGTCGCAAGCGTGCATGGATGTTTTTACTTGAAATAATCATTTGTTTATTCTTCATACTCGCTCGCTCTTGTACTTTTATTTATAAACAGAGTCCTCGAGGTATTACGAAATCGGTTATAACACCCCGAAAGACTATAATACGTCAACCACCAACTTTAACCCGATTAGTTCTTAATTCAACTCAATTTTTTTTATGCAATTGGAGACTCAAGCTGGACTCTCAGGTGGTGAGGGTAACACGAGAAGGATGGAAAAAGAGCCTTTCTGGAGTTTTTTTCTAACGTACCTTTTTCGACGGTATATCTACTGTTTCGTTCATACTTAAAAATTCACTCTACGAAGCATTTTTTAATGAAATCAGAATGTAATGTAAATTTGAAGGTACTATGATTGAGCCGTGAGGAACTCCATGGAAAAAAAATACTCGAGATACTCTCAATATGACATTTTTGCATTCACATTACTCAAAGTACTCATTTATGAAGCGATTTTATTTATTTATAACGAAAATTAGTAAGTTATAAAGGTTACGATTTCGATCCTCGAGACATCCCTTGGAGGTGATAAGAGAAAAAAAATCATCATCTATGCGTTTTTTTTTTTTAAATCAGCCTGGCGGTCTTTGCTGTTTACTTAATTCTTGAAAGTTCAGTCTACGAAACATTTTTTAATGAAATCTGAGTGTAATGAAAATTTGAAAGCGCTTTGATTGAGCCGTGAGGCACTCCATTGAAAACATAACCGGACAAAGTGTGTTTTTCTAAATTTCAATCTAAAACAATATTAGAAAGCAATTTTTATTGATGTATAATGAAAAAAATGTTTATGGAGATTTGGAGGTAACGTTAACGATTCTTGACGTATCTTAAAGAGTTGAAACCTTAAAAAAAAGAAACCTTTTTTTCATAAAATAACTCGAAAAATGTTTTTCTCAATCTCCGGTTAGTTCGAATTTTGTTCACAAGCTGCGGGTTATGTCGCATTTTTTTCACAAACTCCGGTCAGCTTGCGATTTTTTTTTGTTCACAAAATCCGGGTAGGTACTTCGTTTTTTTTTTCAAATTTCGGCTACCTCGCAATTTTTTTCACAAACTCCGGACTAGCTCACAATTTTTTTCACAAGCTGCTGTTATCTGCATTTTTTTTCAGCAACCTCCGTTTATCTTGCAATTTTTTTCACAAACTCCGCTTATCTCGCATTTTTTTCGCAAACTTCGGCTACCTCGCATATTTTTTCGCTTAACTCCGGATTCGTGCAATTTTTTTCACAGACTCCAGCGACCTCGCATTTTTTTTTCACAAACTCATGCTACCTCGATTTTTTTTTCACAAAACTTTGGTTATCTTCCATATGTATCACAAACTCTGGATTGGCTCGCAACTTTTTTCACAAACTCGGCTTATCTCTCCTTTTTTTCACAAACTCCAGCTACCACGCATTTTTTCACTCAAAACTCCGGGTATCTTGAAATTTTTTTTCGCAGACTTCAGCTACCTCGCATTTTTTTTCACAAACTCAGGCTACCTCGATTTTTGTGTCTCAAAACTCCGAGTATCTTGTAATTTTTTTTCACAAACTCCACTTATCTCGCATTTTTTCACAAACTCCCGACTACCTCGCATATTTTTCGCAAAACTCCGAGTATTTTGTAATTATTTCACAAACTCCGGATTGGCTTGCAATAACTTTTTTCATAAACTCCGCTTGTATCGCATTTTTTCACAAACTCCCGGCTACTTCGCATATTTTTTCGCTTCACTCCGGGTATTTTGCAAGCTCCGAATTAGCTCACAATTTTTTCCACAAACTCCGGGTATCGTGAATTTTTTTTCGCAGACTTCAGCGACCTCGATTTTTTTTTCATAAACTCCGGGTAGCTCAAAAAAAAAATCACAAATTCTTACTAGCAAATATGTTTGTTACAAACTCCAGTCTCGATATCTTTTTTCACAAACTCCGATTAAATCCAGTTTTTTTCACAGACTCCACTTATCCCGCATTTTTTCACAAACTCCCGGCTGCCTCGCATATTTTTCGCAAAACTTCCAGTATTATGTAATTATTTCACAAACTCCGGATTGGCTCGCAATAATTTTTTTCACAAACTCCGCTTATCTCGCATTTTTTCACAAACTCCCGGCTACCTCGCATATTTTTTCGCAAAACTCCGAGTATTTTGTAATTCTCCGGATAGCTTACGATTTTTTTTCACAAAATCCGGGTAGGTACTTCGTTTTTTTTTTAAATTTCGGCTACCTCGCAATTTTTTTCACAAACTCCGGACTAGCTCACATTTTTTTTCACAAACTGCGGTTATTTTGAATTTTCTCACAAACTCCGCTTATCTCGCATTTTTCCATTTTTTTCGCAAACTTCGGCTACCTCGCATATTTTTTCGCTTAACTCCGGATTCGTGCAATTTTTTTCACAGACTCCAGCGACCTAATATATTTTCACAAACTCATGCTACCTCGAAGTTTTTTTTTTCACAAAACTTTGGTTATCTTCAATTTTTATCACAAACTCTGGATTGGCTCGCAACTTTTTTCACAAACTCGGCTTATCTCTCCTTTTTTTCACAAACTCCAGCTACCACGCATTTTTTCACTCAAAACTCCGGGTATCTTGCAATTTTTTTCGCAGACTTCAGCTACCTCGCATTTTTTTTTCACAAACTCAGGCTACCTCGATTTTTGTGTCTCAAAACTCCGGGTATCTTGTAATTTTTTTTCACAAACTCCACTTATCTCGCATTTATTCCACAAACTCACGGCTACCTCGCATATTTTTTCGCAAAACTCCGAGTATTTTGTAATTATTTCACAAACTCCGGATTGGCTCGCAATAACTTTTTTCACAAACTCCGCTTATATCGCATTTTTTCACAAACTCCCGGCTGCCTCGCATATTTTTTCGCAAAACTCCGAGTATTTTGTAATTATTTCACAAACTCCGGATTGGCTCGCAATAAATTTTTTCACAAACTCCGCTTATATCGCATTTTTTCACAAACTCCCGGCTACCTCGAATATTTTGTCGCAAAACTCCGAGTATTGTGTAATTATTTCACAAACTCCGGATTGGCTCGCAATAATTTTTTTCACAAACTCCGCTTATCTCCGGGATACTCCGGGATACTAAATACACTCCGGGTATTTTGCAATTATTTCACAAGCTCAGAATTAGCTCGCAATTTTTTCCACAAACTCCGGGTATCGTGAAATTTTTTCGCACACTTCAGCGAATTAGAATTTTTTTTTCACAAACTCCGGTTAGCTCGAGTTTTCCTTACCTACTCCGGTTTGACCAATTTTTTTTTCACAAACTCCGCTTATCTCGCATTTTTACACAAATTCCCGGCTATACCTCGCATATTTTTTCGCAAAACTCCGAGTATTTTGAAATTATTATCCAAACTCCGGATTAGCTCTCAACTTTTTTCATAAACTCCGCTTATCTCGCTTTTTTTCAAAACTCCGGCTACCTCGCAATTTTTTTCACAAACTCCGGTTAGTTCGAAAATTACAGCTTAAAAACAACAATAAAGCTCTCTGAAAGACCAACTCAGAAATGGTCTGGCGCTGGTGAAGATAGAGACATGGACGTTTCTATGTAATTTCAGCTCATCAGCCTGATCATAGTTTCGCTAAGCTTCTTTTTTTAAACTCACTCTAAATGAAGCAATTTTAAAATTATAGGATAGGTAATAAAAAAGTTGCATGATGCTTAATTAAATTGATGCCCGTTATAGAGTCTTGAGGTACTCCATAGGGGTATTACTGCAAAAATTACCGCAAAAAAATGTCCTAATTTTATCAAGCAGTTTTCTTTTACTTTTTCTTAAATATTTAAAAAAAGTGGTAATTGCGGCACTCCAAAGAATACTTAATTCAAAGCAGCTGATTTCAGATCAGGAATTTCAGGAATAATGAAAAAAAAACATAAATAGTGAAGTGTAAACTATCGAGCCCTGTGGCACTCCATGGTGGTGCCAAGACAAATTAGCTTCGAATTGAAGTATTTTTTCGATTTCCTAGTACTACGTTGGTACTAATTTTAGTAAATTAGTCTTTTAATCAAGCTCCAGGGTAATTTTTCAAAAGAATCGTTTCAAGAAAAATTATAATTTTTTATTTAACCCCTCGTATATTTTTTATCAAGACACATTAATTAACCGAGAAGTGATGTGGTAATATATCACCCTGTATACTGATTATGATATTACATTTATTTATTGTACACATACACATGTGTCTCGGTATAAAACGAACCCAGCTGCGCCAGAATAGGCCATTGTTTTTTTTCTGGAGAGTAGCTCGCGACTGTCTTGTTGAAGTACTGGTGCTAGAATCGATCCGGGGGATAAACGCTGTCATGTAGCGTAGGTAGTCTTATTTTAAAAATTACATAAATATCACAATAAAAATAACTCCCGTGCCGATGGGCTGGAATAAGTGGAGCTAGAAGAGCAAAAAATCTGGACGCCTAATTATGGAGATCTGCTTAGACTCAATTAATTCAATCAAGATAGTGTCCAGGAAAAATTGCTCTTTTCTAGTCGTCTTTATGTTTTGGAGTACCTCAAGGTTGAGTTATTGGGGCTCAAATATTACTACTATTGTTGTCTAAATTTAATTAATTTATCAAAGAAACAGGTAGCTTTCTCGTTTGGTGTTCATTATTTCTAGAATGAGGGAAGAAATATTTATTTTACGTAGACGCTTGTAAGAATTTTTTCAGGATTTAGGGAAAAATATTAACACCCTTCGTCCCAATTAAGAAAACACAGAAAAAAACGTCTCATATTATCATAAACTGACTGGTATGGTCGAGTTTTTAAACATTCTTCCCTGTTTTTTTTTTTTTTTTACTTAACCCTATCCGAGTCGCTGCGACAGCCGTGAGGGAAAAAAAAACGTCTCCAGAAGAACGCACATGATAAATATAAAACACTGTAAATGGGTAAAAATCATCATATCCTATATACGTCCCGACGACACGGCTCATTTGTCATTTTTCGTTACCCTCCATCCCTCTCTCGCTGACTGTAACGCTTCGTCTTAGCTCTCTGTCACAGAGACAAGTGCTTAAGCAGTGGAGTGGATGGGTGTCGGGTTACTGTTGAAACAAAAAAGGAATCGTCCACGTGCATTTATCCAATCAAGAGAGAGGGATGGAGAGGAGAAAGGGCTGTTGATGCTAGTGTTAGCTAGAAATAATAATCTTTAATAATAATAATAATAATAATATTAATATTTAAATGAAATAGCGTGTCAAAAATTTTTTTGGTCTAATCTTCATTTTCCCCCCTTTCTCTCTGCAAGCAAAGAAACATACAAATCAGTTCAAGTGGTACGGGAATTGAATTTTTTGGCAACTCACAGTTTCTCCCCTTTTATCGTTGACCTCGATCACGCTGACCAATTGATTGGAAGCAGAGTAAGGGGTCGCCCTCGTGCATTCGTACACCGAAGTCCTTTCGACGCCAATCATTGAAACGACGATATCGTGCGCCACCGTTTGGATGTATTGCCTCTTTTGCGCGTCTTTGGCGCGCAGGAAGTTGTCTGCAGAAAATACGTTCAGCGTTCCGGCGATGGAATCTACGGGCTGAATTTGTATCGTTATCATTTTTT
The DNA here is from genome assembly GCA_910589415.1 of Malachius bipustulatus. Classification (NCBI taxonomy): domain Eukaryota; kingdom Metazoa; phylum Arthropoda; class Insecta; order Coleoptera; family Melyridae; genus Malachius; species Malachius bipustulatus. The sequence goes on along the minus strand of OU342638.1, from coordinate 36,766,548 downwards.
TATTGTCACTGTGAGTGATGTTTTATCTCTCTTTATCTTGGTCAACCTGAATCGAGCAAAACAGATGTGACCTAGCTCTTTTAGCAAAAGTTTTGTCCACTTACATCCAAACTGTAACCAATGCAGAAATCATCAAATGATAAGTCCTTGAAAAGATCCTTCGTTGCTGCCGGTTTTTTCTCACCCAACCAGAACAGATCATGTCTGTTGAACCCAATAACTTCGCTCGCGTGTCTCTTACCTACAAGCTTGAGACCTGTAAGTGGTGTGAAGTAATTTAGGTTAATGTCATCGTAAATGTAAGTCGCGTCAACTCTCAAATGTTGTAGCTGCAATGGGAAAACGAACAATAATTACTACAGAGCTCTGGTAGTTTTCCTCAAATACTTATACTTGCAGTAATAAGGAGCTTGCGTTATAACAAAGTTTGGTCTTGAAGGCAATTATTGTTTTAATTGCGTGGGCTCGGAACGGGTAGGTGTAACATTCATGGTAAGCTCGCGCCTGAGGAATGTGACCTGCAAGCAAACGTAAGATAAGACATTCGATTGCCCAAAGATTGCAACCTAGCACCAATTCACCTGTAAGAAAGTTGACGTTCTTGATAGTTTGCTTGATTTGTTTATAAAGCGTGTTGAGAATTTCGTGGTCAGTTTTGAATTCTTTTTCTTTCACAGCCGGAGAGAATTTGAGAGGAGGTATCTCGTTCTTGTAGGCGAATTTACCACCTACGGTCACATGAGAAGGCCAACGGTTCTCTTCACCATCATAAGCTACCACGTGGTACTCCACGTCACTGAAATAAATAAAACCACTTTGAATATACCCTTTGAAGCGAGACGAAACAATATTGATTACCTGATTCCTTTGCTAAGCAGCCCTTTGGTGATTTTCAGGATCACCGGTTGCGCTAGTTCTTTGTAAATCTTCTCAACTTCACTCACTGTCTGGACAAAGACAACGATATCAGCAGCTTTTCCCGGAGTCTTCACCGTGAACATTTCGCCATAATTGTGTGGTTTGTCTGCATTGTGACATTGCACTGTGGATACAAATGGAGCATGTAAAGTGAGCGGCATTAAAACAATTCTGAAGATACTCACAGAATCTGGCCGGCACTGATATGGGCGATCCTCTGACTCGACAAGCGGCCACGTAAGCGCTAACTATCGATCTCTGGATTCCTTTGTTTCCGAGCGTTTTTCCATGTTCGCAAGCGGCCTTGAAATCGGCTGGATCGACTAGCGGGAAGCAAGCAACGAGGTCGGAGTCCCCGCCGAACAATTTGGAGCACTCCGGAGACGATTTCTGTTCAAGTCCTTCCACCGCTTTGACGACAGGACACTTCTCTTGGAGCTTGTAAGAGTTGGCGAAGTCTGATTCCGAAGCTGTGATCTTTCCGGACGGTTGAATAAAGTCATCGTACGGTTCATTGTTTCCGTTACCTATTTAGTAATAAGTTGCTGCATCAACGGATAATTTACCAAAATACCAGAAGAATGAACGAAGAATGGAATAATAAAAAGAACTGATGTGATTTTTAACATTATAATAAGATGTCGATTAATATAAATTAAGTGATGATTTGTTACCTAACAGTCCTCGGAGCTTTCCGTGGTAGTATCCGGACACCTGAACGGAGCATCCATTCAAATCGGGACTGCAGATCGCGTGCAGACCCCAGATCGATCTCAGATGGATCGCATAATTGTCCCTGTACACCGAAATGCATCCGGCCCTCTTGGGCAGCTCTGCTGAACCTGCAAGTCACAAAGAATTGATCAATAAGGAGCTTCTAGAAAGGCCTTGGTGATTCTTACCGCCATTGAAAGTGACCTGACCATTCTTCTTGTAATTGATGACGTCATCTCCGTTAGATATGGTGAGAGATACGAGTTGGCCGTCTTTAAGGGTACCGACGAGGGTGAAGTGCTGCGAGGAACTCGAGTCGCCCACAAGGAGATAGTTGCATTTTCCCGGGAAGGCGATCTGTTTGCCGTCGAAGGTGAAGAAGTTGTCTCCTCCGGCGATGACACCGTGCACTAGAAACGGTAATCGTTAATCAAAAGCGGCAGCAGGAACAAAATAATGTACTTACGAGGAGATGGTGGGATTAGATCTCTTGGGTTCAGTGACAAAGCCGAGAGGATTCCCTTGAAAGACGTCAAATCGTTGGAGGTGATGTAAGCAAAGGGTGAGAAGTGGACCGCCGCAACTTTCGGGAGCCGCGAGAAGAGTTTTGTGAAGACTGGCAGCTGTAATTAAACCAAAAGTTACCAAAATGTTACGGAAATTTCAAAAACCGTCAGCTCACTTTAATCGAATCGAGTTCTGGTACTTCTTGCTGCTTCAACATTACAATAATGAACCTCTTGATGGATTCGTAGGTGTATTCGAAGATCTGTTCGATTACTGCGACGTTATCGACCGACTCATTAGCCAATTTCTTCTCGATGTAGCCGGTGATCAGGCCGACCAATTCTTTCAGCTCAGGTGTCGGTGCGACTTCCTTGAGGGCCGTTGCTAGATTCTTGAAGGCTTTATGGAAGACTTCCGGTTTCGTAAGTGATGGCAAAATGTTCTGCAATGATTAGACCAGGTATATGAAGCAGGGAGGGGCAAATGCTGTGAAATAAACAGACCTGGTGATAGAAATCCCTGATTTCTCCAAAGATCGGCAACTCGCTAAGTTCCTTAAAGATGACTTGCGCTTGTCTCTGGATTATGCCGTAAGTTTCCTGGTAGAACTTCACCAACAGTTTCCCGATTTCCTGACTGAGTTGGTTCAAGACGGCCGAGAGTTGCTGGAACTCCGCTTGATGCGCTTCGAAGATGGGCGCGATTTTCACGTTGACACTTGAAAATTTTTCCCTAATCGCGTCTAAGTACTGTTGCTTCAGTTCAATGAGTTTCTTGGAGAAATCTTGGAATTTCGGGAGGAGTTCTTTCTGAAGACTGGTGGATAACGAGTTGGCCGTTTCTTGAATCGTCTTGAAAATCACAGAAGCAACTTCGCCGAATGTGTGTAGGATCGAAGCTGCGGTTCTGATGATCATTGCAAAGACGCTTTGACTGGAACATAAAAAAATATAGTAGTGGGAGACCAGACCAGAAGAGAAGTTTTTTTGTTCAGGCCTGATGGTGCTAATACGAAATTACGAACGCCGATCAATTCTGTACGGAGACAAGACAAATGAGAGGTGGTTCAACCAGTATCTATCAGTTGGGGATCAATTCGTGTTGAAATATGGTCCGGAAAGTGGTTAGTTGGAATTTTGGTGCCCATCGAGTTAGCAACGGTGGCCAAAAGTGGATATCTATGACCAGGAGTGAGAGAGTAGTCGAAGGTCAATAGCAAAGGAGTAGTGTGGGAGCGCTTGTCGCATTGTACCGTTTGAAGCCTTATTGTTATCAGTGTACTGGCAAGACTCACGTTGTTTCGAAGAGTTGTTTGATGTTCTTGTCGGAGAGTAGTTCTTTTTTGATCAGGCTCGCCTCCCTCATGTACTTGTCAATCACTGGCTGCAAGTTTTGCGTTTTATTCGCCAAAGCTTTGATATTATCGATTTCCTTTATTAACAATTCGAACCAATCGTTGACCAACGTCTTGAGCGAGGTAAACTTCTCGCTCCCTCTAACTTTGATCCTCTCTAAAATCCCTTTGATGGTCTCTGCGTGGACTTCATAGGAAGGTTTGAGGAAGTTGCTCTGACTCAACCCTAAAGAAGCAGTCGCGATGGGGCTCTTCGTGACTCTATCTTGGAGAACATACGCTTCGAAGTTTGCTTCTTTGCCGGCTTCATATGCGGCGATTGCGTGGAGGATATCATTTTTACCTAAAAAATCTCTCCAAGTCAAAAACAACCCTGTTCTCCCGTGCTTAAAAAATAACTCACCAACGCGCCGAAGAGTCGTGTGAATTTTCTTCAAGTCGGTCACCACGATTTCCTGAAGGAGAGGGACGACAAGAGCTCCGGACACCTGATTGGACAGTTTGATCTCCTGCTGATTCGGATATGTCCTGTCGTGAACGGCTTTGAGCAGCTCGTTGTTGAGCAACTTGGCGGAGAAATCGGCGTGAGCAATGCCTGCGTTCAGCTCGATCCTCGAGTCAAACTGCGATTCTCCGACGTTGTAATTGAAGCTGTGAAGATACTTCACACTTGGAGGCTCTCTGTGAATCGAAGCGTCGAAATCGTAGACGATATTTTCGCCGAATCCTTCGCTCTTAACCTCGAAGTAGTTTTTGAGCTGCGCTCCGACTTTGTCCCCGACCAGGGCTGCTTTGCCGTAGAACGTAATTTTCTGGTTCTCTTGCTCGAAAAAATCGAGAATTATTTTGTTCTCTTTACCATACAGGGCATCCTGGATTTTGCTACTACTGAAATAGACTTGGAGAGGCTGGAAAGATAGCTCAGATTAGTAATGAAGGTGTAAATGAAGGATGTCCCCACAGATCATAACCAACTCACCCTCTGAAGCGCTGAATCGGAAAGGGACAAACTTCCCTCAACTGTCTGTTTGGTTTTATCTGTTCTCAGATTTCCAGCAAGGGAAGTTTTCTCGTTCGGTCTGTTCCTCTTGTCAAGATACAGAGCGATTTCACCATGCACGTCGATCGATTGAGATAGTCGCTCGGGGTAAGACGACGCGGCTTCCAAAGATATAACTCTCTTAGGCGTCGACAGGGAAATTTCTGCTTCTTTTGGATGGACGTAGACGCTGTACTGATATTTGTTGTTCTCCTGGCTTTGGAAATGGACGTCCACCGAGTGATCCAGGATATACCCCTGTCTGCTGGTGACAGCTTTCAAGCCGAACTCGTGGGAGAAGCCCAACTTACGCAGGTCGATCGCGATTTCCAGCTCGTGGCTGAAGTGGTCGATTTCTGCAAGAGATTCGTTAAATCGACCGAGGCGTGAGACTTTGACCGTGACTTACCGTTGACCAGAAGTTTCGAATTGATTTCAACGTGGGCGCATTCTTTCTTCTCCTCGCAGTAAGAGTGAGCGATCCGGAATTGCTTGTTCGTCACTCTGAGCTCCGCGTCGACGGCTTCGTTTCCTAGCCCCGCATCGAAAGAGATTTCCATGCCGGATTCTCCGTTCTTCTCGTGGACTAAAGTTTGTCGGATGAACTTGAACGTCGCCGCTTTGTTCTGGTCTTTAACTTTGAAGTTGCCTGAGCCTTCGATGATCAATTTGCCGTTTTCTTCGTGAGATGTGTACGAAGTGCTGATGGAAGATTGTTAGAGGTTGAGATAAATCGTCGCCGAGGCGATTGACAAAGGACTTACCTTCCGGCCACTAAGACCTTGTTGTCTGATTTGACGTTCACGTTAAGTCTCCTGGCGCCCTTATTGAGTTTATTGTGGATTTCCAGCACGACCTTGTTGAGCTTCAAATTGGGAGAGTTGACTGAGACTTTGATCCCGAAATCGTCGACGGCTTCCATATCGATCCCACCTTCTAGCAAGAAGTTATACTGCTGACACACCAACTGAAAGGCAAGTAAGGGTAGTCAGTTAGGAGGGGGAAGTCTTTTCATTCAGTTCTGTTAACTAACCTTTCCTTCACCGGCGAATCGTTTGTTAGTATTCTTGGTCACCTTCAGCAGGATTTGCTGGAGTTTTCCTTCGGGACTCGTGAGCTTAACTTCGAGACTAGGAGTGTGTTCAGAGACGACCAAGTTGTTCGAAAACACCCACTTCCTACCGTCGCAAGAGTACTCAACTTCTCCTTGGAAGTGCCTGTTGTCGGGTGCCTTCTTTCCGTGGATGGATATAACGTTAACTTTATGAGAGTCGAGCGGGAGATTGACCGTTATGACGACTTTTCCTTCATTGTTGTTGGGGTGGTTGACGTTGACGCCTGCTTTCCCCTCCTTATTCCCATACTTGGCCGAGACTTCTCCGTGGTACTGATGTTCTTTTCGGTCGAACTTACCTCCCAGAGAGATCGGCTCCAGTTTATTCAAGTTCAAGTCGAGCTAAAGGAAATTCATATTTTACAAAGAGCAAGAGACAAATGCATTGCGACTCACGTTGGCTTGGCCTTCTTGCTTGTCGATGGCTGCTGAAGTGGTCAGTTGCAGATTCACGGGGTTGGCCTGCAAAATTGATGGTATAAACAATTACGGTCCAGGTTATTAGTACTGCGGTACGTCCAGTGCAAGTCAAGTTTTAGCTTAGTTCAAAGCAACTTTTACTCAAGAAGATACATACGTTGTCGATAAACAGAGTGACCTCCCCGTTCGCTTCGTGCTTTCCTCCCTCGCTCTGCGGTTTCTGGAGTGAGCCAGACGCGTTCGCTTTGAACGATTTCAGGTTCTGGTGCGGCGTGTTGATCTCAATTTCGACTTTCGTAGTGCGAAGGGCACCTTCTCCGTGGAAGTCGTATTTCCCTTTAAATTTAATCGATAAACATTTTTGTCTACAAACTATCCATTTGAGACATTTACCGAATACTTTGGCGCCGAATTCAGGTCCCCAGGAAACGACGAATTTGTTCGATCCGGCCTGGTTCTTGTACGTGGAAGTGTAAGAGGCTTCGATCGGTGCCTTGAGAATTGAACCGTAGAGCTTGCCCTGCAGATGAGAATATTTGTTAGGACTTGCGAAAAATTTTCGTGAAGGAGTAAGGAGAAAAGACTTACAGAGATTTCAGCGTTGATTGAGTCATCTTGAGGGATCCTTTTGAGTACCAAATCACCGTTGATGTTTTTGCCTTCACCGTTTTCGACCGAGAAGGTTCCATCGAAATTGTACAAGCCGTTTCGTAGATTTCGGACATTCGTGTCCTTCACGTTAGTCTTGATAATGATTTTGACTCCATGGGCTTTTTTCATACTGCGGTACTCCGCAGCAGCGACCCAATGGATGCTTATGATGTCATACACCTCCCTGAAGTCTCTAGTTAGTTTAGCCGCGACGTATTGTTGACCAGGGAATATTAAATCGAACTCCCCGTTTTGCGTCCCATTGAAGAACTGTCCCTCGATGTCACCTTTAAAGTTACCCTCGAACACTTGCCCGAACACGTCGATCATATTCCTTGGAAGATATGAAGATTAGAAGCCTTCTCTGAATAAGCAGCAAGCCCAAGAGATACTCACTTCGAGTCTAAATTTTGGGAAGTAACTTGGTTCTGGGTGGAGAAATAAATCTTCTTCGCAGGGTCTTGGCTGAAGACCGGGTAGAGGGAGATGTCGATGTTGACGGTCGGTCTCTTGAAGGTGAAAGTCGTTTCGGCCTTGACCGAACGTTTCATTGATTCAGCCTCGATCAAAATGTCGCCATTGCCGGCACCTTGGTTTGCTTTGATCTGGCCGTTGATTATTAGGAGTCCTTTCAGGTTAACCTGTAACGGGAATGTAAGCCCAAAATTTTCCAAAATTGCTTGAAACAAACCTTGATGTTCCCGTTCGCGTTTCCGTCGCGATTGGCTTTTAGGAATGCGTCCAAGTAGACGTTTCCTCCGGTTGCTACCTTGGAAGCCGCATCCAAATCGTTTTGATTTAAGTTGAAGACCAAGTTGACTCTGCGAAAAAGATTGGGTCGTGACGGAAGAAAAAACGATTTATTTCACGGAATGGACTTACTCGAATAGATTGCTATGAGTGGGGAGCTTTACTTTTAAATCGGCACCAAGTTTGATATCTTTTGGGTGGATCTTATGTCTAATTTCACCGATAACCTCACTTATTTTATCATCCAAAACTAAGGAATTCTCCACATTGCCCTTGTGCCCGAAGTATTTTCGCTTAGCTTTATGTTCGCTCCGATGATTGAACCCTTCGTAATGGTAATCTCGTCGCTGCTTTTTGTAGAACTCACCCTCAACAGCGATCTTGAAGAGCGGATACGAGAATTTATTCTTCAACGCAACTTTGTAGTCGTCTTTATTGTTAACTCGGTTGGTGTACTTGGAGCTGAAGTCGATGATGTGCGTCTTGGAGCTCAAGTCTTTCCCGTGGACGAACTGCAAGGTCACTTCGTACTCGCCTTCCACTCGATCGACCTTCAGGTCGTGCTTTAAGTGGAAGTTCATGGTCGGTCTGATGGTGTTCTGGAATTCCGCGTCAAGCTTGAGGTTGCGATCGTCGAACATTACCCTTCCTGAAAATTAAAAGGGATTAGGTGCATTGTTCGGGGTGGTTTGAATGCTGATAAGTACCTTTGAACGATCCCGATTGATCTCCGTTTGAAACAGATACGTCACAATTGAATTCCGGTTTGTTAGGATCTTTCCCGAAGTGTCCGTTAACGGTTATTGTTTTTTTGTCTGGGATGATAATTTGGATGTTTTCGATGGTGAACATTGTTCCTTCCACTATAACTTGCCCGTCGATGCGATATGGTGAAGACTTGATCTCTGAGGGAAAGAAAGTTTCAAACGTTTTCTAACCTTTACCGAATAGTTCTTACCGTGATCTTGCGGAGTCTTATATTCCAGTACGGGTCGATAAACTGTCTTTGGTCCACTTTCCAGGATCACAAGACCGGCCTTACCGTAGTATTCATTGGGTCCGTACTTAAACCTCGCAGTCACAGCTTTCTCGTTCGTGGTCGCGACGATTCTTCCTTCGGCCACCACAGAAATTACCGGTGATGTCATGGTTCCTTTTAGATAAATTTCGGGCGCCAAAAAGCCTTCCAGATCGAGACTGACTTTCGGATTGGAAGCTTTGTCGAGCACTTCCAATTTGAAAACAGCACCAAACTTCCCAGGTTCTGAAACGTTAAAGACATGAACAATAAGAAGAAGTAACGAGGATGGTGATATGTACAAAGATTAACTAAGAAACGAACCGTTGAAGTTGTCCTGATGGTAATGGTACACGCTGACGTCATCTCTCTGAATGGCGACCTTAATTTTGGCATCGCCAGACAAGGGGAAAGGTAGCACCGATACTTTTTTGCCGCTGACGTTATAGTCGACGCAAAAAGTTAACTCGACGTAAGGGGAGAGTGGGTCCAAGCAGACGCTGAAGTCTTTATTCTGGGCGAATTTGAGCGGCGCATTACTCTCAGCGACTCCCAATTCTCGCGTGTGGAGTACTATGTTGTGAGTTGCCGAGATTAACGTCTGTTTTTCTAGCGGAAACTTGAACTTCACGTCCAGACCTAGTAGGGGAATAATTAGAACTTTCCCTTCAGAAAAAGACTCAAACGAAAATCTCACCTTTGTTGTAAGCGAATCTGTCAATAACGATGTCGCCGCCGGTTGCCGTATAAAGGGTCGAAATGACCTTGAGACCGTTCTCGATTACATGAGCGTCCAGAGTCAAACGTCCGGAGACCTCGATGTTGGCGCTGGGGATCAGCGAGAGTTTGGCGATGGATTGTTGTTTGACGTCTCTGAAGACGTTAAAATCAATCGATCCGGAAGTCTTGACTTGAACGGTAGAAGATCCCTCCACGGCCAGTCGAAGAGGGAAACCGAGAGAAGTCGGGTAGGCCAATTCGAGGTCCAAGAAGAAGACGTTTGATCGGTGGGCTTCCTGTGTAGAGATGGAATATTAGCATTGCGAGTAGAATATTAGTAAGCGAGCAAATAACTTACTTCAAAGTTCTTAATTTTGGGGACTCCTTCATCGGCTTTGTCAGCGAAGAAGTTGATGATCGCTACCAGGTCCAGGTACTTCAAGTGATCGTTGTTCAAGTTGATGAAACCCATTTCGGAGCCGAATAGTTTGACAGCTAAGTCAAGATCGAATTGGTCTTCGGGCTCCTGATTTTTGCGAAGGATGTGCTTGTTGATGGTGATGATTTCCTCTTTCGAAATTTCACGTTTTGCTGCAAGTGATTGTTTAATCAACTAGCAATATTAGGAAACATTAAAATTTTAGAACCGTCTTCCAGATACCTGCACCATAGCAAGGCATATAGTCCAATAAAGTCTAAAAAGTCATACGTATCGATTAAGAATACACCTCCATTTGATAGTTCGATTTATTTTGTTTCATATACGTGGTTTTTATAGTAACCGTCCAGTTTGTCTAAACACTCCATCCCGCATAAATAAGTATACGTCAACATTGGTTTTGAATGAGAATTAAATGCACAACACAGAGGATAGAATGTCATTACGTGAATAAATTTTATGTAGTTGTCAGTGGCTCTCAAACTGACGTAAGCAATTCAATTCATTGTTTGAATGATTCCTTCAATAATTTACGCTCGTTCACAACTTGACATTTAACTGTTTGACATTTTCTGGTGAAATTAAAAATATTAATTCGGACGGTTTGTAATACGTCACATCTGACTTTTTAAAGTTAATCCTACTATAAGTGTTTTCACTCAGTACCGTTGACAATAATTTTGAACAAAATAACAATACAAAATTTGAGATCACTTAACAAGTCATGAGATAACTCACCTCGAACTCCATTGATTATTTTATTGACCCTCTGCCGGTACGTATTAGTGATATTTTTCTCTTTCTCATTCAACCAATCATAAACCACCTGGGGGGTGAGTTTCTCCAAAATTCCATTCGGTCTAAACCATTCCTCGACTAGCTCATCGAGCCTCTCTTGTCTTACGTCCAATTGAACGAGATTCATGGTATGTCCAAAAATCTCGCTGGTGAGATTTAGGCATGCCGAACGCGGTACGAAGGAGTCCTGAGAGTAAATGACGTTCCCCTCGATGGAATTCCCCACGCCCAAAGAGTCAATCGCGTAAGAGAACTCTCCGCTGAAGGAGTATTTCCTGGGGTCGATGGGGTAGTGATTGGGAAGCTTCAGGGGGCCCAAATGGACCTTGGCGAGATGTTTGTCTGGATTGGCCGAGGCGCGGATGTTCTTGATGTGCGATACTATGAAACCTCCAACTGAAATGAAATAATAAAGTCAGGTTGGTCTGGAATTGGAGGTCAGGTGAGACTTACCCTGGTAGCTGGGTTCTTTTTCCAGCAGGTTCTTGATCGCGTTTCCGACTTTAGCGCTCGGGCATTGGGCAAGGACCAAATATGCTTTGATCCTGATCTCTGAGTCTTGTTGTATGTCTTTTAATACTGCTGTAGCTGATTCTCGTACCTTGTCCTGAAAGTGATAAGGTAGTCAAGTCGTGCCAAAATAATTATTAAAGAAGTCTCTTACCTTACAGGCGTCACTTTGGAATGCCTCTAGAGCCGCTACTCTCACCTTGGCAGCGGCTTTCTTGTCTAGCGCGATCGAGGCAAGTTTAACGACGACAGCTTCATTGAGGTATTTCGAGTTTCCTAGAGCCTTGAGGATGGCGATGTAGTCAACCTCCTCTTGGGGTGTCTTGGGATGGCCGTTTCCTAATTTGCCGATCAATTTTTGCGAGATTTGGTTGATTTGTTCCACATCATTGCAAGAGTGCTGCTGGCAGTAGCGGTGGATCAAACTGCCAATACCCAGGTAGGCTTCTCGTGGGAGGTTCGGTTTTGACAAGACGGCCTAAATGTTACAGATTATTAAGAACGGTGTAAGAAGAGACATTCGTGGTACTTACCGCGGCAGCGCCGAGGGCGTTTTCAGAGACATGACGCGCGAACGCCAGACCAACGTAAACCAATTTCTCCTCGATCGGTGTCAATTCCTTGTTCTTGATCAAAACAATTGCGACCTCGATACTATCACCACTCAAAGACCTGATCAGAGCGTCCAGGAAAACCTTCTTCGCGGCTACTTTATCGGCGAACCCAGCTCCAGAGCTCACTTGATTGTAAACAGCGAGCAGATCGTCCTTGCCGCTGACTCTTAAGGTTTTAATCAGGTTGATGAACTCCCTGGCGCTGTTATCGCTGACGCTATCGCCGAAGGTTTGAACTGCTCCTTTCACAGCGCCGAGGATGCTGTTGACGTTGCTGTTGGGCGACAGCACCGAGTGGGGGTTCTCGAAGATGATACTTTTCGGTTTGTTGGCGTTGACTGTTGGGTTGTCTTTCGAAGTTCCAATAAGGTGGAGCTTTGTAGTAACCGTAGCACGAGCTCCCTTCTCTCCGGAGGAGAAAGGAAGGAAGAGGTATTGTTCGGTGACTGTGGTCTGTTCGAGAACTCCGTCTTTGACGTTCTGGCTCGCTGTGAAGTCTGCTGTGAGGATCGGACTCGTTTTTATCTCCGAGTCGAGGTTGAAGACGGGGGCGAAGTAGACCTAAAGGAGAAGAATGGTGTTTAGTTTGGTTCCCGGTTGAATATTGGGGTATGTACAACGGCAGCCTAGGCCCAACTTACCTGCTTGACGTTTTCCCTGAAAGCACACTTGTTCAGGTTACGGAACTTCTCGATAACAATACCATCGGCGTTCTTGTGGGTGACAATTTCTGTAGGGCAGAGCCCGAAAATGTCAGTCTCGTGTGTCTTCTTCAGATCGGCCTGGAAGAGAGACGCGACGGCTCTCTTGATGTTGAGAGAGTTCTGGGTGTCTCCCTGCTCGGTGCAGATCTGATCCTCGACGTGCCCGTCGTGGAAGTTGAGCTTGATGGGTTTCTCCACGTCCGGGATGTTACCGTGTTTCTGGAAACGGGAACAGTTAGGCCAGGGACGAGGTCGTTGAGCGGGGCTTTTACCTTCCCGTCGGCTCCGAATATTTGCACATTTTGGAGCCTGAGGACTTGGTCGCAGTTCGGTTGCTGCGTCAGTAAAACCTGCGCTTTGACTTCCGTGCTCGTCACCTGTCCTTCCGCGCTTGCCAAACTTATTTCTATCTTACTGTCCAAGTTGTATTTGTACGTGGTTCCTTCGACATACTTGAACGTCTGTGAAGCTGCATGGAGGAAGAAATGGGGTTTATTATTTAGATGACGAAGAAGGGGAGGAATTTTTTGTTTACTTACGTCCTTGACATCCTGATCGACATTTATCTGCAACAACGAAAGAGAGAAAGGTAACTTTTTTAGTAGATTGTCAATGATGGTGATCAGAGTTGACTAATTAGAGGTATTGACTATTATTTGCCTCATTAGCTATTGTCTGTTTCTCTATATAGGGTGTCTCGAAAAGGTGCGGAAAAATTCTACCACAGATTCCTGAGGTTTAAATAATATTAACGATTTAACTTGAAAAAAATTTTTCAAAGGTTGCGTGAATAGTGAAAACTTTTATAAATAAATAATTTTTTTTATAAATAAATCGTTGTGTATGAATAGTATTATTTATTTTTTCAAATAAGTATTTTATCCTTTTAGTTTTACTTTACTTCGGTTGTTTAAATAAATAAAATCGAAAGCAGGGAAAGGAAAAGGTGGAGGGGGGGCAGAGAAAGAAGATTTAATGAAAAAGGAAAAGGAAAAATGTAAAAAAGGTGATTGAAAAAAAAAAGAGTTAAAAAAAAAGAGAGTTGAGCAGTGCGAAAAAAAAAATAGTGAACGAACGTGGGGTCGTAGAGCCTTGGCCGCTAACGCGGCGGGAGAGCGAGAGAGAGAGAGAGGGGAGCAGTGCGACTGAAAAAGAGTGAACGAACGTGGGGTCGCGGAGTCTGGGCCGCTATCGCGGGGGGGGGGGGGGAGTTAGAGAGTGCGATTAAAAAAAGCGGACGAATTGTTTGGTGTCGCAGAGCCTGGGACGCTTTAGAAAATATGACGGGGAATTCAAAAATTAAGCAGCACACCCTTCCAAATACAGCACCTTTCTTAAAATCGTGGCATTAGGTGTAGGTACTATAATACCACTGTAAAAAAGAATCATTTTTTAAGTAACTCTAAATGGTAAGGGGTGTTCGAAAACAAATCCGTTTTGGAGTAGGACCCGACACAAAGAGGATTCTCCTGGACACATTTTATTACAAGGTTTCTCACTCCACTAAAGGCACTCTGTAACTGTTCGCCTGGGATATCGTTTATCTTGACGAACTTCTCTTCTCGATTACTTATTGACTTGACTTCGTTAACAGTCTCACACAAAGTATCGAGTCCCCGATGTAAATGCATAGAAAGAAATCACATTTGAGCTTGCAAAATCTGGCTGGCTTGGGTAGCTCTGCAATTGAATTTTTTCCTACTTCCGGTTTTACCGGAGATGACACCAACTTTTTATTTTTACTCAATTATCAGACTTGAGTTTAATAAATTTTTATTTCTCAATTATAATGTGCCATGTTGATTGGGTTTGAGTTAAAAAAAAAAAAATGAAACCATTACAAGAGGTTCCTGAACGGTATCGTTTTATTTGACACTTAAAAAAAAAATACGGCAATTATGAAACGAAATCAATTATCATTTCGACTTTGAGACATGAAAACTTCTTTAATGAAGGTACCAAAAAAGGTGCCTATTTTTTTCACTCCTTAACTTCTACTTCTTAACATTTCAAAAAGAAACCACCACTTTTTAAGAAATTACTTAAAGTTCTAGCACAGGCAAAGTGGGTTTGAAATTTGAATTGGTACCTAAAACATTCAAGATAAGTATTGAACCAAGTTTTATTGCATAAAGAACCAAAATTGTATACCGTAGGTACGAAAAAGATTAGATATAGGTAAGACAATGACACCTTCAAATTTTTCAAACTATAGGCACCCTGTCAGTAAGCTTTTCAGTAAGTTTTTGAACTGAAAGAACCGCCGGATTAGAATATTTTTTTCAAATGAAGAATAAGTCAAGTTTAAAAGAGAACCTGTGACTATAAAATTAGGTACCCACAGGTTACCTTCTCCCATCAGTAGATCCCAGATAAGGAGAAGGTAATTTAAAAAAGAAGAACCCAAAAGTAATCTTAATAATGAAGGTCCATAACTCATCAAATGTCCACCGATCCTGACCCCCAGATAACGAAAAAGTGGTTTTCCAAAATTATATACAGGGTGGACCATCGAAAAGGTAACAAGCCTAATAATTTGGAAAGTGAAGATGTATGCGAAAAACGCCGAAACAGGTCGATTTTATTATCGGGGGCGGGACATATTTTCGTGACAAATTTAACTACCCAAGTTCACCCCCTTGGCAGGGGTAGCTTTACTTTAATTCTCTTTACAACGATATCCAACATTTTGGGTTTCGCTTTACATACAGGGTGGCCTACATACATATACAAGTGATTAAGACGAGTTACGTTTTCGTTGGGCCACTCTGTATAGAAGCGAAAACCCAAAATGTTGGATATCGTTGTAAAGAGAATTCAAATAGCTTTCAAATGATGTATCACTCGATATCTTTTCCCTATGATGATGAGGAAAGGGGTAGCTACCCCTGCCATGGGGGTCAACTTGGGTAGTTAAATTTGTCACGAAGATATGTCCCCCCCCCCCCGATAATAAAATCGACCTGTTTCGGCGTTTTTCGCATACATCTTCACTTTCCAAACTAATAGGCTTGTTACCTTTTCGATGGCCCACCCTGTATTTCTCCAAAATCGGGACTTTTGGATTTTAAAAACGCTCCTTAGTGAACGAAATTTTCCACTCCTATGAAACTTTTGAAGGAATTTGGATTTTGGTTAAAAAAAATTCCAAAAATCGCGTTACTTCTACAGGGTGTCCTTTCAAAATTCCATAAATCCGGTTTTTGTCATCTAATTTCAGGTCGCAGTTTTCAATCTAGGGGGTGAATTTTGCGTGAGAGTAAGATGTCTACAAGGAGTGGTCTGGTATTGCATTTGAGCAAAATCGGTCAAACCGTTCCAAAATGGCGGCCTTTTGAATTTTAGGTAAAAGGTCTATTTTTTATCCCCTGTATATAGGCAAGATGAACAAATAACTTTTAAACCAAATTAGAAATTTTTACAGTAGGCAACTTAATAACCCTTAACCTTTAAAATAACCCTTAAAATTCAAGAAGCAAATAAGAAAAATAACGGAGACGTTCGAATTTTTTTGAAAATTTTGAAATTTTTTTGACATCAAAATTTTCATTTACCCCTGTAAGGAGTTTCCAAAACTCCCCTGTAACATTTTTTTGGATTTAAAGGTAGTGTAAATAGTGCATTTTCAAAATAAAGTTAGCCAGTGGCGGCGTGCATAGGAAAAGGGGCAAAATTGTTAAATTATCCAAATTAAATAAAAATTAATTTTATGGCATTTTCAAACTAAAGAAATGAATAAAAATACACTATTTATGCAATTGATTGTCAAGAAGTTTTTTTGGGTTCTATAAGGGATAAAAAAAATCCAAAACGCAATCCAGCAACTGTGTACCTATATTATAGCAGCATTCAATAAGGGCTCATTTCGTTGCCAATTTTTTTCTCGTTTCAATGAAAGGACTCATTTGATATTGACACCCACAATTACCCCCAACCTCAATTAATTGATGAGAAAAATCAAAAATCGTTACGGCCTTCCATAGTAATCAAGAAAATCAAGAACAATCACCATTAGCCTTAACGGTTTGTAGCACCACCACCACCACCACCACCATCACCAGCCGCACGAATACGAAGGCAAAGTCCAACCCGGAAGGGTTTGTTGCAGCCATAATGCACTAACTGGATTGTACCTCACATGTTTATACATATAACTGACTTATGACCTCACCGATAACGAATGACGAAAGAAACTGCAGCATGTTTGTGGTGATAGCATGAAATATTTTGATACCTATAACAATAATAGTAATCAATCATTTCATGATTCTTTTGGGCCAAAGTTCAAAATCAAATTGTAATAGCGGGGACAATCCTGGCGTGCGTACATCGACGCCCTTTCGACGCCAATCATTGAATTAACGATATCGTGCACCACATGGTAAAGAAATGATATAACGTAATTTATTAACGTAAAAGGTTTATTCAGTTCAATGTTTTTTTTTAGTAGCATGCTGAGGATGGATAAGATCCTTATCTATAAGATCGATCAAGACTTGAAAACTGAACCCTTGGGGACAACACGAATCGATTTTTTTATCCTGCCTAATTTTTTCCATTACTCAGAGGTAAAATGGGATCCTAAGAAATTTTTCCCTCGATTCAACTCCACTGCTAATCAGTTTTCCCATTCTAACAGAAGTAACCCAAACGGTATATGCTTTAAAGACTCACTCCTCAAGAGTCTTTTTTTTTAAACCCTTCCCCCCATGTCCTGCAACCCTAATTCATGACAAATCAACCTGCTTTATGAGGAAGATAACGAGCCTCAATAATAATCAAGAAAAATAAAACTCACCAGTAGCCTTAACAGTTTGTAGCACCAGTAGCACGAAGAAGAGGGAGTAGCACCAGTAGCCTAACCGGGAAGGGTTCATCGCAGCCATAATCCACCAACTAGAGATTTGATTGTGCATAATAAGCATTTATATACTTGCCCTTTGACCTCTCCGATAACGAACGAAAGTGCAGGTATTTTTTCGCTTGCTGATCAGAACTGCCATTGATTTTATAACCATCCCAGTTTTTTTGGGGCGCTATGTTATGGTATACTTCTGGGTGTCCCGATGAAAAGCTTGTCCCAGCTTGATCCCCCCAGCTTGAGCCCCCCAGCTTGATCACCCAGCTCTTCGGCTTGGACATACCACCCATCAAAAGCCACCGCAAGGGGACAATCCCAGTACGCCTACCAAATTAGTGAATCCGATATTGACTAATCCTGATTGTACGGAGCCTGATACCTTGAGCCAACATTTTTTTTCCCATTGGAATTTTCCTGTGAAAAATTCCGACCCTAGGGAGGAGGGTTTGTAACGGTTATTTCAGCTTTTCAGTAACCGTTCCAATCGTTAAACCTTTTTATTAATTAATTATTTCCGTGACGTTAATTTCGATCGTACGGTATAGTAATTTTGCCTAGTATGTCGGCTGCGCATCGCGACGAACGGCGGTACTGGTATCTTTCGGCTCCATTCGGCTCGGCTGTCGCTTGCCGGGTGACAGGGACAAGGCTTTAAGTGGCCAGACAGGTGTCTACTGTGTCTACTAATCCAATCAAGAGAGAGGAGAGAGATAAAGAGAGGACAGGTAATAATATCAAATAGTATAATTAAATCTTT
This sequence comes from Malachius bipustulatus, assembly GCA_910589415.1. Lineage (NCBI taxonomy): Eukaryota > Metazoa > Arthropoda > Insecta > Coleoptera > Melyridae > Malachius > Malachius bipustulatus. The sequence continues at coordinate 36,748,660 of OU342638.1, read as the reverse complement.
ATTATTTAATAATAATAATAATAATAATTGATGCACATTAGTAATATACAAATTAAATACCGCGTTGTAAAAAATAAAATCCTAGGTCTTAGAATCCTCGTTGTTTTAGTGGTCTATTGTTCATTTTTTACCTTTTTTCTGCAAACAAAGAAACAGACAAATCAGTTCAAGCGGTAACGGAATAGATTTTTTGGCAACTCACAGTTTCTCCTCTTTTATCGTTGACCTCGAGCACGCTGACCAGTTGATTGTCGGCCGTGTAAGGAGTCGCCCTCGTGCATTCGTATTTCGACGTCCTTTCGACGCCGGTCATCGAATTGACGATATTGTGCGCGACCGTTTGGACGTACTGCTTCTTCTGCGGGCCCTTGGCGTGGAGGATGTTGTCTGCAGAAAACACGTTACCGCCGTTCTGGAGAAGAGAGACAGTTAGCTACAGTAACCTGAGCCGAGCAAAAATTTTATGTCATGCACTTACATCCAAAGTGTAATCAACGCAGAAATCGTTATATGACAAGTCCTTGTAAAGATCCTTCGTTCCTTCCGGTTTTTTCTTTCCCAGCAAGAAGAGATCCTGATTGTTGAATCCAACAACTTCGCCCGTGTGCTTCTTGTCCTTCAGCTGCAGATCTGTGATCGGTACGATGTAGTTGATGATGATATCGTCCGTTTTGTAAAGCAGTTTCGCCTTCAAAATTTGAAGCTGCAAGGGAAAAATCGGTCACTGCCGAGTTCGGGTAGTTTTCCTCAAACACTTACCGGTAAGAGTCTTCCCGTTGGACAAGGGTCCATGGTGAAAGCAATGATCGTTTTAATCGCGTGAGCCCTGAACGGATATGTGAAAGATTCGTACCACGCTTGTTCCATGAGGTTGTTACCTGCAAGGAAACGAAAGGTAGAAGCATTCGGTCCAGGAATTGTAATCTTACACCTACCTATAACTAAATTGATGTCCTTGATAGCTTGCTGGATTTCTTTATAAAGCGTGTTGAGAATTTCGTGCTCAGTTTTGAATTCTTCTTCTTTCACAGCCGGAGAGAATTTGAGAGGGGGTATCTTGTTCTTGTAGGCGAATTTACCACCTACTGTCACGTGAGAAGGCCAACGGTTCTCTTCACCACCATAAGCTACCACGTGGTACTCCACGTCACTAAAATAAGTAAAACCCACCTTGAATATCTCACCGTTTCAAGTGAGACGGAAAAGCTTTGATTACCTGACTCCTTTGCCATGCAGCTCGTTTGTGATTTGCTGGATCACCGGTTGCGCTAGTTCCTTGTAAAGAGTTTCAGATGCAATCTTCGTATCGGCAATGACGATGATATCTGCGGCTTTTCCTGGTGTTTTGGCCGTGAACGTTTCACCATAATTGTGTGGTTTGTCTGCATTGTGACATTGCACTGTGGAGGCAAGAGGAGCATGTAAAGTAAGCGGCATCAAAACAAGCCTGAAAATACTCACAGAATTTGGCCGGGACTGTTATGTACAATCCTCTAGCTCGACAAGCGGCCACGTAAGCGCTAACTATCGATCTCTGGATTCCTTTGTTTCCGAGCGTTACTCCATGTTCGCAAGCGGCCTTGAAATTGGCTGGATCGACTAGCGGGAAGCAAGCAACGAGGTCGGAGTCCCCGCCGAACAATTTGGAGCACTCCGGAGACGATTTCTGTTCAAGTCCTTCCACCGCTTTGACCACAGGGCACTTCTCTTGGAGCTTGTAAGAGTTGGCGAAGTCTGATTCCGAAGCTGTGATCTTTCCGGACGGTTGAACGAAGTCGTCGTACGGTTCATTGTTTCCGTTACCTATTTAGTAATAAGTTGCTGTATCAACGGATAATTTACCAAAATACCAGAAGAATGAACGAAGAATGGAATAATAAAAAGGACTGATGTGATTTTTAACATTATAATAAGATGTCGATTAATATAAATTAAGTGATGATTTGTTACCTAACAGTCCTCGGAGCTTTCCGTGATAGTATCCGGACACGATAACGGAGCATCCACTCAAATCGGGACTGCAGATAGCGTGCAGACCCCAGATCGATCTCAGATGGATTGCATGGTTGTCCCTGTACACCGAAATGCATCCGGCCCTCTTGGGCAGCTCTGCTGGACCTGCAAGTGACAAAGAATTGATCAATAGGAGCTTCTAGAAATGTCTAGGTGATTCTTACCGCCATTGAAAGTGACCTGACCATTCTTCTTGTAATTGATTACGTCAGCTCCATTAGATATGGTGAGAGAGACGAGTTGGCCGTCTTTAAGGGTACCAGCGAGGGTGAAGTGTTGCGGGGAACTGGAGTCGCCCACAAGGAGATAGTTGCATTTTCCCGGGAAGGCGATGTGTTTGCCGTCGAAGGTGAAGAAGTGGTGTCCTCCGGCGATGACACCGTGCACTAGAAACGGTAATCGTTAATCAAAAGTGGCAGCGGGAATAAATAATGTACTTACGAGGAGATGGTGGGATTAGATCCCTCGGGTTCAGTGACAAAGCCGAGAGGATTCCTTTGAAAGACGTCAAATCGTTGGAGGTGATGTAGGCGAAGGGTGAGAAGTGGAGCGCAGCGACTTTAGGGAGCCGCGAGAAGAGTTTAGTGAAAACTGGCAGCTGTAATTAAACCAAAAGTTACTAAAATGTTATGAAAATATCAAAAACGTCAGCTCACTTTAATCGAATCGAGTTCTGGTACTTCTTGCTGCTTCAACATCACAATAATGAACCTCTTGATGGATTCGTAGGTGTATTTGAGGATCTGTTCGATTACTGCGATGTCATCGACCGGCTCATTAGCCAATTTCTTCTCGATGTAGCCGGTGATCAGGCCGATCAATTCTTTCAGCTCAGGTGTCGGTGCGACTTCCTTGAGGGCCGTTGCCAGATTCTTGAAGGCTTTATGGAAGACTTCCGGTTTCGGCAGTGATGGCAAAATGTTCTGCAATGATTATACCAGGTAAATGAAACAGGGAGGGCCAAATGCTGTGAAATAAACAGACCTGGTGATAGAAATCCCTGATTTCTCCAAAGATCGGCAACTCGCTAAGTTCTTTAAAGATGACTTGCGCTTGTCTCTGGATTATGCCGTAAGTTTCCTGGTAGAACTTCACCAACAGTTTCCCGATTTCCTGACTGAGTTGGTTCAAGACGGCCGAGAGTTGCTGGAACTCCGCTTGATGCGCTTCGAAGATGCGCACGATCTTCACGTAGACGCTCAAAAATATTTCGCTGATCGTGTCGAAGTACTGTTTCCCCAGGTCGATGAGCTTCTTGGAGAAGTCTTGGAGTTTCGGGAGGAGTTCTTTCTGAAGACTGGTGGATAACGAGCTGGCCGTTTCTTGAATTGTCTTGAAAATCACAGAAGCAACTTCAACGAATGTGCCTAGGATCGAAGCTGCGGTTCTGATGATCGTCGCAAAGACACTTTGACTGGAACATAAAAAATAAATTTCTCAAAATACGGTTTGTTTTAGTTCAGGTGCGAGTGGCCAGAAGACATGGTCTTCTTCGTTCAGGTCTGATGGTGCTAAGACTAAATTACGAACGCAAGAAAGCCAAATGAGAGGTGATTCGACCAGTGCCTATCAGTTGGGGATCAATTCGTGTTGAAATAGGGTCGGGAAAGTGGGTAGTTGGAATTTTGGTGCCCACCGAACTAGCAAAGCAGTAGAAAGAGATGTTCAACTCATTTGCGAAAGTGGAGACACTTGTGGGAGCGCTTGTCGCATTATATCACTACAAGATTTATTTCTATCAGTGTACTGGCAAGACTCACATTGTTTCGAAGAGTTGTTTGATATTTTTGTCGGAGAGTAGTTCCTCCTTGATCAGGTTCGCCTCTTTGATGTACTTATCAATGACTGGCTGCAAGTTTTGCGTTTTATACGCCAAAGCTTTGATATTATCGATTTCCTTTATTAACAATTCGAACCAATCGTTGACCAACGTCTTGAGCGAGGTAAACTTCTCGCTCCCTCTAACTTTGATCCTCTCTAAAATCCCTTTGATGGTCTCTGCGTGGACTTCATAGGAAGGTTTGAGGAAGTTGCTCTGACTCAATCCCAAAGAAGCAGTCGCGATGGGGCTCTTGGTGGCTCCATCTTGGAGAACATACGCTTCGAAGTTTGCTTCTTTGCCGGCTTCATATGCGGCGATTGCGTGGAGGATATCATTTTTACCTAAAAAATCTCTCCAAGTCAAAAACAACCCTGTTCTCCCGTGCTTAAAAACTAACTCACCAACGCGCTGAAGAGTCATATGAATTTTCTTCAAGTCGGTCACCACGATTTCCTGAAGGAGAGGGACGACAAGAGCTCCGGACACCTGATTGGACAGTTTGATCTCCTGCTGATTCGGATATGTCCTGTCGTGAACGGCTTTGAGCAGCTCGTTGTTGAGCAACTTGGCGGAGAAATCGGCGTGAGCAATGCCTGCGTTCAGCTCGATCCTCGAGTCAAACTTCGATTCTCCGACGTTGTAATTGAAGCTGTGAAGATACTTCACACTTGGAGGCTCTCTGCGAATCGAAGCGTCGAAAATGTAGACGACATTGACGCCGAATCCTTCGCTCTTAAACTCGAGGTATTCTTTGGCCTGCGCTCCGACTTTGTCCCCGACCAGGACTCCTGTGCCGTAGATTATAATTTTCTGGTTCTCTTGCTCGAAGATATCGATGACGATGTTTTTCTCATACAGGCGGTCCTGGAGGTTGTTGATACTGATAGATATTTGCATAGGCTGGAAAGATAGCTCAGATTAGTCTCGAAGATGTAACTGATGGGTGTACCCCACAGATGGTAACCAACTTACCCTCTGAAGCGATGGATCGGAAAGGGACACACTTCCCTCAACTGTCTGTTGGGTTTTATCTGTTCTCAGATTTCCAGCAAGGGAAGTTTTCTCGTTCGGTCTGTTCCTCTTGTCAAGATACAGAGCGATTTCACCATGCACGTCGATCGATTGAGATAGTCGCTCGGGGTAAGACGACGCGGCTTCCAAAGATATAACTCTCTTAGGCGTCGACAGGGAAATTCCTGCTTCTTTTGGATGGACGTAGACGCTGTACTGATACTTGTTGTTCTCCTGGCTTTGGAAATGGACGTCCACCGAGTGATCCAGGATGTACCCCTGTCTGCTGGTGACAGCTTTCAAGCCGAACTCGTGGGAGAAGCCCAACTTACGCAGGTCGATCGCGATTTCCAGCTCGTGGCTGAAGTGGTCGATTTCTGCAAGAGATTCGTTAAATCGACCGAGGCGTGAGACTTTGAGCGTGACTTACCGTTGACCAGAAGTTTCGAATCGATTTCAACGTGGGCGCATTCTTTCTTCTCCTCGCAGTAAGAGTGAGCGATCCGGAATTGCTTGTTCGTCACTCTGAGCTCCGCGTCGACGGCCTCGTTTCCTAGCCCCGCATCGAAAGAGATTTCCATGCCGGATTCTCCGTTCTTCTCGTGGACGAGAGTTTGTCGGATGAACTTGAACGTCGCCGCTTTGTTCTGGTCTTTAACTTTGAAGTTGCCTGAGCCTTCGATGATCAATTTGCCGTTTTCTTCGTGAGATGTGTACGAAGTGCTGATGGAAGATTGTTCGAGGTTGAGATAAATCAGCACCGAGGCGATTAGAGAAAGGACTTACCTTCCGGCCACTAAGACCTTGTTGTCTGATTTGACGTTTACGTTAAGTCTCCTGGCGCCCTTATTGAGTTTATTGTGGATTTCCAGCACGACCTTGTTGAGCTTCAAGTTGGGAGAGTTGACCGAGACTTTGATCCCGAAATCGTCGACGGCTTCTATGTTGGTATCGATCCCACCTTCTAGCAAGAAGTTGTACTGCTGACACACCAACTGAAAGGCAAGTAAGGGTAGTCGGTTAGGAGGGGGAAGTCTTTTCATTCAGTTCTGTTAACTAACCTTTCCTTCACCGGCGAATCGTTTGTTAGTGTTCTTGGTCACCTTCAGCAGGATTTGCTGGAGTTTTCCTTCGGGGCTCGTGAGCTTAACGTCGAGACTAGGAGTGTGTTCAGAGACGACCAAGTTGTTCGAAAACACCCACTTCTTGCCGTCGCAAGAGTACTCAACTTCTCCTTGGAAGTGCCTGTTGTCGGGTGCCTTCTTTCCGTGGATGGATATAACGTTAACTTTATGAGAGTCGAGCGGGAGATTGACCGTTATGACGACTTTTCCTTCATTGTTGTTGGGGTGGTTGACGTTGACGCCTGCTTTCCCCTCCTTATTCCCGTACTTGGCCGAGACTTCTCCGTGGTACTGATGTTCTTTACGGTCGAACTTACCTCCCAGAGAGATCGGCTCCAGTTTATTCAAGTTCAAGTCGAGCTAAAGGAAATTCATATTTTACAAAGAGCAAGAGACAAATGCATTGCGACTCACGTTGGCTTGGCCTTCTTGCTTGTCGATCGCTGCTGAAGTGGTCAGTTGCAGATTCACGGGGTTGGCCTGCAAAATTGATGGTATAAAAAATTACGGTCACTGCGGTACGAAATCAATTAAAAACAGACCTCAGAGGTACTCCCTTTCAATTTAATCCAAGAAAACTTTTACCAAAGGAGATACTTACGTTGTCGACGAACAGAGTGAACTCCCCGTTCGCTTCGTACTTTCCTCCCTCGCTCTGCGGTTTCTGTAGTGACCCGGACGCGCTCGCTTTGAACGATTTCAGGCTTTGGTACGGCGTGTTGATCTCAATTTCGACGTTCGTAGTGCTAGGGGCACCTTCTCCGTGGAAGTCGTATTTCCCTTTAAATTTAATCGATAAACATTTTTGTCTACAAACTATCCATTTGAGACATTTACCGAATGCTTTGGCGCCGAATTCAGGTCCCCAGGAAACGACGAATTTGTTCGATCCGGCCTGATTCTTGTACGTGGAGGTGTAAGAGGCTTCGATCGGTGCCTTGAGAATTGAACCGTAGAGCTTGCCCTGCGGATGAGAATATTTCTGTTAGGACTTGCGAAAAATTTTCGTGAAGGAGTAAGGAGAAAAGACTTACAGAGATTTCGGCATTGTTTGCGTCGCCTTGAGGGGTCCTCTTGAGTACCAAATCTCCGTTGATGTTCTTGCCTTCGCTGCTTTCGGCCGAAAATGTTCCGTCGAAATCGTACACGCCGTTTCGTAGATTCGTGTCCTTCAAGTTTGTCTTGATGGTGAATTTGGCTCCGGGTGCGTTCTTGATGCCGCGGTACTCCACAGAAGCGACCCCATGGGCATTGATGATGTCATTTACCTTCCTAAATTCTCGACTTAGCTTGACCGCGACGTACTGTTGACCAGGGAATGTTACATCGAACTCCCCTACTTGCTTCCCGTTCATGAACTGTCCCTCAATGTCACCCTTCAAATTACCTTCGAACACTTGCCCGAATACGTCGATCTTGTTCCTTGAAAGAGATGAAAATCAGTAATGTTCTTGGAATAAGAAGCAATCACAAGGTACTCACTTCGAGTCTAAATTTTGGGAAGTAACTTGGTTCTGGGTGGAGAAATAAATCTTCTTCGCAGGGTCTTGGCTGAAGACCGGGTAGAAGGAGATGTCGATGTTGACGGTCGGTCTCTTGAAGGTGAAAGTAGTTTCGGCCTTGACTGAACGTTTCATGGATTGAGCGTCGATCAAAATGTCGCCATTGCCGGCACCTTGATTTGCTTTGATCTGGCCGTTAATTATTAGGAGTCCCTTCAGGTTGACCTGTAACGGGAATGTAAGCCCAAAAGTTTTCCAAATTGCTTGAAACAAACCTTGATGTTCCCGTTCGCGTTTCCGTCGCGATTGGCTTTTAGGAATGCGTCCAAGTAGACGTTTCCTCCGGTTGCTACCTTGGAAGCCGCATCCAAATCGTTTTGATTCAAGTTGAAGATCAAGTTGACTCTGCAAAAAAAATTGGTTAGTGACGGAAGAAGAAACGATTTCACGGAATTGACTTACTCGAATGGGTTGCTATGAGTAGGGAGCTTTACTTCTAAATCGGCACCAAGCTTGATATCTTTTGGGTCGACCTTATGTCTTATTTCACCGTTAACCTCGAATATTTTACCGTCGAAAACTAAGGAATTCTCTACATTACTCTTATCCCCCAAGTACTCTCGCTTAGCTTTAAGTTCGCCCCGATGATTGAACCCCCACAGCTCGAAGTCCACATCGTAATCCCCTCGCTGCTTCTTGTCGAACTGCGCTTCCAATTCTGACCCGAATTTCGCTTCCGAGAATTCCAAGTCGACATCGTACTTGAACTGTTTGGGTTTACTTTCGAACTCACCCTCAACAGCGATCTTGAAGAGAGGATACGAGAATTTATTCTTCAACGCAACTTTGTAGTCGTCTTTATTGTTAACTCGATTGGTGTACTTGGAGCTGAAGTCGATGATGTGCGTCTTGGAGCTCAAGTCTTTCCCATGGACGAACTGCAAGGTCACTTCGTACTCGCCTTCCACTCGATCGACCTTCAGGTCGTGCTTTAAGTGGAAGTTAATGGTCGGTCTGATGGTGTTCTGGAATTCCGCGTCAAGCTTGAGGTTGCGATCGTCGAACATTACCCTTCCTGAAAATTAAAAGGGATTAGGTGCATTGTTCGGGGTGGTTTGAATGCTGATAAGTACCTTTGAACGATCCCGATTGATCTCCGTTTGAAACAGTTACGTCGCAATTGAATTCCGGTTTGTTAGGATCTTTCCCGAAGTGTCCGTTAACGGTGATTGTTTTTTTGTCTGGGATGATAATTTGGATGTTTTCGATGGTGAACATTGTTCCTTCCACTACGACTTGCCCGTCGAGGCGATATGGTGAAGACTTGATCTCTGAGGAAAAGAAAGTTTCAAACGTTTTCTAACCTTTACCGAATCGTTCTTACCGTTATCTTGGGGAGTCTTATATTCTAATACGGGTCGATAAACTGACTTAGGTCCACTTTCCAGGATCACAAGACCGGCCTTACCGTAGTATTCATTAGGTCCATACTTAAACCTCGCAGTCACAGCTTTCTCGTTCTTGGTCGCAACGATTCTTCCTTCGGCCACTACGGAAATTACCGGTGATGTCATGGTTCCTTTTAGATAAATTTCTGGTGCCAAAAAGGCTTCCAGATCGAGACTGACTTTCGGTTTGGACGCTTTGTCGAGCACTTCCAATTTGAAAATGGCTCCAAACTTCCCAGGTTCTGAAACGCCAAAGATATGAGCAATAAGAAGAAGTCACGAAGATGGTGATGTGTACAAAGATTAACTAAGAAACGAACCGTTGAAGTTGTCCTGATGGTAATGGTACACGCTGACGTCATCTCTCTGAATGGCGACCTTAACTTTGGCATCGCCGGAGAAGGGGAAAGGTAGCACCGGTACTTTTTTGCCGCTGACGTTTGGTCCGTTGTAGTCGGCGCAGAAAGTCAGCCCGACGTAAGGAGAGAGTTGGTCCAAGCAAACGCTGAAGTCTTTATTCTGGGCGAATTTGAGCGGCGCGTTACTCTCGGCGACTCCCAATTCTCGCGTGTGGAGTACTATGTTGTGAGTTGCCGAGATTAACGTCTGTTTTTCTAGCGGAAACTTGAACTTCACGTCCAGACCTAGTAGGGGAATAATAATTAGAACTTTCCCTTCAGAAAAAGACTCAAACGAAAATCTCACCTTTGTTGTAAGCGAATCTGTCAATAACGATGTCGCCACCGGTTGCCGTATAAAGGGTCGAAATGACCTTGAGACCGTTTTCGATTACATGAGCGTCCAGAGTCAAACGTCCGGAGACTTCGATGTTGGCGCTGGGGATCAGCGAGAGTTTGGCGATGGATTGTTGTTTGACGTCTCTGAAGGCGTTAAAATCGATCGATCCGGAAGTCTTGACTTGAACGGTAGAAGATCCCTCCACGGCCAGTCGAAGAGGGAAACCGAGAGAAGTCGGGTAGGCCAATTCGAGGTCCAAGAAGAAGACATTTGATCGATGGGCTTCCTGTTTAGAGATGGAATATTAGCATTGATCTCTTTACGGTGATCGAGCAAATAACTTACTTCAAAGTTCTTAATTTTGGCGACTCCTTCATCGGCTTTGTCAGCGAAGAAGTTGATGATCGCTACCGGGTCCAGGTACTTCAAGTGATCGTTGTTCAAGTTGATGAAACCCATTTCGGAGCCGAATAGTTTGACAGCTAAGTCAAGATCGAATTGGTCTTCGGGCTCCTGGTTTTTGCGAAGGATGTGCTTGTTGATGCTGGTGATTTCCCCTTTCGAAACGTCACGTTTAGCTGTAAGTGATTGCTTAGTTCAGGTCTTTGATCTACTAATTATTAGAAATGTCAGGAAACATTAAAATTTTCAAATCATATGCCAGATACTTGCAGCAAGTATCTGCAGCCCATTTTTTTTCCTCAATATCATGGCGCAAAATTTTCAATTAATAACAAGAATGACAAGATTCGAGATCAATAAACATGTCAGATAACTCACCCCTAACTCCATTGATAATCTTATTAAACCTTTGCCAATACGTATCACTGACAGTTTTCTTCTCCTCCTTTAACCAATCATAAACCACCTGGGGGGTAAGTTTCTCCAAAATTCCATTAGGTCTCAACCATTCCTTGACTAGATTGTCGAGCCTCTCTTGTCTTACGTCCAATTCCACGAGGTTCATGGTATGTCCAAAAATCTCGCTGGTGAGGTTTAGGCATGCCGAACGCGGTACGAAAGAGTCCTGAGAGTAAATGACGTTCCCCTCGATGGAATTCCCCACGCCCAAAGAGTCAATCGCGTAAGAGAACTCTCCGCTGAAGGAGTATTTCCTGGGGTCGATGGGGTAGTGATTGGGAAGCTTCAGGGGGCCCAAATGGACCTTGGCGAGATGTTTGTCTGGATTGGCCGAGGCGCGGATGTTCTTGATGTGCGATACGATGAAACCTCCAACTGAAATGAAATAATAAAGTCAGGTTGGTCTGGAATTGGAGGCCAGGTGAGACTTACCCTGGTAGCTGGGTTCTTTTTCCAGCAGGTTCTTAATCGCGTTTCCGACTTTAGCGTTCGGGCATTGGGCAAGGACCAAATATGCTTTGATCCTGATCTCTGAGTCTTGTTGTATGTCTTTTAACACTGCTGTAGCTGATTCTCGTACCTTGTCCTGAAAGTGATGAGGTAGTCAAGTCGTGCCAAAATAATTATTAAAGAAGTCTCTTACCTTGCAGGCGTCACCTTGGAATGCCTCTAGAGCCGCTACTCTCACCTTGGCAGCGGCTTTCTTGTCTTGCGCGATCGAGGCAAGTTTAACGACGACGGCTTCATTGAGGTATTTCGAGTTTCCTAGAGCCTTGAGGATGGCGATGTAGTCAACCTCCTCTTGGGGTGTCTTGGGATGGCCGTTTCCTAATTTGCCGATCAATTTTTGCGAGATTTGGTTGATTTGTTCCACATCATTGCAAGAGTGCTGCTGGCAGTAGCGGTGGATCAAACTGCCAATACCCAGGTAGGCTTCTCGCGGGAGGTTCGGTTTTGACAAGACGGCCTAAATGTTACAGATTATTGGAACGGTGTAAGAAGAGACATTCGTGGTACTTACCGCGGCAGCGCCGAGGGCGTTTTCAGAGACATGACGCGCGAACGCCAGACCAACGTAAACCAATTTCTCCTCGATCGGTGTCAATTCCTTGTTCTTGATCAAAACAATTGCGACCTCGATACTATCACCACTCAAAGACCTGATCAGAGCGTCCAGGAAAACCTTCTTCGCGGCTACTTTATCGGCGAACCCAGCTCCAGAGCTCACTTGATTGTAAACAGCCAGCAGATCGTCCTTGCCGCTGACTCTCAAGGTTTTAATCAGGTTGATGAACTCCCTGGCGCTGTTATCGCTGACGCTATCGCCGAAGGTTTGAACTGCTTCTTTGACAGCGCTGAGGATGCTGTTGACGTTGTTGTTGGGCGACAGCACCGGGTGGGGGTTCTCGAAGATGATACTTTTCGGTTTGTTGGCGTTGACTGTTGGGTTGTCTTTCGAAGTTCCAATAAGGTGGAGCTTTGTAGTAACCGTAGCACGAGCTCCCTTCTCTCCGGAGGAGAAAGGAACGAAGAGGTATTGTTCGGTGACTGTGGTCTGTTCGAGAACTCCGTCTTTGACGTTCTGGCTCGCTGTGAAGTCTGCTGTGAGGATCGGACTCGTTTTGATCTCAGAGTCGAGGTTGAAGACGGGGGCGAAATAGTCCTAAAGGAGAAGAATGAATTAATTTAGTTTGGTCCTCAGTTGAAGATTAGGGTAGGTTAGGTACAACGGTAGCTTACCTGCTTGACGTTTTCCCTGAAAGCACACTTGTTCAGGTTACGGAACTTCTCGATAACAATTCCATCGGCGTTCTTGTGGGTGACAATTTCTGTGGGACAGAGCCCGAAAATGTCAGTCTCATGTGTCTTCTTCAGATCGGCCTGGAAGAGCGACGCGACGGCTCTCTTGATATTGAGAGAGTTCTGGGTGTCTCCCTGCTCGGTGCAGATCTGATCCTCGACGTGCCCATCGTGGAAGTTGAGCTTGATTGGTTTCTCCACGTCCGGGATGTTACCGTGTTTCTGAAAACGGGAACAGTTAGGCCAGGGAAGAGGTCGTTGAGCGGGACTTTTACCTTTCCGTCGGCTCCGAATATTTGCACATTTTGGAGCCTGAGGACTTGGTCGCAGTTCGGTTGCTGCGTCAGTAAAACCTGCGCTTTGACTTCCGTGCTCGTCACCTGTCCTTCCGCGCTTGCCAAACTTATTTCTATCTTACTGTCCAAGTTGTACTTGTACGTGGTTCCTTCGACATACTTGAACGTCTGTGAAGCTGCATGGAGGAAGAAATGGGGTTTATTATTTAGATGACGAAGAAGGGGAGGAATTTTTTGTTTACTTACGTCCTTGACATCCTGATCGACATTTATCTGCAACAACGAAAGAAAGAAAATGTTATTATTAGGTAACTTTTTGTGGAATAATTCTAATCGAGTTGTTGACTTGACTGACCTATTCAACTACGATTATCTTATCGTCAATGTCAAGTTCATTGAAAAATCGCAAAATACTCTCACAACTCATCATATTATTTCGAATCTTTATCTAGTTTTATTAATTTAGTGTTGCTTTGTTATCAGGTGTTATCGTTTCTGCGAATAAAATAGTTGAGCAATAGATTTCTGGTGCATTAAAGTCCGGTTGAAATGATTAATCAAAAATTCGAATTAATGCGGCTCGAAGGACCATAATAATTTCAGCGCCCATTGTTTGTTTGTTTCATGCATCTCCCTGCTGGTTAGCATTGTGTGTAGGTATGTGTGAGCAGCTTTAACCTGTTGACGGTACTTTAGATGTATTGTCATTTATTTCATCACTTAAATAGAATAATTGAGTGTAAATAAAAGAGATAAGGGACTCCATTTAAATCTGTAATTATTTTATAAACAATGTCATTGGTTCTCGTGTGAATGATACGAGGAGTGATTTATTTAAGAATTTAATCTACGCTTGGGTTAATTGATACATTAATAAAATGTATATGTAAAACAATGAAAAATAAATGTAAATAATGTAAATGTCATTGACGTTTGCCAGTTGCTTATTGTTTCTTAGAATTTAAAAGAATCGACAATAACAACAATAATTGATTGATTGATAAGAGATGTTTGTGAACTTGTAATCGCATTACTGTAAGTAGGTGTAAGGAATAATGATGGCTTAAGAATTCAACCCTTGGGAACTCACTCTCTCCTTTACATGTTTGTTTTTTATTTATTCATATTTTTCATTGGGTAGGTATTATCGAAAAATCTGTAACTGATCGCAGTGTCTGGGTAAAAGCAGCCAGGGACTCAAGATCGATGAAAAGCATGGGCTTGAAAATTGTACCCTTGGGGACGCCATAAGTCACCTTTTTTTAATCGTTCCGAATTTTTTGTGTTATTATCGAAGCGAATAGCTTGCTTCAAATAATAATAATAATAATAATAAGATAAATGATTATAAACAGAAAAAATAAGAAGAATAAAACATGAAATCGCCGCATGAATTTAACATACAAAAACAAACTACTCTTATCCTATTTTTTCCCTTATCACCTCCATTATTATTATTATTTTTCGTTTGTTGTTCTATACACAGATAGATCTATTTTAGGAAATTTTGGATAAAAGAATTTTGATGTTTAATCGCCATAAAAATAAATATTTATTCATTAGGATATCTCTTATCAACTGGGGTACTATAGGGGTTAATAAAATGTTATCGCACTGTATGAATAAACAATGATGGAATCTTCGAGAAGAAAAAATTGCTCGAGAGATCTCCGTTATGACATAATTGTTTGATTGACGTTCAGGTGTGCGGAAAATGGGAAAAATTAACTGGAAAATTTAACGAGGAGAGTCTTCCGCCGGTGTCATTCATTGTTGAGGCAGAAGGTCTTTCTTCTTACGCGCTATTCAGTCGAATTAGTTTAATAAGTTAGCTGTAAGTAGTATTTTCCTTATTAAGAGCGCGTTATTCCTTTTATGGGACTCTCTGTTATTGTTGTTACTTACCGTCCGGGTCGGAATTATTGTCGTTACACCGGTGTTGCCGGTTTTCAAATTATTTCACATCAAAATAATATTCGTTGGTATTCGTAGGTATTCATCAGTCGGTCGGATTCATTGCTTATGTTAAAAGTGGAAGAACCGAGGGAACCAAAAATGGTACCTAAAAAATTGTAACAAAGTTCGGGTATTTCCACTATTTAAAAGATGGAACCAAGAAATTTGTTAATTCTCCAGAAATGGTGACGAAAAATCAAAAAAGAAACCGTTAGCAATAGGAATATTTCAAATTTTTAGAAGCAGGAACCAAAGACCTTGTTGATTCATTGGAAAATGTGACGAGGAATCCAAAAATTGAAGCAGCCCCTGTCTCAAGAAATACATTTGGAACCTTTAAGACTTGCTGCACTAACCAAAATGGGGAATAAATACGATCTTTCCACTTTTTAAAAGCAGGAACCAAAGACCTTGTTGATTCATTGGAAAATGTGACGAGGAATCCAAAAATTGAAGCAGCCCCTGTCTCAAGAAATACATTTGGAACATTTAAGACTTGCTGCACTAACCAAAATGGGGAATAAATACGATCTTTTCACTTTTTAAAAGCAGGAACCAAAGACCTTGTTGATTCATTGGAAAATGTGACGAGGAATCCAAAAATTGAAGCAGCCCCTGTCTCAAGAAATACATTTGGAATCTTTAAGACTTGCTACACTAACCAAAATGGAGAATAAATACGCTATTTCCACTTTTTAAAAGCAGGAACCAAAGACCTTGTTGATTCATTGGAAAATGTACGAGGAATCCAAAAATTGAAGCAGCCCCTGTCTCAAGAAATACATTTGGAACATTTAAGACTTGCTGCACTAACCAAAATGGGGAATAAATACGATCTTTACACTTTTTAAAAGCAGGAACCAAAGACCTTGTTGATTCATTGGAAAATGTGACGAGGAATCCAAAAATTGAAGCAGCCCCTGTCTCAAGAAATACATTTGGAACATTTAAGACTTGCTGCACTAACCAAAATGGGGAATAAATACGATCTTTCCACTTTTTAAAAGCAGGAACCAAAGACCTTGTTGATTCATTGGAAAATGTGACGAGGAATCCAAAAATTGAAGCAGCCCCTGTCTCAAGAAATACATTTGGAACATTTAAGACTTGCTGCACTAACCAAAATGGGGAATAAATACGATCTTTACACTTTTTAAAAGCAGGAACCAAAGACCTTGTTGATTCATTGGAAAATGTGACGAGGAATCCAAAAATTGAAGCAGCCCCTGTCTCAAGAAATACATTTGGAACCTTTAAGACTTGCTGCACTAACCAAAATGGGGAATAAATACGATCTTTCCACTTTTTAAAAGCAGGAACCAAAGACCTTGTTGATTCATTGGAAAATGTGACGAGGAATCCAAAAATTGAAGCAGCCCCTGTCTCAAGAAATACATTTGGAACCTTTAAGACTTGCTGCACTAACCAAAATGGAGAATAAATACGATCTTTCCACTTTTTAAAATCACGAACCAAAGACCTTGTTGATTCATTGGAAAATGTGACGAGGAATACAAAAATTGAAGCAGCCCCTGTCTCAAGAAATACATTTGGAACCTTTAAGACTTGCTGCACTAACCAAAATGGAGAATAAATACGATCTTTCCACTTTTTAAAATCACGAACCAAAGACCTTGTTGATTCATTGGAAAATGTGACGAGGAATCCAAAAATTGAAGCAGCCCCTGTCTCAAGAAATACATTTGGAACATTTAAGACTTGCTGCACTAACCAAAATGGGGAATAAATACGATCTTTCCACTTTTTAAAAGCAGGAACCAAAGACCTTGTTGATTCGTTGGAAAATGTGACGAGGAATCCAAAAATTGGAACAACCACTGCCTCAAGAAATACATTTGGAACCTTTAAGACTTGCTGCACTAACCAAAATGGGGAATAAATACGATCTTTCCACTTTTTAAAAGCAGGAACCAAAGACCTTGTTGATTCATTGGAAAATGTGACGAGGAATCCAAAAATTGAAGCAGCCCCTGTCTCAAGAAATACATTTGGAACCTTTAAGACTTGCTGCACTAACCAAAATGGAGAATAAATACGATCTTTCCACTTTTTAAAATCACGAACCAAAGACCTTGTTGATTCATTGGAAAATGTGACGAGGAATACAAAAATTGAAGCAGCCCCTGTCTCAAGAAATACATTTGGAACCTTTAAGACTTGCTGCACTAACCAAAATGGAGAATAAATACGATCTTTCCACTTTTTAAAATCACGAACCAAAGACCTTGTTGATTCATTGGAAAATGTGACGAGGAATCCAAAAATTGAAGCAGCCCCTGTCTCAAGAAATACATTTGGAACATTTAAGACTTGCTGCACTAACCAAAATGGGGAATAAATACGATCTTTCCACTTTTTAAAAGCAGGAACCAAAGACCTTGTTGATTCGTTGGAAAATGTGACGAGGAATCCAAAAATTGGAACAACCACTGCCTCAAGAAATACATTTGGAGACTTTCAGACTTCTTACACTAACAAAAATGGTAGCAAATTAGGATATTTCGAATTTTTAAAAGATGGAACCAAAGAAATTTTAACAATTCTACATAAAATATTAAATTGGTTAAATCACTCAATCAGCACACTTTTAGAAAAATTGTTCCACTAATCAAGGCATTGTCATTAAAAAAGGGAACCCAAAAACTATTCAATTTGTTTTACCGAGAAATGTCAAATATTAACACTTATTTCCAAGAATATCGGAACCAAAACTTCATCCATACAAGAATCTTTGTATTAAAAAATTGTTATTGAATACAACCAAAACTAGAATTATTATTAAATCCTTATTTAAATATGGAACCAAAAAAATAACAATAAATAAATCCAGAGAGTATTAAGCGAACTTAAATCACTTACATGATCCTGTCAAAGAAGAAAAAAGACGACTTTAAAAATGGAACCCATGCAAGTTTTTTTCTAAGATAATATACCCAGAACTTTTACTCATTAGTAATCCTTCCGCTTTTTAAAACTTGGTACCTACCAAGTAAAACTCAATTTTTGTCTTCAGGAAAAAAATTTACCTTAAAACTTGAACCAAGTTTATGCCCGATATGAATACTCAAGAAATGCTGCGTTATTGTAGTAGGATAAAATTATAACTAGTACCCATTTTATTTTAAAAAGTATTAATTGTTTTAACAGTTAAAATCTTTCATTAATAAGGAACCCAATATGATGCATTAAGATGTGGTACTTTTGATACTTGTTTTTAGAAATGGAACCCAAAATAAATTATTTAAATTATAGAAAGATGCCAAATTTAAGGAACCAAAAACTTCCAAAAAATATTAGTAGGTATCAAAATAAAATATTTCTTATACTTCTGAGAAGTTTTTCAAATTATTTTAAATAACAGAGTGACTCAAAATTGCTTGAATTTTTAATAAATGGAACCATTAGGAAAGGTTCCTGAATGGTACCGTTTTGTTTGACACTTAAAAAACAAACTGCGACAGTTATGTTACAGAATTGAAGAAATCAATTCTCAATTCGATTTTAAGATGAAAAAACCTTGTTAATGATGGTACCAAAAAATGGTGCTACTCACATCTTAACATTATATTTTTAAAAATCTATTAGTTTTAAAGATATAACTTAAATTTCCAACACAGGCAAAGTGGGTTTGAATTGGTACCTAGCAAAAATATTAAATATAAACACAACCAAGTATTATTACTTAAATGAAGAACCAAAATTGTATATTGTATGAAAAAAATCAGGTTCTATTTTTGTAGATACAGGTAGACAATAACAACCTCGAAATTTTTAAACTATAGGAACCCAGTCAGCAAGCCACGATTTTTTATAAATAATGGTACCAGTTTTTAAATTAAAACTATCTAAGATTTTTAAAAGAAAGAACCATTTTAATTAAACAAATCTCTAATCAAGACGACCATCCGGAAACCTTTTCTTATTAAACGTCTTAAATGGAGACTTAAATTTAAAAATCACTGGATTAATTAAAAAAAAAAGAGAACCAAGTTACTTTCTGGTAAAATAAAATATAAATAAATGCACCCACACTTTTTCCACTTCTACGGGAAAACCTTAAACACAAACAACAAACAACCCTGAAACTTTTTTTGTCAAAAAAATTTCGAAGGGACTTATTTTTGGGTTCTGAGGAATAAACCCAGCAGGTACCCATATAGCAAAATTCAGTAAGAACCTATTCATAATTTTTTTCTCGTTCCAATTGATGAGAAAAATAACACGACTCTCGATAATAATTAATAAAAACAAGAAGACTCACCAATAGCGTTAACGTTTTGTAGCACCAGCAGCACGAAGACGAGGGCAAAGCCCAACCTGGAAGGGCTCATCGCAGCCATAGTGCACTAACTGGGGACCCGATTGTACTTAACAAGCTTATATACGTGGCTTATGACCTCTCCGATAACGAATGGAGATAAAGGATGACCACCGTCCTTTGCTTGAAGCTCGCTGTATTAGCTTTAGCTATAGGCTATTATTATATAGGTACCATACCGGGTGTTCTGATGAAAATAATAATTATCGTTACGATTTATTATTCTTTATGGTAAGCCGTATTTTTTACCAAATATACTGCACCACTCTCAGACTAATTCTGTACGTTGATTAAAAAATTTTCACCGTAACGAGGTAGCTTTTATTATCTCATGATAAAGGTAACTAAAAGACCTTTCAAATGAAACCAAACTCGATATATTTATCTCGAACCGTTTACAAGATATTTGTGATTGAAATTTCAGCTTCACTTAAGTGAAGCTCATAAGAAACATAAGAAACTATGTTGTTTTAACATTACATTTAAACCCAGCTTGTTTGGTATCGTTGGGTGAGTCTCTTAAATATATTTCTTTTAGGGTGTTTTATAATATAATACAGAATTTCTGCATCACTTAAGTGCAACTTTTATTTGTCAATATTAACAACTAACAGTATGCTTGGAAAAATATCCATATCGTAATAAAGTTAATAACGATATTACTTCGTAGGTAATATTAAAACTTCCAAATCCAGAGACTAGAAGCGCGAAAGGAGAAATTTAAAAAAAAAATCAAAAAACAACCTCTATATTAGGATATCATTTTAGAGAGAATAAACCTTTAAAACGATACCAAACTCGGTATGAAAAGCTCTAACCGTTCCAGAGATACAAGCGAGTAAAGTTTGAACATCACTTAAGTGCAATGTACATGGGACGTTATAACGCGAATATCTCGACGATGATTATAAGTAAACCCATCGTGTTTGGTATCGTTGGAAAGGTCTTTCGATTTCCTGTTTTTATAGAAGAAAATATAAGGCGTTTTTAAAAATTCCAACCTCGGCTAGTTCAGACATAAATTACCAATTTCTTAATTATTGATTCTAGCTAAAGTAAAAATATGAAGCATGACAAAATAAAATTAGGAGAGACAAATGTCCTGTTTCTGGAAAGCGATAGCAAACTACCAAAAGTATCTTTGCTTAATAAACCTCTCATAGGGTCTTGGATAAAAAAAAAAACGCTTTCATCTGTGGTATATTGAAAAGGTATATAGAATCAGTAAGGCAGAAAAAAAATGATCGCAACCTACATTTTTATTATTACTTTATTTACGAAGCCGGGAATAAAGGAAAAACACCGGATGATTATAAATAAATAAGCAGGCGCAAATAAAAGATTTTCGGTGCGACAAGAAAAGGCAAGTTATTCTCGATTGAAAATAATAATGAAATTTAATTGTTTACATTGAACATTACAGAGTTCTTAGCTCACAGTGAACTTTGAATGATCAACGATAATTCTTGTTTAAGTTTGCGATAAGCGGACCTTAGATACTCGTAATATCAGTGTCTTTCGCTTTTTATTGTTTCGTGCTTTGCACGTTTTAATATGTTACTTTTTATTTATCTTATTCAAGTCCAGCTAACGTATATTTTATTATTGTTGTTGCGCATCACATTTTCGTTTTGAATAAAAATTATTATTTAATAATTTGATACAAGTCGCCGTATTAGAAAAAGTTGTTGAATTCTTATAGTCGATAATTATATGTATTTATAATAAATTAAATTAAAAATACATTAGCCAGATCCTTTATTTTATCAACAGTAAACAATGTAAATAGCTTGCATTTTAAATTAAGAAGAGATTTGCGAATTTTTATTGTTTACTATCGCTCATAATAATTAATAACAAGACTTTTCATCATACTTATAGCTACTCGAATAAAAACAATAAATCTCTTAAATAGAATTTTTTTCAAACCTCTGAACATCACTAGATATTGAAAAATTTGACATTCAAGGCAAAAAAAAATTGCAACTGGCAAATTTTAAGTATAACACCCTGTATATTTTCATTTTAATGTAAAGATAATTGAGAGCCCTTTCTAACGACACCCAACTCGATATATCTAAATCAAACCGTTCAGGAGATATCAAGCGGTTCATATTAATAAACCTGGCGCGTTCAGCAAAACTATAAATATTTTATCTAAATATCTCTTAAACGGCGCAAGCTAGCTACCCCGAGTTTCATATCAAATGAAAGGTTTCATCATTATCTTTCAGATAATCGTCACATACTGGATGTATAAATTATTTTAATTAAGACAGACGATAAAAAATCTTTACTGTCTTTACGAAAAATATTAATACATTTTTTTTTCTGTTGGAAATTGTAATTATTATTGTGTTTCATGTTGAATACATTATGACATAATTAGATTTAATTAGAGCCCATCATAAAAAAATATTAAATCTTTATTAAATGTAACATCCTGTATATTTTTATATTAGTGTGAAGAAAATTAAGATTCCTTTGCAACAACACCCAACTTGATATGTCTAAGTCAAACCGTTTAAGAGATGTCGGTAAGTTAATATTAAAAAAAACTAGGCGCGTTCAGCAAAACATAATTTATATAAAATTTATTTAAATATCTCATAATGTTTCGACTCTTATAACCCGGAGAAACGCTTTTAAAAATGACAGAATTCTCAAAAAAAAAGGTTATACATAGTTTATTTTACAAGTTCTGATTAGCTCGAAAAAAATTTCACTAGCAACGCATTTTTTTCACAAACTCCGGTTAGCTCGAGTTTTTTACAGACTCCGGTTTTAGGCTGAATTTTTTTTCACAAACTCCGGTTAGATGGCAATTTTTTCACAAGCTCCGGTTAACTCGATTGTTTTCCTCAAACTTATGTTAGCTCGACTGTTTTTACCATCTCTGGTTAGCTCGAATTTTGTTTTCACAAACTCCGGTTAGCTCTTAATTTGTTTTCACAAACTCCGGTTAGATCGCAATTTTTTTCATAAGCTCCGGGTAGCTAAAAAAAATCACAAACTCCGACTAGCTCTAAAAATGTTTTTCACAAACTCCGGTAAAATGATTTTTTTTTTCACAAACTCCGGTTAGGTCGATTTTTTTTCACAGACTCCGGCTAGCTCGCAAATTTTTTTTTCATAAACTACGGGTAGCTCAAAAAAACTACAAACTCCTACTAGCTCTAAAAATGTTTTTCACAAACTCCAGTCTCGATTTTTTTCACAAACCACGATTAGATCCAGTTTTTTCACAGACTACGGCTAGCTCGCTTTTTTCACAAACTCCGGGTTGTTCAATTTTTTTTCACAAACTCCGGTTAGCTCAAGTTTTTTTTTACAGACTCCGGTTAGGCAGAATGTTTTTTCACAAACTCCGGTAGCTCAATTTTTTTTATCACAAACTCCGGTTAGGCCGATTTTTTTCACAAACTCCGGTTAGCTCAAGTTTTTTTTACAGACTCCGGTTGGGCCGAATGTTTTTTCACAAACTCCGGTCACCTCAATTTTTTTTCTCACAAACTCCGGTTAGGCCGAATGTTTTTCACAAACTCCGGTCACCTCAATTTTTTCTCACAAACTCCGGTTAGGCCGAATGTTTTTTCACAAACTCCGGTCAGCTCAATTTTTTTTCACAAACTCTGGTTGGATCTATTTTTTTCACAAACTCCGGTGAGTTCGAATTTTTTTTTTTCATAAACTCCAGCTAGCTCGCAATTTTTTATCACAAACTCCGGTTAGGTGGAATTTTTTTAAAAAACTCCGGTTAGCTCTTAATATGTTTTCACAAACTCCGGTTGGATCGCAAGTTTTTTTCATAAACTACGGGTAGCTCAAAAAAATCACAAATTCCGACTAGCTCTAAAAATGTTTTTCACAAACTCCGGTAAAATGATTTTTTTTTCACAAACTCCGGTTAGGTCGATTTTTTTTCACAGACTCCGGTTAGTTGGAATTTATTTTTTTCACAAACTCCAGCTAGCTCGCAATTTTTTATCACAAACTCCGGTTAGGTGGAATTTTTTTCAAAAACTCCGGTTAGCTCTTAATATGTTTTCACAAACTTCGGTTAGATCGCAAGTTTTTTTCATAAACTACGGGTAGCTCAAAAAAAAATCACAAACTCCGACTAGTTCTAAAAATGTTTTTCACAAACTCCGATTAGATCCACTTTTTTCACAAACTCTGATTAGATCCACTTTTTTCACAGACTACGGCTAGCTCGCAATTTTTTTTTTTCATATAGGTACTCCGGTTAGGTCGATTTTTTTCACAAACTCCGGGGAGGTCGAATTTTTTTAAATTTTTTTCAAAAACTCCGAGTAGCTCAAAAAAAATTCAGAACCCCTGCGTTAGAAAATTGCAAATTCGATACAACAATAATAAAGTTCTCTGGATGACAACCTCAGACATGGTCTCACGCTGAGATGAAGACAGAGACATGGACGTTTCGCCGTAATTTCAGCTCATCAGTCTGATCATCGGTTAGTTCCCCTCGACGCATTCCTCTCCTGGTGTATGTTTTGGTTAATTATATGAACTTATGACATTCGTTTATCCACGATTGTCCAACCAAAATTTTCGTTCGTCCATCCTTCAAAAAAAAAGTTACGGTAAAATTTTAAAAATCGTTTCTTTTTTTTTAGGGTGGGCAAATTTTGGTCACTGAGCTCTTCAATCTCAACTCGTCGGTTGATATTCAAAATTGAGCGCTCTCCTTTAACCAATTAATTATTCTGCTACTGAATTCGTTAAAGTTAGAAGTGACAACAGATTGAGAATAACATAGGCAACCAATTATACATCATAAATATGCAACCAGAAATACACCATCAATAGGGTGTTTCTCTTACTTAATTTAATTAATTTATACCGCAGACAGACGCGTTTCTTCCTTCTTTCTTTCTTCTCTCTTAATTAATTAATTCGATGATCGATTATCGAATAGTTTGCATATTATTATTGGTTTATAATTAATTAATATTGCTTATCGCGTGCTGTAATTATTATTATCATTATCGATCGTGCTTGGAGAAAGACTCCCTGGAATAAATATAAATAAAAAATCAGCTCTCTTAAGTTAACATTGGGTATATTGTGCGGTGTTGTAAATTACAATGAAGGTTATTAGAATATTTTTATAAATTATTTCACGATCCTGAACGTCCGTCGACCATTATCTAATGTTTAATGTAGCAGAGCCGCGGTTTAAGCCGGAGCTCAATCAGTGGCGGTGCTATGCGAGAGTAATTAATTAATCAATTAATCAATCAATTATTACTTGACTTTACATATGTTCCAAATTATTAATTAATTTATTATCACTCTTGATTCATTCTTCTTACTATTATTATTATTATTATTATTATTATTAAAAATATTAATATCATAAATACAATTAACTGAAATAAATTTCTTGTTTGTACCGCCTCTGCTTATAATTATTGCGCTTATTATAATAATCAACCTAATTTCACCTGATACTCTACCTTTAACTTTAGAGTGTCATCAGTATTTTGATGAAATAAATCAGTCTCCCGGTATTAATGGTAATAATAAATGCAAAAAGCATCGCTATTTTACTAATTGTCAAACCAGGACGTGTAATGAAATAAATTAATAATTAATTAATGAATTAATTAATAAATCGATGAGAGATGAGTGACAAATTACATAAATCCGGGATCATTATCTGAGATGCTCTCGACTTGCGCTTATGATTGTTATTTGCTTCTCTATTATTACACACTTAAGTGCTAGTAGTTATAGTGTTGATATTTGGTGGTAGGGGTAATGTGCAAAAGGATTAATTGACGTGTTAATTGTTGAAAATGATTGAACAGGTGAGTTTTCTTTTTTTGCGAAAAAAATGTCCACTTTGGGATTCAAAACAGAAATCAAGAGGTTGTAACTTTCCACCTGTTGAAAAGTGATTGTTTATTTGAGTCGAGGTTCCTCTTACATGATCCAGGTTGTCCACTTAAGTGCTTGAAGTGCAATAAAATAAAATAAAGTATCTCTCCCTGGCCTAGATATTGTAAGTAAAGTGAAAAACACGGAAATCTTTATTAAATCCTTTAAATCTCAAACACCACTCTCGCATTAACGTCAGATATAACCTAATCCTTGGATGGACGTTAATATAATAAAAGCCATTCCAGAATTTCCCGCTATTAAAGATACTTTTCTCCGTCTGCTTTTTCCGTGAATTCACTTCGCGTCCCGTCTAAAATTGAGCACGTACGTGTCACGCTTCGACGACGCTCTTTTCCGTGACTTATCCCGCTTTTCTCTTGAGAGGATTCGCGTCCGTGCAATTGCCGGCACCGGACCTTGATTGCTAACGCTTTTATTGAATCCCCATATCGCTATTATTGTTGCTAGTGCTGGTACAATTTTAACTAGTTGATAAAACACCCTGTATATTGTCTCATAGACAAAGAGATAATCGAAAGACCTTTCCAACGATACCAAACATGGTGGGTTTAGATATAACCACTAATGAGATATAAGGGTTACAATTTCTCCACTTAAGTGTTCCTAAAACTTTACTCGCTGATATCTCTATTACGGTTAGAGCTAAACATATCGAGTTTGGTATCATTTGAATGGTTCCATTATCCCTTGAGCTACTAATGATGTAATTATTTTGTTACGATTTTCCACTTTTTTTTTGGAATCCTATGTCGCTCTTCTATGTCTGGAAGATTTTATGTTTGAGGGATATTCTTTTATCGCAATAAAACAAGCTAAAATTATTTTTTCTAATTGAAACAGGTAAAATTATAAAACATCCTATACAACTCGACGAAGAGAAAGATAATGAAGAGACCTTTACAATGATACCAAACACGGTGTGGTTAAATGTAATCGCTAATGAGATATCAATGTTGGAATTTCTCACTTAAGTGACACTGAAACTTCGATCATTGATATCTCGGAAACGGTAAGGCTAATTATACCGAGTTTGGTGTCATTTTAGAGCACTTTTAATTATCTTTCATAATGCTTAATATTATTTACGTTTTAACTCGGTATAAAAAAAATCAACTTTATATTATTCCACGAAGAAAAAGAAAACGAAGAGACTTTTCCAACGATATCAAACACGGTGGGGTTTAATATAATCGCTGATGAGATATCAGTGTTGGAATTTCTCACTTAAGTGATGCTGAAACTTCGATCATTGATATCTCGGAAACGGGTAGGGATAATTATACCGAGTTTGGTGTCATTTTAGAGCTCTTTTAATTATCTTTCATAATGCTTAATATTATTTACGTTTTAACTCGGTATAAAAAAAATCAACTTTATATTATTCCACGAAGAAAAAGAAAACGAAGAGACTTTTCCAACGATATCAAACACGGTGGGGTTTAATATAATCGCTGATGAGATATCAGTGTTGGAATTTCTCACTTAAGTGATGCTGAAACTTCGATCATTGATATCTCGGAAACGGGTAGGGATAATTATACCGAGTTTGGTATCATTCGGTGTCATTTTAGAGCTCTTTTAATTATCTTTCATAATGCTTAATATTATTTACGTTTTAACTCGGTATAAAAAAAATCAACTTTATATTATTCCACGAAGAAAAAGAAAACGAAGAGATTTTTCCAACGATATCAAACACGGTGGGGTTTAATATAATCGCTGATGAGATATCAGTGTTGGAATTTCTCACTTAAGTGATGCTGAAACTTCGATCATTGATATCTCGGAAACGGGTAGGGATAATTATACCGAGTTTGGTGTCATTT
This sequence comes from Malachius bipustulatus, assembly GCA_910589415.1. Classification (NCBI taxonomy): domain Eukaryota; kingdom Metazoa; phylum Arthropoda; class Insecta; order Coleoptera; family Melyridae; genus Malachius; species Malachius bipustulatus. Next base: position 36,721,996 of record OU342638.1, on the reverse strand, counting down.
TAGAGCTCTTTTAATTATCTTTCATAATGCTTAATATTATTTACGTTTTAACTCGGTATAAAAAAAATCAACTTTATATTATTCCACGAAGAAAAAGAAAATGAAGAGACTTTTCCAACGATACCAAACACGGTGGAACTAAATATAATCGCTGATGAGATATCAGTGTTGGAATTTCTCACTTAAGTGATAACAACTTCAATCGTTGTTATCTCTGAAACGGTTAAAGATAAATAAACCGAGTTTGGTTTCTTTTTAAAGGTCTTTTAGTTATCTTTATAATGACGCAATTAAATATAAAATTAGTTTGATGCAGTATTAGTATTTGATAATCATAATTTACATTAATAATCTCATAGCGTTCGTTTAGCTTTGTAATTTTAATTAAGTTATCGCGATAGCAGCAGAGATCGATTAATTTTTATTTTCCCAAGCGATTCAAGCGTGTTATAATTCAAGCATGACTTTTCAAACGGCGCTAATTTACTAGAAGATATTTAGGACCGATAGCCGCACCTGGATTTGCGCCCTCGATTTAATTCTTCAATCTGTCCGATTTATCTGAAGCGATTTATTGAATTTCCTCCGCCTTTCCCCATTACTTTTCAAGTTGCTTAGGGTGGAGGGAAAAAATATCAGACGTCCTAAGAAAAAAATAATTTAATTAAAAATAAGCGCTTCCCCGTAATAATGTAATATCAACCCAACCCACACCCCACACCCTACAAATCTTTTTCTTTAAAATGTACATACCGTAATAGGAAAAGTCAATATCACCCAATTTCCGAGTACAATAACAATCAAAGGTTATGACCTAAAAATCCCCCGAAACTAGTGTACTCGGCGACCGTAACACTCCAGTGTTGTAACACTAACACTAACACCAACACACCCCATCCCTATTCCACCCGGAAAACTCGATCGGCACCTGCGCGTCGCGACGACCCCCTTACCAGTCCCGACTCACCCTCGATCCCGTCGACATCGTACTGGCCCCTCGTCGCCTTTTCAGCTCGCCCTCAAACCGAGCCCCCCGACCGAGCTTGGGGTCGTCGAGACGGTGGTGCACCCCCGATTAAATAACGCGGTCTGACCGGGCCGGTCTCGGGATTCACCGTGGACAGTGCAGGGAAAGTCGGCGAGAGGTTCGGGGCAAAATGGCCGGTCGGCGGATTTGTCATCTCTTGATTATTTAGGGTAGGTGTTATTGTTACTTATCGACAAGTGGGGGATTAGTGTTCTTGCGATTTTCTAAATCTGCTGGAGGCTCCGGTGAGGCGAGTCGATTCTTGGGGCGAAGCGGGCGGATTTATTTTTGATTGCGGTTGTGATATTTTTTATCTCAAGGTTATCTACTTGGTCGAACATATAAAAATTTCTTTGTTTTACAGTTTCTAATTCAAAGCAATTACGTTCGATTATAATGGCAGGTGAAGGTGTATTAGGTATAATATGTGAACGCGAGCGATATACCGGTAGTGACGTCACTGTGGGTTAATTAAGCGTTAATTTTTTTTTAACGTTTACTTAACTTAAGTAGCTACGTGACTTTTGGGTTGGATCGTAATAAATGTCCCTATGACCTTTAAAATAAGCTGAAATTGTAACACCCGGTATATTTTTATATAACTGAGAAGTAAGCCCGAGACCTTTAAAATGAAACCAAACACGATGGGGTTAGGAGTGATCGTTTAAGAAATATTTCGGTTATAGTTTTTTTTTAAGAGAACCGTCACGAGTGACCTTGAAAAAAGCCTCTACCTTTTAAACGGTTTGATTTAAACATGTCTCTCTTTTCAAAGATCGTTTAATTATCTTTCTATATAATGCAGTCATAATATACAGAGTGTTAATTCTAAAGTTTAAAATTGTTCGTTACAAATTGAAAAATGATATTTATTATTCCACGAGGAGAAAGGTCACAATTAGACCTTTCCAACGATACCAAACACGATGGGGTTGAGTGTGATAGTTGTAAAGATATTGCGACCTGAATTTCTAGCACTTAAGTGATGTTGACTATTTAATCGTTGATATCTTTTCAATAATACCCTGTATATATGAAAATGATAATATAGGTGATAATTAGACACCAAGCGACAGAATTAATCGCTGCACTTAAGTGATACTGAATCATTGATCGACTATATCTTTTAAACGGTTCAAGTTGAACATACCGAGTTTGGTCTCGTTTAAACTGTATTTTTATTATCTGTCTAATGGGGTCATAATATACAGGGTGATAAAATTTATTTATTTGTTCCCGCAGGAAGAATGTAGCGGCGATCGCTGTAGAAAAAGAAGAAGCGCGGTCTTGTCGGGCTACGGATCTGACAGCGTCCCGAGCGACCCGTTCCTCGCCACGGATGAGTAATAAACCGCTACTGAAAATGGGAGAAAAACAGGGATCCATATTCTGCTCCCAGCTGAAGGCCATGCTCAAGAGGAACCTCCTGCTCAAGAAGAGGGAGAAACGGAAAACAACTGCGGTGAGTTTCTGATCGTCTTCAGTGCGGCTCGAGTTTGACGAACTGTCCAGGTTCTCAAGTTCACTGTTCGTGTATTTTTCTATAATTATAATTGTTGTGACGTTTCCTGGTGCAAGGATCAAGCAATAATTGTTATTAGAGATAAAGATTTCATTCATTATTGCTCGATTTACAGGAAAGTTCGTCGAACTTTACGAGTACAATAAAACGAGTCTTTGTTAAAAAGTCAAAATTTTGATTTTTCGCGTTGGATCGAATCAGAGCCGAGATCGATTAAAAGGTGCAGGAGGCGGTGTTGGTGGTGGTGGCGGTGGCGAGCGAGAGAAAAGTGGACAATCAAAGGTTTCACTTTACAATAATCACGCGAGTTTACAAGCAACCGCGACATGCGGACGAATCCTTGAAAATCTCCGCTAATCGGATCTATTTTCCTAATCTCCGTCACGCATCGCCCCGCGACCGTAGCTCGTAGTAAATAACAAACAAAATAAGATATTCCCTCCCAGACCGTCCGTCTTCGAATGTCTCCTTCGCGACGCTGCCGGTCGATATTTTCTTGGCAAAAGCGGTAAAAATCGATCATTAGGTATGACAGTATGACACCCGGACCTGGACATGTAGGTGTAATAAATTTCGATCAGCCTCGCTCGTCAGTTTTCCGGACAGCACCAGCAGGAAAAGTTCTTGCTCATCTCATCGATATACACCTACATACTACATGTAAAATAAATGTAAATATCTGCTTATGTATGAGGTGTTCCAGCTCGTAAATAATTCAGAATCCCTGTCCTATTATCCTAGCGATCTACCTATTCTCTTACTCCTTTCCTATATCTCTCCTCTCGTGATTATCTCACCCGGGTCTCAAACTCTAAAACAGTCTTGCTCGCATAATAGAGCGGAATGTATAATCAGTTGCCTGGTTGGTTATACGATCCCGGCTCAATTGAGCAAGGGTTTTGCTAACCAGTACGTCACGATGTACAAAAACAAAGAAAGACAAAAAAGTCACGCAGATATTCCAAAGAACGTTTTTATCACGCTTATCGCAAAATTTGGTCAGGTCACCTTTTCCCGGTACTTACGCGACTATCACTTGCGTTATTATCACTTGAGTTATTATCACTTTAATGACTATCACTTTCTTGATACGCGACCATCACTTGCATGACTTGATTGACACGCTACCATCACTTATAATTTGCATAACTGCCACTTTTGTAACTATTATTTTAGCGTCCAAAACTTACGTTATTATCACTTACGTGACTATCACTGACGTGACTATTATTTGAGCGACCAAAACTTATGTTATTATCACTTAGACGGTCATTACTTGCATGACTATCACTTTCTTCATACGCAACGATCACTTGCGTGATTATCACTTTCATGACTATCACTTGCTTGATACGTGACCATCACTTGCGTTATTATCACTTGCATGACTATCACTTACATGACTTTCACTTACGTGACTATTATTTGTCAAGCAACACTTACGTTATTATCTCTTACATGACTATCACTTGGTTGATACACTATCATCACTATCGTTATTATCCACTATCACTTTTGAATATTACTTTTGTAACTATTATTTGAGCGGCCAAAACTAACGTTATTATCACTTACATGACTATCACTTAAACTTATCGTGAATGGGCCATTGTGACACCTCCACTTCAACCGAAGATCTATTGTGACTCATGAATATCACTTGAATGACTATCACTTTCTTCATACGCAACGATCACTTGCGTAATTATCACTTGTTTGATTATCACTTACAGGACTATCACTTTCTTCATACTCAACGATCACTTGCGTAATTATCATTTGCATGACTATCACTTGCTTGATACGAGAGCATCACTCTCGTTATTATCACTTGCATGGCTATCACTTTCTTCATACACAATCATCACTTGCGTAATTATCACTTGCACGACTATCATTTACGCGACTATCACTTGCGACTAAAGCGACTATCACTTGCGTTTATTATCATTGACATGAGTACTGCTTAGAGATGATCAGGGTCAAAAAAATTAATGAATCGATCGGCCATTTTTGAGCTTCTCTACAGCAGCCATCTTGCAAATAGTTGCTGCTGTCATCGTGTACCTTAAAACATATCTGTCAACCTTAAACTGTCAATTATCAACCCTCAAACTGCGCTTTTTTTTATACCGCTTGCTTTGGAAAAAAATTAGTTTTGGCCACTTTATTACCCTTCTAGCTTACTTATTATGGATTAGGTACGCCTCTCTCCTGATCCATGTGCGTTAAATTTAATATTTTGACAGATGTTGAAAATTTTCGTGCTTTTCTGTTATTAGCTACGTTTTGGCCGAACTTTGCGAAAGCAAATCCTCTAAACCTAAAAAATCTAAATCCTCTAAACCTTTCTTCTTAGGTAAACATGGGTGAGTGCTTACTCTCAAAAAATTCTTACTTTTCGATTGACGTAAGTAATTATGACAGCCTGTCACCTCCAGAAACGTCAGATGATCTTGAGGTCTGGGTCGGAATAAAATCGGGGAATTTTTGGAAAACGAACGTATAATTTTACTAAAAGCCTTCGACGATACGTTGAAGTGCAAACGACTATTCTCTGATTTGTTGCCTGTGACAGCTGTCACCTGTCAGACACGTCAAATGTTATTTCGGTGGTTTCTAGAGAGCCGCTCACTATGAATTCGCTAATTGTAATGTTGTAGATCAAATCAAAATCACAGAAAAATCATTACTGGGAGCTAGCTAAATGCACAAGTGTACTCTGGCCATTAAAAGTAGAAGAAGAAGATGATCGAAAACGATCTAACGAAGAATGTCCGAACAGTGAACACACTTCTTCCTCCGCACCCTTTACATAACTGACAGCCGCTGTCGTCTGTTAGACTCAGAAACGTCTCTTTGGGTAGCTTCGAGAGCACCCTCCATTTGACGTTTCATGTAAAGAAACGATAAAAAAATCAAAAACCTAATCGGCGATATGTTGAACTAGTATGACAACTAGGATTTGATACCTGTGACAGCTTGTCACAGGTCAGATTATTAGAAATGTCAAATGTTATTTCGGTGGTTTCCAGAGCGCTCAATTGTTACTACGAACTCGCTAAGTGTAATTCTTTCACGAGAATGACGTCAGAAGAAGATCGAAAACGAAATTAAAATCTTCACGCGATACGTTCAAGGGCGAAGAATGCCGGAAAATTGAACAAAATGTTTATCACACTCTTCTGCCACCACGCTCGGTTTCGTGAAATGAGGTGATCTCTAAGATTTGACATAAATGACAGCTGACGTCACCTGTCAGAAACGTCAAATTCTCTTTGTTTAGTTTTGCGAGCGCCCTTCACTATGCAATCGAAAGCAGTGATGTTCCGTTTGAGAAAGATTTAAAAAAAGGAAAAGTAGACGACTACTCTAGAATTTGATACCTATGACAGCTGTCACCTGTCAGAAACGTCATGTACTTTTTCCATGGCTCCTATAGCGCTTTTCACTATGAGAAAATTTTTTTGCGAAAAAACACATCGTACAATACGCTGAAGCGTGAAGATTCCCCCCTCATAGGTTTGTTTGTACTCGGTTTTCCTTAATTTCGAAGATTTAAGGAAAGATAGTTGAAAACGAAGATGAAATCTATTTTTCGAAAACGCCTTCAAATTTCCAGGAACGTGTCGGAAGAAGACGCGTAGGTATTACAAATTGAATCATTTCGAAATAAGCTTTTTCACCGCACGACGCCAAGATGTAGCGAAACCGCTTAATAATATATTTAAAATCCACCCTCCCGGTTAGATAACAATCGTCCCTGTGCGTGCAGACAATCCAGACGCCTTTCAGGGGTGCATATACATGATCAGACTTGTTATTTATAAGAACGATAGGAGTCGCTTTTAAACTACAAAGCAACGTAGTGCAAACCGCTCGAAATACCTACTTGATAATCGGCCATGCTTTCCCTTGACAATTATTGTTATTGCGGGGGGCACCTACCTGCTACAAAGAGTCTCTGCGTGGACGCTATTGATTTATTTAATAATGATTATCGATTAAATGAACACGTTAAGGAGTGGACGGTCTGCTTGAGACTAATGAGACTTCTGCCCATCGGTAATGGATTAAGAAAAAAAAATGTTTTGAATTTTTTTCATTGCAGGAAGTACTGCTGCCGTTATACTCGCTGGGGATCCTGATAGTGATGAAAGTTCTCATCCCGAATCCGAATTTCCCCGTGATGGACACCCCGAGAGGCGAGGCGAGACTCTTCGAGCATTTCCAGCGATTAAAGAATCTGAGCGTGGCCGTCGTTCCCAACACCACCGACACTTTGGTGAGTCTTGAATTTTGTTCTCTTTCTCTCTCTATCTCTCTCTTTCTTTCTTTCAACTGTTGAAATTTTCCGTGTCGCAGGACTTCCTGAGGAAAGTGGACGAGCTGTGGTTCGAGATCCATTCGCCGCACGCCATCAATTGGCTGATTTTCCCCAGTCACGAGGAACTACTGAAGGCCTATTGGTTGGATCCTCTGGATATTCCGATTGCGGTCATCTTCGAGGAGCCCGGACCTCTGTATGGACCCCTCAGGTGAGTGTCGCTTAGCTTTCACGACTGCTCTCACGTGAAGCAGTAGTGTTTGATGGAAATGTTTGTTTCAATTTCAAGCATTTCCACCAGGTTTGAGAGCATAACGTCTTTATGATTTGAAACAATCACGGCGACGTTTTAAAAGCAGTATACTACGTTATTAACGTCTCTAAGTTTGGTAAAATACTGCTTTTGATCATGGCAAGCCGTTTCAGGAACAAAAAACAGCATATTTAATCAAATATAGCGATTTCAAGCAGTATACTTGCAAAGTAGTATTCTCCATTTAAAGCAGTATTTTTATGGAAGTAGTTCTTTCAATAATTCTAAGCATTTTGACCAGGTTCAAGCGTTGGAAGCGTTTTTGAAATTGTGAATTTATAAAATCACGGCGACGTTTTAAAGCAGTACGTCACTAGTAAAATCAATATGCGATTGGTAGAATACTGACTTTAAACATGGCAAGCTATTTCGGGAACAAAAACAACATATTTAGTCAAAGATAACGATTTCAAGCAGTACTTGCAAAGCAGTATTCTCCATTTATAGCAGTATTTTTATGGAATTAGTTGTTTAGCGACGTTTTAAAGCAGCACATTATTAGTATAATATCAATATACGATTGATAAATAACTACTTACGTACATTGGAAGCGATTTAATGAACCAGAAACTATATATTTAGTAAAATATAGCGAAATCAAGCTTTCAATCAATACTTGCAAAGCAGTATTCTTCTATTATAGCAGTATTTTTTCTGGAAATAGTTAGTTTAAAAATACCCAGCATTTTAATCAAGTTTAAGCGTTAGGAGCGCAAAAGTCTTTCATATTGTGAATTTAAACAATCACGGCGACGTTTTAAAGCAGTACGTCATTAGTAATATCAATATATAATTGGTAAATAAATATTTTCATACATCGAAAGCGATTTAATGAACCAGAAACAGTATATTTAGTAAAATACAGCGATTTCAAGCAGTACTTGTAAAGCAGTATATCTCCTTTTCTTCTTTTAAAAGCAGTATTTTTATGGAAGTAGTTCTTTCAATAATTGGAAACATTTTGACCAGGTTCAAGTGTTGGAAGCGATAACGACTTTGAAATTGTGAATTTAAACAATCACGGCGACGTTTTAAAGCAGTACTTCATGACTAACGTCAGTGCGTTTGGTAGAAATATTGGTTTTAAACATGAAAGAGATTTCAGGAACCAGAAACGACATATTTAGTAAATAATTGCGATTTCAAGCAGTAATATAAAAGCAGTACTGCTCCTTTTAAAGCAGAATTTTAATCAATTCGAACATACATTAGTCATTTGAACATACAAATAAATTCTGCACAAACTCAAAATTGCTGTCGTGGTGAGTAGAGAGTAAAAAAAAATTGAGACTTTGTTTTCAAGCGTCGTTTACTTGGAAATATTCGGAAAAAGTTGGTACAAAATACTATTACTTCAACAAAAATGGTTGATGAAAAAATTATAGGAAGGTTTTTAAAAATTGGTGATTAAACAAGTCTAATAGTGTATGATTGACTATATTCGGAAATAGTGTATGGTAAGCTTTAGCTGTAGCACCAGTTGTATGTATACCCTGTTCACTTTCCTTTTGCTACGAATCAAATTTCGTTATTATTTTTATTATTTCCTATAATTGAGCAGCAATACTATAGAATTGTGAAGCCAGTGAGACAAGCTAATGCAAAAAAATAAATAAATAAAGAAGATCTAACCCCGCAATTTGATGAATTAAAACATTCTCCAAATAAAATTTAAAAAACGTTGCATTAGAACCATGAACGGATTATATATTCAGGTTGCGATCGTAAACAGGGCGGCAACATAAGTTAATCGCAACTAATCACGTGACTGATGATTATTACAGATACTAACCAAGAGGGACCCGTTTACCGTTGATATTTATAACTCGGTGATAGAATCGCTAGTTATTTCAATCGTAATTTCGCTAATAAAACTAATAAAACCGTCCTTGATATTTACCATTTCGGTTCATGGGTTGGCAGCGCCGGAATCAATAAAGTGAAGGTTGTGCCCGGCTGGAAACGTCAAATTTCAATTGAAGCTTGAAAGGTCAAGTGAGGTCAAATGGTCAAAAGTCGAACGAAATGTCACGGTCTATCCGAATTGAAAAGTGAAATTGAAAATTTATTTAACTCTTTTGACGAAAATTAATGTGATTTGCTGTTAATGTTGGTGGAATTATTGTAGGGCAAGGAGTAGTGATTGTTTTTACGTAATTAGAAGAGGTAAGTAATTATTATTATTAGCGCTGCGTTACGTAATAAGACGAGAGAGGTAAACAGAGAGATGCGCATAACCTCACTTTTATTAATAAATAATAAGTCTTCTTGTTCTTTTTTAAATACGATAGATTTTGACCTGAGAACATTAACCTATTTAGTCAGTTTGTTACTAGATACTCGATGCTGGTATTTTTCCTTTTCAGTAGAGGAAAATTAGTGCCAATTATTGGAGTAATTTCATTCAAACTGACGACGATTTAAACTAGCACGAGACGTAGTAACGAATTGAAAATTACCAAATAAATAAATTCGCTCCCATGATTTTTTTATTGACAATCATAAATTAACGTTAATTTTTAATGAACGAATTAAACAGGAATCTCTGTCTCTCTCTTTACCGGCTCAAATTCTACAGGCAAGATCTCCATTAATTCACCACGAACGATTTTCAGATGTCTTCGTCGCTGTTCCGCACGGGCACGGTCCTCCTCGCCCGTCTGGTCCCCCGTCGTAGCCTCTGCACCCCCCAGCAGTCGCAGAGGCTCGAGCCGCCCACGCACCGCGTCAACAACCTGGAGCGTAGGTTCCTGGTCTGGACGGGCAAGTACAAGAGTGTCGCCGAGGTGCCCGAGCACGTGCCCCAGAGCGTGATGGAGCGTGCCCGCAACCGGATGCGCATCAAGATCTCCAACTACATGATGCTGACGACGGCCCTCGCGTGCGTCGTGATGGTCGTGGCCGGGAAGAGGGCCGCCGAAAGGGGCGAGTCCGTCCAGAAGGAGAACCTGAGCTGGCACGCACAGATGAAGAAGGAGGACCAAGAGAAGCAGGCGGCCGCCGCCAAGCAGGGATAGGGATAGGTCTTGTTGTTAAGAAGGGGGCTGTTTTTGTTTTTCTAAAAAGGGAAGGGGTATTAAATGTTAAATTTGGATTATTGATGTTCGTTCCTGAGATAAATATGTGTGATAACGATCGGTTGAATTATTATATTTGTTAAGATTAATCTGATTTTATTGTAATTTTTGTGATTATTAGAATGTGTAGATATTAATTTTATCAGAGATATTATTATTGAAACTTATATGTTCGAGCAAAGCTAATAAATAGAATTAGAAATTCAATTTTCGATTTTTTCTCCCAATTTCACATTATTGAGACCAACCAATGTCACCAAAAAAGTATAAAGGTAATTCCCCGAAGTTCCACACGTTAAAAGGTAATTCCCCCAAGTAACAAGATCTCAAGGAAGCAGTCAGCTGTCATCTGTCAAGTGTAAACTCCTGAAAATGTCTCCAAAGTTGATTTGTTAACGTTACAGATACGAGATCCGCACAAACCCATCGTACCACGAGACGCCTCCCTCGACGGTCCTCTACAGCTCGCCGGCCCTATGTCGCCAGTCGTCAAGCCACTGGTCGTCTGTCCTGCCGATCGAGGCGGGCGACAGTTGCCCCATCAACCAGTACTACTATTCCGGATTCGTCGCCCTGCAGGCCCTACTCGATTACACCAAAATTAGGGTTGGTATTATTATTTTTCACTCTCTCTCTAGCATCCAGAAAGATTAGATTTTTTTCTAATAAAAAACTCTTTTCAGATCGACACAAACAATGACAACGTCAAAGTGCCCGAGATACTGCTAGAGATGTTCCCGAAGGAGGCCTACACGGGCAACTGGATGGTAACGCTGAGAGTCGTGGTGCCCCTCTACATGGTCATGGCTCTCTCCCAGTTCATAACCTACCTCCTCATCCTGATAGTCGGGGAGAAGGAGAACAAGATCAAGGAAGGGATGAAGATCATGGGGTTGAGGGATTCCGTGTTCTGGCTGTCCTGGTTCATAATCTACGGTGTCTTCGTGCTGTTCCTGTCGATCGTTTGTTGCGTGCTCCTGTTTGCGCTGAAGGTGTTCCAGAACACCAATCTCCTCTTGATATTCCTCCTGGTGCTCTTATACTCGTTGTCAATTATAATGTTTGGGTTCATGATCACTCCGTTCTTCGATAAATCGAGGGTAAGTGTTTACTCGTTCGTTAACTTTAATAATTAAATACGAGTTTTTATTCCAGACGGCCGGTATTTTGGGCAATTTCGCTGTCACCATAATGAGCCTCCTCTACTTTATCCAGGTGTTCGTCGACAGTTCCTCTTCCGTGTCGTTCTGGATCGTTTCGTTGATCAGTTCGTCCGGATTCGCCTTGGCGATGGATAAGGTAAGTTCCGTTTAATTTGTCCCGGTCGTAAGTAAAAGTCGCCCATTTTTACCAGGCGTTGGTGATGGATCTGTCGGGCGCGGGTGTCAACCTGGATAATTTATGGTCCGGACCGGGGATGCCGTTCGGCGGGAGTCTCATCATGATGGCTCTGGATATCGTGCTGTACGGTTTCCTGGCCTATTATTTAGATAGCGTCGTTCCTAGCGAGCACGGGGTCAAACGATCCCCTTTCTTCTGCCTCAAGCCTTCGTTCTGGTGCAAAAAGAAGCCCCTTCAGAGCGTAAGTGTTCTAGTTTTAAAAATGTATTATACACAATGTATCATCAAAATAAAACATAATCGATTCAGATCCCTCTCTCGAACGGAGCGTCCGTCGGGTCCCTATACATCGGCGAGGACAACAACTACGACATCCCGACATTCGAGCCGGTCCCCAGGGAAATGAAGGGACGTGAAGCGATCCGGATAGTCGATCTATACAAATCGTTCCACGTAAGTAAATCACGCCCCCCCTCCTCTCCCCTTCACCCCCATCGCACCTGATTCAACATTCTCTCCGTTGCAGCGTTGCCGAAAGCCGGAAATCAAGGCCGTCAACGGGATCAACCTGACCATCTACGAGGGCCAGATAACGGCGATCCTGGGTCACAACGGTGCCGGAAAGACGACCCTCTTCAACATCCTGACGGGACTGACCGCGCCCACCGGCGGCACCGCGTACATTTTCGGGTACGACGTGACCGATCCCGACGACATGGATCAGATCAGACGGATGACGGGCGTGTGTCCGCAGCACGACATCCTCTTCGATAATTTGACCCCCAAGGAGCATCTGGAGTTCTTCGCCGCTGTCAAGGTGAGAATCTAAGAGGTTTTGTGGGACTTGTTATTGATTACGTGCGACTTCCAGGGAATCCCGTACGCTTCCAGGGAATCGGAGGTGAAGAAGACTCTGAGAGACATCGATCTGAGCGATAAGGCCAACTCGTCCGCCAAGCATCTCAGCGGGGGTCAGAAGAGGAAGTTATCGGTCGGGATCGCCGTCATCGGGGACCCCAAAGTATGTGTATCAGACGGTGTTAATCTCTCTATCTCTCTTCTCTCTCTGATTTCAGATAATAATATTGGACGAACCGACGGCCGGGGTCGATCCCTACTCCAGGCGGCACATGTGGTCCGTTCTGCAGAACAGGAGACACGGGAAGGTGATCCTACTGACCACGCACTTCATGGACGAGGCTGACATTTTAGGTACTTGTACTTTCTAGTGGCATCCCCTTTTTTGGAATTTCATACCGCCCAGTCTTCATTTTCTCGAAAACCAGATACAGAAATGTCCCCTAGCTTCCGGTAACTCTCTCTCGCCACCCCTAAAAATAAAAAAAACTGCTTTTTTCACATCAAGGTGATTACCATAAAGTAGGGGGTTCCCTCACAGTAATGTGATCTAAAATGGCTCGTAATTAATAGAGCAAAAATAATTTCAGCCGACAGGAAGGCCGTAGTGGCGAAAGGGATAATCCGCTGCTGCGGCAGCTCCCTCTTCCTGAAGAACAAGTTCGGGATCGGCTACCACCTGACGCTCGTCCTGGAGGGCATCTGTCGCGAGCACGCGATCGCCCGCCTCGTCACCTCGCACGTCCCGAAGGCGGAGAAGGCGCGCCGGCACGGCCGCGAGCTCAGCTTCATCCTGCCGCACAACGCCGTCGACAACTTCGCGCCCCTCTTCTCGGCGATCGAGCAGGAGATCAACAACAGGACCAGCAAGCTGGGAATATCGAGCTACGGCGTCTCGATGACCACCCTCGAGGAGGTCTTCCTGCACCTGGAGCGCGAGGACGAGACCGAGGAGACGATGGACAACCTCTCCAAGAAGATCGTGAAAAACAGGGCGCTGAGCAGGAGCCTGAGTCTGCAGAGCAAGAGCACCAGTTACCAGTCGTTGCAGAACGAGGGCGCCAACGCCAACAACCAGGAGAAGGGCGACTGCATCACGACGCACATCGGCGGCCTGGAGATAATCAGCGAGACCAAGTCGCCGATCACCGGGATCGGACTGGAGAAGATCGAGTGTCGCCCGTCTGCCTGTCAAACGTTGTTCGCGCTGCTCAAGCTGCGCACCCTGCGAATGGTGCGAGACATCCAGAAGCTGTACTTCATGGTGTTCTTGCCGCTTCTCCTCGCCTCTGTCGGGCTTTACTTTAACAGCGTGCAATCGATCGAACCCAAGATCAAACCGTTACGGTAAATGAGTCCCCGGTTGTCTTTAACTGGTCAGTTAAATGATCCATTTTTCAGGTTGAATGCTGACACTTACTCCCGCGAGCTCACGTTAGCCGTGCACAACGGAACCGACCTGAACCTGGACGCCTTCCTGAGGGAGCTGGGCGAGTTGGGCGTGAAGGCGATCGACGGGTACGACGGGAACTTCAGCGGAATCCTGAGCATCGCGCCGCACTTCGCGGCGTTGAACGTGAACATGTTCGATTTCCCCGAGTACAGCGTCACGGTCATCTACAACGATACCATGCAGCACGGGTTGCCTATCGTTTTTAATCTCATCAGCAACGCTCTCTACAGGTAGGGCTGTTTCGTTCTGACGACGGACGAGTTGAGTTATTTCTTGTCGTTTCCGTCAGGTTGCTAAGTTACGATAAAGTGGCGACGGGCACCTGGGAACCGATCGAGGTTATGGCGCAGCCGTTCCAGCAGACGTCGCAGCCGGAGGAGTTCAACGTTGGGATCTTCTCAGCCTCGACGTTCATGGGCATGATATTCGTGTTAGTGCCCGTCAGTTTGGCTGTCGATATGGTTTACGATCGAGAGGTGAGTTTGAAGGTTGCCATGCATTAAAGGAAAGGAGTAGTAAATATTATTATTTTCCAGATCAAAGCGAAGAACCAGCTCCGGGTCAACGGTCTCTCCTTCTCGATGTACTTTGTGACGTACTTTGTCGTGCTCGGCGGTCTCATGATCCTCATCTGCGCCGCCCTGCTGGTGATAATCCTCCTGTTCGATATACCGAGCCTGCGCGAGTGGCCCGCTCTGCTCACCCTGGGGGCCCTAGTGACGATCTACTGCCCCTCGAGTATCCTCTTCAGCACCTGCGTCAGCTACGTCTTCGACAAGATGGACTCGGCGCAATCGATCCTGCCCAACATCGCCACGTTCCTCGGATGCATCCCTTTCTGCCTGGTGATATTCCTCGATATGCTCAGGATAGGTCGGATTGATTTCTTCTTTTTTTTATTTGCATTTACTAATCCTCCTGTTCTGGCTCTTTCCAGGCGGTAAAGCTGCGTTCGGTCTGCACGTTTTCCTGTCTCTCTTCAACACGACCTACGTCCCTTACGCCATAATTTACTACATCCAGAGGGTGTACATAATGTGCAAGGTGAATTTTGCCTGCACGGACCTGACGCTGAGCGATTACATGACGGACGAGATAATCGTGATGGTGGTCGGGACGATCGTCAACATCCCGTTCTGGTTCTTCTTGCTGAAAGTGATCGATATCAAGAAGAGCGGCGGACGGGTTAGGGACGCTTTCTCCTTCCTCGGGGTGAGTAATTTTTTTTTTTTAAACGCCAGAAATGAAAATTATTTTCCGACAATTGCAGAAGAAGAAAAGCGAAAAGAGCGAAGAAGACGCGAGCGAGCTGAGCGACATCGGCGAGAACGAGGATAGCGACGTGAAAATCGAACGGCAGAAAGTGAGAAACCTGATGGAGAGCAACGTCTCCAATCCGCCCGTCGTGATGGTTCAGAACCTCCACAAGGAGTACGTCAAGGACTCCGTCCAGTCCTGCTGCGACTGCTGCGTGCGGTCCGAGGACGCCCCGCCCGTCGTCCACCGGACGGCGATCAAGTCGCTGTCGTTGGCGGTGGACGCGGGGGAGGTGTTCGGCCTGCTCGGGCACAACGGCGCCGGCAAGACGACGACGATGCGGATAATAACGGCGGAGGACGCGCCGACTCGCGGCCGCGTCCAGATCGGCGGCCAAAGCATCACCAGCAACGTGAACCAGGCGTTCCAGCTGCTGGGGTACTGTCCGCAGCACGACGCCCTCTGGAAAAATCTGACGGTCAGGGAGCACCTGGAGTGCTACGCCGCTATCCGGGGGGTGCCATATAAAGACGTTAATAGGTAAATTGATTCTTTCCTACGGTTCCTTCTCTTCTCTAAGGCGCTTTTGTTGTTCTTTGAAGACTGGTGAACATGTACTTGAGCGGGCTGCAGATCCACGAGCACGCCGATAAACAGACGCAGCAGTGCTCCGGCGGGACCAGGAGGAAGCTGTCGTTCGCCATGGCGATGGTCGGGAACCCGAAAGTGGTGCTGCTGGACGAGCCGAGTACGGGGATGGATCCGAAGAGTAAACGGTTCCTCTGGGATACAATTTTGGCGAGTTTTCAGGTATTATTTTACCATTTACCAATATTAATAAAGCGGCATTAATTAAATAATCTTCTAGGGCTCCCGCGGGGCTATCCTGACGACTCACTCGATGGAAGAAGCGGACGCTCTGTGTTCCAGGGTCGGGATCATGGTGAAAGGAGAGCTGAGGTTATTTTTTGTTTGATTTATAAAGATTATATAAATATTTTGGGACATTCTAGAACATTTATAGCTTTTTAGAACAATCAGACAACATTTTCCAAAATTTTTAAATATTTTCCAATGTTTTAAAACATTCATTAACATTTGACAACATTCTGGAACATTCTAAGTCTTTTTTTTTTTTAATTCTAGAACTACATTTTTAATACTTTCCAGACATTCTTGAACATTTTGGTATATTTTTGAACATCTTAGAACATTCTAGAGCGTTTCAGAACATTCTAGAACATGCCACGCTGTGAAACTTTCTAGAAGATTCCTTCTCGAACATTTTAGAACATTCTTGCATCGAACATTCTAGAGCCTTTTGTACATTCTAAAAAATTCCCATACATTCATGAACATTTCAGAACATTCAGGAACATTTTAGAATACTTTTGAATCGAACATTCTCTAATATGTCGTACTAATTGTATAGTAATAATTATTTATTGCAGATGTCTGGGCTCGACTCAGCACCTGAAGAACCTCTACGGCGCCGGTTATACTCTGGAGGTGAAGCTGAGGGCGGACGACGGTACCCCGACGTCGACCTGCACGGTCGCTGACAGGGCGACCGAGCTCCGGGAGCTGGTGTCCGGGCTGTTCCACGACGCCGCCCTCCAGGAGAGCTTCGCCGACAGGATGGTATTCAGCGTGCCCCAGCATAGCGTCCCGTCCCTGGCCAATTGTTTCATGCAGCTAGAGAAAGGTGAGCGGCGTGGGTTGTATCATGAAACTTTTTGCCCTTGTCGTGTATCGTCATGTCGGGTCAGGTGATATTTGCCCTAGATCTTGCTTGATGAAAACGACATGTTATTTCTCTTGTTTTGAAGAGATAAAAAAGAAGAAGAAGAAGAAGAGCAACATCGGACTTGTCCTATTCTTCTTTTTTTTCCGATCCTGTTAGATTTTACTTCAAACAAAACTCACTAATTTATGCTCTGATTGGCGTGAGAGTTGGAAGCCTTTTTTCAAATTTTTTTATAGCAACAACATCTGGCAACACTGATAACTTCAAAATGACTTAAAACTTGGTCGCTTCTCTATTAAAAACTGCCCATCGTGGCAACGTTACTGAAGCAGGACCGCAGAATAAACATAGGGTCCAGGAAGAAGAGCAGTGTTGCCAGATCGTGACTTATCTCTAGACCTGGTGATTTGTTTCGTTTTCATTTCCACCAGTCAGCAGCTCCACGAATCGTGAACCAAACACTAAACCTAATTTTTCTGTCTTAACGTTGCAGCCAAGACGGAACTGGACATCGAGGAGTACAGCTTCAGCCAGACGACTCTGGAGCAGGTGTTCCTCAAGTTTGCCCAGTACGACGAGATCAACGGCGAGTAGTTTGTAGGTTGTCATTATTGTGATCGAAATAAATCTAAGTCCGGAGCGAACGGAAGAGATTCCCCCTCCCCCGCCCCCCTTAAATTGATAATAAACGTTGGAATCTCCGGGGCGGTCGCTCCTTGAACGGTTACTTTTTGTTGATTATTTTAAAATGTACATAGCAATTTGGGGCGCGCGATCTCTTCGGGAGGGAGGGAGGAGGACGATCGTCCCGGTGGTTCCCAAAATTTTTAGGACCGTTTGATCGAACGTTTTGTTTTTGTTGTTGTTGTTATCGGAATCGGATGAAATTATTATTATGACGGTTCTTATCTGGTTATGTCGCTAGTCACTTCAACAATCTTACCTGAAAAGAACCGTAACCGTATAAAGGGGCTTTATTATGATTTGACTTATTTAATTTAATAAAGGTATCTCTCATAGGATGGTTCTGATTGGTTGATTCAATCTTTGACAGTAATTATTGATAATTAATTAATTGTTTAACTTATAATAATAATAATAATAGTAATGATAAGTAAAGTGATAAGCTAGTTTTTAGGGTTTTTTAAGTCAGCAAGTCAATAAGAATAATAATAATTATTATAAATGTTGGGCTATTTTAGTGAAATACTCTGTACGTTTATTTCTTCATTGTCCAAGTACCTACTGAATAAAAATAATAATCCATCACCATTCCTTCCGAGCCTCGCCCAGGTCTTCGCCCCCTCTTCCTCGCCCCTCACTCGTCTACCCCTCCGGCTCCAGCACTCGCCCATCCCCTCTCAAGCTTTATTATAAATACACGATCGATTATTTACGTCTAATAAAAATTTATTATTTATTTTGTCTCGTTGTTTTTTGTTGTTGTTGTCGTAGTGTAGTACTTGCCCGAGCGTGGGTGTGTTGGCGCGCAAAAATAAACATTCCAAGTCTATGAACTTTGCCTGATAATCGGGAGTGCCAATTTTTCGCATTCCGGTGAGAAAAACACTTACGACGATGATAATAAAGCCGTTCGTTAGTGATAGCGAGTGGTCAAGTCGATCGTTATTCAACAGGAGACATAACGGGACAAGTGCCAAGGCGTCTCTGCAGCCAAGTTATTGTTTACCGTGGCTATTTTTACTTAAAACGGAGTTTGTTTATGAGAGTTAAAGTGGACTGTTTTCGTCTGATGATAAGTGGACTGTTTTTACCAAAAAAATTTATTCTAACAGAGCGATTTGGGATGTTTTCTTTATATAATTGACTTTTTTTTATTTAACTTAATCTACAAAAAAAAAAAAACAACAGGATGATCCATATACCTCCTCACAACTTCTAAACGCAAAATGACAGGAGCCATGTTGAAGGGAAAGTTGTACACATGATCGAATTTTTCTCTTGTCCCAACTATACCTCTTCACTACTTCTAGCCTCCTATTAACAGGCGCCATGTTGAAGATACATGATATACCTCCTCAAACTTCTAAACGCAAAATGACAGGAGCCATATGAAGGGAAAGTTGTACACATAAATGCATTTTTCTCTTGCCCCAACTATACCTCCTCGCTACTTCTAGCCTCCTATTGACAGGCGCCATGTTGAAGAGAAAGTTTACCTCCTCAAACTTCTAAACGCAAAATGACAGGAGCCGTTTTGAAGGGAAAGCTGTACACATGATCGCATTTCTCTCTTGTCCCAACTATACCTCCTCACTACTTCTAGCCTCCTATTAACAGGTGCCATGTTGAAGTAGACCACCCCTAGGGATGGCAAACTCTTTTCAAAATTAATTAAAAATTAAATATATAAATTAAATGACGAGATGGACTACGTGGCAACATAGCAGAATCAAGCTGTACCATCATTCATACAAGAGTAAAGAAAATTATCGAAATCAAGTTACACCTTCGAAATTTTACATGATGATAGTGAATAAGTTAGACAACTTGAGAAAAATACCAGAAACCAGTTATCAACACGGAAAACCCGTGAAAACTCCACTTAAACATTTGAAACAATGAAAACAACCCGAAAACGTTTAGATAAGCCAGCGAATTTTCATGCACAGCTACCCCTGATAAATGCTCAAATTCGAAGATATCAATTAAGAAAATCCCATCACAGACAGCACCAGAATAAACGAATAAAGTTTAAACAATCAATAAACCTAAAACCGCTAATTAACCCGTTAAAATGCGAATTTCGACTTGAAGAAAAAACACCTACCTATAGAAAATTCTCATACACATACTTACAGCTGCTTTCCCGATCCCAGAAAAGCCGGGAAAGCTGAAATAATTTGGTTTCTTGGATAAAACACAAAGCAAGCTCCTAACGGTAAAGAAGTAACGGAAGTCGAATACAATACATCGGATGAAGACAAGGGATGTCTCAACTATAAATAGGCTGGATTTTTCAAGAGAAATTCATTCAGAAATCTGATCCAGATCCTGAAACACCCGAGTTACTAAGCCTAGAAAGAAGCAATTCTCCGCCTAGAAGAAGTAACTCATCCTCTCATTACCTATACCATACGCCGAATATACCTATTTCTATCTTCATGCCAAGACCTGCCCTGTAATTTGGAAAGCTTGTCTATTTAAGAGAGCCAGTCATTCTGGAACGCTTAACTACCCAAGAGAGCCGATTATAGCTGTCAGGTTTGACTGATTTGGGATTTCCTATAACAGTTTCCCTCGAGAAGTTTTCTGTTGATAAGTAACAACACCGTCAATCAGTCAAGTCACTGACAAGTCTCGCCCTTGTCCTGCAATGTCAGATCTACAGTCAACCACCGATGCCGCCGCCCTCGTCAACGCCGCCTCCAACACCGCCGCCCCCGATGTCGCCGTCACCGATGCTGCAAATGGTCCCGAACTAGCACAACGGTATCCGGTCACTCCATCTGTTCGAGAAGGGGCCAATATATTACATTTCTACAGTCTTCAATCGGGTGGTAACCCAAATCCGCACGCCATCATCCAACAATTGAATACAGGTCAATAAAAGTCGGTATTGTATCCAAATTTTATGACACCTCTTCTTGTTTATTTACTTAACACAGTTTTTCTTTGTTCACTAGCATCAAAGAAGGAGCCGGGGTGAAAGCAAAGCAGGTTACTCGACTACCCTGTACAATGTTGCCTAACTGTACGAATTTTCTCAACTTTTAATCCACTTTACATAATATTTTTGTTAAATACGTCAAATTTTCACTGTACGTCGAATTTCCACTTTAGTTTGGTCAAAATCAAAATGAAAAGGTAAATCTTTGAAATCACAATCAAAATTTGGTTTTTCCTTGGACTGGAATTGGTACTGATGTTTATTAGCAAAAAGCCATTCAAGAATCATGAAGTTGTTTTCTCAACTTAAAAAAAGTTTATGTGCACGACTTCTTTCACACTAAATAATCTCAGACGTCCTATTAACGCGAGGTATACTCTTTTAAACTAACTCGCATCAACAAACACATACTAACAAAAAGGTATACCGCTGTTAGGAGAAAAGTGATCACTGACTAGGTTGATCATTCCTCTGCAGGCGGGAATGAATCGCAAACATGGCCGGCGGTGAGTTGAAGACCTTGCACTATCGTAAAGTGTTGATATGCCGTTTATGGTATTATTTAACTGATGGAATTCTAGCACAATAAACTCCACCAAATTCAAAAAAAAACGAAAAGCAAAAAAGGAAAATAATATAATAAATGAGGTACACATTTCATAACCAGGTGAAAATGGTCAAAACAAAAGAAAAGGAAAAGAGAGATTGCCGTGTTGCAATTGGTCTGAAAAGAAGGTGTGGTTAAAATTTTGGGAAAATTCCTCCTGCGTTGCCGAAACTCCGGCTACCTTAGGGCCGGTTGTTCGTACCTCAGTTAAAAATTTTTAGATAACTACTGATTTTAAATTGCAAATTTTGAAAATACGGCGAATATAATTATTGATCTTGTATTTTTATTCAGTAATTAACCCTTCTTAAAGCGAGCAGAATTCATTTTCAGAAATATCAGACCAATGGTTTGATAATACAGGGCATTTAAAAATCAGTAATTATCTCAAAATTTTTAACTGACGTACGAACAACCGGCCCTAAGTTTATCAAAAATAAAGTAACTTAAATTAAATACGGAATTGTCTGAGGTGAAATAAATGTATTAAACTATCCCTTTTGTTTTCTTTCCACCATTAATTCTGCATACCTTATCCAGGAACCTATGAGGTTACCTACAAAACAAGGCACAACTCATTTGGGGTTTTCGAAAAAGAAAAATAAAAGATTTTTCTAGACGATCATCGAGCCAGGGGAAAGAGTGGTCACAATGTTTAGGGAAAAGTTCTTGGCCATAAAAGGGAAAGTTCTAGAGCTAATTTGCACAAATAGACCACCACAATAATAGACACCAAACAATCCAGCGTCATAACAGAACTTGAAATTCGAACACTTCAGTGGATGTCATACTAGTATGCACAATAGCATACCGTTGTAATTTGTAAGCATTTGTAAGTGGTTCCACCCTTTACTCGAAATCGTTGACAGATAAGTTAAAAAAAATGTTTCAATGGGTATTATTATCCTTAATCCTTATCGTATCATTCCTCAATTTACTTTACTTATTTACTGTGGCCTTGGAATTGTTATGAGGAATTTCTCGAGATAAGGAAGGGTAAAATTATTATCAAATTTAGAATAACATTAACGAGCTCGTTTGTTTCGTTTGTTTTATCTTATTATCGTAATAAGCAATAAAACCTGTGGTGAATCATTCGTTTCATTGCATATTATAAGTGCCTAATAATGTATTGTTATTGAATATTGTAAAAAGCCATTGTTATTGTAAATTAGTTTACGATGAAAAAAAGCAAAGTCCACCTCAACAATAATCAATTCAATTGGATTGGAACGTCATCATCATAATACATTTAATTTAATAGCCCTTGACTCAACTACTGGACTGACTGTATTGAATTGGTGGGGCTTGAACTCGTAAATAAACTTGTTTTGTTTATTTTAGGTGAATAAATTTATCCTTTGCTGGTAATTTGCCATGCAAAAAATAGAAGTACAAACAATAATTACGTCAATCTATTTAAAATATAAATTATTATCTTTTTTATATTATTTTTATCAAGAACAGCAATAATGAGAGATTAGGAGTCATAGGTGTAAACAAGATTAACGATAATGCAAAGGTTCTGGTTGAATTTGATGCAACTTCACTTTTGATGAGCTCATTCAATATTTTTCATGTTAATTTAGGTCAAAAAAATGACAATAATTACTTTACTTATACAGGGTGATTCATGATTAATGGAAATTCATAATAATGTACCGTGTGATATGAACAGCTCATTTGATATTATATTAAAAGTCTGAAAATTGCTATTCCGTAAATTGGTAGTATTCATTAAAAATTAAAATCACGATTTCGACGATGTTATAGTAAATTAAACACTTGATATTAAAGCCAGATTATCCTATAATTTACATTAAATTACAAAGAAATTGTGGAAATTGGAAGAAACAAAAAAAGAACACGTCCTTACTCTTAAAGTAAAATATATTTTTTAGACAGTCTACATAATTTGTGAAGCTATAAGATTTTAAATTCGTTATAAACGATAAAATATAATTTATAATAATAAGAATTAAGTATAATTACTAAAAATGATTACATCAGAAAATTTTTTATAAAATACAACTGGAATACATAATTGTACAGCTGCTGAATTCGCGTTATTCAACCGAAAAATCGGAAAATTACATCATCATCATAATAAATAATAAATTACAATAATAATAATAATAATAAAAACAACAACAACGAGTCTCCAGCTGAACCAGAAAACTAGTGTACATCGTGTTCACTCATTGTCAATTAGTTAATCTTAATTAAATCATAAAATAAACGACTCGATCCGACGCTTCATCGATTGTATAATTGATTATCGTCACCGCCTGACATGCGCCACTCAAACGACAAGACGAATGACAGACGACAGGCGACCGAGGAGCGTCGAACAGGTTTAAAAATTTCCTAAGTTAGTCTTAAAAAAATAATGAAAATTGCAAATAAAGCACGTTATTATTTATTATTACTTAATCTCTCAGTAAAGGCATCGTTTTCAAAGACTCGTGTCCCCTTCATCACTTACACGTGCATAGACACTTGGAATAAAGGACAGGGCGTTATCTCTATTATTGATTATCTTTAGAACTGGAAGAGGCTTATCATTATTGTAAATGCGTGTGTTATTATTATTGTTAATAAACACCCTGTAGGTTTCCTAATTTTTTTTTTTTAAGAGGAACGATCCTTTATTCAAGCATTCTATGGATACTCCTGTAAATGATCCAACGAACGAAACCCTCAGAGTCGACTCGAGCGAATTAATTAATTAAATCATTCCCATTCTATCCTTCCCCTTTCAGATAATCTCCAATGTAATGAAACCTTTTCCTTGTATCCTGTCTCAGACTAAGCGAAGCTGAAGGAATAATAGTCCTTTAAAATGATTTTCTTCCTTTCTTCCTCCCTCTCACCCGTCAGGTAAGTTAACCTGATACCCGATTGGTTAATTATTTACCTAAGCTCTAATCAATTTTTTTATCTCTAAACAAAAAGATCGTTTGAAGAGTTGTTTGGAGTTGTAAAAAGGTAATTTTAGACATGAATTTTCCAGTCTTAGCTGCAGAAAAATAATATTTTTTAGACAAGACTGTAAAAAAATATTTTTCAAACAAAGGCTTGTATAAAATGATAATTTTTCAAAAGGGGGTTGTAAAAAGGTAATTTTTTTTAGACATGGTTGTAGAAAAAGAATAATTCTTCAATAAGAGCGTGACAAAGCTCCAGAAAAAAGAACAGCTGCTGAAAAGTAATATTTTTCAGACAAGGCTGAAAAAATAACGTTTTTTAGACACAGTTGTAGAAGAAAAAGTTTGAAATATTTGCCCCGGGCTGCAGAAAAGAGAAAAGAACTGCGAGCCCCTAAAAAAGAGCCAAATATACATTTTCATTACATTTATCATTCGAGAAATCACAGCCAAAAAACCCGTTTGCTTTCTGGAGATCGATTTTTGACTCAAAATTTACGTCCCCAAGCCATTCTTTGTTTGTACTAGTAGAACCTCTTCATAATTAAATTGACATTGACAAGTTAAATTTATGTTCCGACATTCGTTGTCTACAGGGGGATCTTATTATGTTGCAGAGGGCGCGTCGTTGGATCTTCTGCAGGGTCTTGAAGGGTAAAAGTTACGGTAGAAAAACCAGGAACACGTACGTACATACGTACACGTAGGTGATACATCTCATAAGGACTAGTTAGCAGTGCTAGTGCTATTAGTTAGTTAGTTAGACAGTAGTAGTAGTAGTAATAATAATCATATTAGTAAACGTTACATTAATATATCATCATCATCGTCGTCATCAATAATGAGAGTCTAAAGTTGTTGTAAATGTAAAATGTAAAAAATATACCAGCCGATGGATCGATTTAATAAAATATCCCCCCCTCGTATTGTATATAAAACGTTTAGAAATTGAAAAACCCCCTTACTGAGTTATTAACTAGAACTAGAACTACAACCGGAACTAGAGAAGTACTAGAACTAGAACTAGTACTAGAGCCGGAGCATCCCACAAACGGTTAGTCGCCTTAGTAGTAATTATTATTATTACCTAAAAGTAAGTTACACAATAATGAACACATACATTTAGGGGAGAGACTCTACTGAACGCAGCAGGAGTTCTTGTGCCCGTTCTTGACCTTCAACCTCGACTTGGGCCGGTACTTCTCCAGGAAGGCGAGCTGCTTGGCGTTGATGGCGCCCCGTCTCTTCTCCCTGATCAGCTCGACGGCCTCCTCGTAGCGCAGCCCCAGCTCGATGAGGGCGAGCGCGACCATCACGGGCGCCCTCCCCAGTCCGGCGACGCAGTGCACGGCGACGCACGCGTCCTTGTTCTCGGCGCCCAGCTCCTGCTTCAGCACCCTGAACCAGCCGTCGATGATCTCCTCGGACGGGCTCGAGCCGTCGCTGTAGGACAGGTCGAAGACCTGGATGCCGGCCGAGACGAGCTCGTCCGTGTTGTAGGAGGGCTCGCAGACGCGGACCACCGCAGTCACGTTGTGACGCTTCAGCTCCTGCACGTAGGCCTGGATGGTCTGGTCGGAGGGCCGGTCCGTTATCAGGAACTTGAAGCCCTTGTGCTCGACCTCGACCGCCGACGGCCGGATGTCCTTCTGTCGGACTACGCCCAGATGACTCATCGTTCTGCTGTTTCTGACAATCGGTCCTTCGTTGGGATTGATACTCCTGGTTCAGTCTTTTTTATAGCAATCGTTTTGTTCTTCGGTTGGTATCCCTGCTGCCTGGAGTCGTAGTGGTCGTAGTGCCGGTGGCGGTGCCAGTGCCAGCAGTAGTAGTAGTAGTAGTAGTAATAATTGTAAATTCTAGTTAAGTATTAAATTTAATAAGTACACTAGAGTTCGAGTCTTATTATTTTATTCGCTCGCTTGCTTGCTTCTTACTCGCTTCCTTCCTGAAGTCTCAATCAATTGATGCTCTCGTTAGATCGATCGAAGTATCGCTCATCAGATCGATCACTCGTTAGATCGAATAGTCTTATTATGATGATGATGATGATATCGATGATATGCCCTGTCTTTGCAGGATTATTATTAATTACTGGGTGGTGGTAGCACTGGTACTTGGTACTTAGGTACTTTGATTCACTGGGTATAAATCAATTAATTAATAATGGAAGAGATGCTTCTTTCTTACTTAACAACAACAACAATAATAGCAGCTAGACTGGATTTATTTGTGTTGGGCCTGGCAATATTCTGCGCTGTCCAAATGGAACTCCATGAAGGCAAGCACAATATGACCGCGGGTTACTATAGCCATACACATTGAACTGGGATGTGTCAGTGTCAGAACACACTTACTGGAACTGGGATTACGGTCGAAGTGTCGCTAATAATAAAAGGGCACGGCGACGGGCGAGCCAGTCACAAGACTTACTTTTTCCGGTCCGAAATATTAGAACGCAATGTGGTGCAATTGTCGTCGACTATGATGATGCACCTCCGAGCGAGACGATTAGACGAGCACTTTGCACTAGCTAGCACCAAGACCAAAATCAGAATGAAATAAAATGAACGAGCAATAGCAAGGACATTCGATGGCCTCTAGCCTCTAACCATCCCATCGATCAGGTTCGGGAGATCTCGTGCGGTGATAATTTCGCGATGGGCGACCAATTGGAACGATTCTTTCTGTTACGTCGATTATTATTATCTACATTCCGTCGGTTATGATCATTTTCTTTATTTTTCCGGCTTTTTTAATTTAACGCGATCGAGCGATCAGAGATGACATCGATTATAATGATAGGAATTGAGGATAAAAGTGGCAGTTACGTAACGATTCACGAATCGGTTCACGATTCGCGCATCACTAACTATGACGTCATGGATTTAAATGTCGAAAGGTTAATGACATCACGGGTGAAATCGTGCCGTCCCAGATCGTCGCGATTATTTTTAGAAACTGCGAAAGCTGCATTATTTTCAAGTTTTCTAGGTATTTGCGTTCGAGCCGATTGTAATAATTAGATCGATGTTTCGTGCTTTTTAGATATTGTCGTGATCGCAGATTTGCAGAAATCGTAAAGTCATTTCGTGCTAATGTCAAATTAAGTGACAAATGACTTACGTTTTCTTACAATGTTACAAACTGTCAGAACCTACTTCAATTTTTATTTGTCGGTTTTAAAAGTTTTTAATATTTTTGATCCTTTGATCCTCGAAATAATTTACTATTTGTATTATATTTTTTGAAGTCTCGTTGCTGCTACCATGATAATATTCGAACCCATCTCTAGTTACTATTTATAAAACAAATATAAAAATACGTCACAAAGCATTATTAATTAGTTTCACTTAGGGAACCTGCATTACCGACACTAACGCTTACTAGGGTAGCGCATTCACTCGTTGACGTTTACTTAACACTAACACGGTTATGTTTGAACAGCTGAATGTTATATTTTTGGCACATACAAAATGTGAACAAGTAGAGAGCCCTCTTTTTATTGTTAAAACATCCTCTAACGCAGCAAAAGCTTACCTTTTTTTACCTTTCTGGTCCAACTATACACCTAGATGGTGTCAAAAGAGTGTGACTGCGCAGGCTGCGTTCTGGGCTTGTCGTTCTTCTGACGTCGTACTGTTGTGCCGTGCCTGTGATCAATAAGGCACGGCAAATATGAGAAAAAATAAATAAAAAATGTAATAGTTTGAGGATTTTTCTATCCTAATAAATAACATATTGTAATAAATATCTGATATCTGCTGGTAGCTGGTGGGCTGGTACCCCGCTAGTCTCTCGTCTCTAGTTAGCGACGAGCTATATATTTATTTCAAGTTGAATTGATTGAAATGTTCAATAAGTGAGGCCATTATCATCATTAGAAAATTAGAGATCACCAATCAATCAGCCATAAGGGTTGAACTGGCTTAGTTATTCATAAGGTGAGGCCAAGCACAACTCATATAGGTGAACCAAATACACTAAAATAATAATACCGGACACTCCTATACCTATAACATTGCAACAGGTTGCGTCCATTTTAGCAGCGCCGCCAAGCATGAACTGGGGACACTAAAAATTAAATTTGGTGAAACATAGCGGGAGTTTTAAATATCAACGCTGAATAGAAAAGCTCTTAAAATTAATTAGACGGAATAGACGGAGGAAATTGGGACGAAGAATTATAATACAACAATAAACAACAAAGTTTTCAATATGTTTATTATATTAACAATAATCACTACTATTACACACAATATTATTAATATCTTTAGGTAGGTATATTTCAAAAAGATTGAATCGCTATACCTAAGTGTGAGCCTTTTATTTGCCGCAATTCCAATAATGTGCTTCCTTGCAGTTTTAAAGGTCTATTATTTGCTGGATTAACAAAATTTTCCTCTTTGAAATGATCAGTACAAAATAATATGGTGAGAAATCGGCTTCGACACTCCACACTTTTTCAAAATTTCGTCACTCATCGATGTTATTATAACCTATTGCTTGTTCCTATTTCCATCAGCATAGTTATAAAATATTAATAAGTTTATTTACGCGGCTTCTATAAAGTTAACTTTATACATAATTCTTTAGTCCTGCTTGGAACACCGTGGAAAGATCTGGACATGCTTAACAATCCATAGTCGGAGCAACCGCACACAGCACATATTTTCCAGACATAATACCTATGTTCACTTTAATACAGCGGTACATTATAAATGCCTATTTAACTGGTACCCAACAAAATTATCCGCTGATATAATGCTTTGAGAGTAACTTTAAATTGAAATTATACTTGAAACTAAAACGTTCAATTACTAATGACAAATTAATAATAATTATGATTGACTGCAGCTGTCAAAAACCGTGAAAAGTTACCTAACTTTGAATTTAAAAACAGCTTTAGTGTCCCCAGTTCCTGCATGAGGGCGCTGTGAAAATGGACGGAGGTTTTGAGAGGAAGTGTCCGGTATTAATATTTTAAGGTATTTGGGTGAACTGTGGTGAAAGAATAAAAAAAATAAGAACAACAAATAACCTCACTTTTTGTGATTTTATTTTATTACTGTAATACTAATAATTATTAAAAAATAGTAATTAATAATATAATTAAGGTAATTTAATAACAAACAATCATGAGTGTCCCATTGCCACCAGGAGCAGGTCTCGATAACATCGACGGGGATCAAATCAAAACGGTAATTTTGTAATCAAACCAAGCAATCATCATTCCCGACTTAATTAATTTAATTTTGCAGTTCAAAGACTTCCTGGTCTCTTATAATAAGTTGAGCGAAATGTGCTTCAACGATTGTATCACAGACTTCACCTCCAGGAGCGTGAAAGGATCCGAGGTAACGAATTTTTAGTGCACCAACACTCTCCTTACCGTTACTGACCTTTTCGTTTGTATCAGGACCGTTGCGCGTTAAACTGCCTGGAAAAGTTCCTGAAAGTCAACCAGAGGATCTCGCAGAGGTTCCAGGAGTTCCAGGTGCTCGCTAACGAGAGCCTACTAGCCACAACTACTAAAGCTCAGGGATGATTTATTTAATTATTTGAGGTTAGAGACTTTGTAAATTATTGTTGTGTACTTTGTGTTTGTTAATTATAGTTTTTAATTAATTAATTAAAGAATTAATTAAACGGAATTTGGTTAATTATTTTTTAGCTCAGCGTTCCCTTAAACCTTTGCAAGCGCTTTCCAGACCAGACACTCATCTCTCTTGAATGAATACAAGCGATTCCAGTCTGCAGCTGCACAATTCATGATCGTGTCAAAAAATCGTGTTGAAAAAATCCACCCCTACCCAAAAAAAATTATATTTCTCAATCAACCAGTAATACCAGAACACAATTTCATTGCTCATGGAGCTCTTGCCTCGTCTAAAGTCCACACTACTACTCAAATAAAAAAAAGACTGATTAGAGCTGATTCTACAACGCCAATAATCGTAGTAATAAATCCATCTATTTGTAATTTTCTTGAAATTTGATACTTTAGGATTTTTGGAACCTAAACACTCGTTGGTTTTGGATTCAAAACTCTAATTTCGTTAAGTTATTAGGAACTGTTGTGCTGGTGCTTTTGTTTAAAAAGATACAGGCATCGGAAAAGATAGTTTCGGTAAAGTAAATCCACCAGGTGAGCTTTTCGCCTTGTAGGTACCACGTGTACGCCCCGAGCCTGCCCGACGCTTCCCCTCTTGGAGCAATCCAGAGACCTTGTCGTCGATATTGCCTAATAAGGACATCCGTGCGACATTTTATACCGATCAAAGGTCTGTGAATTTACACATACTTTAAACAAAAAGGTCGCTACGCTATAATAGGATTTTTTGCTCGAGAAACAATTTTTTATGTAAATAAACTTTACCGCCATAAATGACCTACACGCTGGTATGGTTAAATCAGCCCCATTTTCAAATTTTTCAGTTCCAGACAGAATAATTGAAGACTCCAGAACCAAATAATAATGAACTTGGCAAAAATGAAACTTCATTCTCTAATCCAATAAATAGATGACATTGATATAATCACAATAAACACTGAACTATTATAAAGCTAAACTAAACAATAATAGTAATAGTAATAATTAAAGTAGACGTCCCTTGCACTCCAGCGAGGCGCAATGACAATAAAGCACCCTTCCGTTGACACACCCGATGTCGTAATTATAATTCCAGACCAGCTCCGTGCCTGCCCGGATAAACTGGGACGAGAAGAAAGCGACCCACGGGAAACGGGGGTCGTGGGTGTCCACAAACACGTTCTGCACAAAGACGTTTGGAGAGCACGAGTGCTGTAAAAAAAAACGAAAATATTAGCATCGAAATGCGAGCTATTCATTGGCACTTACATTCAGAAATCTGCCGATATTCCCTTCATTTTTCGCGTCCATCACGTACACGCACTCGTCAGGCCCGAACAGCTCTCGCATTGAGATCTGCTTCGTTTTCTTCACCTCCAGGCCGGCTTTCGGGTTGAAGCTCAAAATCTCTCGATCCTCTGTGCACGAGAAACAAAATGGAATCGTTAGGCGGTTACGAAAATCAACCGTTTAATTAACACTAACCGTCTTCGTCGTCGCTTATGGTGACCGTGTCTATTTCGCTAGTCAAAGAATCGATTGCGGCTTTCTCCTGTTTCACATTAGACGAGGAGACCGAGTTAGACGACGCTTCCGTTCGCTCAGCTTCTTTTTTCTCCGCCGCCGCTTTGGCCTCGATCTCCTCTCTTTTCTTATTCGTCTCTTGCACGGCCCTCCTTCTCAAACTGCGCCTGAAATTTTACATTCAATTATCTATGGTGATCCGATTACTAAGTTACTAAATGATGACGAAACAAACCTGGTTGACGGCTGAGTTTCCATTTCGTAGTCCATTTCGCTAGGAATAAAATCGTTGTCCTCGTTATAAGTGTACCGTCGGTTCCTCGAGTTGTTCGGAGGTCTCATCTGATGGTGGCTGACCTCGTCCTCTTCCTCGTCATCCTCGTCGTCGCTCAGACCGGGCGTTTTCCTCCGACTGCCCTCCTCGTCGCTGTCCTCCGGAACGTCCGACTCGTAGTCCTCTTTCGTTTTCTCCACCGACTCGATGTAATCCAGATCGGCGAAATACTCATCGCCGTGCTCTTTACCTTCCTGGAAAAAACGTCATCCTTTACGCATAATTAGGGGTAAAAAAAACAATAACACGAACCTTGTTTGCCGTATGTTCCGTGTGTATCGTCCCGGCATAGCAGCATATGAAGGTGCCCCTGGGGACGTCGTTTATCGCCCTTATCCCCCAGCCTCGGTTCAGGGTCCTGAACACCTGCAACTTGAGCGAGAGCCGGTTCTGGGCGACGCGGTTCAGGCAGGTCGACGTGCACTTGCATCTGGAATTGCACTCGTAGATTCCGGTCAGGACCTGATCGTAGAGCCTGCGATAGATGTAGCCGACGTTCTGCGGGTCGACGTCTTTGTTCATGTGCTTCGCCCCTTCCATCGTGAGCTTCCAGCAGGCGCATTTCGTTTTGTCCTGGAATCATGAAAATGTCAAGTCGGTTCTACGTCCAATACCTATCATCCGTTTTTTGTAACAATTTATTATAACTGATCGCTCATTGTCATCTCTTGGCTTTGCTTATGACATGTAACTTGTCTACAACTGTCAATTTAAAAATTTAAAAGCCCCACATAACATTTTAATTCATCAAAACTATGCAATTGCTACTACAAAAATGTTCTACTACTGACAATAATAATAATTGCAGTTACAAATGGCAATTTACAGTGGAGACTTTGGTGCCGCTTCATTCATAACCTTAATTTCGACACCGGCAATTGACAACCGACAGCTTCCTGTCAATTCTTGCCATTGTTAAATGACACAAGACTTATAAATTACGCTCAAATCGATAGAAATGGAATAAACTTACGACGCAGTCGTCCTCGCAGTCGCATCCGCAAAGGAATTCCGGATCCAGGTTCATTACGACCCCCTCTGTCGGGATGCGTTTGATCGAGTAGTTCGTGAAATCCAACTTCTCGTTGCTTATCCCGTTGATCACCGGGATGGGAACCTGCTCCAGACCTTGAAAAAATTAACGGACAATAATTATTACAAACGGTTCGAGCACGACGATCCCGTCCCTCACCTTTGGAGAGATCCTTCGGATCCGGCGCGCACTCCACGCTGAACTCGGCCAGACACCTCACCATCTGGTTGAAATCGAACAGATCGACGGTCATGTTGCTCTGGGTGACCCGGAAGTAGTGGTGTATGTCGCCCATGTGTCGGCACAGCCTGCCGCACGGCGCCTTGTAGATGATCTCCTTTCGCCCCCTCACCTTCACCGTCATCCTCGCCCAACCGCAGACCAGCGGCTTCGACAGCGGGTTATGCGAGATGAGCTTCTGCAGGTCGTGCGTCACGAAATCCTTGCACTTGGGCGAGCACTCGTGCGAGTAGTACGGCCGTCTCGTCACGATCTGGTCCCGCGGTGTGAAGTACTGCAGAAAAGAGCAGCTGTCAAAGCAAAAAGGGTACTGGTACCGGCGGTATCTTTGATAAAAAAAATGCAAAATTTGTTCCCTCTAAACGATAATAAAAATCCCATTACCGGACAAGCGATAATCACAAATCTTGTAAATATCTAGAAAACGAAATGAAAACAATAATAAATCCTCCCGCCCTTCTCCAAGCTAGAGTAAGGAATAATAAATTACTAAATACTTTTATTCGGTACAATCGCAACTTAGTCATAGTAGTACAATCCTTCAAACTACCGACCATAATTTTACTGGTGGGTCCTGTCGGCGGGCAAGTCACGGGCGGCAAGAACGGCAACTCGCTCCTGACCGCCGGCGGCTGCGGCACCGTCAGCCTGGTCGTGCTCTTCCTGGCGACCGCCCTGACGGGCGGGGTCTCGGGCGGCGCCATCGGGGCCGCAAAGTCGCTGCTCCGGGTGTACTGGACGGGCGCCTCGTTCAGGCCGGGCTTTCGCGACGTCGGACGCACGCCAGGCACCCTGTTGAAGGCGGCCTGCTGTTCGCGGTAGATCGCGCTCAGACGGCTCGAGCCGCGGTAGATCCACTCGGTGCGCGACAGCGACTCGAAGAAGACCTGCACCAGGGAACAGTCGACGTCCATTACGGTGCAGAGGTGCCATTTTCCTGCGCAACAACAAGAGGAATGTGAGAACAGAGCGTTCAGATCCCTTGAAATGGGTTACCTTTGTACTCGGTCCGGATCGTCTGATCCTTGGAAGTTTTGATGGTGGGACGGTCCGAGCTTTCCAGGTAGTTCTTGATGAAGTCCTGACAGTCCGAGTTCATGTCTTCCCAGACTTTCGGACTCGCCTCCAGTACCAGCATCACCATGTTGTAATGGACGTACTGCGAGTATCCGATGTCGAAGAAAATCAAGTACCTGAATAATGGAGAAATCGACAATTTTATAAATCATATTTTCTCGTTTTTTGGAATACGTTTGGAAATCAATTTTGGAAATCATTTGGAATACGAATGTGATCAGAGACAATTTATTGGAAAAAGTTATTACAAACGAAGAAGAATATTGACACTCACCGGTACTTGTTGGCGGCGACGGGCGGCTCGGCGACCACCCCCGGATAGAACGGCGTGCTTCTGGGTTTCTTGGTCTCCCCGACGGGCGTCGATTCCTTCAACGCAGCAATGACTCTCGTCCCGATCGTCAGACGGATGGAGCTGGGCGTCACGTAGGCGACCTGTTTGCCAGTCACCACTCGTTCCTTCAACTGCTTCAGCTCGATCATCTTGTAGGACTGCTGGTTGGACGAGGGGTCCGGTTGGATCACCTGCAGCAGACGGGCCCGGATCCACGGTCCGTTCCACGTGTCCCGGATTATGAAGTACGTGTCGCCGATTCTCAACGCCGGCTTTTCGACGATCCCGATTTTCGGGAGATCCTGAGGAACTTCTACGGTCTCCGCCGGGGGAGTCGTATTAATTGTAGTCGTGGTGGCTGTGCCGGTCCTCGCCGTAGCGTTGGGATTGACGCCCGCTTGTGTTGGAGCTGGTTGTTGACGTTGCGTTCCAGTCACGGTTCCGGGAGTTCTGTTGCCAAGACTTGGGACGTACGAGTTCACTACTTGTCGTACAAGTCGTTCATTAGGTCTCCTCTGTTGGGGAGATGACGCGTTGATCGGCGTCGGCGATACGATCGAGTAATTATAATAATCGTCCGTTAAGTGCAGCTCCGGCGTTTCCCTTATGGTCGGTCGGAACTCGTTGTACAGGTCGATCTGGATCCGGTCGAGGGTGTCCCTGAGCGTCTTCGATTTCGCCTCAATCTCGCCGATCGATTTCGCCACTCTCACCTTCTTGTCCTTCAGGAAGGTCAGCTCTTTCTCGATCCGCGTCTCGACCCGCAGCCGGGCCACCACGTCCTCGATCACGTCGTCGATGTCGTCCATTATCTGCTGCCCGTCCTTCTCATCGATGTAGACGATGTCCTCTTCGTCGTCCTGCGTCTCTTCGTCCGAGTCGTCGATCTCGACCATGTCGCTGCGGAGCGGCACGTGCACGTCGAAGAGCAAGTTGCCCGAGTAGAGCTCGGTGACGAGCTTGTCGTAGTCCCGAACGGCGATGTTGTAGCACACCTCGCACACCTCCTTCTTCTTGGTCTTGGAGCACTTGACGCGGAAGTAGGCCAGACAGAAGCCCGGCGCCGCCATCATGTTGGTGCCGCTCTTGCATGCGTAATTTATGCACTGCTTGTTCTTGGAGGTCTCGACGAGGTCGATCACTTCGTCGTCCGAATCGTCCAGGACCACGATGACGGAGCCTTTCGACTTCTTCGATTGATCCGCTTCAGGCATGACAGGGGTTTTTCCGGGAGGGTTACGATTGCCGAGTTTTTCTTTCTCAGTGTTAGATGGAGTGATGCCGGTGCCAGTGCTAGAACTGTCAGTACCAGTACTCTCCGGCTCTGGAGCTTTATTATTTTGGTTTAAATTATCCAGATTTACTAGATCGGAACTCGTCATATTCAGATTTGCTACCGATTTAATGGGAGGCTTGCCAGTTTTCTCGATGTTAGTGACAATAGACTTGGACACGCTGGAGCTTTCCAGCTCTTTGGGTTTGTTCGAGTCAGAATCGTCTTTTTCTTTATCATCTTCCGGGTTTGCTGTAGAAGTAGTGGCGGTGCCGGGTGCATCAGTGACATTAGCGACGGTCGTTGTAGGTTCAGGTGTGAATTCGTCGCTCTTTCTTTCGATTATTTGACCGGTTTGTACGGTATCGTCGATTTCCATCGGGTCGTCTGCGTCTTCTTCCATGTCCATTTTTCGGCCGCTATTAATTGAACCTGGAATTGTATCGCTTGAATTACTATAAGTGAATGAGTAATGAATTATTATTGGAAGTTTAACGGGGATCACACTTCTTGCAGCACCAATAGAATTATTACAACCAACACTATTATGAGGTACCCTTATAGTCCTTACACTATAACCTACCTTTTTAGGTAAAACCACTACAAATTAATTAACACAGAAGTTTCCTTATTACAGTGAATGAAGAGTTTTCAGTTTTCTCGATCGCATCGACGAGAACTCCTATAAAAGCATGTTTAACTTGCACCCTAAACGAAAACACAAAACACGAATACTTATTAAAAAACAAAAATCTTCAAACAATTGAAACGCCGCAGCAAACAACGCCATAAAACCACAGACAGTGACAGTACAGAGTATAGACATGACAAACATTGACTGACACTACAGACAGATATACCACAGACTACACTACCACTACCATTCACTGACGTTTATACTCTCTCTATGCGCTGTTGCCACGTCCTCGAGAATTTCGCAATCAGTTCAGTGGGATTTAAAACAACTTTTGGCAATTTAATTGACAACGAACCTTTCATGATTTTGTAATTGGTCTTTTCTTTGCTGTAGATGTACTTCCGACTAATTAATTAATCAAGGTTAGATGGAAGAACAGAGCGAAGACACGTCTTTAATCTGAATCTCGCTTTTTTCTTCCATTTTTTGTATAAGTAGTAATCTTATATTGTATCTTACATTTTGTTTAAAACAATTATTAAAATGGAGGAAATAAAGTTCATTATTATTATTATTATTATTATTATAATTATTAGTCAAAATATTGATGCGTATTGCGAAGGTGTGCACGGGCGGAGATTTGATTTTTTAATTCTGCACGAAATTAAATGCGAAATTAATTTTAACTGTCTTCCGAACACCATTAGCAGTCGAAACTATTAACACCATTAGCAACATCTCAAGTAAACTTCGCGTGCTAAATTTCATCCGAATTGATTGCTTCAAAGACAGTCAAATTTTGACTTCAATGCAATGCCAATTAAAGCCCGCAAGTTGTAAATTAAAATCCCACTGCACTGATTGTGGAAATTCGCGAGGACGTGGCAACAGCGCACGGGAATATCCTCCACTCGAACTGTCAATACTGTCATAATACACCATAGAAGCACAAACATCTGTAATTAAACTGGGACTGCGTTTATTTATATCCCAACTAGGTTTTGCCAAGACACACCTATAACAGCGCGGGTACTTTTAAACTCGTCGATGCCATATATCTAATACTTTTATATTACTAGCGCCCATAAAGGGAAGTGCCACGAGAGAGTTATTGATATCAAACGGAAACGACTTACTACTTCTATTTGTTTTTATTTGTGTACTTGAATGGCGGAAGCCGTAGCCACGATACACATACAGGCTGTTGATTTTCAAAACGGGCCATATGGAATAGAGCATATAGCATTAACCCATTTTTAAATAAACTAGGACTGCGTTTATTTATATCCCAACTAGGTTTTGCCAAGACACACCTATAACAGCGCGGGTACTTTTAAACTCGTCGATGCTATATATCTAATACTTTTATATTACTAGCGCCCATAAAGGGAAGTGCCACGAGAGAGTTATTGATATCAAACGGAAACGACTTACTACTTCTATTTGTTTTTATTTGTGTACTTGAATGGCGGAAGCCGTAGCCACGATACACATACAGGCTGTTGATTTTCAAAACGGGCCATATGGAATAGAGCATATAGCATTAACCCATTTTTAAATAGAACCAGACTTTATTATTACCTACTGACTTATAAAGTTTTATTATTGGATTGTCAAAACGTAGAAACGTCATTATTGTTTAGGCAAGGCATGCTATTTTGTGATTAAACATTAACAATTACTTGAATTTTTACTGAAGAATTTTAGAATACAACGTGAAATTAAATTAATTTCTGATGTCAAGCGTTATGCGCAATAATTTTAGCTTCATTTTGATACCAAAACCATTTCTGTCAGTTTAAACGGCGAGCAGGAATCCTCAAAAACCACTTTCGCAATGCTAATCCCCTATGGCCCGCTTTGAAAATCAACACCCTGTATACACGGTATGCCTGTATACATAGGCTGCGTTCCGGTCTTCTGACGTCACGTGGTTCTAAGATTACACCATGAGATTCCTCATATCTTTTTTATTGTCAGGAATGAATAAATAATTCTTTGTAGGCTTGCATAAGTCGGCAACAGCTATCCATTTAACCTGTTAAAAATTTTTCAGGCCAACTAAATCCCAGAGTTTTCAAAGTCAACTTTGTTTTTCTTGTAGCCGCCATATTGTTTTTTTATGTTGTTTGGTACAAAAAAAATCATGAAAATCAAAAATCAATAACATTACAAAAATTTGTAAAAATTAAAAAAATCAAGATTTTTCTATAAAAGATCTTGCGCAAAGAAAACCACAAGCAAAAAGGATGGAAGCAATATAATTTGACATTTATTTTATAAACAACCTCGCCGCGATTAATACTTTAAGTCAAAACAAAATCCTTGACAAAACCACATGACGTCATTGCGCAGTAATAACCAAAATAGTAACAGCAATCGGCATACCGTGTATATGTGTATCGCAGCCGTAGCCACTAATCTGAGTAACTAACTAACTTATTTGTGTACTCGATCCGTTGTGCGTAAGCGTCACGACTCTGGTGGTCGAATCTGATACGTGCTTGTAGGCGTGCTCAATTCTTGGACATGCGCCTCAGACTCGAAAATCCGACGAGAGAAGATTTGACTGCACCGTGATATTAATACATTGGCAAAACCGAGTTGGGATATAAATAA
This sequence comes from Malachius bipustulatus, assembly GCA_910589415.1. Lineage (NCBI taxonomy): Eukaryota > Metazoa > Arthropoda > Insecta > Coleoptera > Melyridae > Malachius > Malachius bipustulatus. The sequence goes on along the minus strand of OU342638.1, from coordinate 36,683,245 downwards.
ACGCACTAGAAATGATCGGGACAACAAAAAACTTACCTTTATCTTCGTTTAAATGTTTTCTTGTTATCGGTTTCCGCTTCTTGACAACTTTTATAAGATGAGCAGGCAAATCAAAGCGTGATGGAATTGCTTGCTTCTTTAAAAACCGATTTCCATGGACATTGACCTGATAGTCGTCCTCACTAAAATGCCTCTCACAAATAACGGCTGTTTCGCTGGGATTGAAATCGACCCTTTTAACAGCATGTAACCATAACTTTTTTAAGTCATCATCTTTTGGGAATCTAAAAAGCATTTTAGAGGACAAGTTATTGTATTTATATTATTTAAATAGGTAGGTATAGTTATTTTATTGTTGCAGTATTAAATAAGGCTTAGAAAATTATTGTTTTTCTACTCTTATTGAATAATATTCCAATTACTAAAGATAGCTCATAATTCCCGGCTCTTGGCCAATCACAGCTACTAGCAATTCATAATACCCGCTGGTGGACCAATCAAAAGCTATAAATTTGATAAGCAGAGCAAAGGTGTGAATAAGAACGATAAGATAACTGACATTTCTCAGAATCCGCGCGTGCGCAGTCGGTGCGCGGTACTAGAATTTTGTTTCAAGCAGTAAAATAAATAAAATAATATTTTAAATAATTTTTTTTTTAATATAAAAGAGTAGAAAAAGCATAGTACATATTACATTCGCGATTATGGCCATTATCCACTTAACGAGGACAGTGCCACTCGCTTAAGGTCGTAAATTAATTGCTTCATCATCGCTCATATAACAATACACTGTTATAGGATAGGTAAATAATACTTAACCTATATAATTATTTACTCACCTGTGAAATTTTATTTTCTGGCCCTTTTTCGCCCTTGAAGTACAATTAATAACAGCACACGATCTCATTTCAAAACAAATCTATGAAAAATATACGGGAAATAACAATAATAACAGATTGTAATTTACAGCAAAAAATTATGTAAAACCAACAACGCAACAAGGCTGCTAACAAGGTATTTTGCCAGTGCCAGTGCCACAAGCCACAAGTGCCACAACTAGTGGTATCTTTCTCTCTCCCACTGTGTTGGCTTGGCATCGATTATTTGTCACGTGGGCCCATGGGCGTCCATTTATGGTGTGTCGGTGTCAGTCAGTGCGTGGTAGCAAACGACGCCATTAAACCACAGTAGAGAGAGACGGTTGTGAATCGAATCAATATGAAAAGAATCGATTCGTCAAACCTAAAATATCGATTTTAAGCTCGTTGTTATTATGAATCAAATGGAAAATATGGTTTAAGAATCTTTCTTGTTGATAAAAATGTTCATATTCACAAAAAAACTTGTTGTCACTTTGCTGACATCAAAATACAGGAGACCCGCCGGTCTACTGTAGTTTCGAGTAGTTTATATGAATCGAACTATCCGTACCACAGACTAATAAAACATAACTGACTGAATAAACAAGGCTTGTCATGTAAGAGCAGCGCGCAGCCTGTGACGTCATACTTGTGATAGCTACATACAAAACAACAGTAAAAATAACGTGAAATCATGTATCAGTTTAGTAGTGTTTATGTTTGTACTTGTTTCAACAATTTTAATTATTAGTTTATTCTTCTTATTAGAGGCTACTATCCACCGTTTTCCAATTGTCACTTTTTTTTTTTTATTTGTGGTAAGTCATCTCCTTGTCATTAATTTTTCTTGTGACATCCAGACATCGGGCAATTAACCGTTTTTATTATCTCAGAGTCACTTTAATCAAACTAATTAAAATTACTGCAATAAATATCCAAAGAAACTACTAATTCTCATTATTATTGTGCCCAAGTAGAATGACCTCATAGGCTGTGCAATTAAATTTATGAACACACCCCTGCTGGGGGCAACCAATATTTTGGCTTGAAAAATGAGCAGGTCCTTTTAATGATTAATTGTTTGCCCTTGGTGCAAGATGAATTAAAAAAAAGCAATTTATGAGAACATTCTTTCAACTTAAACCAACACACTCTTTCTTAAATCAAGGGACAAGATCTATAGCCACCCTCCTGGGGAAAACGGCAAATAAAAAATTAAAAGTTGTAAGGATTCATCTGACACCATTTACTTCCACGAGCTTGGAGACGCTGCTACAGTTGTCCCAAATTTTTCAAGGCCTTCCTAAAGTAATCTTACTCTCTCGAGACCTTCCTGCTGACACTACTACATCCCTGTAATCCTGAGATTCAATAAATCAGTTCATCTCAAACCAAATTTCACCATCGAGATTGCAGCTACACCTTCAATTTGTTGTTATTAAATCAAGCCAAGCATTTTTGAGAAACAAACGTTTCTCAGATTCAGGACACTGTCGCCGTTCACACTTACTAGGATTTGTGATTCCCACGGGGAAATAAAATAAAAGACAGACAAATCTATTTAATTTTTATAATAATACATCAATTTTTTTATATCAATCTACACAGCTTGTTTTACATCCATACATAATAAAAACTGCAAATTATGTTAAAAACCTCGAAAAACAAACCAAACAGCCAAAATAATCATCAGAACTGGCAACGGTGTTTATTAACAAACGAACAGCCGAGATTCAAAGCAAACAAAGACGATGGTCGGTCAACAAACGGCAGGCAGTGGTTACATACAAATAAACAAAAATCAAAACTCTAAGTACGTCCCGAAAGAAACTAAGTACGCCGATCAAACGATTCGTTCGATAATGCCAGTTCTTCAACTAACCCCAACTGATGATAAAAGTGATGTGATAATAAAAAGCTAAACGGAACCGCTAAAATTTCCAAGGCGACCCGACCGAAACCGACCCGGCGTCTATTATCAAACGATTGTCTCTTCTTTTTGTTTCGAACCAAACCAACGATTTCCACTGAGTTTAACAGGTACGAGGTAAGCTCGCAGCAGCTGCCCGGTGCCGGTGGTGTAAATAAATAAATAATAGATACCTCAGAGACCCCCGGGGTTAGGTTGGGTTAGATCGGGTCGCCCGGTTAGTATCCTAAAACGCCCTCTCTCGTTTCCTTTATTTTTAAGTACTCGCAGAAATGCAAAAAACGGAATGCTCTTTGTACGGAAAATGCGCGTGTTTGTGTGAATAATTATTATCATTACAAATTACAATAATAATAGAAACGGACAATAATGAATTATTATGAATACTGCTTCGAAACACAAAAGGTCAATTCCGATTAAAAATATATAACGTACTGTTATACGATGATGATATACCCTAGACACTAAGCTAACGAGGATCAATGATATTCTTTACTTTAGTTACCTTTACTTTTAGTAGAGAGGATCAATAATTAAATACATCTTCAAGCGTATAAATGTATGTATGTATGTATGTTAATTATGCATGTATGTAGGGTAGGAGGAGGAGGAGGAGTAGTAATAATAACAATAATAATAATAATCGGCTGGTTGGTGGTGATGGGGTGTGTTGGTTAGTGTGATTGTGGTGACGGTGTGTCGCGGTGATTGATTGATTGATTGATTCATATCAACTTGGTTTAAATCGCCCCGAAACGAAAAAAAAAAAAAAATTAATGCAAACATCACATTAGAAGACATCTCAACATAAGACGACGCGCGCGCACCCCTTGCAACCGAAAAACGATATGTCCCTCTGACGGGCCGTCAATTTTAAACCTCTTCTCTCAACACTAAAATAGGCGTCATTATTTTTATACCCTGTTCAATCAGTATACGTTTTATATGTTTGTTTTTGTTTCTTCTATGTATTTGAATCGATGCCGTCTTATCTTGTTGATGTACAGATTCTCACAAACGTTTAAAAAAAATAATAATAATAAAAGGAAACACCCGCTGCTAACAACAAACAAACAGAATCACTGAATTATTTTTTTATTCATCATTTCTTTCCGTCGCGAGAGGAAAAGTTTCACGAAAAGAAAAACTCACTTTTTAAAGCGACAAGGAACTACTCAACAACGCGCAAACGCTCAGACGGGCGGGTACACCCCCCGCACGAGCGCAGGTCGACACGGATCTCCCTCCGTCAGATCGAGCCGTAATTTCTACCAAACATCGTCACCTAGCAATAAAATGACTCGAACGAAACGGGGACGAGAACCGCTTGACCGGTGCACGCTTGGGGGATGGCCCGTGACCCGTCGCCACTCGCACGATCCGTTCATCCGTCCGCAAGCGCCACACAGAGACAGAACAGTTACACGGTAGTTGTTTTGTTGGTTGTTGTTGTTGTTGTAGAAGTAGTAGTAGTAGTAATAGAGTTACAGCTAAGATAATAATAATAATCATAATAATACAGTATTTACTGGGAGGGGGGGGAAGGTCGGGATGACGACGACCGGCATCGGGACGTGTCATTGATCGGATTCTAATTTTTTTGTTTTGTTTTACATCACACTGCAAATAGACGCCGCCCCAAACGGCCGTCGTCGCCTCAACAACGTCTGGGCGAGGCCCGCCCGGCACTGCACAGCACTCTAGTGTTCGTCGCCCGCGCGCTCCCCCTCTTCAATTAACAAAAAAGGGGACACACGCTCGAGGGGCTCAATGAGAGGAAAGTTACGACACATCCTGATCCTCCACGTCCTGGAGCTGCTCCTTCGGTTCCGCCTCGCCTGCAATCACAATCAATCAAATAAAAATAAGTACAACGAAAAAATAAAAAGAAAACTAACCGTCTCCTTGCATGTCACTGGTCCACAAAGTGAGGTTATCCCTGAGCAGCTGCATGATGAGCGTGCTGTCCTTGTAGCTTTCCTCCGACAGTGTGTCGAGCTCGGCTATGGCATCGTCGAAGGCGGCCTTCGCCAGCCGGCACGCCCTGTCCGGACTGTTCAGGATCTCGTAGTAAAAAACTGAAAAGTTCAGGGCGAGTCCGAGCCGGATCGGGTGCGTCGGGGGCAGCTCGGTCATCGCAATGTCGCTAGCCGCCTTGTAGGCCACCAGAGAGTGCTCGGCGGCGTCCTTGCGGTCGTTGCCCGTCGCAAATTCCGCCAGGTACCTGTGGTAATCGCCCTGAAAAACAAGGAAATCGAGTTAACCCCTCAATTACGTAATAACAACAATAATAATTACCTTCATCTTGTAATAAAAGACCTTACTCTCGCCGGTGCTGGCGGCCGGGATCAGATGCTTGTCGAGGACGTTGAGGATGTCGCTGCAAATGTCCCTGAGCTCCTTCTCGACCTGCGAACGATACTGACGGATCATCTCGAGCTTGTCGTCGGTGCCCTTGCTCTCCTCCTTCTGCTCGATGGAGCTGATGATGCGCCAGGAGGCGCGCCGCGCCCCGATCACGTTCTTGTAAGCCACCGAAAGGAGGTTGCGCTCCTCGACCGTCAGCTCGAGGTTCAGCTTGGCCACCTTCTTCATGGCCTCCACCATTTCTGCGAGAGGGAGAAAAAAAAGGAGGTATAAGTTGTTGCCACTAAAGTTCTTGTCAACGTCAACTGTTGTTATTTAACTGGAAAAACAGGGAGAACAGTCGCTATAATGGAAAAGAGGTGACTGGCCGTAATTGTCTTATTAAAATACTAACCAGAACTAAAGTTGCTACCTGGAAATAAATTGCTAATCTGGAAAAAGAAGATTGCAAAAAAAGAAACCATGAAAAAGAGGAGCTATCGAAAGTTGCTAACTGGACCAAAGTTACTAGACATTGAAAAGTGGTTGCTAAATTAAAAAAGAAAGAAAACCACTTGCCAACTCTTTTTCTGGTTGCTAGAAAAAGTCAACTAATAAAAAACTTTCTAATGAAAAATGATGCAAACTGGAACAACAAGAGTGGTTGCTACACGGGAAAAGTATTGTCCTTGTACTGGAGAAGGGAGAAAAGCACTGAAAAAAATTCGTCAGCTGGGAAACTGTTGCTAACTGAAAATAAATTTTGCTAATAGATAAAGTGATTGTTGCTAACTGGAGCAAAGTTGCTAACTAGAACGAAGTTGCTAGCAAAAAGTTGCCGATTGTATCATAGAAAAAGGTTGCTAATTGGAACAAATTAAAAGAGTGGTTGCTAAATGGAAAAGCATTGCAAACTCATAATGTGGTTGCTAAAACGTCAACTGTGAGGGTATTTCCTAACGAAAAACTGTTGTTTGCTAGCCAGACCAGAAGTGGTTGCTAAATGGGGAAATAAAGGAAACCACTTGTAAGATCATTACCGGGTCGCTAAACAATGAAAAAGTAAAGTCAATCATGAAAACATTTCACAATGAAAAAGGTTGCTAAGAAGAGCAAAAGTTGCTAATTGGAACAAAGTATCCCACAAAGAAGCTACTAAATGTATGAACTTCAAGTTTTCTTCCTACCAACTAGAACAAAATAAAAGAGTGGTTGCTAAATGGAAAAAGGAAGAAAACTCGAGAAAAAAAAGCGTTGCAAACAAATGTTACTTGGTTGCTAAAACCATGAGAACATTTTGCAATGAAAAAGGATTCTCATTGGAAAACTGTTGCTAAGTAGATAGAAATTGGTTGCTAAATGGATAAATGAAAAAAAAACAAATGCAAACTCATTAGCTGGTCAGTAAAAAATCAAATAGTCAACCACGACAACACTTCCCAATGAAAAAGGCTGCTAACTGGAAAAGTGTGGTTAGCAACTGAAGCAAAGGTGCTAGCAAATAAAAGTGGTTGTTAAATTCAACTAAGAAAACATTTTCCAATGGAAAAGGTTGCTAACTGAAAAAGTGCTGCTACCCAGACACCAGACCAAAAAAAGGTTGCAAACTGGAACAAACTATCCCACAAAAAAGCTAACTCGAGAAAAAAAGAGTTGCAAACAAATGTTACTTGGTTGCTAAAACCATGAGCACATTTTGCAATGAAAATGGATTCTCATCGGAAAACTGTTGCTAAGTAGATAAAAAGAGGTTGCTAGATGGATAAATGAAAAAAAAAACAATTAAAAACTCGTTAGCTGGTCAGTAAAAAATCAAAAAGTCAACCACGACACCATTTCCCAATGAAAAAGGCTGCTAACTGGAAAATTGTTGCTAACCAGAAACCAGACCGAAAAAAGGTTGCTAACTGGAACAAAAGTAATTGTAAAACAGTAACAAAGTTACTGCCAACCTAAAAAACGCTCTTCAACTGGAGAAGGGGAAAATACTGGGAAAAAAAAAATTGTTGACTGGCAAAATTTTGCTAACCAGCAAAAGCTGCTAACTCGAACCAAATTGTTAACTGAAAAAGTGATTGTTGCTAACTGGAACAAAGTTGCTAGCAAGAAAATGATTGCTAGCCAGAAACCAGACCAAAAAAGTTGCTGATTGGAATAAAGTTTGTCACAAAAAAGGTTGCTAATTGGAAGAAATTAATAAAGTGGTTGCTTAAATGGAAAAATAAAGAAAACTCAAGTAAAAAAAAATAAAAGTTATGGGGGAAAAAAACTTGCTAATGTGTAACCGTTGCTAACAGGAAAAAAATAAAGGAGTGGTTGCTAAATGGAAAAAGTATTGAAAAAAAAAAACAACAATTGACTTAAAAACTCGTTTTAATGGAACCAATCAATTATTATTGTTGCCAACTGAAAGAGAAAATAAGTAACAAGGTACAAAAACGAATTTGGCAGAATACCTTCTGTCGTCTCTAAAAATGGTTGCTAATTGCTTAAAAGGTTGTTTTGTTACCAATGGGACTTAATTATTACTGAGCTGTCAGTGACAAGAGGTATTAGGGTATTTTATTTCAAAAGCAAAAGTAAAAAAATAGGGGAAAAGGGTTGCCATGCCACTAACAATAACCGAATGAAAGAAAAGTGTTGCTAACCGGGAGAGATTCCCTGCAGCCATAACCTTTTATCGAATAGTTCTAATAGCAATGTTGCCAGGTTGTGCGCTTATTCTTTTAACTAGAGTTAATAAAATAAGTAAGAAATCGTTGAACAAAAATAATAAATACACACATTTCGTGCATTAACAGTCCAGGGCAATCGTTTCCTGCAAATAATTAAATCCCACTTAATTCCAAAATAAATAAAACGATCGCGTCGTTTTTTTCCTATTTATTCTAATTACCCGCGCATTAACATTTAACAAACTACCAGAAATTCCTAACGTAATGTAAATTAAAACAGCGCTTAAAAAACACTCATTTTCCCATCAAACACACACACAAACATAACACGAGTAAACACAATAATCCCTCGTCGAGGATCGTCTGAAGGTTACCCGAACCGAAACCGTTTCTCTCTAATCAACAACGACAGATTCCTTTCCAGAAATTTATTATTTACCACGCAACAATTACAACACCCCGTATAATGTAGGTTTCTAGGTAGGTAGGTGGGTAACTCTAAAATCGACCTGAAAGGTGAAACTCATCCGACCCTTCCATCAGACAATAAGCACCGACACCGACACCGACACCACTCGATTTAGTCCTCAACTCAAACGCATCAAACTCGACTCCAGAATCGAGCGAGCCTCATCGCATTATTAAGCAGCTCATCCCCTGGAAAATCTGAAACCGGACACCAAACTCCCTCTCTCCTGCAAGTCGACATTTTGCTCCGGGAAAATATTTTAATCCAAAGAAATAATTTACTGCCAAGAGTGACGACGCGTACGATTTTCTACGCGACACAAAATATGTAAATAAATGATATAATTTTTCGTGTTTTACGAGAACGGTATTGACGGGGGAATTACAGCCGCTTCGGCGGGGAAAAACGATAAATCCCGTCCTGAATAAAATAAATAAAAGACCATAAGGGACCGCGCAGTAATCTCCGAGGCGGACGAGAGGGGAGATTATAAACGTGCCGCCCAAACGACGTCTCATCCGTCACTTTTTCCGAGCAGGCCGTTCCGGAAAACGACGCAATGGAAAGTAAATTGTCCGCAGAGCGAACCGCATAGTAACAACAGGAGCATCAACATCTAACCTAATGGGGGGAAGGGGGATAAAAAAAATTCGAACCGATAATAATTATCCCAAATCCTCAACCGTTCGGGAAAAACCACTACCACTAGACGGCCCATTTCTATCAAATAAAAATAACAAACGAAATCCGCAACTCGAGAGTAATTCCCGAAGGGGAGACAACTCTCGTTTATAATTCACGTTCCAAAGTCATCCTTCTTTGGACCACCGGGGACAGCTACTTCACTTCAGCAGAAGGAAAAAGTGACGCAGGACAAATCGATATTACCAAAGCAGCAAGTGCGACTGGAGATGGGGGCGATCGCTGTTGGACCGATAATACGTGTAACCGTTACATTGATGATAATAGTGTAACGGGTTCGTCCATAAAGTAAACTCTCGTCCATAGAGCAAACTCAGACATTCATTATATTGAATACAGACACACTGAAAGTAACTGAAAAAAAATTGCTGAATAATGAAAAAGTCAAAGAAATGTTAAAAAAAAAGGTTGAAGAAGCCATTCAAGCTAGAAAAAAAAAACTGCTGAAAAAAGAAGACAAAAACAAAATAATAATAAATAAGCGCTAAAGCAGAACAAGGGTAGGTACGAAGGCCAACAAGAAAAAATAAAAAACGTCAAACATTGGGTACGTTCACCTGACGTCAACTGTTGAATAGCAGCGCAAAACGGTTGAGTGTAAGTTGTTTCAACATGTTGGAAATAGTCTGAACGCATTGTTGACATCGAGAGATATGTGACATGTTTCTGGATACGATTCAAGTTCATAGAAGTAATTATTAGCATTTCTTTGTCGCTGATTGTATCAGGGGCATTCTTACAGCTTACTTGCAACTTTTACTTCCCACTTGGCGCATGTCCGCAACATACACGTTGACTGTGCTGAGCGTGAAATATTTACGCTCACAAAAATACTCAACTCAACAGTTGAAGTAGTTGAACAACGGTTGTAAGTGAGCGGTTTGTCTGAACGCAAGCGCTACCTCAACAACTCAACGGTTGACGTCAGGTGAACGTACCCATTGAGTAAATGCATAAAAGTGCGAAGGCTATGAAGAAAAAACGAACCTGTTCAGAAATTACACGTCATTAGTTTTAATTATTTCTCGATAACATGCGAAGGTCATTAAAAAAATAACTAAAAGAAGAAACGTCAAACGTCAAGTATAATAGAAACTCAAGTTCTGAATATAAGAACAGTTCTTCTTTTTCTTTAGTTTTACAGCCGTGCTGAGCTGAAGCCACCAGGGTACTCATTGAAGAGTATCTGAGACGTCCCATCTCCTGATTGGACTGTACTTTTATTAATTATTGGGTAACACGAAAAGTGTAAATTTTTCATTAGATACATACATAAAAGAACTTGAGCTACGTCATTACGTCAATCGGGTATTTAATACCACCTGTCAAGGAATAGAAATTATACCATTACCTCGATTCTCGAATAGAAAATTAATAAAAAGTGACATTTCATGCAAGTGTGCTTTTTCTCTCTTCCTCTCTCTCTCTTGCTTCCTTTGTAAATAAAATAAAAAAATAAAAAAAAACAGAAGATAGAATAACACTAGAATTAGAATAACCCTATTATTAAAAAAGGCCCTATATTTTGAAATGGCCCTATATATTTTAAATTTTCTAGTCCCGTTTTTTAATTCTTGAAGAATAAGGACAACCTGCTGATTACAGGTCTGGGTGTAATGCGCTGTTGCCGGAACGACTAGAAATTCCCCGGAACCTACTTTACTTTACGCCTGTCTTGTTTTAAAAGAGGAAGACAGAATAGCCCTAGAATTAGAATGGCCCTTTATTTTTAAAAGGCCGTATATTTTAAGAAGGCCCTATATTTTTTTCAAATTTTCTAGTCCCGTTTTTTAATTCTTGGAGAATAAGGACAACCGTTATGCGCTGTTGCCGGAACGACTAGAAATTATCCGGAACCTACTTTACGACTGTCTTGTTTTAAAAGAGGAGGAAGACAGAATAGCCCTAGAATTAGAATGGCCCTTTATTTTTAAATGGCCGTATATTTTAAAAAGGCGCTATATTTTTCACAAATCTTTTGTTTTAAAAGAGGAAGACAGAATAGCCCTAGAATTAGAATGGCCCTTTATTTTTAAATGGCCGTATATTTGAAAAAGCCCTTATATTTTTTGCAAATTTTCTAGTCCCGTTTTTTAATTCTTGGAGAATAAGGACAACCGTTATGCGCTGTTGCCGGAACGACTAGAAATTCCCCGGAACCTACTTAACTTTACGTCTGTCTTGTTTTAAAAGAGGAGGAAGACAGAATAACCCTAGAATTAGAATGGCCCTTTATTTTTAAATTGCCGTATATTTTAAAAAGGCCCTATATTTTTCACAAATCTTCTGTTTTAAAAGAGGAAGACAGAATAGCCCTAGAATTAGAACGGCCCTTTGTTTTTAAATGGCCGTATATTTGAAAAAGGCCCTATATGTTTTGCAAATTTTCTAGTCCCGTTTTTTAATTCTTGGAGAATAAGGACAACCTGATTACAGGTCTGGGTGTAATGCATTGTTGCCGGAACGACTAGAAATTCCCCGGACCCTATTTCAAGCATGTTTAATAATAACAAGAGTATACAGGTTTCCGAAGGAAAGACGAGCCTCTCGAGGGAGCAGGTAGAAACGGGTTCCGGTCCCGGAAGTAACGGTGCGGTCGGTCGCGTGGATCGGATCTCCCCATCGCCGGTATGACGCAATTTCCCACTTAAACGTAAATGTAAATGCATGGCAGAAACGTGAAACGGAAACGCGGACACCGACTCCATCACGCACGGAATTCCGCACGTCGTCTACGTGGGCGCTATAGGAACTAGCACTACCACTACAAGAAGTGAACCCTTCACTTGCACCCCTTCAGACAATACAAAATACAATTCACCACGTAATAATACATTCTACATGCAGACAGACAAATATTGTTAGAGATTCGACCTCCCTCCCCCCACAACGACGAGCTCCAAACAATAAGGCGATTGTTCTTCTCGTCCTCCACTCTTTTGTTGTGTTGATATTACTAATAATCGCAATTATTACCCAACTTCAACTTACATAGACAATTTTGAAGGTGGAACATCTGGGCCGATAAAGCAGCTCGTAAAAAAGCTTTCGGTGCAATTTCGATCGTGAATCGTTCTCGTTGTTGCTGCTGCTGTAATCGCGATCATCATCGGCGACGGCGATGACGGTAACGGACATAATTTAATAATAAACGCGCGCGATAATTTGATAAATAATGATAATAACGTTATCGTCGGCGCAATTTATTTTATCAACAACACGTCCCTGGGGTGCTGATGCTATAATAGCGCTGTATATAGCGCTATATACCTATGTATACGTGAGTAAATGTTTACCGTTTTGATTTGGATCGGAGCATATATTTAATATTTATTTAATCGAGAGACTGATGAGACGAGCCGATCGAAGCCAGCCATTTGCACCTACTATACATTTATGTATCATTACCACCTCCACCTAATAATGAATAATGCACCTCAGTCAGTACGCTGGCCTAAGTACGTAAACAATTTTTTCGGGACCGAGGAGCGAAACAATTGGGCAAGAAGCTAAAAACAACTATCGAAAAGTTATATAAAGGTCACAACTAAGGCCTCTTTAAAGGGTCACACTTTTTCTGAATACGGGCCTGTACTCGCAGAGTTCCATTAGACAGAGACCGACATACTTGCTTCGGTCGCCATATTGGTTGCGCATTTAAGATACAAGAGAGAGGGTTGACGATCGTAAACATCAGTTGCGGCTCCTTTTATTAATTTCTTCCGACGTATGAAATGTCTAGACGAGACTGTCTTGTTCGTAAAAAAAGTGCGTATTATACACACGGTGCTATAACTGCTATCCAGGACCGGACTTCCATAGCTAAAGAAATTAATACCTTTCCAATGTTGCTTCACAGGTAAGTCCTCCACTCGTAAATGCGAAACTGTAGGATACCTACCCAGATGTAAATAATGAACTAATTACGTATCACCAGCAGTGCGAGCAACAAGCAACAGGTGTTGACATTTTCAATTAATGCACAAAAACAACAAGATTAGTGATAGCAATACGATTAAAAAAAAAAAAAAAAAAAACGAGTTTCACGTAGGTATTAAACGCTATTACGTAATAGTAACGATAGAAAAGGTGACTGAAAATATTTAATAAAACTGCCAAATAAGACAAATAAATCGAGTAGAAAAAAGAAACCGATGCGGCCCACACGCCGTAACACCGTGCCAGGGCAATGATAATAAAATAAACATCGATGAAAAGAGAACAGAGAGAGAGAGAGAGAGAAAGAAAGAAAAAGACCGGATATTGACGTTTTACGTTTTATATTATTACGCAATAGACAGACACAGTCATAGGCCAACACAACAATCGAATGGGTTGACATTCCTTATAAGCTGATAAAAGAAATTGAACAGGTTAGAGCAGCGTTACCAGGTCTAGGGATTTCTCCCGAATCTAGGGATTTTGGTTGTATTGAAGGGATAACAGGATTTTGTTCATTTTTCCTACTAATCTAGGGATTTTTGAAAAGTACATAAAAAAATACGTAAATACAACGAATTTTCTAGTGCATTCTAATAAATTGTTCAATTAATTTGCATAAGTCTACTATTTGCAAGCAAAATATATAAATATCTGCTATTTTTTCATAAAAACTTTAAGTGGCATACTTACATACCAAAAGCTTACTTAAGAATTAAAACTGTTCTGATTATAGTATTAGTCCAGATTTGTTGGTAAAATTAAATAAAAAAATATATGAGTAATACCTATATTTGTTATATGTAGTATTTTTTAAAGAATTTATCAAATTTTATATTATGTTGGAATGAAATATTTTTATTAATTAGGTACTTGCTCATATATTTTATACCTATTCTCATACATATTACATGTTTTGTATTATTTTTTGTTATAATTAGGTGTAATGAAAATAAACCTACCACAATAATTTGAAATTTATTTCAATAAACTTGCTTCTTGCTTGTAAACTAACTTATGCAACCAAAAATACACCAGAGAAAATGAAATTGCATTGTATTTCAGTAAACTTGCTACAACATTCACAAGAATATGCAACAAAAAATACACCCAATTTTCCTAGGGATTTCTAGGGATTTTTAGAAGTCACACTAGGGTATTTTGAATATTTCATCTGGCAACGCTGGGTTAGAGTGCTGTTGGTTGGTTGGTGTTAGACCTTCGCGGCCGCGTGGGATTAAACTCCAATAACCAACGGCCATTATAAAACGGATAGGTAGGTATTCAAATTTGTTGCGGCAATAATAATACAACTGTTGAAATAATAAAACCTTCGATCCGACAACGTCGCCACGCCCCAGATCAAGAACGAGACGGCAGACTGCCTCGCCTGCTGCCAAGTGTCAAGCAAGAATGAAAGATTCACTTACAATAATTAATTATTTCCTTCTTTCAAGAGAGGAAAGGGGTTGGGAAGCTGCACGCCCCATGGAACGTTATTATAAAGTTTCCTTTAAATTACCTACTACTACCTCTAGCATTAAATCGGGGATTTAGGCGTAATTTTTGATTTGACGAGCATTAATCAAAATAAAACGTCAATCATTTAAAATCGAGCTGACCCGAATCGTTTGAAGTCGAGGTGACTTTTTTCTCGGGCGCCAACTACCTACACTTTCGCCGTCATCGTGCCTGGAAGAAAGTTTAGAGCAGCTCTCGTCTTGGAGCCGACCCCAGTCATTTAAAATCCAGACATGTAATGAGTCACCTCACTATCACGAGAATTCAGCCGAACGACAGTCGTTTAATTTAATTTCGAGCAGACTAGGGGAAAAAATCCATTCCAACCATCGTGATTTTTCCTATTATAAAATCTACGGTTTCGGTTTAAAATTTGATAAAATTTGACAAATTATCATGAAGAAAAGAATCATGCATACAATCACAGCCGCCCATAAAAGGATAAAAGAATAGCTCCATCTCCTTTTGCTTAATAATAAACCAACTGACAGAATCATATCAGCTGACACATGTCACATCAGATGATACTTCTTTTTTTATAAAAGTTCCAATTGATTGACAATTTAAAATTAATGATTTCAGTGGTTTTCCTCTTCTTATCACCTAACTGACAGCTCCATTAACAATTATTGACAGAATCATTTAAAACTGACAAATTGATTTTGATCAGTTTTGACATTGACATTGGGAAACAAAATTTCATTATAAAATAAAAGGCACATCCAGGCCAGAGAGTAAATTTGTATGGAAATTATTACCTCTACGTCTAACGAGTCTCTGATTTGACATAATCACTGACTTAGAACCATTCCTTCAAAACGACAAAAATGACAACCCGTTTTAGATTTTAACACTTACAAGTTACAGAGTAGACTCGCAACTACATACATACCTCCATAGTTTCATCTTATTCTTGCATTCAGAAGTTTCAGATTAACCCCGGGATTATGTGAAGATGTTTATGACAAAAAGGTTCAAAAGCGAAACAGGCACATGGAAAATAAATTTCCCAGCAAAAAAACGAAAAGAACCCATCTGGCTAAATGCACAAGTGTGCAAAGGCCATTAATCAGAAACAGAAGAGGTAGTTTGATGAACTTTCAGATTAACCCATTCTATCCCGGGATTTTGTGGATTATTTTTATGACAAAAAAGTGAAACAGATGAATGGGAAAAAATTTCCCAACAAAAACGATAAGAATCTAGCTGGCTAAATGCACAAGTGGAAAAAGGCCATTAATGAGAAACAGAAGAGGTAGTTTGATTAACTTATCTCGGGATTATAATGAAATAGGTAAATGGGAAGTAAATTTCTTAGCAAAAAACTAGAAGAACCCAGCTGGCTAAATGAACACGTGTGCAAGGGCTATATTTGATTTATAAATGACAGAGGATGTTTTGACAATTGCCTTTTTTGACATTAATTTTTTTTTTAATAAACCACCACCACCATGGCTGATCTCCAGAAAGTTTCATGCGTCTCAGAACGTAAATAAATGCACTCGAACCGTTTTTCCTCTCAAAAAAACGGTAATTATTTAATTCAATCGCGTTTTTTAATAAAAAAATAATTAATCCCAACTATGGCCAAAAATAGAACCATTTTTGACAAGTGACAAATGACATTTGTCTTTAATTTTGACTGACAAAACGTAAAATCGATTGGCAATTATTACTATTGACTGAGTATCTAATTTCGACATTAAGAAAGGCACTTTATAAAACTTATAAAACCACAGAGTAAAATAATACACAAATTCTTCTTCCTTCGAATTTATGGCCTTTTGCTATTATCAAGCTATTTAGGCCATAAAATATACAAATTATAATCGACATGTTGGTGTGTATGATCTGACACTGACAAGATTTTTAAATTCCAATCACAGGCATAGATGAAAAATTATTACAGCCATGTAACCACAGAATAACAATAAAACATAGAGTAAACTCCTAATTTTCAGTTTACAAAGCAACTCCATGGATTGATTAGTTTGACAATAAGCGAACAGATTCATGACAATAAAATGACAAGCAACAGTAGTTATAGTACTTCAAAAATGATTAAAACTACAGTCACAGAGTAAAATGTCTTAATCAGATCAGAATCAATTTTGACTGATCAGTGACAAATGATTTTTGTCTTTCATTTCAAACTTGGCATTAAGAAAACTTCACATTAAAAATAAAGTTCATACAACTGAAATTTAACCCTCATTTTTTCTTATATTAGCTCCACGATTTGATTGACACTAGTGACAGCAACATTTAATTAACAATAAACATTTACTTCGTTTCAAAATTAAAATTAGAGGGGGGGGTCATATTAAAAATTTTTTGAAAAGACGTTTATTCCTACCGTCTGGCTCTCTAAAGCTACAACTAAATCGCGCAACATAGCATTTTAAATAATTAGCATAAACACTTTCCCCATCAACCCTTTCCTTTCACTGAAAAATGTCAAAATAATGACGTTTTAATTAAAATGTCATTTTGCCTACCAAAAAAAAGTGGAATTACTTCAAGGTTGAAATTATGAATAAAAAAACAGAAAATAGACACAACAAATCGTGCAACATCGCATTTTTCACATATTTTCTAATAAACCACACCAAGACGTCAAGAAGGCCTTGCATTGCATTTAATCGCATTTCTGAAACGTCAAACATGACACCCAGTCAGTCAAAACCGTGTTAACATTAAGATTAAATCACCCACGATAATTAATTGACCCCCCGTCCCGGGGGGCTCCAGATCAACCCTACCTCACCCGACCCAGTAACGACGTTTTCTAACGTTACGACCACGCTGGATCTGGACTGGAAACGGAAACAAGACAGGACAGCCAGCACCCAGCACCAGCACGGCACGGGACACCCTGCTGCATTCCGTGCTCCAGCTCAATCACCCAAGTCATTCTAATCTAGCTCGTACCCTTGAAATTAATGAAACGGGCCGAGACACACACACGAGCCCGGCGTCCGGGACTCCGGGCACGACTCGAAAAATCAATGAGTAATAATCAAAATTTTCGCTCCAAAGCAATGAATCATTGTTGTGGAATTTAATATCGGATTTCACCGCGGTGAAAATCGATACGCCTTATCCCCGTGTTTGTTTGGTTCCGGGGCACCGATCGAGGGTCGATCGGGGGCGACGGAGGGTGCTTTCATTTAAAAATAAGGGAGATTACTGCGAATATTCCGGTTAGCTGTCAGAAGTGTCATTGTTAATGGAAGCGTCCGCGAGCCGCTGATAATAGCGGTTAGCGACGGGAATTGCGGAATAAGTAAATGATTGACGGAAATATCACTCACCATCGTAACGTTCCGCCTGCTCGGCTAGCTTGGCCTTATAGACGTTATCCTCTCTTTCAGACATTTTTGGATGTTTTTAGATTAACTTTCACAGCACTACGAACAATTCTTACGACACTCAACACGAACTGCCAATATGGCCGCGCCCGCCACACAAATTGACGATCGGAGACGAACGACGCCGACGGTGACGCCGTTCGGGAGCGATCGCTTTTGACGTCATAGACGCGCCATATTCAAATCATCTCATCTCCGTTATAATTATTATTTATAAATTAATTGATGTAATTATCATAATAAAAAATAATTGAAGCAAAAAATTATATAATTATAAAGATAACGACTCTTACCTTCTAATTATTAATAGAAATCTCTCTCAATTTATAATAATATCCCTATTCAGGAGAATTATTTATTTTGTAAAGACCCGTTAAGTAAACCGGCACGGGCAGCTCTAGCTCTATGACCGTGTCTAAATAAGGCATCAATTATTATTATTATTATAGAATAGAAATTTAGTAATTTTTGACATAGCGGTAATTATAAAAATGTTAATAAAGGCGATTTGAAAGTCGATTTTGGCTTATTTTTCTTTATAAGCACATCATCAATTATTAATAAAATGAAAAGAAGAAGAAGGAAAGGAAGAGATAAACGATTTGTATTATAAAATTTATTATTTTATTTCTACAGCAAAAGCATTTTTATATGTATATTCATACAATATATACAATAGGAATACAATATTCAATTAACATGTAAAAAAGTTGAAATATTGTAGAGTAGCCCTAATAATAGAAAAACGAATCCTATTACACGCTATTAATCATCCCAGATTCGACTACAATAAATTTCAACACAAAACGACTTAAATAAAAATAATCCTAATGAATAAACAAAACAATCATTGGAAAACATTCCCAAACGATTCGTCATCCTCATCCAACCGAACTGAAAAAATTTAACGTCACCCTGTCTCATTATTATCGTACACAGTAACTAATCGACCGTCAAAAGAAGAAGTAAAACTAAAACCATCAATTTCATAAAACAAATTTACTACTAACAGTAATATTAGGGCTAAAAAAAGATAGTCCGACCGACCAAATCATACAATTCAACAGTGTCCTCATATCATATCAATCAGATACGTACGTACGTTAACAGACTTATTTACAATTTCCTCACAGTTAAAGACTTTAATATCACAACGATCGGAAAGGAAAAACGACGCTCCTGTACAAAAATTGATTTCCCCTTAACGACGATTAATTAATCAATTAATTAATTAATGAGCTCTATTTACACCAAACTTCCGTTTCGTTTTTCGTCAAAAATTAATAAAGATAAACCATAACCAACCAACCGTTTGTGTTCTTCTCTTTTCTTGTTATTTTCTTTATTTCTTTTTTTTTAATAATAATAATAATAATGCTTAGAAGTAGGAAAAATTCGATTATCATTTTAAGTAAGTAAGTGGTAGGTAAAACAATCGCAACGAGGAAGATACACGACGGATACGACGATCCGTCAAACGAATTTGTTAATCGAAGGACGAAGCCCGACGACCGTCGTCCAAAGAGCGAGGAAAATCATCATCGTCGTCGTCGTCGTCGGCTTCTTGTTAAAATATGTCGGGGCACACCGACCAGTCTTGTTTGGATTTGCACTGCCAGTAGGTGCCTTTGTAGACGTGAGTCACGGCGTCCGCGTCCTCTTCTTTCTTCTGGGTGAACCAGATCGGCTCGTACGGCGTGTACGGACGACCTGCAATCATAAAATCATTAACACGCTAGAACTACTAACTAGTGGAGTGAACTATCTAACTCATTAAAATATAAAAAAATACTAATTATTAAAGAGTCAGAGAGTATCCATTAATTCTAATTTAATTGACATTTTCAATAATTAATCAAAGCTCGACATATTTAATTATAACACCCTGGGTCAGTTGCACAAACGTTAATTAAAAATTTGTCAGATAATTACTGATTTTAAATTGCTACTTTTGACAATAGGGTGAATATTTTGAATGATCTTTTATTTTTTATCAGTAATTAACCCTTCCAAAAGGGAGTAGAATTTATTTCCAGCAATATCAGACCAACATTTTGATTATACAGGGCGTTTTAAAATCAGTAATTATATGGCAATCTGTAATTAACGTTTGTGCAACCGGACCCCGGTATAATGGCTCAGTTAGGGGAATAATTAAATTTTTCAAAACTCAACTTGAACGGTTCTGGAGATATTAATATAATAGGCCAAAGTTTAATCAACAAACGAATCGTTGTGATATTGAAACTGTCACTTTTTTTATAATAGTCAACCTCTAACCAGGCACTTTTTTTTAGTTTCGTTAGAGGTACGTTAAAAATTATAATCTGGAACGATTGCACTTATTTTACAGTACAGGATACTTCAAACGATTTTTTTTTTTGTTAAAGCTTCTATTTGTTCTACTCAAACGATTCGTTAACTCATTGAGACCTTTATCTATTCATTTTTACTCTAATCAAGCCCTTTTTTACAATTTTATCAACAGAGGTTCGTTAAAAATTCTATTCAAGACATCCCTGCACTGTTAGCAACTAACCCGGACTGCCATTTGTTTTCCTTACAATTGTATATAAGAATTTTAAAAGGAAAAATCGAATTCGACATTTAACAGGACCTTTCAACATTTTGTTCCCATTAAAATTCACCTTATTTGTTGTTTAGAGTAATATTAAACGACTTGTTAACCTATTGAGCTCGTTATGTTATAATTTTTACTCTAATCAAGCACTTTTGTGACAGTTTTTGACACATTGTTTTTTGTGACACTTCAGAATTTGACACTTGCCAGGACGTCTCAATGATTTATTTTTTCATTCAAATTCGTATTTGCTGCTCAAGAGTCATAAAAACGATTCGTTAACTGATTGAGCTCGTTATTACACAATTTTTTCTCCAATTTTTTGACAGTTCGTTAAAAACTCACTGAAATAATGGTACCAAGCCTGAACTGTCATTTCTTTTCTTTATCCATCAACAATTATTTTGAAAGCAAAAGAAGAATTTGACATTTAACGGGACCTTTCAAGATAATTTTTCTATTTGATTCATATTTGTTGCTTCTAGAGTAATATCACAAACGATTCGTTAACTGAATGAGCTCGTTATCGGTTCATTTTTCCCTCCAATCAAGCACTCTTTTTGACAATTTCATCTTTGTTACTTGGATAGTGTAATATCAAACGTTTCGTTAATTAATTAAACTCATAATTGTTCAATTTGTCCTTTAATCAGGCATTTTTTTTAGGTTTCAATAAACGTTTGTTAAAAATTCCACCTAATCCAAATTGTCTTTTTTCCCATAAATGATTTGTTGTTTAGAGTAATATCAAACGACTCGTTAACCTCGTATTGAGCTCGATATCGTTATAGTTTTTACTCTAATCAAACACTTTTTTAATATTTTCATCAACTGAATATTTAAAAACATAAAAAAGGACAATTTGAGTCTTGACAGAGGGTCTCAACGATTTATTTTTTCATTCAAATTCATATTTGCTGCTCAAGAGTCGTAAAAACGATTTGTTAACTGATTGAGCTCGTTATTACACAATTTTTTCTCAAATTTTTTGACAGTTCGTTAAAAACTCACTGAAATAATTGTACCCAGCCTGAACTGTCATTTCCACAACAATTTTGACAGCAAAAGAAGAATTTGACATTTGATAGGACCTTTCAAGATAATTTTTCTATTTGATTCATATTTGTTGCTTCTAGAGTAATATCACAAACGATTTGTTAACTGAATGAGTCGTTATCGGTTTATTTTTCCCTCCAATCAAGCACTCTTTATACAATTTCATCTTTGTTACTTAAATAGAGTATTATGAAACGTTTCGTTAATTAATTGAGCTCATCATTGTTCAATTTGTCCTCTAATCAGGCAATTTTTTTAGGTTTCAATAGACGTTCGTTAAAAATTCTACCTAACCCGAGTTGTCACCTCTTTCCCTAACAATAATTCATGAAGCATGTTAAAAGAAAAAGAAGAATTACACTTGACAGGAAGTTTCAATGATTTCTCTTTTAAATTTACATTAATATTTTTTTGTTTTAGAGTCCTATCAGACGATTCATCAAATGATTGAGCTCGTTAGAGATGAAAGGGTGGCCAAATACCCATAAAGTGAAGGAAAAAGAAGAAGAAAAAGGCACCTTCGGCGGCTGCCCTCTCGGCGTCGCTCTCCCTCTTCCTCCTGACGGCCCTCTGTTTCTCCTCCAGCCGGACCTTCTCGCTGTTCGCCCTGTCCCAATGTCCCTCCTCCATCAGCCGCTGATCGGGCCTGTTGCGGCTGTCGGTCGGCGCCACCCCGTCCTCCCACTCGTTCAGCTGCGCCGCCAGCACCGTGAAATTGTAGTACCGGTCGGCGTCCTCCGGCGGCATGCGGCGTTTCCATGCCAGCACCGACGGACCCGTCTCGTAGATCGGCTGCTGCGAGTTGATCGAAGAGGTGCCCGTCACCGGGGCGATCGAGACCTGATTGTCCCATGTGCCTGTTAAGAAACGATCGGTTCGTTAATCATGCTTTAGGTGTCACTCGGGAGAGGGATTACCGTCGATTATCCATTTGACGTTGCCGATCTCGTCCATTACGACGCCCTTGACGCGTCTCTGGGTGTCCCGGGAGAAGTACGAGTACGGCATGTACTTTAAATGGCACTTGATACCGGTCGCCGAGCCTTTACCGGTTATTTCCATGTCACCTGGGGGAGAAAATTTCATTTTGGTTGGTTCATTTTATTCTTTATGAGAAAATAAAAAATATTACCGTGCTGGTCGACCCATAATTTCCCTACGATTATGTTATGTACAGTTGTGGTCACTTTCCTCCAAGAGTATCTGTTCCCTGAAGAATTAAATTCGACTGAAGCTGTTCCCAACGGTATCACCTGAAACAAGCCATTTTTAAATTTATTCATTTCATAAAGTAAAGTAAACCCGTCCGCTCACCTGCAGGTATTTCCCCCTGAACTTGCTTGTCATGGTGAACTCCTGCCAGCACTTCCACTCGGCCCCCTCGCAGAACTGCGCGACGACCGGCGGATGATGAGAGACCTGCTCGCTGAACGACCGCCACCCCAGATCATCGGTCCGGTCGCACTCGTACGTCTCGCCCAGCAGCGGGTTGAACGGCTTTCCGGTGCGGTTGCTCGTCGTGGCGTACGAGGAGATCGTGAACGCCGCCACGTAGGCCAGCTGCTCGCACGCGTCCGATTTCCTGCGAAAATTCAATTTAAGGGGTCGTGTTCGTCGTTTCGGCTGGGAGAGCGCTCACTTGGCCGCGACGTCGAGTATGTCGGCGTATTCGTAGTCCTCCGTCAGCCGCTGCAGCATGCTCAGCGGCTCGCTGAAGTTGACGGGCATCGGGATCTTGCTCAGGTCCTTGCCGATGCAGTTCTTCATTATGTTCCACAAGTTCAGCGGGTAGTTCGGCTTGTCGGGGACGCGGGTGCGTCGCTTGCGGGCCGGCGTGGCCGAACGGACCCCGTCCGGGAGCTCGGAGGAACCGGCCGCCGACGGGGCCGGCTGAGATTCGCCGATGCTCGAAGACTTGCCCGTCTTAACTACCACCTGTCCATGATCAAAATGTAAATTATAAAAAGGCGTTCAAAAATTTTATATCTTCTTTGCAAAGACAAGAAATCTTCCTCAAACAAGAGCACTATAAAAGCACCCATCTTCAATACACACAAACTTCTTGCGAAGACTCTGAATAAAGAAAAAAAGCCCCCTTTCCCAAGCAGAGGGATCAACCACGACACTTTTTTTTAAGACAAAAGCTTCCTTCAAGTTCTAAGAAAGGCTTGTAGCATGGAGACCAAAAAAAAAGAGATCGGGGGAGAATTTTAAGTAAAAAAATAATTAAACAGAACGTACGTGTGTCGTTTCCTGCGTCTCTTCCGTCTCGCTCGAGCTGTCCGAGCTGTTCCGTCTGTGTCCGCTGCCGGTCGGTATGTTCAGGGTGAAGTGGCCCCCGGAGTTCGGCGTGCCGCCTCCCTCGGCCAGGGCATCGTAGAACTCGTTCTCGTCCTCTTCTTCGCCCTCGCTGGCCGTCACTTGAAATTTTGAAAGGTAATTCGATTAGTCCGGAGGATTACGGTTCGGTGGAATTTAGGGAGTTCCCGGTTGTTTGAGACGATCGTCTCTTCTGGAGAGTCGCATAGGGAGAAAATAGGAATCGGTTATTGGGAAATTGCACGAGAAATTTTGACATTTCACTGACACAGATAAGGTTATGAACGAAATGATGCGAGTGGAAGGGTGTAATAAAGAAGTTTCCGGGACGATTATGAATTATTGTTATGATTGTTTGGTTTCCATGATAATAAAACTGGTCCTTGATGATGATAAAAAAACTATTTTTAAGAATTTCAGGACACTCTGTATAATAGCGAATGCGAGTTGGTTAACATAAGAAGGAAGATGTAAAAGCTTTTTTCTCTTTTCTCTTAGAGAAAATTACAGAAAATCTCTGAAATATTTCCATTTTGTATAATTGGACTCTCCTGATTGGACAATTTTTGACAGGTATCACGTGTCAAATTATGACAAATTCGACAAAAAAAAAAACAAGTCAGAGAAAAATGAAAATGAAAGAGAATTTAGCTGTTCTGACTGGAATAAAATTAATACCCTTTTCAATTTTTTTTCAGATTTTTAGCAGTATTCGCACTTACCTACAGGCAAATTTCCTGACACTTTTGACAAGGTAACCTAAAAAAAATCGTCTCCACTTTCTTTTCACAAATTTTCAAACATAAATTTGATAATCATTCTCCTTTTTTTATGTTTATATTGACCTTTAGCCACAGAATAGATACAATCAGAAGCTAAACTCGCCAGCGGTGCCTTTTATCTTTTAGAGACAAGCCACACCTCTAGCGGCCATTGCTTCAGAGAGTAGAAACGTAGAATAGATACAATAGAAACGCAGGCCTAATTGTTTATATAATAGAATAGAAACAACAGAGCTCATCTCAAATCATGGCGGATCTCTATGCGCCGAGTAGATGCGCGAACTCGCTATTTTTATTGAAGTTTATACATATTCTGATTGTATCTATTCTGTGTTTTAGCTTTAAAATTTGACATTAGTTAAATAAAACCGAGACTGTCATTTGTTTTCTTTTTAGTATAAAAAAAGAAGAAGAATGACCTCTGTCAAAACGTTTTATACTATTTTCTTTTTATAAAAAC
This sequence comes from Malachius bipustulatus, assembly GCA_910589415.1. NCBI lineage: Eukaryota > Metazoa > Arthropoda > Insecta > Coleoptera > Melyridae > Malachius > Malachius bipustulatus. The sequence goes on along the minus strand of OU342638.1, from coordinate 36,658,234 downwards.
GACCCAAAAAGGATGACGATCTTTATTTAATTTTCAGAGCCCTTTTTGACATTATTGACATTGGCACTGTGATTGGTTGTTATAAAAAACAAAAGCAAAAAGAACAAAATCTCTGCAAAAGAGAAGGAAATATTTTTATTTCTTGACAGCATGAACTGCAGTTGTTAAGAAAATTAAAATTATGAACAAATAATGACAATGTCCCGAATAAAGGCCTGAGAAAATAGTGACGACTTTTATTCAGAATTTCAGAAACATTTTTGACACTACTGACATTAACATTGTGATTGGTTGTTATGGAAAACCGAAAAAAAAAAGAACAAAATCTCTGCAAAAGAGTAAGAAGTCTCTATTTCTTGACAACCTAAGCTGCGGTTGTCAAGAAAAATAAAATGGTGAACAAATGACTCCCTACCTAAATAAACTCTTATTCAGACTTTCAGAAACATTTTTGACACTACTGACATTGACACTGTGATTGGTTGTTATGAAAAACAGAAAAATAAAAGAACAAAATCTCTGCAAAAGAATAATGTTTCATTTTAATGGATTTTCTTAATGAAAATTGGAACTTTATATGACTTTTTATGACATTACACCCTATATCATCATCATTAATAATTAAGAGAGACCAGAATAATAAAAATACAAGTCCTAATGATTTTTGAAACATTAATTAAAAAAAAAGAAGAAGCAACCTCACTGACACAGAATAAACAAAAAATAGAAGAAGAAGACAAGATGATGATGATTGATGAATAATATTCGGATTAAGGATAGTTCCTTCCTAATTATTAAATTAATCAGAATATAATTATGATAGTGAATCATCAGCAGAGATAAAGAGATGAGTAATTAACGGATTATAAATGTTTGTAATATTTAATTTATTCAACGTTTGAATTAATTTTTCCATTAAATAATAAAAAAAGTCTATTTTAAGGCGGCATTTCTACTTCGACTAGATCGCGAGAATTAGAATGAAATAATGAAAAATAACAACACGATCAAGGTCATTTCATTTCTAATTCCATCCATCCAGCTCGACCGCAACCGTCGTACGCGCCAGTAGCAGTAATGAATGAATAATGATACAAAATTATCCCAATTAATTTTTGATGATTTGAAAAAGATACTGAGGTTATGTTAACGTTCAAAAACCAAAACGATAGAACACCCCGCAGAAAAAACCAGTTGCTAAATGCTAAAAATAAAACAGCCCTAATCCCGATCACCGCTAAAACCAACTCTGCTCCCGAATTCAATTTTTATGTAATAAAAACGAAATTAATTCAAAATATTCAGGCAACAACTTACGATCCCTGATGTTATTGTCGCTAGCGATAATCCTCCCGGCGACGACCGAACTGTTCATATTATTATCACCAACACCAACCAATCGTGAATTAAATTATAATCAATCGAGCACTAATTGAATAAATAAAACGATAATAAATCAAACAGAACGAATAATTATCGCGATCGTAATCTCCAGGCGCGAACGCGCTTGCGCGTGTTTATAATGACATCAATCACGCTCGCTCGATACGTCACATCAGTCACCCACGACGTCGCGATCAGCTGATAGATCACCGATGAAATAAAAAAAAACAAACCGCTTTTCTTGGAATTTTTCTTCTCTCTCTCTCTTTCTCTAATAACATTAGTTCATTTAATAAGAAAAGGAATTATAATTTTATTAATTAGGTAGGTACTAATGATAACAAAAAAACCGGCGAGTTCCGCTCGTAAAAGTCTTGTTGAACAACTGACACGATGTCACTACCACGACGATGATAAGGAAAACGAAACAAGAGCGCGCAGCTATTTATAATTTTAAATATTTCGTAATACAAATAAAATAATACGCGAGTCACTGGCACTGGGCACTGTCGGTGCTGGTGCTAGTACTAGTGCTAGGTTACCAGGGGCGTGGTTACGGGGAACGAGGATCGTTTCACGTCGATTATTAATTCATGAAATTGATCGGACGTCAATTAACCGAAATGACCCCATTGTCTTCATAAGTCTCCGAAAGTTGCACCGATCGAGTTGAAATTTGGCAGGAACGATGCTCGGGACCTGCAAATACGACCTATTGAAAATGGGCCGGATCCGAGAATTTTAAGGCCCCCGTTCGGGGCCGTACTTTTTTTTGCGACGTTCCACCTTTAGGACTTTTTCTCGGTAACGGTACATCGCGAAGATATTCTGTTTGCACGGTTACTTGGAAAAAGCATAGACCTACAAACTTTGTGGGAATCGTTTTTCGAAAAAAAATAAGGTGAGCGGTAAAAAAAAATTTGCTTCAAAAAAGTCATTTTTCGCATATTTTCGATTTTTTTTCAAAATTTATTTGACCGATCGAAAAAACAACAAAAGGGTGAGATAGAGACGTTCATTATCTACAAAAAAGATAATGATGATCTTCAAGTAAAAGGTCGGAAAAACCGACATATTCAAAAAACAAAAAAATCAGTTTTGATTTCTAAAAATTACAAAAAAATTTTTTTTTTCGAAAACGGTGCATCCTTTTTTCGAAAACAGTAGTTCTTCTAATGCAATTTAACTATATGAAACATTTTCCCGAAAAATTCCCGGTTTTTGAGCGGGAATCGTTTCTTAAAAAAAAAAACAATTGATCAAATGCTACACTTTAACGCATACTTTCGAATTTTTTTCGAAATATTGTCGACCGATCGAAAAAATAACAAAACACTATGATAGAGTTCCTTACCTACAAAAAAGATAAATATAGTTTTTTTCCTAACCGTTGTAAAAACTGTCAAAATCAGGAAAAACTTCGGTAGGTCATTTCGACTGTTTCCCGCCAGGTCATTTGTATTTTCTTAATCGTGAAATCTTTTTCCATTATTTTTTTTTTCTTCAACAAATAATTGTATTGGCTTCATTTCGTCTCGATTATGTTGGTACTTTAAACGAAAAATAAAAAAATTTCCTCGCTGCTCGAAAATTAGCTAACACTCTTATTTTTATTAAAAAATTGAAAAAATTATCCACATTGGTCTTTTAATAATGAAGATATGATTACAATTATTGATTTCATAGATTTTGCTAAGAAATCGTAAAGATTTTGAACGGCAAATTGTACCGCTCGCACATTTTTTACCGTAACTTTGGTCTCGTCGATCGGGGGATGATCGCAAAGGCATCGGCGTGTTGCCAAGGAATCGTTCTTTCAAACTGCAAAGTATCGTCGCAATCGACGCAACCGTCTGTCAGCTGTGAGACGTCAAAGTCGATTTTAAATTTTTTTTTTGCAAATTTTCAAAAGCGTCTGTAGCGGCCATTTTGAAAAATTGGCGATCGCAATTTCACGTCACGCTTCCAATCGAACTCTGTCGACCGAAAACAATTATCCCCCCCAAAACGTGCACCGTTTTGGAGAAAACGGTCTTCGATTTGCAAAAAAAAAACAAACTGCTGAAATTCGCACACTGGCACCCTGGAGTAATTATTGCAAACTTCGAACCGAAAATCTTTTTTCGTTTTCGTGCATAGTTCCGGAAAAAATGGCTTCCAAATAGCAGATTACATGGTCATAAAGGGGAAAATGGGTGTTTCGAGCAAAAAAATTTTTTTTTACGATTCTGAAAATCGAAGTGGCGGCCATTTTGTAATTTTGACGTAACTCCAGGTTACGATCCTCTTGTGGGAAAAAAGCGAAATTAAAATTTGAACTGTCATTTTTTAAACGTCAAATTCAAGAATATTGAGGAAAATCGTTTTTATTTTTACCAAATGTCATTATAGCGACGGTGTAAATTGTGATTTAAACATTTTTGGCGGTATCAAAATAACTCACGACTCTCATCTGGCCGTGCAAAAAAATGACAGGGAAGTGTCACTTAAAAAATGTCAAATTCAAAAAACCTTAAAAAAAATCTTAAAAAAAAAACGCGGTGACGTTAAAATTCACGATACAATTTCTTTTAGAGCGTTAAGGAAATACCCTAGACTGGAACGTGATTGTGAAAAAAACGCGAAAAAAAATCGAATCTGAAATAAAAAAAAAGTAATAAATTTGAACTTTGACGGGGATCTACTGAAACTCCAGGCCGAAGGCCCGGAGTATGGAGGGCCGAAGACCCGACGCCGCCGGCAGGCCAAGGTCTCTGAAGAGACCTTGTTATTATCATCATCAAATACCAAGACCGCGCTTCGAACGCACGCAGATTCAAACTTGAAAACGCGACGGTCGCTTGATTAATTAAAATAAATAATGAAACCATTAGAGAAATTCAAAATACATATATCTGTTATCACTAATCCCAGCGCGGCACGGAAAATTTGAAACATGAAAATACACCTCTGCTTCTATCTATAAATTACATATTATGTATTGTAAACCATAAACATCCTTGAATTTATCAACATTAATAAACAAACAAACAAACATGCGATGATGATAATAAAATAACACCGAGAAAACTCACCGGCTGGCCTGGACGCGTGCGCGTTCGCCGCCTGTTCCAGTTTCGAGTGCTGCTGGGCCAAGGTCTCGACCATCTCCTGCAGCCTCTGCCTCTGGTCGCGCTCGTGCTCCAGCAGACGGATCCACTTGTGGCCGTGGTCCTGGGCCGTCTTCAAGTACTCGGCGCAGGCCTGGAGAACAAAAAACGAACGCGTCGCGATCATCGGACACCCTCATGCAAAATTACACCTCTGAAGTTTTGAAACCCAAACTTGGCTAAATGGTTCATAAAACCAGAGGCCACAAGTTCAAATAATAAGCCTCCTGTTGTTATCTTACATCAGACGTCCTTGACAAATGACAATTGTTATCAATTTTGAGATGATTTCGCTCTTATAACAACATAACCTAAAAATCTATATCACAAGTGACAAGTGACACTGACAGCAATTTAATTTCGACATATGAATCTTTGACATTTGACAATACTGTTCTAAAACGATAAAAGTAGCAGCCCTTTTCGATTATTTCCCTTTCATTCAATCAATCTTGTATAAAATAAAATAAAAATTCATAATTTTGATATTAAATTTAGCATTAGTGACAAGTGAGTGACACAATATAGCTATATGACAGATGACAAATCACTCACGTTAATCATGGCGTTTGTGGAGATACGATACAGGGTGGCCCTCTCGCAAACCTCCTTGATCCTGCCCTGGATCACCTCCGGATCGGCGTTCGTCTCCATCTCGCTCAGCGGCTTCACCAGCGATTTCCAGTGCTTCGTTATCAGATCGCTGCAGGTCTGCAGATCGTTCAGCTGTGCCTCCAGTTTCCTCACCGTGCCCGACCACTCCTCCAGACTGCCGGAGCCCTGCTCCTCTTCCTCGTCGTCCTCCTCGGACTCCATGCAACGGCTGCAAAGATAAACGGAAACGATCGAGGGGCACTCGGAGAGGAGAGACGGACAACTCACATCGCCTTGGCCTTGGCCAGCTCGAGCGCTGTAACCCAGCTCTGCCGCTCGACCTCCGAGGCGGCCCTGATGTGGAACGTCTGGGTGCCACCGTTCGATATGACGAACGTGCAAGCGTCCACCGTGTATATGAGGGCCCCCGAGAGGGATATACTGCCGCGGCAGGTGTGCGCCATCTCGGCTTGGTTCCTGCGGAACGATCGATCGATTAATTCAGCGGGGAACAAATCAAACTGCCAATGAATGGTTCGATGGTATAAAATTACTGCTTAGCTGTTGTTATTATTATTATTATTCGATTCATTCTCAGCATCATTGCTGGTGAGATTATCCATGCAGACGGGCTCAGACCAAGTCTATACAGATTTCATTATCTTTGATTTAGGAAGTTTCGAGTGATGTTGCATGTTTGAAGTATCGTTGTTTTTTGCGCCTGTGTATGTATGTAGTATGGCAGCTGGAGTTGTGTGAATGTGTGTTATTATTATGTGTGTAAATTATTATTATTATTATTTTTATTAATAAAAATGAAGGATGAAATGGCAAAGAATTAAACCAATAAAAGTCCCCTGTGTATTATGTTATAGAAATGAAAATAAAAAGAAGATCCATGTTGTTAGATGTGTTACTTTTTGATTATTCAAATTTTTTTACGACATTTTGAAAAAAATAGTGTCCTAAAGCACCAATATTAAACAAAATCGCTGATTTGAACTTGGCCTGAAAATGGCTGCCTTATCTCTAAAACAGGGACTCTACTCTTGCTATTTATTATACGACAAAACAAATGCTTCTTTTTATTTACATCAAATATTAATAATAGGTTTATTTAAAAAACGAAGCCACAAAAAGAAACATAAATTGCAATAAGTCCAATAATCTATTGGCCTGAAAATGGCCGCCCTATCTTTACTCTTGTCATTTCATAGGTACTTTAATTATGTCATGTATATTACAGGATAAACGTCAAATAGTTCTTCTTTTTATTTATAACAGACTCATTTAAATAACTCCTTCAGTTAGTGTTGGTAGTGTAAAATGTGAATAAATAAAATAAAATTAAATGAAACAAACAAGATAAAGACATTGCTTGAGTTGTAATTTTCAACTCCCAGCAATACTTTGCCCCCCATGAATAGATTAGGAAATAATTACACGTCCATGACAGAGAAATGCAATTAAACAGCTCGTTAATTAGATGATAATATCAGTTACAAGGCGCAATAGGGATTTAATTTATATTATTTTAAAGTAAAAAAGACTAGAATTTATCATTAGCTCTACAAAAACAGCAACAATAACATAAACTGTGCCTGTCTCTGCTATATAATTTCAAGTATACGACATAACGATGTAATAATTTCAAGGTCTAAAATTCACATTCACATTACAGCAGATACATAAATTTGCTCATTTATAATCAATTCCCAAGCAAACCCATTATTATTGTTACTATACCGAGACTAGACCTAGACACCGACACGGTTCTCATCAAGTTGGCTCTGGTTACATAGAAAACAATAAAACAAACATGTCACTGTCAATGTCAAAGCCAACTTGACAAGTAGGGAAAAACTCACCCTCTCCCATCCCAGGAATTACTTGAACAAAACAAAATTACATCGAAAAAACGAACACACTGACTATCTATCTACGTACAAACGAACAAACAAACAATAGGAATGAACAATGACAAATGAACAACCGTTCAATACGATGATGACAGATGAAAGATGACCCGGGCGGGAACCGGGAACAGAAAGGAAAACATCAAAAACTAAAAAAAAAAAACGAGGGGACGAGGTTGTGCAGGGCCAGGCCCCCCTCGGGGTCTTACTCACCCGTGTCTGAATCGGCGACGCCTCCTAATCGACAACGTATGCGCACCGCCATTGTTTTCGGCCCTGCACAACAATTAAACAGCAACTTAAAATTTAACATCTCGTTGGATGAAGACGGTCACATAACGACGGCCAGAGAAGGGAATAAAAAGCAAGCGGACGAGAAAAGCCAAGCCACTTTTCTCGGCGTCCGGCTTGCGTGTTACTACTTCTTTCGTGTCTGGGGGAAAGCATGATTGATGGACTAGCGAGCGATTCACCAACACCAACGACCCGTTAATAATGATGGGACGCTTGAAATTATTACCGTTGTTATTATTATTGCAATGGGACGGATGAATCTGTTTATTGGCTTTTTAAATATGATCGAGTATGTCAAATAATGGTTTCTAGTATTGACAGATATGGACATCATTCACCTCTAACATCTTTTTTATGGGATCGTAAAAGAGATTAGAGAATTCTCAGATTTCAATGGAATTTCAGTTGATGTAAATTTGGGATAAGGTTCCCATTGATGAGCTCAATTAAAGCGCTTTTAATAGCAATGAGTAACAAGGATATGTTCCAATCTTGTCAGATTTATCCCTAAAAGTAAGGGATTGTTTGCATGTATGACAACCCTGTTTATTTGGTTCGTATCTGTCAAAATGTAACCCATCACCACTGTCAATGTTTGAAACCTCATAACACACTGTCAATCGTTAATTTTCAATAAAACTTCAATTTCTGACATTTTGATTTAAACTAAAAACAGAACATTGACGCTTGTTCATCAAAATTCCCACTGACAATCAAACAGAAACTGTCAAAAAAGGTAACTTGGACCAGTGTTGCCAGTTTAGGTCATAATTCTGCAACCCACATCCTATAATCATGTGGGTTGGTTGAAATTGAACTAAAGAATGAAACAAGATTGGAACATAAAAAGCAAGGTCAAATCACCAGCACCTTTAACAGGAAGGAATCATAAATAGAAGAATAACTTGGCTAAATTAAATACAACTAGCCGACCCTTTAGGGCGATGAAATGAGGATAAAATAAGCCCCCCAGGGACCGGCGGGGAAACCCAATACCTCCGAAACCTCTCCCTGCGTCTCTCTATTATCTAAACCCTGAACAATACGATGAATGTCATAATGAATGAAAATAATCTCATTCTACCTTCTGCCTTTCCTTTTCCTTATTATACCTACCTATTAATTATCCTCCTATATTATGATGGTACTGGTACATTACAAACTTACAAGTTACAAGTAACAAGTAACAAGCAGATGACACGGACCTGTCTCACCCAACCTAAGCCAAGCTGTTTGATTCACATGAACAATAATAAGCACATCTACCAACAACCAGTTGATAAATATCACATCACCTGTACCTGTAATAAGATAATTGGCCGTTCTGCAGGACGAACCACCTCCTCTGGTAGCCCTTGAGGTAGTTGGTCCACTTGAACAGCCATCCTTTCATGGTGGGCTCGTTCTGTCCGGAACCGGACTTGGTCGTCACTGCGTCGCTCATCCTTCGCTGGAACACTGGAGATCACCTGGGAAGTTGCAAATTAAGTGAGTTCACCTGGTTTTTAATTACACCATCACATTACTGGACGACACGTCTTCCATTTTTGCGGATGACGTTTGGATTAGTGTAGTACATTGGTTTGACGGTTGGAGTGGTAAACATCCGGGACTGACGTTTCAGGGTTGACGCAACTGACGTTTGATGACATTTTGAAATTTGAACTATTGAAATCTAATTTAATATTAATGTCCGTATAATTAATTATCTTATAATAAGAGCTCAGATGATTAATTTCTTGATCTTGATTATGATTAGTTATTTATTTATATCGTTTGAATTTCATGCTTCATGATTGGGTTACCAATTTTCTGTCACTTGTCAATGTTATTATGAGTAATGACACTTTTGAAAATTAGTTCTTCTTTTTGTTGATCAATTGGCCTCGATCGATAACAACTTAACCAGTTGTTTGTGTAGCGTTTAATCAAAATCTGGTTTTGAAAAGAAAATGATAAAAATAAGTTTAATAATCACACGGAGTATTTTTAATAAACCTCTAAAATCATCTAAATTACTTCAGCCCTTTAATTATCAATATTCTCCATTAAAATCCCTTAAATTGTAATTTTCAATAATGATGACTCATTTTGGAGAGTAAACAATCATAGACTTTATTGGTTCACAAAATTGCTGCACAACAACAGGTTTGATTAAAATAAAACGAAAATTTGATCAAAAACATATATTTCTATTATAATTTTGTATAAATTTAATACACAAACAGTAGTACATTCTAAAAAATAGTAAAAAAAAATAATCAAAAATCCAAAATATGCGAAATTAATAAGTATGATCTTTCACGAACAGTCCTTGTTCACCAGCCTTCCCTTGCACACTTCCTGCGCAATACTTCCCCAGAGAAGCTTCACTGTTAGCCTGCAAAATAACCAATTAACTAATCGATCGATCAACTAACTTAATCAAACCACATACCTTGGCGCGTTTGAGCAATTCTTCCTGAGCAGCACCGACTTTCTCATCCTTGCCGGCCCAAGCCCTCAAAACTGAAGCTTGTAAAGCTCTCCCGAAGCTGAAACTCAGAGCCCACGGCTTCTTTCCCGGGAACCTAAAACAAAATTAGTCGTCTCTCTCTTTATAGCGCTTCAACCTAAACCCGCTTACTTATTGATAGCGTCCAGATTAACTGAAGCCTCCTCCTCGGATTGACCTCCCGAGAGGAAAGTGATTCCGGGAACCGCGGCCGGGACTGTCCTGGAAAGAGCCGTCACCGTCGCTCTTCCTACTTCTTCTCCTGTAAACTTGACTGAGTGGGATTGCCCGCCGGTCACCATATTGGGTTTCAATAACGTCCCTATAATAATAATAATAAGCCATCATTAATAACTAATATTAAAAAAATGTATGCTCCCCCATCCCCCCCTCCTACCTTCAAGATAAACATTATGATCATGTAAAGCCTTGTACACAAACGACAAGACCGTCTCGGTGACTTTCTGGCACCTCTCGATGTCGTGAGAACCGTCCGGGAGTATCTCGGGCTCGACGATGGGCACGATCCGGTTGGCCTGGCAGATGCTGGCATATCTCGCCAGAACGTTGGCGTTCTCCAAGATGGCCGTGTAAGAGGGGGTGTTGGCGTTGATCTTCAGGACGCAGCGCCACTTGGCGAAGTGGCAGCCGTCCTTCTTGTACTGGGCGCAGCGTTTCGCCAGATCGTCCAGCCCTTGGGTGGTGACCTCGTCGTCGGTGCCGAAGAGGGGAACGGTGCCGGTGTCGACCTTGATACCGGGAATGATGCCGCGCTGCTTCAGCAGCTCCGGGAACGGGGTACCGTCGTCCGCTTTCTGGTAGAGGGTCTCGTGGAAGAGGATCACGCCCGAGATGTAATTGCCCAGGGACTTGTCGGTCGTGAACAGTAACTGTCTGTACCTGGAATTTGGAAAAATATTTAATAATTTCGTATTTTCGAGTTGGCCGAGTTTCGCAATCCGGACGCAACCGGTTGCTCAGTGTTGGATTCACTTAATTAAAAGTCTTATCTTAAAATTCAATACTGAAGCCAGATTGTAGAATATATTAAAGGAAAAGTCATAACAGGAATTTTTTTTAATAATTTACAGCGATTTAAAAAAAATTGGCGAAAAAATACTTTAACATTAAAGCCAGATTGTGCGATAAATATCCAAAAACCTGTTAATCGTCTACAAAATTTAATAAGCTCAGACAGCTTGTTTGATTCAATCTCAAGAAAATCTTACGCAGGAGATGAAATTATGATCAACACTGAAGCCAGATTGTGCAATTATTCAAACACTAAAAATTGCTTATCTTGAAACAAATTCAATAATTTCCTGCTATTCAATAATTTATCTAATCTACACAATCGGAAGTGAAACTATGATCAACATTGAAGCCAGATTGTACAGTAAATTAAAAAAAAAAAAACGAGGAACTACTGAATTCAATATTGAAGTCAGATTGCGCTATAAATAAATTTAAAAAAAAAAACATATTTCTGATGCATAAGCGTAAAAACTCGCGTAAACATAAGCAATTTTCTGCTGTTTGAATGAACAGAGGCAAAACATTACTTTAATACTGAAGCCAGATTGTGCAATAAATTAAATTAAAAACCGTATTTATGAAGCATAAACGTAAAAACAAGCAAATTTAATGATTTTGTGCTATTTGAAAAATCAGAGGTTATCATTACTTTAATATTGAAGCCAGATTGTGCAATCAATATAATTAAAACAGGGCAATTTTGAATTTTATCAAATTATTCTTTGCTACTCAACTTCAATCGTATCAGTAAAATTAATCTTACATAGGACTGAAAATTATGATCAACACTGAAGCCAGATTGTGCAGTAAATGTGAAAAAACTATTCACGATGTAAAAAAAACGTAATATTGCAAACGTAATCATTTTCTGCCATTTAAATAACCCGAAGCGACTACTGACTTCAATACTGAAGCCAGATTGTGCAACAAATACATACGTTAAAAAGTGACAAGCTTGGCCTAAATTTAATAATTATGTTGCTAATCTGATTTGATTGAATCAAGATGATAGTTTCAAAGAAGAGGTGGAATTATATTCAACACTGAAGCCAGATTGTGCAATACATGTGAAAAAAGTATTCATAATGTTTCAAACGTAAAAATAGTCAAAATTAATAATTGTTTTCTGATCTGTAAGTAATCCGAGGCGATTACTGACTTCAATATTGAAGCCAGATTGTGCTAAAAATACATAAAAACGTGCCAATCTGTAAGTTTTTCAAGCAATTTCCAGGCTATTCAACTTATCTGATCGTATCGTCAAGTTAATCTCAAAATGGTGAAAAAATGATGAAGACAAAAATGCAATAAATTGAAAAAGAACACCGCATTTATCAAGCAAGGCAAAAGTGAGCAAATTTAACAATTTCTTGTTAAGAGGCGAAACATTACTTCAATATTAAAGCCAGATTGTGCCAAAAATTCCATTTAAAACTCCTTACTTTAATAATAAAGCTAGATTGTACAATAAATCCTATCGAAAATAGTTCAATATTAAAGTCAGATTATCCAATATATGACATCGAAAATTATTTACTTCAATATTAAAGCCAGATTGTCCAATGAAATAAATTAAAAACCGTATTTATGTAGTATAAACGTAAAAACAAGCAAATTTAATAATTTTGTGCTCTTTGAATGATCAGAGCTCATCATCACTTCAATATTAAAGCCAGATTGTGCAATAAATACGTTAAAAAGTGACAAACTTGGACCAAATTTAATAATATTTCTGTTGCTAATCTGATTTGATTTGATCAAGAAGATAATCTAAAAAAAAGGGGGAACTATGACTAGGACTGAAGCCAGATTGTGCGATATATTGAAAAACCCCGATTCATAATATTTCAAATGTAAAAATAGTCGAAAGTAATAATTTTATGCTCTCCAAATAATTCGAGGCGATTACTGACTTGAATATTGAATCCAGATTGTGCAACAAATACCTTCAGACTTAATAATTTTAATTTTTTTCAAGCGATTTCCGGCTGCTTAACTTATCTAATCGTTATACAGAGATAATCCTAAATTGGTATGAGGTGAAATTACGATCATCACTGAAGCCAGATTGTACAAAAAAATGAAAAAAAAAACATGGGGTATAAACATAAAAATGTGTCCATGTAATAATAACTTCGAGTAAACTAAATAATCTAATAGAATAGTGACTTTAATATTGAAGCAAGATTGTACAACCGATACAATAAAAATGGATAAACTTGGAACAAATTTAATAATAATCCTGCAGCTAATCTAAACCAAATTTAAACATCAAGATAATCTCAAAAAGAAGGTGAATTTATGATCAACACTGCAGCCAGATTGTGCAATATATGCAAAAAACCGTATTCATATTGTTTCAAACGTTAAAATAACCAAAAGAAATTATTTTCTGCTCTCTAAATAATCAGAGGTGTTTATGACTTTAATATTGAAGCCAGATTGTGCTAAAAATACATAAAAACGTACCAAACTTGAACTTTTTCAAGCAATTTCCAGGGCTATTCAACTTATCTGATCGTATCATCAAATTAATCTCAAAATGGTGAAAATATGATGAAGATAAAAATGCAATAAATTGAAAAAAACACCGCATTTATCAAGCAAGGCAAAAATGAGCAAAATTGAACAATTGCTTGTTATTTAAAGACTCGATCAATTTTGAAGACCCTCTGAAAAAACGAAGAGGCGAAACATTCCTTCAATATTAAAGCCAGATTGTCCAATAAATTACATCGAAAATACTTCAATATCAAAGCCAGATTACCCAATAAATCCCATCGAAAATTCCTTACCTACTGCAATATTAAAGCCAGATTGTGCTAAAAATACATAAAAACTTGGAAGTTTTTCAAGCAACTGCCAGGCTATGATGAAGTCAAAAATGAGCAAATTTAACAATTTCTTGTTATTTAAAGACTCGATTCATTTTGAAGATTATTTGAAAAACAGAAGAGACGAAACATTACTTTAATATTAAAGCTAGATTGTCCAATAAATCCTATCGAAAATACTTCAATATTAAAGCCAGATTATCCAACAAATCCCATCTAAAATCCCTTACTTCAATATTAAAGTCAGATTGTGCTAAAAATTCCATTGAAAACTCCTTACTTGAATATTAAAGCTAGATTGTCCAATAAATCCTATCGAATAATTTCAATATTAATGCCAGATTGTCCAATAAATCCCACAGAAAATGTCTTACTTCAATATTAAAGCCAGATTATCCAACAAGTCCCATCGAAAATTCCTTACTTCAATATTAAAGTCAGATTGTGCTAAAAATTCCGTTGAAAACTCCTTACTTCAAATTAAAGCTAGATTGTCCAATAAATATAATCGAAAATACTTCAATATTAAAGCCAGATTGTTCAATAAATCCCATTGAAAATTCCAACTAGCTTGCTTCTTCAAATTATATTATACTATAGCCCCACCAGGACACCTACCTCCGTCTGTTTTCCTCGTTGTTCTCCACCCCGATGTCGGCCAGGCGTTTCCCCATCGTTCCGACCGATTCGTCAGCGGCCAGGATCCCCTTACCGGGGGCCACGATCGCCCTCGCGATCGTCCTCAGCTCCTCCTGCAGGGCCGGATCCGGGTACTTGAAATGGGTCGACATTTTCTGCTGGACTATTGGAGTGTGCAAGCTGGAAAAAAATATTTAACGTAAAAAAAAATTCATTTTTTCCAGAATAAGCTGTTTCACACAGCGACTACTTACCTAACAAGAACAAGAAGTAGTGACTGTAATAACGAAACTGAGAAGACAAGAGACAAGGACAAGGTGAAAGAAGTAATGTAGCGGCGACCTTCAGTTCAATTCAACTGAACCGGTAAAATATGAAAATATCGGCATTTAAATGTCAGGAAACGGTCGTTTTACTGGCGCGAGTGAAGGGGGCTCGTTGATTGTGTCCAATCAGATTAAGGATAGATTAGAAAGGATGTAGAAGATAAGAGCACGGGTTGCTGCGATTAAGTTGAGGAAAATTTATATTTATTTAATAATAATAAGATAAGATTAGATTTCTGGCAAAAACAGAAATTATTATTTCGCAATTAAAAAAATTGAAATAATCGATCGACCTTTGAAATTTATTCAACACTGAATACTAAAAATACCTAAACTTGACATTCAACAGGCCAAAGAAATTAATTAATTAGAAAGATAAATAAATAAGACCGACTCACCAGAGACTACTATTGACACCCATTTTCTGATCAATTCCCTTTTTTTAACGAACAGAAAAATTACCAAAAATTACAATTAAAGCAAAATGCAATTCGATTACCTTTAAGCGGAGAAGTGATGAAGAGATCCGATCTTGAGGTGAGAGCAATGTCAGCGGTAACAAAGTCAACAATAATAATAATTGATGTGGATATTAATAAGAATCATTGTTGTTATCACGGAGACTTTTCGATTGTGAAATTTGACCCTCTCTCAATTATTAGATACATACGTTCAAACGAAATCGACCTTGCTCTTACATACATACCTACCTACGACGCTTATGTACTTAAATCCAAAGTAATAACAATAATAATTATTACTTAAAAAAAAATTGAACTCCAGCTCTGACGTTATAATTCAACCAAGTGATACCTATCTAAATTAGAACGGACAATTCGGTTATAACGAACATTCAATCCATTATGCATAATTGCATAATAATTATACCTGTGAGTACTTGCCAAAGGTCCAAGAGAACCTGTCACGTCAAACTCTTAATTTTTGTGAAGCGAGCGCAAAAATATAAGAACCTAAATTGGTTCGAATTTTTTTATTAAATCTTCTTATTAGACTCACCTTCCACCAGCTTGACTGTGTGGGGGTGCTAAGCGAGTGTGCGGGATGGGGGATCGACCTAAAAATTATCACACCCCTGTGGATAATTTAAAATCGATGAGTTAATGGTTGGTAAAAAACACGGCTCTGTTACAGAGAGAGAGAGAGAGAGAAAATAGAGAGAGGAGAAGAGGAGGGAGAGAAAAAAAAATAAAAGAGAAAAAGAGACAAATAGAAAGGGACAAAGATAGAGAAGGAGAGATAGAGAGGGAGAGATGGAGAGACAGAAATAGAGAGAGAAAGAAAGAGATAAATATAGAGAGAAAGAGAGAGCAAATGGATTCAGAAAGCAGCAGGAATCTCGGAAAATTCGTAAAATTATTCGAGTTTCCTCCAATTTGGTACATTTTCGATCAAATTCCGGTCTGAATAGAAACTATAATAAAAGAAAACTTATCAAAAGAACTTACGCGAAAAGAAAAACCCCATCAACTTTCTAATAGTCATATTTTTCAAAAATTTCAACCTCCCCTTTTTCAGTTTTCTCCAGAACAATACAAATTAACTACGCGACATAGAAAAAAAAGAGAATGGTTTGAATGGGTGAACGACACCCCCCCCCCCACCTCGCTTGGTTGTGAGGAAGGAGCCGAGCGAGTGGGAGGGGGGGGGGTATCGATAAAAAAAAATTACACCCCAATGAGAGATTGAAAATAATTAACTGATTTTGATGGTTTTAAAAGGCAACTGTGGAAAATTAAAATGGAAATAAAAATTGGTTCTGGCAGAGAGAAGAGAGAGAGAGACTCGACGAATTCTATACGCAAGCGCAAGAGTTCCTTTTTCCTGTTACAAATTGCAATTATTTTTAATACCCCCTACCCCTAATATTATCTCTCGGATTCGTTTTATTAGAGCAAAATTGTAGTAGACTTTTTTGAAGGCCCCTGTATGATAGACTCACGAGCAAAATACGAATAATTTTCATTCAGCGAATTAAGAGAGGGAGGTATTTTGAGAAATGTTTTCTAGAATTTGTAAAATATCGCATTTTGCACGTGCGTTCATCGTACAGGGACCTTCAAAAAAGTTTGATACAATTTTGCTCTAAAACGAATCGGGGAGAAAATATTAGAGAGTATTAAAAAATTGTATAGGATTTTCTATTAGATTTCATTCCATAACTTTCTATCGAGATCATTCTGGAACTTTCTAGAACATTCTAGAACTCACCACACCATTAACATACCTACCTGAACTTTCTACAACATTTTTGAATAGAAAACCCTATAACATTCGTAAGCATCCTGAACATTCCGGAACATTTATACCCATTCTGCAACATTCCAGAATTTTCTACAGCGTACTCTAATATTTCGGAACAGTCTGAACCATTTTTTTTTAGAAAATTTAAATTCTAGAACATTCTAGAAGAATTTATTGATTATGAATAAAACACTAATGTTTTATAAAATTCTACTGTATATTGATCGATGATAGAAACTTATGAATTATGATAGTATATTTATGATCACTTAGGTAATACTGTTGCTATGTTACTGTATCAATAATTTTATTTACGTCTGAAGATGCTACATGAAAAGTAGCGAAACACGTGTAACGTTTCTATCATCGATCAATATACAGTAGAATTTTATAAAACATTAGTGTTTTATTCATAATCAATAAATATGCAAAGATTCTACGAAGTAAGGGTTGACAACATAAATTTTATTCTAGAAGAATGCGAAACTTCCTAGAACATTCTGGAACTTTCTAGAACATTATAGAATCTACCAGACAATTAAAATACCTGAAATTTCTACAAAATTTCGAAACATTTTAGCCATTCTGCAACATTTCAGAACTTTCTACAGCGTACTCTAATATTCCGGAACAATCTGCAGCTTTTTTTAGGAAATTTTAATTCTAGAACATTCTAGAAGAATGCGAAACTTCCTAGAACATTCTGGAACTTTCTAGAACGTGCTGGAACATTCCGGAACGTCTTCAAATATTATAAAAGTAGTCTCGAACATTCTAGATCTAGAACATCCTCTAACACTATGACATATGTCTGCCGATGCAACATCCGCTGTAGACTCAAAATAAGTAGAACAGTTACCTATAACGACGAATTTAGAAAAATTGAAGCGAAAATGGTGGGAACTGCTGGAATCTCCGAAAATTCCCAAAATTATTACAACTTTATAATAGAAAGACAATTATTCTGACATAATTTTGGTCAAATTTTCAAATTTGTTGTTTCTGAATTTACTCTATTTGGGAGGTTGGGGAAGGGGGCTGTTCATTTTTGACGTAGCATTCACAGGACAACTAGAAAAGCGGTGGAAATTAAAAAAAAAAGTTCGTCTAACATTTTATTTTCCTGTCGATTTTTCTAAAATTGAAAATTTTCAAGGCTTTTCAATTTCCTCTTCCCATTTCTGAGGGTAAATCCGTTCTAAATATAAGGGGCCAAAAATTAGCGCGCTAAAAAACGACCCAAACTGGACACTTCCAAAGATACCGAAATGCCGATATGGTTATGGGGATTTCAGAGCTCCGTGAAGTTGGCACCCCTAAATGCAAATTTTTATAAAATTCAAACAGATGTTGACCGTTTTTCCACGTTTGTGCAACAAAAAATTTCATTTGTCCACCCTAAAAAAAATTGATTTTGTAAATTTTACCGCAACTTTTTTTTCAAAATGCCGTCTAAATTTTATAAAAATTCGCACTTAGGGGTGCCAACTTCACTGAGCTGGATCTCAGACTATTTATAATTTCATATTCTTGAAACCATCATCAGAGCTAAAAACGATTGAAATCGTTTGTTTTTAATAAAATTTGCCAAAAATTCGTGTTTGCATGTTTTTTTCGACTTTCTCCACCTATTTCTGAGCATGAATTCGTTCTAAGAGTACCGAACAGGCCATAAATTGAGCAGCACAAAATTGATTTATATAAAAAAAAATTCAATGCAAAATGCCGGGGGGGGGGGGGGGGGGGTTAGGCTCACAGATGACAGATGACATTCTGTGAAGCCACAATTCTTGTAATCACTAATAAGGAAATGTTGGATGTATTATAGGTTTGTTCGTTATATCAGAATGTTCGTTATAAACGTAAACAAGGTTCATTTTAGTACAGCGGCTGTGTCTACGTATTATTACTATAGGTACCTACTACAGACTGATAAAAAACGTCGTTAGTTCAATTTTAGACGTAATAAAAGAGAACGAAACGAAAAAACAAACAGAAAACAGAATAGAAATATTTGTCTGCGTGTCAACCCGGCGAGTCGTTTGATCAAGGGGAGATCAAGGGGAAATTGATTGAATCCGAAAACTCTGACCCGGCGTTAATAATTATTATCAATTTACTTACTTGACGTGGAAAACTAGGAAACAGGTTTATTTTTCTTCAATTTCCTTGCGGATGAAGCGATAGCGAACTGATGAGAGTACTGATACTGAAAACGAAACTAACCGCACTTTCTCTCTCCTCAATCGACTTTTACAATTTACACAGAACAGAGTTCATTTAAAGGACATCTAATCCAACGTTGCGTTATCTCACTAATAATAATAATGATAACTGTAAACACGAACTTTATGATAATAATTACGCTAATTAAATACTGTGAAATAAATAAATAAATATCAATTAGTACCTAAAACGTTTTGAACGTCGCGGATTGACCGAAATATTCGATTTACTGATCGGTTAACCCGCGAAAGAAGGTTTTAAATACCCCACTTCAAAGTCATCTAGAGAGCAAGCGACAACGTCGCAGCGCCGGGGTCATTGATGCGTTCAGCATTGCGTCTTGCCTATCGCGACTATAGCCACACGCGTCGTGTTCCTGTCCTGTCACTCGTCTCACGTGTCATGTCAAATTATTGAGAGTGATCACTGATCTTGATCTTTCAAAATAAATAATATCAACGATAAGGAAATTACTATTAATCATTAATCCAACGTTTATTATCGATTACGTAGTGCTAATGCAGAGTAATACGTAATAATACAGCATTAATCTCTATAGTCCAATAAAGTCTAAAAAGTCATACGTATCGATTAAGAATACACATCCTTTTGATAGTTCGATTTATTTTGTTTCATATACTGGTTCTCATAGATACCGTCAAGTTTGTCTAAACTCTCCATCCCGCATAAATAAGTATACGTCAACATTGGTTTTGAATGAGAATTAAATGCACAACACAGAGGATAGAATGTCATTACGTGAATAAATTTTATGTAGTTGTCAGTGGCTCTCAAACTGACGTAAACGCTTCAATTCATTGTTTGAATGATTCCTTCAATAATTTACGCTCGTTCACAACTTGACAATTAACTGTTTGACATTTTCTGGTGAAATTAAAAATATTAATTCGGACGGTTAGTGTGACGTCACATCTGACTTTTTAAAGTTAATCCTACTTTAAAAAGCTTGAGAGATGTAGAAATTTGAATTTGGTGAAGTTAATCTAGACAGGGTTGCCAGGTTGCATTATTTATAGCCATTTGACACAAAGGTTATTGTTATCAGGTTAGGTACCTATACTGTATACTAAGTATAATATGAAAAAAGTTGAAATTTATAATATTTTTCTTGTAATAATTGTGAGTTACGGGTAATAGAGGTATTATGACGACTTAGCAGGATAATGACGATTTATTTGGGTAGGGGTAGGGGGTAGGTAGTAAATCAAACTATAAGCGGCAACGTTGCACCGAAATGGAATGAATCTTAGCCGCGAAATTCGAATTTGATTGCTTTAATAAAAGCTGTGACGTCATAGAAAAACACACTTTCAGAGCGCAATTCCTCTGATACTAGCAAAGATCTACAACAACATCCCTTGCGAAATGCTCAACTGTCCAATGTCAGGAAAAAAAGTCATAAAAAATAATTTCCATAAAAAAATACATTTTCTCTACTTGGTACCTATAAGTACTAGGTGGATTTTTGTCATAAATGCGAAGGACAAAATGTATGATTCCCTTAATGGGAATCGATCCGGATGGGGGTTGATGTCAATTGGGAATTTTTTAATAGGTCGAAAAGCTTGTTGGAAATCTGGACGAAGGACCAGGGCGGTACAGGATACACCGGGAGATAATAGACAGGATTAATAATAATTATGATTTTTAATTACAGTGCACTCACTGTTCACTTTCGTACCCCTGGGCGAACCGCTACAGTAGTATATCCGTGCGGGGGATGCGGAAGTCTTCACTAACGAAAATGGTCATTCAAAACTATCACCGGAAATGTTTTTAATCCTCAAGTACCTACCTCGAAAACGGGGAGAGCTACAGAGAAACCGATTAGTTCTGAACTTCTCACAATTTCCATCGTCTGACGAGAGAGGGGAGGGGGGATTCTTAATTAAAATCGAAGAGAAAAAAAATCGAAAAATTCGCACACCCCGTTACCCGACTACCACATGCACATGAGTCGGTTGGACAATCCATTTTAGTTTTCTCATAAAATGCAAACAAAAATTCTTGCACCTTTTTTTGGCCTAAATCTCGGAAAGGAAGCGGAGTTTCGACAAGTTCATTTTAGACAAAATTAAAGTAAACAAAATTTCCTAAATTTTTCATAGAAAACGTTTTTTTGGGCGACTAACCGTTCCGCCGGTAGAGCGCGCCAAAAAACATATTCCCCCAGCTAGTGAAAAGTGGCAATAAGTGGAAAATTTTCTTTCTCCTGTATCTTGAAAACGGGGAGAGCTACAGGAGAACCGCTTACAGTTCTGAACTTCTTCCACTTTCTACTGTCTGATGGGAGATTTTTATTAATATCGAAGAGAAAAATATTTTCGAAAAATATTTTCGAAAAATTTTTCATGAAAAAAATCGATGTCTTCAAGAATGGGACGTAATTTTGTATGGGCACAGCCGACTACCACATGAGTTAGTTGGACTATCCAGTTGGAACGTGAAGAGCTTATCTCACAAAATATAAACAATTTTTTTTTTTCAAATTTTTGCACTTTTTCAGATTTTGGCCTGAATCTCAGAAAGGAAGCATTTTTTCGATAAGTCCATTCTATACAAAATTAAAGTAAACAAAATTTACTACATTTCTCATAAAAAAGGTTTTTTTGGACAACTAACCGTTCCGCCGGTAGAGCGCGCCAAAAAAAACATAATCCCATAGCTAGTGAAAAGTGGAAAATGATTTTTCTCCTGTATGTTGATAACGGGGAGAGCTACAGAAGAACCGCTTACAGTTCTGAACTTCTCCCACTTTCTAACGTTTGATGAGGGATTTTCATTAAAATCGAAGAGATTTTTTTTCGAAAAATATGCACCTTCAGCAGTTTGAAATATTCATGAAAAATCGATGTCTTCAGAAGGGGACGTAATTTTGCGTGAGTATAGTGAATTGCAATTCGAGTTGGAGAAACAATCCAGTTGGACCGTAAAATTCTCAGTTTTCTCACAAAATGAGAACAAAAATTTTTTCCCAAATTTTTGAACTTTTTTCAGTTTTTAGCCCAAATCTCAGAAAGAGCGTTTTTCGATAAGTCCAATCTATACAAAATTAAAGCAGACAAAATTTCCTGCATTTTTTATAGAAAACGTTTTTTTGGACGACTAACCGTTCCACCGGTAGAGCGCGCAAAAAAAATTCCCATTGCTAGTGAAAGTGGCAGAAATTCTAAAAAAACCATTCCGGGTTAAATTACCAGCAAACTTCAAATTCATGTTCAGCGATCCAAAAAGGCGACATGGAGGTGATAACAATCTAAACCATAGCAAAATTTTCCAAAATCTATGCAATGGGAATTTTTTTTGGCGCGTTCTACCGACGGAACGGTTGATCTTACAAAAAAAAGTTTTTTATCAGAATGTAGGAAATCTTGTCAATTTTAATTTTGAATCGAACAGACTTGTCGAAAAAACGCTTCCTTTCTGAGATTTAGACAAAAAAGTGCAAAAAAATTCCGGCCCTCAGTAGCCAGGTTGATAATGGCCGGCCGCGTTCCAGGCTAAGATAATATTTGCAGACGGATTCCTGGAAAATATTATCATTAGCAGAACGTGATCACTTATTGCTGTAATTCAAATTATTAAATTAAAATCATTCAATTATTAATCGAAATAAACGCTCGTTTATTATTGCTCGTTCTGTCAATATTAGCTAACTCTTAATCAATTATTATTGAAGCTCTCGCAATCGTTACCACTAACACTATTAACACCATCAACACTGACGATACTTGAAGTCTAGTTAAACACTAATTACCCTAATAACATGACCGATTAAAAATAATCAATGAGTCATTGCGTTGTTAAATACATTCATCAATAAATCGAAATGGTTATTAGAGTTAATCTTTAGGTACCACTGGTAATGGCACCAATGTTATTATTAAAGGTACCCACAAGACAGCAGGGTCCAATAAAATAATATGCGTTAGTTTCATTATACCTAATAAGTAAAGAGGATACATTATGTGGGTGTTACTATTACTGTAATAACAGTTCTGGTACTGGTACCGGTACTACTGCTTGTAACGGATAAAGGACCAGGTACCAGTACCAGTACCAGTACCACCACCACCTCCACCACTAAAGTCACTGCTACTGAGTAAAAGTTACACGTTACATTAGTACCAGTATCAGTACTATTATTGGTACCGGTACCAGTAACAATTATTATCATGCTATTAGTATCAGGTATCAGTATATCAGTACAATAGATCGCGTCGCTGTGATCGGAGGTGTTCTTGTATTATTATTTCCCAATAAGACCAAAATAATTGACGACGGGGAATAAAAGGTGAGTTTTTTTTACAATTATACAATTAGGTACCTACGTTTAAGTAATTAATTAATTAAATAATTAATTAATTACCTTGCTTCCCAAGCCTCTTTGATTTCTTTCCTGATTTCCAATTCACGCCGTTCCCGGGCCAAAATATCGAGGCAGTGTTGGATTTTTTCCAGTTTTTCGTTAATGGACATTTGTAATTAATTTTTTATGGACGCTGCAAGATTCCCGTTTATTTATATTTCTTTCTCTAATAGTTAAAACGGGTTTAGGAACTGGGAAGCTTATTAATAAGTTCGATACAAGCGCTTCTGTCATTTTTTTTATTAATTGATTGAAATAATTGGTTTTTGTAACGGTTTGATAATATTTACTAATAGAAAAAATTAATAGAAAAAACGACTTACGTTGATAAAATAATAATATTAGGTACCCACTAATGACTGGTAAAAGAACAAGGTACAATTCGTGGTAGTGGAAAAATAAATTGAGAATCGGTAAATATGTACACAAGTAATGAAAGTGACAATATTCTAAGAAGTGTCAGGAGAGTGAAAAAAATAAGAAGAAATAATTAAATATTATTAAAATTTAGGCATGACAACACGTAGATAGAATGGATCATAGAGAAATCCCATCATCACATAAATTTATATAACAATGCAGTGTAAATAAGTGTAGATCCGTATACACATAACTCAATAATGCAATTCCATAATAAATAGATAAAAAATCAAGAAACGATCTATTTATAACCAGAACAATTAATTAATTAACACAATTCAAACAAATATTGATTTTTTCCTAATTACCTACATAATTGTTGAAATAACTAACGCCATTCCTCCCTCTTTATCTCTCTCAACTCGATTATTGCTTGTATATAAAAATTAACAATAATAATTGTCTGATTTCCTGCCGCCACCGCTTTTCCGAGGCTTGAAATTTTTTTTATTATAATGCGAGAATGACAAAAAATTAAAATAAATAAATCATTGTCACGAGAACGCGACACGCAAAGTGTGAAATTCTGGCTATTGAAAAGCGAATATTTAATATCTGTCATTGGTAATAATAATTTCGAGTTTCCGGAAGAAATTACGCACGTCAATCAGGAAAAAAAAAACAAATAATTGTTTAACCAAAACGCGATTTTATTTAACAATGCGATATAAATAAATGTTAATCATTCTTCTTTTTATGTCTTCTTCTTCAGGTACTATCGCGTTAACGTTATTTTCAAAACAATGGTGATAGTAGGAGAATAAAAGAGGCTGAGTACAAAAAAGTAGAATTTTTTATAAAATGAACTTTAATAGAATAAATAAAAAACAATAAATAACAAAAAAATATACAAAAACGGGTATAAATACAAATAGTAGAGTTAAAAATATTAAAACAGCCCATTTAAATCGGTAAATACATCCTGAAATATAAAAAAAATGAGTCGTAGGTTGAAAAAATAACGCCACTGGCGGCCATTTTTAGTCCTGACAACTATCAACCCCTTGAAACAATAATAATATGAATCGTTCCTATTCGTTTCAAAAACGTTACTAGTCGTTCCAAAAACGGGAATCTCTCGCGGCTCGACCGTAAGCATCTTTACACGCATGAAAATTGTTCAAAAACCTCTAATATTGATAATCGTTCCAAACGTTACTAATCGTTCCAAAACGGTAATCTCCCCAAAAAACGCGACTTGACTATAAAAGCCCCTCCAAGTAAAAAAATTATTCAAAATCTCTCAAAAAAATAAAAATGGAGAGAACGTTACTAATTGTTCCAAAAATAGTAATCTCCAAACTAAAAAAAATCTAGAAAAATTATTAAAGTCTCTCCAAAAAAAAAAAAAAAAAATTGAACGTTACTAATCGTTACACAAACGGTAATCTCTCCAAACAACGCGACTTGACTATAAAAGCCCCTCCAAGTAAAAAAATTATTCAAAATCTCTCTAAAAAAAAGGAGAGAACGTTACTAATTGTTCCAAAAATAGTAATCTCCAAACTAGAAAAATCTAGAAAAATTTATAGTCTCAAAAAAAAACATTAAACGTTACTAATCGTTACACAAACGGTAATCTCTCAAAACAACGCGACTTGACTATAGCCCCTCCAAGTAAAAAAATTATTCAAAATCTCTCTAAAAAAAAGGAGAGAACGTTACTAATTGTTCCAAAAATAGAAATCTCCACACTAGAAAAAACTAGAAAAATTATTAGTCTCTCAAAGAAAAAAAAACATTAAACGTTACTAATCGTTACACAAACGGTAATCTCTCCAAACAACGCGACTTGACTATAAAAGCCCCTCCAAGTAAAAAAATTATTCATAATTTCTCAAAAAAAAATGAAGAGAACGTTACTAATTGCTCCAAAGAAAGTAATCTCCAAACTAGAAAAATCTAGAAAAAATATTAAAGTCTCCAAAAAAAAAAAAACATTAAACGTTACTAATCGTTACACAAACGGTAATCTCTCCAAACAACGCGACTTGACTATAAAAGCCCCTCCAAGTAAAAAAATTATTCAAAATCTCTCAAAAAAAATGGAGAGAACGTTACTAATTGTTCCAAAAATAGTAATCCTCAAACTAGAAAAATCTAGAAAAATTATTAGTCTCTCAAAAAAAAAAAAAACACTAAACGCTACTAATCGTTACAAAATGGTAATCTCTCCAAACAACGCGACTCGACTATAAGAACCGTTCCAAGCACAAAAAAGTTATTCAAAATCTCTCCAAAAAATTGAGAGAACGTTATTAATCGTTCCAAAAACAGTAATCTCCATACTAGAAAAATCTAGAAAAATTATTACTCTCCAAAAATAAAAAAACATTAAACGTTACTAATCGTTACACAAACGGTAATCTCTCCAAACAACGCGACTTGACTTTTATAAAAGCCCCTCCAAGTAAAAAAAAATTCAAAATCTCTCAAAAAAAAAAAGGAGAGAACGTTACTAATTGTTCCAAAAATAGTAATCTCCAAACTAGAAAAATTTAGAAAAATTATTAGTCTCTCCAAAAAAAAAACCATTAAACGTTACTAATCGTTACACAAACGGTAATCTCTCCAAACAACGCGACTTATGACTATAAAAGCCCCTCCAAGTAAAAAAATTATTCAAAATCTCTCAAAAAAAAAATGGAGAGAACGACGTTACTAATTGTTCCAAAAATAATAATCTCCAAACTAGAAAAATTTAGAAAAATTATTAAAGTCTCTCAAAAAAAAAAAACATTAAACGTTACTAATCGTTACACAAACGGTAATCTCTCCAAACAACGCAACTTGACTATAAAAGCCCCTCCAAGTAAAAAAATTATTCAAAATCTCTCAAAAAAAATGGAGAGAACGTTACTAATTGTTCCAAAGAAAGTAATCTCTAGAAAAATCTAGAAAAATTAATAGTCTCTCCAAAAAAAAAACATTAAACGTTACTAATCGTTACACAAATGGTAATCTCTCCAAACAAGGCGACTTGACTATAAAAGCCCCTCCAAGAAAAAAAATTATTCAAAATCTCTCCAAAAAATGAAGAGAACGTTACTAATTGTTCCAAAGAAAGTAATCTCTAGAAAAATCTAGAAAAATTAATAGTCTCCAAAAAAAAAACATTAAACGTTACTAATCGTTACACAAACGGTAATCTCTCCAAACAACGCGACTTGACTATAAAAGCCCCTCCTAGTAAAAAAATTATTCAAAATCTATCAAAAAAAATGGAGAGAACGTTACTAATTGTTCCAAAAATAGTACCCTCCAAACTAGAAAAATTTAGAAAAATTATTAGTCTCTCCAAAAAAAAAACCCACTAAACGTTACTAATCGTTACACAAACGGTAATCTCTCCAAACAACGCGACTTGACTATAAAAGCCTCTCCAAGTAAAAAAATTATTAAAAATCTCTCAAAAAAAATGGAGAGAACGTTACTAATTGTTCCAAAAATAGTAATCTCCAAACTAGAAAAATCTAGAAAAATTATTATTCTCTCCAAAAAAAAAAAACACTAAACGTTACTAATCGTTACAAAATGGTAATCTCTCCAAACAACGCGACTCGACTATAAGAACCGTTCCAAGCACAAAAAAGTTATTCAAAATCTCTCCAAAAAATTGAGAGAACGTTATTAATCGTTCCAAAAATAGTAATCTCTCCAAACTAGAAAAATTATAAAGCTCTTAAAAAAAACCATTAAACGTTACTAATCGTTACACAAACGGTAATCTCTCCAAATAGACGGAACATATTCGTAAAATTCTCAAATGAGAGGACAAAAAAAAGGCCGCCGCAATTAAAACCACTCACCTACGCCGCCTCCTCCTCCTGCTTCCCGGCCATCTGATACCAAGCTTTATAAATCCTCAAGAATCGATCTTTCGGTTCCACACTGAAGTCCCCCTCGCAGAACATCTTATACGCGTCCTGTCCGTACTTCCCGATCCCGTACAACTCCCCCACGTTCTTCCATTCCTTGTGGAGGTAATCGTGCGACATCCGCCACACCTGCGTGGCTCTCTTCCTCAGCCCTATGCTGACGAAGTACCTCTCCAGATCTTCGGGTCGCGCTTCGAGGACTTGCTGGGGAGTCGGGTAGTCGTCCAGGAAGAGGGCGATGTGAGGTCGGGCGATCATGCAGGAGGTCTTGTTGAGGAAGATCGTCGCGACCAGGAGCTGCCAGGGGTTCTCGTAGAGGTCCTCTTCGATTAGGTTGTGGGGCGATTTGGGCGCATGCCAGATTTTTGGTTTTTGTGATTTTAGCTCTTTCAGCCATTTCGGGGTGGTGATGGTGGCGGTGTTAGTGTGAAGAAGGTGGAGGGATTTTAAATTGGGGTTTTTTATTTCTGTGCATTGGAGTTTTGGTTTTATGGTTCCGAATTCTAGTTCATTGTTATTCTGTTGATGAGTTTTACTTATTGCTTCCGAGTTTATGGGTTCTTCTTCTTCTTTTTTAATATTTATGGGATCGAGAAGTTCGTGGTTTTGGATTTCTTCTTCTTCTTCTTTTTTGATATTTTTCAAAATTTTGATTTCTGATTTTATATTACTCAATTTTGGAGTCTTTCTTTTACTTTTTGCCGCACATTGGTTTCTTCTTGTATGTTTTTTTTTCAACTTATCTTCACGTTTCCCAGAAGATTCTTCTAATTCTTCGATCGCGAACATGTTTTCGATTCGCAAGTCATTTTCTTCACATTTGAAATATTTAGATTTCCTCATTTTTTCCTCTTTTGAGCTCATGACTTTTTGGTAGTTGTCTGAGAGCTTCAAGAAATCTATTTTTCTGAGCTTTTCAGTTGACTCTTTGATTTCTTTAAAAGATTTCGTTTCTTCGCTGTTAAGTTCGAAAAATTCTTCATCCAAATTTTGCACTTTTTGATTCATCAGACCTGACTGAATGCCTGAAAATAAACGCATAATGTCAAATTCGAAAGGAAGAAAATGAAGAACCAGAATTGACAATTTAAGACGTGAAAGATTTCTCTCTAGAACGTCAATTTGACGTTTTGACAATGAAAATAAAAAAAAGTCGAAAAAGTTACAGTGAATGAATACAAAATTAAGTGACAGTTTTGGGACTATGACAAACGTTTTACAAAGAAGTTGAACGTCCATCTCGACGTTTTTAAAAAGTAAAAAGCACAAAAACACATAAAAATTAGCCTTATTGTTGT
Source organism: Malachius bipustulatus (assembly GCA_910589415.1). Taxonomy (NCBI): domain Eukaryota; kingdom Metazoa; phylum Arthropoda; class Insecta; order Coleoptera; family Melyridae; genus Malachius; species Malachius bipustulatus. The sequence continues at coordinate 36,629,096 of OU342638.1, read as the reverse complement.
AAACGTTTCCTCGGCTCCAAAAAGGTAAAAAAAAAATCATGTGATTTTTAAGAAAAATGCCAATTTTGACGTTTTTTGAAACGTCAAAAAAGTCAAATTGCAAAAATATGCAAAATTAGAGCCATAATTAAATTGGAGCTGGCTAAGTACACAGAAGTATGAAGGCCAAAAAGACGTTTCGATAACGTTTTGGTCTCAAATTAATTCTTCAAGCGTCGTTTGATGAAAAAAATACCTCAAAGTACAAAAAAGCATAAAAATTAAGCCAAGACATCACCTTTTTGTTATAAACGTTTTCTCGACTCCAAAGAAGTCAAATATAATCAAAATTCATGTGATTTTTATGAAAAAATGCCAATTTTGACGTTTTTTGAAACTTCAAAAAAGTCAAACTGCAAAAATATGCATAAAAATTAGAGTCATAATTAATATGGAGCTGGCTAAATATACAGAAGTGTGAAGGCCAAAAAGAGAACTGAAATGAACTAAAATCATCAGAAGAAGAAGAAGTAAACGTCTTATCACTTCTAAAAGCTAAATAAAGCAAAACGGTCGGGAATTAAACCTACCCAAAAACAGAAGAAGATAATGTAAAATACTCGCAGGTGGCTACATGCACAAGGGCGCTCAGGCCATAAAATAAAATGTCAAATAAATCCTGAACGTCAAATTTGAAAAAAAAATCATTGTAATGATTAAAATAATTGTAAAACTTTTTTTTAATTTGTAATTAAGGTGCCTCAACATTATGACATTGGTACCGGTAATGACATAAAAACAATGATTGATTATCACTATTGATTATTGAGCGAGCGGTAACGCAGCGGCTTGGCGTGCAGGCGACTAAGCCGTTTAGAGGCGGATTCTACTAATTTATGAAGTGGTAGGCAGAACTCGATATTCTAGGTACGGTCGCTGGAAAAGAGAGGTCGCAAACTGTTTCAAATCTTCAACTGCCCGCTTCAAAATCTTGATCACTTTTATTACTAACACGTATTCAATCATTCTACCTGTCATTTTCATATTTTATTATTTAATAAAAGGCTTGTAATTAGTTTTTTTGTTATTTCTTTTCAACGAATTTGATTTTATTAATCGATTTCTATCGATTTTTTAAATAAAAATCAATTTTTTTGCCACTTTACCACCAAATTACTGTTTTTGTTTGCTGACGAATCCTCAAAGGTTCAATTTTTATTTTTAAAATTAACCTCTAGACATAAGTGATGGACCAACTGTACAAGCGGGAACCATGAAGTTTGAAGAATCACTCTCTCGATGATCGACAAGAGAAAAAGAAGAACGGTAATTGTTTATATGATTGTATATTCGACGAAGAAAAGATAATCATCGAAAATGCAGGAAGTACTCACATAAAATGGTTGAATGTCAATAAAAATTATAGCAATTTAATCCATACCGCATACGTTGGTTACCAATCATGGTATAGTTGTATTATTATTAAAATCGCAGAGATGATTAAATTTGAAGGTAATTCAACTGGACGCGGAAAATTATTATTAACAAATGCACTGCCATCAATGATCCACCAAATTTATCTAGAAAATGTTTTTTTTCCGCCATATTGATCGTAGGTCCCTGACGATTACATCCTGACATTCCTGACCAGTTTTATCGTCATTTCTTGTACTTACGTGAGTATGTAGGTATAATACAAAAAATTATTGTTTTTAGATAAATTTTTCTACGAACACTCGATTATTATATAACCATCCGCGCATATAAATCACAACTAAAGCTCATAAAAAATAAGCAATAACCATCAGAACCAGAACGAGAACCAATAATAAAAATAATAATTATTGTTTTCAATTTCTATGAACAGCCAGAACAAACAAATCCGCGCTTGGTAGATTTATTAGACGTTGAAGAATTGTAAAAATTTTAAAGCTCATTGTTAAACAATCACTCCAATCTTATGTAATGATAATTTATTTTTTTCTGTCGATTTCGGATCAATCGTTTGATTTCAGGTAGATATGAGTGAGTGAGTAAAAACCTATAGAGCAAAGTACACCCGCATAACAATAGAAAATACCAAAGATTTTAATAATATACCGCGATGACGTAACGATGATACACCTATAAAAAAGAAACAGAAGAATTTTTAAAAATCAGTCGGTCAGAAATCATTGGTCGTACGAGCCGGATTATAAGTAATAACAAACGAAACGATAAAAATGTCCATCTTGATCGGTAAGACTTGAAATTTTTATTATTTCATTATTATTAATACAAGAAACATTACCAACTGTTCTATTAGATCCATTTTTTTATTTGAAAATACATAAGCACTGCAGCAGGAGAATCCCTATGACGCTCCGGGAGCGGTGCATGAGCGGAGATATCCATTCATGTTGACCGTTGCAGATTGTATTGCTCAGAAATGAATACTAGTAGCTGTAACGGTGATAGTAGTAATTATTAATGGTAAATTTTCCCCAAAATAGTTTACTGTTTTTAATAAACTATCCACCTTATTTTATTTAAACTATCACGGTCCATCTTTCCACCAAATTTCATAATAATCGGTACACTTATCTCATAATTACAAGCGCTCAAATAAATATTGTCGCGTTATTAGTAACGAATTAGTTCTGTAACGATTACTTTTATGGTACCAACAATAATTATTACTCCTCAACTAATTTTTTCGATAATCGATTTATATTTACCACAGCTGCCGTTTTAGTAGCCTAAAAATAGTAACATATTAGACCGGCGGATAAATTACACGTTTTTCGGACAAAATTGAAATAAGTGGAGTCCATAAAAAATTATTGGAATCCGTAAATAAAATTTTAAAAACTTGAGCTTTATTGTTACCCTAAAATCGTTACCTGTTAGGCTGACAGATGAGGTACGATAATTTTTGACAAAATCAATGGAGTCCATAAAAATCCCTAATAACTGTCGTTTTATTAGTTTGAAGTTTATACTAACATTAGCTCCTGTCAAGCTGTGGGATGAAATACGAGTCTTTCTGTCAAAAATTATATTTAGTGGAGTCCATAAAAATATAGGAGTCCATAATAATGAATCTTTAGAAATTGGAGCTTCGTCAACTTAAAATCGTTACCTATTTATTAACACCAGCTCCTGGCAAGCTATTGGATAAATTAGGAATAACCTTTCTGATAAATTGAAAATTAGTGGAGTCCATAAATAATAAAAAACTAGTGCTTTGTTTTCTAAAAATCGTTACCAGTCAGGTTAGCAGATGAATTTACCACCGTTTTTGACAATTACAATGGAGGCCATAAAAATTAATGGAGCCCATAAATAATTAGTGCTTTATTAACCTAAAATTGTTACCTGTCAGGCTAGCAGATAAACTTACTGCCGTTTCTGTCGAAATCAATGGAGCCCCCCAAAAAAAATCTAGCACCAGCTCTTATCAAGCTGTCGCATAAATTACATGTCTTTCTGTCAAAAATTAAAATTAATAGAGCCCATGAATAAATCTTAAAAAAATGGAAGCTTAAAATCGTTACCTGTTAGGCTAGCAAATGAATTAACCATCATTTCTGACAAAACCCATGGAGTCCATAAAAAATACTAAAGAATTGACGTTTTTTAGGTTAAAATCATTACTAACACCAGCTCCTCTCAAGCTAACAGACGAATTACGAGCCTTTCTGACAAAATTAAAAACAGCGGAGTCCATAAAACTTACTGGTGTTCATAAATAAATCTTTTACACTAGAGATTTGTTAAACTAAAATCGTTATCTGTTAGACTGGCAGATGAATTTACTTTCATTTTTGACAAAAATCAATGGAGTCCATAAAAAAGTACCAAAGAATTGGCGATTTTTTTAGCTTAAAACCATTTCTAGTACCCGATTCTTTCAAACTATCAGATTAATTATGAACCTTTATGATGAAATAAGTGGAGCCCATTAAAATTGTTGGAGAAAAATTATTTGGAGTCCATAAATTATTGGAGTTCATGGTATTATTGGAGCCAATAAAATAATTAGTTTAGAGTTAAATTATTGGAGTCCCTAAAATTAATGTAGTTCATAGATTATTGGAGCCCATAATTAAATCTTGTAAACTAGAGATTGATTAACCTAAATTCGTAATATGTTAGACTGGCAGATGGATTTACTATCATTTCTGACAAAACTCATAGAGTCCATAAAAAATTACCAAAGAATTAGCGTTTTTTAGCTTAGAATCATTACGAACACCGGCACCTCTCAATCTATCAGATAAATTAGGGACTTTTCTGATAGAATTAAAATCAGTGGAGCCCATAAAGATTATTGGAGTCCATTAAAATTATTGGAGTCCATAAATTATAATTAAAGACTAGAGATATGTTAATTTAAAATCGTTATCTGTTAGATTGGCAAACGAATTACGACCATTTTCGACAAAATCAATGGAGTCCATAAATAAAGTACCAAAGAATTGGCGTTATTATTATTATTTTTTTTTTGCTTAAAACCATTACTAACACCAGCTTTTGTCAAGCTATCAGATAAATTACAAACCTCTCTGTTGAAATCAATAGAATCAGTGGAGTACATAAAAATTATCGGAGCCCATAAAATTATTGTAGTACATGAAATTATTTCAATTCATAAAAAAATGGAGACCTTCAATTATTAGGACCCATTAAATTATTAGAGTCCCTAAAACTAGCGTCCATAAATTAATTATTAATCATAAAATAATTAGAGTTAAATTATTGGAGTCCATAAAATTATTGTAGTTCACAGATTATTGGAGTCCATAAAATTATGGGAGTCCGCAAATAAATTTCATAAAACCATTTCTGTCAAAATCAATGGAGTCCATAAAAATCACAAAAAATTGTCGTTTTCGCGGAAGATCTTTACTAACACGAGATCGTGTCGTCAAGTTGTCCAATGAATTTGAAGCACTTTTCACAAAATTAAATTTAGCGAGTCCATAAAAAATTATGAAAGTCCAGAAATAAATTTAAAGAAACCTGGAGTTTTATTGACTTAAACTCGTTACCTGTTAGGCTGGCAAACATTTTCTGATAAAATCAATGGAGTCCATAAAAGGAACCAAAAATTGGCGTTTTATATACTTTCGTGTCTAGCTGTCAGATGTATAACCAGCCCTCCTGGCAAAATTAAAATCAGTGGAGTCCATAAAAATGATTGGAGTCCATATATTTTATTTTTTTAAAACTGGAGTTCCCTTAACCTAAAATCGTTTACCTGTTAGACTGACAGATGAGCTACACCGAGCTTTTCTGAAAAAATTAATGGAGTCCATAAAAAACCATCATTTTAACAGCCCAAAATCGTTTTGTCGCAGTTTTTATCGAAAAAATGATCTTGGGTATATCAGCCGAAAAAATTGTGCTAGAATAAAATATTTTTCCCGCCGCTACGTTGCCCATTTACATTATTTAGTCGTTTTTACACTCCGGCGCTTTCTTTGTTTCCTCCTTTAGGGAGACGAGGTTGATCCTCGCTAAAGAAATCTAAGACATCAAATCGAAGAAATTTCACTGCGATAATTACAAATGTTCATCAATTCTGACTCGAAATGAGTCAGGTAATCCTTTTTTCCTTGTAAATACATAATTATTGAAACCTAACGCCCCCGGGTGAATAATTTTTCTCTAAAACTCCACCACAACAAGGTAGTACCTATTACCTAAAATCACGTGAAGAAAGATTATCAGAAGAAAAGTGAGATGAAAATGTTCAACGACGTAAACTAAATCTCGCCTAAACAGATGACCGGAAATTAAATAAAATACAATGGGAACTTCATTAATACAAGTGATAGAAACACGACTAAAATTGTCCCATATAAAGGAAAAGCAGTTTAATCAAATGACATATCCACCATTTAGTTAACACAAGAGGAAAGCAGGGAAATCTGCCATAACGAGTCATTGGATAAAGGAACGAAGGGTGAAAGCGCTGACCTAAATAGACACAATAGACCACGAAGACAAGGGTGGACCGTCTACTATAAATACAGGCAGAGATCTCAGCGCGAAAGTCAGTCTTGATTCAGCTTCCTGATCGTAGACTACTCCTTTGCCTAACCCTTTCTGGTTGAAGAAATTGCCCGGAAATATTACCTAACCCTTTCTGGTTGAAGAAATTGCCCGGAAATATTACCTAACCCTTTCTGGTTGAAGAAATTGCCCGGAAATCCTACCTAACCCTTTCTGGTTGAAGAAATTGCCCGGAAATCTTGCCTAACCTACTCGTTCCAAAAATGCCACGAAAACCACTAAAGCCGCAGCCCGTGCCCAGCAAGTCAGTTACGCAGAAAGTACGCAAGTTGAAAATACCGCCAGTCGTCCCCATTGTCCGGAAGTCAACACGAGGCCGTCCAGCTAGAATCGAGCACGCTGTTGCCATGCCGCCCGCCATAGCCGACCCGAGTCCAATTGCAGCACCTAGCCACCTCTACTACGACGATGCCCTAGAGGAACCGGAACCTGTCGCCCTGTTAACCCAAGGGGCCATCAATTCTACAGGTGAAGTAAATTTTCAGAATTTCAAATTTTGTAATTAAAAAGCTTAGATTGATCTTTATAAGTTTACTGCCTCTGAAAATTTTCTCGTTTTGTCTCAGGTATCCAGACTGCGTTCTTGAGGAGCCAGACGTACGACGATATCAGTAGTTCAAATACTTAACCCCGACTTTTAAATTATTCTTTGATTCATAAGAAAAAGTCTCCGAAATTTTCACGACAACTTTTAAATAAAGGAAGGGTTTTTAAAATTTTAGAAAAGTCAAAAGTCTCAAAATTCACAAAGAAATAAATCAAATCAAAATTCAGAAAAATTCAAACGAATTGAAAAATATTCAATTCATTTTCAAATCCACGAAATCCACAAAATTTGAGCATTCGAGAAATTAAGGAAATCAGGGTACTTTTTATTATCACGAGCTAGTAATTTGATTGGGAATTTTTTAGATGTACTGTCGAGTGAGGCAATACAGAAACAAGACAATCAAACAATTTCACAATGAAATTGTACCGAAAATCATAAGTTCGAAATTGACCTTGTACCGATAACAGGACTACCACGAAGTTGGTGCATCCTTTCTCTCTACACACACACACACATTATAATAGGGGAAAATATACTGAGCGGAGTCCGTCTTGTCCCATGGCCAGCAGGGTATGCAAGAAAATACGGCACGTTCAAAGTACGTGTATGGCATTCTCTTAGGGTTGAGAAGGGTCTGTGTATTGGCTTTTCGGTCAAGAATCGTTATCTCAGTACAGAAACAGGTCCGGGAGATTCGCGGTCTTGCCTCTGTATTTGAATTACTAAACAGTCATCTAATTAGCCACCGCCACCCATCCTGTCGTAAGGATACCAATCGAAACACATCGGGAAGTGCGGATTAAACCGCCTTCCAATCTTCAAACAGGCAAAGATCGAAGCACCTGGCTATAACGCCTTGCTGCATCTTATTAGCTCGGGAGGATAAAATAACACTCTGATATCCTACAACTGTCACAAGCTGACAACCTCGCTTCTACAACGAATAACGCTTCAACACCAGGGGGTAAGAAAGTGAGAGTGCATGGTGCAAGCAATGTAAAGGGACAACAATAGGCTCATAAACCAACTCCAGGCACCAGACCCAATTCACACAAACAATCATAAATCGACTGGGTTGTATTTGAACTGCAGGTAACAGGTTGTACCAACATAAAATTAGAATTTTTAATCTTGAAGAAATGAATTAAATAAATTGAATAATTAAATAAAATTGTAAATAAATAACTTAGAATTTCATAATCATTTTGAATTGTAAATAATTAAATTAGGAAAAGGCAGTAAATTAGGTGTTTTGAAATTACGTTGTTTTATTTCCCATTCTCAACAAAATCTCTGCGACCCCATCTTTACGAACCACTGGGTGCTACAAGACGACACACACAACAAAAAAGGGTCCTACCAAGAAAAAGGGGGAGGGAAAATTCTAGAGATCACCAGGCCAGGGGGGTTGGAGGTTACATTTTGGTGCCGTGACCAGGATGGGTAAAAATAGTCAGAGAGTTGAGATGGGAAATAAAACACCGTAATCATATGACAGGTTAATGCTTGGACAAATAATCTGCCGCATAATTTGAATGTTACAGATGAAAGAGCAACAACAGAAAGGAAAGAAAGGCCAACGAGAGAGGAAATTCGACAGGAGACAGGAAAGGAACAGCAGGAAAAGGAAGGAGAAGGATCAGCAACAGAAAAGGAAGCAACGCCAATGAGAGAGAAAATTCGGCAAGGGGCATGAGCAAAACAGCAGAAAAACGAAGTTAAAGAAACGACATTAGTTGGAGTAAACGTAGGAAGGAGTACCGTGAGAGAGGCATCGGCAAAACGAACAGTCAAGAGCAGGAAAAACCATCTTCGTCTCTCGCCTGAAAAACGTTCCGCTTTCCATCAAGAGACGCAAGGGGCCATGAAACCTAACGCCCCCGGGTGAATAATTTTTCTCTAAAACTCCACCACAACAAGGTAGTACCTATTACCTAAAATCACGTGAAGAAAGATTATCAGAAGAAAAGTGAGATGAAAATGTTCAACGACGTAAACTAAATCTCGCCTAAACAGATGACCGGAAATTAAATAAAATACAATGGGAACTTCATTAATACAAGTGATAGAAACACGACTAAAATTGTCCCATATAAAGGAAAAGCAGTTTAATCAAATGACATATCCACCATTTAGTTAACACAAGAGGAAAGCAGGGAAATCTGCCATAACGAGTCATTGGATAAAGGAACGAAGGGTGAAAGCGCTGACCTAAATAGACACAATAGACCACGAAGACAAGGGTGGACCGTCTACTATAAATACAGGCAGAGATCTCAGCGCGAAAGTCAGTCTTGATTCAGCTTCCTGATCGTAGACTACTCCTTTGCCTAACCCTTTCTGGTTGAAGAAATTGCCCGGAAATATTACCTAACCCTTTCTGGTTGAAGAAATTGCCCGGAAATATTACCTAACCCTTTCTGGTTGAAGAAATTGCCCGGAAATCCTACCTAACCCTTTCTGGTTGAAGAAATTGCCCGGAAATCTTGCCTAACCTACTCGTTCCAAAAATGCCACGAAAACCACTAAAGCCGCAGCCCGTGCCCAGCAAGTCAGTTACGCAGAAAGTACGCAAGTTGAAAATACCGCCAGTCGTCCCCATTGTCCGGAAGTCAACACGAGGCCGTCCAGCTAGAATCGAGCACGCTGTTGCCATGCCGCCCGCCATAGCCGACCCGAGTCCAATTGCAGCACCTAGCCACCTCTACTACGACGATGCCCTAGAGGAACCGGAACCTGTCGCCCTGTTAACCCAAGGGGCCATCAATTCTACAGGTGAAGTAAATTTTCAGAATTTCAAATTTTGTAATTAAAAAGCTTAGATTGATCTTTATAAGTTTACTGCCTCTGAAAATTTTCTCGTTTTGTCTCAGGTATCCAGACTGCGTTCTTGAGGAGCCAGACGTACGACGATATCAGTAGTTCAAATACTTAACCCCGACTTTTAAATTATTCTTTGATTCATAAGAAAAAGTCTCCGAAATTTTCACGACAACTTTTAAATAAAGGAAGGGTTTTTAAAATTTTAGAAAAGTCAAAAGTCTCAAAATTCACAAAGAAATAAATCAAATCAAAATTCAGAAAAATTCAAACGAATTGAAAAATATTCAATTCATTTTCAAATCCACGAAATCCACAAAATTTGAGCATTCGAGAAATTAAGGAAATCAGGGTACTTTTTATTATCACGAGCTAGTAATTTGATTGGGAATTTTTTAGATGTACTGTCGAGTGAGGCAATACAGAAACAAGACAATCAAACAATTTCACAATGAAATTGTACCGAAAATCATAAGTTCGAAATTGACCTTGTACCGATAACAGGACTACCACGAAGTTGGTGCATCCTTTCTCTCTACACACACACACACATTATAATAGGGGAAAATATACTGAGCGGAGTCCGTCTTGTCCCATGGCCAGCAGGGTATGCAAGAAAATACGGCACGTTCAAAGTACGTGTATGGCATTCTCTTAGGGTTGAGAAGGGTCTGTGTATTGGCTTTTCGGTCAAGAATCGTTATCTCAGTACAGAAACAGGTCCGGGAGATTCGCGGTCTTGCCTCTGTATTTGAATTACTAAACAGTCATCTAATTAGCCACCGCCACCCATCCTGTCGTAAGGATACCAATCGAAACACATCGGGAAGTGCGGATTAAACCGCCTTCCAATCTTCAAACAGGCAAAGATCGAAGCACCTGGCTATAACGCCTTGCTGCATCTTATTAGCTCGGGAGGATAAAATAACACTCTGATATCCTACAACTGTCACAAGCTGACAACCTCGCTTCTACAACGAATAACGCTTCAACACCAGGGGGTAAGAAAGTGAGAGTGCATGGTGCAAGCAATGTAAAGGGACAACAATAGGCTCATAAACCAACTCCAGGCACCAGACCCAATTCACACAAACAATCATAAATCGACTGGGTTGTATTTGAACTGCAGGTAACAGGTTGTACCAACATAAAATTAGAATTTTTAATCTTGAAGAAATGAATTAAATAAATTGAATAATTAAATAAAATTGTAAATAAATAACTTAGAATTTCATAATCATTTTGAATTGTAAATAATTAAATTAGGAAAAGGCAGTAAATTAGGTGTTTTGAAATTACGTTGTTTTATTTCCCATTCTCAACAAAATCTCTGCGACCCCATCTTTACGAACCACTGGGTGCTACAAGACGACACACACAACAAAAAAGGGTCCTACCAAGAAAAAGGGGGAGGGAAAATTCTAGAGATCACCAGGCCAGGGGGGTTGGAGGTTACATTTTGGTGCCGTGACCAGGATGGGTAAAAATAGTCAGAGAGTTGAGATGGGAAATAAAACACCGTAATCATATGACAGGTTAATGCTTGGACAAATAATCTGCCGCATAATTTGAATGTTACAGATGAAAGAGCAACAACAGAAAGGAAAGAAAGGCCAACGAGAGAGGAAATTCGACAGGAGACAGGAAAGGAACAGCAGGAAAAGGAAGGAGAAGGATCAGCAACAGAAAAGGAAGCAACGCCAATGAGAGAGAAAATTCGGCAAGGGGCATGAGCAAAACAGCAGAAAAACGAAGTTAAAGAAACGACATTAGTTGGAGTAAACGTAGGAAGGAGTACCGTGAGAGAGGCATCGGCAAAACGAACAGTCAAGAGCAGGAAAAACCATCTTCGTCTCTCGCCTGAAAAACGTTCCGCTTTCCATCAAGAGACGCAAGGGGCCATGAAACCTAACGCCCCCGGGTGAATAATTTTTCTCTAAAACTCCACCACAACAAGGTAGTACCTATTACCTAAAATCACGTGAAGAAAGATTATCAGAAGAAAAGTGAGATGAAAATGTTCAACGACGTAAACTAAATCTCGCCTAAACAGATGACCGGAAATTAAATAAAATACAATGGGAACTTCATTAATACAAGTGATAGAAACACGACTAAAATTGTCCCATATAAAGGAAAAGCAGTTTAATCAAATGACATATCCACCATTTAGTTAACACAAGAGGAAAGCAGGGAAATCTGCCATAACGAGTCATTGGATAAAGGAACGAAGGGTGAAAGCGCTGACCTAAATAGACACAATAGACCACGAAGACAAGGGTGGACCGTCTACTATAAATACAGGCAGAGATCTCAGCGCGAAAGTCAGTCTTGATTCAGCTTCCTGATCGTAGACTACTCCTTTGCCTAACCCTTTCTGGTTGAAGAAATTGCCCGGAAATATTACCTAACCCTTTCTGGTTGAAGAAATTGCCCGGAAATATTACCTAACCCTTTCTGGTTGAAGAAATTGCCCGGAAATCCTACCTAACCCTTTCTGGTTGAAGAAATTGCCCGGAAATCTTGCCTAACCTACTCGTTCCAAAAATGCCACGAAAACCACTAAAGCCGCAGCCCGTGCCCAGCAAGTCAGTTACGCAGAAAGTACGCAAGTTGAAAATACCGCCAGTCGTCCCCATTGTCCGGAAGTCAACACGAGGCCGTCCAGCTAGAATCGAGCACGCTGTTGCCATGCCGCCCGCCATAGCCGACCCGAGTCCAATTGCAGCACCTAGCCACCTCTACTACGACGATGCCCTAGAGGAACCGGAACCTGTCGCCCTGTTAACCCAAGGGGCCATCAATTCTACAGGTGAAGTAAATTTTCAGAATTTCAAATTTTGTAATTAAAAAGCTTAGATTGATCTTTATAAGTTTACTGCCTCTGAAAATTTTCTCGTTTTGTCTCAGGTATCCAGACTGCGTTCTTGAGGAGCCAGACGTACGACGATATCAGTAGTTCAAATACTTAACCCCGACTTTTAAATTATTCTTTGATTCATAAGAAAAAGTCTCCGAAATTTTCACGACAACTTTTAAATAAAGGAAGGGTTTTTAAAATTTTAGAAAAGTCAAAAGTCTCAAAATTCACAAAGAAATAAATCAAATCAAAATTCAGAAAAATTCAAACGAATTGAAAAATATTCAATTCATTTTCAAATCCACGAAATCCACAAAATTTGAGCATTCGAGAAATTAAGGAAATCAGGGTACTTTTTATTATCACGAGCTAGTAATTTGATTGGGAATTTTTTAGATGTACTGTCGAGTGAGGCAATACAGAAACAAGACAATCAAACAATTTCACAATGAAATTGTACCGAAAATCATAAGTTCGAAATTGACCTTGTACCGATAACAGGACTACCACGAAGTTGGTGCATCCTTTCTCTCTACACACACACACACATTATAATAGGGGAAAATATACTGAGCGGAGTCCGTCTTGTCCCATGGCCAGCAGGGTATGCAAGAAAATACGGCACGTTCAAAGTACGTGTATGGCATTCTCTTAGGGTTGAGAAGGGTCTGTGTATTGGCTTTTCGGTCAAGAATCGTTATCTCAGTACAGAAACAGGTCCGGGAGATTCGCGGTCTTGCCTCTGTATTTGAATTACTAAACAGTCATCTAATTAGCCACCGCCACCCATCCTGTCGTAAGGATACCAATCGAAACACATCGGGAAGTGCGGATTAAACCGCCTTCCAATCTTCAAACAGGCAAAGATCGAAGCACCTGGCTATAACGCCTTGCTGCATCTTATTAGCTCGGGAGGATAAAATAACACTCTGATATCCTACAACTGTCACAAGCTGACAACCTCGCTTCTACAACGAATAACGCTTCAACACCAGGGGGTAAGAAAGTGAGAGTGCATGGTGCAAGCAATGTAAAGGGACAACAATAGGCTCATAAACCAACTCCAGGCACCAGACCCAATTCACACAAACAATCATAAATCGACTGGGTTGTATTTGAACTGCAGGTAACAGGTTGTACCAACATAAAATTAGAATTTTTAATCTTGAAGAAATGAATTAAATAAATTGAATAATTAAATAAAATTGTAAATAAATAACTTAGAATTTCATAATCATTTTGAATTGTAAATAATTAAATTAGGAAAAGGCAGTAAATTAGGTGTTTTGAAATTACGTTGTTTTATTTCCCATTCTCAACAAAATCTCTGCGACCCCATCTTTACGAACCACTGGGTGCTACAAGACGACACACACAACAAAAAAGGGTCCTACCAAGAAAAAGGGGGAGGGAAAATTCTAGAGATCACCAGGCCAGGGGGGTTGGAGGAAATGAAAAAAAAACATTTCCTCACAACCAGTAGTCGATGATCATACCGACATAATAACAACAATCAGGAAACAAGTCAAGTATGACCGATTATAACTTAGGACTAGCATTAACATGACGATTCCGCGATTTACTTGCTCGTGTAACTACTAACTACGTTTGATCGACTTCGAACAAATCGATTATTAAATCATTTTCCAGAAATGAAAACGCGCTACGACCAAGCAACGCAAGTCGACTTCCCAGTGGTACCGAAAAGCCTCCACAAACGCCTGAGACGCCACCACACTTCGTCGGATCTACTGCACCTGCAGACCCCGAATCGACTCAGCGGTGCCAGTAGTTGGGTACGATACATCTCATCGTAACTATTTTTTCTTAAAATAATTCTTCTTTTTATTTTCTAGAGTCACATCAGGACGGTCGAGATGCTTCGACCGAGATCGTTACAGCCAGACAGCTTCAAGAGCCGCATCAACATGGAACAATCGTTCTCAAGACTAACGGTACCGATCAGTGAGGTATCGATATCCCGAGAACGCTCACCGCCATTTTCTTGCAACTCCAGCAACGCTTCCACTCCGCCAAATGGGTTCCGGTTTTATCCACCAATCAAGGTTTGTTTTTTTTCTCCTCCTGACCAATCACTCTTGGTGTTGATTATTCGTACATTACAGCCGAAATTGGTGTTGAACGATGAAGAGTCTTCTGCCAGTTCTTGTAGATGCTGCTGTCGATGTTACCAGGAACCCGAGCATCCGAAGAAGTCTTTCTATAGGAATTCCGAGGAGGAGCTCTCCTGGAGACGTCTTCACATGTCCAGGGCCAAGTTGAAGGCAACATCGACCACTTCTGAGTTGTTATCCGGTTTCGCGATGGTCGCTATGGTAATTTTGGCGATTATAACCAGAAAAAAGGAATCGGGCTTAATCGATTTATAAACTTTCAGGTGGAGTTGCAAATCAACGAGCCGACAGAAGTGCCGGAATGGTTGTTCGTGATGTTCGCCGTCTGCACGACGGTTCTGGTGTCCGTTCACATTTTCGCCCTCATGATCTCAACGTACATCCTACCGAACATCGACGCAATCGCCAAGCTGGACATCTGCGAGATGGTCTCGGAGAGCCCCCACGAAAGGATGAAGGGCTACATCGAAATCGCCTGGGCTTTCTCCACGGTCCTAGGTGAGATGTCCCCGTCCGAACGCTCGCACCGATCATAACGTCTCTCCTCGCTTTTCCAGGCTTGTTCCTGTTCCTGGTCGAGGTGGCGATCCTCTGCTGGGTCAAGTTCTGGGACACGTCGTTCCCGGCCGCGATCGGAGCGACCACGATCGTCATACCGGTGCTGATCATCCTGGTGATGTTCGCCGTCCACTTTTACCACTCCCTGGTGGTCTTCAGGGTCGACTCGTCCCAGCACGACATCGACAAACTGGAGGAGATGAAAAAACAACTCGACAAAGTCACCGCCACGAGCCCCTTGTGATCGGCGCGAAGCGACGACGGTCGATGGCATCCGGTTGAACGAACGTTCGCTTTATAAATGTATTTTTAATTAAACCATCGATCGACTTGAACTGACTGCTGGGACTATCGACACTGACAGCTGATCCGCCAGTCAGATTTTCTGTCATATGTCATTGATTATAATCAGAAATTGACAGGTCACGTTAAAAAAACGACAGTAGTGACACTGACAGCTGTCACTTATCAATGTCAAAGTGGTTTATTGATAATTGGATTTGATCTCATCTGACGATGAAATAATTTGACATTTTTAACATTGACAGATCTTACAAGGCAACAGGTGTCATTTTCTCATTCATATCTCGTTCATTAGCGACTGAACAGTAATGATAGTGGTGACAGCTGACGCTCTTGACATTGACAGCTGACAGAAGTGACAGGATGAGAGTCTGTGATAGAAATTTGATGGATATGTAATTAGAACATTGTTAAATAAATTAAATAAATAAACGATTTCTTCTTAAAAATTTATTAAAATAATTAACAAGTGTGATAAATTTAACGTTCCGTTAACGTTGACTGGTTAACAAGGTTAATAAAAAGAAAACTATCAATTAAATTGGCTTAAAACAAAATCCTGCTCCTGCTAGGTCGAATCGGTAGCTGTCTCTTCTGAAGATTAATGATCTCCCGCCTCAACCGTTCCTCCTCCTTCTTGGTCTTCTCCAGTTCCTCATCCAACCGCTTCAGTTTAAAATTCTCCTGCTGTTTCTTCTTCGCGTTCTTAATCCGAACGTCCTCGTCCAAGCTCTTCTTCCACTCCGACCGTCTTCTCTCCTCCGATCGTCGCACCTCCTCCAGTTCCCGCCCGTACTCCTCCGCTCTCCGCACCATCTCCTCCCTCTCTCTGATCAGCTCGCTTTGCTCGTCCTGCGCCCTCTTGATGTTCTCATCGATCTGAGTCTTGATCGCGTCGAAGACGTCCTTGATGAGCCGCTTCCGCGACACCTCCTCCTGTTTCCAGACCTCGTTCTGCCGCTCGAAGACCGCCCTCGCCTCCGAATCGAAGACCAGCCCGAGGTGTTTCTGTCTCGCTTGCTCGAGGTCCTGCTGCTCTCTTATGATCTTCATGAACTCGTTCATTGCGTTCTTGACGTCCACTTTCTTCTGCTCGTTTTCGATTTCCTCCACCAGATGCATCTCTTTCAAGGTCTTGATCAGCTCCTGTTCTTCCTTCAAGTTTTCTTCGACCGCTTTCAGTTTCTCCTTCAACTTCAACTTGTGCTGTTTCAAGTTGTAGAGGGCGCATTCTCGTTCCGCTTGTCTTCTCTGGTTCTCGATGAACGACTCTTCGAGTCCTCTCAGTTTCGCTTGTTTGCATCGCTCTTCGTATTCTTTCTTCTTCAACTTCTCAGTTTCTTCTTGCTTCTGGTGCATTTCTTTGATCTGTCTCTCCAGATCGGTCCTCAGCTTCTCGTTCTTCTCCTGCAGCTCTTTCTTCAGTTGTTCGTCTCTCTCCTTGTCTCTCTTGACCTGTTCTTCGCGTTCCCGCAAGATTCTCCTGCATTCCTCCTCTTCCTTTTCCTTGTTCATCCGTTTCTCGATTTGCTGGTCGAGCCAGGACAGTTTCAGGTCTCTGGTTCTGTACTTTCGCTCGTAATCCCTGAGGATCGGGTTGTTGATGCGCCATTTGTGGTAGAGACCGATTTCCGCTTCGTGTCTCCTGCGGTCTTCTTCTTCGAGCTTGAGGCCTTGAAAAAAGAAAACAAGTGTTAAGGTTTCTTCGTTTTCTGTGGACTATCCGTCACGGGTGCAGTTACGTGCGATGAAATAGCGCGCCGGTGCCTCATTTTGGGATCAAGTCCTCGAAAATGCAGATCGTATCTAATCTTCAAGGTTCCACGCAATCACTATCGTCTTATCTGCGCGGGTTTTCCGGATTTTTTTTTTTATCTTTAGAACAGATCGCGACACGATACGGTCGGCTTTCCCCTCAACTGGCGGTGAGTTAAATTAAATGCAAAATCGACTCACCCAAATTAATGTCCTGGAGGAGTTCCGTGGGAATATCTTCGACTTTGTCTCTCGGCCCGCTCTTCACGTAATGGTTCTTCATCACCGTCACCTCGACGCTGTAAGCTTTATCCTCCTCTTCCAGAAGTTTCCTCAGTTTGTCCCGACGTTCTACCAGTTTCTCTTCCTTATCTTTCTGCAGCTTCAATTTCTCCACGAGCTTATTGTTCGAATCGTAATACCTGAAAATATGCAAATAAAGGAGCACATAGACGTCGGGTTTAAATTCAAAATAGGGGATAAAGCTTCCATACAAGTTTTTGTTAGAAATACCATTAATAAAGGATTCCATAGACTATACATTTATTTGAGGGGTAAATTTGAATCACAAAATGATTGAAAAGTATTATTTAAAGCTTTAAATAGAATGTTATGGTCAAATATTTGACATAAATGAAGACATAGAAAAGATGGAAAAATAAACCTGACCTGATGTTCTAAAGCTTTCCACGCACGTTATAAAACCCGTTAAATACAAAAGAGTAGTCCCAACATTAATCCTAAAGCTCCCCATACAACAGGCTGAGTCATGATATATTCTATAGCTTTCCATACACAATCAACACTATACAAATATATATACGCTGCTGAAGCTGAAGAGAGAAAAATACTTTATAAAGCTCTGCATACACGTCATTTTAAATAAGAGACATCTGACCTGGCGAAATAAAGAAAGCCACAGACGGTTACATTTTCAAGGGTGAAAAAATTACAAAGAAAGTCATAAAGCTCTCCATACACGTTATGTTAAATAAAAGGAATCGGACCTGACGGAATAAAAGTAGCCACTGTGTGAGAAAAACTATTTATAAAGCTCCCCATACACGTTATATCATACCTGACCTGGCGAAATAAAGAAAGCCACCAACAGTAGGTAAGGTTTTCCAAGCGAAATCTCCAGCTGTATCAAAAAATATTATAAAGCTTTCTTACACGTCGTATTAATGATTAGAAGCACTTGAAGATAGTTATAAAGTAAAAGTAAACAACACACGATCAGACTTCCGAAAAATAATACACTGCTGAAGAGAGAAAAATTAGTTATAAAGCTGCCCATACACGTTATATCATACCTGACCTGGCGAAATAAAGGAATCCATAGACGGTAAGGTTTTCCAAGCGAAATCTCAAGCTTTAGCAAAAAATATTATAAAGCTTTCTTACACGTAGTACTAATGACTAGACGCACTTGCAGATGGCTATAAAGTCAGCAACACACGATCAGTCTTCCGAAAAATAATACACTATTGAAGAGAGAAAAACTAGTTATAAAGCTCTCCATACACGGTATATCATACCTGACCTGGCGAAATAAAGGTAGCCACCGACAGTAGGTAAGGTTTTTCAAGCGAAATCTCCAGCTGTATCAAAAAATATTATAAAGCTTTCTTACACGTCTTACTAATGACTAGACGCACTTGCAGATGGCTATATAGTAAGCAATACACGATCAGACTTCCGAAAAAATTATACACTGCTGAAGAGACAAAAAATAGTTATAAAGCTCTCCATACACGTTATATCATACCTGACCTGGCGAAATAAAGGAAGTCATAGACGGTAAGGTTTTCCAAGCGAAATATCAAGCTTTAGCAAACAATATTATAAAGCTTTCTTACACGTCGTACTAATGACTAGACGCACTTGAAGATAGCTATAAAGTCAACAACACACGATCAGTCTTCCGAAAAAAATACACTGTTGAAGAGAGAAAAACTAGTTATAAAGCTCCCCGTACACGTTATACCATACCTGACCTGGCGAAATAAAGGAAGCCACCGAGTAGGTAAGGTTTTTCAAGCGAAATCTCCAGCTGTATCAAAAAATATTATAAAGCTTTCTTACACGTCGTATTAATGATTAGAAGCACTTGAAGATAGTTATAAAGTAAAAGTAAACAACACACGATCAGACTTCCGAAAAATAATACACTGCTGAAGAGAGAAAAATTAGTTATAAAGCTGCCCATACACGTTATATCATACCTGACCTGGCGAAATAAAGGAAGCCACCGACAGTAGGTAAGGTTTTTCAAACGAAATCTCCTGTTGTAGCAAAAAAATATTGTAAAGCTTTCTTACACGTCGTATAAATGATTAGAAGCACTGGAAGATAGTTATAAAGTAAGTAATACACGATCAGACTTCCAAAAAATAATATACTGCTGAAGAGAGTAAACCTAGTTATAAAGCTCCCCATACACGTTAAATTATACCATAAAGAGACCTCTGAATGTGTAAAATAAAGCCGACCATAGACGATGAGGTTTTTTAACATTAATGTTCGTGTCGTCAGAAAGAAAAAAAACTCTCCCTACTGAAGATGGGATATAAAATCATGAAACAAACGTCTGGGCTAAAAGACAAAAACGCCTTTTATAAAGCTTCCCATACACGTCAAACTTCAAAAGTGACGCACGATTCAAACAATCTCACCTGGGCGACGTCCATTCGTCGTGCTTCGCGTTGTTCTTCTCCCAAAGCTTGTAGTACTTCTCCTGTCCGCCCCACGTCTCCATGTGCTTCATCTCCTTTTCCCTTTTTCTGATAATCTCGTTCTCGACATCGACTCGATGCCTCGAACGACTGCTGCTGCGGCTGCTCGCCAGCGTCCGCGACGTTTGCGGCATCGCTTCTACTGAAAAGAAGAAAATTTGCAATTTTTTCGGAAATTTAAAATCTTCAAAAATGTAGTCTTATTTCTATTCTAAGCAAGACTGGCCTATGTGAAGTAAAAAATCTCTCGTTATTGGAAATCAAAAGGGGGTTCCCTAGAAATTGCGTCAAATTATGAGCGCACGATCAAGGCCCGTCTATACACTGCCTGATTCATGAGAGTGACCTGAAACGTGTGGTTTTCTAGTTCGCTTACTGTAACGTTTGTAAGACTGGCCTGGGTACAGTGATACGTATTTTTCGCCTTAATAATAATTGTTGATCATAAAAAACACCGGATGGTATGAGTGTACCTACGTTACAGATAAGAAATAGTTATTAGCCGATGTCCTGTCGCCTCACATGAGTGATTATGAAAAAATAATTTGAAATAATTATTTGTCACATTAGGGAGCAATTTCGCGAGTACATTAAACATAAATGGCGCGAAAATGACGCAACACCTAATCGAGCCGAAAGTAATTTTCCATAATTTCAGGCAGCATCGTTTATCTTTTAATTTTAAGCGAAAAAATTCGACAATGACGAGCTAGTGTATCTCTTGCGGGGATTTACTTACAGATGGTTGTTGCGTTGTTGATTCTGTATCTTGGACCTGTTTACGTTGACTAAAAGTGACTACCGTTACTTCCGATTATCAATTCAAATGAGGCTGAATCGAAAGGGGATTCCTGATGATTTAAACATGTTTTATTACCATAACAAGTCATTCTAAAGTCTCGTTCACATTACTCAATAATAATTATTGATACCTTTTATTTTCGTCATAAGTACTAAAGTCTCATTTACATTACACGTTAAGATTTGTTCAACAATTAATCCGAACGTCCTTGATTCCCTTGAAAATAAAATAAATCCTTCTTTTGCAAGGATGAGATTTTACGGGCAATTTTCTTGTTGGTAATAGTGAAGACGGGCCTTAATATTTTATATACTTTTTTTTTAAACAGGCCAGCATCTTATATTCTAATAAAAAAAAATTCAAAAATAATGTTTTTGTGACGGCATAAATAAAGCAACGCCCGTCTTGAAAGTGCAAAAAAGACGCAGGGATAATAAAAAATTCAATAAATAAGATTCGGCTGTAACGAATTAATACTTCGCAATATGCGAACGTTCGTTACTATAAAGTTAACTGTTTTTCGATCAATTTTTCTACAAGCGTCAAATAAAAATAAAAATAAAACATAGCTCATTCTTCTACTCACTAAAAATATTACAAGTTCCTAGAATGTTTCGAATCTTAAAAACCACCATCAAAGCTCAAAAGTTTCGAACACCGCTTTAGATTTTCATTATTTTTTCACATTACTGAAAGACAAAAATGCGTGTATTTATTGCGTTTTTGAAGGTCGCAGGGTATGAATAGCTTTCCGGGAAAGACAAAAAATTTGATACTTACGACAGATGACAGTTTATTGACTTGACATTCACTTCCAAAATTTTTTAAATTTTTGGAATGACATTTTTACAGCATTTGCGACTGAATGTTTATGTTTTTATTTTTAGGGGCCAAGAAGTTTTTCCAGGGTGTGAACAAAAATTTGACATTGGTGACGAGTGACAGGAGGTGTCAAATGCCACTGTTATAAGAGCGCGAATTATGAAACAAAAGTGGTTTTGTGGGGCAATTTTGATTATATCAGATTCTAAATTTTTTTTCAGACATTTCGATTGCCTGTCATTTGTCACTGTGTCAAACGTCAAACGTGATATTTACGTCACAACAAAGACTGTCCATACTTCTAGTCTCTCGGATAAATTATTAAAGCTATCCATACACTATCGAATTTGACTAGGATCTTTTTGAATTGTTTTTGACGTTCTAGACTTTCCAAATTCCAGACTGATTTTGAATCTTCCAAAGTATACAATACACACTCGAATTTTGTGTATTTTCAGAATTTTTATTTACTTCTATTGTTTTTATAAAATAGGAATTCCGAACCAGCACCAATTCAAGAAAATTTATACAAATACTGTCCTCTCCATAGACTACCAGATTAGTTTCAACTTTCTCAGAGTATAGAGCTTCAAATACACTTAAACCGTCCATGCACTATCGGATTCCTTTTGAGTTATTTAAAGTTAACCATTCACAATCGGTTTGACTCGATTTTTGTATCTTTTTTTGCTTTTCACTGGGTATCTGAATTATTTATATGTACACGGTGTTTGGAAATATCTTGAATTACGAACGGAGAAAAAATTGCGGGGCTTTTAATCCACACAAAGAGACCATACACTATCAGATTTGTTTTGAATAAAGTAGTACATACATGCACCATTGTAGTTAACTCAGCTTTCGTGCATTATTTACGAAAAGAATTAATACCAAAAAATTTTAAAAAAAAGGTAAAAGCTCCATACACTCACAGTTTAATTTCCATTCTCTCAGACTAGGGCCATTGCACTTAATGTACTCCATGGACTATCGGATTATATTGAATTTTAGTAAACTTTTTCGCGTTTTTCGATGAAAATGTGATTTTTTTTATTAAGGATGTTGAAAAAAATCTTGAAAAATTAAATGAAGTAAAATACGGGAATTTTTTTGTAAAAACCCCATTCAGCAATTCTCCATTCACTACCAGTTCTGTTTCTGTAGCCTCACAGATGAATTAAAGTGATCCATACACTATAGAATTTGACTCGTATTTTTGTGAATTGCTTGTTTTTCAACGAAAGTATGTATAATTATTTACTTATTATACAGGATGTCCTTAAAATATTTGAAAAAATAATTGACGATATTACTTTGAGCTTTTTTTTTAATTGATTGCTGCTGCAATTCTCCATACACTACCGCTTCAGTTTATAGGCTCTCAGGTCAGTTAAAAAAGCTATCCACGCAGTATCGAATTTGATCTGATTTTTTTATTTTTTTTTCATTAAAAAAATTAATTATTTATACAGGGTGGTGTTAGAAAAATCTTTAAATAAATTGAGGAAAAATACTTTGCGACACTTTTTTTGAATAATTGATACAGTGACTCTCCATACACTACCAGTTCAGTTTCTAGTATAAATAAAGCGATCCATACACTGTCGATTTTGACTCGAATTTTATGAATTTTGAGTTTTTCTATGGAAATGTGAATGCCAATCGTGTAGTATCGAATTTGATCCGGTTTTCATACATTTTTTGTTTTTTTTTTCATTAAAAATATGAATAATTTTTACCTACAGGGTTCGAAAAATCTTTAAATAGGCTGAATAAATAAATTTGCAACACTTTTTTTTTAAACTGATAGAGTGACTCTCCCTACTCTACCAGATCAGTTTCTAGTATAAATAAAGCGTCCATACACTGTGGATATTGACTCGAGTTTTATGAATTTGTGTATTTTCTATGGAAATGTGAATTTATTTATATTTGTCGTTTAAAAAGTCTTGAAAAGGTGAAGAGGAGGAGGAATAAGTGAGATGATTTTTTTTATCGATGTACTAGCTCCATTATGCAATCGAGTTTTCCTCTGATTTTTGGGAATTGTTTGCTTTTCTCAATAAAATATTCTTAAAAATTAATATCTGGGAAAACTTATAGTAACCAATTTTAGCCACAAAAATATAAATATGTCCATACACTATTGTTATGCCTCCAAAGTAAATCTTTCACGATTATTACATTTTTTGAGAATTTTTTTACCACTAGAACTAGAATTGATAAAAATTCGAGTTCCAGTTCAACCTCTGTAGACGAGCCTTGATCGCGATCACGCATCAAGTAATCGAGCGCAAGGCGATTAAAGTACAGGGGGAAATACAACTCGTTTAATTCATTATAAATTTTACAATAATTTCATTCAAATAGTACACAATAATTATTTTGATTATTAATTTATTAACAATAACATAGACTCATAGTGGTAGTGGTAGTGGTAGTGGTCCGTTGAGTAACGATTTCTTAGGAAATGATTGCGGTCGCTTTACGCTGCAATTTTCAATAATAAAAGATGGTTTTTACATCATTGACCAAACTACTCGAATTATTTTTTTAATTAAGCGAGAAAAATATTATTGCTATTTGCAAAACAATCATCATTGTTTGTTTGTTTACAAGAAATTCTCAAGTATCTTTGATCTTAATATCAATCACTAAAATCGCTTATATCAATAATAATAATAATAATAAAATTAATTGAAATAATGACCCCAGACACGTCGTCAATCATAATTATTTATTACAATTCATATTCTTATACATTCTAAACGAAGGTGGGGAGACATTCTTTATTATATACATACATATATGTATCTGCATAAATGTTAGATAATAATCATTTTGATCGAATCCGTTCGTTTTCAATCAACACATTAAATGCAAAAATGATCGAGTTATTGATTTAATAATAAATCTACAAAAATGGGAAATCATTCCGAACGTAATCTCGACGATTTAAATCATTTGGATGAGACTCTCAAATTTTTATCAGTGATCAATAATAGCAACAATAATATTATCAGTGGTAATTTTCGGGTGAAATATATAAGCGCTACGAGTCAGCTTATCGTCTACATATTTACTGGTTGTTTACCTGAAGTGTGGAGGTACGCTTATAAAACAGTGTTGGTGCTGGTGCTGGTGCTGCCAGTAATTTCTAAAATAATTTATTCAAACTGGAATAGTGAACTATGTCGCCCAGAAGTGATGCAGTGGCTTTCGTGATCTTTACTTCTCTAATAATGGCAGTTTCAGGTGAGAAAAATTCTTCTCGTATTTTTATTTTTTTTTAATTAATACATTTAGATATATTACGCAAATATAATCTTATAAAATCTGATAGTGTAAAGTTGGCTTTAATTATTAAATTCAAACATTATTAATTAATGATTTGAAAATGAATCCAGTAGTGTATGAAGGGCTTTATTTAGAAGAAATCGTATTTACAGTCTAAAAGACTGAACATGAAACCGGAGTGTATGGAGACATTTACATTTTTATTGAAAATAAATAAATTTAGTTATTTTAAAATCAATTTAGAAATTTTCAAATACCCTCTATAATAAATAAATAGTATTGTAACAGAAAAATGCAAAACATTCATTAATATCCCAGTCAACTTTGATAGTAGGTACATGGATTGCTTTTACTGATCTGAGAGACTAAAGGTCGTGAATGAAAAAATATGACACCGATTTTTCCAAAAAAGTCCAATTTTATTTCGTCGATTAATTTTTGTAGATTTTTTTTTGA
This sequence comes from Malachius bipustulatus, assembly GCA_910589415.1. Lineage (NCBI taxonomy): Eukaryota > Metazoa > Arthropoda > Insecta > Coleoptera > Melyridae > Malachius > Malachius bipustulatus. Next base: position 36,603,964 of record OU342638.1, on the reverse strand, counting down.
GTAAGTATTGTTTTTAAATAAATTCAAATTTCCATAAGTAGTAGATCACAAAAATTAATAAAATTCGAGTCAAACTCGACAGTGTATGGATAGCTTTAATTATAATAGAAACTGATCTGGTAGTTTATGGAGAGTCGTTGTATCAATTTTTTCAAAAAAAGTGTCTCAAAGTATTTTTATTCAATTTATTTAAAGAAATTCATTAATTAATACCGCATCAAATTTAATTCTGCATGATTGAAGTTCACATTTCCATATAAAAATTCAAAAATTCATCAAAATCGAATCAAAATCGATAGTGTATGAATCGCTTTAATCATAATAGAAGCTGATCTGGTAGTTTATGAAGTCATTATAAAAATTTTTGAAAAAAAAAATGGTTGCAAATTATTTTTCTTCAATTTATTTAAAGATTTTTCGAACACCTGTATGAATAATTCATATTTTTAATGAAAATTAGCAAAAATTCACAAAAACCGGATCAAATTCGATACTACACGATTGACATTTACATTTCCATAGAAAAACTCAAAATTCATAAAATTCGAGTAAAAATCGACAGTGTATGGATCGCTTTAATTATAATAGAAACTGATCTGGTAGTTTATGGAGAGTCATTGTATCAATTTAAAAAAAAAGTGTTGCAAAGTATTTTTCTTCAATTTATTTAAACATTTTTCGAACGCCCTGTATAAATAATTAATTTTTTTTTATGAAAAAGAGGCAACAAATTCATAAAAACCGGATCAAATTCGATACTACACGGTTGACATTCACATTTCCATAGCAGAACACAAAAATTCATAAAATTCCAGTCAAAATCGACAGTGTATGGATGGCTTTAATTATAATAGAAATTGATCTGGTAGTTTATGGAGAGTCGTTGTATCAATTTTTTTCAAAAAAGTGTCGCAAAGTATTTTTATTCAATTTATTTGAAAATTTTCCGAACACCCTGTATAAATAATTCATATTTTTGATAAAAAAAGCAAAAAAATTCATAACCGGATCAAATTCGATACTGCACGGTTGACATTCACATTTCCAATATTTCCATAGCAAACAAAAAAAAATCATAAAATTCGAGTCAAAATCGATAGTGTGTGGATCGCTTTATTTATATTAGAGACTGCTCTGGTAGCGTATGGAGAGCCATTGTATCAATTTTCTAATAAAGTGTCGCAAAATTATTTTTCTTCAATTATTTTTCAATAACCTGAGGATCTATAAACGGAACTGGTAGTGTATGGAAACACAGTATCAATTTTTCCATAAAAATAGTCCAAAGTAGTTTCTTCAATTATTTTTTCAAATATTTTAAGGACACGCTGTACAAATAAATAATTCACACTTTCATTGAAAAACTAGCAATTAAATACGAGTCAAATTCGATAGTGTATGGATCACTTTAATTCATCTTAGAGGCTCCAGAAACAGAACTGGCAGTGGATGAAGAATTGCTGAATGGGATTTTACAAAGAAATTCCCTTAATTCCTTTTCTTCATTTAATTTTTCAAGATTTTTTCAACATTCTTAATAAAAAAATCACATTTACATCGAAAAACGCAAAAAAAGTTCACTAAAATCCAAGTCAAATTCGATAGTCCATGGATGACTTTAAGTGAAATAGTCCTAGTCTGAGAGATTTGAAATTAAACTGAGAGTGTATGGAGAGCTTTTATTTTTTTTTTATTTTTTGGTATTTTCGTAAAATAATTTTTCAATTTATTTATCCCGTTTTCAAATTACAACCAGTATACAATAATATACCTACTTACATAATTCACATTTCGATTGAATTAAAATCGACTGAAAATGCACGAAAGCTGAATTGAATCCAAAAGTGCGTGTATTACTTTATTCAAAATAAATCTGATAGTGTATGGTCTCTTTGTGAAGATTAAACCTGGTAGTCTATGGAGAGCATTTGTATCCATTTGAGGGAAAATGTCAAAATGTTCCAAAATAAATTTAAAAAAACATTTAAATAATAAAAAAGGAAAACCTGAATTAAAACAGATAGTGTATGGGTTACTTTAGTTAGAATATTTAAACGTATCTACTAGTGGAGATTTACAAATAACATTTTGATAAAAATGATGGAAATAACATAACAACTTGAAAAAAAATACAAAATCCGAGTTAAATCCGATAGTGTATGCATTACTTATTTAGAAGATTCAAAACCGATCTGGCAACGTCATTAAAGTGAGCCATTTTTTCAAAAACAAAAAAATCAAAAAACATGTTAGGATAAATCCGGCAGTGTAGGGACGCCTTTACGCACCTTAAATCAAAGCTGGAGCTGTCAATTTCACGACACACGTTAAAAAAACACCCTGTATGAAAATTTGAGAATAAAATTTACTCGTTAAAGTACCACAATCGAAATTTCGGACGTGACTTAGCTAGTGCAGTCTTTAGATCACTGTAAAATGTAAACGAGTCCGACAATGTATGGTTAACTGTTGTTAACCATACAGTAACCATACAGTAACTGTTGTAATTACTGTTGAAATCAAATCTGGTAGTCCATGATATTAATACATACATATACCAACAGGCTCCCCCTTACAACTGATCACCAGGGAAGAATGGCACGCCCGTCCCCCCAAATCGATCGAACCGATGCCCATCATGCCAGTGCCGTACGTCATAATCCACCACAGCTACATCCCCCCGGCTTGCTCCGACCTAGATGGCTGCTGCGAAGCCATGAGGGAGATGCAGATCATGCACCAAGACCAGAGAGGCTGGGTGGACATCGGGTACAGCTTCGGCGCCGGCGGCGACGGCCGGGCGTACGTCGGAAGAGGCTGGGACAGGGTCGGCGCCCACGCGCCCACCTACAACAACCGCAGCATCGGGATCTGCGTCATCGGAGACTGGAGAGGTAAGTTGGGTCGTGTGTGGGTAACTTTAATTTTTAATACATATTATTCACCGTTACAGTAAACCTGCCACCGGAGCAACAATTGACGGCCGTCAAGGAACTGATCGCACTGGGGCTCTCTTTGGGGAAGATCGCCCCCGATTACCGATTGGTGACGCACAGGCAGGTCCGCGCGGGTACCGAATGTCCCGGTGACAGGCTCTTCAACGAGGTGACAACGTGGCCGCACTTCTACGACGGCCCCCTGGAGAGATGGTTCCCGGACGATCTGGTCAAGAGTGCGGGTCAAGTTCCCGGTGTGAATAAAGAGGGTGGGAACGAAGTGGACGACGGGGGGCATAACGATGGGGACGTTAAGAGAGCATGACTAGTCGTGATGGTGGTTTCGGTGATTTTGGGGGTAGTTTTATTGTGACAATGGACACTTTTTTGACTTTATTTACTATTATAATAATTTATAGTTTAATGTTAGTAAATTTTATTACGATTTGCGCAGTTTCATTGATACCTGAATGAAAAATATGAGTAAAAATGAACACCCTCTACAATCTACATACTTGAAAATTAACAGAATGATGATAGGTAAGTCGTAATAGTGGTAGGTAATAGTAGTAAGAGGTCGCTGCAGTCATAAAAATATTTCAACATACTGATAGTAGTGATAGTGTATGGAAAGCTTAATGGCAAGTCTCAATGCTACCTGAAACTTGTAATAATTGAGTTCGATAGTTTCAAGGTAACTTTGCAGGTCTTTATCAAGTCCAATAGTACATGAACAGCTTAAAGATCAATTTTTCAGAGTATACAGGAAACTATTACTTCAAACAAATATTATTGTGTGCGGTTAGCTTTACTGGAATCTTTACTGGAGACTTGGAAGAGAAGGCTATAAAGTTAATTGTCAGTTTTACAAAATCTTGAGCAAGTTTAACAGTATATGGACAGCTTAAGCGCAAATAAAAAAAGACCTGAATGTATGGGCAGCTTTATAGAAATGATTTAGAAGTAGTAGTGCGTGGGGAGCTTTAAATGTCGCTATGAGCGATAGAAAAATGTTTCAAACGATTTTAATCGTATATGGATAGCTTTACAGCAACTCGCAAAGTGTGGCTAAGTTCAACAGCGTCTAGGCAGATTTGAAAGATCTTGAACAAGTTCAATAGTACATGGGCAGCTTAAATATTGAATTAAAAAAACGCAAGTGTGTGGCGAGCTTTAAATTCCGCTGCAGAGTATAATAAAGAAACGAATATATCAGACTTGAGCAAGTTTAATAGTGTATGGACAGCTTAAGCGTAAATAAATAAAAAAAAGATCTGAATGTATAGGGCAAACTTTTTATAGAAACGGATAAAAAATAACGTGTGATATTCGTGAGACGTAAAGCTTGTAGGTAAGTTCGACAGTGTCTAAGAAGATTTGTAACACCTTGAAGAAGTTCAATAGTGTATGGACAGCTTAAAGACCGAAAAATAAAATGCAAGTGTGCGGGGAGCTGTAAATTCCGCTGCGGAGTAACATAAAAATGTTTCTAATGACTCTGATCGTGTATGGATAGCTTTACTGTCGCTATACGTGAGACGTAAAACTTGTAGGTAAGTTCGACAGTGTCTAAGAAGATTTGTAACACTTTGAATAAGTTCAATAGTGTATGGACAGCTTAAAGACCAAAAAATAAAATGCAAGTGTGAGGGAAGCTTTAAATTCCGCTGCGGAGTAACATAAAAATGTTTCTAATGACTCTGATGGCGTATGGATAGCTTTACTGTCGCTATTCGTGAGACGTAAAACTTGTAGGTAAGTTCAACAGTGTCTAAGAAGATTTGTAACACCTTGAAGAAGTTCAATAGTGTATGGACAGCTTAAACACCGAAAAATAAAATGCAAGTGTGAGGGGAGCTTTAAATTCCGCTGCGGAGTAACATAAAAATGTTTCTAATGACTCTGATCGTGTATGGATAGCTTTACTGTCGCTATACGTGAGACGTAAAACTTGTAGGTAAGTTCGACAGTGTCTAAGAAGATTTGTAACACCTTGAAGAAGTTCAATAGTGTATGGACAGCTTAAAGACCGAAAAATAAAATGCAAGTGTGAGGGGAGCTTTAAATTCCGCTTCAGAGTACCATAAAAATGTTTTTAACGACTCTGATCGTTTATGGATAGCTTTACTGTCGCTATTCGTGAGACGTAAAACTTGTAGGTAAGTTCGACAGTGTCTAAGAAGATTTGTAACACCTTGAAGAAGTTCAATAGTGTATGGACAGCTTAAAGACCGAAAAATAAAATGCAAGTGTGAGGGGAGCTTTAAATTCCGCTGCGGAGTAACATAAAAATGTTTCTAACGACTCTGATCGTTTATGGATAGCTTTACTGTCGCTATTCGTGACGTAAAACTTGTAGGTAAGTTCAATCAGTGTTTAAGCAGATTTTTAAGATCTTGAACAAGTTCAATAGTGCGTGGACAGCTTAAACGAAAATTTGATCAGCGTTCGGTGCCTAGCCGGTGGCCGTTTTCCTACCTACGCCATCGGGAAACTAATAATAAAAACTCAAATTTTCACCCCAGTAAATAGTGAAAGTTTTCTTCAATCTCACATATACAGGCGTCCCAAATGTCAATAATTTTCTTATTGTTGACTATAATTTCCACTAATAAATCGAAATGGATCCGGAAGCGTATGGCCGCTTTAAACGTCCTCGCGGATTATTGAAAAAATTACATTTCAAACTGAAAAATGGCATCACATCTCAGTAAAGCTCAGCAGCGCTAGCACCAGCTGTGCACAGCACGTAACTTGACAGAGTGTGGCAATTGCGAATCAATATTTATAAACCAGCGATCGTAAAATACGACTTTACGCCCGTTCCATTCCATAGACGAACCGTTTTTCTTTGAAGATATTTCGTTCCGATCAGTAATAACGAATTAAAGAAAAAAATGCCACCGGCCGATCGAAATAGATCCATCTCTCGTGAAACGAGAACTGGACGGCTCGTTTCCATTTTCCGACCAATAAACGCGAATCCGAGGCGAAAGAATTCCCGTCTAGCAGTCAGTTATTCACATCGTCACAGCGCTAGCGCTTCTGGTACTGAAAATAACTCGGCAGCTATTTCCCAAGTTAGATTCGGCTTGAAAAACGACCAAAACCACCGAAATTCCGTCGACGGTCTCCTCTACTGGCAGAGTAACGCGAAAATCAGGTGACGACAATCTCCGGAGTGAAAGCACCGCAAAACGCTCCCGAAATCTCGCAAAAATCCAATTGATCGTCTTTCTTTATTATTGATGTGCAGTTTTCCGGGATAAAAATAACGCGCAAAGTGGAAGAACGGTGACTGTTTGACCACTCGCCTCTTCTTGACCCCCTGGTAAGTTCTAGAATCTAGAAGATGAACGCTAATAACACCCGAAACGTTTATAAGAAAACAATCGCTTCGTTCACTTGCCGAATAAATGACGCGTCATTAACGATAGACGACGAGACATGGACACTTCATACGTTTGATCGAGTGCCTCGGGGTCACATCTAGAAACGCAGATTTTTTTCAAACCCAACCCAGTGGTTGGGGTCATTTATTTTACTAAACAAGATGGAGTACCACAGGAATAATCTCAGAACCAAATTTCTTTCGCATCTTAGAAACTGGTTAATTGCGTTACAACCGATCTCTCGTTATAAATGAATATTTTCATCCATAGTTTGTATTTGTTCGTTATAACCGGTGCTAGTGATAGTGTTGCTACTTAATAAAATGAATAATTTCTGTGGTACTGGTAAGTACTAGTAATGCAGCTTACACAGCAGAATCCGGTCAATTTTATTTTAATGTCGCCCTAAACGCGAGAAAACTTTACCTTGCTCGTTTTAACCGGTTACAGTAGTAACCGAATTTCACTGTGTTCTCATTATAGCCGATTATAGCATTCCTTACAAGAGGAATGTAATTATGAACAACAATTCCTGGTCAGCCTATTTATTCTCTTCTTTAGTGTGATCGTTATAAAGGGTTGCAGTATTCGTTATAACCGGTTGTAGTATTCGCTAGGCTACAACCGAATTCTATTATAACTTTCTTATTCGCCGCTAGAACCAAATACTGTAACTTTTTTGTTCTCACAGTATAAGAGGAATTTTTTATCTCGTTATAATCGTTAATAGTATTCGTTAAAAGTGAATAATACTGAAAATAAAAAAAATCATGTATGTATTTTGGGCGAATATACCTTCGATCTTGGCGTTTTTTCCTAGAACGACGAGAACAAAAAAATGATAGGCTCTGAGATGATTCCTTATTAATTACTCTAGAAACACTAAAGGAGATAAAAGTTAATTTGCTCGTTATAACCGGTTATAGTGTTCTTCACAACCGAAATTGTGATCAGATGATTAGACAAATAGTGATTAAAATTGTGCCACTAATTAGTCTAACAAGAGACAAGTAATTTTTCTTCGTTAAAACAGAATTCTACAACAAATATTCGTTAAAAGAGAATTTTACAATAATTGGAAACAAATCCTTAGAATCGCGGTGGATTTTGTGAATCTTAGCGCATGTTCTTCTCATTCACCATCGAGACTCCGAAAAGCCTCACGTGAAATGCCTCGTTATAGCCGGTTATAGTTCGTTACAACCGAAACTGAAACTCCATTATACTCCTCCAATTTATTTATTAAATCTAACAAAAAATCTTTTCTAGTTGTTAGTGCTAACACTAGTTATCTTTGCTCGCTATAACCGGTCATTTTCGTTATACCCGAATTTTATCACAATTTCAAGTACCTATACCTACAATTTGATACTTATTTTAGAATTATGACTTTTTTTTATTTCTGAAAGAATTTTTTCTCATGAGATACTATTATAGAAAAAAATTAAAAAAAGCCTCTTGGGGCACCACTTTTTCGAAAAATTAAACATTATTGAAATATGACTGTTATGGGTATACGGGTCACTCTATTTGAATAATGTTTTCGAATTTTTATGAAGCCTAACAAGAGGTTAGTAGTCGTTGCTCGCTATAACCGGTTACTTTCGTTATACCCGAGTTCCATTACAATTTCAAGGATACAATTTGAATACTCTTATAATATTGGTCCTTTTTTGAATTCCTGGACGTATTTTTCTCATTCGATTTTATAAAAAAAATTAAAAAAAAGACAGCTAGTATAAGCCTATTGATTGGGACACTGGCATTCCTCACAACTCTTTTCGAAATAAAAAATTACAGAAATATGACTTTTGTGTGTGTTTCACTCTAATTCTCTAATGCATTAATTTTTCATAATTTTTTATAAGCTCAAACAGAGCTTAGTATTTTTTGCTCGCTATAACCGGTTACTATTTGATATACCCGAATTCTATCACAATTCAAAGGACACACTTACAGTCTTAGAATTTTGTGCCTTTTTTAAATTCTGAACATTTTTTTCTTATTCATTATTTTAGAAAATAATAATAAAAAAAAAACTGATAAGCCTCTTGCGGCGCTGCCACTCCGCACAAATCTTTTCGATAGAAAAAATGACAGAAATATGACTTTTGTGCGTGTGTCACTCTATTTCAATAGGTGTCTCCTATTTTTTTATAAAGCCAACCAAGAGGCTAGTAACATTTGCTCGCTATAACCGGTTACTACTCGTTACATCCGAATTCTATCACAATTTAAAGGATACACTTTGAACACTAGTGGAATTTTACCACTTTTTTTTAATTCCTGAACATTTTTCTCTTATTCACTATTATAGAAAAAATGAACAAGAAAACTGATAAGCCTCTTGTAACACTGCTGGCGACAGAAATATGACTTTTGTGTGTGTTCCACTTTAATGCAATAATTTTTCATAATTTTTTATAAAGCTCAAGAAGAGGCTAGTAATCTTTGCTCGTTATAACCGGTTACTATTCGTTATATACACTTTAAACACTACTAGAATTTTGGGTCGTTTTTTCAAGTCCTGACGCATTTTTTCTCATTAACTATTGTAGAAAAAATGAAAAAAGACTGATAAGCACTCCTCACAACTCGTTTTATAACTTTCGATAGAAAAAATGACTGAAATAGGACTTTTGTGTATGTGTCACTCTATTTTAATAGGTTTTCTCCCATTTTTTTTATACAACCTAACAAGAGGCTAGTAACATTTGCTCGCTATAACCGTTACCTTCGTTATACCCGACTTCCAACACAAGAAGTATCACTGAATGCTCTTAGAACTTTTACTTTTTTCAAATTACTGATTTACTGAACGCATTTTTTTCTCATTCACTCTTTTTTTTTTATTGTAAGATTATGAAAAGTCTCGAAAAAGTCGGAAAAAGAATGACTGACACCAAACATGATTCTTGTACGTGGTCACTCTATTTGAATAATTTTTCATAGTGTCCAGCAAGAGGTTAGTAATTTTTGTTCGGTATAACCGGTTACTATTCGTTATACCCGAATTATGTCATAATTACAAGTATACTACACTTTGAATGTTCTTAGAATTGACTCTTTTTTGGAATTCCTGAACGCATTTTTTTCTCATTCACTATTATTGTAGAAAAAAAACTCTGAAAGGCCCTTTGCGGTATCCTCACCCTCTTTGGAAAGAAAAGATGCCTGAAATATGACTTTTGTATGTATCACTCTATTTCAATTTTTTTTAATGCTTTAGTTATGGGCCTGGTAATTATGCTCGCTATAACCGGTTACAATGTTCGTTATATCCGAATTTCTTTGAAATATTCTTAGAATTGAGAATAGCAAAAGTCGCCTCTCCCTTAAAATCAAATCCTTAAAAGAAGAGGCCCATAAAATCATAACCCTTGAACCATTGAACACTCATCACGGGGTGTTCAAATTCAAAACAAGAAACAAACACATCACGTCGGTTCATTTATTTATCATCATCGGCGATTTTTCGTTATTTATTTATTTTCAAAACGCCGTCCTACACGAAGTAAGTAAATGTAAGCGGTCCGTTTACTTTTCCGAAGCAGTCACGGGTTATTTTTAAATGCAAAAATACGCTTGTACCGCGCGATACAAAACACACGACAATACAAACATAACGATGACACACGTTCCCGAAAGTGGGACGACGACTATTATAATAGCAAAAATCCTCGCTCTATATTAAATTATCTATCGGGTCGAAAATTGGACGATTCAATAATCCCGTTATATCATAACACCCTGTATGGGGGGCGATAAACATTGAGGTTGCCAATTCGACAATCCACCAAATCGAATGACATATCAAGGCGTTCCAGTTTCGCGCGGTTCGAACTCGACCCGGAGCTAAAATTACACTTTATTGCCCTGTTCTGTGGACTAATCATAAAACGTTCAGGCATTGGCAGCTTATTTTACGGGTTTTAATTTTTTTATTAAATCAAACTAAAATATTTGTTTGATGTCTCGGTGAGCTGCGAAGGAGTAAAGGACTGCTGAAGTCAGAATTCTGACGTCACAACAGCCGCGGTTGCTCACAACAATGAATGTTGAGCGCTTAAAAGAGTGCACTGATATGACGTCATAAACGATATTGCAGGGCTATATCTCGAGATAGGGAGCAAATACCCGAAGTGCCGTTTCACCATTTTCCTCAATAAGTTCAGGAGACTTGATTAAAGAAAATTTGTTTTTCACGCAATGCCTTAAAAAAAAAACACGTGCAAACCACGTGCGCGGTCTGATAATAACAATAATAATAACAATAATAATAACAACAAAAGGGACGAGGGCGTGGTTTGATACCGAAGAAGAAAAGACGTGACTACTGTACCATCTCAAATTTCCCGCCTTAATTCGCTCACTTATTACGCTCTATCATCGAGCGAAATGAATCGGGAAAAAAATGAATCGAAAAAAGCGTGACAGGTCATGACACGGAGCGAAATGCACGGTCCGATTTTATCCTGGCATCGGGAGAGAATTAGAATTGTAACAAGGTCAAAAACGTCGACGAAAATAGACCGCGGATCGACGGAGCGCGCTATACGCGATGAAAATCGGACACTTTTCCACGATTATCAGATGCGGATTTTCGCGCGTAGGTACGTGGGCGTCCCAGTAGGAGAAAACGAAAACATTTCCAATCACCGGATCAAAACACGGCCGTCTCTCTTCTCTCTCTCTCTCTCTCACTGTTAATGCGATAAAACAATTTCAGATCAGACATGCCGACGGAGAAAAAGGGGACTGACAAAGGGGGAACCGCGGCGGCGGCGGCGCCGACGAAAGACGCCGCGGCACAGAGGACCACTTTCAGGCCGCCGTGGGTCAAGGAAGGACCGAGCCCCCTGCCGACGCCCACGCAACCGTGGAACCCCAAAAACGCCCCCAGGAGGGACAGCAACACCACCACCGACAATCCCCTAGGTAATCTTAATTTTTTTTCACCTCTTCAACGTTGGATTCATAAATCATAAACGAATAGAGAGACATCGTGGGTTTATTGGCAAAGATCCCGGAACAAATGTGCAGCAGCACTAATAAAAAAAAAACACTTCCAAAATCCACCCACCCACTTTTTTTAATAAATAAATTCATTCTAGCCGGCGTCCAACTGAGAAAAACCGAACGCAAACCCTCGATAACCCCCAAGGAGCCCCAGGAGAATGGCAGCAAGGAGAACACGTTCGTGCGGCCGCAGCTCAAGAAGGTCCCCCCGAAAGAAGAGAAGCCGGTCAAGGACACGTCCAAGTTGCCGCCCGTCAAACTCAACAGCGTGCCGCCCAAGGAAGAGAAAACCAAAGAGGCGGCCAAGCTGCCGCCGGTCAAGCTCAACAGCGTCGCAGAGAGAAGACTGAGCGACGGGAAGAAACCGCCGCTGAACCGGACGGCCACCAGGGACGATGAGATCGATCGGGTGAGTCTTTTACTCTTTAAATTTAGAAGATGCTCACATGCCCCGGGTGTTCTGATACTTCATTAGCCCTTAGGGGAAGATAGCCTGTTTCAGGTGTTCTGATACACTTCAGGTGATGCTGATATGCGTCAGGTGTTCTGATATTTCATTAGCCTTTAGGGAATGCTTCTTTGCTCTAGGTGTTCTGATACATCGTTAGTGTTTAGAGAACACTGAGTTTCCACAGGTGTTCTGATACTCAGGTGCTTAATAGTTCAATCAATTGATATTGAAGGAAGGGTTCTGGACTGCAAAAGTGTTCTAGGGTTCTAGTACAACAAAAGTGTTCTAAGTAAATAAGGATTAATAAGCTAGTATTACCTGATTAATTTCGAAGGGATATATTTTCTCTAGTCGAAAAAAGAGGTCATATTTCTTTAAAGTGTTCTGATACTTGAGAGATTTGTGACATTTTTTGGTTCAATCAAACTGACTTGCGCACTCTCATCTCGCAGGAAGTGTTATGGAGTCCCAAGTACTCTTCTTAGTCGAAAAAAAGGTGATGATTCTCAAAAGTGTTCTGATATTTTGTGACTTTTTTTGGTTCAATCAAGGTGCACTCTCATCTTGCAAGAAGTGTTGTTGTCTTTAGTTGAAAAAGAGGTGATGTTTCTCAAAAGTGTTCTGATATTAGAGATATTTTTGACATTTTTTTATTCAATCAAGATGCATTGCGCACTCTCATCTTGCAGGAATCGTCATGGAATCCCGAGCTCTATCTTTAGTCGAACTAAGAGGTGCTGTTTCTCAAAAGTGTTCTGATACTAGAGAGTTTTTTGACATTTTTTGATTCAATCAAGATGCATTGCGCACTCTCATCTTGCAGGAAGTATTTTGGAGTCCCAAGTGGTCTTTTTAATCGGAAAAAGAGATGATTTTCCTCAAAAGTGTTCTGATACTCGAGAGCTTTTTTACATTTTTCGATTCAATCAAGATGAATTGCGCACACTCTCATCTTGCATGAAGTGTTTTGGAGTACCAAATGCTCTTTTTAATCGGGAAAGAGGTGATTTTTCTCAAAAGCGTTCTGATACTAGAGATATTTTTGACATTTTTTTATTCAATCAAGATGCATTGCGCACTCTCATCTTGAAGGAAGTGTTTTGGAGGCCCAAGTACTCTTTTTAGTCCGAAAAAAGTGATGTTACTCAAAAGTGTTCTGATACTACAAAGCTTTGTGACATTTTTTGGTTCAATCAAGGTGCCTTATGCACTCTCATCTTGCAGAAATCGTCTTGGAATCCCGAGCTCTATCATTAGTCGAAAAAACAGATGATGTTTCTCAAACGTGTTCTAATACTCGAAAGCTTTGTTGGCATTTTTTGGTTCAATCAAGATGCATTGCGCACTCTCATCTTGCAGGAAGTGTATTGGAGACCAAGTGCTCTCTTTAGTCTAGAAAGGGGTGATGTTTCTCAAAAGTGTTCTGATACTTGAACATTTTTTCGTTAAATGTGTGACATTTTTTGTGGCTGCGGGTTCTGAACTTGCAGGAAGTGTTCTCTTGCAGGGAGCGTTCTGTTGCAAAACTGTTCTGGGGTTCTAATATATCAGCAAAAGTGTTCGTTAAAGCGAACATTCTCGAATCGTTTCGACAGTTATTTTCTTGTAACCTAAAAAGAGGTGATGTTTCTCATAAAGTGTTCCTATGATTCAGTGTTCTGATACCGAAGTGCTTTTTGCCTTTTTTTGATTCAATAAAGGTGCTGTGCCTTCTTTTTTGGCAGGAATTGTCTTGGAGTCTGAAAAGTGTTCTAAAGGTATAATGTTAAAGCTGACATTCACGATTCTTTCGATATTTCTGTGTAAAGTGTTTTGATGCTGCAGAAAGTACTCTAATAAAGTTCTGGATCGTTCTGAGTCGTCGACTCTTCTAGAATAAGGTGAATTAATTCTTCTAGATTTCTTCTGTAGTTTTGAGATGCCTTTAAATGAGTTTAAATCGCTTGAAATCATTCAAGCTCTGATGTTGCAGGAAGTGTTCTTTCTGGAAGCCGCGGGACGTACCCTGAACTTTGCAGGCAATAAACTCATCCTCGGTTTTGTAACAAATTAACACGACTGCAAGCCAGCGCGCATTTATTTACAACACAAACATTGCTAAGTGGGCTCGTGAATCTAAAAGAGACAGCTGCTGCGGGTGTATTTATTTATAAACCAATACCCGATTGAATATTGAATGCGATCAGTCAGTAGCGCGAGGAACTTATTTCGCCACACTTGACTTTTTATTTTTCATAATAAGAATTTTTTATGCAGGCGGTCCCGGCGACGCGAAACGCACTAGTGCGAGAAGAGAGCATGAGAAGACTGTCCCAGACCCCGGCGGCCCCGCCGATGCCCCCCATGCCGCCGATGATGCCTCCTCCGCCGCCGCCGATGGTCCCTCCGGGCTTCGAAACGAAACCGCTCACGGAACAGCAGAAAGCCAGAATCGAAGCTCTAAAGTAAGTTTAAATTTTTTCCCGCTTCCCATTTCAAGCCCGTTTATTCCGATTTCAGAGCGCGACCGAAAAATCGACCGGACTGGACAAACATGCTGAAAGAGATCGAATCCAAGAAGAAATTAAAGCACGTCGAATGCAACGACAGATCGGAACCGGTGCTCCCAGAAGCAAAGGCCACCGATCACTTCCTTTACGAGAGCGAGACGCCCAACGTGCACAACGAACTCCTCAAACAGGTACGTAAAGCCTTCATTACGATCTCGGGTAATAATACGAAAATTACAGATACAAGGCGGGATACATCTGAAGAAAACGAAAACCAACGACAGGAGCAAACCGATCCTGGAAGGTCTGAGGAAGTTCCGGCGACAAATGACCATCGAAGAGCAGATACAGAAATCGGTGTCGATGGCCAGTATGCCACCGGTGAGTCCCCTATTTACATATTTCCCCCTATTTTTTTCTTTGAACGCGTAATGATTGTTATAAAATTACAGGAAGAAATAACAGACGAAGTCGACGAAATGGATGACATAGACAAGGTCAGGGACGACCTGCAGAGCACTAAACAAATGCTGGCGCTCGAGCTGAGGAACAAGGAGGCACAGATCAGGGAGAACAAGAGACTCCTGACGCGGATACAGAACCTGGAAGCGGAGCTGGAGAAGGAGAGAAACAGGACCGATAAGGGGGAGGGCGGGAAAGGTGTATCCAATGAAGCGTCAGAAAAGGTGAGTGAGATTCAAAATGGTGGTCATTTGAACTTTCCTTAAAACTGCTACATATTTAGTTTACCAGTAGCGTCGGTATGTCCATTTTTTAGGCAACCATAACAATATCAAGACCATGAAAGATTTAAGAAAACGTATTTACTTCCAGATGATCAAATCACTGAAGAACGCGGCGGACCAGGCGAGGAAGACGTCCGAGGAACTGGAGAAGAAGTACACGCAAGCGGCCGAGGCGCTCGACTCGACCAAAGCCGAGCTCGAGGACGCAAAGAGACAGAAGCAGGCGATGGAGAAGAAATTAATGGAAGCCCTAGGCGGTGAGTGTCCGATCCCGAAACTCGCAGGAGAATCGATTTAAAAATGCGAAATAATTTTTCTCTTAGCACGAAAGAAAGTGAATAAAAAAAATTGAACAATTTTGTTTATTTCAAGGCAATTTCGATTATCAAAACATATCCGCAACGATGATGGACTCTTCTTTAGGTACAAAAAAACGGTTTTCTAACTGTAATAACAATCTCTTTGTAGTTACTACCAGCACTAGCACTAGCCCAATTACCGTGTGATATTTTGTTGACTGTTACTTGTTGATCATTGTTACTTATCGTTACTTTCTGTGAACCTGTGAATAAAATATTTAAACGTCCGATTAAAATTAAATAAAACACGTCCCGTTAAATGTAACAGTTTTGAGTAGCCCTTAGAACTTTGAAACGTTCAATCGAACGATACCGTAAGGTACTTAAAGAGACGTCACTTTTTCTAGGGAAACGGTTATCGATATCGGACCGCAAGGACAGCCTGGCAAATGGCAAGGCGATCGAGAGCGAGGAAGAAATCGAGGAGGAGAGCAGCGAGAGCGACGGCGAGGAAACCGAAGAAAAGCGAGAGAAGAAAGCGCAGAAAGAACTGAAATCGCTGCGCAACAAGCTGCGCAGCTACAAGAACAAAGAGGACAACGCCAAGAAAGAACGGGTCGCGCTGAGAGAAATAATCAAGAAACACCAGATCGCCATGAAGGAGGAGAAGAAGAAATACAAAATATTGAAAAAAGAGGTTTGTTTGTCTACTTTAACCTTCTCCGGTTAGAGTAATTACAAACGTTACAATAAATTACAGGTCGACAAAATGGCGGCCATGATGAAAGACGTGGGCAGCGACGAAGAGGAAGAGGAATCAGAAGAGGAAGAAGTGGAGGACGAAGAGAAGGTCGAGGAGGAGGAGAGCGAGTCGAGCGAGGAATCGGAGAGCGAGGAGGAGAGCGACGAGGACTCGGAGCAGAGCCAGAGCGAGCCAGAGGACGCTCCCACGGATAAGAAGAAGAAGAACGTCGAGACGAGGGCGAAGAGGCACGAGAACATCCTGAACGCCCTGAAGAAGGGCAACTATCTGCTGAAGACGAACGCGGAACGGCTGCAGGACGACCTGAACAAGCAGAAGGAGATGACGGCCGCCCTGCAGGAGGACCTGGACTCGGTGCTGGCCGAGCTGGGTTAATCGATCGTTTGCGTCGCTTTGTTTTGTAAATATTCCCAGGGCCGGGCTGCTTTAGGATAGGGTGGGCGGTAACGGTTATACTTACTTCAACTTTTTATATCAAATAATAATCAAAATGTATT
The DNA here is from genome assembly GCA_910589415.1 of Malachius bipustulatus. Lineage (NCBI taxonomy): Eukaryota > Metazoa > Arthropoda > Insecta > Coleoptera > Melyridae > Malachius > Malachius bipustulatus. The sequence continues at coordinate 36,587,372 of OU342638.1, read as the reverse complement.
ATATGTCCGTATTCACACAAAGTAGACTCGTTAAATTTTGTACTATTTATTTTATAATAATTATAAAGGGGGTGGAGCTGGAGCTGAAGTAAATTTTCGGCCAATCAGATACCTAGCGGAATTAAAATTTAACAAGTCAGATGTCATAACGATTTGTTTGTGAATACGGGTATTGATCTGTTCTGTACTGATGCGAAATAAAGTGTGATTTGCTTATAAATTGTCTCTGATTTGGGAGGGTCTTCTTTCTCAAAAAGTCGGCTTAAATTTGGGGCTCATTTTGGGGAAACAGCCAAGAGTTGCTCTCAAATTCTGGTCTACCAATTACTTTCTTACTTCCTTAATTACGTCCTCAATTAATGTTTTACAAATCAATCAATGTAAATCGATAAGAACAATATAATTGCTTAATTTAAAATGACTTACCTTCTTCTATTATTGGAACTATTGACTATTGAACTTTTCACTGGGCCCCCTTCACTTCCTACATAATTAGATCACTGTTAAAGGGTGAAATTTCACTTTAAGGTGTCTCGGTGGCTTGGAAACACTAACTTTAAGCAAATTACCTAATAATTAGTTCGTTATAAAATTCATAAACTATTTAAATTCGTAATTTTTGTTTGTATCAATCAATTTGGTGTTTAAATTTTAAATTCTAACCTATATTATTGATTGACAACCCCAATGACATTGACATTTAACATTTAGCGATTGATGACATGAATAGTTGAAAATGACAGAAGACTCTAATAATCTTGCGCGTTCAAGTAACCGTTATACTAACGCTCCTTAAATTACGCCATTTTCAGGCTAAATTTAAAAACGTAATAAATTAAAAACTATTCATTGTGTTGTAATTATAACTTGATGAAGCTGAAGAACAAGCGGAAAATAGCTGAATTATTGTATAATAATAGTATATAAAATGTTTAAAAAAATTGTCATTTTTCTAGGATAGGTAGACAATGAAAAATAAATAGGGCTAGGATGCAATAAATTTTTGTAAAAAAAATTATACACTTTTTACGATGTCATGTATGAATATGTTTTGGAAGTTGACACATCTCATGAATTCGTTTTTATTATCTGACTCTCTAGGGGGCGCTAGTTACGAGGTTCGTGTACCGATAGTTTTATAAACATTACTTTTTTTGAGGTTAGGTTTTCATCGAATCAAAATTTTACGTGAACTTAAACATTATTAAATTTTACAACTTTGGTACTCTTTTTAAAACTCGATACTGTATACCTTTTTCGGAATATCTTGATTTGAAAATAATAAGTATAGTAATGATGTTGGTATTCTAAAAGTAAGTATTAAATTACCTACTCAGTTGGTAATGAAAAACGGACTTTTATTAAGAGTCAATTTTGTATCGTCAACAACATTACATCGTAAAAAGTGTATAATTTTTTTTACTAACCTAACCCTACTTATTTTTTATAGTTTTTCCAATCCTAGCAACGAGGCCACCTTTTTTTTTTAAACAGCCTGTATAACCAGACCGTTTGAAAAAATGCTGATATTTATTATTTTATTAAGAATAATAAAGTAAGAATGATTATAGAATAAACAGAGAAAACATAATATGTTATTGGAACTGTTAGTATGATAGCAAGAACTAGAGGGTACCTGTACTACCGACACTGACGTCTACTGCGTTAGTGTCGGTAATACAGGTACCTTAACAAGAACCCATTCGATTTTACCCTAATATTTGAGGAAAAATTCTTACAAAAAAGTATAAGATGTCATTTTAATGGTTAATATAGTGTAAAGGCTATATGAAAATTGCTATTTGTATTTTAGGAAGCCGGAAGCGAATCTTATCATATTTTTAAATTATTGTACTTAGCGAGAAATAGAGTCACAATAGACCTTCGGTCGCAGTGGAGGTGTCACAATGGTCCACTTACGATAAATCTAATCTAATCTAACGAGAAATAAATACTTTCTTAACTATGTATCCTACGAAGGCGTAGAAGCGCCACACGAGTTTTATTTTTAAAATTCCGAGTTTAAACTCGGAATTCCGACTTTAAACTCGGAATTCCGACTTTAAACTCGGAATTCCGAGTTCAAACTAAGAATTCCGACTTTAAACTCGGAATTCCGACTTTGAACTCGGAATTCCGACTTTAAACTCGGAATTCCGACTTTGAACTCGGAATTCCGAGTTTAAACTCGGAATTCCGAGTTTAAAGTCGGAATTCCGAGATTAAACTCGGAATTAGGGGCGGGCCTAGCAGGTGTGCTATGATTGGCCCGCACGCAGGCGGCAAGTTCATAGGGGCTGCGGGCGGAAGTAAAAATCCGATCATAAATCATAACAATAACAAAAAGTATCAAAATATCATGATAGACTTAGTTATTACAGTGTAGCACAAACATTGCCTTCATAGTATTAAGTTCTGAATCCATACTGCACTAAATTTTTAATCCATCGATAGTCACTGGCTTGTTCCCCGGCATTATAGCCATCCTATGTATTTTCTTATGAAAAAGGGCGGATAATTTTCAGTCGTCCTTGCGGACGCCGAATATCTTAGGATGGCTCTGGCCGGGGAACAACCCGATTCAGCTTGTTTTATAATAAAAGTTTATAACGAAGGCTTTGACCATATTGAGACTAGATGTTGGCTCTAACGTAACTCCATTCAACTCTACAGGGTGTTTCACCAGCAGACCGACATAGCTTAGGTAGGTATTATAAGTTTTTCAAGTCGATTCGGGATCTGGTATTGAAATTATTCTTAGACCCTTCCATCGGATGGAATTTAATGAAATTTCGTAGATATGCTCTGCTAATGACACCTAATACCTCGCATTTTTCTTCGATTCGAAAACTGCAGGACCGTACTTAATTTTTCAGGTCTCTATCGGTTTTCTTAAAAAGTTCACCCTGTATTATGCATTTTCTTCAAAGTTTAGTACCATTTTCTACATGAAAATTGCTACAATTGCGGTAAAAAATTACTTTGCACTATTAAACTGAATTGAGAAGAAAATGAAAAATTTTTAGTTTTTTCAGAATTTCAATTTATGGTTGTTACTAATTTTCGAAAACCCAAATGTGATTTTTTTAAACTTATGTATTTTGTTGCTATTTCGAATAAATTTGCTTGATCTACAGATTTAGCCAAGATTAGGAACCACTCTAGATTTTTTCGAGCTAACAATAAGTTTTAATAAGAAAAACAGGTAAAAGAAGAAATGGTAATTTTGCTGATAACCCATAACAACACATAAGCGTTTAAAAAATACAATTTTAGCACATAAACAAATAAGCGAAACAGAAAGAAAAATATCAAAAAAGTATGGTGGCCTGTTTGAACATTATCTGCACTGAATTGCAGTTTTTCTTCCCAAAATTTGTGTTGATATTTTTCTTTCTGTTTCGCTTATGTACTTATTTGTTTATGTGTTAATGTGCTAAATTGTGTTACTTATACGCTTATATGTTTGTTTGTCATTAAAATTACCATATCTTCGTTCAGTTGGTGTTCTTATTAAAACTTGAGTTTTTTCTTGTTAAAACTTATTTTTAGCTCTAAAAAAATCTATAACTTTCACTAATCTTGGCTAAATCTGCAGATCAAGCAAGTTTATTTGAAATAACTACAAAATGTTTATGGAAGTTTTAAGAAATAACATTTGATTTTTCGAAAATGCATTAACAAACATGCATTGAAATGCTGAAAAATCTAAAAGTTTTTATTTTGCTCTCGATTCAGTGTAATGGTGCCAGTAATTATTTTTACCGCAATTGTAGCATTTTTAATGTCGTTTTAGAAAATGGTTTAAAGTAAACTTTGAAAAAATACATGCAGGGTGAACTTTTTGACAAAACCGATAGAGACCTAAAAAATTAACTACGGCCCTGCAGTTTTCGAATCGACGAAAAATGCGAGGTATTAAGTATCATGTATCAAAAAAAAAGTGGGGACTCAACTCTCATAGCCAATTATAGACCCATCTCAATCTTGAATAACTTCGCCAAGATATTTGAGATGTCGTTGTACTCTCGCATCTATCCTGTGATCTCTCAGTCAGTTTCTCCCTGCCAACATGGTTTTATGGAAGGGCGGTCTACAGTCACTAACCTGGCTTGCTTCACGCAATTTGTGGCTGATGCTTTAGATGGTCAGGCGCAGGTGGATGTAGTTTACACCGACTTTTCGAAGGCGTTTGATCGGATCGATCATGAAGTTCTGTTGAGGAAACTGGAACGGTTTGGGTTTACTTCGCGGCTGCTGTCGTTCTTCACTTCATATTTGTCTAACAGACAGCAACGTGTCCTATACAATGGTCATATCTCGGATACTTTCTCACCCACTTCTGGTGTACCCCAGGGGTCAAACTTGGGGCCGCTACTTTTCTTAATTTTTATTAATGACATTACCGATGTCATTAGATCTGATAAGCTGCTCTTTGCAGACGATCTCAAAATTTTTTCTGTGATCACTGATGTGGATGATGCTCGGATGTTGCAAAATGATGTTGAACGGTTGCATCAGTGGTGTGGGCACAACAATCTTTATATGAATGTGCAGAAATGCAGGGTGGTCTCCTATACAAGCAAAAAGAAAGGCTTAATCTTTGATTACAGTTTCGGGTCCGTTCCCTTCATACGTACAAATTCTATAAAAGATCTTGGTGTTATTTTTGATATTAGTCTGTCTTTCTCTGAGCATGTTGCATATATTACCAAATCGGCTGTAAGAATGCTTGGTTTCATAAACAGAAGCTGCAGCGACTTTGACAGCATACATTCGTTAAAGATACTATATTTTTCATACGTTAGGTCGAAGGTGGAATACTGCAGTGTGGTTTGGTCGCCCTATTACTACTGTCAGATTGCTCAGCTAGAACGAGTGCAGAGGAGGTTTTTGAGACAGCTCAATTTTAAAGAGTGTGGGAGGTATCTCCCCAGGGGATTTGATTATAACCTGATACTAGATCAATATGATCTGCATTTGCTTCAGAAACGTCGTGGACTCGCAGCTCTCAGGTTTTTGTACTGCCTCTTTCATGATCGGATTGACTGCTCCCCATTGTTGTCGCTTTTTAATTTCCATGTGCCACGTCTTAACTCGCCTCTAATGAAAAAACCTTTGCCTTACGAGTGGCTAAAACCAATGTACTGTTGAGATCGCCTGTATATTTTATGTCGGCCTGTATCAACAAAATATCTAGAAATTGCGATTTTAATGCGGATAGTTTGCCTACTGTTTTGGCTGTGTCCATCCGAAGCCTCTAATCTTGGGTTGTTGTTCACCGTGTATGCACTGTACTTTTTTTTTTGTCTTTATTTTGTTCACACAATTGTTGTACTTATTATTGATTGTTATTGTGTTTATATAAAATTGTCCTGTAATTGGATCATGTATCTGTTGGGCAATAAATGTTATTATTATTATTATTATTATTATCATTAGCAGAGCATATATACCAAATTTCCATAAATTCTATCAATTCGTTCAAAAGATACTGCTCATCAAAAATTTCGGCAAAATGCATGAATCACCCTGTAACATCGAAACGAAGGGCCTCAGAAAAATTTCAAAACCAGATCCCGAATCATTATCTTGAAAACCTACACCAACCCTTAAGCTATGTCGGTCTGCTGGTGAAACACCCTATACATATATTGTCCGGTAACGCTAAAATCTACCAGTATGAATGTTGTTATTGCTTAGTGTGATTAACATTTTCGCACTTGTTTTTTCAAAATAATTTCTCGAACCCCCCTGATTTTCGGGGGATATATTTCGCACCAATAAGCCCCGCGGTGCAGCAGAACTTACCTAATCTAAAATAACGTTTCTATTGGTGTTTAATTTTTACCTACAAAAAATTGGTTTTTGCCCTCCCATTGGTAGACATTTCTTCTTAAGAGGGGGGCGAGGGGCGGCAATTTTTGTATCGCCACATAGACGGCAAATAGGCTAGGCTCCGAGTTTAAACTCGGAATTCCGAGTTAATGTTATTTCTTAAAACTTGCATAAATATTTTGTAGTTATTTCAAATAACCTTGCTTGATCTGCAGATTTAGCCAAGATTAGTGAAAGTTATAGATTTTTTTAGAGCTAAAAATAAGTTTTAACAAGAAAAAACTCAAGTTTTAATAAGAACACCAACTGAACGAAGATATGGTAATTTTAATGACAAACAAACATATATAAGCGTATAAGTAACACAATTTAGCACATTAACACATAAACAAATAAGTACATAAGCGAAACAGAAAGAAAAATATCAACACAAATTTTGGGAAGAAAAACTGCAATTCAGTGCAGATAATGTTCAAACAGGCCACCATACTTTTTTGATATTTTTCTTTCTGTTTCGCTTATTTGTTTATGTGCTAAAATTGTATTTTTTAAACGCTTATGTGTTGTTATGGGTTATCAGCAAAATTACCATTTCTTCTTTTACCTGTTTTTCTTATTAAAACTTATTGTTAGCTCGAAAAAATCTAGAGTGGTTCCTAATCTTGGCTAAATCTGTAGATCAAGCAAATTTATTCGAAATAGCAACAAAATACATAAGTTTAAAAAAATCACATTTGGGTTTTCGAAAATTAGTAACAACCATAAATTGAAATTCTGAAAAAACTAAAAATTTTTCATTTTCTTCTCAATTCAGTTTAATAGTGCAAAGTAATTTTTTACCGCAATTGTAGCAATTTTCATGTAGAAAATGGTACTAAACTTTGAAGAAAATGCATAATACAGGGTGAACTTTTTAAGAAAACCGATAGAGACCTGAAAAATTAAGTACGGTCCTGCAGTTTTCGAATCGAAGAAAAATGCGAGGTATTAGGTGTCATTAGCAGAGCATATCTACGAAATTTCATTAAATTCCATCCGATGGAAGGGTCTAAGAATAATTTCAATACCAGATCCCGAATCGACTTGAAAAACTTATAATACCTACCTAAGCTATGTCGGTCTGCTGGTGAAACACCCTGTAGAGTTGAATGGAGTTACGTTAGAGCCAACATCTAGTCTCAATATGGTCAAAGCCTTCGTTATAAACTTTTATTATAAAACAAGCTGAATCGGGTTGTTCCCCGGCCAGAGCCATCCTAAGATATTCGGCGTCCGCAAGGACGACTGAAAATTATCCGCCCTTTTTCATAAGAAAATACATAGGATGGCTATAATGCCGGGGAACAAGCCAGTGACTATCGATGGATTAAAAATTTAGTGCAGTATGGATTCAGAACTTAATACTATGAAGGCAATGTTTGTGCTACACTGTAATAACTAAGTCTATCATGATATTTTGATACTTTTTGTTATTGTTATGATTTATGATCGGATTTTTACTTCCGCCCGCAGCCCCTATGAACTTGCCGCCTGCGTGCGGGCCAATCATAGCACACCTGCTAGGCCCGCCCCTAATTCCGAGTTTAATCTCGGAATTCCGAGTTTAATCTCGGAATTCCGACTTTAATCTCGGAATTCCGAGTTTAATCTCGGAATTCCGAGTTTAATCTCGGAATTCCGACTTTAAACTCGGAATTCCGACTTTAAACTCGGAATTCCGAGTTCAAACTAAGAATTCCGACTTTAAACTCGGAATTCCGAGTTTAAACTCGGAATTCCGAGTTCAAAGTCGGAATTCCGAGTTTAAAGTCGGAATTCCGAGTTCAAAGTCGGAATTCCGAGTTCAAAGTCGGAATTCCGAGTTTAAAGTCGGAATTCCGAGTTTAAAGTCGGAATTCCGAGTTTAAACTCGGAATTTTAAAAATAAAACTCGTGTGGCGCTTCTACGCCTTCGTAGTATCCATATATTAAATTCTGAAAGTGACCCCAAAGACCCAAATAAAAATTTTTAGGTTAAAGATTGTGAATAAATGTATTAAAAAGGGGAGATAATAAAATTTTGAAACCCTATTTAGTATTCAATCACATATCCGTCTCCCCAAACGATTTTTTTAACTAATTAATTAATCATCCATCTCAATTTAGTAGATATAAACGGTATTACTTAAAAATACATAATAACGTAATTGAATTAGGACCGTTTTAAATTTAAAACTGGTTGAAATTAAATTGCAAAACCAGAAGCGCTTTAACTTTAATTTTTCATTTCATTGGATTAAGATAATTATTTATAACATTTCATGATCAATATTTACTCTCCATATGACGTCATGAAACGCCTGCTGTAATAATTTTTACATCAAAACGTCATAATTGACTTTTGACATTTCCAGAATAAGCGATCTCTTTATTACGTTTAAAAGACATGTCAATTGTCAATCAGTTCAATATTTAGTATCATAGTATCTGACGTTTATAAAAATTATTGTTTAGATTATTTAGCATAAAAGAAAACAAATTCGCGTTGTATTGCAAAAATAAATAAATACACAAATGCATTAATTACCAGAGCACGTCTGTCCGTTAATTTGCATACAATTAAGTAACCGCAGTCGCCGTACAAGTAGTGCAGTTTCGAAGTGGCCAGTGCTAGAACGAAAAGTAATCCGTCCCACGTCTGTGAATAATAATTAATTATCGTCGGAATTGTTGATCAGGTAAAGAAGAATGACTTGAACTGGCACCAGGCTGTCCATTCGGAAGGCTCGGAAGACGTTCACAAGCAAGCAGCAGCCGCGATGTCCTCCCAGTTCCTCTCCAACGGGAAGCAGAAGCGGTTCTCCATTGACGACGCCTTCGAGGAGGAGACGGACGAGGCGATAAAGGTGTACGGGGCGACGGGCCCCAGGTCGCCAGTCTCTTCACCCAACTCCATAGGCCAAGGCGATTGCACCTCTGTCAAGGTCGAGAACGGAAGGTAAGCCGGTTTTAATCTCGTTAAGGAAATCAACCGGTTGATAATTCAATTATTGAACCTGATCTGGTAATTATTATCCCGCCCACGTGAGGCCTTAAGCCTTAAAAAGGGGAAATTATTCGAAATATCAAAAGAAGGTGATTTATATGGCCGAGTTCGGCGAATGATCTTTTTCAAGGTCAACATGAGCACCGATGCCAAATCCCAGCAACTGGGTCTCATTAATATTTTTTTTGAACCTCATTAACGGCAGTGATGCCAAATCTACGCGATGAGCGCTAATTAATTATAATGATTCAAGGTTATGTTCATTCCAATCCAGCAGCGATGCCAAATTTTGATCCTGACAGTGGTGTCATGTCCATATATCTGCCAGTGTCATTTCTCTGCATAATTCTTGTATTATGTTCTAAAATGTGTGTTAAAATTGCAGGGGAATCCCTATATAACACTCTGGGAGCGGAAATACTGATCTACGTTAACTAATAATTATTGTTATTTTGTTCAAACCAGGAACTACAAGTTGGCAAACGATGCGTCAAGAGACAGCGATTCCCTGATCCAGGACTACTACGAGGGGCCCGGACAGGAGAACATGTACCGGTCGTGCTTCCGTCACCCGAAAGTGAGGGAGAACTGGCGCATGGTCTTGGCGGCCGCCACCCTCCTGGTGATCGGCATCGGACTGCTCGCCACAGGTACGATGATTGTGTGAAAATTTCCGACCCGGATTAACGTCGATGATTTTCATTTTGCAGGCATGGTGACTTTGACGGAGCCCCATTCCCGTCTGCAGGGTTCGGTGTTCCTCCTGGCCGGGTTCATCTGTTTCGTCCCGGGGGCCTACCACGTCGTCTACATTTACCTGGCTGCCAAAGGAAAAAGAGGGTACCATTTCCACAACTTACCACTATTCACATAAGCGCTTTTTTTCTCTCTCTTATTATCTATAATAGTTATATTGAAAAGACAGAAGAACAGGGGAGTGGTTGTTTAGTAACGATCCGTTTTGAGGAGTCCCGTATTTGTATGTTTTCATTAAATATATTTAATCGCTGTCACCGTCACCATCATCACCTATCACTACCATCAACAAAAACTCGATCGATCGTTATGTAATATTCAAACGATCCCATTGATCGAGATGCTCCCCCCCCAATCGTTTGTTTCTTTGATTTAACAGTAGTCAAATTATGTTTTAGACGTATTGTTATTGTACTCGATAATCGAGAAGTTTCTAGTCTGAAAGCGAAGAAAAACATCTCGTTTTGTAATGACAAATAATTGAAAGACTTTCAGTCCAGTATAGTGTTCGTTAAAGCGATCGTTACGATCGCTTGTGTTTACGAACCCGGGCTTTAATTTACGTTCGATTTAATCAAAAAGTGATTTTGAAATTATTTTCTGTGATACTTTTCAAAAATGATTGGTCATAAAAATGAGTCGTATATTTTCTTAACAGTCTTCAATAACAACAGTTAATACAGTCAATACCACAATTAATTGATTAATCTAAACTAGTTAGCGCTTGTTTTCATTAAGGGTAGACGACGGGCGGTGTCATTGAGGGTTGAGGGCATCCGCCTTTTGACAAGAGAACAAATCGAGTCGCTGTGAATAGATGCTTATTTTTTTCTTAATGAAAGACTGTTGCAGAACATTACATTTTTGATTATGATTAAAAAATGAAAACGACTGTTTAAATCTCATTGGTTAGTAGGTTTAGGATGATACGATTAAGACTTTTCTTATTTAAACCGTTAACCGGCATTTTAAGTACCAAAGTAATTGTGTATTATGATTATTACGATTATGTTTAACGGCCCGTTGTTTGAACAGCTGATCAACAAGTTGATTACAGTTCCTTCAACCGGCCCAAGAGTTTTTATACTTGTGTGTAGATTCGAGAAAGTAATCACGTTGTGTATATCTTACGTTACGATTAAGTTAAGAGTATTTATTATTGTCAGAATTAGCACTAAGAGTTTGTTGTAATTTGTAATATTTATTAAATTCATCATAAGTTTTTTTTTAAATAAAGAAATTATAAGTCTTCTTATTCTTTTCATGAATTGGTTCAATAATAAACACCCTGTATAAAGGAAATGTATCATTATTATGTCTCATCAGTTATCAGTTATTATAATGAGGATGTAATGGGAACAGATTACAAGTTAATGGTTATATAATGACAAGGGATCAATCGTATTTATGAGATTAACATCATCAGCAATTAACGGATGATTATTCAGATTCAGGCAGATCATCCTGTAACGGCCAAGCTTGAAAATGAAGCTCTATCAGCTCTTAGCAATTTTTTATATCATCGTAAATACGGAATCAAATTTTGTAAGTAGTTATGTTATAATAATTAAATAACGACCCGTTATATCACTTATAAATCTTTCTAGATGAGACATAAATACCGGGTGGATATCGATAAGATCCTAGTCTGCCCCGATAACGAATCGTTAGAGAGTCCCATTAGAAACCTGGTCTATCGTAAAATAAATCGAACCACCAAAGCGTTAAGTTATGACGTCACTTTTATCCGTCCGTTTGATGAAAACGTTGGTGTAAGTATTTTAATTACTATATATAACGTTTCGTTATAACTAAAATAATTATCTTAACCAGGGAGCAGCTTACATCGGTAAATTAACAAACGGAAAATGGGAGAGAGTACCGTTAATACCGGTTCAACCGTACATCTGCAAAGTTCTTGAGTCCCATTTCACGCAGGTTTTCATACAAAATTCCAAATCGATGGGTTACAAGGAACCGATCAAATGCCCCTTGCCTCCTGTAAGTAATCGTTTTTTAAACGAGCGATGAATAACATAATTGCAGTAGACAGTAGACACATGTTTCGTCCTATTTGGAACTCATCAGTACGTTTATTTAAAAAAAATTGCAGGGAAACTTCTCAGTCAAGAACCAAGTGCTCGACACGTCGACTCTCTCGATACCTTTCTGGGAGGGGAAGTACCGGTTCAACTTGGAGTACATCCGGATGGACAACAAGGAGAAGATCTACTGTCAAATTTACGAGGTGAACGTCGTCGAGATTCTCGGCGACAGCAGCTGAGCTCGGGGGACGGGGATCTCGATTAAAATCTAACGCACCGTTAAAACCTTAAAATTTATTTGTAAAAATACTAATATAATCTTATGTTAGCTCTTCAAAAACATGAAAAAAAAAGAAAAAATGCTGTTGTTACAAATTATACATATATTTACACTATCGTTGTTAACACTCGAACACGCATGATATTTCTCGATTGTTGATAATTAATATGAACATTAACCTGTCGTTATCTTTACACTTTGTACAATTATCATCGTTTCGTTTCGTTGTGGTGACAGCTGACACTTTTTCACTTCTCTCCTCTCTCTACTCTTTTCTTCATCACCCCTCTTCTTGCTCTCTATATCTCTTTCTCTCTCTCTCTCTCCCCCCTTCTCTTATTTACAGTTATAGTTATAATTAAAATATTATAATTCCGCTTGTGCGTTATCTTTATCTCATCTCTTCTTATAAAAATAGAACCTTATTGTTAATTGACATTTTTGACAATGACAAGTCATTATTTTTAGTGATAATTTGTCATGGATCATATTATAACATTATAATATTGTCAGAAAATATTATTATTATCAATATTATCACACTCGAAACTTTAAATATTAATTATCAAAAATCTGTCAAAAAAATAAATATTTCAATGCAATAACGCTTTGTTAATTAATCGATATATAATATAATCAACTGCACTCGACACTCTTATTCTTTGTCTTCTTCTTTTATTATTACCACTTCTTCTTCTTATTCTTTTTATAACCCATCTTATAATAATAATAATAATAATAAATTGCTTCGTTTCGTTGCTTGCTTCTTAAAATTTAACAGGAAGAGCACTTCTCGGGACGTAGGACTTTCGTATCTTTTTCTTTTTTTCTTTTTTTGAGCGATATATCGTTGTAAAAGTATACAATAATAAATAATAAAATCACGTGGATATGACAAAAAAATAAATAAAAAAATGACACTTATCTTAATAAGCAGAAAAACAAAGTGCTTTTACACACCTGGAACAGAAAAAAAACCGATCAGACCGAATTCGGACACAAATCCGTTCGTCCAGCTCACCGTTTTAGGTTTAGTAGTACATCAACAATTCAGCAGACCGTGTTTCTCTCGTCGTCTTGTGGGGGCCCGATGTTAGACCTCGTCCGCGGCCAGGCTGGGAGCGACGTTCAGACCGTCGCCCCCGGGACCGTCCTCGTCGGCGTTGGAAACGCTCGCCGCCTTGTTCAGCGCGACGTCCGCCTCCAGCGCCCTGATTCGGTTCTCGTGCTTAACGATCATCGCTTTCAGTTTGCGGATCTCATCGGCGAAGTCCTGCAAGGCCTTGTCCTGAAAAACGAAACACGGCAATCAATGACGGTCGATCCTGTGTGGGTAGGATTAAAAAAGGGGAAAGGCTCTTTAGCGAGTGAGTGTCCTGGCCTAAATGATCTGACCCGGTTTTGTGATAATGGTCAACTTTTTTATTGTATTATTAGCTACAGAGTGAACTGGCCCCGAAAATCAGGCCAGGACACTTTAACCCAGTTTCTTACTCTCAATTTTACCTCAAAATTGTTTGATTTAGTACTCGACTTATCAAATTTGCACATAATAACTGTCACAAACTGCTCAAAATGAAGTTATAACTACAATTCTCTTTACCCTATAAAGATTTCAACAGTTTTTTTTTTTTTAAGTACACTTGGTGTCCTGGCCTTGATGATTCCGGATTTAGGCCAGGACGTTCTGTCACTTTTCGCAACTCTCTAAAAATCGTCCTCTCTCAAGCTCCAGATGTCAAATTTAGACATAAGTGTCATAAAGTGGCCAGAATAAAAAAATTCAATAAAACATTCCAATCGTTTTAAAAAGACACAGTCCGTACGATTTGTATAAATAGCCACCGGACCTTGAAAATCAGGCCAGGACACTTTAACCCTGTTTCTTACTCGACTTATCAAATTGAGACATAACAACTGTCACAAATTGCTCAGAATGAAATTATAACAAGAATTTCTTTACCCTATAATGATTTCAATTGTTTTTTTTTTTTGAAAAAAAGTACACTTGGCGTCCTGGCCTAGGTGATTCAGGCCAGGACACTCAGACACTTTTCGCATCTCTCTAAATTCATCTAAAATCGTCCTATCTCAAGCTCCAGATGTCAAATTTAGACATAAGTGTCATAAAGTGGCCAGAATAAAAAAATTCAATAAAACATTCCAATCGTTTTAAAAAGACACAGTCCGTACGATTCGTATAAATAGCCACCGGGCCTTGAAAATCAGGCCAGGACACTCTAACGCCTTTCCTAGTTCTCCAATTTGATGGCCTAATCATCACTTACCGACACTGGCGATCCCTGATTCGTGGGCGATTTACCGCCCTTGGGCGGCATCTTGTCCAACACGTTGCTGCGCTTATTGACCGATATCGACGACTTCGATTCGGGCGGCCTGTAGCCGTCCTTCAGCGAGATGAGCAGCGGTTCGGCGTCCTTTCCCTCCAGCCACTCGTCGGCCGTCAGAGAGGCGGTGTCGCCGATCGTGTCCGGATAAAGGTCCTCTTGGAACAGCTCCGATTTCCTTGGAACGGTGAACGTTATCGCCTAGAATCACGCACACTCATATCAAAACAAACGGCCAATCGTTATCGAACGGATCGTTACCTGACAGAGTCCCGAATTGTTCAGCCGGAAGAACCTCGATATCTCGCAGGAGGTGACGTCGCAGCCGCGCTTCGGCATCATCCCGATGCCGCGCTGCGGGTCGGGCGTCTGGAAGGTGTTGATGTAGTGGACGAACGGCGGCTCGGCGGTGATCTCAAAGTACCTGATGACGGAGTCGCCTTTGCCGCAGAGGTAGACCAGGTTGGTGTCGGGATCGTACAGGGGGAACATGACGCCGTTGGAGGTGTCCAGCTCGACCATCACGATCGGCTCGTCCAGGGCGTCGGGCGTCCTCAGGCTGTACTGGCGTTCGGACATCTTCGAGAAACCCGTCGTGAAGACGAGACCGTGCCGCAGAAAAATCGCCCGCGTCGCTTTCGATCCTTCATGGGCAATGGCTTCCGACTCGATCTCGCCGGTCCTCGGGTTCAGGATCCGGATCTTCTTGTCCTTGCAGGTGGTCAGCAGTTTCGAGCCGTCCCAGTTGAAACAGGCACTGTAGACGATGTCCGGATGGCTGGTTATCTCGACCAGGGCTTCCCCGGTACCTGTCGGGATCGATAAAAAATTATACCACAACGTCCGACCGGAGCGGGACCGAAGAGTGACATACCGACGTTCCAGATGACGACCTGATTGTCGCTGCCGGCCGTCAGCAGGACGTTCATCGCGGTGGGATGCCAGAGCACGAGCCCCACCCGCCGCTGATGATAGACGAGATCGACGATCGGTTCTGTCAGGGTTTTTATTAACCCTCCGTCCGGTATGTGCCATACCTGATCGTTGATTCAATTTAAATAAATGTATAAATAAATACTTGTAAATAAATACCTTAACCACGCAGTCCTCGGAACCGCTAGCTATTACGTTGTCGTTGTGGGGGCAGAAAGCGATGTCCAAGACGGGGCCTTTATGACCTCCGACCAGGGGATGATCGGCGGCTATACGGCCGACCTGTAACCGAGGTGTATTGTTATTTTATTATGATAACAGATTTTATCCTTCAAAATAACGACATAGGCTACTTATGTAAATTTGATATTGCATAGATATCTTTAAAAAGGCAAACGAATCTGATAGTGTATGGACACCTTTATGGGGTTTAGATTAGATCAAATCTGGCAATCTGTGATCGGGTATTTGGGGGATTTTATCCAAGAATTACTACTGGTTTAATAATTTCAACACCCTGTATACATTGAGGTACCTGTGTAAAAATTCTTAAAAGAAAATTATTGAAATGTACAAAGTTTTGAGCCTAATAATGTAATTAATGTATATTGTATGGGTACCTTTACTTACACTACAATTGAAACTAGCAGTGTATGAACAACTTTATGGCATTTCGATCGAATTTAGACAATGTATGGACGATTTCAGAGAGTTTTTGCAAGAAAGTATGTCGTTAAGTCAAAAATCAGGGTAGAATAACAAGTTTTAATAAATTAAGAGAAAAATATCAAGAGACGAATCTAATGGTGTATGAATACTTTTAAGAATAATATAGGCGCAAATAAAAAGGTCTGTTTTTGACAACTTTATGGGGGTTTAGGGTCGAATAGGGGTTTTCGACCTCAATTTTTACACCCAGAATTGGCTTAGACGTTTCCAACTACTTACCTAAAAATTAACTTGAAAATTGACAACTTTTTAATAAACTTGTGGTAACTCTTGAAGTAAACCTAATAGTGTATGGATACATTTATCGTATCCTTTTATGACTATAAACAAATTTGACAGTACGTGGACCACTTTATAGATTTTAGATCGAAACTTGCAATCTGTTTAGGGTAGTTTTTGCAAGAAAATCATAATAATTGCTAGATTAAAATAAGGCTATAAGAAATCAATTTTTTATATCCAAACATAGCATAATTAAAGGTTTTTCCGACAACTAGTTTTTTTTTATACAAATTTAAATAAAAACACTAGCAAAATGGAAATAAACAAGAGCTGAATTTGAGAGTGTATGGATGGCTTCAGAAGACTGCACCCTGCAAACGAATCTGGTATTGGATGGACGACTTTAGACGGTAGAGATTGAATCTCTCAAAACTTGCATTACTTTAGGGTAATTTTTGCAAGAAAAAAAATTTCCTCGATTTTTTATCCCAAACCAGCATAATTAGAGGTTTTTCCAATAACTAGTTTTTTTTTCAAATCCAAATTAACATAGAAACTAGAAAAATAGAAAAAAAACAAGAGATGAATCTGAGAGTGTATGGGCGACTTTAGGAGCTTGAACCCAGCAAACGAATTCGGCAGTGCATGGGCGGCTTTAGAGGGTAAAGAACGAATCTCAACAAGTGAAGTTTTATCGAAACTTGCATTACTTCAGGGTAATTTTTGCGAGAAAAAATTTTCCTCGATTTTTTATCCCAAACCAGCATAACTAGAGGCTTTTCCAATAACCAGTTTTATTTTTCAAAATCCAAATTTACATAGAAACTAGAAAAATGAAAAAAAAAAACAAGAGATGAATCTGAGAGTGTATGGACGACTTTAGGAGGTTAAACCCAGGAAACGAATCTGGCAGTGGATGGGTGGTTTTAGCGGGCATTATCGAATTACTCAGAATTTGTATAATAAAAAAAGGGAGTCGTGGGAGAATACGTTCAACGAATTGTCTGGAGACTGTGTTGCCAGTTTTGGCACTACTGTCATTTTTGTGAGAAAAAAAGCGAAATAATAATTCCTATAGATTGTGAATAGCTTAGTAGACCAGAAACGAATCTAGTAGTGTACGGATGACTTTAGATGACTGAGATCGAATCAGGTGGTGGTGGTAGTGTGTGGATGTCTTTAGAGGGGTATCACGACTAAAAAGTCGTGATACTGTGTGTCATATAATAATATTTCGATATTTATGTGCAGTAAATTACATTTAATTACAATGCAATGCTCTGTTGTACCTACTACTACTGTGTATGTGTTAGTAGGTAATAAATAGTAACAGCCGATAATATTAATTATTACACTTGCTGAGCGTATAAATGAAAAATATTACACAATCAAAGGATACAATTACACAATAATTACTGATAACTAATCACTCGTTTCCTATGATACGAGTGACGATTTGTTTGTACTGTTTGTACATTATCGAATATAAAAATTCCTTTCTACTCTTGAAATGTACTTTCCCCCTTGTCCCGGCAACAGAATGCAATTTTTGTTTTAATCGTTGTTCGGTTACTTTAAGGACACTCCTTTTAGCTTATAAAATTTAAAAAGTGCCCCCCCGCCCCCCCCTGTTATTCTCATGTTGAGCGAAGTCAAATTGATACACTAAACATTACACAAAAATCCAATCGAAATTTTGCAAAGTTTTTGAAAAATTGTATTTTTTTAATTTCGAAAAAAAAATTTCTCCTAAGTATAAAACACTCCGTATATCCGATAGAAGTAAAATAAGTTTTTAAGCAAGAAGACTTTTTTGAGAGTAAATTTTTTTACAGATCAGAAATAATAAAAATCGGCCACCTCCCTCTCATCCTTCAACCATCCCATTCTTTAGAAAAAAACACCCGCAATTTTTGCGATTTTTTCATACCCTTTCAAGCCAAAACGTAGTTGGTGGTTGCACATCCTGGGTCAGGTGATTTTTAGGAACTTGTTCTCGATCTGACGCTTTTTGAAGCCGCCCTTGCTAGATCAAATGCTTTTCCATGCCACCAATTTAATAATGTCAAATCCAGTTGTTTGTCATTTCAATATAAAACGTAGTTTATAGTCGCCCATTTTAAGTCAAACGATTTTATAAGCCGCCCATTTTGCTTGAAACACAAATTTCTTGCTGCTTATTGAAGACCAAATATAGTACATCCTAAATCACTTGATTTTTAGGAATTATTTCTCGGACTGACGCTTTTTGAAGCCGCCCTTGCCAGATCAAATTATTTTCAATGCCACCCATTTAATGTCAAATGAAGTTGTTTGTCATTTATTCAATTCAAGATAAAAACGCAGGTTATAGTCGCCCATTTTGAGTCACACGCTTTTATAAGCCGCCCATTCTGCGTGATTCACAAAATGTCTTGCTGCCCATTCAGGACAAAATAAAGTTTCAGATTCTACATCCTGAATGAATTGATTTTTTAGGAATTGATTCTAGTTCAGACGCTTTTATAGGCCGCCCATTCTGCTTGAAATGCAAATTTTTTGCTGCCCATTCAGGACAAAATATAGTTTCAGATTGAACATCCTGAATAAATTGATGTTTTAGGAATTAATTCTAGTTCAGACGCTTTTACAGACCGCCCGTATTCAATCAGACGCTTTTATAAACCGCCCATTCTAGGTCAGTCGGTGATTTTAGCCCTCCTTTCATAAAACTTAATTTATTTATAGTCGCCTATTCGGGATGAGATCATTTTTAGAAACCGTATCTTTGTTTGACGCTTTTAGAAGCCGCCCAGTCTGCATGAAATCCAATTTTTTGACATTCTGGAATCGATGATTTTTGGGAATTAATTTTTCTAGAGCAGACGTTTTTTATACGCCGCCCCATTCTCATTCTAAGTGTGTCAGTGATTTCAGTCGCCCTTTCAGCATTTATTCTTTATTTGAACTTTTTATCAGATAATTTTTATGAATTAATTCTAGGTCAGACCCTCAGAAGTTTTTAAAAGCCGCCCATTTAGAATAGGATACTTTTAGAAGCCTCCAATTTTGGTTCAGATGCTTTTAGAAGCTGCCCATTTTGGTTCAGACGCTTTAGAAGCTGCCCATTTTGGTTCAGATGTTTTTAGAAGCCGCTCATTTTGGTTCATATGCTTTTAGAATCCTCAATTTTGATTCAGACGCTTTTAAAAGCTGCCTGCCCATTTAAATTAGACGCTTTAGAAGCCGCCCATTTTGATCACACGCTTTTAAAATCCCCAATTTTGATTTAGACGCTTTTAGAAGCTGCCCATTATTCGGATCAGACGCTTTAAAGCTGCATTTCGAGTCGGATACTTTTAGAAACCGCCAATTTTGGTTCCCACGCTTATAGAATCCCCAATTTTGATTCAGACGCTTCTAGAAGTTGCCCATTTTAGTTAAGACGCTTTTAGGAGCCGCCCATTTTTGTTTAGACGCTTTTGGAATCCCCCATTTTTATTCAGACGCTTTTAGAAGCTGCCCATTTGGATCAGACGCTATAGAAGCTGCCTATTTAGGATCAGACGCTTTAAGAAGCCGCCCAATTTGCGAAAAAAGTAATTTTTGGCTACCCCCATTCAAGACAAGAAGTAGTTGCAGGTGTTCATTCTTGATCAGATGATTTTAGTATAATAATGAATTAATTCTAGGTTCGACGCTTCTAGAAGCTGTCCATTGTGGCCCAGATGCTTTAAAAAACCGCCCTTTTTGGACTAGAAACTTTTCGAAGCAGCCCGTTTAGGGTTAGTCGCTTTTATAAGCCGCTCATTCTAGGCCAGTGGTGATTTTAGCCGCCCTTTTAACGTTTTATTCTGTATTGGTCTTTTATTTCTTAGAGGGAATCCGGAGCTTTGTTTCGTCTTCAAAATTATTACACTTCTAAATGAGACGAAGGTTAATGCACCAGCGAAAGATCACCCCCAATAAATGACCATTAGGTCCAATCTTACAATGTAATGGGTAAATTCAAAATATGTTTACTAAAAATGGTTTACTTAAAACGGCTCAGACGCTTTTTGAAGCCGCCCCTTCTGGGTAAGAAGCAATTATTGGCTACCCATTCAAGACAAGATTTACTTGTAGTTGTACATGCTTGATTAGATGATTTTAGTGTATTTATACAGGATTTTACCTTATTTTAGGTTAGACTAAGCCGCCCATTTAGGGGCAGACGATTTTAGAAGCCGCCCATTTTGTATGAGACGCTTTTATAAGCCACCCGTTCTAGGTCAGTCGGTGATTTTAGTCGCCCTTTTATTACGTATCGGTCTTTTCTTTCTTAGATGGGGGTAACGTGAGCTTCGTTTGGTCTTCCGATATGAGAAAGAAAGAAAGCGAGACTCTTAAATGAGAAAGGGGAATGCGTCCGTAAATGACCTCCCCCTGCCCCTCAATGAATTCCCACCAACTACAATTATTTCTTTTTACAATGCAATAAATTCAAAATATCTTTACGTACTTAAAAAAAATTATTTCATCGTGGCAACATTGCATCTTTTAGTATTTAAAAAATGTACCAACAGGTGTCACTACTGCACTAAGAAAATTGTTCCTTCAAAAAAATTGCTTCTGATACTTTATTCGGTCTTTTATAGACATCAATAATATGCCGAATTGAGTCTTTGTATTCAAAAAGTCTCTTTTTTGTATCCGAAATGAATCGATTGTGAGTGAGGATTTCAGGCAATTCTTGAGGCTTCAGTTCCTTCCTATTTTTTTTTAACTCTTCTATTTGTGGCTGTTTCATTAGAGTTATTGATTTACAATGAGTGCAGAGCAAACGTGGTACGTCCTCTTTTGATGGGAATGAGAAATTTCACCATTTACTGCCACACAATAACCGATAAAACAGTAAATAGGAACGCGGTCTAAACTGAAATTGAAATATTTAGAAATTGCAAGTAATTTGGCATCCTTTCAATATCCGAATATAGAACCATTTTACTTAAAAATAAACCTGTCTAAAATTAGCGGTGTTGCAGTTTTTGAGTGTTTTAGGATGATGAATCATAATTATCGAATAACCGTACGATTGCTCATTTAAATTTAGAACGATCCTCTGTCCGAGCGAATATGGAAAGTGGGACAGGGCTCGATTTACTACCACTTTTCACTGTATACAGGGTGATTTGTACGTTTTTATATTATACCTATACCTGACGCTCTATCACCCAAATATCACCCCGTCACAGTCACATAAAAACCTTGTCAGGCTCAGTCCCAATAATTGTTTTCAAGCGACTGGATAAATTTTGTTCACCTCTGTAGCTGTTGTTGTCTGTTTAAAGGGGGCACTTTTACAGGAGATATTTAGGGCGGATAATCAAGTAACTTTTTACCTTGTTATGAGGCAGGACAATGAACGCTCCTCCGCCGGCGCTCTCAACAATAATAGCCAGGAATTTCGGGTTAACGGCGCAGAAAGTCGAGTCCCAGCTGCTTTTACTGACTCTGATATTGTCGTAGCATTGTTCCCTTTTCAGGGCCTGTCCGTAGACGTGTCGGAATTTCGACGATCGAACCACTCGGAAAGACATCTGAAAAACAATCGGAACGATAAACGAACCACAACCACACGCAGAGCGACGACAATAATAATATTCAAATTCTCCACCTCCCGATGACACGGCCAGTCATAACCTATCATCGGGGGCGGTCTCGGGGGGCCCGGTCGCCGTACTCACTTTGCGTTCTCGTTGATAAGGCGGTCGGAGTTCGATGCGGGTACTTTTCACATTTATTTCTTACATAAAATTAAAATTCAAACGCTTTTAAAAATGCACCTCATATCTAGAGCACGAAACAGACACAACTTTTCAAGAAATCCCTTATTTGGTTATGCGAACATTTTGAAACGTCAAAACGAAAACGGTCCGCTTGACATCTATCAAATGTAATCTGAATTAGACGCGGGTGACGTTGCCGGACTAGCCACTGCAACAATTATCATAGAAATCTGTCATTGGTTCTATTATTCACTCATAGATGGCGCTCTTAATTTCAATCTTTTTAAATAATAATTTAATTAAATTTATGTGATAATATAAATTATAATGACGTTTTTTATACAGCTCACTACTTCTTATAATATAAAAAACTTCAATTTATATCTATAAGTTATAATAACAAACTTATCTCGTGATGTGACCCTTAAAACATCCTAAAATACAATAATAATATAGCGACATCTATTGGGAGGTACATAAACTACTAGAACAGGGAAAACAAACGATTTTTTAAATCAAACAAAAGCAAACTTTTTTCTATAGATATTAGGGAAACCAAGATTATTGGCGTCAAATAAGAGAACAAGGAGCACGAACGTAATAAATTATTCAATCACCCTACGTAAATTTATGATTTTATTTATAGTTAAGACGAGTGACGTCATTTTGGAGAGCTAAACGCGGATGGAGAGTGTGAGTTCCAAGTTCCAATAAGTCAATTGTTACCACTGCATATTTGGCTTATTTTTTATATTGTACTGTACGCGAATTACTAAGCTAATATAAAGAAGAAGAACAATAATAATTAAGAAAATATAATGACAAAAATAATTTTTTTCGTTTTTCAGTGTCTCCCGTTCTCTCCAAATGTAGTTTTTAGCAACTCTTTTGAACTAATGACGCTTTTTAAGCCGTCCATTCTTCTCAAACGCAGTTTTTACTACCATTCAAGATGAAATGCGGCTTCTACTTGCGTATTAATTAAACAAAAATGGTCAAAATTCTTATAAACATTTCGGAATAACTTATTCTGCAAAATGCTTTTTTCCACCACTTATTTAAGATACAACAAAGCTGATTAGTATCGCTTAGTTAATACCAGGCCATTTTCAACAAGTATTTATAGATCTAACGCTTTTCGAAGCCGCCCATTTTGTATTGCATGTTTTTTTAAATTGCGCAAATCGGCAATTTTAGTCGCCCAAGCATTCAACATTGACACAAAATGGGCGGCTTCGAAAAGCGTCTACCTCCCTAGAACTAATTCCTAAGAAGTATATTATAATCATCTGATTCAGGATATGCAACCACGACTTCATTTTGTCCTGAAAATGGGAACAAAAAATCGATTTTCACATAAAATTCCCTTTTAAAAGATTTCTAACATAGACATAATAAGAACGGCAGCTAAAATTATCCACTGACACAGAATCTTGGTCTTTCTATCCGCCCATTCTAAGATAATAGGCCAATTTTTTGCTATCCATTAAAGACAAAACCTAGTTTTTGATTCTGGATAGATGATGCTTTTTTTTCATTCAGCGTTTATTCAGTCTGGATCTTTTTATATTTATATCAGTGTTTGAGGCTTTTAGAAGCCACCCTTTCTATGCAAAAACCTATATTTTGCTATCGCTTCGAGACAAAACGTAGTTGTGGTTGTATATCCTGAATCGGATATCAGATTTGTATTTATGTTATAAGGAAATATTTCTAGATTAGACGCTTTTTGAAGCCGCCCCTTTTGTATGAGACGTTTTAATAAGCCGCTTGTATTAT
Source organism: Malachius bipustulatus (assembly GCA_910589415.1). Taxonomy (NCBI): domain Eukaryota; kingdom Metazoa; phylum Arthropoda; class Insecta; order Coleoptera; family Melyridae; genus Malachius; species Malachius bipustulatus. The sequence goes on along the minus strand of OU342638.1, from coordinate 36,563,670 downwards.
ATATCAAAAAATTGTGTATAAATTAAGAGCGTGGCCGCCCATCCAACATCGATTGAGTCTTGGTCTTTTTATTTTTATATCTGTGTGTTTGACGCTTTTAGAAGCCGCCCATTTTTTATTGCATGCGGAACAAAAAATTCATTTTCACATAAAATTCCCTATTAAAAGACGTTTAATACAGACATAATAAGAACGGCGATACTCACCGACTGACACAGAATCTTGGTCTTCTTGGTCTTTTTATTTTTATATCTGCGTTTATAGAAGCCGCTAATTCTAAGATAATAAATCAATTTTTTTGCTATCCATTAAAGACAAAACCTAGTTTTTGATTCTGGATAGATGTTGCTTAGGAATTATTTACAGTTCAGACGCTTTTATAAGCCGCCCATTCAGCGTTTATTCAGTCTTGATCTTTTTCTATTTATATCAGAGTTTGACGCTTTTAGAAGCCACCCTTTCTATGCAAAAACCCACATTTTGCTATCGTTTCGAGACAAAACATAGTTGTGGTTGTACATCCTGAATCGGATATCAGATTTGTATTTATGTTTTAAAGAATTATTTCTAGGTTAGACGCTTTTCGAAGCCGCCCATTTTGTTTAAAACGTTTTATAAGCCGCTTATATGATTATATTCAAAAATTAAAAAAAAAGCTCGATTCGGTCTTGGCCTGTTTATATCTGTGTTTAACGCTTTTAGAAGCCGCCCATTCTTTACGTAAACCAGTTCTTTGCTATTCATTCAAGAAAAAATCTAATTTGTGGTTGCACATTCTATAGACAGATGATTTTAAGAAATTATTTCCAGGTCAGACGGTTTTAGAAGCCGTCCATTTTGTGTTTGATGTTTCTTGAAGCCGCCCATTGTGTCATAATCGGTGATTTAAGCCTCTCCTCAACATTTTTTTAGTCCTTTTTATCTTTATATGTGTATTTAACGCTTTTAGAAGCCGCCCGTTCTTTACGTAGAGCAGTTTTTTGTTTTTCATTCAAGAAAAAATCTAATTTGCGGTTGCACATATTAGACAGATGATTTTAGGAATTATTTCCAGGTCAGACAGTTTTCGAAGCCGCCCATTTTGTGTTTGATGTTCCTTGAAGCCGCCCATTGTGTGGTAATCGGTGATTTAAGTCTCTCTTCAACATTTCTTAGTCTTTTTTATCTTTATATTTGTGTTTGACGCTTTTAGAAGCCGCCCATTCTTAACGTATACCAGTTTTTTTGCTGTTCATTCTGGAAAAAATCTAATTTGTGGTTGCACATTCTAGACAGATGGTTTTTAGGAATTATTTCTAGGTCAGACGCTTTTTGAAGCCGCCCATTTTGTGTTTGATGTTTTTTTGAAGCCACCCATTGTGTGCTAATCGGTGATTTTAGCCTACCTTCAACTTTTTTTAGTATTTTTTTTTATCTTCATATCTGTGTTTAACGCTTTTAGAAGCCGCCCATTCTTTACGTAGGTCAGTTTTTTGATTATCATTCGAAAAAAAATTGTGGTTGCACATTCTAGACATATGATTTTTAGGAATTATTTCCTGGTCAGACGGTTTTCGAAGCCGCCCATTTTGTGTTTGATGTTTCTTGAAGCCGCCCATTGTGTGATAATCGGTGATTTAAGCCTATCTTCAACATTTTGTAGTATTTTTTATCTTTATATCTGTTTTTGACGCTTTCAGAAGCCGCCCATTCTTTACGTAGACTAGTTTTTGCTATTAATTCAAGAAAAAAATTAATTTGTGGTTGCACATTCTAGACAGATGGTTTTTAGGAATTATTGAAGTCGCCTATTGTGTGCCAATCGGTGATTTTAGCCTCCCTTCAACATGTTTGAGTCTTTTTTATCTTAATATCTGTGTTTGTACGCTTTTAGAAGCCGCCCATTCCGTGAAGAAAGCATTTTTGTCTCCCATTCAAGGCGAAACATGGTTTGTGGTTTTATATTCCGGATCTTGAGTCTTGGAAACTAATTCAGGGTCAGACGCTTATTGAAGCCGCCCATTCTATGTCAAACGCTTTTATAAGCCGCCCATTTTATGCCAGATAGTGATTTTGAGTCGCCCATTCGGTGTTTCTTTGGTGTTTTTCTCTATTAGAAAGGAGACCATCATGTTATATGAGCTTTCGTTCGCTCTTCCAAAAGGTCCTTTAGTCGTATTTTATGAAGATGTTCGATATAATTTTGTCTATCCTGCATCAATAAAAGAACTATTACACAACGTTAGGTAATTTTATTTAATCAGACTGTTATTGTTTCAAGATAAATATAATCAGACTTGTTGAGATAACATTTTAACAAACATAATTTCACTAGAAAATAGCTATAATTAGACCATTTGGATGAAAGTTTAAGTATGTACGATGATTTAATATTTCCAATAATAATATATAATTCGATCCCGAAGCGATCCAAACAAAACCAAGCAAGCTTCGTTTCTCTCACGGTGATCAATTCAGAAAAATAGTGCAACATGTGGACCGTTCTCGGGGTAATAGTAGCCATAGTTGTTTGTATCGTTACGTATTTCAAAGTCTCCTACCAATACTGGAGTAAGTATAACCTCTACACTCCACCACCAAGCATCCCGTTAGGGAACCTCGCCAACCCTGGCGAAGGTAAGCAATCTATCGGTGAGATGGTGAAAGGCTTCTACGACGATTTCAAGAAGAGGGGCTTAAGACACGGCGGGGTTTATTTCCTCACCATACCGAACTACATCCCAGTCGACTTGGAGATCATCAAGCGTATCATGGTGAGAGATTTCGATCATTTCACCGATCGTGGGATTTATTATAACGAAAAAAACGATCCCTTGAGCGCGCATCTGTTCGCGATCGATGGGAAGAAGTGGAAGAACTTGCGCACCAAGATGACTCCAACTTTCACTGCAGGAAAAATGAAGATGATGCTCGGTACGTTGAATAAGAGCTGTAAAGTCTTAGTCCAGGCCATGGAGAAGTACATCTCTGAAGATAAACCGATTGATATAAAAGAAGTGATCAGTTATTTCGCGATCGATGTCATCGGATCATGCGCGTTTGGTCTCGAGTGCAACTCGTTCGGGGAGGAAGAGTCTCCCTTCAGCATCCACGGGAAGCAGTTCTTCCGCACCACCACTTTTGGAAGAATCTATCAGAATTTCTTGTTCCTGTTCCCGAACTTCTCTAAATCTATCGGTCTGCGATTATTAGATAAAGATATGACCGACTTCTTCTACAAAGTCGTTAAAGAAGCCGTCGAGTATCGCGAGAAAAACAACGTGGACCGCAAAGACTTCCTACAAATCCTCATAGACCTGAAGAATAACAAACTGGACAATGAAATCGAAGGCGAACACGACGGGAAATCTCTCACGATGGAAGAAATAGCGGCGCAATGTCTGGTCTTCTTCATAGGCGGCTTCGAGACGAACTCCAGCGCCATGTCTCTCGCTCTATTGGAACTCTCCAGAAACCAAGACATACAAGAGAAAGTCCGGGAGGAAGTAGTCGGGATGTTCAAGAGACATAACACCGAAGAAATCAGTTACGAGAACTTGGCCGAATTGAAATATCTTGGACAAGTAATTGATGGTAAGTTTGTGGTGCTTGTGACCTCTCTTCTTTCAACACTAATCAAACTTCCATTCCAGAATCGATGAGATTATACCCGCCAGTACCGTTCCTCTCTAGAGAATGCATCAAAGACTACAAAATCCCTGACAGTGACGTAATAATCAAACCCGGGACAAGATGCCAGATCTCCGTCCTCGGGATCCACAGAGATGAAGACATCTACCCTGATCCGGAAGTTTTCGATCCCGACCGCTTTAGCGATGAAAACAGGGGGAATATTAAGTCTTGCACTTACCTGCCTTTCGGTGAAGGGCCGAGGAACTGTATCGGTAAATATAACTTTTTAAATGTCTCACCTCTGGGATCTTTCTTATGGTTTATATTATTGCAGGGCTAAGATTTGCTCTGATGGAGGCGAAAATTGGCCTCGCGACCCTCCTGAGACATTTCCGATTCACCCTGGACAAGAAGACGAAGCTGCCGATCAAGTTCTCGAACAGTTCTGTCGTTATGAGCGTGGAAGGGGATGTTTGGCTGAGGGCGGAAAAGGTGGAATGATTGTTTATCTTTATTTTGTTATAAAAATATATTTGTTCTTAATTTTAAGTTATTTGTTAATAAAGAGAATTTTTTGTAAGTAGTTGGTTGATTATTTGATTTGGCAGCACTCACGCGCTTACGTTTGGTCATCGGAAATAGGTCGCCCATGTCTTCTCTCTTTCTCTCTCTCCCTCTCTCTCTCTATTGTGGGGCGTCGAAGGGGATCCAGGAAATTTACCAGGTAGTCTTTAATGGTTAAAAGAGGGGGAGGGGCAGATAAACCATTGTTTAGGGAAAGACAGGAGGCGATTCTCCCTTTTTCTATCTCTGTCTCTTTCCCTGCGAGGGGTAGCCAAATTGTAAACAAGACTATAGATAGAATAATGCGCATAATATAGCCTCGTGACGTCATTTTGGAGAGTAAGCAAGCGTAAACTTTTGGAAGTTACAGAAATCAATAACTTGGCTAATTCTTTGTAAATTTCACTGTAAAGAACTAAAAAAGCGATTAAAGAAGAAGAAGAAGAATATCAAATATTCAAATCACTCTCTTTTCGAGCTTTGGAACATGACAGTTTAAATCTGTTTTTACATACTGCCCATGCGCTACTGTAAGACAAAGATGACGTCACTTTGGAGAATAAGCAATTATAGATTTTTACAAGTTTTAAATAAATTTATTCACCTACCAGATTTCCAAATATATTAAAACGTTACAAAAATAAATGATCAATTATAACAATGAAGAAAAACTACTTTCAAAAAAATTTTTTATTTAATAAAAATCGAGTTGTTTAAAAGAAAGGAACACTCCTACTTTGAGTGATCATGCGCTGAACTAAGGAGACTTGTGACGTCACTTTGGAGAGTAACCAACTACTCATTTGAAGTGACCCAGATTGCCTTTACAAATGTCAATGCGCATGTTAAAATCGAAAACGTAAAGTTTCTATCATTCACTGATATTATGTGTATTAGATATGTCAGTTGTCAAGTTTTCAAATCTAGAAACGTCAAACTCAATTCATACTGTTGAACTGTTGAACTAGAATGTATGGGCCTTATGTGAATCTAACTAACATTTTCGTCCTTGCCACGAGGGGGTCAATTAAACAGCCACCGGATTGCATCCTAACCATCGGACTCTGGACAGGGACCCTCCCAACTATAGGCGGGTTGCCTCCTAATCACGGACCTCGTTACACTGTCTTACTAACAAAACCCATTCCCACGGTTATCTTGAAGACCTAGATTTCTGTGGTAATGCTTTCTGTTTAAAATGATTCGCGCAAATGAGTCATGAATGAGGGTTCAATAGTTTTGGTGACGGTTGTCGAGACGATTGATCTACGCTTTTTCAAACCACCGTTGATTCTTTTCATTTCGGGATAATGATCGAGGTTTTTCTCGGCCACGCTCTTTTTACTCGGGAGTCCCAGCGACCGTAAAGGCACTGCTAGGTTTCTCTTAGAATAAAGTAGGTGTTTTTAAAATTCTTTTGTTTCACTTATCTCAAATCTCCCACCTTTTGCTTCATGTCTGTGTATAAAAGAACCAATAACAAAGGTAAGAGGTTAGTACACAACAACGTAAGGCCCACCACCAGACGAACACGAGCCAAGGTAAACACGAGCCCAGGTAAAGCACTAGCCAAGGTAAAACAACGATCACAAACGTAAGTAAGTAATGTCGGCAATTTTATTTGAAATCGGGGCGGGTCAATCTTTAAATTCAAACAGCCAAGGATTCAGGGCGGGGAAACCTCAAATTCAAATCAAACATTCAGAGCGGGAATTCAAACAGTAATTCATGACAGACAAGTTGACATTTCAAACGTCAAAGGGGTTCTTTTTTTTCAGTCATTCAATTTAAGGGGGTTTAAACCTTAGAGTCGAAACTACCTAGAAGCGCACCCAATTTTTATTTATCATCCGAACTTCAATTATTGTTTTTAAAATCAAATAACACATACTTTGATACTTATCAAAGGCACAGGGGCGTGCTTGCGATAACGAATTATAATGATGAGTTAACGCTGGGGTACTTTGTTTGTAACTGTTCCATTGATTTCATTAATAGTGTCTGTAGCCTATTTTACCCTTTCATTTAACGTCTGCTGGCGCTAGAGAGAACTAGTCGGCAACAGGGGGTGTATTTATTTAGGGCTACTAGGCAAACTTGTGACGTCACTTTGGAGAGTAAACATATATTACGAATTAACGGGTGATATCTATCTAGGAGGCTGGTGCTTCTTGGAAAGCAGGAAGTCTAATTTTTCTTATCATAGCCACCTTTATAATTTAATCGGTCAATAATTATGGTTTTGTTTTATTAGACTTACGCGAATCATTTTTAACGTAAAACATGATTCGGTATAAATATATTTACATAGTTTATGATAAGAAATATTAGCGCATTGTTTTATATAATAGATGAATAAATAAACTGTCTAGAGCTGGAACATTAATGTTGCTTTCTTCGTGTTAGAGTACGCGTAGATTTATCAACAAGTAAATTATTATTAAGGTGAGTGTTTCTTTTATCATTTAATCAATCAATTAATTAACAACCCCTTCAATTATTCCAGATAACAATGTCTATTTTGGTAACGTTATTCATCTCCTTCTTATTCATAATTTATTTATATTACCGAAGCGCTTTCCAATACTGGAAGAAAAGGAACATCCCCTACATTAAACCAACGCCGCTCCTGGGAAACGCCCCGAATCCACTCACGGGAAGCCCCAACTTACAGCTCCTACTGCCGCAATACTACCGCCGTTTCAAAGCTCTAGGCGCCAAACATTTCGGTTGCGTCCTGATAACAACCCCGATCTACGTCCCGATAGACCTGGAAATAATCAAAAACATCCTAATCAAAGACTTCAACAGTTTCGTCGATCGAGGCGTCTACCTGAACGAAAAAGCGAACCCGCTGAGCGGCCATTTGTTCAACCTACGCGGGAAGAAATGGAGGAACCTCCGCGCCAAGCTAACACCGGTCTTCACGTCCGGGAAGATGAAGAACATGTTCGAGACGCTTCTCGAATGCGGTCGAGAGTTAGAGAAGGTGCTTGCTGAACTGGTCAGGAGGGATGAGCCGTTGGACGTGAAGGAACTGATGGCGAGATTTACTACCGACATTATTTCTTCGGTGGCGTTCGGTTTGGAGCTGCACACGATAGAGAACGAGAACTCTCCTTTCAGACAGCACGGGAGGGCGATCATTCAAAGAACTTTCATGTCGAATTTCAAGCGATTGCTCACGACTACTTTCCCGAATCTCTCCGTCATCTTGGGTATCAGAAACATCTCCAAGAATACCTCAGACTTCTTCCTCTCGGTCGTGAAAGACACCGTCGATTACCGGGAGAGAAATAACATCACCAGGAACGATTTCCTTCAACTTCTGATCGAGTTAAAGGATAGGAAGATCGAAGGATCAGCGACAGAAGACACTACTGATCTATCGATCGAACAAATCGCAGCTCAATGCTTCGTGTTCTTTGTAGCCGGTTTTGAGACTTCTTCAACTACCATGAGCTTCGCTTTTTACGAAATGTGCCACAACTTGGACATCCAAAAGAGGCTAAGAAGTGAGATTGATGAAGTGTTAAAAAGAGATGGTGAATTTACTTACACCAACGTAATGGAGATGAAATATCTGGACCAAGTAGTGTCTGGTAAGTGTTATTAGAATGACCTTAGTAAAGATAATAAAATTATTATTCTCTTCCAGAAACTCTAAGAAAATACCCAGCCGCCCGGGTACTTCCCAGAGAGTGCACTGAGGATTATAAAATCCCCGGAACTGATCTTCTATTGGAAAAAGGTACAAAGATCCTAATACCGACGCTCGGGATCCATTTGGATGAGGAATTCTACCCGGATCCGGATAAATTCGATCCGGAGAGGTTCAGCGAGTCAAATAAAAGGAATCGACATCCCATGGCGTATTTTCCTTTCGGAGAAGGACCCAGGATCTGCATTGGTGAGCGATTGCTCATTCTTCTTTCCGTTGTAACTGGGTAATTATTATTATTGCAGGATCAAGATTTGGACTCCTGAACACTAAGCTAGGTCTGGTTTTGTTATTGAAAGATTATAAATTCACGATCCACGAAAAGACGCAGTTACCGATCGAGCTGTCCTATAAGACGTTAGTGCCGTCCATTAATGGTGACCTGTGGCTAAAGGCTGAACGAATTGTTAAAGAGTGATTCGTTGAAACTAGCAGATCTGCACATTTCCCTGAATCGTAGGGGATCACGTTCAATAAAGTGGTCTGGGAATAAACCATATCATCATAATAATGATTCACTTATAATCATAAATGCAGCGTATAAAATATTTCCACCGCCTCGGATTGCATATATAAATCAACTCTCTGAAGAAGAGTCTTCAGTCTTCAAATATAAGTGAGGCAATATACAAAATAAATACTACTACTTTATGTAAATAGGCTTAGTGTAGATAAATAATTATTAGTGTGTATTATGTGAAAATAATTATAAGTAATAGTTATTAAAAAAATTGATTAATTGAGTCTGAGATATCTTTATAAACGAACCTTTTTTTTTGAGAAAATGGCTCAGATTGGCTCAAATATCACTTCTAATAAACATAATCGGAACATTTTGTAGTAAATTCTGAGCAGATTCTCATTCATTTACGATTAGACGCTTCTGGAAGCCGCCCATTCTGTGTGAAAAATAATTCTGATAAACATTCAAGGCACACGTAGTTTGTGGTTGTACATCCTGGATCAGATAATTTTCAGTGACGCTTGAGGGGTGACGCTTTTTGAAGCCGCCCCTGCCAAGTCAAACGCTTTTCGATGCCACCCATTCTATGTCAAACGTTGTTGTTTGACATTGATTGAAAATAAAACGCAGTTTAAGAACGCGCAGCATGGTTGAGATTGTTTTAAGAAACCATATCATTGTTTGACGCTTTTAGAAGCCGCCCATTCTGTCGGAAAAGTATTTCTGCTAAACATTCAAAGAAAAATATAGTTCGAGGCTGTATTTCCTGGATTAGATCATCTTCAGGAACTATTTTTTTTTGTGACGCTTTTTGAAGCCGCCCCTGTCAAGTCAAATGCTTTTTGATGCCTCCAATTCTATGTCAAACGTTGTCGTTTGACATTTATTAAAAATAAAACGCAGCTTAAGAACGCGCAGCATCGTTGAGATTGTTTTAAGAAGCCATATCTTTGTTTCACGCTTTTAGAAGCCGCCCATTCTGTCGGAAAAGTATTTCTGCTAAACATTCAAAGAAAAATATAGTTCGAGGCTGTATTTCCTGGATTAGATCATCTTCAGGAACTTTTTTTTTGTGACGCTTTTTGAAGCCGCCCCTGAGAAGTCAAATGCTTTTTGATGCCTCCAATTCTATGTCAAACGTTGTCGTTTGACATTTATTAAAAATAAAACGCAGTTTAAGAACGCGCAGCATGGTTGAGATTGTTTTAAGAAACCATATAATTGTTTGACGCTTTTAGAAGCCGCCCATTCTGTCGGAAAAGTATTTCTGCTAAACATTCAAAGAAAAATATAGTTCGAGGCTGTATTTCCTGGATTAGATCATCTTCAGGAACTATTTTTTTTTGTGACGCTTTTTGAAGCCGCCCCTGTCAAGTCAAATGCTTTTTGATGCCTCCAATTCTATGTCAAACGTTGTCGTTTGACATTTATTAAAAATAAAACGCAGTTTAAGAACGCGCAGCATGGTTGAGATTGTTTTAAGAAACCATATCATTGTTTGACGCTTTTAGAAGCCGCCCATTCTGTCGGAAAAGTATTTCTGCTAAACATTCAAAGAAAAATATAGTTCGAGGCTGTATTTCCTGGATTAGATCATCTTCAGGAACTATTTTTTTTGTGACGCTTTTTGAAGCCGCCCCTGTCAACTCAAATGCTTTTTGATGCCTCCAATTCTATGTCAAACGTTGTCGTTTGACATTTAATAAAAATAAAACGCAGTTTAAGAACGCGCAGCATGATTGAGATGGTTTTAAGAAACCATATCATTGTTTGACGATTTTAGAAGCCGCCCATTCTGTCGGAAAAGTATTTCTGCTAAACATTCAAAGAAAAATATAGTTCGAGGCTGTATTTCCTGAATTAGATCATCTTCAGGAACTATTTTTTTGGTGTGACACTTTTTGAAGCCGCCCCTGTCAAGTTAAATGCTTTTTGATGCCTCCAATTCTATGTCAAACGTTGTCGTTTGACATTTAAGAAAAATAAAACGCAGTTTAAGAACGCGCAGCATGGTTGAGATTGTTTTAAGAAGCCATATCTGTGTTTGACGCTTTTAGAGGCCGCCCATTCTGTCGGAAAAGTATTTCTGCTAAACATTCAAAGAAAAATATAGTTCGAGGCTGTATTTCCTGGATTAGATCATCTTCAGGAACTATTTTTTTTGTGACGCTTTTTGAAGCCGCCCCTGTCAACTCAAATGCTTTTTGATGCCTCCAATTCTATGTCAAACGTTGTCGTTTGACATTTAATAAAAATAAAACGCAGTTTAAGAACGCGCAGCATGATTGAGATGGTTTTAAGAAACCATATCATTGTTTGACGATTTTAGAAGCCGCCCATTCTGTCGGAAAAGTATTTCTGCTAAACATTCAAAGAAAAATATAGTTCGAGGCTGTATTTCCTGAATTAGATCATCTTCAGGAACTATTTTTTTGGTGTGACACTTTTTGAAGCCGCCCCTGTCAAGTTAAATGCTTTTTGATGCCTCCAATTCTATGTCAAACGTTGTCGTTTGACATTTAAGAAAAATAAAACGCAGTTTAAGAACGCGCAGCATGATTGAGATTGTTTTAAGAAGCCATATCTGTGTTTGACGCTTTTAGAGGCCGCCCATTCCGTTTTATAAGTAATTCTGCTAAACATTCAACAAAAAAAAACAGTTTGGGGTTGTACCATTCTGGGTCAGATGATCTTTAGGAATTAATTCTTGGTGAGACGCTTTTTGAAGTCGCCCCCGCCATGCCACCTATTGTATGTCAAATGTTGTTTGACATTGATTAAAAAAGCGCAGTTTATAGTCGCGCACTATTATTGAGATCGTTTTAAGAAACCATATCTATATTTCACGCTTTTAGAAGCCACCCTTTCTGTTGGAAAAGTATTTCTGCTAAACATTCAAGGAAAAATATAGTTTGATGCTGTATATCCTGGATTAGATGATTTTTAGGAACTAATTCTTAGAATGACGCTTTTTGAAGCCGCCCCTGCCAAGTCAAACGTTTTTGAATGCCGCCTATTCTATGTCGAATGTTGTTATTTGACATTGAATATAATAAAGTCGTGCATCATGGTTGAGATCATTTTAAGAAACCATATCTGAGTTTGACGCTTTTAGAAGCCGCCCATTCTATTTGAAAAGTAGTTCTGGCAAAAATTCCAGGAAAAATGTAGTTTAGGGTTGTATATGATTCTGGGTTAGATGATCTTTAGGAATTAATTCTATGAGTTACGCTTTTGAAGCCGCCCCTACCCATTCAATGTCGAATGTTGTTTTTTGACATTGATTAAAAATAAAGCGCAGTTTATAGTCGCAAACCATGGTTGAGATCGTTTAAAAAACTATATCTATGTTTGACGCTTTTAGAGGCCGCCCATTCTTTTTGAAAAGTAATATCGCTTAACATTCAAGGAAAAAAAGTAATTTGGGGTTGTACCATTCTGGGTCAGATGATCTTTAGGAATTAATTCTTGGTGTGACGCTTTTTGAAGCCGCCCATTCTGTGGGAAATAAAACTTTCTTGCTCCCATTTAATTCTAAACGTGGTTTGTGGTTCTAGATCCTTGTACAAATGATTCAAAGGCATTATTTCTATGTTAGATGTTTCTAGAAGCCTCCCTTTTTGTATCGGGTGCTTTTCGCTTTTATAAGCCGCCCATTCTGTGGGAAATGAAATTTTTGGTGCTACCCATTTAAGTCGAAACGTGGTTTGTGGTTCTGGATCGTTGCACAAATGATTTAAAGACATTAGAAACGCTTCTAAAAACCGCTAATTTTGTATGGACGCTTTTTCTGTTTTATAAGCCGCCCATTCTGAGAGAAACAATTTTTTTTGCTACCTGTTTAAGTCGAAAAAGTGGTTTGTGGTTCTAGATCCTTGCACCAATGATTCAAAGGCCTTATTTCTATGTTAGATGTTTATATAAGCCGCCTTTTTGGTATTGGACGCTTTTCGCTTTTATAAGCCGCCCATTATGTGGGAAATTAATCTTTTTGCTACCAATTTTTATGAAAATGTGGTTTGTGGTTCTAGATCTTTGTACAAATGATTTAAAGGTACAATTTATGTTAAACGCTTCAAGAAGCCGCCCTTTTTGTATTCGACGCTTTTCGCTTTTATTAGCCGCCCATTCTGTGTCAATCAGAGATTTACCCAGCCCATTTATTCAGTTTTGGTCCTTTTCTTTTTTAGAAGGGGGACGAAGAGCTTTCTTTTCCCCAAAAGGTTCTTTCGTCATACTTTTGACATACTCGATACCGCATTTAGCCTATTGCATCATTTATAAATAATAAACGATATGTGGTAACACAAAATTACCTACTTAATTTTTTTATTTATTTAATCAGACTTGCCTACTGTTTTTATTTATAGTTCTAAAGAAGATAAAGCATATCAAACTTGTTGTTGAGATAAAAAATTACACAAACATAATTTCATTGGAAAATTACTATAATTAGACCATTTTGGTGAAAGTTTGAGTACCTAATACGTACGTAGGATGATTTCAATTTTTTATTTTTTAGTCGGTATCGGAGTCCTTATCAGTGCACCTCTGAGGAAAGATAAGAAAGATAAGCAGCACTGAGATGATGGAATTTAATTATTAACAATAAACGCCCCTCTTGACGAGTCTCTAATGATCAGCAATGATCAGCAATTACCTACTTGATGATGTAAAATTTCGCAACATCCAAATGTTTCCACCACTCCTCTCGCGAAACGAATAATCCGTCGGAAATAAATATCAAACGCCAGACGCCGGGCGGTAGTGTAAACAAATAATCGACGTATGTGCGATTTATTTCATTCACAGCGCCAGAACCAGTGCGATCGTGGTATTAGTGATCTCGATTTCCTTCTTAAAAGAGTCCCCGCGTCACTTTTCTCTCTCTAATTTTGACAATTGTAACCAACCCCTTTTCCAGCAGATTTAAGGGTAACCATGGATTACCTTTACGTTATTCTTGGAATAATAACAGCCCTGCTGGCGATTATATTTACTTACGTGAAATGGGCCCATCAATACTGGCAGAGGATGAATCTGGACTCAATCGAACCGATCTTCTTTTTCGGGAACATGGAGAATCCCTTCAATCGCACCAAGAGGGTTGACGCGTTATTCGAGGATTACTACAAAGAATTCAAGAAGCGCGGCTTGAAGCATGGAGGGATCTACTTCTTAACATCTCCAACGTACATGCCTGTCGATCTGGATTACATCAAAAATGTGATGACGAAAGACTTCACCCATTTCACCGATCGTGGGATCTACTACAACGAGAAAGCGGACCCCCTTACAGCTCACTTGTTCACCCTCGGAGGGACCAAGTGGAGGAACCTCAGGGTGAAGCTGTCACCGACCTTCACCTCGGGGAAGATGAAGAAAATGTTCGGGACTTTGGCCGAATGCGGTAAACTTCTAATCGAGTCAACCGATGCGAAAGTGGATAAGGGTGAACCGATCGATATTAAAGACGCTGTTGGAAGATTCGCGACCGACGTTATCGGTTCTTGCGCATTCGGGCTCGATTGCAACTCGATCAAAGACGCTGATTCGCCTTTCAGGAAAAACACTAGCAGCATCCTGAATCGCTCCAAGTTCGACAACCTCAAATTCGCTTTCGGGCTTAGCTTCCCCAAGCTGGCTCAAGCCATCAACATGAAAATATTACCCAAACATGTGAGTGATTTCTTCATGTCAGTGGTCAGAGACACGGTCGGGTATCGAGAGAAGAACGACATAGTGCGACCGGATTTTTTGCAAATCTTAATCGACCTGAAGAACAATAAACTGGACGATGAGATCACGGAGCAACACGACGGAAGATCCCTCACGATCGAAGAGGTCGCGGCTCAATGCTTCGTGTTTTTCTTCGCCGGTTTTGAGACGTCCTCAACAACAATCACCTTCACGATGTTAGAACTGTGCAGGCGCCAGGACTTGCAGGAAAAAGTTCGGGAAGAAATCTTCCAGGTCATGAAGAGACACCAAAATGAGATCACCTACGACGGTTTGATCGAGATGAAGTACCTCGAACAAGTAATTAACGGTAAGTTGAGGACTTACTTCCCCTATGGTAGCTTATTTGAATAAATTTTTTTTGATGACGTTGAACAATAAAAGTCACTTAGATTCCATTATAACAGCAGTTGAAGACTCTTGTTTTCTCTTTCTATCAGCGCACTTCTCAAATGATTCCAGGTAGCAAAAGACACGTGATCATAACGTCATATTTTGGTGATTGATCGCTGACATCAACATCCTATAAGTCACATCGAAAACTCGTCCTTTGTACCCAAAATCTCACAAAAGTGAAGACAAGCAATTGGTGACCTCAAAACGACGTAAATTGACCCATTTTATGACGTCGCTGTCAGGTCTTTTTAACGTCATATACACGTGTAATTTCATCTTGAGATATAAAATTCTGTGGTCTATGGGTAATAATTATCGCTGAGCACCAAAAAATGACCTTTTTATGACGTGGTTGCTTTACTATATTGGATGTCTGATGAATCTTTCCTGATCATTTATTTTCTTCATACTTTCAGAGACGCTAAGAATTCACCCAGCAGTTCCCTTCGTGACCAGGAAGTGTGTCAAAGACTACCAGGTACCCGATACAGACGTGGTGATAGAAAAAGGCGTTCGTTGTCTGATTCCGATTTCTGCGATCCATCACGACGAAGAAATCTACCCGGAACCTGAAGTATTCGATCCTGAGAGATTCTCTGAGGAGAATGTCGCGAATAGACACTCTTACACTCATTTACCTTTCGGCGAAGGGCCCAGAGCTTGCATTGGTAAGTTTTTTTTTCGTGTAAATGTCTTCGTTTATTAATCGAGTCTTCTTTTTCAAGGTATGAGATTCGGTTTGATGCAGACGAAGATCGGGCTGGCTTTGCTGTTGAAGAATTACCGATTCACCCTAGACGCGAAGACGAAGCAGCCACTCGAGTATTCGGTAGACTCGGTCCTGCCGCTCGTGAAAGGTGGAATTTGGTTGAAAGCGGAACGGCTGTAGAAGTGTTCTTCTTTTTTATTCTGGCCCTATTATGGCCTTAACATTGTTTGATCTTTGTGTCTTTGTATTATTTGTATTTTTGTATCTAACTTATTTGTATTTCACTGTTTGTGTTGCTTGTTAAATATGGTGCGTCTGAAAAACTGAAGTTTTTAATGTATTTCCTTATTATGTCACTCTTTTCAGGGACATTGAATGATTCAGCCCACTGCTAAGGACTAAATTGTTATGGGAGTACATAAAAAAAGAGACTTGCCGAACTAATCCAACTTTTTTATTTAATATCTGAAAATCTCTATAATTTATTAATCATTAAAGGAGGCTCCCAGGAGATTCATTCAAACGCCCGGGAGCCATAAAAATGTAACAATAGAAACAAAACAACTCGCATTCATACGATCTAAGCCGACTCACTACGTCAGTCCAGGTTGTGGACTATTGATTAGGGGGGAAACGACTCAATGCGTTCGTTACATATTTGGGCTTGGGATCTAGCCCTGTGGTTCTTTCCACCTCCAGAGCGGAGGAGATATACTTTACTAGTTGACCACAGCTGCTAAAGGAACTACATCACCAAAGACACCTCGTAGGGTCAAAACGTACCCAGAAACGACCTGGTATAGTGAAATAGAGAGCTCTAGTCCATTTTACTTGAATATAACTTACAACAAGATAAAAACATTAACAATAATTAAAATTAATAAAAAAAAATTATCAATTAACGGTAGTAACTACACCCTCTCTCCCTGTAACCAGACCCCACCCTCGACGGTGGGTATAAATTTGGTCGCCTCTAAAGTGATGGGGATCTTCGTCTTCGGGTGCAGGGTGAATTTGTAATTCTTCAGCAGGATCGTGAGCCCCATTTTCGCTTGCATCAAGCCGAACCTCATCCCTGCAATAAAATGAAAATTATCATCTCACCTCAACTGCGGATTTTGGTTTATTATTTTTTAGCTGTTTGATACTCTCAAACACTCTTGTGGATTAAATTATTTGACCCCCTCCTCCTCCAACATCTGATTAAAGGTGACACTTTTAATACCACCCTAGTCATTAACACTACCCCCTTCTCTACTCTACATCCCCTCCCTAACAAATTTTTTGACAAATTTTGACCTGAAGCGTTCATTCATCCTTCAGAACATCCTCCGGCTCGCCAGCTGGGATGCTTTCACATGAAAACCGGCCACCCGCATTCTTTAACCAGTCGTTCGTTCCTTTCACACGGCGAGCTAGAGAACTAACTTCCCACACTTATTAACGTGGGAAGTGTGAACGCTCCAACGCGGAAAGTGGAAGCAGAAGAATTAAAATGTGATTAGGTGTCATGTCAAAAGGATATGCGATTGGACAGTTCCTGACTGATCATAGTGGGGAATGTTCTAATGAGAAGTTTTCATGAGCACGATCTCCGGTGATCGTTCCATTCCAATAAACTCAAGAATTGCTGTCCTAGTTTTGATAATTTCAATAAAGTGAAGACTCGTTTAAATTAACCCCCTTCTCCCGAATAAGAGGAGCTGGAGGTCATATTAAAGATTAATTAAAGAAACATCCCCTTACCAATACAATTTCTCGGTCCTTCTCCAAAAGGCAGATGAGCGTATTGGTGCCTGGAGTTCTTGTTCTCTTCGTTGAATCTCTCTGGATCAAATAATTCCGGTTCCGGGTAATACTCCTCGTCGTAATGGATCCCCATGACAGAAATGAAACATTTGATTCCTTTTTTGATCACGAGATCTGTCCCGGGTACTTTGTAGTCCTTGACGCACTGTCTGTTTAACATGGGAACCGGAGGATACTTTCTTAAAGTTTCTGGAACACACATTAAACAATAAGTGTCAGGAAAATGAAATAGATCAAACGTCACTCACCATTTATGACTTGGTCCATGTACTTCATATCCATGAGACTCTCGTAACTTATCTCGCCGTTGTGTCTCCTCAGGACCTTCTCAGTTTCTTCCCTCAGCTTGTCTTGAATGTCCGGGTTCAGGCACAGCTCTGTCAGAGCGAACGTCATCAAAGTTGAAGATGTCTCGAAGCCGGCCAGGAAGAACACGAAGCACTGCGCTGCCACTTCTTCGATTGTCAAACTTTTCCCATCGTGCGGCTCTTTGATTTCGTCATCAATTTTTCGATTCTTCAAGTCGATGAGAATTTGAAGAAAATCGTTCCGGTTTATGGCGTTCTTCTCGCGATACTCGACGGTCTTCTTGACGATGTCCATATAAAAATCAGTTACGTCTTTCGGTAGCATTCGACAACGCAACATTTTCGTAACCCTCGGGAACGCTCTCTTCAGCATGTCTTGCAGCAGCTCAATGGTGGTTCTGTTGAAAATTCTCTTGACATTTTGCCTGAACGGGGAATCTTGATCCAAGATGCTGTTGCACTCGAGACCAAAAGCGCATGAACCGATTATGTCTGTCGTGAAGCAGCTCAACAGTTCCTTAATGTCCAATACCTCACCCTTCACCACCCGTTCGTCCAAAGAAGTCTTGAAAATCTTCCCGCACTCCACCAGAGTATTGAACATCATCTTCATCTTCCCCGAAGTGAAGGTGGGCGATAGTTTCACTCTGAGGTTCCTCCACTTGGTTCCATCCAACGCGAAAAGATGAGCCGAGAGGGGGTCATTTTCTTCATCGTAGAGAACACCGCGATTCACAAAGTGGGAGAAATCTGCCGTTAGGATATTCTTCACGTAATCTAAATCGATGGGGAAGTAAGCTGGATTTGATATCAAATAAATCCCCGCGTGTTTATTCCCTCGTCTTTTCATGATTTTGTAGTACTCTCTCAGTACTTCCCCGATAGAGGCAGTAGCGAAAATGGGGTTTTGGAGATGCCCGAATGGAATGGTTGGTTCTAGAACGGGGAGTCCCCGTTTCTTCCAGTACTGAAACTGCCATTTGTAATAAGCGAAGACTGCACCGAGAATTGCAAGCAGGAGAGTTGTGACGATGTAGAACATTTCACCTGAAGACGATTATCTGCAAAAAAAATTATACATGTTTTTTGTCTCTTTCTGTAAGAGCTATTTTTAGACTAGAGAGACGTTAAAAGAGGAAAGGAGACGTCAAGAGAGAGCACCATCAAGTAGAATTTCCCGCTCTGTGGTGACTGGTGATTACAGGAACCCTACCCTATTTGTTTGTCTGACGAGCTGAGCCGACTTCAGTTTCAATCTCTCATCTGCTGGGGCCTCGGGCGACTTCGACTAGCCCGAATTATCGGATTCGTGTAGTTAATGCTTATAAAAAATTGACGTGAAATCAAACGACGTTTGATTGTAGATCACGAACCGGGGCAACGTTCTAGTGTTAAGGTAAATACGTTGCCGGTGGGAATGGAAACAGTCGACAGACTGTCGATGCTTGGAGCTCGCGGTATCGATGTATTTAATATTGTTAAAGCAACGGGGCATTTTATGAATACAATATTTATAATTCTTGTTTAATAAATTTTTTATATTGTAGATTTTACTTAGAAATTAAAAAATTTGGAGACTTAAATATAATTAAAGCTTGTTATGGGGCAGGTAGTTAAGTAATTTTGTTATTAATATAGTAGAGAGGGTCTAACTTTCGAACCGCCTTGGACTCGAGAATTTTTTTTGATTTTTTTTTCATAAAGTTGGACCCCTTCTTCATTTTGGTGGCATTTTCAAAAATTTAATCGACGCCCTGGCGGAGAAATGCGCATGCGAAGACATCGGCAATGGTTTTTTTGCACATAACTCGCTTAATTCAACTCTGAGCATAGTAAATATCCTGTCAAAAAATGAAGAGCTCTCGAAGACGCGTAATTTGAACTTTGACTGGTCCAAATCGGTCAAACGGTTCTCGAGATATCGCATTTTCAATTTTAAGGCCCTTTCTTCAGGGTCCCGCCGCGGTGCGAATACACCGCCGTCCGTGTTCGCGTGTTTTGCATGGAAAAAATCGACTTAGGGACTTAATTTTTTTTTCATCGACAGACAGCAGTGTCCTCAATGATGCCTGAAATTTTTAAGTCGCTATCTCGATTAGAGGGGGAAGGGGAGGGGAAATCATAATTAAAATTCAAATTGCTATAACTTTCGTTAATATTGGGGCCTCGGGCCCAACCAATAGGAGATGACACTTCGGAATGCCTACTTTAAAATGGTTTTTTTTTTCGATTCCGCCAATATTGGCAAGATGCCCGCAGAAAAACCGATTTCCCTCCCCCCTTTTTTTTCTTAAAACTGTTTTTTTACCATGAAAGAAGGGGGTGGGGGTAAATTTTTTTTCGTTATCAGACGGGAATTTTTTTTATCTTTGATTTGAGCTCCAGTAGACCTCGATCGGACCATTATTAAGGTCACAGGGTCACCAAACGCGTTTGGTCCTGTAGAATGGCAAGGATTAGGGTTAGCGGGTTCCGCTACCCGGCATTTTTTAGGGCTAAGTGTCTCCTTTCAAGATTTTCTTACCCTATGTCGCTATCTCAATTAGGGCCTGCACGCGGACGTGATATGTAAACCAATTAATCTAGCGTGTGTGTCTGTGAGCGAAGAGAGAAAGGAGAGGGAGCGCTAGGCTCCGCCCCCGGCTCTCGCTGCTCCGCGGCTAGATTAATTGGTTTACATATCACGTCCGCATGCAGGCCCTAATTGAGATAGCGACATGGGGTAAGAAAATCTTGAAAGGGGACACTTAGCCCTAAAAAATGCCGGGTAGCAGAACCCGCTAACCCTAATCCTTGCCATTCTACAGGATCAAACGCGTTTGGTGACCCTGTGACCTTAATAATGGTCCGATCGAGGTCTACTAGGGCTCAAATCAAAGATAAAAAAATTCCCGTCTGATGACGAAATTTTTTTTACCCCCACCCCCTTATTTCATGGCAAAAAACCAGTTTTAGGAAAAAAAGGGGGGAGGGAAATCGGTTTTTCTGCGGGCATCTTGCCAATATTGGCGGAATCGAAAAAAGTAGGCATTCCAAAGTGTCATCTCCCATTGGTTGGGCCCGATGCCCCAATATTAGCGAAAGTTATAGCAATTTGAATTTTAATTATGATTTCCCCTCCCCCTCCCCCTCTAATCGAGATAGCGACTTCAAAATTTCCGGCATCATGGAGGACACTGCTGTCTGTCGATGAAAAAAAAATTAAGTCCCTAAGTCGATTTTTTCCATGCAAAACACGCGAACACGGACGGCGGTGTATTCGCACCGCGGCGGAACCCTGAAGAAAGGGCCTTAAAATTGAAAATGCGATATCTCGAGAACCGTTTGACCGATTTGGACCAGTCAAAGTTCAAATTACGCGTCTTCGAGAGCTCTTCATTTTTTGACAGGATATTTACTATGCTCAGAGTTGAATTAAGCGAGTTATGTGCAAAAAACCCATTGCCGATGTCTTCGCATGCGCATTTCTCCGCCAGGGCGTCGATTAAATTTTTGAAAATGCCACCAAAATGAAGAGGGGGTCCAACTTTATGAAAAAAAAATAAAAAAAAATTCTCGAGTCCAAGGCGGATGGAGCCTTTTTTGACAGACCCTCTCCTATTGTTATTAAAAGGTTCTTATTATTAAGGTCAGTGTTTGATGGATAGGGTAATGGTTGAGAAAAAGATGACTTACCAGAGCCAGTTACCAGCGGCAGTAAAATTAATATAATAACAACAACAAGACTGTAGATTGGTTTATGTTGTTACTGTAATAACATGAGATATAAATTAATTTATTTAAATATTTATCTACCAATAAGTAAATAAATGATACAGCAGTTTGTTAAAAAAATTATTAAACAAGAGCAATGTTTATAAATAAAAAAAGAAATGCAAGATTACTTAACCCCTCTTCCCCACCCTTCATTTGCTCAGGTACTTACCTATGGGTGCAATCAAAGATCACTAGTAATACTCAGGAAATATTTTATCTACTTACCTACTAAACCTACTTCAATTTTTGTGTATAACGATAAAAGGAAGCTCAATGACAATGCTGTTTTCACTATGTGCGTATTTACGTAAAGAATTAAATAATGACTCATCAAAACAAGATTGCATTATTGAAGCTACGTCTATGTGCTTTGTAGATAAGTAAATAAAGATCTGGAGCCATCGCCATCAGAGCCAGGCAGCGCGGAATAACGTACCACGTCAGTTTCAAACCTCCCACCCACCTACCAGCACCAGACTATTTAATTCGATTATAATTTACTAGACCATAATTTCGTTCTCTATTTATATACAATTTCATATAGATAGCCTATGTTATTGTTACATAACATCGTTTTGTACCTGCCCAGTTTGATAAGAGTGATAAATAGCAGCCTCAGCAGCATCAGCAACAGGTAAAACTCCTTACATAAAGACTTATTTCCTCGTCACTTATTATACTTCATTATGTTCTAGGTCCTTTGTACTCAAATAAAATGATCGTATTTATTCTTCTATTTATCATCTTCGTCCTATTTATAACATACTACAAATGGGCCTATACATACTGGAAGAAAAAAGGTGTCGACCATCTCGAACCGACAATTCCGTTCGGCAACTTCGAGAGTCCCTTAACTCGCACGAAATCGTTCGCGATTTTCATCAAAGACTACTACAACCTCATGAAACAGAAAGGAGCCAGACACGCCGGTATTTACACCTACGCCAGACCCGTCTACATCCCGATCGACTTGGAGTACCTCAAGAACGTAATGGCGAAAGATTTCTCCCATTTCGTCGATCGCGGTACCTTCCACAACGAGAAATACGACCCCCTCTCCGGCCACCTCTTCAACATCGGCGGGGTTAAATGGAGAAACTTACGCGTCAAGCTCTCCCCCACCTTTACCTCGGGGAAAATGAAGATGATGTTCGCTACCCTGGTGGAGTGCGGGAAGATATTCAAGAGCGTAATGGACAGACAGATCGATGACGGTGCAGCTATCGATATAAAAGACGTCCTCGGTCGTTTCACGACCGACATAATCGGATCGGTGGCTTTCGGGCTCGATTGTAACTCCTCAACGGAAGAAGACTCCTCGTTCAGGAAATACGGGAAAGCGATCTTCGAGAGAACCCGGATCCAGACGCTCCTCTCATCGGTCGCGTTCAACTTCCCCAGGATCTCCAAGGCGCTCGGTTGGACCTCCACGCCGAAAGATGTGACGAAGTTCTTCATGGAAATCGTCACTAAAACCGTTGCTTATCGCGAGGTCAACAATTACACCCGGAATGATTTCCTCCAGATACTGATTGACCTGAAGAACAATAAATTGGAGGGAGAGGGAGACAGCGGGGAGACGCACCAGCACGACGGGAAATCGTTGACGATCGAAGAAGTCGCGGCGCAATGTTTCGTCTTCTTCATCGCCGGGTTCGAGACCAGCTCAACCGCCATGACGTTCAGTTTATTCGAGATGTGCAGGAATCCAGAAATACAGGAAAAGGTACGACAAGAAGTCGATCAAGTCCTGAAAAAATACAACGGGAACATCACCTATGAAGCGTTACTCGAGATGAAGTACATGGAACAAGTAATTAATGGTAAGTTTGTGTCAATCAATCAATCAATGGTACCCAACTAATTTTTTCAATCAATTCTCAGAGGCCTTAAGAATGTATCCACCGTTACCGCTCCTCACCAGGAGATGCATCAAAGACTACCAAGTCCCAAACACCGAAGTGGTCATAGAAAAAGGTACAATGGTATTCATCCCAGTTCTTGGCTACCATAGAGATGGGGAGTACTTCCCCGATCCTGATAAATTCGACCCGGAACGGTTCAACGAAGAGAACAAGAAGAATATACCCCCTTACGCGTTCCTTCCGTTTGGCGAGGGTCCAAGAGTTTGTATAGGTGAGATTGTATTATGTGGTAGTACAGACATGAAATGATCACGTGTAATTTTTCAGGGCTGAGGTTTGGGATGATGCAGACTAAGATGGGGTTGACGATCTTGTTGCGCAATTACAGATTCACCCTGCACGAGAAAACTGTTCAGCCGATTAAAATGAGCCCTACAGCTTTCATCTCAACGGTCGAGGGTGGTATTTGGTTACAAGGCAAGCATCTGAAGAAAGATTTATAGTTTAAGATTGTATTTTTTATAAATAAATAAGTTGTTAAGCTTAAGAGAAGTTGTGTGTCCTCTTTTTATTTTTATTTTTTGTACTCTTCTGACAATTCAGACTTTATGAGTGGGCTGAATCATTTAATGTCCCTGAGAAGAGTGACATAACAAGAAATTACATTATAAACTTCAGACTTTACAATAAAAATCAATTGATAAACGAATAATTTATTATTAACGCACAATAATTAACAAGCAACACAGACAGTGAAATACAAAAAAGTTAGATACAAAAAATACAAATAATGTTAAGGCCAAATCAAATAAAAATATAAAAAATAATGACTAGAATAAAAAAAGAAGAACACTTTTACAACCGTTCCGCTTTCAACCAAAGTCCGCCGTTCACGATCGGAAACACCGAGTCGAGCGAGTACTTGATCGGCTGCTTCGTCTTCGCGTCGAGGGTGAATCGGTAATTCTTCAGCAGCAAAGCCAGCCCGATCTTCGTCTGCATCATACCGAACCTCATACCTGGAAAAAGAAGACTCGATTAATAAACGAAGACATTTTCTCTCAAAAAACTTACCAATGCAAACTCTGGGTCCTTCACCGAAAGGTAAATGAGCGTAAGAGTGTCTATTCGCGACATTCTCCTCAGAGAATCTCTCGGGATCGAAGACTTCGGGTTCCGGGTAGATGTCTTCGTCGTGATGGATCGCGGACATCGGAATCAGACAACGAACACCTTTTTCTATCACCACGTCTGTATCGGGTACTGGGTAGTCTTTGACACACGTCCTGGTCACGAAGGGGACTGATGGGTGAAGCCTTAGCGTCTCTGAAAGTATGAAAAATTTTTTTTAGTTATTTTGACATATCAGATCTTCAATGCAGCTAAGTAACGTCGTCAATAGGGGGTAATTTTTTGGTGTTTTATGATAATAACAGTTCCAAGAAGAAATTACACGTGCATATGACGTTAAAAAGACTTTACGTCGACGTCATAGTTTGGGCCATTTTACGTCGTTTTAATGTCACCAATTGGTTGTCTTCAGTTATGTGAGATATTGGCATAAAACGACATGTTTTCGACGTGATTGATAGGTTGTTGACGTCAGCGACTATTTATCACCAAAATATGACGTTAATATCACGTGTCTTTTGCTGCCTGGTTTTAAGTGGCTTTAATGACTCAACGCCATCTAGTGGTTGATAGTAGGCACTTAATATCAACCAGTTCATCACTAAAAATGTCTAAGCTCTAGTTGAGAGTGTTTATGCTCAATATTTTAATAAAACAAACAAAAAAATGTAATTCAAACAAGCAAGTCCTCAACTTACCGTTAATTACTTGTTCGAGGTACTTCATCTCGATCAAACCGTCGTAGGTGATCTCATTTTGGTGTCTCTTCATGACCTGGAAGATTTCTTCCCGTACTTTTTCCTGCAAGTCCTGGTGCCTGCACAGTTCCAACATCGTGAAGGTGATTGTTGTTGAGGACGTCTCAAAACCGGCGAAGAAAAACACGAAGCATTGAGCCGCGACCTCTTCGATCGTGAGGGATCTTCCGTCGTGTTGTTCCGTGATCTCGTCGTCCAGTTTATTGTTCTTCAGGTCGATTAAGATTTGCAGAAAATCCGGTCGCACTATATCGTTCTTCTCTCGATGCTCGACCGTGTCTTTGACCACTGACATGAAGAAATCACTCACATTTTTCGGTAACAATTTCATGTTAAACGCTTTAGCCAGCTTGGGGAAACTGAGACCGATGGCGAATTTGAGATTATCAAACTTGGAACGATTGATGATGCGGGTACTGTGTCTCCTGAAAGGAGAATCGACGTCCTTGATCGAGTTACAATCGAGCCCGATCGCGCAAGAGCCGATAACGTCGGTCGCGAATCTTCCAACAGTGTCTTTGATATCGATCGGTTCACCTTTCTCCACTTTCGCATCGGTCGAATCGATTAGAAGTTTACCGCACTCGGCCAAAGTCCCGAACATTTTCTTCATCTTCCCCGAGGTGAAAGTCGGCGACAGCTTCACCCTGAGATTCCTCCACTTGGTGCCTCCGAGGGTGAACAAGTGGGCTGTAAGGGGGTCAGCTTTTTCGTTGTAGTAGATCCCACGATCGGTGAAATGGGTGAAATCTTTCGTCATCACATTTTTGATGTAATCCAAATCGACAGGCATGTACGTTGGAGATGTTAAGAAGTAGATCCCTCCGTGCTTCAAGCCGCGCTTCTTGAATTCTTTGTAGTAATCCTCGAATAACGCTTCAACCCTCTTGGTGCGATTGAAGGGATTCTCCATGTTCCCGAAAAAGAAGATCGGTTCGATCGAGTCCAGATTCTTCCTCTGCCAGTATTGATGGGCCCATTTCACGTATGTGAATAAAATCGCCAGCAGGGCTGTTATTATTCCAAGAATGACGTAAAGGTAATCCATGGTTACCCTTAAATCTGCTGGAAAAGGGGTTCGTTAGAATTGTCGCAATTAGAGAGAGAAAAGTGACGTGAGTACTTACCTTTTTTAAAAGGAAATCGAGATCACTAATACCACGATCGCACTGGTTCTGGCGCTGTGAATAAAATAAATCGCAGATACGTCGATTATTTGTTTACATTACCGTCCGGCGTCTGGCGTTTGATATTTATTTCCGACGGATTATTCGCTTCGTGAGAGGAGTGGTGGAAACAGCCTTGGATGTTGCGAGGTGTTACATCATAAAACAGGTAATTGCTCATCATAAGGAACTCGTTAAGAAGGCGGGGAGATTATTGTTAATTGAATTAATAATTCAAGTACACTGATGGGAACTACAAAAATCAAAATTAAAACTTAAAATCAAACGAAGAAAAACCAAATACAACTAATAGTAAAGTCGACCACACCTCAGCTGTATTACATTTTTTAAAACAACGTTCCATTAGATCACTCCTCACTCTTTAACTGTCGTATTCTGTTCATTTTAAAATTTGGAAAGGAAACTGGAGACAGATAGGCACTAATATGTTCGAGCTGTCTTATCCAATAGGAAGTTCATAACAGTGCACACGAATTTACCATTTTCCAAAAAAAGTTGTAGATACTAACAAGGGATTAAATTTTAATCATTTCTCTTCTACGATGTAAAGAAGTAGGAAGTAGGTACGGCTCTAATGATAAATTTATGCCCGGTGATGTGATGACGTCATGGAAAGACTTGTAATTATTTATTAAAAAAAAAACGAGAGTCCCGGAACTTCCGTTGTAGCGTGCGCTTTTCCACATCTGTTTCGAATGAAATTTAGAATAGTAAAAGGCGCAGGATAATAGACCTGATCGGAATGTTTACACTCCGCTAGTTTTATATTCTAGGTCATTGTAGCGAGGTCGAATGATAAGTGTCAGATTCCAGTCTGCCAGATGCCAGTCTGAGAGGTGACAGGTCGGAGAGTCGGAACCTGACGAGATTAACGTCTCATCATTCTTTCCTTTGGAAATGCTGGCGGTGTGAACATGGTTCAGTAAAGTGAATTATTTAGTTAATTGTTTCCTGTAGTGGTTTGTTTAAACTCAGGTATGAAGTTGCTGTTTGAGAGTTATTTAGCAAAGCTAATTTTCTATGTTGTTCTCGATTAGGTGGTTTTGAAATTGAAGCAGAAAATGGATTTTAGAGAACCCCGACTTGGATAATAGCTCATTTCGGTAAAATTAAAGATGGCGTTTGGTAAATTTCAGATGGAATTAGTTTTAATTTACAGGGCACTAGCTCCAGGCTTTAGTTGCAGTTCTAGCTCTAGTTTCAGGCTATGAGTCCAGTTTTGTCTATGTAAACGAGTTCGGATGGATGGCGTCCTTTGAAAAACTGTAACTTTCTTTTAAGATCCCCACCACCCTCTGTTCCGCTTCGGGTTCAAAGGAATTTGAACGTACCCGAACGGAGCAAGAGGGGATACACCCTCTGCTCGCACACTTGTTTTTTTTAGCATTTTTATTCGAAATTTAAAATCTAGCGAGCAGAGAGGGTTGCACCGTTGCATTATTCAATCGTGTAAAAATGGCAATATGGCTGCTAGTTCGTAAGAATCTTGTTAGAGACGTAATTCACGAAACGAAGATAATAACTCGGTGCTTTCGTTCGCGAACTTGACCGCTGTTAAGATAATTATGTTTCCTCATTTGGATCTAGAGGGCAATAATTTCAGCGGGGAAATGTGCATGTGACAGTTCTTTGGGACGCTCTACCAATCCACATGGAGATATGTGGAAGTTGATTCGTCCCAAGCGTGGCTCTGGGTTCTCCGATGAACGTTCCAATGCCAAAATAACACATACATGTACAATGTACATCTCCGCGTGACCAAGAACAAGCCGTAAGTCCAACTCCAAGTCCATTTTCCTTTGTAATTAATTGTACAATTTACCAAATTTATAATCCTTCTTGCTGTAAATCGAAGGTTAAACTATGGTAAAGTAATATATCTCCTCCCCTCTGGAGGTGTAAAGAGGTGTAAAGAACCCCAGGGCTTTTGTCCCTACCTTAAATTAGTAACAGACAAAGTGAGTCGTTATCGTCCTTATCCATAGTTCACAGCCTGGATTGACTTATTGAGTCGATCTCGTTGCTTTGTCTTTATTATTGAGTTTTTATGGTCCTTGGATGTCGTAATGAATGGAACTATCACTGAGAAGAGTGACATAGTAAGAAAATACATCATAAACTTCAGACTTAACAGTAAAAATCAATTTATTATTAACGCACAATAATTAACAAGCAACACAAACAGTGATATACGAAAAATACAAATAATACAAAGACACAAAAATATCAAACAATGTTAAGGCCATATCAAATAAAAACATAAAAAATGACTAGAATGTAAAAAAGAAGAACGCTTCTACAGTCGTTCCGCTTTCAACCAAAGTCCGTCTTTCACGACAGGGAAAATCGAGTAGAGCGAGTACTCCAGCGGCTGCTTCGTCTTCGCGTCGAGGGTGAATCGGTAATTTTTCAGCAGCAAAGCCAGCCCGATCTTCGTCTGCATCATACCAAACCTTATACCTGGAAAAAGAAGAATCAACGAATGAAGACATTTTTCGCTCAAAAAATTTACCGATGCACATTCTGGGTCCTTCACCGAAAGGTAAATGAGCGTAAGAGTGTCTATTCGCGACATTCTCTGCAGAGAATCTCTCAGGATCGAATACTTCAGGTTCCGGGTAGATTTCTTCGTCGTGATGGATCGCAGATATCGGAATCAGACAACGAACACCTTTTTTTATCACCACGTCTGTATCGGGTACTTGGTAGTCTTTGATACACTTCCTGGTCACGAAGGGGACTGGTGGGTGAAGTCTTAACGCCTCTGAAAAAGAATATCAATTAGTATAAAGAAAAGAAATGGTAATTAATTCTAACGGTTTGACACGATTAATACCCTAGTGTTTTGGTTTTATGTAAACACGACGTCATAAAGAGGTCATTGTTTGATGCTTGGCGATAATTATCCACTAACCACAGAATTTTATTTCTCAAGATGAAATCTTACGTGAAAATGACGTTAAAAAGACCTGACTTCGACGTCATAAAATGAGCCAATTTACGTCATTTTGAGGTCATTAATTGCTTGTCTTCACTTATGTATGATTTTGGTTGACGTCAGCGATCATTTACCGAAATATGACGTCTTTTGCTACCTGGAATCGTTTGAGAAGTGCGCTGGTAGAAAGAGAAAACAACAGTCTCCCAACTGATGTTTTAATGGAATCTAAGTGACTTTTATTGTTCAACGCCATCTAGTGGATGGTAGTTCTAATGATATTAACCAGTTCATCATTAAAAAGTCTGACCTTGTTGTTGTTGTCTCTAGTTGAGAGTATTATTGCTCAATCTTTTATTAAAACAAAAAATTGTTATTCAAATAAGCGACCAGAGAGGAAGTAAGTCCTCTACTTACCGTTAATTACTTGTTCGAGGTACTTCATCTCGATCAAACCGTCGTAAGTGATCTCATTTTGGTGTCTCTTCATGACCTGGAAGATTTCTTCTCGTACTTTTTCCTGCACTTCCTGGTTCCTGCACAGTTCTAACATCGTGAAGGTGATTGTTGCTGCAGTTGTCTCAAAACCGGCGGTGAAAAACATGAAGCAATGAGCTGCGACTTCTTCGATCGTGAGGGATCTTCCGTCGTGTTGTTCCGTAATCTCGTCGTCAAGTTTATTGTTCTTCAGATCAATTAAGAGTTGCAAAAAATCCATTCGCACTTTATCGTTTTTCTCTCGATACTCGACCGTGTCTTTGACCACTGACATGAAGAAATCAGTCACATGTTTCGGCAGTAGTGTTATGTTGGCAGCTTTAGCCAGCTTGGGGAAACTAAGACCGATGGCGAACTTGAGGTTACCAAACCTGGAACGATTCACGATATCCCTAGTGTGTTTCCTGAAAGGCGAATCGGCGTCTTTGATCGAGTTGCAATCGAGCCCGAAGGCGCAAGAGCCGATAACGTCGGTCGCGAATCTTCCAACAGCGTCTTTAATATCGATCGGTTCACCTTTCTCCACTTTCACATCGGTGGTATCGATTAGAAGATTACCGCACTCGGCTAAAATCTCGAACATTCTCTTCATCTTCCCCGAGGTAAACGTCGGTGACAGTTTCACCCTGAGATTTTTCCACCTCGCTCCGCCGACGGTGAACAAGTGAGCTGTAAGGGGGTCCGCTTTCTCGTTGTAGAAGATCCCGCGATCGGCGAAATGGGCGAAGTCTTTCGTCATCACATTTTTGATGTAATCCAGATCGACAGGCATGTACGTTGGAGATGTTAAGAAGTACAAGCCGCCGTGCTTCAAGCCGCGCTTCTTGAATTCTTTGTAGTAATCCTCGAATAACACGTCAACCCTCTTGGTGCGATTGTAGGGATTCTCCATGTTCCCGAAAAAGAAGATCGGTTCGATTGAGTCCAGGTTCTTCCTCTGCCAGTATTGATGGGCCCATTTCACGTAAGTGAATAAAATCGCCAGGAGGGCTGTTATTAATCCCAGAATCACGTAAAGGTAATCCATTTTACTCTTAATAAATCTGATAGAACAGGGGCTGGTGAGAATTGTAAAAATTAGAGAGAAACACGTGAACGTAAAAACTTTTTAAGAAAGAAATCGGAGAAACAAACAACAATCCGTTGATTGTTATTTACACCATCGCCTTCCGTCTGACGCTTGGAATTTATTTCCGATGGATTATTATTCGTTTCATCGCCGGTGGAGTGGTGGCACGCACTTGATGATATTGAGAAATTTGACAACACAAAACAGATAGCTACTGCTGATCATAGGGGACTCGTTAAGGGGGGAGTTTATTGTTAATTAAATTCCATCATCTCAGAGTTGCTTATCTTTTTTCAGAAACGCCGAGGCCCACTGATGAGAAATAGAAAAATACAAACTAAAAAACGCCCCTCGTTGGGCGCCAATTTCTAATCCTACTTTCTGCTCTCCCTTTTAATAACACAGTGAGCAAAAGGTGACTTTAGCAAATGATATACATATAAAAACGATGCGATTAACTGAATCAAAGTCAACCAGTCACAAACATTGTTGATTTTTCTTCAAGTTTATTTATTTAATTTTATTTAATTATTTTTTTGAACACTCTGATTAGCTCAGAAACCCGCCCCTGTCCTGCTACCGATCTAATAATTAATTCTTGTACTGGTCATTATGATAAGCGGCTGTGTCATTGTAGCTTGAAAGATACTCAGGTTACTTACCAAAATGCTGTATCATTTTCTTATCGGTAAATAAATATTTTTACAATAATTATAAATAATCTTATCTCGTGTTATGTAATTAAAACATAAGGAAATAGCTTGATCTTCACTACGGTAAAAACGTAAATAAACATAAACCACTCTAGTTTCATTGTTACCGTTACTGGGGCTGGTAAGTCATCTCTTTCTCAACCATTACCCTATCTATCAAACACTGACCTAAGGTAATAAGAACCTTTTAATCACAAGACTACTTAATTATTTTAACTATATTTAAATCTCCAAATTTAATAATTTCTAGAGGGCTCAGCATACGCTACTCGGATGAGAGATTGAAACTCACGTCGGCTCAGCTCGTCAGACAAACCAGATAAATAGAAGTCTTCAGGTGAAATGTTCTACATCGTCACAACTCTCATACTTGCAATTCTCAGTGCAGTCTTCGCTTACTACAAATGGCAGTTTCAGTACTGGAAGAAACGGGGACTCCCCGTTCTAGAGCCAACCATTCCATTCGGTCATCTCCAGAACCCCATTTTCGCTACTGCCTCAATGGGGGAAGTGATGAGAGAGTACTACAAAATCATGAAGAGACGAGGCAATAAACACGCGGGGTTTTACATGGTTTCCAATCCAGGTTACTTCCCCATCGATTTAGATTACGTGAAGAATATCCTAACGGCAGATTTCTCCCACTTTGTGAATCGCGGGGTTCTCTACGATGAAGAAAATGACCCCCTCTCGGCTCATCTTTTCGCGTTGGATGGAACCAAGTGGAGGAACCTCAGAGTGAAACTGTCGCCCACCTTCACCTCGGGGAAGATGAAGATGATGTTCAATACTCTGGTGGAGTGCGGGAAGATTTTCAAGACTTCTTTGGACGAACGGGTGGTGAAGGGTGAGGTAATGGACATTAAGGAACTGTTGAGCTGCTTCACGACAGACATAATCGGTTCATGCGCTTTTGGCCTCGACTGCAACAGCATCGTGGATCAAGAATCCCCATTCAGGCAGAATGTGAAGAAATTTCTCAACAGATCCACCACTGAGTTGTTGAAAGATTTGTTCAGGCGATCGTTCCCGAGGGTTACGAAAATGTTGCATTGTCGAATTCTACGGAAAGACGTAACTGATTTTTATATGGACATCGTCAAGAAGACCGTCGAGTATCGCGAGAAGAACGCCATAAACCGAAACGATTTTCTTCAAATTCTCATCCACTTGAAGAATCGAAAAATTGACGACGAAATCAAAGAGCCTCACGATGGGAAAAGTTTGACAATCGAAGAAGTCGCAGCGCAGTGCTTCGTGTTCTTCTTGGCCGGCTTGGAGACATCTTCAACTTTGATGACGTTCGCTCTGACAGAGCTGTGCCTGAACCCGGACATTCAAGACAAGCTGAGGGAAGAAACTGAGAAGGTCCTGAGGAGACACAACGGCGAGATAAGTTACGAGAGTCTCATGGATATGAAGTACATGGACCAAGTCATAAATGGTGAGTGACGTTTGATCTATTTCATTTTCCTGACACTTCTTGTTTATGTTTGTTTCAGAAACTATGAGAAAGTATCCTCCAGTTCCTGTATTATTCAGAGAGTGCGTCAAGGACTACAAAGTACCGGGTACAGATCTCGTGATCAAAAAAGGAATCAAATGTTTCATTTCTGTCATGGGGATCCATTACGACGAGGAGTATTACCCGGCACCGGAATTATTTGATCCAGAGAGATTCAACGAAGAGAACAAGAACTCCAGGCACCAATACGCTTATCTTCCTTTTGGAGAAGGACCGAGAAATTGTATTGGTAAGGGGATGTTTCTTTAATTAATCTTCAATATGACCTCCAGCTCCTCTTATTCGGGAGAAGGGGGTTAATTTAAACGAGTCTTCACTTCATTGAAATTATCAAAACCAGGACAGCAATTCTTGAGTTCATGAGAATGAAACAATCACCGGAGATCGTTCCCATGTGCAAACTTCTCATTAGAACATTCCCCACTATGTTGATCGTATTCATGAGCACGCGCGAACTCGAACCATCGACAGGAACATTTCCAATCGCATTTTCCTTTGACATGACACCTAACCACACTTTAATTCTTCTGCTTCCACTTTCCGCGTTGGAGCGTTCACACTTCCCACGTTAATAAGTGAGGGAAGTTGGTTCTCTAGCTGGCCGTGTGAAAGGAACGAACGACTGGTTAAAGAATGCGGGTGACCGGTTTTCATGTGAAAGCATCCCAGCTGGCGAGCCGGAGGATGTTCTGAAGGATGAACGCTTCAGGTCCAAATTTGTCAAAATATTTGTTAGGGAGGGGACGTAGCGTAGAGAAGGGGGTAGTGTTAATGACAAGGGTGGTATTAGAAGTGTCACCTGTAATCAGATATTGAGGGAGGAGGGGGTCAAATAATTTAATCCATGAGAGTGTTTGAGAGCATCGAACAGCTGAAAAATAATAAACCAAAATCCCCAGTTGAGGTGAGATGATAATTTTTATTTTATTGCAGGGATGAGGTTCGGCCTGATGCAAGCGAAAATGGGGCTCACGATCCTGCTGAAGAATTACAAATTCACCCTGCACCCGAAGACGAAGATCCCCATCACTTTAGAGGCGACCAAATTTATACCCACCGTCGAGGGTGGGGTTTGGTTACAAGGAGAGAGGGTGTAGCTACTACCGTTAATTGATAATTTTTTTATTAATTTTAATTATTGTTAATGTTTTTATCTTGTTGTAAATTATATTCAAGTAAAATGGACTAGAGCTCTCTATTTCACTATACCAGGTCGTTTCTGGGTACGTTTTGACCCTACGAGGTGTCTTTGGTGATGTAGTTCCTTTAGCAGCTGTGGTCAACTAGTAAAGTATATCTCCTCCGCTCTGGAGGTGGAAAGAACCACAGGGCTAGATCCCAAGCCCAAATATGTAACGAACGCATTGAGTCGTTTCCCCCCTAATCAATAGTCCACAACCTGGATTGACGTAGTGAGTCGGCTTAGATCGTATGAATGCGAGTTGTTTTGTTTTTATTGTTACATTTTTATGGCCCACGAGCGTTGGAACGAATCTCCTGGAAGCCTCCTTTAATGATTAATAAATTATAGAGATTTTTAGATATTAAATAAAAAAGTTGGATTAGTTTAACAAGTTAAATTTTTTATGCGCTCCCATAACAATTTAGTCCTTAGCAGTGGGCTGAATCATTCAATGTCCCTGAGAAGAGTGACATAACAAGAAAATACATTAAAAACTTCAGTTTTTCAGACGCACCATATTTAACAAGCAACACAAACAGTGAAATACAAATAAGTTAGATACAAAAATACAAATAATACAAAGACACAAAGATCAAACAATGTTAAGGCCATAATAGGGCCAGAATAAAAAAGAAGAACACTTCTAAAGCCGTTCCGCTTTCAACCAAATTCCGCCTTTCACGACCGGCAAAATCGCGTCGACCGAATACTCGATTGGCTGCCTCGTCTTCGCGTCGAGGGTGAATCGGTATTTCCTCAGCAACAAAGCCAATCCAAGCTTCGTCTGCATCAAACCGAATCTCATACCTTGAAAAAGAAGACTCGATTAATAAACGAAGACATTTACACGAAAAAAAAACTTACCGATGCAAGCTCTAGGTCCTTCGCTAAAAGGTAAATGAGCGTACGAATGTCTACTCGCGACATTCTCTGCCGAGAATCTCTCAGGATCGAATACTTCAGGTTCCGGGTAGATGTCTTCGTCGTGATGGATCGCAGACATCGGAATCAGACAAAGAACGCCTTTTTCTATCACCACGTCTGTATCGGGTACTTGGTAGTCTTTGACACACTTCCTGGTCACGAAGGGGACTGCTGGGTGAAGTCTTAGCGTCTCTGGAAAAGAATATTTATTAGAAATTGGAAATTTATTAGAATCGAACTAATTTTCAATAAATTTACGCAAGAAAGTTGGCCTCTGATCGTCTAGGATAGGTCGGGATTCGACAGCGTTGTGAAGGTGAATTAAAGGGATAGAGTAACTCAAGAACGTTCAAAGTGTGAGGAGTATAGAAGAGCTATCATAAAATGACAATAGCCGGATGCTGGCATTTTACCCGCGTGTTAAAATTCCCCACTCTAAACGGCACACTTTGCTTTGCTTAGAGCACTTCAGTCCCGCTTACCCCAGTGAAGCAAGTAAGCTTATTTGGAAGCTTGACTGGTTCACACAAAGTAAGCCTGATTGAATCTAACGAAATGCGAATGTGTATTGGACAAACTATCATTCATAATCCCAGCGATCCAACCGGTAAAATTCGGCGATGTCCTGGAAAAAGATCCACTTAATTCATTTAGCCGGGGGTGGATTCTTCAGAAGGCGCACGGTTCAGGAGGGCTACCAGGTATCCCAAGAACTCCATGGGTCTTTCTTTTAACAATCTCAAGGCGCTCTGCAGCCTCGCATGAAGCAAAAAAGATTCCAGAAGCATTTGGTAGTATGGGAGGAAGGTTACTAGTCACTAATAATAGACTTCCTACCAATCTCAGCTCGCTCAGCAGCAGCCACATGGTTCAGAAGAGCTACCAGGAGTCCCAAGAAATCTCTCAAGAAAAATTATTATTTAAATAAGCGACCATAGTGAAAGTAAGTCTTCAACTTACCGTTAATCACTTGGTCGAGATACTTCATCTCTATTAAACCGTCATAAGTGATCTCATTTTGGTGTCTCTTCATGACTTGGAAGATTTCCTCCCGTACCTTTTCTTGCACCTCCTGGTTCCTGCACAGTTCTAACATCGTGAAGGTGATTGTTGTTGAAGTCGTCTCAAAACCGGCGAAGAAAAAAATGAAGCATTGAGCTGCGACCTCTTCGATCGTAAGGGATCTTCCGTCGTGCTGTTCCGTGATCTCGTCGACCAGTTTATTGTTCTTCAGACCGATTAAGATTTGCAAAAAATCCGGTCGCACTATATCGTTCTTCTCTCGATGCTCGACCGTGTCTTTGACCACTGACATGAAGAAATCACTCACATTTTTCGATAGTTGTTTAATGTTAAGAGCTAGAGCCAGCTTCGGGAAACTAAGCCCGAAAGCGAATTTGAGATTGTCGGACTTGGAACGATTCACGATGTCCTTAGTGTGTGTCCTGAAAGGAGAATCGACGTCTTTGATCGAGTTGCAATCGAGCCCGAAAGCGCAAGAGCCAATGACGTCGGCCGCGAATCTGCCAATAGCGTCTTTAATATCGATCGGTTCACCTTTCTCCACTTTCGCATCGGTTGACTCGATTAGAAGTTTACCGCACTCTGCTAAGATCCCGAACATTCTCTTCATCTTCCCCGAGGTAAACGTCGTGGATAGTTTCACCCTGAGATTCCTCCACCTCGTCCCGCCGAGGGTAAACAAGTTGGCTGTAAGGGGTTCCGCTTTCTCGTTGTAATAGAGCCCGCGGTCGGTGAAATGGGTGAAATCTTTCGTCATCACATTTTTGATGTAATCCAAATCGACAGGCATGTACATTGGAGACGTTAAGAAGTAGATTCCGCCGTGCTTCAAGCCGCGCTTCTTGAATTCTTTGTAGTAATCCTCGAATAACGTTTCAACCCTCTTGGTGCGATTGAAGGGATTCTCCATGTTCCCGAAAAAGAAGATCGGTTCAATCGAGTCCAGGTTCTTCCTCTGCCAGTATTGATGGGCCCATTTCACGTAAGTGAATAAAATCGCCAGCAGGGCTGTTATTATTCCAAGAATGACGTAAAGGTAATCCATGGTTACCCTTAAATCTGGCGGAAAAGGGGTTGATTAGAATTGTCGAAATTCTAGAGAAATAATAACGCCTTTAAGTAGTAACCTTTTAAGAAAAAAACCGAGATCACTGTTACGGTCGCACTGGCACTGCCGCTCTTTAATAAAATAAATGCAACTGCAACTTACTGCGATAACTGATTACACTATCGCATATTTTTGAAATGTTACAAGTTACCATGTTAACAATGTCAACTTTTCACGCTACAATTTATCAATTTTATATGCAACCGTTTGCATATTATTGCATGAACTCTTGAACTCTGCTGTAAATTCTAGTTTCAATTATTTGTCTCGATATGGATCTATAGTTGACAATTTTAAAGAGATCCTTTTTGGACTTAAATTGTTACTCATAATTCTACTGAATCCGAATTTTGAGACGATTATACTGGTAAGTCCTCCCCCCTAAGGTTCACATTAACTCCCCATCAACCAAGACAGAAGGTCTGATTTCGGCAACGTTCTAGTTTTTAGATACCCTTAATTTAAGCGTCGTGGGTTCGGGACCCACGCTGGGCGCCAGTTTGTAAGGTTGATAGTTTAACGTCACTATTTTAAAATTAAAATAATATAATTAATCCCTCGGCTTATCATGGAGAGCACTTTATTATCACAAACATTATTACCATACACGTTTTTATCATACCGTTTTCAAACATCTCGGAGGAGGCTACCGTCCTCATAGTCAGTTCTTCAATTAACAACGCAGCAATTATTATTTGTTTAATTATTGCAAACGATCATTAGATATTTTTTATTGTATTGTCCAGACATCCCCTGATAAGAAATATGTCTCTAGATGAAAAAAAAAAGGAACAAGGAACTTAATTACGGAAAAATTTTAATAATAATTGGTCGCACACACGACTTGACGTAATTATTTTCTTATAATTGCCTTGAAAAAAGACATTTACGTAGACTATTTACTCCCCCAATTTCATTTTTATTTTACGCCCGGACGAGCTCAGGTACTCTCCAGTGGGTAGTGTGTCGTTTATTATTGTCCCTTGAAGCTCTTTAGTTTGTGAGTATAGCCTTGCTTAGAACATTTTAGAGAATTATCACATTTTTGAATGAACAAGTAAAATCTGTGAAATGGTTATCTGCAGAAGGCGGTCTCAGTTTGTGACAGAGCTGAGAGTCCTTCCAGTGGCAGCCACTGTAGCATTTTGTCGATTTCTACTTTAGTTGATTTCATTTTTCAACTATTATAATTAAAAAAAAAAAATTCCCGATAAGAGGAGGTGTGTAACGTTCTGCCAAATCCTACTTTAATTACTTTCCCTTTTTATTAATTTCTAAAATCCATGAATAGTTTCCATTGAATAAAATGAAGCATAGAATTGCTTAGAAAATTTTATTCGAGTATTATCACATTTTTGAATGAACAAGTAAAATCTGTGAAGTGGCTATCTGCAGAAGTCGGTGTCAGTTTTTGGCAGAGCTGGGAAAGTCATGGCTCGCAGGGTGATCCCCTGCTTAGTCTTAACTGGGACAAAGACTTGCTCACTCTTTGGCTATAGTTTGACGAGATGAAGTTGGTTGTCCCTATTCAGTTTTTTGACAGAAAACTGACTGTAAGTTATTTAAGTTGAGCGAAATTAACTATTTTCAATCTCTTTCAGGTGAAATGTTCTACGTCTTCACAACTCTCCTGCTTGCCATTCTCGGTGCAGTGTTCGCTTACTACAAATGGAAGTTTCAGTACTGGAAGAAACGGGGACTCCCCTTTTTGGAGCCATCTATCCCCTTCGGTAACCTACAGAACCCCCTATCAAGCAATGTGTCCCCGTGGGCGGCAATGAAAGAGTACTATCAGATCATGAAACGACGAGGGCATAAACATGCCGGTTTTTACATGTTTACCGAGCCAGGTTACTTCCTCATCGATTTAGATTATGTGAAAAACATCCTAACGGCAGATTTCTCCCATTTTCAAAGTCGCGGTTTTATGTATGATGAGGAAGGTGACCCACTTTCAGCGAATGTTGTTATGTTGCATGGGGAGAAATGGAAGAATCTGAGGGTAAAATTAACGCCAACTTTCACCTCAGGGAAGATGAAGATGATGTTCAACATCCTATTAGAGTATGGGAAGATTTTAAAGACTGCTTTGGATGAACGTGTGGCTAACGGTGAGATAGTGAATATTAAAGAACTGTTGTACAGCTTCACATCAGATACAATTATGACTTGCGCTTTTGGCCTGGATTCCAATAACATTAGAGATGGAAAGTCACTTGAAAAGCAGTTGCTGAAATTAAACTATAGATCGCGATTTGATCACTTGATATTTTTGCTCAAACAAACGTTCCCGAAGATTACGAAAATGTTGAAATATCCACAATTACCGAAAGAAGTGACAGATTTTGTAATGGACTTTGCCAAGAAGACCGTCGAGTATCGCGAGAAGAATGGCATAAGCCGGGACGATTATCTTCAAATGCTTATTAACCTGAAGAATCGAAAATTTGATGACGAAATCAAAGAGCGGCACGATGGGAAAGGTTTGACAATGGAAGAAGTAGCAGCGCAGTGCCTCGTTTTCTTCCAAGCCGGTTTTGAGACTGCTGCACTTGTAGTGTCGTTCGCTATGATTGAGCTGTGTCTGAATCCCGAGATACAAGAAAAGTTGAGGGGAGAAATTGAGACGGTTTTGAGGAGACATAACGGCGAGATAACTTACCAGAGTCTCACAGATATGAAGTACATGGATCAGGTCATAAACGGTGAGTGGCGTTTGATCGATCTAGACCTCCCCGGCACTTCCTTTTTAATATTGTTTCAGAATCGATGAGAAAGTATCCCACAGCTGTAACGTTAACTAGACAGTGCACCAAGGATTACAAAGTACCCGGTACAGATGTCGTAATCGAAAAAGGGATAAAATGCTACATCCCTTTTTTAGGGATGCTTCACGACGAGGAGTATTTCCCGGAACCTGAATTATTTGATCCCGAGAGATTCAACGAGGAGAACAAGAACTCCAGACACAAATTTGCATATCTCCCTTTTGGCGCAGGACCGAGATTTTGCTTAGGTAAAAATTTGGAGGAACTCCAGCTGATTATCTGTTTTTAAATATTGCAATTTATGACTAGAACCTCTTTTCCAGGTGATAGGTTCGGCCTGATGCAATCGAAAATGGGGCTTACGATCCTGCTGAAGAATTACAAATTCACCCTAGACCCGAAGACGAAGATCCCTATGACTTTACAACTTATGAGATCTCCTGCTGTTGAAGGTGGCGTCTGGTTACAAGGAAAGAGAGTGTAGTTGTTAAGAATATTGTTAGACAATAATTGGTGCTTTATTATTTAAACAATATAAACAATACTGATACGAATGGATAAAAGGTGGGTTGGACAGAGGGAGAGCAACGGTGGCCATGATTTGATCGGCAGACGACGGCTTCGGGCCGGGGCGCGTGGTAAGGTGTCGAGCCGGCCACGCCCACGGTACGCAAGCAGCGGAAACCTCGCCCCCACCCTCCTTTACACTCCTGAGTTCCTGTTACCCGGATGAAGAATCTCGCTGAAAACCACGGGAAATGAATGGAGAATTCTGGTCATTTCCTGTGGAGAAGTTCCAGAAATGGATGTTTGTGTATCTGGAAGGCGAACATTTGATTTGTTCGGGAAATAGAAGCGAGCCGTCGGTAAGCCCTCCAGAAGCTACTTCCAGAGGTAGGGATTCCCTATAAATAGCCAACAGTCAGGTGGACCGAGTCAGTTTAGTCTAGCAGTGTGCGAAAGAACAAGCGAAGGAACTAAGCGACTAGTGGTGATGTAGAGAGTGCGGTATTCCTAACTGACTAGTGTAAAGTAGTAAAGTGTTAGAGACCAAGTGAAATGGCTGTATATAAGAAGTAGTGATATTTGTAACACTGTAATCTGAAATTCTTGTGGACATTAAATAAATAAATAAAACAATAAATTTGTATTGAGATATGTTTCATTAGTGGACAGTGTCCTGCTAGAAGTCCAATTACCCAGCTCAGCTGGTGCTTACTCAGCTTTTTCAGTTACATCTTCTCTGCTCCCTCTTCCCTTTACCAGCCTAGTCGCTTGAACAGTACTCCAGTTAGGTTTAGGTAAGGTTTGCATTGAAGTTGCTCTATTTTTTCCATGAGGAAAATTAGTTGTTGGCCTTTTGTGTCAGGTTTTCTGTCCACTAGGTTCCACGTTTCTGGTTTTCAATCCCTGGTTTTGAATTCCCAGTCTTTTTTGGATTTTTTTCTGGTTCCTCTCTTGGGTCCCTGGTATCCACACTGGTGCTCTTATAGGTTTCGGAACGTCCTTGGTGCCGAGTTTCGCTCCTGACCAGGGTTCCATTTCCCTGACCACCCGCACCAGCCAGTCCTCTGTGTCCTGGTCAGCGCAGGAAGCCATGAGAAAGTCCCCTCTAAGCTGCACTCCTGAGAACCTTGGTGCAGGTTCTTCTTCTTTTACGTTCTGGAGTTTTGTTACACTGGGGTTCACCATCAACCCTAGCTTTCTAGGTTCTCCAGTTTCCCCCTGCAAAAATTACAAAACCATGGTTTTGTAGTTTCTACTCTTTTCTCAACTTCCTGTGAGCGGCTCCTGAGAGTTTTTTTTTGGGTAGGTCTTTCTTTTCAGAATCCCTTTCCCTTTTTGAATTAGTTGTATCATTGTCCATATGGCCCACAAGTAATGGAGCTATTAAATAAATACCATACGCAGAGCTCCATACGAATGGTAGGCATTTATTTTCGAAGGTGCGCCTCTTCTTCAAGGTTGAAACCAGAAGGGACTGATCTACTATTCAGCTACGCATCCTTTTAGCCTGGGTTCCCGCCGTAGGATTTAGGTTTTTAAAGGTTGTCTCCTTTTGGTCTCTTTTCCAGAGACGTTACCTCGACAACAGAGTTTTACGTTCTTTCGGAGAGTCCACTTTCGGACGTTCTCCGGCATCGTTGTAACCCCTGTGCAGACTTTTAGTCACTACAACTAGGTTGGGGGAGGTGGTCCGCGGCAGGGCTTTTTGAGCTGTCAGTCTGGAGTTTTAAATCCGACGAGCTCTATCACCGCTGCTAACCTACTCACTATTGATCACTGTAAGGCCGTGCCCTATTGGCCACCTGGGACGCGCCTGATGGGTACCTCAACCACGCAGGAGGACCTGCTCATGCTGGACCTCAATTGTTAGTATCTTCAATGCGTGACAAGTTTTGGGCTATCTCTGCCGGAACTCTAGCTAGACAAATTATCCGTACTTGCATTCGTTAAATTGTTTTAGGTCCATTTAGAATAAGGAATAGGATAGGAAGCAGAAGCAATCAAATTATTAAATCTCGGATATGCCTATTTATTTGCGTCCGCAGCACGAAAGCCATTCATCTGGAACTAGTAACAGACTTCATTGCAACATTTCGCAGATTTTGTTCCAGACGTGGTAAACCTTCACATGTTTATTCGGATAATGGCACAAATTTCGTAGGAGCTCAATCTAAATTTATGAACTTTATCAATAATAGTGAGGCATTTCCTTTTTGGTCAAGAATTCATTCA
The DNA here is from genome assembly GCA_910589415.1 of Malachius bipustulatus. Taxonomy (NCBI): domain Eukaryota; kingdom Metazoa; phylum Arthropoda; class Insecta; order Coleoptera; family Melyridae; genus Malachius; species Malachius bipustulatus. The sequence continues at coordinate 36,521,164 of OU342638.1, read as the reverse complement.
ACTTGTAACGAAATCCGAGGCTTTCGTTGATAATTATTATTTATTTCATTATTAGAGGGGTTTATCTGGAGTGATACAGTTTTTACGGAGGCGATAAACACGGTATCTCCACCAGCACCGGCTATATTAAGAGCGCCAGACAGAAGACAGACCAGAGGATCGTGAGGAACTGACTCGCGAACAACTCTCTCTCCTGGGTGAATTGAGCTCGGAGATCAGCTGGGGCATGTAGTGAGTGCTCCATACAGTATACGTAGCCGGACACGGTGGGTCGATGAACTGAGTTGACCAAACCGTAACCCGGCTTCGGAAGCACGACCAGAGTGAAGTGAACTCTGGCCGGCGACCGATCAGAATAGGGAATCAACCGGAACTGCATTGAGGTTCCGGTAGACCCCTTCAGTCCCTACCCGGCCTGTATTGAGGGCCGGACCCAGTAACAGCCGCCCCGAGGTCGTATTGAGGCATCGGGAGCGGCTTTTGTTTCAGATAGCCCCGCCGTCGGAGAATATTTTCCCAGATAGCTCCCGGCGCGTGTTCCGGAGACTACGGTGATCGACTGCGAGCGGGCCACTGGCGCTGGAGGTTCGGCCGTGAATTGATCGACGGTGGCAGCACAGAACAACCAATAAGCTTAGCATACGCCTCGACGCGACTATCTGTGGCCAATCAGACCAACCGTGGAGGACGAGAGCCGGCACACTCAAGAAGACAGGACACATCAGTGATCGATATTAGCATTGCCAAAATATATATGTGTAAATAGGTATAACTGTAAATAAAGATTATAAGTTTTAATTGACTTGTCGCGGGTACAAAGGGGCAGATATCCATTCCTGGGAACTCACCTCTACCTTCAGAAAATTCCGTTACAAACTGATGAGAAAAAAGAAAACTTTTTATTAAAACAGCTATTGGTGCCATCTATGAGAGTGTTTGAGTGTTATTTTTAATTGATAATACCTTGCTATCTGGTAGAAGCAGCTTGTTGTTCTTTTTTTATTAAATAATTGACGTAAGGCGATTGGAAGCAATTATTATTTGTTTAAATATTGCAAACGATCACAAGATATTTTTTATTGTATTGTCCCAGACATCCCCTGATAAGAAATATGTCTCTAGATGAAAAAAAAGGAACAAGGAACTTCATTACGGAAAAGTTTTTAATAATAATTGGTCGCACACACGATTTGACGTAATTATTTTCTTCTAATTGCCTCGAAAAAAGACATTTACGTGGACTATTTAATCCCACAATTTCATTTTTATTTTACGCCCGGACGAGCTCAGGTACTCTCCAGTGAGTAGCGTGTCGTCTATTGTCCCTTGAAGCTTTATAACTTGTGAGTAGTCTTGCTTAGGAAATTTTATTCGAGTATTATCACATTTTTGAATGAACAAGTAAAATCTGTGAAGTGGCTATCTGCAGAAGTCGGTGTCAGTTTTTGGCAGAGCTGGGAAAGTCATGGCTCGCAGGGTGATCCCCTGATTAGTCTTAACTGGGACAAAGACTGGCTCACTCTTTGGCTATAGTTTGACGAGATGAAGTTGGTTGTCCCTATTCAGTTTTTTGACAGAAAAACTGACTGTAAGTTATTTAAGTTGAGCGAAATTAACTATTTTCAATCTCTTTCAGGTGAAATGTTCTACGTCTTCACAAGTCTCCTGCTTGCAATTCTCGGTGCAGTGTTCGCTTACTACAAATGGAAGTTTCAGTACTGGAAGAAACGGGGACTCCCCTTTTTGGAGCCATCTATCCCCTTCGGTAACCTACAGAATCCCCTATCAAGCAATGAATCCCCCTGGGCGGCATTGAAAAAGTACTACCAGATCATGAAACGACGAGGGCATAAGCATGCCGGTTTTTACATGTTTACCGAGCCAGGTTACTTCCTCATCGATTTAGATTATGTGAAGAATGTCCTAACGGCAGATTACTCCCATTTTACAAGTCGCGGTCTTATGTATGATGAGGAAGGTGACCCCCTTTCAGCGAATGTTTCCACGTTGAATGGGGAGAAGTGGAGGAATCTGAAGGCAAAAATAACGCCAACTTTGACCTCAGGGAAGATGAGGCTGATGTTCCACATCCTATTAGAGTATGGGAAGATTTTAAAGACTGCTTTGGATGAACGTGTGACGAACGGTGAGGTATTTAATATTAAAGAACTCTTGTACGGCTTCACAACAGATACCCTTATGACTTGCGCTTTTGGCCTGGATTACAATGGCATTAGAGATGGAAAGACCCTTGAAAAGCAGTTGCTGAAATTAAACTATAGATCTCGATTTGATCACTTGATATTTTTGCTCAAACAAACGTTCCCGAAGATTACGAAAATGTTGAAGTATCCACAATTACCGAAAGAAGTGACAGATTTTGTATTGGACTTTGCTAAGAAGACCGTCGAGTATCGCGAGAAGAATGGCATAAGCCGAAACGATTTTCTTCAAATTCTTATTAACCTGAAGAATCGAAAATTTGATGACGAAATCGAAGAGCAGCATGATGGGAAAGCTTTGACAATGGAAGAAGTCGCAGCGCAGTGCCTCGTTTTCTTCCAAGGCGGTTTCGAATATGCTGCACTTCTAGTGTCGTTCGCTATGGCTGAGATGTGTCAGAATCCCGAGATACAAGAAAAGTTGAGGGGAGAAATTGAGACGGTTTTGGGGAGACATAACGGCGAGATCACTTACCAGAGTCTCATGGATATGAAATACATGGATCAGGTTATCTATGGTGAGTGACGTTTGATCCGTTTAGACCTTCCTGGCACTTCTTTTTTTATATTATTTGTTTCAGAAACGTTGAGAAAGTATCCTCTAGTTGTAACGTTAACTAGACAGTGCACCAAGGATTACAAAGTACCCGGTACAGATGTCGTAATCGAAAAAGGGATAAAATGCTACATCCCTTTTATAGGGATTCTTCACGACGAGGAGTATTTCCCGGAACCTGAATTATTTGATCCCGAGAGATTCAACGAGGAGAACAAGAACTCCAGACACAAATTTGCATATCTCCCTTTTGGCGCAGGACCGAGAATTTGCATAGGTAATTAATTACTGAAGGAGGTCGTAAAAATTTGGGGGAACTCCAGCTGATTATCTGTTTTTAAATATTCCAAGTAATGATGATAACCTCTTTTCCAGGTGACAGGTTCGCCATTGTGCAAGCGAAAATGGAGCTCACGACCCTGGTGAAGAATTTTAAATTCACCCTGGACCCGAAAGCGAAGATCCCTACCAGTTTACAAATGATAAGATCTGCTTCTGTCGATGGTGGAGTCTGGTTAAAAGGAGAGAAAGTGTAGTTTTATAAAAAATAAATAATTAATGTAAAAGGCAAAAGTGGCAATTTGGAACATTAAAAAAGTAATATCGTACGTGTCCAATGTATTAATAAACAAACCACGACATAGTTTAAGCAAGGGTGGGAATAAAATTTCGTAAGAGTCTTCTTACGAGGTGAAAAAATTCGACAGCTGATCGGTTTCAGAGTGAGAATGACGCTATAGGGCGCAATTTTTGTTACGGACAGGAGACAACCGACATTGCTGTCTTGTAACGTGTCGGTCTTACCTCCTCTTCCCAGAGTACTGTGCTTAACAGTCATCGGATTGCAATCGGCTCCAACCCAGCAAGTTCTTTGGACACTTTTTATCTTCCCAACCGCGATCGATCTATAAAATGAGCGAATGTGGAGTGCCTAATATAAACAGATCACCTGCCTGTTTAAAACTCGTTCAAATCGCAAATTACAGGAAAGAGAGAGAGAGAGAGAGAGAAAGAGAGAGAAAGAGAGTGAGAGAGGGAGAGGGTGGTAAAGGGAGTTGGGAGGGAAAGAGAGATGGAGATGATAAAAAAGAGCAAGTAGAGGGATAAAGGCTGGAGAGAGGTAGGGAGAGGGAGAGGTAGAGATGATACAATGTGCTCGGAGATACAAGTTCGAGTGATTGGCAAGATTGTCTGCGCCGAAAATCTCAAATATGCTTCGAAAGTAGCTAATAGCAAAAGCTGCATATTTCTATCGACAGTTAGCCAGGTAGACCAGCTAGTCAAAACATATGATAAAATTAATATCGGGGAAGTGGAAGGCGGAATCAGATGGTTAATTACCCCATCAAAACGACTTATAATATCCAACGCTTGTTCCACTATCCCTCATAAGCCTCTCAAATCCGTGGGTTTCAAACTGCTGTCGCGAATATCTTTCCTGCAAGTTGGACTACATGACGACAAATTCTCACACATACTCAGCGGTCGCAGACAAATCTTCATATCACTACCAGAAAACGATGTCTCCATTCAAAGCTGTGTTTAAATAAAACATGATGTAACGAAATCCAAGGCTTTCGTTGGTAATTATTATTTATTTGCATTATTAGAGGGGTTTATCAAGAGTGATACAGTTTTTACGACAGTGATTAGCAGGTTATCTCCACCAGCACCGGCTATATAAACAGAGCCAACCAAGAAGCCAACCAGAGGAGCCGAGGTACTGACTCGAGAACAACTCTCTCTCCCTGTGAATTGAGCTCGGAGATCACCGGGGGCATGTATTGAGTGCACCCTGTCCCATTTACATAGCCGGCTACAGTAGGTCGATGAAATGAGTCGAACCTAACTGTAACCGGGCATCGGCAGACCGACCAGAGTGTAGTGAGCTCTGGACGGCAACCGATTCAGTATAGGGAATCAGTCGGCGCTGCACTGAAGTACCGGCTGATCCCTCCAGTCCCTATCCGGCCTGTATTGAGGGCCGGATTCAGTAACAGCCGTCCCGAGGTCATATTGAGGCATCGGGAACGGATTTTGTTTCATGTAGCCCCGCCATCGGAGAATACCCTCCCGGATATCTTCCCGGCGCGTATTCCGGAGACTGCGATGATCGACACGCACGCTGCGACGGCGAGCAGATCACTGGTGTAAAGTCGGCCGTGAATTGATTGACGGCGGCGGCGCATCACAACCAATAGGCTTAACACACGCCTCGACGCGGCTATCTACGGCCAATCGGATCGATTGTGGAGGACGAGAGCCGGCCCATAGGATACAGTGGTTATCAGTATTAGCAAGACAAATATAGATACGTGTAAATAGAATACTTGTAAATAAAGATTTGTAATTTTTAATTGACTTGTCGCGGGTACAAAGGGGCAGACATCCATTCCTGGGAAATCACCTCTACCTAACAGAAAATCCCGTTACAATGATAATACTAATTATCATCTGTACCTCTCCTACGATGACATGAGATGCTTTTTATGCAGAATGAGGGCCAAATTTCAACTTTGTGACGAAAAATGGCGGCTCTATAGAGTGTTTCTTAGGAAAAGTGTGAAAGACTGGACGCAGACATTTTTAGGAACAACCTCTCAGTATACTTCCGAGACTACTCGGCTTCGCCGGTCTCGGAAGAACAAGCAACACAAACAATAAAGTACAAAAAAAAAGAAACAAAAATACAAATAATACAAAACCATTTGAAGGTCCCGTCATATAAAAACATGAAAAATAATGACCAGAACTCGATATCGAAATAACTATACTCAATAATTATATGCAAGCAAGACTAGAAACTGAAGCAATTAATATTTGTTTAAATATTGCAAATGACCATAAGATATTTTTTTACTGTATAATCCAGACTGATCCTTTGATAAGAAATATGTCTCTAGATGAAAAAAAAAGGAACAAGGAACTTAATTACGGAAAAGTTTTTAATAATAATTGGTCGCACACACGATTTGACGTCATTATCTTCTTTTAATTGCCCTGAAAAAAGAAACATTTATGTGGACTAGTTAATTCCAATTTCATTTTTATTTTACGCTAGGACGAGCTCAGGTACTCTCTAGTGGGTAGTGTGTCGTTTATTGTCCCTTGAAGCTCTTTAGTTTGTGAGTATAGCCTTGCTTGGAACATTTTAGAGAATTATCACATTTTTGAATGAACAAGTAAAATCTGTGAAATGGCTATCTGCAGAAGGCGGTGTCAGTTTGTGACAGAGCTGAGAGTCCTTCCAGTGACAGCCACTATAACATTTTGTCGATTTCTACTTTAATTAATTTCATTTTTCAACTATTTTTTCCCGATAAGGGGGGTTGTGTAACGTTCTGCCAAATCCTACTTTAATTACTTTCCCTTTTTATTAATTTCTAAAATCCATGAATAGTTTCATTGAATAAAATGAAAGTAATTAAAGTCGGATTCGGTAGAATGTTTCACCAACATATTGTGATCAATGTCTATTTTCCAACTTTCAGGCGAAATGCTCTACGTCTTCAGCATTCTCCTGGTTGCAATTCTCGGTGCAGTGTTCGCTTACTACAAATGGAAGTTTCAGTACTGGAAGAAACGGAGACTCCCCTTTTTGGAGCCATCCATCCCCTTCGGCAACCTACAGAACCCCCTATCAAGCAATGTTTCCCCGTGGGCGGCAATGAAAGAGTACTATCAGATCATGAAACGACGAGGGGATAACCATGCCGGTTTTTACATGTTTACCGATCCAGGTTATATCCCAATCGATTTAGACTATGTGAAGAATATCCTAACGGCAGATTTCTCCCACTTTTCAAGTCGCGGGATTAAATATGATGAAGAAAATGACCCACTCTCAGCGAATCTCGTCACGGTGCATGGGGAGAAGTGGCGGAATCTGAGGATAAAAATAACGCCAACTTTCACCTCAGGGAAGATGAAGATGATGTTCAACAATGTATTGGAGCATGCAAAGATTTTAAAGAGTACTTTGGATGAACGTATGGCGAACGGTAAAATAGTGAATATTAAAGAACTGTTGTACAGCTTCGCATCAGATACAGTTATGTCTTGCGCGTTTGGCTTGGACACCAATAACATTAGAGATGGAGAGTCATTGCTGGAAATGAAATTGAGAAGATCAACTGATAAATCTTCAATTGATCACTTGATAATTTTGCTCAAACAAACGTTCCCGAAGATTACGAAAATGTTGAAATATCCACAATTACCGAAAGAAGTGACCGATGTTGTACTGGACTTTGTCAAGCAGACCGTCGAGTATCGCGAGAAGAATGGCATCAATCGAAACGATTTTCTTCAAAATCTTATCAACCTGAAGAATCGAAAATTTGATGACGATATCAAAGAACAGCACGATGGGAAAGGTTTTACGATCGAAGAAATCGCAGCGCAGTGCATCGTTTTCTTCCAAGCCGGTGTTGAGAGTCCTGCACTTATAATTTCGTTCACTGTGTTTGAGCTGTGTCTGAATCTCGAGATACAAGAAAAGTTGAGGGGAGAAATTGAGACGGTTTTGGGGAGACATAATGGCGAGATCACTTACCAGAGTCTCGTGGATATGAAGTACATGGATCAGGTCATAGATGGTGGGTGACGTGTATAGGTGATCCACTTATACCTTCCTGACACTTCTTTTTTATGTTTCTTTCAGAAGCGGCGAGAAAGTATCCTACAACTCTAATGATACCTAGACAGTGCACCAAGGATTACAAAGTACCGGGTACAGATATCGTGATCAAAAAAGGAATCAAATGTTTCATTTCAGTCCTGGGGATCCATCACGACGAAGAATATTACCCGGAACCTGAATTATTTGATCCCGAGAGATTCAACGAGGAGAACAAGAAGTCCAGACACAAATATGCTTATCTACCTTTTGGTGAAGGACCGAGAATTTGCATAGGTAAGGAGATGTCGAACGAAGATAGATCAATTATTTTGGGCGGGGATCGACTTTGCCTTTAATAAGTAGTAAACAAAGTTATAATTATCTTCTTTTTTCTAGCTTATAGGTTCGGCTTGATGCAAGTGAAGATAGGGCTCACGATCCTGCTGAAGAATTACAAATTCACCATGCACCCGAAGACGAAGATGCCCACCAATTTACAACTAATGAAATCTACTGCGGTTGAGGATGGACTCTGGGTACAATTAGAAAGAGTTTAGTTTTAGTTAAATTTATTATTTTCGAATAAATAAAATTAAAAAATAATTGTAAAAACCAAAAATGGCAATAGGTTTTTTAGGAAGAGGGAGTTAATTTTTTGGCAATTTTTTCAATTTTATTTACGGTTTATTTATTTTTTGGCCAGCCAATTTTTATTGTGTCAAATTCTTGAATAAAATAATTATTATCAACAAAACGACTTGAAGTTTTTTCATTTAAACCGTAAATCAAGAAAAAAAAAGATTTATACCCCAACTTTGGGGTAATATAAATTTGGGGTAAGTGAGCCCAAATCTCTTTTCATGGCAAATATAAGGCAGTTGATACCTCAATGATTGTTTTTTTACTCCACTATGTTAAAAACTTAATCATCATCGTTCCTGACTTTGGGGTAATATAAATTTGGGGTAAGTGAGCCCAAATTTCGTTTCATTGAAAATATAAAGCCGTTAAAATCTTAATTACAGTTTCTTTACTGGGTTCACTATGTTAAAAACTTAATTTGTCATCGTTCCTGATTTTGGGGTAATATAAATTTCGGGTAAGTGAGCCCAAATTTCGTTTGATGAAAAATATAAAGCAGTTAAAACCCTAATTACAGTTTCTTTACTGGTTTCACTATGTTAAAAACTTAATCTGTCATCGTTCCTGACTTCGGGGTAATATAAATTTGGGGTAAGTGAGACAAAATTTCGTTTGATGGAAAATATAAAGCAGTTCAAACCATAATTACAGTTTCTTTACTGGTTTCACTATGTTAAAAACTTAATCTGTCATCGTTCCTGACTTTGGGGTAATATAAATTTGGGGTAAGTGAGACAAAATTTCGTTTGATGGAAAATATAAAGCAGTTCAAACCCTAATTACAGTTTCTTTATTGGTTTCACTATGTTAAAAACGTAATCTGTCATCGTTCCTGATTTTGGGGTAATATAAATTTGGGGTAAGTGAGCCCAAATTTCGTTTGATGGAAAATATAAAGCAGTTCAAACCCTAATTACAGTTTCTTTACTGGTTTCACTATGTTAAAAACGTAATCTGTCATCGTTCCTGATTTTGGGGTAATATAAAATTGGGGTAAGTGAGCCCAAATCTCGTTTGATGGAGAATATAAAGCAGTTCAAAACCTAATTACAGTTTTTTACTGGTTTCAATATGTTAAAAACTCATTCTGTAATCGTCCCTGACTTTGGGGTAATATAAATTTGAGGTAAGTGAGCCCAAATCTCTTTTCATGGAAAATATGAAGCAGCTGATACCTCAATGATTGTTTTCTTACTCCAGTATGTTAAAAATTTAATCTGTCATCGTTCTTGACTTTGGGGTAATATAAATTTGGGGTTAAATTAGAAAAAAAACATGGAAAATTGAAAAAAAATCGTAATTATTGGAAAACAATCGGCCAATAGTTATTTGAGTAAAATTGTTGAATAAAATGATTATTGTCAACATAAACAAAACAAATTTTTTCAGTTAAACAGTAAATTAAATTTAAAAAAATGCCAAATGGCCCTGGTTGAAAGCTTGATGGGTGACAGAAACGCGGCCAACTTGACTCGGGTAAAATTACCCGTTCTCGAATTAAATGAAATTAATCAGCAATATTTAATCTCCATTAATGATGATAAGGCGTTATTTATTTAAATAATAATTTTCGTGTTTCCCGAGCTGCGGGCTAGTGTTTTCCTTTTTATTTATTAATCAGCGAATTCTCCACAATTCAGCAACAAAATAATTATGGTAAGTTATATTTTGTGATACTCACTTCACTACTATGTACTGACCTATCAAACTAGAAATAAGGAACAATTATTATTTATTTATTTATAACAATTCTTAATAACGCGAGTAGAAGTTTGTATAATGAATCTTATCGACACTCCCCGGCCCTGATAAGAAATATGTGACTAGATAAATATAACGACAGGAAATAAGTGAATTTTAAAAAGTCTATAAAATTGGTCGCACGTACAAAATGACGTAATTGTTCTTATATATAGCTCAGAAAAACAACATTAAATATTCATTATCTTGAATTATTTAACCACAAATCCATTTATGTTGATGACAGTCCAGGTGGTACCCTCCAGTGTTTAGTGTTTAGTGTTTAGTGTTTATTAGTGTACCTACTCGTACAAGTGGGTAGTTTTGCTTGGAACATTACCTACGGATTTTAGCGGGCATATCAAAGGCGTAAGTAACTAAAACATTTTATTTGATTAAACAATTAATTAACCGAGTAGCGCTACTTACACTGATGCGGTTTATTTACAAATACAAACCTTGACATTAGAACGTTCGGCTAGATAAATAAAAACATCACATATCGCGCATATTTCCGTATAGATGGCGTTTTTTCTCCTAGCTTCTCTATTAATAGTATTGTTCATTCAGCCTTCTAGATTAATAACAATTAACTTTATAATGATTATCCCCTAATTCTTGAATCAGTACATTAATCAATTTAAATCCTTGGTAAGTACCTACTTAACTGAAAAATGTGCTAAAAATGATAACACCCTGTATATTATTGCATTTTTTATTACGCCCTTAAAAATTGACCCCAATTTTAGGGTAACATCTATAAATTTTTATGTTTCTTTGACGATTTGCTAACTCAATGGGTGCCAGTTTTGAACCGATTTATTTGACTATATTGATTGAAAAAGACCCCAAAGTTTTTTTTACCTCAATTTTTTGATTTTATAAATTGGGATAAGAGCCAATAAAATTCTCGCGCAATAAAAAAATCCGAGGCAGTTTTATGCCCCAATAACTGGTTTTTACTGTTTACACTATATTATTGAACGACATACCCTCTATCTTCTTTATTTTACCCTAATTTAGGGGTTATATAAATTTGGGGATTTTTTAAATTGGGATAAGACATCCAAAATTATCGTGCCATTAATAATCTGAGTCAGTTTCTTGCATCAATAGATAACAACATACTGTAACGATGAGACCCCTGGCCCGTTGGTCTGTGGCGAAAAGCCACCGTGTATCGTATATTTACCTCTGGGTTTCCCCTAATAGGACCGTTGTGTTTTCCTCGTTGTGTTTACCGTAATTACCGTAGTCACCCCTGCTCTTTGATTGAGGTATGCCAGGATTACTATGGCCGAAACGGATGCGCAAAAGAACCTACTATGACTCATGGTGTCTCGGTTAATTGGGATTTCTTTCGGAAAAGCGGGGAAATTTACTGGGACTTGTTGTTAACGGTGGACTTCCTGTGAGGGAGTTTAAAAGCGAGTGATGAGCGAGAGAATTCGTTTGCAAGGGCGTAAAAATGGTGAAGGGCGAGATGGGCTGTGAGTTTGCATAGATTACAAAAAATGGAAAGCGAAGAGAGATCCCTTTCATGCATTTTTCAAACTCCAATCCATTTCGGATTCCACTCTTTTGCACACCTGTGCTTTCTTGTTATTTCGTTTTGCTTTTGTTTCGTTTACAGACTACCCGGTATATTGCGGGAATGTCTTATATATTTCATTTCGCTTTTATTTCGGTTACAGACTATCCGGTATATTGCGGAAATGTCTGTGTGATTCACCTATTCAACGATTTTCCTTGCCTAATTTCCTTTTTCTAGTTTCTTTGATTTCATTTCAAGCATCAGCTTGAGTTAATTAAAGAATACAACCATGTTGGTTACAGACGATCCGGGATATGGCGGAAATGTCTGTCGCTGTTCACCTATTCGATGATTATTGAATTCTCATTTTGTATTTTCACCTACTTGCAGTTTCGGGACCGCAGCGAATTTTCGGCTGTTGTCGTTTATTTATTCGTTTTATCGATTGGTGTCATTTTCCTTCTCGTAGGTATAATACTTAACGAGTTACTATTGTCTTTTCATGGAGTTATTGTTTGATTCATGATTTCACAAAAATCTTCCACCCGGCGGTCTGTTTCTAGGTCAGCTCATTCTTTCGTCACGCGGGTCGAGAGTGTCTTTTACAATACCCTGCCTTACCATCTGGTCAACTTCTACCCAAGCTTCGCCGTCTCTTCGATGTTGTTAAAAGTGCTGGAACTCCACTAGCTAGAGCGCTTCTATTTTACGAATATTTAATGAGCTGACGGGGATTGTTTACTTGATGTAACGGCGCGTAGCTGTATTTAATTTCCTAACAATTTTACCTTTAGGTATTTACGTACCTAATGCTTGCACTGTTTGCTTTTTCGATTTGGGCTGATTTAATGAGGGCGATGGAAATACTTTCCTTATCATCCTACCTAGGTGCAATCCATTTCAATACCCTGTTAAGGTTTTCATACCCCGATTTTAGGGTAGGTATAATAAATTTGGGGATTTTATAAATTGGGATAAGGTAGCCAAAATTCTCATGCCATGAATAATCTCAGTCAGTTGTATGCCTTAATATATAACAACATACCCTGTCAGGGTTTTTGTACCCCGATTTTAGGGTAGGTATTATAAATTTAGGGTAATTTAACCCAAAATCTTTATGCATCAAAAGATATGGCAATTGTATGCTTCAATAACTGTTTTTTACTGTTTACACTATACTACTGAGCGATATACCCTCATCATCTTTCTTATACCCTAATTTTGGGGTTATATAAATTTGGGGATATATTAAATTGGGATAAGAAAGCCAAAATTATCGTACCATGAATAATCTCAGTCGGTTTCTTGTATCAATATATAGTAACATAATTTTTATACCCCGATTATTAGGTATTATAAATTTGGGGTAAGTTAACCTAAAATCTCTTTCGATAAAAAAAATGACAATTTTATGCCCCAATAACTATTTTTACTGGTTTCACTATGTTACTGAACCACATTGTTTTTATACCCTGATTTAGGGGTATCTTAAATTTGGGGATTTTATAAATTGGGATAAAGGTAACAAGAATTTCTTATCATAAACAGTTTTAGTCAGTTTTATACCTAAATTTAATAACAACAAATCCTGCATGGTTTTAAATAACCCTGTTCTGAGATACTATAAATTTGGGGTAAGGTAACTAACCCAAAATCTCGTTTGATGAAAAATCTAATAAGACTTTTTATACTCCAATCACTGCTTTTTAATGGTTTTAATGCTATTGAAAGACATACCCTATCATGGTTTTTATACCCTCATTTAAGGGTATTACAAATTTGGGGTAAAGCAGCTGAAAAATTAGTTTCTTAACTATCAGCTCTGATATTAGCAACTTTGGCGGGTTGATTTATTGAAAAGTTAGAGCCAAGCTAACCGAAAAGCCGATGTTTTGTACCCCGATTACTGGGTTTAATGAATTTAGGGTACATTTTTACAACAAATGTTTCTAAAATACCATAAAACACTCTGAACGTCTTTTAAGCCCCCTCCTCTTTTTCAAAGTTTGTATATTTTGAATTTGGGGTATAATAAATTTGGGGTAAGTTATCCCAAAATCTCTATTGATGAAAAATATAAGGAGTTTTTACCCCAACGTCTGGTTTTTTACTGGTTTCACTATGTTGAACGATTGAATACGTCATAGTTCCTGGGGTATTATAAATTTGGGGTAAAGTTGAAAAGCATTGAAAAGTTCCAATCAGAGTTTTGACTGTGATAAATGAGAGTTCAAATTTTTCTACTTGATTTTCGAGTTTATTAAATTTAGGGTACATTTGTCAAATAATCACCTCTTGAATGAACTGTGAAGATTCTCGATAATATCTGACCTTGAAATACTGGAGAGTTTTTAGATATTATGCCCAAATATTTTTAAATCGACGAGTAGGCCATTTATTATAAATCAGGGGTACAATCATCAAAATTTCATGGCCTTAAAATACCTCTAAACAAACTGGACGTCGTTTTATATACATATACCCCTAACTTGGGGTATTATAAATTAGGGGTATAATGATAAAAATATCACCTCTTCACATACTAGACGTCATTTTAACCACCTCCTCTTTACCAAAAACCTTTATACCTAGAATTTTGGTTATTATAAATTAGGGGTATAATTATAAAATTTACACCCCCTCATCCCCAAGGGTTTGTAAATGTTCTCGCAGCTTTTGGCGAAAAACAGTTGTGTCGTGACCCTGGATTTGGACGTTCACTATGGGATTTTTTTGCGCTAATAAAAAATCTGAACATAATTTTTCTTTTCCAGATTCTAATGGCTCTAGAAGTGGTGATAGCGTCCCTAATACTCCTAGCAACCACCCTGATAATCTACTTCAAATACAAATACTCGTACTGGAAAAGAAAAAGAATTCCCCACCTCGAACCGACGATACCCTTCGGAAACTTCCAGAACAGCTACAAGAAAACCACATCGTTCGGGGTGCAAATCAAGCAGCTCTACTTCAACCTGAAGAAACTGGGTTCAAAACACGGCGGGGCGTATCTCCTCTCCAACCCCGTTTACATCCCCCTCGATCTTGAAGTGATCAAGAGAATCCTCACCAAAGATTTCAACAATTTCACCGACAGAGGTCTCTATGTCTCCAAGTCCGATCCTCTCAGCGCGCACCTCATCGCCCTGAGCGGTGAGAAGTGGCGATTGCTCAGGAACAAAATAACCCCCTCCTTTACCCCAAACAAACTAAAAACCATGTTCCCCATCCTACTAGAGTGCAGCAGATCCCTCGAAGAGGCGATGGATAAATTGGTGACCTCCGGACTCCCCATTGATATCAAAGAAGTGGTCAGCAGATTCGGGATCGACGTGATCGGATCTTGCGCTTTCGGCTTGGAGTTCAACTCGATCAAAGAAGAAGACTCGCTGTTCCGGAAGCACAGCAAAGCGATCTTCGAGAAGTCCAAGATGCGCGCCCTGAAGACCACCATGGCTGTCAGTTTCCCCCGATTGGCCGGCTTGCTTGGGATCAAGTTGATACCGGAAGACACGGCGGAATTCTTCCTGAAACTCGTCGGCGACACCGTGAAGTACCGGGAGGAGTCCGGGTTTAACAGGAAAGATTTCATGCAGCTGCTCATCGATCTCAAGAAAGACGACGAGGATTTCCGATTGAGCAACGAGGATATCGCCGCTCAATGTTTCGTTTTCTTCTTAGCCGGATACGAGACCGCTTCGGCCACCACTTCTTTCGTTTTATACGAGCTCTCTAATAACGAGGAGATCCAGGAGAGGGTCAGGAGGGAGATTCTCCAGGAGTGCGAGCAGGGGATCACTTATGAAGCTTTGAATTGCTTGAAGTATCTGGATCAAGTGATTGATGGTAAGTTTTTTATTGTTTTTATTTTGGTGCTGTTGTCTTGGTCTCGGTTTTTCGAGAAAAAAAAACGAAGAACAAGAACAAATAGGTACCTGCAATAGCAAGACCGATACCAAGATTGGACTTGCAAGACCAAGACCAAGTCTATCTTCGTCTTGGTCTTTCTTTTGCTGAACAGAACTGTCAACGGCCATTGTGGTAATTAAAATTATTATTGCAGAGGCGATGAGAATGTATCCAGCGTTGCCGTTTATGTCGCGCAAATGCGCCAAATCGTGCGATCTGGAAGGTTTCAACATCGAGGAAGGCACCAGATGCATCATTTCCGTTCTCGGGTTGCATTACGACGAGGACTACTTCCAAGAGCCCGGGACCTTTAACCCGGATCGATTCTCCCGGGAAAACGCTCAAAAGATCCCTCAATACGCTTTTCTTCCTTTCGGCGATGGTCCTAGGAATTGCATCGGTGAGTTTTCGTCTAAATCTTCGATCACTGTGATTGGTAACGGTTACTTTTAGGATCAAGATTTGGGCTACTGCAGACCAAGATCGCTCTCGTGGTGCTGCTGAGTAAATATAAATTCCGGGTGAATAGCCTGACGCAGCAGCCGCTCGAAATGTCACCCAAATCGATGATACTGACAGTCAAGAACGGTATTTGGTTGGACGCCGATTCCCTATGATCTGGTGTTTTTTTGTGATATTTATTTATTTATTTATTGTTATTATTACTTACTACTTATCTAATAAAAGTTTGGAAACGTTCTCGTTTTATTTTTTTCACGTGACAAACAATGACAATCAAAAATATAAAACTGGTGGATCTATTCTTTATTGTAGACTTTACTCCTGTTTACATAGTGATGGGATATTTATTTTTTTATATAAGCAAGGAGATAAACCTGATTTGATTATTTAATATCTGCACCAGTTCGTTGCTTACCGTTGTTACTTTAATAAACCTGTTAACCTGTTAACCTGTTGCAAGGATCCAGCAATTCTTGTTCCAGTAACAGTTGAATGGAAGCAAGCCGGCAGAGTCAGTTCAGTTCAGTTCAGCTGATGATCGGTGCTAATTTGATAATTCGCTTTATTACAGAGATAAATAAATTTTATCTTATCATTGACTGTTACTGTTTGAAATTTGAAACTGTTCCGATTCCATGTAAGTAAATTACATTTTTCAATTTTAGTTAGTCAGTAAATCGCGTTTACTTACTTAGCACTTTTGATCTGTCAGTGAGTAAATAGGCAACTGACATCAGAGTAACTGCTCACATTATTGGTACAAGGAAGGTGACCTATCTTTTATGGACAGATAAAATTATATTTTGATTTGTTTGCCCAAATTGGAGCGTTTTCGAGATAAACGGAAAAAGCAGGTGAAGCCGGGTAAGTAGTGTGTCATAGTTTTTGAACTGTCCATCTTTATCCCCTCTCGAATTTTTGAAAAAAGGGGATAAAAATTGAAAAATTTCATGCTTGACATTGGTGAAAATTACTTTTCTGTGAGCACCCAGGCAGTGTTTTATTTAATTATTTATTTATTTAATTTAATTGAACAAGAAATAAATATTTGAATAATAAATAAACAAACAACAAATCTTTTTTTGGTTCTGGCAGCATCCAAATTTGAGCCAATGAACGTGAAATTTAGAGAATTTTCCTGTGATTTTTTGTCTTTTTTTTTAAATCAAAATCACTCTTCCTGGTGAAATATTTTTTACAACCAACGCTTACACTTATCACGGTAACAGTAACTGGACTATTACGATTTTTCTGGCTTAGTTTGTTCTTGACTTTTCGTTTTCTATTTTTTTTTTTGTTCTGGCAGCATCCACCGTGCCTGTCTCTTCAAATTTGAGCCAACGAACGTGAAATTTTGAGAATTTTCCTGGGATTTTTTCTTTTTTTACCAAAATTACTCTTCCTGGTGAAATATTTTTTACAACAGTAACTGGAGTATTACGATTTTTCTGGCTTAGTTTGTTCTTGACTTTTCGTTTTCCATTTCTTTTTTTTTTGGTTCTGGCGGCATCCACCGTGCCTGTCTCTTCAAATTTGAGCCAATGAACGTCAAATTTTGAGAATTTTCCTGGGATTTTTTGTCTTTTTTTTTGTCTTTTTTTTATCAAAATCACTCTTCCTGGTGAAAATTTTTTTACAACCAACGCTGATACTTATCACAGTAACAGTAACTGGAGTATTACGATTTTTCTGGCTTAGTTTGTTCTTGACTTTTCGTTTTCTATTTATTTTTTTTTTGTTCTGGCAGCATCCACCGTGCCTGTCTCTTCAAATTTGAGCCAACGAACGTGAAATTTTGAGAATTTTCCTGGGATTTTTTGTCTTTTTTTACCAAAATCACTCTTCCTGGTGAAATATTTTTTACAACAGTAACTGGAGTATTACGATTTTTCTGGCTTAGTTTGTTCTTGACTTTTCGTTTTCCATTTCTTTTTTTTTTGGTTCTGGCGGCATCCACCGTGCCTGTCTCTTCAAATTTGAGCCAATGAACGTCAAATTTTGAGAATTTTCCTGGGATTTTTTGTCTTTTTTTTTGTCTTTTTTTTATCAAAATCACTCTTCCTGGTGAAATATTTTTTACAACCAACGCTTACACTTATCACGGTAACAGTAACTGGAGTATTACGATTTTTCTGGCTTAGTTTGTTCTTGACTTTTCGTTTTCTATTTATTTTTTTTTTGTTCTGGCAGCATCCACCGTGCCTGTCTCTTCAAATTTGAGCCAACGAACGTGAAATTTTGAGAATTTTCCTGGGATTTTTTCTTTTTTTACCAAAATTACTCTTCCTGGTGAAATATTTTTTACAACAGTAACTGGAGTATTACGATTTTTCTGGCTTAGTTTGTTCTTGACTTTTCGTTTTCCATTTCTTTTTTTTTTGGTTCTGGCGGCATCCACCGTGCCTGTCTCTTCAAATTTGAGCCAATGAACGTCAAATTTTGAGAATTTTCCTGGGATTTTTTGTCTTTTTTTTTGTCTTTTTTTTTAATCAAAATCACTCTTCCTGGTGAAATATTTTTTACAACCAACGCTGATACTTATCACAGTAACAGTAACTGGAGTATTACGATTTTTCTGGCTTAGTTTGTTCTTGACTTTTCGTTTTCCATTTCTTTTTTTTTGGTTCTGGCGGCATCCACCGTGCCTGTCTTTTCAAATTTGGGCCAATGAACGTCAAATTTTGAGAATTTTCCAGGGATTTTTTATCTTTTTTTATCAAAATCACTCTTCCTGGTGAAATATTTTTTACAACCAACGCTTACACTTATCACGGTAACAGTAACTGGAGTATTACGATTTTTCTGGCTTAGTTTGTTCTTGACTTTTCGTTTTTTATTTTTTATTTTGGTTCTGGCAGCATCCATCGTGCCTGTCTCTTCAAATTTGAGCCAACGAACGTCAAATTTTGAGATTTTTCCTGGGATTTTTTGTCTTTATCAAAATCACTCTTCCTGGTGAAATAATTTTTACAACCAATGCTGATACTTATCACGGTAAGTAACTGGAGCATTACGATTTTTCTGTCTTAGTTTATTCTTGACTTTTCGTTTTCTATTTTTTTTTTTGGCTCTGGCAGCATCCACCGTGCCTGTCTTTTCAAATTTGGGCCAATGAACGTCAAATTTTGAGAATTTTCCTGGGATTTTTTGTCTTTTTTTATCAAAATCACTCTTCCTGGTGAAATAATTTTTACAACCAATGCTGATACTTATCACGGTAACAGTAACTGGAGCATTACGATTTTTCTGTCTTAGTTTGTTCTTGACTTTCGTTTTCTATTTTTTTTTTTTTTTTTTTTTTTGTTCTAGCAGCATTCACCGTGTCTGTCTCTTCAAATTTGAGCCAAATGAACGTGAAATTTTGAATTTTAGAACATTTACATCTCGATTGTCTTTAGATTTTCCTGGGATTTTTTGTCTTTTTTTTGGATCAAAATCGCTCTTCTTGGTGAATATTTTTTACAACCAATACTTATTATGTACTTATCACGATAACGGTTATCGGAATAATACGATTTTTATGGTCTAGTTTGTTCTTGACTTTTAGTTTTCCATTCCTGGAACCTTCTAGACATCCTGGGAGTCTTACTAAAATGATAAGTTTCGATTTTTCTTTTTTTTGGCCGAGATATCCCGACGAATACATTTCTAGGGGGGCAGGATCTTATGAACACCGTGAAAGCCATAGAAAAAAAAATTGAAAAATTTAAAAAATTAAAAATGAAAAAGTAAAAATTAAAGTCTCATTTTTTTACAACTCTAATTGCTAATTTCGGTTAGTTGGTTGTTGACTTTTCGTTTTCCATTCCAGAAAATTTCTAGACACCCTGAAAGATTTAAAATTTTATAAAAAAATTTAAAAAAAAAATTACATCTCAATCGTCTCCAGGTTTATCTGAGACTTTTTGCTTTTTTGAATACAATCACGCTTCTATCTGACTTTGTTCAGAATCCATATTCTTATTGCAGCCACAGGAATTCGCAATTTTACATTCTTCTCTTTTAGGTTTCACTCTTCTAGGATCAACTTCGAGAATTTGTTCGTTCTTGACTTTTCGCTTTCCATTCCCGGAACATTTGATGTAGCAACGACCTCTAAACGTCTTAGTCCTAGCCCCGCCCACACTATTTTTTTCATAATAATAATCTTACAATTATTATTATTTATCAGCCTATTTAGGTATTTAGAGTAATAACAATAATTTAAAAAATGAAATAACAACCAATCACTTCTTCTTCTTCTTCTTCTTCTTCAGAGCTTAGTTTTCTTTAGTCCTCACTCTCACTCTAATTCCCTCACTCCCTCATTATCCGTCTAAACACTCAGCAGTTTACACAACTGGTAGAACCTATAGACTGTCATTCCCGAACGTCGAGTGTCGCGAACAGCTGTCTCGATCAGGGGCATTAATTTACTATCGAGTAGGCTTGTAGTGCAGACGAAACAAAACCCTGCCGTAACAATAAATTGGTTTAATTTCATTTTTTTATTTTTTAACACTCACCGTTGAAACAATATTTTCAAAAAAGCGACTTTTATAACAATTGGAATTAAGAGTATATTTTTTAAGCTTATTGTTATGGTCTCCACCTGTTTCGAATCCTTAAAACTATCATCAGAGCTGAGAAAAAATAATAATAATGAAAATCGAGTCGATTTTTTCTCTGTCCGAATTTTCCTCAAACTTGGTTTCCAAGCATTGTTATCTCACTTCCATGCAATTTTTTTAGAAGGGAAAAAATAAGATATTTTGAAGTAAAAATTTAATAAAAAATAAAAAAAATAAAAAAAGATGGTCTCGACTTGTTTCTAATAATTCTGATAACCATCCTTAGAGCAAAAAAAATTCTAAAAATTCACGTAAAATTGTTATTTTTGGAGCGATTTTTCTTAAACTTGGTTTGAGTACATTTCTTAACTCACTTTTTCTATTTCTGTTCACAAATCTGGTCCAAAAGTAATAGGACAAAACTTAACTCCTCTATTTCAAAAACAGAACGACCTAGAAAGAAATCGTCTTCATTTATGAAATGAAATCCTCAATTTCAATTTAGTCTTGAAAGAAATTTCCAGGAAAATCGACGAGATTGGATTTTTTGAGCAAAATTTTTCACGATCGTAAATTTTGACAAAAAAATTGCTTCAAATCGACTCAAACTGGCTCAAACTGATACTTTCACAGCCTTTAATTCGTTCTTACCTTCGAGCGCCAGCTTTGTTTTCTTTCTTGGGAAGACGAGGTCGATCCCCGCGCAAGTCAACAGAAAGTACAATCCCTACACAAGAAAGTGCTTTCTTTGTATTAGATGAACTGCCAATTCTTACTTTGTTCTTACCAAATGTAGAAATTAGACCTTTCTTCACAAATTGATCAAGCAAACCTGCTACATACTAACATAACAGTTTCTCTCCATTTCAGATTCAAGACGATGTTTTTTGACGGCTCAATCTTCCTCAATCTCGCATTCTTCACATCAATCGCCCTGGTGGCTTTAACATTCTATTTCAACTACGTCTACAAATATTGGCTGAAGCGAGGGGTCCCCTTCCTCGAGCCCAGAATCCCTTACGGCAACAGCGATTTACTCATACCGAAAGCCCTATCTATAGGCATCCTGGGTAAGAAGTGGCACGATGAAATAAAAAGAAGAAACTGGAAGTACGGCGGGGTTTACCACGTGGTCAATCCGATCTTGGTGGTGACAGATCCTGATTACGTAAAGGACATCCTCTTGAAGGACTTCCAGCATTTCGTCGATCGGGGCTTTTACTACAACGAAAAAGCCGACCCGATCGGGGCGCATCTCTTCGCCCTGGACGGCATCCAGTGGAAAACGATGCGGGTGAAACTAACCCCCACCTTTACGTCCGGGAAAATGAAGATCATGTTCGACGATATGGTGAAATGTTCCGGGTACATGTTGAAGCCGCTCGAGGGGGCTGCTCGAGAACACGACGATGTTGACATTAAAGACACCATTGCAAGATTTACCACAGACGTGATCGGGTCTTGCGCTTTCGGAATCGACTGCAATTCCTTCGAGCAACCGGATGCGGAGTTCAGGAAGATGGGGGTCGCAATTTTCGAGCCCGGCTCCATCCTCGCGCTTAAGTTCATCTTCATCCAAAGTATGCCTGAATTATGCAAGAAAATTGGAGTCAGAGGAACGAGAAAGGACATCGCAGCGTTCTTCCTTAAAGTCACCGAAGATACCATTAAATATCGCAAGAACGTGGTGAGAAGAAACGATTTCCTCCAGATCTTGATCGACTTGAAGCAGCAACTGGAGGAGAAAGGTGACTCGTTAACGATCGAGGAAATAGCAGCGCAAGTTTTCTTATTCTTCGTTGCTGGGTTTGATACTTCTTCCACTGCAATGTCGTTTGCTTTATACGAGTTAGCTCGTCATCCAGACATTCAAGACAAGCTCCGGGAAGAAGTGAACAGGATTTATAACGCTCATGGAGGAAGATTAACTTATGAGAGTCTAAGCGAGATGAAGTACATGCAACAAGTGTTCGATGGTAAGATCTCTTAATTTCTTCTCATTATCCCCTTTTATTATTTGACGATCTTCCAGAGGCTGTCCGACTATACCCTCCAGTTCCAACCCTCACCAGACGTTGCGTCAAAGAGTACAAACTCCGCGACACGGACATAACAATCGAGAAGGGAATCACGTGCTTAATCTCATTAATGGGGCTTCATAGAGATCCAGAATTCTACCCGAATCCCGATGAGTTCAATCCGGAGAATTTCTCCGAGGAGAAGAAACAAACAAGACACCCTTACACTTATCTCCCCTTCGGGGAGGGTCCAAGAAATTGTATCGGTGAGTGGGTAAGGTAACTTCTTCTTGATGCAGTTTTGAAATGCGTAATTTTCAGGTCTACGATTTGGGCTGATGCAGTCCAAGATCGGTCTCGCTACCGTCATCAAGAACTTCAAAGTGACTCTGAGTCCAAGAACGAAGAAGGTCGAACTGTCTCGAGATACGTTTTTGTTGAGTTCAGTCGATCCGATTTATTTGAACATGGAAAAAATTGAGCAGTAGATGTTGATTGTTCATCAGCAAGATGTTGCCTCGTTTTTAGGACTCATCAGCATGTAGTTATGTAAGAGATTGAGAAGAGAAGGAAGATTTGAATGTGATTTATGATTATTGAGCTCGGATCCTGTGGATTGAGTTGTATTTAATTGTTTTCTTTATTGAAAAAAAAATATTTTTAAGAATTCTCTTAATTCAGTTTCTATAATAACAGTTTCTCTATAAATATGTAAATAACACCCTGTATATTATTGCATTTTTGAACTCTCTAGTTAATTCTAGCCTGACTTGATATGTCGCACTATATGTCTAAAAGTGAGACTTCTTGTCATATTTGTCATAATATGAAGCAAAAAGGTAAAACTCAATTAAGGCCAGCGAATAGCTAGCGCTGAAATTTTTTCGAAACATCTTCGAAAAATGCCAAGAGAAGTTGACTTGCGGGAATAAATTTAGGAACCAAAATTTGAGTTTCAGTGATTTCCAGAGTGATATCATCTCCAGAGATACATTCCTTGAAAGTGGTGACCCTGTACATCCCGGTGACAGTAAATAAATGATTATTTACTATTATTATTATTATTATTGAAATTATTATTATTAGCATTATTATTGAAAACACACAACTTGATTAAACTGCATCGTATTCGATTTGTGTAATTGTTTATTTTAGGCAATCTTTTCGAAGATTAATTACAAAAATTTGTTTGTTCTATTGCGTAACAGAGGTTATTAGGACCCTACGATATTAGGACCCTACGATAAGTTCTAATCAATGCAGCCGAATTTCGGCAGTGGTACCCACCTAATTCACATCCTCAATCTTCAAACGATTATTGAGCGGCTTGGTGTACGTGTTTGTGATTCTTCTTTACTTACTGCTACTTTTATTCACTCTTCTTTGTATTGGTAAGTATTAAATAATATTTTTTTTTTTTTTTTTTAACTTTTTTAAATATGGAATCGATTGTCGTGTCTTTCTTCTTCCAAAAATATGTCGTTAAATTAAATGTGGTTTTAAGTTTCAAGGAATTAGGTACCTAATTGTAGAGAAGAAATAATAGATCGAGCAACACTGCATTGGGGAAACAGGTCCCTTTCCTATTACGTCTTAAAAAAAATGTCCCCAATTACGAAGAAAAATAATTTTAAAAACCCGGCAACATTGAATTGAGAAAAAGGACGATTTGAAAATAGCTTGATTTCTTCTCTCTTAAATATGAAGTTTAGAAAACAAGAATGTCTCTCCATATTGTTAAAAAGAAAAACTAAAAGACCCGGCAACATTGCATTGGGAAAACAGCTCGGCTTGCCCTTCCCTTCCCTCCCCCCTTCCTTAAGCGTTCTTCCCCTTTAAAAAAATTACCCAATTAGAGAAAAAAATTAATAGAATTGGCAACACCGTATTCGGAAAAATAGCACCGTTTCACCCCCTCATTTAGCTTGATTTTCCATTTCAAAAAAAATTTACCTAATTGTAGAGAAAAATTAATAGACCGGGCAACACTGTATTGGGGAAACAGGTCCCTTTCCTAAGCGTTATTTGCGTTTAAAAAAAAATGTCCCCAATGATGAAGAAAAATAATTTTAAAAACTCGGCAACATTGCATTGAGAAAAGGGGCGATTTGAAGCAGCTTGATTTCATCTCCCCTAAATTATATGAAGATTAAAAAACAAGAATGTCTCTTCCTATTGTTAAAAAAAATTAAAAGACCCGGCAACATTGCATTGGGAAAACAGCTCGGGTTGCCCTTCCTTTCCCTCCCCCCTTCCTTAAGCGTTCTTCCCCTTTAAAAAAATTACCCAATTAGAGAAAAAAATTAATAGAATTGGCAACACCGTATTCGGAAAAATAGCACCGTTTCACCCCCTCATTTAGCTTGATTTTCCATTTCAAAAAAAATTTACCTAATTGTAGAGAAAAATTAATAGACCGGGCAACACTGTATTGGGGAAACAGGTCCCTTTGCTAAGCGTTATTTGAGTTTAAAAAAAAAAGTACCCAATTATGAAGAAAAATAATTTTAAAAACTCGGCAACATTGCATTGAGAAAAGGGGCGATTTGAAGCAGCTTGATTTCTTCTCCCCTAAATTATATGAAGATTAAAAAACAAGAATGTCTCTCTCTATTATTAAAAAGAAAAAAAAAAGACCCGGCAACACTGCATTGGGAAAACAGCTCGGCTTGCCCTTCCCTTCCCTCCCTCCCTTCCTTAAGCGTTCTACCTCTTAAAAAAATTACCCAATTATAGAGAAAAATTAATGGAATTGGCAACACTGCATTGAGAAAAAGAGCAACTTGAAAAGAGCTTTTTACTACAACACCGTATTCGGAAAAATAGCACCGTTTCACCCCCTCCCTTAGCGTGATTTTCCATTTCAAAAAAAAATTACCTAATTGTAGTGAAAAATCAATAGACCCGGCAACACTGCATTGGGAAAAGGGAGCAATTATTAGATAATAAAAAGATTTTTTCCTCATCTTTAAACGTGGGGATTGTTTTATAAAAACATCTATCCTAGATATTGCGAAAAAAAATTAACAGATGTGACAACACTGCAATAAAAATAGCTCTTCTTCACCCTCTTCCCTAAGCCTGATTTTCATTTCAAAGAAAAATTTATGCAATTATAGAGAAAAATTAAACGACCCGACAACACTGCATTGGGGAAAACAGCTCGGTTAATTTCACCCCCTTCTCTGAGCGTTATTTCCGTTTAAAAAAAAAATCCAATTATAGAGGAAAATTAATCGACCCGGCAACCCTGCATTAGACAAAGGAGCGAATTTAAAAGAGCTTTGATTTATTCTACTTTCTTAAACGTGAAGATTGTTAAAGAAAAATAATTCTATTCTAAATATTGTAAAGAAAAATTAATAGAGGAGGCAACACTGCATTGAGAAAAATAGCTCGGCTTTACCATCTACTTTGAGCGTTCTTTCCCTTTCTAACAAAAAAAAAACACTGAATTGTAGTGAAAAAATAATAGACCCGGCAGCACTGCATTAGAGAAAATAGCTAGGTTAATTTCACCCACTTTCCTGAGCGTTACCTATTTCCGTTTTTTAAACAAATGAATCCATTTATAGAGGAGAATTAATAGACCCGGCAACACTGCATTAAGGAAAAGAGCGATTATTGTTATTGTAAAGAAAAATCCGTAACGATAAATAAAAGAAAAATAGATTCGGCAGTACCGTGTTAGGAATAATATCTCAGTTTTAACCCGTCCGTAAGCTTTATTTCCGTGTCTAAAAAAATATATCCCAACTATAGAGAAAAATTATAAGACCCGGCAGCACTGCATTAGCAGAAAGAGCGATTTGAAAAGAGCTTAATTTCTTCCCGTCCTCCCTTAGTGAACGTGAAATTGTTTAAAAAAATATATCCCCTGTAAAGAAGAATCAACAGAACTGACAACATTGCATTGGTAGAAAGAGCTTGACTTCACCCATTTCACTCCTTCCCTAAGCGTGATTTCCGTTTTTAAAAAATATACCCTAATTTCAGAGAAAAATTAAGTGATCCGGCAACATTGCATTCGAAAGAGCGAAAAAAATAATAACACTAGAGGAAAATTTATGATCAAGAAAGCACTGCATCGGAAAAAAACGATTTCAAAGGATTTCACTGTCTCTAACGGTTTAGAATTCACTGATTTAAGGGAAAAATTGAATAATCCGACAACACCGCTCAACAAAACAACTCAAAGAAAAAACCCGATTTGGAAATGCTTGTTTTCACCCCCTCCTTTGAACTTGTTATATGCTTCTATCTCTAAATAACCAAAAAATGTCCTCAAATGTACGGAAACAACTGAATAATCTGGCAACACAGTCGATATCGTGCAGATGCCTCCGTTTGATTACACACGAATGGACGATTTTTTTTATTAAGAACTCATTTTTCAGGTTTTAAAAATGCTGTTCGAAGGATTCTTCCTGAATGTAGCATTTCTGACATCATTCATCTTGGTTGCTGTAACAATCTACTTCAACCACGTCTACAAGTACTGGTCGAGACGGGGGATCCCCTACCTCGAACCGAGCATCCCTTACGGGAACAGCAACATCCTCATCCCGAAGGGTCCAGAAATAGGCATCAACAGCAAAACATTCTATGACGAGATAAAAAAAAGAAATTGGAGGTTCGCCGGTGTTTACCACGTCCTCAAGCCACTCCTCGTCGTCACCGATCCAGACTACATCAAAGACATCCTCTCGAGGGATTTCGAATACTTCACCGACCGTGGTTTCTATTACAACGAAAAAGTCGATCCAATCGGATCGCATCTCTTTTCTATCGACGGTTACCGATGGAAGAAACTGCGGGTCAAACTAACCCCCACCTTTACGTCCGGCAAAATGAAGATCATGTTCGACGATATGGTGAAATGTTCCGCTTACATGTTGACAGCGCTCGAGAAAGATTCTCGAGGACACGTAGATGTTGACATTAAAGAAACCGTAGCGAGATTTACGACCGACATCATCGGGACCTGCGCTTTTGGCATCCAGTGCAATTCGTTCGAGAAACCGGACGCTGAGTTCAGGAAGATGGGGATCGCGTTTTTAGAACCCGATTTTCTTACCAAAATCAGGCTGGTGTTCGTGCAAAGCGTCCCGGGGTTGTGCAAGAAAATTGGCGTGAGAGCTGTTACGAAAGAAATTGGAGATTTCTTCCTTAAAGTGACTCGAGATACTGTCGATTATAGAGTGAAGAACGGGGTGATCAGAAACGATTTCCTCCAGATTTTGACGGATTTGAAGAAGGAATTGGAGGAGAAAGGTGAATCGTTAACGATCGAGGAAATAGCTGCGCAAGTCTTCATGTTCTTCATTGCTGGGTTTGAGACCTCTTCCACCGCGATGGCTTTCGCTTTATACGAAATGGCTCGTCATCCAGACATTCAAGACAAGCTTCGGGAGGAAGTAACCAGGATTTATAACGCTCATGGGGGAATATTGACTTATGAGAGTCTAGGCGAGATGCAGTATATGCAACAAGTATTCGACGGTAAGTCTTCTTCTTCCATTCTCTACTTATCATAATTATTATTAAGTCTCTTCTAGAATCATTGAGACTGTATCCACCAGTTCCTACTTTGACGAGGCTGTCAGTGAAAGACTACAAATTCCGCGATACCAAGACAGTAATAGAGAAAGGAACCACTTGCCTTATTTCGCCGTTTGGTCTCCAGAGAGATCCCGAATTTTACCCAAACCCTGAGGTGTTCGATCCGGATCACTTCTCTGACGAGAGGAAACAAACAAGACACCCCTACGCTTATCTTCCCTTTGGCGAGGGTCCCAGGAATTGTATCGGTGAATGGATAAGGTAATTATTTCTTGATGCAGTGTTGAAATGCGTAATTTTTAGGGTCACGATTTGGGGTGATGCAGGCCAAGATCGGTCTGGCTACGATCGTCAAGGATTACAAGATCACACTCAGTCCTAATACGAAGAAATTAGAGCTAGATCCTGAGACGTTCCAGTTGTGCACGTTGAGTCCAATATACTTGAACATGGAAAAGATTTAATAATAATAAATATTTTGTTCCGCTTTTTCTAGTCTTCAACAAAACTGTTACCTAAATTGTATGTTAAAGCATCAATTTTGAAGAAATCCTAAACTTTCTATTATTTATATTTGTGAGAAGAGCGGTTATATCCTACAACCCATTCCGCCATGTTTTCAACGTCTGCCAGAGCTATCTCAGTCCGTAGAATGACCAAAATCTGATAAGTTAGGTCACTGGTTCATTTTCTACGAAGGCGTTGAAACGTCACATCAGTTTAATTTTTTTAAATTCCCACTTTAAACTAAAAATTCCGACTTCAAACTAAGAAATTTCGACTTTAAACTAACAAATTCCGATTCTTAACTCGGTAATCCGACTTAAAACTGAGAAAGCCGACTTTAAACTAAGAAATTCCTAATGTAAACTAAGAAATTTCGATTTTAACTCGGATTTTCCACTAAAAAAATAAAAAATTTGAGTTTCAGTGATTCAATCAGCCATAAGCAAAAAAAAGGTGTTCTTCGAGTGCTAATTTTTGAAATAAAGAGGACATCTCGCAGCAATCAGAACATGGAACGAATCATCTCCAGAGATACATTCCTTGAAAGTGCTGACTAAATCTCAGTAACAGTAAATAAATGATTAATTGCCGATTATTAAAAACACAAAACTTGATTTCAATTGCGTCGTACTCGATTTGTCTGATTGTTTATTTTAGGCAATCTTTTCAAAGATTAATTATAAAAATTTGTTTGTTCGGTTGCGTAACAGAGGTTATTAGGTACTTATTAGGTAATTTCGGCAAGTAGTCCCAATCTAATTTACATCCTCAATCTTCAAACGCTCGTTGAGCGGTTTGGTGTGCGTATTTGTGATTCTGCGTTACTTATTTCTGCTACTTTGATTCACTCTTCTTTGTATTAGTAAGTATTATTTATTTATTTATTTATGTATTAAATGATGATACAAAATATAAATTGACTAAATTTTTTTTAAATATGGAGCCAACTGAAGTGTTGTCTTTCTTTTTTATGTCGTCTCTAATGAAGCAGAAACTTCCTAAGTTTTAAGATAAACAGATCCAAATGAAATTGACAACGTAGCCTAATGTGATTTTAAATTTTGATGACACGGCAATTATTTTACTAGCTCCAAAAAAATTTAATGGCCTGGAAACACGGGACAAAGCAAACGAGCTTGATTTCCTCCCCTCCCTTAAACGTGAAGGTTGTTTAAGAACCTTCTACCTAAAATTCTGAAAAGAAATTTATAAAACCGGCAACACGGCATGGGGAAGAATAGCTTTCCTTCACCACCATACCTAAGCGTGGTTTTCAGTTTCAAAGAATTATGTACCCAATTATAGAGAGAAATTAATAGATCGGGCAACACTGCATTAGGGATAGAGATCCCTTACCTAAGCGTTATTTTCGTCTTAAAAAATGTCCCTAAATATGGAAAAAATAAAAAAAATGACAACATTGCATTGATCAAAAGGGCGATTTGAAAACAGCTTGCTTTCTTCTCCCCTGAATATGAAGATTAAAACACAAGAATATCTCTTTCTTATTATTATAAAGAAAAATTATGCGGCAACACTGCATTGAGAAAAATAGCTCGGCTTCAGCCCCTTCCCTAAGCGTCATTTTCCGTTTAAAAAATGTCCCCAATTATAGAGAAAAATTAACATGCCCGGCAACACTGAATTGGGAAAAAAGAAGCAATTATTAGAAAAAAAAGATTTCTTCCCTCTTCTTTAAACGTGAAGATTGTTTTAGAAAAATCAATCCTAAATATTGTAAAGAAAAATTAATAGAGGCGGCAACACTGCATTGAGAAAAATAGCTCGGCTTCACCCCCTTCCCTAAGCGTGATTTTCCATTAAAAAAATGTCCCCAATTATAGAGAAAAATTAACATGCCCGGCAACACTGAATTGGGAAAAAGGAGCAATTATTAGAAAAAAAAAAAAAAAGATTTCTCCCTCCTCTTTAAACGTGAAGATTGTTTTAGAAAAATCAATCCAAAATATTGTAAAGAAAAATTAATAGAGGCGGCAACACTGCATTGAGAAAAATATCTCTGCTTCACCCCCTTCCCTAAGCGTGATTTTCCATTAAAAAAATGTCCCCAATTATAGAGAAAAATTAACATGCCCGGCAACACTGAATTGGGAAAAAGGAGCAATTATTAGAAAAAAAAAGATTTCTCCCTCCTCTTTAAACGTGAAGATTGTTTTAGAAAAATCAATCCTAAATATTGTAAAGAAAAATTAATAGAGGCGGCAACACTGCATTGAGAAAAATAGCTCGGCTTCACCCCCTTTCCCTAAGCGTGATTTTCCATTTAAAAAATGTCCCCAATTATAGAGAAAAATTAACATGCCTGGCAACACTGAATTGGGAAAAAGGAGCAATTATTAGAAAAAAAAAAAGATTTCTCCCTCCTCTTTAAACGTGAAGATTGTTTGAGAAAAATCAATCCAAAATATTGTAAAGAAAAATTAATAGAGGCGGCAACACTGCATTGAGAAAAATATCTCTGCTTCACCCCCTTCCCTAAGCGTGATTTTCCATTAAAAAAATGTCCCCAATTATAGAGAAAAATTAACATGCCCGGCAACACTGAATTGGGAAAAAAGAAGCAATTATTAGAAAAAAAAATTTCTTCCCTCTTCTTTAAACGTGAAGATTGTTTTAGAAAAATAAATCCAAAATATTGTAAAGAAAAATTAATAGAGGCGGCAACACTGCATTGAGAAAAATATCTCTGCTTCACCCCCTTCCCTAAGCGTGATTTTCCATTAAAAAAATGTCCCCAATTATAGAGAAAAATTAACATGCCCGGCAACACTGAATTGGGAAAAAGGAGCATAATTATTAGAAAAAAAAATTTCTCCCTCCTCTTTAAACGTGAAGATTGTTTTAGAAAAATCAATCCAAAATATTGTAAAGAAAAATTAATAGAGGCGGCAACACTGCATTGAGAAAAATATCTCTGCTTCACCCCCTTCCCTAAGCGTGATTTTCCATTTAAAAAATGTCCCCAATTATAGAGAAAAATTAATATGTCCGGAAACACTGAATTGGGAAAAAGGAGCAATTATTAGAAAAAAAATTGATTTCTCCCTCTTCTTTAAACGTGAAGATTGTTTTAGAAAAATCAATCCTAAATATTGTAAATAAAAATTAATAGAGGCGGCAACACTGCATTGAGAAATATAGCTCGGCTTCACCCCCTTTCCCTAAACGTGATTTTCCATTTAAAAAATGTCCCCAATTATAGAGAAAAATTAACATGCCCGGCAACACTGAACTGGGAAAAAGGAGCAATTATTAGAAAAAAAAAAATTGATTTCTTCCTCTTCTTTAAACGTGGAAGATTGTTTTAGAAAAATTAATCCTAAATATTGCAAAGAAAAATCAATAGATCCCACAACACTGTATTAGGAACCATATCTCGGTTTCAACCCGTTTCTAAGCTTTATTTCCGTTTCTAAAAAAATGTAACGCACTTAGAGAGAAGAATTAAGACATGCCAGCACTACATTAAGAAAAAAAAACTATTTAAGAAGAAGAGCCTATTTCTTCCCCTCTTCCTCTTAATGTACGTGAAATTTTTTCCAAAAAAATCTCTCTAATTTATTGTAAAGAAAAATTAATAGATCTGACAACACTGCGTTGGTAGAAACAGGTTGATTTCACCCATTTCACCCCTTCCCAAAGCGTTATTTCCGTTTAAAAAAAAAAATAAACTCGAATATTAGAGAAAAATTAAGTGATCCGGCAACATTGCATTCGAAAGAGGGGAAAAAATAATAACACAGGAAAAATATTCAAATCGTGGAAAATTTATGAACCGGAAGCGCTGCATCGGAAAAAACGATTTAAAAGAATTTCATTCTCTCCTTTAACGGTTTAGAATTCACTGATTTAAAGGAAAAATTGAATAATCCGGCAACAACGCCCCAAAGAAAAAACCCGATTTGGAAATGATTATTTTCACCCCCTCCTTTACACTTTAAGATATAAGTTTCTAGATAAACAGAAATTTTCCCTAATTATGAAGGAAAAATTACTAGATACGGCAACGTCTTTTTAGGAAAATAAGGTGTTTAGGTAAAATATAATTTCGAATATTGAAAAAGTATCATTCCATCCCCTCCTCAAAGAGTTCATAGCATCTCTAAATAACCAAAAAATTTCCTTACCTTGTCTATCTCACGGATAGGCGCGACGTGTATCTTCTGCTTATTAAGTGCCTATTTTTCAGGTTTCAAAAATGCTGTTCGAAGGATTCTTCCTGAATGTAGCATTTGTGACATCATTCATCTTGGTTGCTGTAACAATCTACTTCAACCACGTCTACAAGTACTGGTCGAGACGGGGGATCCCCTACCTCGAACCGAGCATCCCTTACGGGAACAGCAACATCCTCATCCCGAAGGGTCCAGAAATAGGCATCAACAGCAAAACTTTCTATGATGAGATAAAAAAAAGGAACTGGAAGTTCGCCGGTGTTTACCACGTCCTCAAGCCACTCCTCGTCGTCACCGATCCAGACTACATCAAAGACATCCTCTCGAGGGATTTCGAATATTTTACCGACCGTGGTTTCTATTACAACGAAAAAGTCGATCCAATCGGATCGCATCTCTTTTCTATCGACGGTCACCGATGGAAGAAACTGCGGGTCAAACTAACCCCCACCTTTACGTCCGGCAAAATGAAGCTCATGTTCGACGATATGGTGAAATGTTCCGGTTACATGTTGACAGCGCTCGAGAAAACTTCTCGAGGACACAAAGATGTTGACATTAAAGACACCGTAGCGAGATTTACGACCGACATCATCGGGACCTGCGCTTTCGGCATCCAGTGCAATTCGTTCGAGCAACCGGACGCCGAGTTCAGGAAGATGGGGGTCGAATTTTTAGAACCCGATTTCCTCACCAAAATCAGGCTGGTGTTCATACAAAGTGTCCCGGGGTTGTGCAAGATACTCGGCGTGAGAGCGGTTGCGAAAAAAATAGGAGATTTCTTCCTTAAAGTGACTCGAGATACTGTCGATTATAGAGTAAAGAACGGGGTGATCAGAAACGATTTCCTCCAGATTTTGACGGACTTGAAGAAGCAATTGGAGGAGAAGGGGGACTCGTTAACGATCGAGGAAATAGCAGCGCAGGTCTTCTTATTCTTCGTTGCTGGGTTTGAGACCTCTTCCACCGTGATGGCCTTCGCTTTATACGAAATGGCTCGTCATTCAGACATTCAAGACAAGCTCCGGGAAGAAGTGACCAGGATTTATAACGCTCATGGCGGAAAATTCGATTATGAGAGTCTAAGCGAGATGAAGTACACGCAACAAGTGTTCGACGGTAAAACCTCTTCCTTCATCCTCTACTTACCATAATATTAATAGTTCTCTTCTAGAATCATTGAGACTGTACCCATCAGTTCCTACTTTGACGAGGCTGTCTGTCAAAGACTACAAATTCCGGGACTCCGAGACAGTAATAAAGAAAGGAACCACTTGTCTTATTTCGCCGTTTGGTCTCCAAAGGGATCCCGAATTTTACCCAAACCCCGAGGTGTTCGATCCGGATCACTTCTCTGACGAGAGGAAACAAACAAGACACCCCTACGCTTATCTCCCCTTTGGCGAGGGTCCCAGGAATTGTATCGGTGAGTGGGTAAGGTAATTTTTTCTTGATGCAGTGTTCAAATGTGTAATTTTTAGGGTCGCGATTTGGGGTGATGCAGGCCAAGATCGGTCTGGCTACGATCGTTAAGGATTATAAGATCACACTCAGTCCTAATACGAAGAAATTAGAGCTAGATCCTGAGACGTTCCTGTTGTGCACGTTGAGTCCTATATATTTGAACATGAAAAAGATTTAACAATAACTTTTTAGTCCCCATTTTTCTAGTCTTCAACAACAAACTGTTAAATTCTATGCTAAAGTAATTTTGAATAAATCCATTTTGATGATATTTATTATTACGCTTAATTAATAATATTACAATACAATAGTTTATAATAATTATTTTCAGTGTTTATTTAGTTACATTAACAATAACCTCAAAATAAATGACAATTTGAATGCGGCTTCTACCTCTCTTTTCCTTTTAACCAGTGCAATTTTAATAAGGAAACCTGTATTACCGACACTGGCGCTAAGCTCTACCAACCGCTATCTATGAAGGAATTATTTTTAGCGCCACGCCAGTTTATTAATTTTTTAATTTCGACTTTAAAATAAGAATTCTAGCCTTAAGCTAAGAATTTTCGACTTTAAACTGAGAAATTCTGAATTTGAACAAAGAATTCCAACTCTTAATTATTAAGAATTTCTACCTTAAACTAAGACTTCCGACTTTAAGCTGGGACTTCTTTGTTTTAAGGCGATGATAAAAGTAGTACCTATCAGTGGATAATTAATTGGTTGCATACCCTAGAAAACTTAATAAAAATATATTGATCTTCAGAACTGGTATGGGTTAGTATCTCAATTGGTAAGGCCAATAAAGGATTCAAAGTCAGAAGAAAAAGAGGAAACTGACGTTTATAAAAATGTATCCAAATGTTTCAAGATTGAATTAAATTATTAGACGGAAGGAACCGATTTGTGTTGCATATTTTGGAGTTTATATTATAGTTAATTGTTTAATTAAGATCAGTTTTAATAATTTATTGAGAATTACCGTTACAATCTCTCTAAGAACATCGTGAAAACATCGGCTATCAACCAGGGGGCGTAGCTCAGATGGTAGAGCGCTCGCTTAGCATGCGAGAGGTACCGGGATCGATGCCCGGCGCCTCCAGTACACTTTTTTTTTCTATCTTCGTACATTTTAAATTTTTATTTGCATGGTTACTACGAATAAACGCCGAAAGTGCCTTATATTTCCCAAAAATAAAAAAAAAAAGTTAAAACTGATAAAAATAATTTCGTTTG
Organism: Malachius bipustulatus; assembly: GCA_910589415.1. Taxonomy (NCBI): domain Eukaryota; kingdom Metazoa; phylum Arthropoda; class Insecta; order Coleoptera; family Melyridae; genus Malachius; species Malachius bipustulatus. The sequence continues at coordinate 36,485,945 of OU342638.1, read as the reverse complement.
AAAACGGCCTTAGAATGGATTTTTAGATTTAATAATTTTGCTCCTTTTTCTATGAACGCCACTGGCTAATTTTATTTTTGAAATGCGACTATAAAAAATGTTGTATAAAAAATGGCCGTTGTGATCCTGTACCTACCTACTTGAATTTGCAATTTTTTTTTAAATTAAATCCATCGTTTGGCCTACAGAGACCGCTTCGAATGAGCTGGGACACCCTGTACATATATTTGCCAATAGTTTTATTTAATTAATAATTTGTTTCTCTCGTTTTTATCTTAGAACAATTTTTTTTCTTACAAACTCAGTGATGAAAACAATTCCAATAAATGAAATAATACAGGACGGGAGCACAGCTGTATTTAAGCAAAAAACTTGTTTCTTGTGTTGTGGGTGAGTTTTTTACTTTTTTATTAACATTATCGATCGATCCGTCAACCCCCAGCCACCCCAGCCCTAGAAAACCGGTTTTCAGTTGCAGTTTTGTTTATTGTTAGTACCAAATAGTTATACCTACACCAGTCAGTTCAGTATCACTTCACTTATCAGTAGTGCATCGGTCTCTCGTTAACGGGGTTGCATTTCTCGGCCGGAAAGTTTTTTCAAATTTTTGTGTGTGCGGGCGGTAGTGTGTGATATTACGGTACTTAGGTACTTCAATGTGAACTTTAATTAATACCAAAACATTTCAGCAGTGAGTAGAAACGCGGGAGAGTTTGGTGGTTGGAAGTGCTTTTTACCGGTAAGGTAAGTCAGCTTGTTAAATTGTGAGCGAGTAGGTGTACTTGAGTGTTTTTCTCGATTGTTTTCTCTTTTAGATTTTACACAGTTTCTCATCCCCGCCCTATTTATTTTTATCTGTTCTCTAATTATTTACCGTTGCCATGGTTATTTGTGTATTATATCGGAAATTTTCTCCTGCAGGGGTAAGCTGGAGAGTATTATAGTGGAAATTTTTTGACGTTTAATAGTGACAAACCGGATCTTTATAAATGTCAACTGTTGACTGTATTAATATTAATCAACCAATGCGTTTTGTTAAAGTTTCTATTATAATTTAATATTAAAGTGATGTTTTCGCATATTACCACGTATGAAATCACGAATTCACTATCGAAAAAATGATCTGAAGAAACCTAATTTACCTAATTTAGTAATTCTATTTGAAATAGGTAGGTACTTACATAATTTTTCGGATTAACTCACGGCGAATTCATGGGGGTTCGACCACTTTATCTTTATAATTAATTGTATGGCACTTTTTGTTGGCAGAATCCATCTGCTGAGCAAATCCTTGCGCTTTGGAAAGAATGGCATCTAATCAATACTAATCATAATTACTATTATACCGCAATTGTCGAGTTATCATTATCAAAAACCACACTCGGCTGGTGAAGTTTAGGAACTAAAATTTGTGTTTGACAGCGCTAATAATGGCGGCGCAGTTATTAAACCGTCAGTTTGGCGTTGTCACGTGATTATGTTACGCCGCCATGACATATTTTTATTTAACAATTAAATTGTAATTTTTCTATTCAAAACTAATTTTGTTGTGAAATTTTCTTTCCAAATACCACTCGAAATCAAATTATACCAGGAAATTTTGTTCTCGCTTACGAATATTTTAAGAAAATTATCCCTCGCCTTCGGCTCGCGATAATTTTCAAAATATTCGTGAGCTCGAAAAAATTTCCGGAAATAATTTGACCTCTAGTGGTATTACATGTGAAAATTTCACGCCATCAATTTTCAGCCAATAAGGTACGAGCATTGCTTACCGTTGCCATGGTGATTTGTGAATTATATCGGAAATTTTCTCCTGCTGGGGTAACCTGGAGAGTATTATAGTGGAAATTTTTTGACGTTTAAAAGTGACAACCCGGAACCTTATAAACGTCAACTGTTGACTGTTGCGGTTATTAATATTAATCAACCAATGCCTTTTGTTAAAGTTTCTATTATAATTTAATCTTAAAGCGTTGATTCTTTCAATCAACGCTTAAAGTGATGTTTTCGCGTATTACCACGTATGAAATCACGGATTCACTATCGAAAAAATGATCTGAAGAAACCTAATTTACCTAATTTAGTAATTCTATTTGAAATAGGTAGGTACTTACATAATTAAATTTTCGGATTAAATCACGGCGAATTCATGGGGGTTCGACCACTTTATCTTTATAATTAATTGTATTGGCACTTTTTGTTGGTAGAATCCATCTGCTGAGCAAATCATTGCGCTTTGGAAAGAATGGCATCTAATCAATACTAATCATAATTACTATTATACCGCAATTGTCGACTTATCATTATCAAAAACCGGTAAAGCTGCTGAATCGCGACGGTTTTACCCCTACGCTGGCCCCCCTCCACTCTCTCTGCTTGCTATGCTCCGACACGTTCTCAGCGTTGCCATATGCAAGCCCTTCTCCTACGTTCTGCAGACAATCCTGCGTGCTTCCTGCCCGCTTCCGCACGAGACCGTAATAAGTAGCTACCGGTTCCGTCAGGTATTTGGTCAGGGTAGTTTTTTTTTTTCATTTTACGAATATTTGAAGGAAAAAAAACCTACCCTGACCAAAGACCTGACTTACTGCAGTAAATAAGTGTTTTAATATTATTTGTAACCAAAAATGACACTTTAAGGCCGTAGGAGAACGGAGACACGGATTTTATGTGGCAACGCTGAGAGCCTGTCGACTCAGAGCTAGCAGAGAGAGTGGAGGGAGGCCAGCGTAGGGGTAAAACCGTCGCGATTCAGCAGGTCAACCATTAAACGTCAGTTTGGCGTTGTCACGTGATTATGTTACGCCGCCATGTCATATTTTTATTTCACAATTAAATTGTAATTTTTCTATTTAAAACTAATTTTGTTGTGAAATTTTCTTTCCAAATACCACTCGAAATCAAATTATACCAGGAAATTTTGTTCTCGCTTACGAATATTTTAAGAAAATTATCCCTCGCCTTATTTTTAAATTTAACAAAAAAAAAAATTGGAAAAATTTTACAACTAGGATGAGCACCTACAGGGTACGGTAGAAATAGTTCCTCGCAAACAGCTACAGGGGCTGGTATGTTAAATCGTGTCGTCGATCCCCATTAAAATGAAAAATTAAATTATTCGATTTCCCAAAATAGGAAAATTTTGAAAAAATTACGAGAGGCTACTAGGATGAGTACCTACAGGGTACGGTAGAAATAATTCCTTGCAAACAGCTACAGGGGCTGGTATTTTAAATCGTGTCGTTGATCCCCATTAAAATGAAAAATAAAATTATTCGATTTCCCAAAATAGGAAAATTTTGAAAAAATTACGAGAGGGTACTAGGATGAGTACCTACAGGGTACGGTAGAAATAGTTCCTTGCAAACAACTACAGGGGCTGGTATTTTAAATCGTGTCGTTCATCCCAATTAAAATGAAAAATTAAATTATTCGATTTCCCAAAATAGCAAAATTTTGAAAAAATTACGAGAGGCTACTAGGATGAGTACCTACAGGGTACGGTAGAAATAATTTCTCGCAAACAGCTACAGGGGCTGGTATTTTAAATCGTGTCGTTGATCCCCATTAAAATGAAAAATTTAATTATTCGATTTCCCAAAATAGGAAAATTTTGAAAAAATTACGAAAGGGTACTAGGATGAGTACCTACAGGGTACGGTAGAAATAATTCCTCGCAAAAAGCTACAGGGGCTGGTATTTTAAATCGTGTCGTTGATCCCCATTAAAATGAAAAAAATTAAATTATTCGATTTCCCAAAATAGGAAAATTTTGAAAAAATTACGAGAGGCTACTAGGATGAGTACCTACAGGGTACGGTAGAAATAATTCCTCGCAAACAGCTACAGGGGCTGGTATTTTAAATCGTGTCGTTGATCCCCATTTAAATGAAAAATTAAATTATTCGATTTCCCAAAATAGGAAAATTTTGAAAAAATTACGAGAGGCTACTAGGATGAGTACCTGCAGGGTACGGTAGAAATAGTTCCTCGCAAACAGCTACAGGGGCTGGTATTTTGAATCGTGTCGTTGATCCCCATTAAAATGAAAAATTAAATTATTCGATTTCCCAAAATAGGAAATTTGGAGGGACACCCTTGTAGAAGTAACGCAATTTTTGGATTTTTTACGAAAATCAAACATCATCCCTAAGTTTGACAAGAGTAAAAAATTTCATTCACTAATCTTGAAAAATGAAGCTACAGGAGCGTTTTTAAAATTTTAGAGAAATAAACATCATGTAAAATAAATTCGAATATCTCCGCCATTTTTCTTATTTACTTCTTGAAATTTTTTAGGGTAAAAGGATATTAGTGTAGTACTCTACCGTAAAAGTTTCAGTTTAATTTCTTTAAAAATGTGCTCATATATTGCTGGAGAAATTGATCGATTTTTACCCTTTTCCTACCCCCGCCACTGGCTTATTAATAAAAATAATGTAAATTTTATTACATTAAATCAAATTTCAAGTAATTCTTTTCTAATTCTGTTGATTTAATTTCAAAGTTTTTTCTTCATCTTGCTCATACGGGGGTTCAAAAAATAGCAAATTTTCCAAAAATTCAAATGGCCACCATTTTGAAATGTCTCGACCGATTTCGCTCAAATGCAATAACAGACCACTCCTTGTGGATATCTTACTCCCACAAAAAATTCAGTCGCCTAGATTGAAAACTGCAACCTGAAATGAGATGACATAAACCGGATTTCTGGCATTTTGAAAGGACACCCTGTAGAAGTAACGCGATTTTTGGAAATTTTTTCAACGAAATTCTAACGTAATCCCATTTTAAGATCGAAATTTCATGATTTTGGAAAAATAAATATACACATATCGTGGGCAGGTGAATTTTGGAAAACAACTTTTTCGGTCATGATCGGTGGGCATTTGATGAGTTTGGGTGATTTTCGAAAAGTGATGTCTATGTAGTAGATGTCTAGGTATGTATAATAATATAATAAGTTAAATCAAGTGCAGTAATAATAATTATTGTGCTGCACTCTGTGATTGGAGTGACGTCACCGGTCAGTAAACAAAAAAAAAAAACGCCGTTGGTGTGTCATGTTTGTGTTTACTGATCGTGACGTCATCGAACGGCCATGACAGTTTACTGCGTTTCCGCGGGAATCTTAGCCAATATGAAATTGAATATACAGGGTGTATCATGATTCATGAATATACCGGAAAACTTTTAATGGTAATAGGGGGCGTCAAAACAATCATTTTTTATCAATGAACATCGCTTCGTTTTCGAGATAGGTACAGGGAGTTAAAGTTTGAAAAAATAACATTTTTTGGTTATTATAATAATAACTCGTGTAAATTTGAACCGATTTTAATGAAACTCGGCATGAATAATAAAAAACAAATAAATCTCTTTAATTTTGACATTTCAGGTAATTCAGGTTTTGTAGATATTCATATTTTTTTTTTGTTGTTTTCTTCTCTCTTTCCCCTCCCTATCTTTTATGCCATCTCAATGTTGAAAACTAAAAGCACTTTCTTTGGAAAATGAGCTACCGGGCTTTCTAAAATCTCGAGGTTTAGGACTAAGCGGGCTTTCTAAAAAAAATTGAGCTAACGACTTTCTAAAATCACAATTTTTAGAACTAAGCAGACTTCCAAAAAATATTTTTGGAGCTAACAGAGCTTTCTAAAATTTTATTTGGAGCTAGCCGCACCTAAAATAATTTTCTGGCCTGACCTGGTAAAATTCAATTTTTTTTTAACTAACCGGACTTCCCGAAAACAATTTTTTGAAGTAAACGGACCTTTTCAAAAACTCATTTTTTTCGGAGGGCTGGCTTTCGAAAACAATATTTTTTGAGCTAACAGGACTTGCTAAGCGAGCAATTTTTTGAAAAAATCGTTTATATTTTTTAAATGCTTAAACATTTCCAAAGGGTTGCTTTGTCAAAAAGTACAAAATTTTTTTAATATGGTTAGAGGTTAGAGCGAGGGTTAGAGGGGTCTCAACCAGATCTGAAAAACTAAAAACACGCAAATTTCTGAAAAGCCGCCCCAAATTGTAATGTCTAAAGCGATTTTTCTCAAATTCGGTTTCTTCAAGTCTTTTGACTCATTCTATAAGATCTGCTCTCAAATTATTAAAATACACATATCGCCTCCATCTTTCAAATTGTATTTTTGAAACCTTCACGGACGATATCTAGCCTTAGAAAAAATTCCAGAATAATTGGCGAAAAAATGTCAATATTTCATAAGACGGAAAATCGAATCTAGAACGTAGAGAGAGCGAGATAAGTAGCACCAATATCAGAAGTGGGATAGGTAACAATAGTTACAGGTCGATGGTCTTTTTCTATGAAAGATTGATTTGGCTCGGTGGTAAGGGCGATGGTGAAAAATGGATTAGGAAAATAATTAATTAGTAATGAATGACGCTCCCTCTAAGCTACAATTCGATTTATGTATACCACCTAGGGACTGATACTTAGATACGGTACAATAATACAGCGAGCCCCTTCGTGTAGGCGTAATTGCACCGGAAGTTGATTGATTCTGGGAATAATAGCAGGGGTTGCATGCATGATAAGCAGGGAATGTACCTAGCATGAAAATAAATAAACATTGAGGGGTGGTAGTACCGACTCGAAATATTATTATTAGCTTAAAGTTATGCACAGAAAAAATGAGGCTTTATAGATATACAGGTGATCATAAATATTACCATAAAAAATATACAAAGAAATATGTTTTTTATTTTGCCTCATGTAGGTAGGTATAAGCAGTTTCATTATTTTTTTATGGGTATTGAAGCAATAAAACGCTTTAATTTAGAGGTTAATTTAGTGCTAATGTAGCGGAATATATTTTTTTTATATAAGCAATTCTGAAATGTAAAATCGTGACAAAAAAATGCAAATTATTTATACTTACTATGGAAAAAGATGAAAAAGATGGATCACCCTGTACATATTAAAAAAAAATAGACTAAAGTTCGTGGTTCGAAGAACAATCAACACCTACCCCTTCTTCCCTCTACCCGCGCATGAAAAGACGGAATAAGTCCTGTTGCATACGAGATTCGCATTCGTATCGTTCGTTGAGTGAATGGTCGTCAGATACCCTACACCGTGTTAATGCAATTCGAAACTACGCTTTAAGACCGCGGTTTATAATCGTTAATTAAATTAAGTGATCTAGAACCAAACATCAAGAGACAAATCAAAATTACCATTAGTAGAACATCGGTCCCAAACAATGGCCATTCAATGGCGATGGTGAATCGTGTCTAGTCTGAGTCTCGAGTCAGGATTCTATCAATTTAGATCCTTTCAAGATTTTTAGTTACGTCTTTGTATTTTTTTTATTGTTTCCTTCACACGGTGTAATTATTATTATTTTTATAATAAGAAAACCGTTTCTTAATTTTAATAAGCGTATCAAGGTTATGATTAATTAATTGATAATGAAATTAGGAAAGTTATGTAATTAGTTGGAGAAAAGGAAAAGGAAAATGATTATCTTGAACCTGGACTCGCTTCTAGATACATAAAAGAAGGAGAAAAAATCATCTTTTATACAGGGTGTTAAAATTACCAAAAAAAAAACAATTTTTGGTTACCTATTATAACTCGTGTAAATTTGAACCATTTTTGATGAAACTCGTCATGCGCAATAGCAAAACGAAGATATTTAATTTTGTTATTTTTTTTTTATATTTTTCCCCCTTTTCCCTCTCTCTCTCTTACGTCACTGATATTATTTCAAATTAATGAACGGTTTTCAAAAGCCACTACAATTGAAAACAAAAAGTATTCTTTAGTTTTTTTTTTATAGGGCGCATCGTTTTTGAGATATTTGAGGTTTCCCCAAGCAATGTTACTAATAATTTAATATGCAGGTTTTTTATTTTTTACTCTTTTCCCTCCCTATCTTTTATGCCACTAATATTATTGCTAATTCACGAACATTTTTCAAAAGCCACGACATTTGAAAACAAAAAAGTATTTTTTAGTTTTTTCTATAGGGCGCATTGTTTATGAGATATTTGAAGTTTCTTCAGGCAATGTCACTAATTTAAAATTAACTCTTTTTCCTTTTTTCCTCTTTTCCTTCTCAATCTTCCACGCCACTGATTTAATTGCAAATACAAAAACGTTATTCAAGCCCCTGCATTTTAGAACACAAAATCCTTAGTTTTTTTTTTCATAGGGCGCCTCTTTTTCGAGATATTTCAATTTTTCTCAGGTAATGTTGGACCATTTACAAAAACGCAAAATTAATAATTTTGATTTCTTAAAATAAAAGTCACCTATCTGACAGAATAGTCCAGTCACTGAAGACATAAAAGGAGGCTTTCGCTACAAAAAGTCAAGAAGGGTTCTAATTTGGAAGATTTGTACATTAAAAAAAAAAATCAAAAAAAAGGGTAACGAAATCCAGTTTTCCGAAAATATCTTCTCTCCAGCGCCACCTAGGTTAAAAGTAGAGATGACAAAAATTATAGAGCATAAAATTTCCCGCAACTTTTGTGGGAAGTATTTTTTAATCAGATGCAAAGTTCACGAGTTACAGCGCATTCAAAGGTTTTCTGAGTGCGCTGTAATGATTAGTGAGCAGGAAACTTCAGATATCTCAAAAACGGTGCATCGTATGAAAAAAACAAAGGAATAGTGTTAGTGTTTCGTTCTATGATGCAATGACGTTTTAGTATTTGCAATAAAAAAAAGTAGCATAAAAGATAGGAAGGGGAAAGAGAGAAAAAATTATGTTTGAGAAAGTCTTAGCTCCAAAAATAATTTTTTAGAAAGTCATCTTGATTTTAGACATTTAGATTTTAGTTCTAAAAATTGTTCCAAAATAGTAAAAAAAAAAGTTTTAGAAAGCCCGGTTAATTCTAGAAATTGATATTTTAGAAAGTCGTCAGCTCCAAAAATTGTACATTAAATTAAAACCCGGTTTGTTCAAAAAATTGAGTTTTTAGAAAGTCGTTTATTCCAAGAAGATGTTTTGAAAGTCAGTTTAATTCTAAAAATGGAGATCTTAGAAAGCTTTTATTTAGAAAGTCTGTTTTGTTGAAAAAATCATATTTGAGAAAGTCGTAGATACAAAAATATTTTTTTTAGAAAGCCAGCTTGATTCTAGACATTGAGATTTTAGTTTTAAAAATTGTTTCAAAATAGTCCCAAAAATTGTTTTAGAAAGCCCGATGAGTTCTGGAAATTTAAAATTTAGAAAGTTCCGTTAGATCCAAATAATATTTTTTTTAAGAAAGCCCGCTTACTTCTCGACGATTTTAGGATTTTTATAAAGTCCGGTTAGCTCCAAAAATATTTTTTAGAAAGCCAGGCTAGTTAAAAAAAAATCGAAATTTTAGAAAGCCGTTAACTCAAAAAATATTATTTAGAAAGCCCGGTTTGTTAAAAAAAACCATATTTGTGAAAGCCTTAGCTAAAAAGTATTTATAGAAAGTCTGCTTAATTTTAGACATTGAGATTTTAGAGAAAATCCTGTTAGCTCCAAAAATATAATTAGAAAATTCGGTTAGTTCTTGAAATTGATGTTTTAGCGTTATAAATTTGTAGCGTTTTGTTGAAAAAATCATATTTGAGAAAGTCTTGGCTCCATTTTTTTTAGAAAGCCAGGTTTATTCTAGACATTGAGGTTTTAGTTTTAAAAATTGTTCCAAAATAGTTACAAAAAATTGTTTTAGAAAGCCACGTTAGTTCTAGAAATTGATATTTTAGAAAGTCGTCAGCTCCAAAAATGTTTTTTCGGTTAGCTCCAAAAAAGTGTATTATAAAACCCGCGCGGTTGGTTCTAAAAATGGAGATCTTAGTAAGTTTTTATTTAGAAGGTCTGTTTTGTTGAAAAAATCATATTTTCAGAAAGTCTGAGCTCCAAAAATATTTTTTTAGAAAGTCAGCTTGATTTTAGACACTTAGATTTTAGTTCTAAAAATTGTTCCAAAATAGTACCAAAAAAACTGTTTTAGAAAGCCCAGTTAGTTCTAGAAATTGATATTTTAGAAAGTCGTCAGCTCCAAAAATGTTTTTTCGGTTAGCTCCAAAAAAGTGTATTATAAAACCGGTTGGTTCTAAAAATTGAGATTTTAGAAAGTCGTTTATTCCAAGAAGATTGAAAGTCAGTTTAATTCTAAAATCTGAGATCTTAGAAAGCTTTAAGCTTTTATTTAGAAAGTATGTGTATCCAAAAATATTTTTTAGAGAGCCAGCTTGATTCTAGACATTGAGATTTTAGTTCTAAAAATTTTTCCAAAATAGTTCCAAAAAAAGTGTTCCGTTAGATCCAAATAATATTTTTTTAAGAAATTTCGCTTAATTCTCGACGATTTGAGGATTTTCATAAAGTCCGGTTAGCTACAAAAATATTTTTTAGAAAGCCAGGCTAGTTCTAAAAATATCGACATTTTAGAAAGCCGTTAACCCCAAAAATATTATTTAGAAAGCCCGGAATGTTAAAAAAAATCACATTTGTGAAAGCCTTAGCTAAAAAGTATTTATAGAAAGTCTGCTTAATTTTAGACATTGAGATTTTAGAGAAAGTCCTGTTAGCTCCAAAAATATAATTAGAAAGTTCGGTTAGTTCTTGAAATTGATGTATTAGCAAGCCGTTATAACAGCTATAATTCCAAAAATATTATTTAGCAAGCCCGCTTTGTTCTAGACACTCAGAGTTTAGTTCTAACAATTGAAATTTTAGAAAGTTTGCTTAGCTGAAAAAAAACAATTTTCAGAAAGCCCGATTAATTATTGAATTGAGATTTTATGGAGTCCATCAGTTAGCGCAAAAAATATTTTTTAGAAAGCCCGGTTCTAGAAATTATTGATATTTTAGAAAGTCGGTCGCTCCAAAAATGTTTTTTCGATTAGCACCAAAAAACTGTATTAGAAAACCCGGTTAGTTATAAAAAATGAGATTTCAGAAAGTCGTTTTTAACACTCCAAAAATATTTTTGAAAGTCTCCGGCTAATTATAAAAAATGAGGATCTATAGAAAGCCGTTAGCTCCAAAAATATTATTTAGAAAGGCCGATTTGTTGAAAAAATCATATTTGAGTACATATGTCTTAGCTCCAAAAGTACTTCTTAGAAAGCCCGCTTAGTTCTAGACACTGGAAGATTTTAGAAACTTCGATTAGCCCCGATTTTTTTTAGAAAGTCCCGGTTGACGAAAAAATAGATTTTAGAAAGTCTTAGCTTAGCTCCAATTTTTTAGAAATCCCGCTTAGTTTTAAACTTTGAGATTTTAGAAAGTCTAGCTCCACAAATATTTTTTAGAAAGCCCGCTTAATTCTAGAGATTGACATTTAGAGAGTCGTTAGCTCCAAAAATATTTTTTAGAAAGCCCGGTCAGTTCTAGAAATATTTTAGAAAGTCGGTAGCCCTGAAAGTATTTTTTAGAAACCCCGCCTAGTTCTGAACATTGAGATTTCAGAAAATCCGGTTAGCTCACATAATACACAGCTTTTTACGTTCGTCTATTTAACGATTTACAATATTACAACGTGTCATTGGCTAAATGAGCTAGTTCTCGAAGCCAAAATAACCAGGAACTACTACGACGTCTTACATTATCTACACCTACACCGTTGAGACCGATGTTCCCTCTTTTTGTTTTAAAACGCCTGTCAGTTGGAATTTCCCAAATGTTTTCTTATTTGCCGGCACTTTTATATTATTGAAACACCTTGTATATTATTATGACTTAATAGGTAATAGATCATAATTTATGAATTCTTCAGATAAAAAAATCATAGAGACGGAGCCTGCCCCCTTCTCGTTCTCTCTATAATAATAATAGCCTAGTCTCTTTTTTTCTTTTTTTCTATTATACTCGATCCATTCAATTCTGAGTCGCAGCTGTCATTGTTATTAGACTTTAAGCTTAATAAAGCAGGAGCAGTGGAGCACCAGCAACTACTGACAGCGGGCAGCAGGTAAATAACAAACTGGTAAAGTTAGAGCAGCTACAAGCTGCAGCAGTCCCCAACACAACAGTAAGTGCAGTCTCCTGTCTCTTGTCTCCTCGGTTGCCTGTTGCCTCAGTCTTGGCCCGAGCTCAGCACCAGCGCCAGCGCGACGACGACGAGGTTCGCTGATTCGCATTTCAATCAAGCAGGCGAAGTCACATCCGTTTCGTTTCCAAGATGTTATTAATTACTTAGTTACCACCGCCACCGCGTCTTCTGCTGCCGTGCTTTTACCATTGATTGATACCAACGTCTAATAATAATAATAACGAAAAAGTGCGTGCGTTAATTAAAGATAAAATTGCCGATCAATTAATTATTAAATAAGAAGTGATTAATTACGATACGTGCCGGTGATGGTGGTAAAGGTGGCTGTGACAAAAGTGACAAATGAAAATCAACAATCAACAACGGTGGTTCCGATAAAATAACAATAAAACAATAATGGAAGGGTGATTTGTGTCTTTCGTTCGTTCTTGTATCTCCTCCACTTCTTGCAGTTTGCAGTTCTTGCAGCTTGCAGCGCCAGCGCAGCGACCAGTAGTCGAAGGTGAGTTTTTCAGCTGTTTACTGTTCGTTTCGTGTTCAATGGTTCAATTCAATCCAATCAAATCCGGTTCTCGTTTATTTAATTTAAGGTTATGGTCATCCAGTCGACTAGATTTGATTTTATTTAATTATTGATTATTATTTAATTATAATGGTGGTGGTGGTGATGGTGGTACTGGTACTGGTACTGTGGCACTAATACCTATTATTATTATTGTGGTTGGTACCTAAGTACCGACGTGGTACAAACTACATTAAGGAAAAATCACCGACACCGTTACCAATCAGTAATCAGTAATCACCAATAGCAATCACGACCATTTCATCAGTTGTTATTATTGATTAGAAAAATATTTAATGAACGCAGTCTATCTAGGAAACGACATGATTGAGTTGTTTATGAAAATGCGAAGAATTATTGACCGTAAGGATCAAATCAAAGTAGATAAAATAATTGATATGGATAGTGCTAGTACTGACTGATATGGTAGCTACAGTGGAGTCTCGTCGATCCGACTAAACGCCGCTAAACGGACTCGGCTAAACGGTGATCGAATTTAGGTCCCTAATTTAAGCATGACACATTTTTTTTAAATAAATATTAAAAAAAAATAATGACCAGGGAATTTCGAGCTATTTTCGAGCTACTCAATGAGAATTTCGAGCTGTTCCCTAGCTCTGGTAATTTTCCGGAAAACCGAAAAAAACCGCTTTTTCGTTCTAGAATTCAAGAACCTAAATTTAGTAAGTACTCCCTGAAAAAGCGAAAAGCACAGGAATTTCGAGCTATTTTCGAGCTACTCAATGAGATTTTCGAGCTGTTCCCTAGCTCTGGTAATTTTCCGGAAAAACGAAAAAAACCGCTTTTTCGTTCTAGAATTCAAGAACCTAAATTTAGTAAGTACTCCCGGAAAAAGCGAAAAGCACAGGAATTTCCAGCTATCTTCGAGCTACTCAATGAGATTTTCGAGCTGTTCCGTAGCTCTGGTAATTTTCCGGAAAAACGAAAAAACCGCTTTTTCGTGCTAGAAAGAACCTAAATTTAGTAAGTACTGCCTGAAAAAGCGAAAAGCACAGGAATTTCGAGCTATTTTCGAGCTACTCAATGAGATTTTCGAGCTGTTCCCTAGCTCTGGTAATTTTCCGGAAAAACGAAAAAAACCGCTTTTTCGTGCTAGAATTCAAAAACCTAAATTTAGTAAGTACTCCCTGAAAAAGCGAAAAGCACAGGAATTTCGAGCTATTTTCGAGCTACTCAATAAGATTTTCGAGCTGTTCCCTAGCTCTGGTAATTTTCCGGAAAAACGAAAAAACCGCTTTTTCGTGCTAGAAAGAACCTAAATTTAGTAAGTACTGCCTGAAAAAGCGAAAAGCACAGGAATTTCGAGCTATTTTCGAGCTACTCAATGAGATTTTCGAGCTGTTCCCTAGCTCTGGTAATTTTCCGGAAAAACGAAAAAAACCGCTTTTTCGTTCTAGAATTCAAGAATCTAAATTTAGTAAGTACTCCCTGAAAAAGCGAAAAGCACAGGAATTTCGAGCTATTTTCGAGCTACTCAATAAGATTTTCGAGCTGTTCCCTAGCTCTGGTAATTTTCCGGAAAAACGAAAAAACCGCTTTTTCGTGCTAGAAAGAACCTAAATTTAGTAAGTACTGCCTGAAAAAGCGAAAAGCACAGGAATTTCGAGCTATTTTCGAGCTACTCAATGAGATTTTCGAGCTGTTCCCTAGCTCTGGTAATTTTCCGGAAAAACGAAAAAAACCGCTTTTTCGTTCTAGAATTCAAGAATCTAAATTTAGTAAGTACTCCCTGAAAAAGCGAAAAGCACAGGAATTTCGAGCTATTTTCGAGCTACTCAATGAGATTTTCGAGCTGTTCCTAGCTCTGGCAATTTTTCGGAAAAACGAAAAAAAACCGCTTTTTCGTGCTAGAATTCAAGAAACTCCCTGAAAAAGCGAAAAGCACAGGAATTTCGAGCTATTTTCGAGCTACTCAATGAGATTTTCGAGCTGTTCCCTAGCTCTGGTAATTTTCCGGAAAAACGAAAAAAACCGCTTTTTCGTGCTAGAATTCAAGAATCTAAATTTAGTAAGTACTGCCTGAAAAAGCGAAAAGCACAGGAATTTCGAGCTATTTTCGAGCTACTCAATGAGATTTTCGAGCTGTTCCCTAGCTCTGGTAATTTTCCGGAAATACGAAAAAAACCGCTTTTTCGTGCTAGAATTCAAAAACCTAAATTTAGTAAGTACTCCCTGAAAAAGCGAAAAGCACAGGAATTTCGAGCTATTTTCGAGCTACTCAATAAGATTTTCGAGCTGTTCCCTAGCTCTGGTAATTTTCCGGAAAAACGAAAAAACCGCTTTTTCGTGCTAGAAAGAACCTAAATTTAGTAAGTACTGCCTGAAAAAGCGAAAAGCACAGGAATTTCGAGCTAATTTCGAGCTACTCAATGAGATTTTCGAGCTGTTCCCTAGCTCTGGTAATTTTCCGGAAAAACGAAAAAAACCGCTTTTTCGTGCTAGAATTCAAAAACCTAAATTTAGTAAGTACTCCCTGAAAAAGCGAAAAGCACAGGAATTTCGAGCTATTTTCGAGCTACTCAATAAGATTTTCGAGCTGTTCCCTAGCTCTGGTAATTTTCCGGAAAAACGAAAAAACCGCTTTTTCGTGCTAGAAAGAACCTAAATTTAGTAAGTACTGCCTGAAAAAGCGAAAAGCACAGGAATTTCGAGCTATTTTCGAGCTACTCAATGAGATTTTCGAGCTGTTCCCTAGCTCTGGTAATTTTCCGGAAAAACGAAAAAAACCGCTTTTTCGTTCTAGAATTCAAGAATCTAAATTTAGTAAGTACTCCCTGAAAAAGCGAAAAGCACAGGAATTTCGAGCTATTTTCGAGCTACTCAATGAGATTTTCGAGCTGTTCCTAGCTCTGGCAATTTTTCGGAAAAACGAAAAAAACCGCTTTTTCGTGCTAGAATTCAAGAAACTCCCTGAAAAAGCGAAAAGCACAGGAATTTCGAGCTATTTTCGAGCTACTCAATGAGATTTTCGAGCTGTTCCCTAGCTCTGGTAATTTTCCGGAAAAACGAAAAAAACCGCTTTTTCGTGCTAGAATTCAAGAATCTAAATTTAGTAAGTACTGCCTGAAAAAGCGAAAAGCACAGGAATTTCGAGCTATTTTCGAGCTACTCAATGAGATTTTCGAGCTGTTCCCTAGCTCTGGTAATTTTCCGGAAAAACGAAAAAAACCGCTTTTTCGTGCTAGAATTCAAGAATCTAAATTTAGTAAGTACTCCCTGAAAAAGAGAAAAGCACAGGAATTTCGAGCTATCTTCGAGCTACTCAATGAGATTTTCGAGCTGTTCCCTAGCTCTGGTAATTTTTCGGAAAAACGAAAAAAACCGCTTTTTCGTGCTAGAAAGAACCTAAATTTAGTAGCTCCCTGAAAAAGCTAAAAGCACAGGAATTTCGAGCTATCTTCGAGCTACTCAATGAGATTTTCGAGCTGTTCCCTAGCTCTGGTAATTTTCCGGAAAAACGAAAAAAACCGCTTTTTCGTGCTAGAATTCGAGAATCTAAATTTAGTAAGTACTCCCTGAAAAAGCGAAAAGCACAGAAATTTCGAGCTATTTTCGAGCTACTCAATGAGAATTTCGAGCTGTTTCCTAGCTCTGGTAATTTTCCGGAAAAACGAAAAAAACCGCTTTTTCGTGCTAGAATTGGACCTAAATTTAGTAAGTTTAATTTAGTAATTTTTCCGGGAAATGACAAGAGCTACAAACAGCTCGAAAATCTCATTGAGTAGCTCGAAAATAGCTCGAAATTCCGAGGCTGTTTGGGTTTCTCCACAGATCGAGTTAAAAAAGTCAGGTGTAATGTAGCATCACAAAAAAAAATTGCTATTTTCCGGAAAACGGTGAAAGCTAGAAACAGCTCGAAAATACCATCGAAGAGCTCGAAAATAGCTCGAAAATCCCTCGTGGGGAAGGGAAATTCAGATATCGCGGATCAGGAAAGAATCCGCTCCTCTAACCGCTCTTCAAACCACCTACCCCCTCCCTCCGGGCACCCACCACTAAATGAGAGAGAGAGAGAAAGAGAAAGCGAGAAAGAAAAAGAGAGGGAGAAAAAGAGAGAGAAAGAGGAGGAAGATGAGGGGGGAGTTGAGGGGCCCTTATCGTCAGTCGTGATGGCGGGGGGTGGTTGCAGGAGCAGATATATCGAGCTATGGCGTAAATTTGTAAAAAACGTTTAAAGGGTGTCCGTTTTTTGGGCCAAACGATGGATTTTTTCAAAAAATATTTTTGCAAATTCAAACACCTACAGGATCACATTGGCCGTAATTAAAAATGATTTTGTAGTATAAGTACAGAGTGTCCCATATGAGAGTGGCATATCAATTGATAAGTTTTTGAGTTATAAACAAGTGAAAATCGCAATTTTTCAAGTTCAAGTACAACGAAAACGGCTCAAGATAGAGAAAAACGGCTTACTGGTCCCTATTTTAATTTATCATATGATGTAGATAAAATGTTTATAAAGGGTGATAAAAAATTTGAAAAATCTGAGATTTCTCAACGCGTTGCTAAATAAAACAAAAAAAAAACAAAGATAGGTAGTACAAATGTTTCTGTACCATAGGATAGTCCATAAAAAGTTAAAATAGGGACATGCAAGCCGTTTTCCTCCAGCTTGAGCCGCTTTCGTTGTACAGGGTCTTGTTAAAATTGAACAAAAATTTCGATTTTCACTTGTTTATAACTCAAAAACTTCTAATTATTTCTTCTCAGACAATCTGAAAAATTGCCATAAGAGAATTCCATTAATATTCAAAATAATTTTAAATTATTGCCATTGTGATCCTGTACTTTGAATTTGATTTTTTTTTTTTAATCTATTGTTTGGCCTCCAGAGACCTCTCAAATGAACTAGAACTCCCTGTATTTCGGTTAAATTGGGACAAAGTTGCTAAACTTAAATCTCAATAATAATCTGGGAAATTTTTATTGGTTATCTTCATTTATCTTCGATTGTTTTTGGAAAAAGTGAAAAAAAAACTGAAAATTAGAAAATTAAAATTCCCATCATCTAGTTGGCTTTTTTGAAATGATTATTAAAAAAAAAAAACAGAAAGCACATTCTCACAGCCACTTTTTATTTGCTATCAAAATATGTAATAAGATTGAGGAGCGCACGTTTCGAATTTCTGCTGCCATCATCAACTTTATTTTTTCAAATACGGACCTGGATTTTTGATTTTTTATTGGGTTTTGGAAGGAAATGATGCTCTAAATTTATTATATTTTTAATACGGTTCTGGATTGAAAAAATAACAAAACACTATACTTTTGTAAAGAAAGCAAATTATTTATTCCAGAACCGTATTGTATTTTTTTATTAATTATTATTTTTTAATTAAATTTCGAAATCTCAGAAAGTAATAAAACTAGATAAGTGAATATAGTGGGATTAAGTTTAAAAAGTCAGATGTGACGTCACACTAACCGTCCGAATTAATATTTTTAATTTCACCAGAAAATGTCAAACAGTTAAATGTCAAGTTGTGAACGAGCGTAAATTATTGAAGGAATCATTCAAACAACGAATTGAACCGCTTACGTCAGTTTGAGAGCCACTGACAACTACAGAAAATTTATTCACGTAATGACACTCTATCCTTTGCGCTGTTAATTTAATTCTCATTCAAAACCAATGTTGACGTATACTTATTTATGCGGGATGGAGTGTTTAGACAAACTGGACGGTTACTATAAAAACCACGTATATGAAACAGAATAAATCGAACTATCAAAAGGATGGGTATTCTTAATCGATACGTATGACTTTTTAGACTTTATTGGACTATAGAATAAATATTAAGGACACCATTTCATTCCAAAATCAAGAAAAAATCCAGATCCGTATTTAGAAAAATAAAGTTAATGTAAAATTCTTAAATTTTTCGAGACTTCCTTAGTACTTTCTTGTCCTTGCTGATTTTCCTTTGCGGAATTTCCGAAAATTTTCGAGATTTACAAGGCATGTTTAGTTTCTTGGGAATTTCCTTAACACTTTCGAGAGCTCTCATGAACTTTTTTGAGGATTTTCGTAGTGAAATTCCTTAAATTTACACAGACTTTCGTGGACACTTTCCTAAATTTTCAAAACTTTCCTGGAGCTTTCTTCCTTAGGAATTTCCTCGCTTACTCTAATGAAATTCTTTAATTTTTTCGAAAGTAGCTACACTTTTTCGAGACTTTTTACACTTTTGGTGGTCTGAGATCTTTCAAGACTTCGTCGATACTTCCTCGGGAATTCTTTCGTTTACTCTCTGGAATTATTTAAATATTTCGAAATTAGATGCATTTCTTTGAAATTTCCATACTTTCAGTGAAATTCCTCAAGACTTTCTTAATATTTCCTTGGGAATTTCTTCGCATACTTTCTGGAATTCACTAATCTTCCCAGTACCTATAGTTGCACTACTGTGTGATATCTTATACTCGACTTCCTCGAGATTTCCTCAGTACTTTCTTGGGATTTTTTTGCCCTCACTTCTGGGAATATTTGAATATTTCGAAAGTAGCTAAAAATTTCAAGACTTTATTGACACTTCCTTGGAAATTGCTTTGCATACGCGCACTTCTTTGTGACAGTTCGTACTTTAATTGGCATTCCTTATATCTCCCAAGACTTCCTCGAGATTTCCTCGTGATTTCTTTGCACGCAGTCTCTCGAAATATTTAAATATATCGAAAGTACATGTTTTCCTGAAATATTTCATACTTTCGGCGAAATTCCTCAAGACTTTCAAGACTTTCTTTGATACTTGATAAAGAGATTTTTCTCGCTTACTCTCTCGCTTTATTCAAATATTTCCAAAGCAGCTACACTTCCTTGAGATATTCTACACTGTGATGAAATTCATTAGGACTTCCAAGACTTTTTCGGTACCTATTTCCTTGGGAATTCTTTCGCATACTCTCTAGATTAACTAATTATTAGAGAGTAGTTGCACTAGTTGCACTTTTTTTGAATAGGTACTTCATTCTTTTAGTAGAATTCCTTACAATTCCCAAGACTTCCTCGAGACTTCCTCGGCACTTCCTTTGGAATTTTTCTCGTTACTCTCGAATTATTCAAATTTTTCGAAAGCACCTACACTTCCTTGAAATATTCCACACTTTGATGAAATTCCTTAGGACTTCCAAGATTTTATTGGTAGGTACCTACTTCCTTGGGAATTCCTTCGCATGCTCTCTGGAATTCACCAATCCTTCGAGAGTAGTTGAACTAATTTGGGATACTTCATACGTTTAGTGGAATTCCTTAGAATTCTCAATACTTCCTCGAGACTTCCTCGGTACTTCCTTGAGATTTTTTCTCGCCTACTCTCTGGAATTATTCAAATATTTCGAAAACAGCTACACTGCCTTGAGATATTATACACTTTGATGAAATTCCTTAGGACTTCCAAGATTTTATTGAAAGTCTACTTTCTTGGGAATTCCTTCGCATACGTTCTGGAATTCACTATTCCTTCGACTGTAGTTGCATTTCTTAGTGATATTTTGTACTTTTAGCGGAATTGCTTATATCTCCCAAGACTTCCTTGAGATTTCCTCGGGATTTTTTTGTGCTAATATTCCGAATAATGTAGTTGAATTTCTTTGGAATATTTCATACTTTTAGTGGAATTCCCACGAGAATTACGTATATCTCCAAAGACTTTCTTGATATTTTTTCAATACTTCCTTGGAAATTTATTCGCATACTCTCTGGGATTCACTCATCTTTCTACTTCTTTGGGAAATTTAATATTTTTAATGAAATTCCTCAAAACTTAGAAGACTTCCTCGAGATTTCCTCGGGATTTTTTTGCGCGCAGTCTCTCGAATTATTTAAATATATCTGAAGTACGTACTTGCTTTCCTTGAAATATTTAATACTTCAGTGAAATTCCTAAAGACTTCCAAGACTTTCTTGATACTTCCTTGGAAATTCCTTCGCGTACTCTCTGCTGGAATTCGTTAATCCTCCAGGTTTAGTGGCGCTTCTTTGGGATATTTCATACTTTTAGTGAAATTCCTTGTAACTTGTAATACTTGTAACTACCAACACTTCCTCGAGATTTCCCCGGTACTTTTTAAGGATTTATTTTGTGCTCTCTCTCTGGAATTATTTAAAAATTTTGAAACTAGCTGCATTTCCTTGTAATACTCCATAATTCGATGAAATTCCTTAGGACTTTCAATATTTTATTGGTACTTCCTTGGGAATTTCATCGCATACTCTCCGGGATTCACTAATCTTTCTACTTCTTTGGGAAATTTAATATTTTTAATGAAATTCCTCAAAACTTTAAAGACTTCCTCGAGATTTCCTCGGGATTTTTTTGCGCGCAGTCTCTCGAATTATTTAAATATATCTGAAGTACGTACTTGCTTTCCTTGAAATATTTAATACTTCAGTGAAATTCCTAAAGACTTCCAAGACTTTCTTGATACTTCCTTGGAAATTCCTTCGCGTACTCTCTGCTGGAATTCGTTAATCCTCCAGGTTTAGTGGCGCTTCTTTGGGATATTTCATACTTTTAGTGAATTTCTAGACTTGTAACTACCAAGACTTCCTCGGTACTTTTCAGGGATTTTTTGTGCTCTCTCTCTCTCTGGAATTATTTAATAATTTCGAAATTAGCTGCATTTCCTTGTAATACTCCATAATTCGGTGAAATTCCTTAGGACTTTCAATATTTTATTCGTACTTCCTTGGGAATTTCATCGCATACTCTCCGGGATTCACTAATCTTTCTACTTCTTTGGGAAATTTAATATTTTTAATGAAATTCCTCAAAACTTTAAAGACTTCCTCGAGATTTCCTCGGGATTTTTTTGCGCGCAGTCTCTCGAATTATTTAAATATATCTGAAGTACGTACTTGCTTTCCTTGAAATATTTAATACTTCAGTGAAATTCCTCAAGACTTCCAAGACTTTCTTGATACTTCCTTGGAAATTCCTTCGCGTACTCTCTGCTGGAATCCGTTAATCCTCCAGGTTTAGTGGCGCTTCTTTGGGATATTTCATACTTTTAGTGAAATTCTAGACTTGTAACTACCAAGACTTCCTCGGTACTTTTCAGGAATTTTTTGTGCTCTCTCTCTCTCTGGAATTATTTAATAATTTCGAAACTAGCTGCATTTCCTTGTAATACTCCATAATTCGGTGAAATTCCTTAGGACTTTCAATATTTTATTCGTACTTCCTTGGGAATTTCTTCGCATACTCTCTGGGATTCATCAATCTTTCTACTTCTTTGGGAAATTTCATATTTTTCCCTCGGTATTTCCGCAAGTATTTTAATATCTTCCCTGAAATACTTTACAACTTTAATACTTCCTCTATACTTTCTTTTGCATTGTTTGCCCTTAGGCCTTCCCAGTTTGCAGATGAATTGAGCACTTTCAAGATTTTTCGGTTGTTTCTTAGGATTTCTTCTTTAATCTCAACTTCCTTAGTCTCAACCTCAAATTCCCAAGGAAGTCTCAACTTCCTAGAGACTTCCCTGAGACTTTGAGGTTCCCTAAGCATTTTCTTGCGATTCTGGTCACTTCTTCCGGAATTGATTGCTATGTCGATAATTCCTGACAACTTTTAACGAAAAAAATGAGACAACAACGCTTTCATAAAGTGTAATAACCTACCGGTTTAGATCTTTGATTTAAGCCTGCCTACACATTGTATTCGTAATTTTACTTTTACTATCTTCCACTGCTGAGCTGCTTAGCATACAATAGTAGTTCAAATGCATCAGGGCCACGTCGTTTTTTTCGCAACTGCAACCAACAACTGACACACACATACCCACACATTATGACGGTCGTAAAAACTGCTGGTCGCCGAAAATTAATATTAATCACGCCCAGTCCCAGTACTTATAATACAGGGTGATGCCGTAATCTTTGTCTCCTCGGTCGCGTAAAATTTAACAAACGTATCACTTTAACGCTTTGATCGGCAGGAATTTTATTATAAACCTTTTATAAAAATGGACAGGCGAGTTATGAATTTATTTATTATTGCAACCGCGACCTTTGCAACAATAATAGTAATAATTCTAAACCGTCCGCGCCGCGAAATGTCAACTTTTACTTTCTCGGCCGGAGAGCAAATGTTACCGAGATGGAGATGATACAACTGATTTATAATTATTATTAGCGATATTAGCGAAATGCTTCTTTCAAATATCAGAATGGTTGTTGCTAAGAAGAAAAAAAATTGAACAATGACCCAATTTATTAACGATTATTAATTCGTCTAGATTTGGAGCCACTACTACTAGTAATAAAATAAAGTTCAGCAGCTCGAGCTGAATAGAAATAAATAGAAATCTAGCACAATAATAATAATAATAATAACAACAAATCTGGATAAGTAGAGACGTAAGAAATATGGCCGAAGAGTTAAATATTTAACCCGATTTTCAGCAAAATGATAAAAACCTAACCGGAGCTGGAGCTCGTAGAAATGTTGGACGCTCCTCGGCAGTTGCATTACTGCGGGCCAGTAACACAGATTTCCCGTTTCCATGCACTCTTGGCATCGTTAGAACATCGAGAACGCCATAAATATGCGATAAAACCTTGTCGAGGAACATGAGAATCGCGACTACACGCGTTTGTGTGTGTTTGCGGTGACAATCTGCACCCGTAATTACATCGATCGTAATTCAGTGTACACTGAAGATGTATTATTGTCCGAAACAAACAGAAATTACTTCATCATTAAATTAACTTAACGGGAATCAATGGAAATTCACGCATATTTGCATAATCAACAATACACAAATTAAAAAAAAAAATAACTAGTATCACTTTATTTTCTTACGAATTTTCCTTCTGTGTGGGTCGACAATAATCTTGGAATCGCTTCCTTATATTCGCTTACGATTTCGCAGTCTACACTGAACTGACTAACTGCCTTCTCGCTCCTCTTATATAGACCCTTGGTGTTTTTCTGGAACGCCTTAACTTTTTGAGAGTTCCGAATCTTCTAGGAGTCTTCTAGATATCCCGATTGTCTAGACATCAGTCTATTCTTAAAAGTTTGGCCTGTGCCCGGGCAAAGGGACAGTCAGCCACATCCCGGAACGGCCATCGCCACTGTAGCACCAATTAAATCGAGGGGGTAAACATAAACAAGGTTCGCCTTCGCGGAGGTGCAAAAAATAAAACAAAGTAACAAATAATAACTCTTCATTATAATAGCGGGCCATTTCGTTAACGATCGATCAAACGCGGATTTCCAGATTGCTTTCCCAGCACCGATTATAAATTAGTCAGAATTGCATGTCGCCCGTGGAAATCGATCCGGCGATAATAACAGCAAAACCGGGAAGGGAAAACTTTCTAGTTACCCCGGAGTTTTTCATCATTCATAACAACAACACACAAAGCACAAAGGTGGCCATGGAAATATTGTTTAATCGATTGATCGATCGTGTCCCCTTCCGCAGAAGACGTCCAACGAAGACAACATCCGGTTTATAATACGATCGTTGTAATTATTAGTTTTCTTTTTCGTTCCAGTTAATGCAATTTTCTCTAAAACAGTTTTCCATTTTGAAAAACAACTAAACAGCTGCAATTTGAAAGTTCAGTTATACTTATACGATCCCCCATCTTCCCAACAGCTCGGTAGGCCTACTGACTAAGCGTCAAACTTCAAATCAGAGAATCGTGCGTTCGGTGTCCCATTACGGGCGCCACTTTCTATATTTTTCAGGGTTTTATTTTTTTTATTTTTGGCCATTAGAAAAATGATTCCATAATCAGTGATACTTTCCATTGTGGATTTCCTTTCAAATTAGGGGCTGGACATGTGCCAAAATGGGCCAAAAAATATTGGATCATGTTCTTGGTATTCCGTCTGCAAGGTCTCAAAAAAAGTACAATAGTCAGACTTTCAGAATGTTGCCTCGTCGTAAAGGGGGTTACAGGGTGATGAGACAGGGGGAGGAACAGATGAGAGAATGGTGAGGGAGGTGAGGCACTGGAAAAGGGAGAGGCGAGGGAGATGTGAGAGGGGGTCAAGGGTACGAATGAGGGAGATGTGATGGGAGAAGAGGTGACGAGGAGTGCCCAAAGACAAGGTAGTTGGCTAGGCAGTTACTGAGGAAGTCCCCAGTGGTGGAAATAGCGGTGTAATGATTGTAAAGATTGTACACTATGGTGGAAAAAACTGGAAATATCTAAGTAGAAATAACTGAAAATTGCTGGAAATACGTGGAAATAGTCAAAATAATGTGACAGTAGTGGAAAAACTGTGAAAATAATGGAAATAAAATGGAAATAGAATTGGAAATAATGGAAGTAATTCAGTATGTGTCTGTGTAGTGGAAATAATTGTACACTATGTTAGAAAAAACTGAAAATGATGTGGAAATAAATGAAATAATTGGAAATTTGTGGAAATAAGTGGAAATAGTGCAAATCTTGTGAAAATAGTGGAAACAGTGTAAAAATAATGGAAATAAATTGGAAATGAATTGGAAATAATGGACATAATTCAGTATGTGTCTGTGTAATGGAAGTAATTATACACTATGGTGGAAAAAATGGAAAATAGTGTGGAAATAACTGTAAATTGCCGGCAATAAGTGGATATAATGAAAATGATGTGAAAATAATCGAAATAGTCTCAAAATAATGGAAATAAATTGGAAATGAATTGGAAATAATGGAAGTAATTAAGTATGTGTCTGTGTAATGGAAATAATTGTACACTATGGCTGAAAAACTGAAAATAGTGAAAATGATGTGAAAATAGTGGAAACAGTGTAAAAAAAAAATGGAAATGAATTGGAAATGAATTGGAAATAATGGACATAATTCAGTATGTGTCTGTGTAATGGAAGTAATTATACACTATGGTGGAAAAAATGGAAAATAGTGTGGAAATAACTGTAAATTGCCGGCAATAAGTGGATATAATGAAAATGATGTGAAAATAATCGAAATAGTCTCAAAATAATGGAAATAAATTGGAAATAGAATTAAAAATAATGGAAGTAATTCAGTATGTGTCTGTGTAGTGGAAATAATTGTACACTATGTTAGAAAAAACTGAAAATGATGTGGAAATAAATGAAATAATTGGAAATTTGTGGAAATAAGTGGAAATAGTGCAAATCTTGTGAAAATAATGGAAATACATTGAAAATGAGTTGTAAATTATGGGAGTAATAAGCGTGTGTCTGTGTAATGGAAATAATTGTACATTATGGTGGAAAAACTGAATATAGTGTGGAAAGAGCTGGAAATAAGTGGAAATAATGAAAATGATGTGAAAATGGTGGAAACAGTGTAAAAATAATGGAAATAAATTGGAAATAGAATTGGAAATAATGGAAGTAATTCAGCATGTGTCTGTGTAATGGAAACAAATGTACACCATGGTGGAAAAACTGAAAATAGTGTGGAAATAATTGGAAATGGCTGGAAATAAGTGGAAATAGTGAAAATGATGTGAAAATGGTGGAAACAGTGTGAAAAAATGGAAATAAATTGGAAATGAGTTGGAAATATGGAAAGTAATTCAGTTTGTGTCTGTATAATGGAGATAATTGTACACTATTGTGGAAAAAACTGAAAATAGTGTGGAAGGAAATAACTGGGAATGTCTGGAAATAAGTGTAAATAGTGAAAATAATATGACAAGAGTGGAAAAAGTGTGAATATAATGGAAATAAATTGCAAATGAATTGGAAATAATGGAAATAGTGGAAATAAAAAATGTGTTCCGAACTCGTACAAAAAAAAAATTGGTTGCATACAACAAGCATCATATTTGCGTGAAATTCAAAATTTCAAGCAAGGACAGCACAGGTGTCCTTTCTCCTACCACTCTCGCCCCGTTTTTCACGAAAAAAGCATTCACACGTGTGGACGCAAAACACTCTGTCAAGGTCGGTAGTGAAATCTCGTTCATTCAAATCTGTGTCCACTACGGCCCGTCGTGAATATAACTCAACTTAAACTCAAACTAAAATCTCTTAACTGTTATTTCATTAACCGGTAATTAAGTGATTCGCCCTCAATGAATGCAGCAGCAGCAAAGCAGCGATTTCAAGCGACTGGCGCCTCTCTCTCCAAGGCGTCAATAACTCCATAAATAAAGTGATGGAGGAACTTTAAAACTATTCAAATGTCGATTAATCCGAGTAACGGGAATTTGTCAAGATTAGTCGAGGGGTAGACCGCAGGTGGAAGTATGGAGGAAGTATTTGGGGAAGTTTTTGCAAGCCTGATAATTCCCAAAGAAACGCTGATAAGGAAATCTCGAAAATTAAAAAAAAAATGGCACAACAAAGGGGGAACAAATTATTTCCAAGAAAATATAAGGAAATTGCTGATTCAGTACCAAATTCATCTAAAGCCCAGAAACTTTCAAGAAAATGCCTAGCTGGTTTTGAGTTTTATGGTGATCATCATAGTCAGCCTTCCCGATTTTGATACCTGAAGAACGCTTCTTGATCCTAAATAAGTTTTCTTTAATCATTTTGGAGTTTAGATGAGTAGCACTAGAATGCCCAACAACCTGGCAACAGTGCAAGGAAACCGTAAACCCGCGTCGACAAGCAAAGCAACTTTTGCTCGGCTTTAAATTGAAAACAAATTTGTCATTGCCTCGAGCAGAAATTGTCTCGAAACCAAAAGTGTAACCGAGAGTAATTGAATTATTTAGTCGGTTGACAAGTCCGTTGCCTTTGTCTGATGGCTGAAACTCCTCGAAAGTTTATCGCCGTATCGTCTGATCTGAAGGCTCGTCTTCACGTCTCAATTCATTTACGCGATCACTAGCACCAGCACCAGGACCACGCACAATGAGCCATTTCCATAATTACCATTATAACGCCTTCACGTCACGTCAATTGTCATTATTACCATTATCAAGCCCCGATTGTGTCACGAATTCTTGAGAGTAAAAGTAACGAAATAAGAGCCGAGGGGGAGAAGGAAGTCCTCGGTATTAGTAGTATTATTGAAGAAATCAACAATTATTAGAACCTGAAACGTTTCATCTGATTTTATTTCCTCCATAATAGGTAGATAGAGAGATCCCGGGGCTATTAGAAAACGTCTTTGAACTCGAGATCACTAGCACCAGACCAGCACCAGAGCACCAGCACCAGCACCGGCTAGACATATTGTTGCCACATGGAACAATAATAATTAATCATTCGCCTCATTCGAGAGGCGTTCTAATCAATTCCCGCGAGTTGGACGCGGCAACGTCGCCGCAATTGTCTGGACGTGCACGTATATCTCACCGCTCTTCCTGACAGACGTCGCTTCGGAAACTCCCACTTGAAATCTCACAAGGAACATGCGAAACTGCGGAAGAAAAACGAGAAAATCCACCTGGAAAACCGTCAAGGTTTAAGTAGGTGGGTCGTGGTGAAACTCCTGAGAAAATCTCACATGCCACGCTCTTAAAAACCCCGGATTTGATTTGATTTCCCCCCCAACTTCTCTCCCTCTCGACTTCCTTCCTCCGGATTTTATCCGGTGCCTGCTCGATTAATGTATAAATAAATATATAACAATAACAGTAGGTAACGTTAAGTCTGCATTCCTGAGACATTGGTAGTTAGTGGTTTCCACGCCCGTCTGTCGAGGAATCCAGAGCGAGGTTATTTGTCTTGAATCGTGCTGGGAAAATTAATCATTTCGCTCGATGGAAAAGAGCGTGGACATTTTTCAAGCAGTGGAAATCGCATATCGAACACAAAGACACCCTGTAGACGCTGAATTCATTGTGCAATATCGGTAAACCATTCGATTTTGCGGTAAGCGGAAGAAGACGCGCTTCCGAGGACGATTTGAAAGTTGCTTGTAATCCTGATGATGCGTTATTGACATTCGAAATGTGTCATTATTTACATTTACATAATTACATTTTTAATACAGCGGGGTCCATATATTCTGTACAATATACAAACGGAAAGAAGATTGACAAACTGACAGGTTAATGCGAGCAAACTGTCAAAATTACCAATGAATAGATTATGAAAAAAGGAGAAATTTTAGCTAAATCGCTTATTGAGATTAGCCAAAATCCATGCATATTAAATCAAAAAAAAAAAGAAGAAACTGATACAAACATGAAGATTAACAGGTTACATTTGGCATGTGACTGGCTAGAATTGACAATTGACAGCTTGGAAATGGAAAAGTAACCTGCGAAATGTAACCACTGTAACTAAGCACCGTGAAGATTATGAAAAAAGAAGAATGTTGCAGATTGAGCTGCTTTTAAATTAGTTAAATCGTGTAGACACTGTCTATGTGTATGTAGACACAGTTTAGGATGAAGAAGAACTGAAACGTCGAAGTTTCTGTTAAATATCGATCCGGGAGATGCACTTCTTAGGTGGTCTTCGTGGAATAGGGAAAAAGTAAAAATGTAACCCCTGCTTGCCTGCGTCAGGTGTGCAAAGCAAGATTCGCTTTTCGTTCGTTGACCAGGACAGAAGTCCTGCTGTCTCTAATATTCGTATTATTTCGTATCGTTCGTTCGTCAGACTAAATAAATACCTACATACCTACTCCGACTTAATTCAAATTATTCATCTTACTAAATCGTTTAATCATATTATAATCGTCTACATAATTAGAAATTACATTTAAATTGATTGGTTGTTCTACAGCATTGTGTAAAATTACTAGTTTTGCATTAAAAGATTAATTTAATGTGTGTCTATTAATTTATACAGTTCATTATTCGTTCTTTGTGTACCTAAACCGTACATAAAAGTGGTCCTTCGAGCCGGATTGTAACTGAATTTAGTGCAAATGGAAATTAATGGAAGTTGCTGGTGTACCATGGATGCAGTGAATACGTCGTTAAGCAAAATTGTGCAGTTTTAAGTGTCCAAAATCTTTCATTGTCGACGACAAGTGTTTCGTGTTTCGTGTTGGATGGTTGTTGCAGAGAAACTTCTGTACGAGCGCCTGGGTTGCAGACAAGTCCTTGGAGTCCACAAAGACGAGCTCCTGGATTGCAGACAAGGCCCTGGAGTCCACAAAAACGAGATTCTGGATTGCAGAGCAATTCCTGGATTCCACAAAAACGAGGTCCTGGATTGCAGAGAAGTTCCTGGATTCCACCAAACTGAGTAACGTACCTCTTCATTTATTATTCGAGGAAAGTTTCGTATTTCCTATTTCGTTATCGCAACAAAATTGCATATTAATCGTTCGAAGCCTAATTCGTCAGCTGATGAGTCGAAAGAAGCACTCAGACCCACCTACCTAATTAAATTCGTCGTTTTGGTTGATGTACCTACCTAATATTCGTGAATAATACTAAAGTTGATAACTTTGATCGTAAAAATATAAATAATTGTAATTTCGTTCGTGTTTATAATATTAATTATACCTATAGTTATCGTATGTCATATCGTAAGTACCTAAATGTTCGTCAGTCGTCTCATTGTATGAAAAATCGTTTATTATATTATTCTGTGTTATAAAAATATCGTTTGTTAAGTAATATTGTAAAAAGATGGATAATTTGAAGAAAAAGAGGGGTTACGCGAAAGGATTAATTACAAAAATCGAAACGTGGGTTGAGGAGAATTTAAAAAATGAAAATAATAAAAATCAAATCGAAATTCGCAAAAGAAATTTAATAGCAGCTTATCAGAGTTATGTAAATATACAAGAATCGATCGCAGAGATTAAAGAAGATGCCACTAAAGATAGTGAGGATGTAGAAAGTAAATTTTGTAATTTGTTTTCGAAGTTAGAAAACAGAATTGAAGAGTTAACTAGTCTAAGCACCCAACAACCTAGATTAGATGGAAACGTAGAATTTCAGAATTTCGTATCGAATTTACAACAATCGAATAAAGAATTTGTAGCCGAATTAGTTCAGGGTGTTACGTCAAGTATAAATACAAAGGGTGCAAATTCTCAAACAGTTAAGCTGCCCGAAATCAAAATTCCAATTTTTTCAGGTGATGCTGCAGAGTGGAATAGTTTTCATGATCTGTTTACTAAACTCATCATAAATAATGAGGATTTAGATAATATCGAAAAACTAATTTATCTTAAGGGATATTTGAGAGGCGAAGCACTGTCTTTAATACAGAATTTGTCGTTGGTAAGCTCGAATTTACAAACTGCAATTAAGTTGTTAGAAAATAGATATAAAAACACGTATGCAATAATCGAGGCGCACATCACCAATTTATTCGAAAACTTACCTAATTTATTGAAGCCAAAGGCTCAAAACCTGAGGGAGTTCTTAACTCATATTAATCAAAATATCGAAAGTTTGGAAAATTTAAATGTACCCGTAAATTCTTGGGACTTAATTTTAATTCACATTTTTTCCAAGAAATTGGATTTTCAATTGCAAAAGGCCTATTGCTTACATCGAGATACCAAGAACCTACCAACGTTAAAAGAATTTATTAATTTTTTAGAAAAGCAATGCAAAGCAGTAGAGGAAATAGATGCAACAAAAGGCACTAGTCCTACACCGATTAGGAAAGTTAATCATTTTATTAGTTCAACTCATAATTCGAATCAACAACAGACAAGAAATGTGGCAGGAAATCAATCCTATTTAATTTGTAATTTTTGCTCAGAGCATCATTCGATTTATAAATGTTATAAATTTAAACAATTAACTATTCAAGAAAGAAACAACTTTATAACCTCTCGAGGTTTTTGCAAAATATGTCTGTTTAGGAAACATTCGTTCGATGATACTTGCACTGGGAATAATTGTTGGCAATGTGGCAAAAGGCATAATACTCTACTTCATATCAATTTTGATCGAGAAGTTCATTCAAATCCTAGCAATTTTCAAATTCGTCGCACAGAAAGTCGCAGCCAGTGGCAGGATCTCCATAAACCTAATTCAGGCACAATTAATCGTCAATTTAATCGTCAAAATCGTACGTATGGTTTAAACGAGGGTGTAAACCAATATCAAAATAAACATTATTCAACTAATAATAATGCAAGTCGATTAACGCCAGAAAATAAAGAATCGGGACAAATCGTAAATCAAAAGAATTCGAGTCAATTAGAACCAAGGTCGCAAGACGGTCCCAAGCAAAAAAGTATCGTAAATGAAAATGAAAATAAAGAAAATAAGCCCGAAAGTTCGTTATCGTTTTCCACTTATTCGGAAAATAATTCGCAAATCGTACTAGCCACAGCAGTGGTAACAATTTATAGTCGCAACGGCGATCCAGTTTCGGCTAGGTGCTTACTGGATTCGGCAAGTCAGATTAGCATGTGCACAAAAGAATTGCTAGACAAATTAAATTCGAATACTTATCGTAAAGAATTGCAAATATCAGGAATCTCGCAAATAAATGCTCAATCAAATGAGATGGTTGATTTAACCATTAAGTCAAACGTTTATAGAAAAAATTCGTTCAAAGTTTCGTGTGCAGTATTGGAAAATATAACTTGCGAACTACCGCAAACTACTCTAAACGTATCAAATTTAAAAATACCGGATCACATTATGTTAGCTGATCCAAATTTTTATATCTCTTCGAAAATCGACATCTTGCTAGGAGCAGACGTCTATTATGATTTAATCGTTCCAGGAGTGATTAAATTAGGAGCGGATATGCCAACCCTTTTTAGTACACTCTTAGGATATGTCGTCGGCGGTAAATTGGCAAATAATAAGCCAAAGCATTCTAATATTAATTCGTATAATGATCTAGGGAATAGTTCACCCAATTGTTGTTCTTTTTTAAATACGTCATCGAGTAGCGATGAACTGTTACAAAAATTTTGGGAGATAGAAGACATCGAAGAGAAAACAATTTTAAGTCCCGAAAATGCAAAATCGGAAGAAATTTTTAAAGAAACGACGATTCGATTAGAAAATGGACGATTTCAAATAAATTTTCCATTTAAAAACCAAGAAAATAAATCGTGTAATTTAGGTGAATCGTTTTTGCAAGCAAGAAAACGATTTGCTGGTCTCGAAAAACGATTTCTAAGAGACCCAAATTTAAAATTGAAATATAAACAATTTATCGATGAATATGTAAACTTAAATCATGCAAAAATCGTCCCTCTAAGTTCTCATAATGAGAAAGGAGAAAATAAATATTTTATGCCGCATCACGCAGTTATACGTGAAGATAGTGAAACAACAAAATTGCGTGTTGTTTTTGACGCTTCGATGAAAACTTCATCGGGTTTATCGCTTAATGATATTTTATTAAAAGGCTATACGGTACAACCGGAATTATTCGATATCATATGTAGATTTCGGATAGGTACTTTCGTAGTCATTGCGGACATTGAAAAAATGTACCGTCAGATTCGTGTAAATCCGAATCACACATTTTTACAGAACATCCTGTGGCGTGAAAATGAAAATGAACCTTTACAATGTTTAGAGTTATTAACAATCACGTATGGTACGAATTTCGCGCCCTTTGCTGCCACTAGATGTTTAAAAGAACTGGCTGAAAAAGAATCGCAAAATTACCCGCTTGCATCAAAAATGTTACTTTCGCAAACATACGTGGATGATGTGCTCGTCAGTTCAAATTCGAAAAATGAATTAATCGAAACTTCTTCGCAATTAATTAGTTTATTAAATACTGCAGGATTTAAGTTACATAAGTGGCATTCAAATGTCAAAGATTTTTCTACAGAGTTCAATGAAAATAATTCGAATGAGGATTTCCAAGTTGATTCAAATCAAAATAATTATAATTCGAAAAATAATTACGACATTCAAAATGAAAGTTCGTCTAGTAAAGTGCTTGGCTTGCAATGGAATTCTCATGAAGACTTTCTCGTAATGGCACTGCCCGAATTTAAAGAAATTAAAAATTACACAAAAAGAGAAGTTCTGTCGAAAATTGCCTCAATCTTCGATCCTATTGGATTGTTAGGTCCCGTCGTAGTAACTGCAAAATTAATTATGCAGAAAATATGGATCAGTAAAATCGAGTGGGATGATAATCTCCCAGATAATTTAATGTCGGAATGGAATAAATTTTTCTTCTCGCTACCGTGTCTAAAAGAGGTGAAGATTCCGAGGAATCTAACTTTAAATTTGTCAATCGAAAGTATCGAAATCCACGGATTTTGTGACGCCAGCTTAAAAGCTTATGGCGCCTGCGTATATTTGCGTGTATTATATTCAAATAAGGATGTGTCGTGTAGACTAATTTGCTCAAAATCAAGGGTGTCTCCTTTGAAAAGTATAACGTTGCCAAGGTTGGAACTCTGTGGAGCTGTGTTGCTCGCGAAATTGGTAGAAAGAATATGTCGAACTTACGAAAATAAAATTGATTATTCTTCGGTTAATCTGTGGTCAGATTCAGAGATCGTCTTATGTTGGTTAAAGTCTCATGCTTCTCGTTGGTCTACGTTCGTGTCAAATAGGGTCTCGATAATTCAAACTTTGACGTCCAAATACACTTGGCGCCACGTTAAATCGGAAAACAACCCGGCTGATTACTTATCGCGGGGAATTTCGCCTGAAAAATTGAAGGATTGCGAGATGTGGTGGCTCGGTCCTACCTTTTTGCAAAATTATTATTGTGACTTAAGTAAATTAAATTTTAGGCCGACAGCTCATTCATTAGGTCTAAATGAAGAGCGAAATTCGGTGAAGCACGAGGTGAAGCAAGTTGCGCTTCACAATCAAAGTGAAACATTTTGGATATCTCTGTTTTCAAAATTTTCCTGTTTCGTTCGTTTGCAAAGAACAGTTGCGTATTGTTTGAGATTCGTCAGAAACGTAAAAAACAAAAATGGAAAAAAACAAACAGGTCCGTTAACTATTTATGAATTAAGGAAGTCGTTAGAAATAATAATTAAACAAGTACAAAGAATGAATTTTTCGTCAGAAGTAAGGCAGTTGCAGCAAGGAAAACCTTCGGAAATTTTAAAAATTAACGATCTCGTTTTAATAAAAGAAGAAAATACTCCTCCATTGAAATGGCCAAGAGCTAGAGTTATGGAGGTCGTCCCTGGTGCTGACGGAAAAGTTCGAATGATTAAATTAAAACCTCAGGGGGGAAATTTCATAAGAAGTATTTCAAAGGTTTGCCCTCTGCCAAATCAAGATTAACAATGCAAGTAATAATTTCGAGACTATTTGTCTATTCGTTCGACGATTTTAAAATAGGAAAAAATATTATTATTTCGTTCGAGAGAGAACCGCAATTATATGTTGAAAATTTTCGTATGAGAAGAAAAAATTATTTAGTGTTTTTGAAGTCAGAGACTCCAAGGGGGGGAATATGTTGCAGATTGAGCTGCTTTTAAATTAGTTAAATCGTGTAGACACTGTCTATGTGTATGTAGACACAGTTTAGGATGAAGAAGAACTGAAACGTCGAAGTTTCTGTTAAATATCGATCCGGGAGATGCACTTCTTAGGTGGTCTTCGTGGAATAGGGAAAAAGTAAAAATGTAACCCCTGCTTGCCTGCGTCAGGTGTGCAAAGCAAGATTCGCTTTTCGTTCGTTGACCAGGACAGAAGTCCTGCTGTCTCTAATATTCGTATTATTTCGTATCGTTCGTTCGTCAGACTAAATAAATACCTACATACCTACTCCGACTTAATTCAAATTATTCATCTTACTAAA
The DNA here is from genome assembly GCA_910589415.1 of Malachius bipustulatus. Lineage (NCBI taxonomy): Eukaryota > Metazoa > Arthropoda > Insecta > Coleoptera > Melyridae > Malachius > Malachius bipustulatus. Next base: position 36,450,775 of record OU342638.1, on the reverse strand, counting down.
TCGTTTAATCATATTATAATCGTCTACATAATTAGAAATTACATTTAAATTGATTGGTTGTTCTACAGCATTGTGTAAAATTACTAGTTTTGCATTAAAAGATTAATTTAATGTGTGTCTATTAATTTATACAGTTCATTATTCGTTCTTTGTGTACCTAAACCGTACAAAGAATTTTTAAGCTAAACAGCTTGGAGATTATCCAAAATCCATATTAAATCAAAAAATAGAAGAAGAAACTGATACAAACATGAAGATTAACAGGTTACATTTGGCATGTGACTGGCTAGAATTGACAATTGACAGCTTGGAAATAGAAAAGTAACCTGCGAAATGTAACCACTGTAACTAAGCACCGTGAAGATTATGAAAAAAGAAGAATTTTCAAGCTAAATAGCTTGGAGATGATCCAAAATCCATATTAAATCAAAAGAAGAAGAAGAAACTGATACAAACATGAAGATTTACAGGTTACATTTGGCATGTGACAGGCTAGAATTGACAATTGACGGCTTGGAAATGGAAAAGTAACCTGCGAAATGTAACCACTGTAACTAAGCACCGTGAAGATTATGAAAAAAGAAGAAACTTTGACTAAATAGCTTGAAAAGCTAAAAGCGATAGATTGTAAAGAAAACGAGAAAACCTTCTATAAAAGAAGAATAGACTTGAAAAGTAGTTGAAGATAAAGATGAAAATCTTCTATAAAAGAAGAATAGACTTGGCAAGTATTGACAGGATAAAATTGACAATTGACAGGTTAGAAAATAAATGTAACCTCTAAAAAATGTAACTAAATACCATGAAAATTACGGCGAAAGAAGAAACCTTCGGTAAACAGCTTGCAGCTTTAAAGCGATAAATTGTAAAGGAAAAGAAGAAGAATCTTTCCTAAAAGAAGAATAGACTTTTGGCACGTATTGACAGGTTAGAATTGACCAATATAACTAATCACCGTGAAGATTATGAAGAAAGAAGAAACTTTGACTAAATATCTTGAAAGCGAAAAGCAATAAATTGTGAAGAAAACGAAGAAAACCTTCTATAAAAGAAGAATAGACTTGGCAAGTAGTGAGTGACAGGCTAGAATTGATAATCGACAGCTTAGAATTGCAAAAAAAAACAAAAGAAGAGCCTTCTGTAAAAGAAGAATGGACTCGGCAAGTATTGACATGATAGAATTGACAATTGACAGGTTAGAAAATAAATGTAATGTAACCTCTAAAAAATGTAACTAAATACCATGAAAATTACGGAGAAAGAAGAAACTTTGGGTAAACAGCTTGTGGGGCTATAAAGCGATAAATTATAAACAAAAAGAAGAAGAACCTTCCCTAAAAGAAGAATAGACTTGGAAAGTATTGACAGATTATAATTGACCAATGTAACTAATGACCGTGAAGATTATGAAGAAAGAAGAAACTTTGACTAAATATCTTGAAAGCGAAAAACCATAAATGGTGAAGAAAACGAAGAAAACCTTCTATTAAAGGAGAATAGACTTGGCAAGTAGTGAGTGACAGGCTAGAATTGATAATCGACAGCTTAGAATTGCAAAAAAAAACAAAAGAAGAGCCTTCTGTAAAAGAAGAATGGACTCGGCAAGTATTGACATGATAGAATTGACAATTGACAGGTTAGAAAATAAATGTAATGTAACCTCTAAAAAATGTAACTAAATACCATGAAAATTACGGAGAAAGAAGAAACTTTGGGTAAACAGCTTGCGGGGCTATAAAGCGATAAATTATAAACAAAAAGAAGAAGAACCTTCCCTAAAAGAAGAATAGACTTGGCAAGTATTGACAGATTATAATTGACCAATGTAACTAATGACCGTGAAGATTATGAAGAAAGAAGAAACTTTGACTAAATAATAAACAAATAGCTTGAAAGCGAAAAGCGATAAATTGTGAAGAAAATGAAGAAAGCCTTCTATAAAAAAAGAATAGACTTGGCAAGTAGTGAGTGACAGGCTAGAATTGACAACTTAGAAATGTCACCTGTGACCAACGTAACTAAGCACCATGAAGATTATGAAGAAAGCGGAAACTTTGGCTAAATAGCTTGAAAGTGAAAAGCGATAAATTGTAAAGATAAAGAAGAAAACCTAAAAAGATGCATAAAGTTGGCAAGTAGTTGAAGATAAAGAAGAAAACCTTCTATAAAAGAAGAACAAACTTGGCAAGTAGTTGAAGAAAATGAAGAAAACCTTCTATAAAAGAAGAATAGACTTGGCAAGTAGTAAGTGACAGGCTAGAATTGACAATTGACAGCTTAGAAATGTGACCTGTGACCAATGCAACTAATCACCATGACGATTATGAAGAAAGAAGAAACTTTGGCTAAATAGTTTGAAAGCGACAAGCGATAAATTGTGAAGATAAAGAAGAAAACCTAAAAAGAAGCGTAAAGTAGGCAAGTAGTTGAAGATAAAGAAGAAAACCTTCTATAAAAGAAGAATAAACTTGGCAAGTAGTTGAAGAAAATGAAGAAAACCTTCTATAAAAGAAGAATAGACTTGGCAAGTAGTGAGTGACAGGTTAGAATTGACAATTGACAGCTTAGAAATGTGACCTGTGACCAATGCAACTAATCACCATGACGATTATGAAGAAAGAAGAAACTTTGGCTAAATAGTTTGAAAGCGACAAGCGATAAATTGTGAAGATAAAGAAGAAAACCTAAAAAGAAGCGTAAAGTAGGCAAGTAGTTGAAGATAAAGAAGAAAACCTTCTATAAAAGAAGAATAAACTTGGCAAGTAGTTAAAGAAAATGAAGAAAATCTTCTATAAAAGAAGAATAGACTTGGCAAGTAGTGAGTGACAGGTTATAATTGACAATTGACAGCTTAAAAATGTCACCTGTGACCAATGTAAGTAATCACCATGAAGATGATGAAGAAAGAAGAAAGTTTGGTTAAATAGCTTGAAAGCGAAAAGCGATAAATTGTAAAGAAAACGAAGAAAACCTAAAAAGATGCATAAAGTTGGCAAGTAGTTGAAGATAAAGAAGAAAACCTTCTATAAAAGAAGAACAAACTTGGCAAGTAGTTGAAGAAAATGAAGAAAACCTTCTATAAAAGAAGAATAGACTTGGCAAGTAGTAAGTGACAGGCTAGAATTGACAATTGACAGCTTAGAAATGTGACCTGTGACCAATGCAACTAATCACCATGACGATTATGAAGAAAGAAGAAACTTTGGCTAAATAGTTTGAAAGCGACAAGCGATAAATTGTGAAGATAAAGAAGAAAACCTAAAAAGAAGCGTAAAGTAGGCAAGTAGTTGAAGATAAAGAAGAAAACCTTCTATAAAAGAAGAATAAACTTGGCAAGTAGTTGAAGAAAATGAAGAAAACCTTCTATAAAAGAAGAATAGACTTGGCAAGTAGTGAGTGACAGGTTAGAATTGACAATTGACAGCTTAGAAATGTGACCTGTGACCAATGCAACTAATCACCATGACGATTATGAAGAAAGAAGAAACTTTGGCTAAATAGTTTGAAAGCGACAAGCGATAAATTGTGAAGATAAAGAAGAAAACCTAAAAAGAAGCGTAAAGTAGGCAAGTAGTTGAAGATAAAGAAGAAAACCTTCTATAAAAGAAGAATAAACTTGGCAAGTAGTTGAAGAAAATGAAGAAAACCTTCTATAAAAGAAGAATAGACTTGGCAAGTAGTGAGTGACAGGTTAGAATTGACAATTGACAGCTTAGAAATGTGACCTGTGACCAATGCAACTAATCACCATGACGATTATGAAGAAAGAAGAAACTTTGGCTAAATAGTTTGAAAGCGACAAGCGATAAATTGTGAAGATAAAGAAGAAAACCTAAAAAGAAGCGTAAAGTAGGCAAGTAGTTGAAGATAAAGAAGAAAACCTTCTATAAAAGAAGAATAAACTTGGCAAGTAGTTAAAGAAAATGAAGAAAATCTTCTATAAAAGAAGAATAGACTTGGCAAGTAGTGAGTGACAGGTTATAATTGACAATTGACAGCTTAAAAATGTCACCTGTGACCAATGTAAGTAATCACCATGAAGATGATGAAGAAAGAAGAAAGTTTGGTTAAATAGCTTGAAAGCGAAAAGCGATAAATTGTAAAGAAAACGAAGAAAAACCTCTTATAAAAGAAGAACATGCTTGTCAAGTATAGTGACAGGCTAAAATTGACAATTGCCTACTTAGAAATGTAACCTATGAACAATGTAACTAATTGTTTCTATGTAACTAATTAATTATACAACATACAACAGGTTATGGGCCCAACATGTTTCAAAAGATCTCAAAGGCAAAAGTAATAATTGACAAGAATTCCCATCAGGTCTTTGAAGGGCTTTTTTATCCAAAATAGAATGAAGAATAAAAGAAGAAATTAGAACGAACGGTGGGCAACCATATGCTGAAACAATAACGAAGAAATTCCTCAAAATCTGGCATCGAGGCCACTTTAAGAGTTTCCATTTGAACCAGCAGAGACTCACAATAACAGGTTATGGGCCCTCACTGTTTCAAAAGATCCTGGATCTCGGAAGGCTGGATCAGGTCATTGAGGGAATTTTTTATCAAAAATATTATAAATGAAGAAAAGGCGAAGAGCCGGCGGTGGCCTCGTGGTTTAGCGTGCAGACTGTTCTGTTATGCCTCGGACTGAGTTCGATTCTCAGTCGCGCTCTGGGTGTCTGGGTGGAATGAGCTAGTTCTCGAATCCTCCTTTTCTAATAAAAAGAAGAAAAGGCGAATAAATTACTTTATTATTAAGACAACACCTAAAATTAAATATTAGAAACCTTCATCGATAAATTCAGCCCTTGGGTCAAGGCTTGATTGAGCGTGGTCAAGACGTACATCTTCCTGGTGATCATCGACATGTAAAAGGGGATGACGACCAGCAAATAGAAGATGAAGACATGCATCCCGGCGTCGTATAAATTCTCGTAGATGTAGTTGCTGCTCAGGCCGCTGACGAACGCCCAATCCAGGACGAGGAGGAACAGCTCAGACCTGGAATTAGAGGGAGGTCTCGGAAAGCGGGAAAAAAATAATATGACAAACCGACTGACACTCCGAAGACCATGAATATGCAGAGATAGGCCGTGTTCTCCATGATGGACCCGATGAAAAGGAAGAACGCTGCGGCGACGATGCAGGTGATCTGGACGGTGCAGACGGTGTAGTATCCGGGAGCGATGTCGGAACCCGTCAGGAGGGACGACAGCTTGGTCAGGCCGTAACCGAAGAACAACATGGCGGAAAGGAAGCAGCCTTTCTTCACGCCGATGCAGCAGAAGAAATTCGGGATCTCGGCCACGTTGTCTGTTGTTGAAAACCGTCGTGACGAGGACATCTTTTTCCTGATTCTTCTGACCGTTCTTCTTTCTCAATTTATTATCGCAAGAGAATCCGGAGACTGGGAAGATTTTTGAAGGATTTTAATGACACTTCTAATGAGTCAGTGTCTTCTTTTTCCCTTAACTGGAGTCCAGTTGTTTCAGTCTAATGTCAAAAATGAAATAATGTCATGGGAATTTGTCTTGTTGTGGCATTTCTTCTTTTTTTTCCAGGAGGTGACCAAGCGATGGAAATTGCTGCTTCTTTTTATGTGCGTTCCTTCTTTTTTGTTTTCTTCATTATCGATTTTCTCGTCAGTATTCTTTGTTATGGAAAGTACGAAAGTCTTCTCATTTCTCAATTTCTTCTTCACAATGTCATTCTTCCATTTCTGAGTCTTTTTCTTTAATTTTTACTCAGCGAGCAGAAACATTCTTATGTCTCGACTCTCAACCAAGTGACATTTTCTAACCTGTCACTTGTCAATGCTTACCTGTCAACTTTCTTCTTTTTATATTAACAGACTTCTCGCATCGAGCTGTCAAACAGCGAGTACTACTTACTTCTCTTATACTTACCAGTTTCTTCATTTTTCAGATTCGACGGATGATCTTCTCGCATGCCAGCTGTCAATTGTATACTGTCAAGTTTCTTCTTTCATTCTAGGAATTCTATGATTTCTAGGATATATTCTAGGATATTCAAAAGGATCTTTTGAAACATTCTGGGCCCATAACCTGTTATTGTAGGCTGGCTCAAACAAAAGGGAACTCTTAAAGTGGCTCTAATGCCAGATTGTGACGAATTTCTTCGTTATTGTTTCATCATCTAGTTGGCTACCTTTGGTTCCTAATTTCTTCTTCTTTTCTTCATTCATAATTCCTAAATTATTGCGGATAAAACAATTGCCTCAAAGACCTGATAAAAATTCTTGTCAGTTAATTACTTTTGCCTTCTGAAATCCGGGATCCTTTGAAACATTCTGGGCCCATAACCTGTTATTGTAAATCTCTGCTGATTCAAACAAACACTTTTAAAGTGGCTTTGATGCCAGGTTTTGACCAATTTCTTCGTTATTGTTTCATCATTCATCTGGTTGCCTACCGTTTGGTCCTGATTTCTTCTTCTTTTCTTCATTTATAATTTCTAAATTATTGTGGATAAACAAATTCTCTCAAAGACCTGATGGGAATTCTTATCAGTTACTTCTGCCTTCTGAGATCCAGGATCTTTTGAAATATTCTGGGCCCATAACCTGTTATTGTAAATATCTGCTGGTTCAAACAAGGGGAACTCTCAAAGTGGCTTTGATGCCAGATTGTGACCAATTTCTTCGTTATTGTTTCATCGTCTGATTGCCTACCGTTCGTTTCCACTTTCTTCTTTTTTTCTTCATTCATAATTACTAAATTGTTGCGCATAAAAAAATTCTCTCAAAGACCTGATAAGAATTCTAGTCAGTTACTTTTGGCTTCTGAGATCCAGGATCTTTTGAAACATTCTGGGCCCATAACCTGTTTATTGTAAATATCTGCTGGTTCAAACAAACACTTTTAAAGTGGCTTTGTTGCCAGGTTTTGACCAATTTTTTCGTTATTGCTTCATCATCTGGCTGCCTGCCATTCGTTCCCAATTTCTTCTTCGTATCTTCGTTCATAATTCCTAAATTATTGAGAATAAACAATTCTCTCAAAGACCTGAAAGAATTCTTGGCAGTTACTTTTGACTTCTGAGATCCAGGATCTTTTGAAACATTCTGGGCCCATAACCTGTTTTATAGTAAATATCTGCTGGTTCAAACAAACACTTTTAAAGTGGCTTTGATGCCAGATCTTGACCAGTTTCTTCCGAGGTTTCTTCGTTATTGTTTTATCATCTGGCTGCCTACCTTTCGTTCCTAATTTTTTCTTCTTTTCTTCATTCATAATTGCGTATAAAAAATTCTCTCAAAGACCTGATGGGAATTCTAGTCAGTTACTTTTGGCTTCTGAGATCCAGGATCTTTTGAAATATTCTGGGCCCATAACCTGTTATTGTAAATATCTGCTGGTTCAAACAAACACTTTTAAAGTGGTTTGATGCCAGATTTTGACCAATTTCTTTGTTATTGTTTCATCATCTGGTTGCCTATTGTTCGTTCCCAATTTCTTCTTCTTTTATTCATTCATAATTTCTAAATTATTGCGGATAAAAAAATTAATAACTAAATTAAAACTAATAAGAATTCTTGTCAGTTACTTTTGTCTTCCGAGATCTGGGATCCTTTGAAACATTCTGGGCCCGTAACCTATTATTGTAAGTCTTGGTGCCAGATTTTGAGGAATTTCTTCGTTTTTCGTCATCATCGTACCTACCTTTTACTACCATTATTGGATTATAAAAAATAATTGGAGAAACTGCAATACAGTATGATCCATTAATAATGTTTTTCTCCGGTTGTTTCCTGCTAGGTGACATTTACAATAATGAAGAATCCTGAAGAGTCACTGAAAGCAGGCAATTGCATTATGCAAGTCTCGGTATGTGAAAGTAATATTGCTCTTCGTAAATAAATTGCTCTTCCTAAACGCTTGGCTGTTATTCAGTGTTGACGGTTCAAGGAAACGTCGTTTTATATAATAAATTAATAGATTTTATTCTCGCACTGTATATGTATATGTAATTGAATCCATGTATGCGTAATTGTTCTTGGTTCTTCTGCTTTTATAACAATCAAACATTCACTGGGTTTGTTTTTTAGGAAATGGAAGTGTCTTTTCTCTCTTGGCCCGTATACAAATTTAAAAGTTCGGTCATTGATTGCGGTTTGTAAATAAATTAGCATAGAGATTTGTTTATTACCTAATCTGTAATTTGTTACTGCAATAATAATATACGCCGATAATAATAATAATAGTTGAATGTATCACACGCACACGTAACTACGTTTGATTGAAAAAAAAGCTGCTCTAAAGAAACTGGAACGATTCTGGGATGAATTATTATAAAAAATTCCTTGCCGCTCTGTTACTTACTAGTACTACTGACTGCTTTATAAATATTTATTATTCTTCTTTTTCCTGCAGATATAACTAGATACTTGATGAATAAATGAAATAACCAGCTGTTAACTATTACCTCGTTAGCTATTAGACTTTCTATAAACGATCCAGCAATCTTTAAATGCAGTAATAATTACATACCTACAACCCAATAATTGAGGATATTTTAAGCGCGTTGATCACGGTAAATACGCTCGGTTCAATTATATGCAAAATTTTACCCTATCAGTATCGAGTCCTGAAGGACGCCAAAGTGAAATATCACCGATAGTCACCAAATCAGCGCTACAATATTGCACAAGATGTCCCCTTCTAGGTGAGGATTGTTGAATAGTTTTTTTTTTTACTAATGGAAATTTTTTTTGAGAGCAGAAGGTAAAATTGTATCAACACAAACAAAAAAAATCGATTTTGTCATGTTTTCAATACTTATAGAAGACGCTCGTTACTTTATATTGGAATAAGTAGCATTTTTCGATGTCGATATCGAGTCCTGAGGGACGCCAAAGTAAAATATCACTGATCGTCACCAAATCGGAGCTGGATATTGCGCAATAGGTTTCCTTCTGAATGAGGATTGTTGAACAGTGTTTTTGGCTGATGGAAAATTTTTTTTTGAGAGTAGAAGGTAAAATTGTATCAACACAAGTGAAAAAATCGATTTTGTCGTGTTTTCAATACTTATAGAAGACACTCGTTACTTTACACTGGAATAGGTAGCACTTTTCGATGATGGTATGGAGTCCTGAGGGACGCCAAAGTAAAATATCACCGATCGTCACCAAATCAGAGCTGGATATTGCGCAGTTGGTCTCCTTCTGAGCGAGGATTGTTGAACAGTTTTTTTGACTGATGGAAATATTTTTTTGAGAGTAGAAGGGAAAATTGTATCAACACAAACAAAAAAATCGATTTTGTCATGTTTTCAATACTTATAGAAGACACTCGTTACTTTACACTGGAATAGGTAGCACTTTTCGATGATGGTATGGAGTCCTGAGGGACGCCAAAGTAAAATATCACCGATCGTCACCAAATCAGAGCTGGATATTGCGCAGTTGGTCTCCTTCTGAGCGAGGATTGTTGAACAGTTTTTTTGACTGATGGAAATATTTTTTTGAGAGTAGAAGGGAAAATTGTATCAACACAAGCCAAAAAATCGATTTTGTCATGTTTTCAATACTTATAGAAGACACTCGTTACTTTACACTGGAATAGGTAGCACTTTTCGATGATGGTATGGAGTCCTGAGGGACGCCAAAGTAAAATATCATCGATCGTCACCAAATCAGAGCTGGATATTGCGCAGTTGGTCTCCTTCTGAGCGAGGATTGTTGAACAGTTTTTTTGACTGATGGAAATATTTTTTTGAGAGTAGAAGGTAAAATTGTATCAACACAAGCCAAAAAATCGATTTTGTCATGTTTTCAATACTTATAGAAGACACTCGTTACTTTACACTGGAATAGGTAGCACTTTTCGATGATGGTATGGAGTCCTGAGGGACGCCAAAGTAAAATATCATCGATCGTCACCAAATCAGAGCTGGATATTGCGCAGTTGGTCTCCTTCTGAGCGAGGATTGTTGAACAGTTTTTTTGACTGATGGAAATATTTTTTTGAGAGTAGAAGGGAAAATTGTATCAACACAAGCCAAAAAATCGATTTTGTCATGTTTTCAATACTTATAGAAGACACTCGTTACTTTACACTGGAATAGGTAGCATTTTTCGATGATGGTATGGAGTCCTGAGGGACGCCAAAGTAAAATATCACCGATCGTCACCAAATCAGAGCTGGATATTGCGCAGTTGGTCTCCTTCTGAGCGAGGATTGTTGAACAGTTTTTTTGACTGATGGAAATATTTTTTTGAGAGTAGAAGGGAAAATTGTATCAACACAAGCCAAAAAATCGATTTTGTCATGTTTTCAATACTTATAGAAGACACTCGTTACTTTACACTGGAATAGGTAGCACTTTTCGATGATGGTATGGAGTCCTGAGGGACGCCAAAGCGAAATTTCACCAATCGCTTCCAAACTTGAGCTAGAATATTGCGCAATACTTCCCTTTCCAAATGAAGCTTATTGAACTGTTTTTATTTTCCATCTTTATTTTTCTTCTTTTTTTTTCTCCTTTTTTTGTCTTTATTTATTACAGAAATTATATTTTTGATATAAAAGAAGTCAGACTTTATAATTATTGAAACGCTTATTGTTAAAAGCACCTCGCATTAATCTAAACTGGAATACAAAAAAAACATGGTAGTATCGACCCCTGAGGGACGCCGTAGCGAAATTTCATTGATCGACATCAAACCAGTTTTAGAATTACGCGTTTGACGTCATCTTCTTGCCAGAGTTTTTAAATTGTGTTGAAATTGTTTAAATTGTCAAATTCCTTCTTGAATTGTGTCACACTAACAATACAACTATAGAATTGTCAACAATTGAATAAATGGGCTGTTGATAGTGACAGTTGTCATGTAAACTGTCATTTTTTCAGGACATTTACTGACAATGTGTATGTTAAAAAATTCTTTACTCCATAATAGAAGACATAACATAACGGTTTTCGATGATAGTATCGACTCCTGAGGGACACCAAAGTGAGATATCACCAATCGATACTAAACTTGTGATAAACCATTTGACAATACTGCCGTTTCTAATAATTGAAGTATTAAACAGTTTTTTGGCTGCTGAAAGTATTTTTTTAGTACAAAAGAGGAGATTGTGTCAAAAAACTCGCAGCATTAATGGATGAAATTTTGACCATAGTGATATCGAGTCTTGAGGGACGTCAAAATGAAATTTCACCTACCGACACCAAACCAGCTTTACAGTAATTCACTTCACGTCACCTTTTTGACGGAGATTTTAAAATTTTTCTGATTTTTCAAAAAAATAGAAAAAGAAGATAAATTAAACTGAGTTGTAAGTGACAGTTTTCAGTTATTTACTACTGCATTAATGTGCAAAAGGATCGTTCGTTTTGGCAGTGGTAACTTTCGCTAATATGATAACTAATTGGTTGTCTGATGACTCACTTCAAACACTAACCCAAACGTTATTGCTGCTGTAATAAATGAAAAATTTCGAGGTGTGAGTATCGAGTCGTGCGGTACGCCAAAGTTAAATAACGCCAATCTTCACAAAAATTTCGGGATATTGTCTCACGACTCGTTATCGTATCGTTAGAGGTAGTTGCTTTATCCAAGAAAGATCCTTAATATCAGAAAAAAATTGCAATGAAAAAAGTTGACATTTTTGTGGCTTGAATGTAATAAATAAACCACTATAGAGTTATTTTCATGTTCCTAACATCAACCTATTGCTATTGTAATGAATTAAAAATTTCGAGGTGAGAGTATCGAGTCTTGGGGTACGCCAAAGTTAAATAACGCGAATCTTCACAAAAAAATCGGGATGTTGCTTCACGACTCGTTATTGTATCACTAGAGGTGGTTGCTTTATCCAGGAACGATTCTTTGAATCAGAAAAAAATTGCTAAGAAAAAAGTAGATATTTTTGTGGTGTGAATGTAATAAAAACACTTATATTGAGTTATTTTCGAGGTTATTTCCATGTCCCTAACATCAACGTTATTGCTACTGTAATAAATGGAAAATTTCGAGGTGAAAGTATCGAGTCTTGGGGTACGCCAAAGTTAGATAACGCAAATCTTCACAAAAAAATCGGGATGTTGTTTCACGACTCGTTATCGTATCACTAGAGGTGGTTGCTTTATCCAGAAACGATTCTTAGTATCAGAAAAAAATTGCTAAGAAAAAAGTAGATATTTTTGTGGTGTGAATGTAATAAAAACACTTATATTGAGTTATTTTCGAGGTTATTTCCATGTCCCTAACATCAACGTTATTGCTACTGTAATAAATGGAAAATTTCGAGGTGAAAGTATCGAGTCTTGGGGTACGTCAAAGTTAGATAACGCGCATCTTCACAAAAAAATCGGGATGTTGTTTCACGACTCGTTATCGTATCACTAGAGGTGGTTGCTTTATCCAGAAACGATTCTTAGTATCAGAAAAAAATTGCTAAGAAAAAAGTAGATATTTTTGTGGTGTGAATGTAATAAAAACACTTATATTGAGTTATTTTCGAGGTTATTTCCATGTCCCTAACATCAACGTTATTGCTACTGTAATAAATGGAAAATTTCGAGGTGAAAGTATCGAGTCTTGGGGTACGTCAAAGTTAGATAACGCGCATCTTCACAAAAAAATCGGGATGTTGTTTCACGACTCGTTATCGTATCACTAGAGGTGGTTGCTTTATCCAGAAACTATTCTTGATATCAGAAAAAAATTGCTAAGAAAAAAGTAGATATTTTTGTGGTGTGAATGTAATAAAAACACTTATATTGAGTTATTTTCGAGGTTATTTTCATGTCCCAAACATCAACGTTATTGCTATTGTAATAAATGGAAAATTTCGAGGTGAGAGTATCGAGTCTTGGGGTACGCCAAAGTTAAATAACGCAAATCTTCACAAAAAAATCGGGATGTTGTTTCACGACTCGTTATCGTATCACTAGAGATTTTCATGTCCCCAACATCAACATCAACCCTATTGCAATAAATGAAAAATTTCAAGGTGCGAGTATCGAGTCTTGGGGTACGCCAAAGTGAAATAGCGTCAATCTTCACCAAATTTTCGCCAGATTTTCTGACGACTCGTCAGTATCTTACTCTTAGAAATCATTAATTTGTCTTGGATTGATTCCCAGTATTATTTTTTATGTTATGGTGGAAGAATTAAATAGGGGCGAGTATCGACCCTTGATGGGCGCCAAAACGACTCGTGATGGATCGAAGCGTAACAAGTGCGAAATTGCTGCTTCTCCCTCTCTCCCACGAACATTCTTTCATTGTAAGAGCACGCAACGAATGCTCAAGGCCATTATAAATTTAAATTCCTAATTACACTAATAAAACTCCATTTGGTAATGAAAATAAACTAAATCTGCGACCGCAACTGAAACGGACAGTGTTTGTCACGCCATAGAATAAGAACACTTTCCTCTTTCCTCTGTGACAGTAGTCGTTCGTGAAAACCACAGAACGTGAATAACGTCCTCATGCTTATTCTGATTACACGGCTACCAACCATCCGGTAAAAATTACCCATTTGAGGTAAGCATTGTTGTCATTACGCTGCTGCTGCTGTAAATGTAAATAAAACTGCTTGTTTTCTGTTGTCTGTCATCTACCAGCAACAGCGTTCTTCGTTCCAATCGTTTTAAGCCTGAATTAGTTTTGCGGTTTCGTTAACGTTAATAATTGTGTAGTTTAGCGTAGTTCCTTGCGTGCTTTATCGGAAATTAGTTGGATTATTATTATGGTCTCGAATTAGGCATAAAAGCCTGCTATTATCGAACAGATTGAGCAATCTCTGATTATTGTTTATTTGAACAACAATGATGTATTTGCTGGAAAAAAATACATAGGTAATTAACGATTAGTCAGACGTGACATTCTCTCGTTACTAATAAATCAAAAAGAAAACCTGATTTCCCGGCACATTTGCGACTAGAAAACGCCGACGTGGAGTAACAAATAAATTAATCTAATTGCGCTCTGGGAAATTATCGTTGAATGAAATAAATCAAAGTGGCACATCTTGTTTCAACGGAATTAAAGTCAAGGCTGATTGTGTTAGGTCACCGCTGATTTTCATTCACTCAATTTAATCGAAAGTTACTTGAAGAAATTTTTTTAATTGGACGCTATAACTTAATTTATGATACTTCTGACTGTTCCATTCTGATTTAATAATCTCCAGCGGAGCCATGACTTGTTTTTCTATAACATCCCACTAGTTTCGTCTCGATAGAGTAAATTTAACTTTGGCGTCCCTCAGGAATCGATACGGGAGCCCTTAAAATTTCACGTATTTGTAAGCGCTTTAACGTCAGTTGTTTGTTTAACTCTACTCATCTGGTTTGTTTTCAGTGGTGGGTCGAGATTTCCATTCACTCAATTTAATCGAATATTACTTGAAGAAATTAACGAAAAAATAAACTCTAGGGCGCTTTAACTCAATTTATGACACTTCTGATTGTTCCGTGTTGATTTAATAATCTCCAGCGGCGCCATGACTTGTTTTTCTATAACACCCAACTAGTTTCGTCTCGATAGAGTAAATTTAACTTTGGCGTCCCTCAGGAATCGATACGGGAGCCCTTAAAATTTCACGTATTTGTAAGCGCTTTAACGTCAGTTGTTTGTTTAACTCTACTCATCTGGTTTGTTTTCAGTGGTGGGTCGAGTGATTTCCATTCACTCAATTTAATCGAATATTACTTGAAGAAATTAACGAAAAAATAAACTCTAGGACGCTTTAACTCAATTTATGACACTTCTGACTGTTCCATTCTGATTTAATAATCTCCAGCGGCGCGATGACTTGTTTTTCTATAACACCCCACTAGTTTCGTCTCGATTGAGTAAATTTAACTTTGGCGTCCCTCAGGAATCGATACGGGAGCCCTTAAAATTTCACGTATTTGTAAGCGCTTTAACGTCAGTTGTTTGTTTGACTCTACTCATCTGGTTTGTTTTCAGTGGTGGGTCGAGATTTCCATTCACTCAATTTAATCGAATATTATTTGAAGAAATTAACGAAAAAATAAACTCTAGGGCGCTTTAACTCAATTTATGACACTTCTGATTGTTCCATGCTGATTTAATAATCTCCAGCGGCGCCATGACTTGTTTTTCTATAACACCCCACTAGTTTCGTCTCGATAGAGTAAATTTAACTTTGGCGTCCCTCAGGAATCGATACGGGAGCCCTTAAAATTTCACGTATTTGTAAGCGCTTTAACGTCAGTTGTTTGTTTAACTCTACTCATCTGGTTTGTTTTCAGTGGTGGGTCGAGATTTCCATTCACTCAATTTAATCGAAAATTACTTGAAGAAATTAACGAAAAAATAAACTCTAGGGCGCTTTAACTCAATTTATGACACTTCTGATTGTTCCATGCTGATTTAATAATTTCCAGCGGAGCTACGACTTGTTTTTCTATAACACCTCACTAGTTTCGTCTTGATAGAGCCAATTCTTTGGCGTCCCTCAGGAGTCGATACGAGAGCCCTTAAAATTTCACGTATTTGTAAGCGCTTTAACGTCAGTTGTTTGTTTAACTCTACTCATCTGGTTTGTTTTCAGTGGTGGGTCGAGTGACTTCCATTCACTCAATTTAATCGAATATTACTTGAAGAAATTAACGAAAAAATAAACTCTAGGGCGCTTTAACTCAATTTATGACACTTCTGATTGTTCCATGCTGATTTAATAATCTCCAGCGGAGCTATGACTTGTTTTTCTATAACACACCACTAGTTTCGTCTTGATAGAAAAAATTTCACTTTGGGGTCCCTCAGGAATCGATACGAGAGCTCTTAAAATTTCATGTATTTGTATTTTAACTCTACTAACAAGGTTTTGTAGTTTTCCATCGCCTCTTGACATCTTTTATGGGTGCCTGGGTGTCACAATGGTGCTATATTTGCCTTACTCGTTAAAATAATAGTAATTAGTAGTAATAAAAATAGATTGATAGCTTGAAGAACAATTTAATAATCTCGTTTAAAGATATGACATGTCTTATAACAATTTCCCGTTGGTTTGATTCCGATTAATCCCAAACCACTTTGGCGTCCCGCAGGAATCGATACCGCGGCCGCAAAAAATTCCCCGTTTCACTCGTAGTCGTAATCTGGTTGCGGTCATCGGTTTTTCGAGTGGGACTGCGAATCAAGCTGAAAACTGATACAGAGAGAAAGGATAAATTTTTTATGCATTATTACTATACCTACGTATCAAGTTCTTCAGTCAGGACTTGATTCAGCGCGATGGAGAGATTCTTGGAGTTGGTGATGGCGCTCATGTAAAAAGAGACGACGATCAACAAATAGATCAAACATATCTGGACGAACCACTCGTAAACGATTTCAAACGGGAGTCCCTTGTCGACCCCGGTCAGTAGGAACCATTCTATACCGACGAGGAACAACTCGGACCTGGAAGGAGAGTAGTTATTTAGGAAGACAATAGATGGGTTAGATTTTGAGAGTGACTCACCCACCGAAGAGCAGGAACAAGCTGAGACAGGGGAGGCTTTCTTTGACGGATCCGACGAAGAGGAAAATCGAGCTGACGAGCAGGCAGGTATTTTCGACGCTCCAGAGGGTGGCGTAACCGCTGGAATTTTTTTTATCGGTGAGCAGGGCCACCCAATCGGACACCGAGTAACCGAAGAAGAACATGGAGAAGATGAAGGTACCTCTCTTCACGTTGACGCAGCAGAAGAAGTTGAAAGTCGGCGGAGCGCTGTCCATCGAGGAATTTTACTTTCGAGGGGTAGTTGAAGGAAAAAGATTGACATCTGACCATGACAGATACTGTCATTTATATCGTCATAATTAATTGTCTTCTTTTTATTATTTTAATCCACCAGGCTTGATTTTTAGTGTATAAGTACTTATCTGGTTTTGGTACGGTTTTTGGTGGTTTTGGTACTTTTTTTGGTACGGTTTTTGGTGGTTTTGGTACTTTTTTGGTACGTTTTTTGGTACTCACGATAAATTTATAATCTCAAACGAAGAGGTAGCGTATTGGGCAATAATTTCAAGCAAGTCCGGTTCAAATTGTCGAAATTTCACTTTGGCGTCCCTCGGGTATCGATATTCATACCTAAATTTTTTTATTAATTTCGTCAATTGCTTGTAAAATCTTGCTCAGTTCCTAGTTTCTAACACGTAATTATTATTAGAATCACTTTTTGGCGTAGAATCATCTGATTTTTCAACTAAATCTTGCCCATTGTTGTAAATAGAAAGTAATCTCAATGCAATACAATTCTGCTATATGGATATGACGTATTGTGCTAAAATTCTGCGTTGTTTTGGTGCAGATCGGTGAGGTTTCGATTTTGCGTCCCTCAGGACTCGATACTGGGGGGGTTGAAAATTTCCCTTTTTTAGCAGTAGTAACCTTTAACTTCTTATGTGGTATTTGTATCAGCAGTAAGGCACGATTTTACTTTTTTGTAGTCTCAGAAAGCACCTTTCTAAAAAAAAAATAGTATATTTTTCATGATTAGGGATAGAATAGATCTCTGGTTATTAGAAGACATATTTTGTAGGAGATGGGCGCAATTTTGGTTCAAATCGATGGTATTCCATTTTGGCGTCCCTCAGGAGTAAATACCAGACCCTTGACAATGTCTTATTTATTGTATTTTTTCAACTTTTACTGTAAAAAAGGTAATTTAAATTATGTAAATTGTTCCGTTTAAATCTAGGTGAATAACCAATTTTCATGGTCGTAAAATTTAGCATTAACATATACTAATAACTCAGATTTACATACAAAAAATGATTGTAAAATGTAAAGTTAAGTGTAAGCGGATAATTTGAAGTTTAATTGGCATAAACGAACAGTAAAATGATTTTTCCGACCAGCATTGCCTCGTTTTGCGAGAGGATGGAGATTATTACAGAGAACAGAGTAACGGTGGATGTGGATTTTTCTGACCGGGCTGGTTGTTAACTCTTTACTCTGTGGTTCGAGTTTCCCACATTATGTATTCTGCCGCGTTCCAATCAATGCTCGGCCGGATCAAGAATACCTCCTCTTGATTATTCAAGAATTCAAGATGCTCGGTTTATTTCGCGTGTTTCCATCAATTTTGATCCGTCAATTTTGACAGCCGATTTCATAACATTTTTCGATTATTTTTGTTAAATTATTTTAACCTCTCGATTATTTCACGGAACAGATTGACACCGGCGTATTAGATTATGAAATCAGTCTCGAGGTATTTCTTAAATTATAATATTTTATTCTGTTACGTCGTGTCAGGTGGCCATCTTCCTATAATTTATGTAACTTGATAGAAAAATTTAATACTTGGACGAGTACCTGAGACAATTTAATTATCTCTGGTGATGATATGGCGTGTTGTGCAACAATTTCGCGCGATTTTCGTATCGATCGGTCGTGGTACGTTTTTGCGTCCTTCAGGAATTCATACCATACCCTAAAAATTTTAATTCGTGTGTTAATAAATGTAATGAAAACATGCGAGAACGACTAGAAATTTTTTCTATAATGGAATGATAAAATACTCGTGAACAGCGTAACGAAATTTTGGCCCCAATTGATCAATTTTCATTTTGGAGTCCCTCAGGGGTCGATACTGAGTCTTAAAAAATTACGATTTTATTCATATTAACGAGTAATATGTTTCTTCTCACTTTCTGGTTTCAAATAATTGACGTTTAACAGTTTATTTTTGAATAATTTACGCTATATCGGTAGATTGCGTCTTAACAGAGAAAAAAAGAGATGGGACAGAAAGAAGATATAAAAATAAATCAATTTAATGATCTCTTAACTGAAATAACGAGCTACTACTCAGTTTGACGAAATTTTCGCGTCAATCGATCAATTTTCATTTTGGAGTCCCTCAAGGGTCGGTACTGAGTCTTGAAAAATTACGATTTTATTCATATTAACGCGTAATATGTTTCTTCTTACCTTGTGGTTTCAAATAATTGACGTTCTAACAGTTTATTTTTAAATAATTTACGCTATATCGATAGATTGCGTCTTTACAGAGCAAAAAAGAAATGAGAGAGAAAGAAGAAATAAAAATAAATCAATTTAATGATCTCTTATATTGAAATAACGAGTTACGACTCAGTTTGACGAAATTTTCGCGTCAATCGATCAATTTTCATTTTGGAGTCCCTCAGGGGTCGGTACTGAGTCGTAAAAAATTACGATTTTATTCATATTAACGCGTAATATGTTTCTTCTTACTATGTGGTTTAAAATAATTGACGTTTAACAGTTAATTTTTAAATAATTTACGCTATATCGATAGATTGCGTCTTTACAGAGCAAAAAAGAAATGAGAGAGAAAGAAGAAATAAAAATAGATCAATTTAATGATCTCTTATATTGAAATAATGAGCTACTACTCAGTTTGACGAAATTTTCGCGTCAATCGATCAATTTTCATTTTGGAGTCCCTCGGGGGTCGGTACTGAGTCTTAAAAAATTACGATTTTATTCATATTAACGAGTAATATGTTTCTTCTCACTTTCTGGTTTCAAATAATTGACGTTTAACAGTTTATTTTTGAATAATTTACGCTATATCGATAGATTGCGTCTTTACAGAGCAAAAAAGAAATGAGAGAGAAAGAAGAAATAAAAATAAATCAATTTAATGATCTCTTATATTGAAATAACGAGCTACTACTCAGTTTGACGAAATTTTCGCGTCAGTCGATCAATTTTCATTTTGGAGTCCCTCAGGGGTCGGTACTGAGTCTTAAAAAATTACGATTTAATTCATATTAATGCGTAATATATTTCTTCTTACTATGTGGTTTCAAATAATTGACGTTTAACAGTTTATTTTTAAATAATTTACACTGTTTGCATAGATTGCGTCTTAACAGAGCAAAAAATAGATGGGAGAGAAAGAAGAAACAGCAATAGATCAATGTAATGATCTTTTATATTGAAATAACGAGCTACTACTCAGTTTGACGAAATTTTCGCGTCAATCGACCAATTTTCATTTTGGAGTCCCTCAGGGGTCGGTACTGAGTCTTAAAAAATTACGATTTTATTCATATTAACGAGCAATATGTTTCTTCTCACTTTCTGGTTTCAAATAATTGACGTTTAACAGTTTATTTTTGAATAATTTACGCTATATCGGTAGATTGCGCCTTAACAGAGAAAAAAAGAGATGGGACAGAAAGAAGATATAAAAATAAATCAATTTAATGATCTCTTAACTGAAATAACGAGCTACTACTCAGTTTGACGAAATTTTCGCGTCAATCGATCAATTTTCATTTTGGAGTCCCTCAGGGGTCGGTACTGAGTCTTAAAAAACATAGAATGCGTCTTAACAGAGCAAAAAAGAGATGGGAGAGAAAGATGAAATAGAAATGATACAATTTAATGATCTCTTATATTGAAATAACGAGCTAAGATTCAGTTTGACGAAATTTTTGTGTCAATCAATCAATTTTTATTTTGGAGTCCCTCAGGACACGGTACCTGGATCTTGGAAATTTTATATTTTTAACTTATATCCACAGTAATCCGTTTTTTCTCTTATTGCAGCGCCAAATAATTGTCGTTTGACGTTTTTTAGACTCTTTTACATTCAGTATCGATATTTTCTTATGAGAGCGACGAAGGGATGTGCGAGAAAGAGAAATTGAACAATTTATTGCTCGTTTATTGTAGAAAAAATTAATTATGGTACAGTGTGGCAAAATTTGCGCGTCAGTCGATCAATTTTTATTTTGGAGTCCCTCAGGACACGGTACCTGGGTCTTGGAAATTTTATATTTTTAACTTATATCTACCGTAATCCGTTTTTTCTCATATTGCAGCGCCAAATAATTGTCGTTTGACGTTTTTTTAGACTCTTTTACATTCAACATCGATATTTTCTTATGAGAGCGACGAAGAGATGTGAGAGAAAGAGAAATTGAACAATTTATTGCTCGTTTATTGTAGAAAAAATTATTATGGTACAGTGTGGCAAAATTTGCGCGTCAGTCGATCAATTTTTATTTTGGAGTCCCTCAGGACACGGTACCTGGGTCTTGGAAATTTGATATTTTTAACTTATATCCACAGTAATCCGTTTTTTCTCTTATTGCAGCGCCAAATAATTGTCGTTTGACGTTTTTTTAGACTCTTTTACATTCAGTATCGATATTTTCTTATGAGAGCGATGAAGAGATGTTAGGGAAAGAGAAGTTGAACAATGTGGCAATTTTTTCGCGTCAATAGATCAATTTTTATTTTGGAGTCCCTCAGGAGTCAATGCTTCAATCTCAATAATTACGATTTTCATTTAGATGAGCAGTAATTTGTTTTTTCGTACATTGGTAACATCAAATAATTACATTATATTGATAGATTGTCTTAATTACCAGAACGATTGTCTAAACAGGTGTAAGCGGAAGAGAAATCATTGATTATATGATCTTTTATATTGAAGTTATTAATTATGAATCAATTTGAGGAAATTTTCGCAACAATTGATCAAATTTTACTTTGGAGTCCCTCAGGAGTCGATTATTAGGCTTAAAAGTTTTACGATTTTTAGTTTTTTACGATTTTAATCGACAGTTTTTATGTCGATATATTTTGTCTTATCAGAGCGATGAAGACATTTATACCAATAGACCAGCGAGAGCGACAGAGAAAAAAAAATGTAAAAAATTACATCTAATACTTAACGAGATGATTATATCACGTTTGCGATCGTTTGAATTGGATCAATCGATTGATAATCGTTTCGGAGTCCCTCAGGAGTCGCAATTGACCCCAATAAATTCACCGAATTTGACGAATGCATCGGTAATCGCTCACGGTAATTACCGGGCAGTCCGGGCACTAACAATCGTTTGAATCGAAGCAATAATCATAAAGTAATAAGAGGGAGACGGTGGTTTAATATAACTTTCGCGTTAGAGTTAATTAAATCGCAACGCTGAGTGGTTTTGTAGGTAATAAACTCACATGCGTTACGGTAATGATCCAATTAAAAAAAATGTTATTATGACAATTACCCACTCGCCTTGCAGGTCAGTATTCCAGTAAACATTGTTTACCCGATGGGCGGGACGATGTCATCATAATTTTTTTAATGCGTGTCTAAATTTTGATTGGGCGGGCGGCTTTTTATGGGCTTCTTTTTAATAGGTCATGCACTCGCAGCGGTGCGAATAAAAAATTAACTGTTCGTTAATTAACCTTGACATTTATTTTATTCGTTGATTGGATTGCGCTTGATAATTAGATCTAATCAGATTTTAATTTTTTTTCTCTATGTTACAGGTAAACAAAATTACAGTAAATCAATTAATCAATTGGTAAGTTTTTATTTATAATTATTATTATTGGTAAAAACAACATTATACACTATCGTTGTCCATCTTAAACCCGAATAATGGATTCTCGTGCTCTCCGCTATGGTTTAGGTTCCCCGTTGTTTCAATTCCCTGGCAAAAAATAAATTTTTTAATATGGACTCATCAGCATATCATATCAGTCAAATTACACATAAACATACCATACGAAAGATTGGAAGTAATATTTCTTCTAATAACGAGACTTTTAACCTCAATTTTCAAGAACCTAAAACCCAGTAAGTTTCAAATCTAGAACAAACTCACCAGCAGATCCGCGGTCTCCTGCCGAGGCTCGAAGCCCGTCTCGTAGAGCGGATTTTCAATTTCCCCGTGTGGCTTTTCCGTGACCGCCGGAGCTTTCAAGTCCTCGCCCTGGAATCCAAGCGACAATTCCCGTTAATTCAATGAAAATTCCCCACCGAACGTGGACGTACCGTTTCTGCGCCCTTCGTGTCTCGCGGGGTCCTCGACGTCCCCGCTGCGAACATGGGATTCTCAAACGATCCCGGTTCGTCAACGACCGTCTGGATCGAGTGCCTGTCGACGATCAGGCCGCTCTCTTCTTCTTTGACGTAGCGGGCGGAAAACGGGAGTTTGAGGCCCGCGAACGGCCTCGAACCGAAGAAACCGATCCTTGAGAAAGAGGAGGGTGGGTTAATCGGGTGGGAAAAATTAATGAAAATTCTTACCCGTTTCGTAAGTAGATGATTCGCTCCTCGTCGCTGTATAAATAAAAGATGAGACCGAAGATCGCCACTACTCCGGCTAGCGTGCCGAAAATAACCCCGACTATGCTGCTTGTGAATTCTAAAGATGCTTTTGAAGTGCCGGCTTGGAATAGTTCGATGTTCTTTATTTTCAAAGATGAGCTGTCTGGAATTGTAATGAAAAGTTATAATGTATACAGTTTGAAAACTTCTCCTAAATTGGTAATTTTAACAGTGACACCCTGTATATTATTGATTCGTTGGATGGGTCAATCGGTGAGGTTTTCCACGATACCCGACATGACGTGTCTGAGTGAAATAGTTTCGAAGTTACTGGACCTGATCTGGATTCAATCGAGATGCGCTATTGATTATCCATTATAAAGTTTCATAGGTACCTACCTACACGATTCTTGGAACTATTCCGGTAATGTTTATCAAATTTGCATGTAAAATCGCTTAGGTCGTATTTTGTATCGTTACAAAGGTCCTTTCCAATAATTGGAATATATACACATACAGGGTGTTCGTTATTTTATACCCTACCGATTGAGAGGGTGGTATTATCTCGAGCGTTATTCTCGAACCATGTCTTATTAATGCTTATGATGACTCATACCCTTACTAATAGTGCTCATAGGAGAAGTGATTAGTAGTCACCACTGGTCAGTCAGAAACCGAAAGGGGCATCTCGTGCATGGGGAACGGCACTGCGGGGAAATACATTTATTTTCGCAATAAATAAAAAAAAATCTAAATTATCAAGAAATTGTCCGACGATTGCTTTTTCGTAAAAAAGCCAATTTCTTTGTAATTGGTTTAGTCAAGTTGGTCAAGTTTGGTATCATTGGAAAGCTTGTTCGATTCTCTTTCGAGTAAATGAAAAATGTACAGGGTGTTCCATTTAAAATTTTCGAGTTATATGCGATTTAAGGAGGTCTATATACACTCGGTGAGTGTTTTTAGATAATTTTTTTAAAGTCTAGACTGACCTATTTTAGCAATAAATTAGGAAAAAACCGAAATTTACAGGAAATTGTCCTTAAAAAAAGAGAAATTTTCACCAAATTGGCAAAAAAAATAAATTTTAGAAAAATGGCTCCAAAAAATCGAAATTTTCAAGAACTTGTTCAACTGACGATTGCGTTTCTGGAAAAAACGAATTTCTTTGTAATCGGTTAAGACAAGTACGTCAAGTTTGGTATCATTGGAAAGCTTGTTCGATTCTCTTTCGAATAAATGAAAAATGTACAGGGTGTTCCATTTGAAATTTTCGAGTTATATGCATTTTAGAGATTCCTGTCCATACCCAGTGAGTCTTTTTGTGTTGGTTTAAAAAATCTAGAAAACAGATTTATTTTATTGATAAATGAAAAGAAAATCAAATTTTTCAAGAAATTGTTCCTAAAAAATTTAAA
This sequence comes from Malachius bipustulatus, assembly GCA_910589415.1. NCBI lineage: Eukaryota > Metazoa > Arthropoda > Insecta > Coleoptera > Melyridae > Malachius > Malachius bipustulatus. The sequence continues at coordinate 36,426,291 of OU342638.1, read as the reverse complement.
TTTTCAAAAAATTGTTCCTAAAAAATCGAAATTTTCAAGAAATCTGACTGTCGATTGCGTTTTTGGAAAAAAGCCAATTTATTTTAATTAGTTAAGACAAGTACGTCAAGTTTGGTATCATTGGAAAGCTTGTTCGATTCTCTTTCGAATAAATGAAAAATGTACAGGGTGTTCCATTTGAAATTTTCGAGTTATATGCATTTTAGAGATTCCTGTCCATACCCAGTGAGTCTTTTTGTGTTGGTTTAAAAAATCTAGAAAACAGATTTATTTTATTGATAAATGAAAAGAAAATCAAATTTTTCAAGAAATTGTTCCTAAAAAATTTAAATTTTCTAAAAATTGTTCCTAAAAAATCGAAATTTTCAAGAAATCTGACTGTCGATTGCGTTTTTGGAAAAAAGCCAATTTATTTTAATTAGTTAAGACAAGTACGTCAAGTTTGGTATCATTGGAAAGCTTGTTCGATTCTCTTTCGAATAAATGAAAAATGTACAGGGTGTTCCATTTGAAATTTTCGAGTTATATGCATTTTAGAGATTCCTGTCCATACCCAGTGAGTCTTTTTGTGTTGGTTTAAAAAATCGAGAAAACTGATTCATTTTATCGATAAATGAAAAGAAAATCAAATTTTTCAAGAAATTGTCCTTAAAAAACGAAATTTTCAAAAAATTGTCCCTAAAAAATCGAAATTTTCAAGAAATCTGACTGTCGATTTCGTTTTTGGAAAAGAACCCATTTCTTTGTAATCGGCCAAGACAAGTACGTCAAGTTTGGTATCATTGGAAAGCTTGTTCGCATTCTCTTTCGAATAAATGAAAAATGTACAGGGTGTTCCATTTGAAATTTTCGAGTTCTATGCGTTTTAGAGACTCCTGTCCACAACCGGTGAGTCTTTTTGTGTTGGTTTAAAAAATCTAGAAAACTGATTTATTTTATTGATAAATGAAAAGAAAATCAAATTTTTCAAGAAATTGTCCTTAAAAAAACGAAATTTTTAAAAAATTGTTCCTAAAAAATCGAAATTTTCAAGAAATCTGAGTGTCGATTGTGTTTTTGGAAAACAGCCAATTTCTTTTAATAAGTTAAGACAAGTACGTCAAGTTTGGTATCATTGGAAAGCTTGTTCGATTCTCTTTCGAATAAATGAAAATGTACAGGGTGTTCCATTTGAAATTTTCAAGTTATATGCGTTTTAGAGGCTCCTGTCCACAACCGGTGAGTCTTTTTGTGTTGGTTTAAAAAATCTAGAAAACTGATTTATTTTATTGATAAATGAAAAGAAAATCAAATTTTTCAAGAAATTGTTCCTAAAAAATTTAAATTTTAAAAAAATTGTTCCTAAAAAATCGAAATTTTCAAGAAATCTGACTGTCGATTGCGTTTTTGGAAAAAAGTCAATTTCTTTGTAATCGGTTAAGACGAGTACGTCAAGTTTGGTATCATTGGAAAGCTTGTTCGATTCTCTTTCGAATAAATGAAAAATGTACAGGGTGTTCCATTTGAAATTTTCGAGTTCTATGCATTTTAGAGATTCCTGTCCATACTCAGTGAGTCTTTTTGTGTTGGTTTAAAAATCGAGAAAACTGATTTATTTTATCGATAAATGAAAAGAAAATCAAATTTTTTAAGAAATTGTCCTTAAAAAAACGAAATTTTCAAAAAATTGTCCCTAAAAAATCGAAATTTTGAAGAAATCTGACTATCGATTTCGTTTTTGGAAAAGAACTCATTTCTTTGTAATCGGCCAAGACAAGTACGTCAAGTTTGGTATCATTGGAAAGCTTGTTCGATTCTCTTTCGAATAAATGAAAAATGTACAGGGTGTTCCATTTGAAATTTTCGAGTTCTATGCATTTTAGAGATTCCTGTCCATACCCAGTGAGTTTTGTTGTGTTGGTTTAAAAAATCGAGAAAACTGATTTATTTTATCGATAAATGAAAAGAAAATCAAATTTTTCAAGAAATTGTCCTTAATAAACGAAATTTTCAAAAAATTGTCCCTAAAAAATCGAAATTCTGAAGAAATTTGACTATCGATTTCGTTTTTTCGGAAAAGAACCCATTTCTATGTAATCGGCCAAGATAAGTACGTCAAGTTTGGTATCATTGGAAAGCTTGTTCGATTCTCTTTCGAATAAATGAAAAATGTACAGGGTGTTCCATTTGAAATTTTCGAGTTATATGCATTTTAGAGATTCCTGTCCATACCCAGTGAGTCTTTTTGTGTTGGTTTAAAAAATCTAGAAAACAGATTTATTTTATTGATAAATGAAAAGAAAATCAAATTTTTCAAGAAATTGTTCTTAAAAAATTTAAATTTTCAAAAAATTGTTCCTAAAAAATCGAAATTTTCAAGAAATCTGACTGTCGATTGCGTTTTTGGAAAAAAGCCAATTTATTTTAATTAGTTAAGACAAGTACGTCAAGTTTGGTATCATTGGAAAGCTTGTTCGATTCTCTTTCGAATAAATGAAAAATGTACAGGGTGTTCCATTTGAAATTTTCGAGTTCTATGAATTTTAGAGATTCCTGTTCATACCCAGTGAGTTTTTTTGTGTTGGTTTAAAAAATCTAGACAGCTGATTTATTTTATCGATAAATGAAAAGGAAATCAAATCTTTCCAGAAATTTACCCTAAAAAAATGGAAATTTAAAAAAAAAATTCCTAAAAAATCGTAATTTTCAAGAAATCTGACTGTCGATTGCGTTTTTGGAAAAAAGTCAATTTCTTTTAATTAGTTGAGACAAGTACGTCAAGTTTGGTTTCATTTGAAAGCTTGTTCGATTCTCTTTCGAATAAATGAAAAATGTACAGGGTGTTCCATTTGAAATTTTCGAGTTCTATGCATTTTAGAGATTCCTGTCCATACCCAGTGAGTCTTTTTGTGTTGGTTTAAAAAATCGAGAAAACTGATTCATTTTATCGATAAATGAAAAGAAAATCAAATTTTTCAAGAAATTGTCCTTAAAAAACGAAATTTTCAGAAAATTGTCCCTAAAAAATCGAAATTTTCAAGAAATCTGACTGTCGATTTCGTTTTTGGAAAAGAACCCATTTCTTTGTAATCGGCCAAGACAAGTACGTCAAGTTTGGTATCATTGGAAAGCTTGTTCGCATTCTCTTTCGAATAAATGAAAAATGTACAGGGTGTTCCATTTGAAATTTTCGAGTTCTATGCGTTTTAGAGACTCCTGTCCACAACCGGTGAGTCTTTTTGTGTTGGTTTAAAAAATCTAGAAAACTGATTTATTTTATTGATAAATGAAAAGAAAATCAAATTTTCCAAGAAATTGTCCTTAAAAAAACGAAATTTTCAAAAAATTGTTCCTAAAAAATCGAAATTTTCAAGAAATCTGAGTGTCGATTGTGTTTTTGGAAAACAGCCAATTTCTTTTAATAAGTTAAGACAAGTACGTCAAGTTTGGTATCATTGGAAAGCTTGTTCGATTCTCTTTCGAATAAATGAAAATGTACAGGGTGTTCCATTTGAAATTTTCAAGTTATATGCGTTTTAGAGGCTCCTGTCCACAACCGGTGAGTCTTTTTGTGTTGGTTTAAAAAATCTAGAAAACTGATTTATTTTATTGATAAATGAAAAGAAAATCAAATTTTTCAAGAAATTGTTCCTAAAAAATTTAAATTTTAAAAAAATTGTTCCTAAAAAATCGAAATTTTCAAGAAATCTGACTGTCGATTGCGTTTTTGGAAAAAAAGCCAATTTATTTGTAATTATTTAAGACAAGTACGTCAAGTTTGGTATCATTGGAAAGCTTGTTCGATTCTCTTTCGAATAAATGAAAAATGTACAGGGTGTTCCATTTGAAATTTTCAAGTTATATGCGTTTTAGAGATTCCTGTCCATACCCAGTGAGTCTTTTTGTGTTGGTTTAAAAAATCGAGAAAACTGATTTATTTTATCGATAAATGAAAAGAAAATCAAATCTTTCCAGAAATTTCCCATAAAAAAAATGGTAATTTTCAAGAAATTGTTCCTAAAAAATCGAAATTTTCAAGAAATCTGACTGTCGATTGCGTTTTTGGAAAAAAACCCAATTTATTTGTAACCGGTTAAGACAAGTACGTCAAGCTTGGTATCATTGTACATGAAAAATGTACAGGGTGTTCCATTTGAAATTTTCGAGTTATGATGTCTTGAACTTTGTCTTGACAAAAAATAGACGGGTACAGTTTGACAAATTAGCTTCTTATAATGACAATTTAGGGACACCTGTATACGTTGTGAGTATTTTCGTGTCCTTTTTCCAAAAATAGATAAACAAATGGCCAATTTTTGCAAAAAGAATCATAATAATTTTCAAGAAATCGCCTGATTTTTATTATGTTTTTAAAGAAATCAATTTTCTTTGTATTTGGTTCAAACAAGCACGGCAAGGTTGGTATCACTGAAAAGCCCTTTCAATTCTCTTCCGCTCAGATGAAATATACAGGGGGTTCCATTTAAAATTTTCGAGTTTCTGTCTGATCTCTTGCATGAATTTTGTCTAATAAATGGACGTAATAGTTGACCGATTTGCTTTTTTAGGGACACCTGTATGCACTTGGTGATTTTTTTTCTGCGATTTTTTGAAAAATTAATTAAGAAATTTTTTTCAAGAAACGTGTTTTTTTGTAAATAGTTTACACAAGTAAGTACCTCATGTTTGGTATCATAGGAAAACTGTTTCTTTTTCTAATAATAAAAATATATACAGGGTGTTACTATTAAAATTTTCATTTTTAGACACCACAAAAATTGCCGAATACTCGTAAATTTCTGGGACTCTTTCGGGATACATACCTGACTTCAATTTTGACGCAATCATTTGAGCGTACATCGGACTATAACCGAGGTACTGCTTCTCCGAGAGCACGATCTGGATCAACGTCCTATAGGGCGTCCGAAATTTACTGACGTAAGTGTCAACATTTTTGTATTCCTTGACTATTTCCTCGATCTTGGATATCTGGAATCCTTGATCGTACTCGAACGTGATATAAGCACCGCAAATTTTCGAGCAGAACCCGTACGCGTCGACGGGATTCATGCATTCTTCTTTTCTGGCTTCGGAGCACTGCGCGTAGAAATACGGCCCTTGACATTCGCACCCGGTCGGATCTTCGCAGTCACGATCCGAGGCTTTGGGCAAGCTTAAGCCGTTCGGGTTTCTGATTAAGGAATCTCTGAGGCTGCGGTAGAAGTCATCGAAGACCGCTTGACCTCGAGCCTTGAGTATGCCGTACTCGAGGGATTTAACCGAAACGTCACTGGTGTCGACGTCTGTGTCGTAATAAACGTCAGTGGGTTCCGGAAGGATGACGTCATCAAAGAAACAGGGTAGTTTGAAATTGTCAGGAATCGCTGTGTTGTCGCTTCCGTTGAAAGTCCAGCTGTTTGGGTCGAACCAGTTATGGGAATCGATTCGTTTGATTTCTATACCTGCACGAGATAATTATTTTTCTTATTTGTTCTGTTTTTTGTATAAAAAAATGGTTTAAGTACTTACATTCAGAATGTTTCGTGAATTCAATAGACGCTTGGTCCTCTAAGACGATTTCTCCGTTCAAGGGTAATACGAGCTCTTCCGTCATGATACTGTCGACGAAAATCGCCCCGCTGTTTTCTTTAGCGAAAGCGAAACTATGACAATCCTTGCTCGATTTTCCTCCAACCCAGTTCCTTTTATCGTAGATGTTCGTGTTGTATTTCCATGTCTTCACGCCGCAATCGCCCGGATCGACTGGAAAATTTGAATTTCAAACAAAACATGAGCCGTGCTCTTGAAACGAGAAGAAAGTTCTTTTTCATGGTCCGGGTGTTAATTAAAATTATAAAAACACGCGTCATTCCTCAACGCTCCGTTAAGAAAAAGGAGAAAAAAACGCCAGATACTACTTACGATTGCTCAAGAACAGAAGAATGTCACAGAACAGAAAACAAGCGACGTACTTCATGCTGCGGAATCGTTAATGGGAGTTTTTTCCCCAGTTCGTTCGACATTGACTGCGCGCCTGAAATTCGACACTCATGGGCGGTTTTAAATTAACTAATGACGAAACCGTTAACATCTGCAGAATTCATTTTTCGATCGGTGTAGTGCAATTACTTTTAATAAGCTGAAAAATTAATCGGAACGAATCCGGCATGGAAGCGTTTTTATCAAAAACTCGATATGTTATGGTAAGTTTTGTAAGTCTTAGGTGTTATGATCGAGAGAGGTTGAAGATTCTTGCGTCAACACTCTCTGCAGAAAAATGTTTTATAATTTCATCCAAGAAAAATTAATTGAACACACCCTCGTGCTGTTTTTTAAATTTTATTATATTTGATTCCCTTGCTCAAGAATATAAAGCGAGTCATTACTCGGACTATTATTTTTAAACACCTTAGCAGTGAGTTAAGGCGAGTCGTTACTCTTATTATCTCTTTTAAAGCGCTTTAACAGCGAGAAGATTTTATATCAAGAACGTCCGCTAGAAAATCACACCTGGGCGGGTTAATTTAAGACGAGTCACTACTGAGACAATTTTTTCTCGCGCCAAAGCAGTGAGTTAAAAGGAGTCATAACTCATAACTCAGACTATTTCTGTCAAGCATCCCTAAAGTGAGTAAATTATACCTCAGGAGAGTGAGCGCTGCTTAATTTAGGGCGAGTCATTACTCAGAATTTTATTTTTGAACACCTTAGCAGTGAGTTAAGGTGAGTCATTACTCTTTATATCTCTTTTGAAGCGCCTTAACAGTGAGAAGATTTTTTATCAAGAACGTCCGCTAGAAAATCACACCTGGGCGGGTTAATTTAAGACGAGTCACTACTGAGACAATTTTTCCTCGCGCCAAAGCAGTGAGTTAAAAAGAGTCATAACTCATAACTCAGACTATTTCTGTCAAGCATCCCTAAAGTGAGTAAATTATACCTCAGGAGAGTGAGCGCTGCTTAATTTAGGGCGAGTCATTACTCAGAATTTTATTTTTGAACACCTTAGCAGTGAGTTAAGGTGAGTCATTACTCTTTATATCTCTTTTGAAGCGCCTTAACAGTGAGAAGATTTTTTATCAAGAACGTCCGCTAGAAAATCACACCTGGGCGGGTTAATTTAAGACGAGTCACTACTGAGACAATTTTTTCTCGCGCCAAAGCAGTGAGTTAAAAGGAGTCATAACTCATAACTCAGACTATTTCTGTCAAGCATCCCTAAAGTGAGTAAATTATACCTCAGGAGAGTGATCGCTGGTTAATTTAGGACGAGTCATTACTCAGAATATTATTTTTGAACACCTTAGAAGTGAGTTAAGGCGAGTCGTTACTCTTATTATCTCTTTTGAAGCGCCTTAACAGTGAGAAGATTTTATATCAAGAACGTCCGCTAGAAAATCACACCTGGACGGGTTAATTTAAGACGAGTCACTACTGAGACAATTTTTCCTCGCGCCAAAGCAGTGAGTTAAAAGGAGTCATAACTCATAACTCAGACTATTTCTGTCAAGCATCTCTAAAGTGAGTAAATTATACCTCAGGAGAGTGATCGCTGGTTAATTTAGGACGAGTCATTACTCAGAATATTATTTTTGAACACCTTAGAAGTGAGTTAAGGCGAGTCGTTACTCTTATTATCTCTTTTGAAGCGCCTTAACAGTGAGAAGATTTTATATCAAGAACGTCCGCTAGAAAATCACACCTGGACGGGTTAATTTAAGACGAGTCACTACTGAGACAATTTTTCCTCGCGCCAAAGCAGTGAGTTAAAAGGAGTCATAACTCATAACTCAGACTATTTCTGTCAAGCATCCCTAAAGTGAGTAAATTATACCTCAGGAGAGTGATCGCTGGTTAATTTAGGACGAGTCATTACTCAGAATATTATTTTTGAACACCTTAGCAGTGAGTTAAGGCGAGTCGTTACTCTTATTATCTCTTTTGAAGCGCCTTAACAGTGAGAAGATTTTTTATCAAGAACGTCCGCTAGAAAATCACACCTGGGCGGGTTAATTTAAGACGAGTCACTACTGAGACAATTTTTTCTCGCGCCAAAGCAGTGAGTTAAAAGGAGTCATAACTCATAACTCAGACTATTTCTGTCAAGCATCCCTAAAGTGAGTAAATTATACCTCAGGAGAGTGAGCGCTGGTTAATTTAGGACGAGTCATTACTCAGAATATTATTTTTGAACACCTTAGCAGTGAGTTAAGGCGAGTCGTTACTCTTATTATCTCTTTTGAAGCGCCTTAACAGTGAGAAGATTTTTTATCAAGAACGTCCGCTAGAAAATCACACCTGGGCGGGTTAATTTAAGACGAGTCACTACTGAGACAATTTTTTCTCGCGCCAAAGCAGTGAGTTAAAAGGAGTCATAACTCATAACTCAGACTATTTCTGTCAAGCATCCCTAAAGTGAGTAAATTATACCTCAGGAGAGTGAGCGCTGGTTAATTTAGGACGAGTCATTACTCAGAATATTATTTTTGAACACCTTAGAAGTGAGTTAAGGCGAGTCGTTACTCTTATTATCTCTTTTGAAGCGCCTTAACAGTGAGAAGATTTTATATCAAGAACGTCCGCTAGAAAATCACACCTGGACGGGTTAATTTAAGACGAGTCACTACTGAGACAATTTTTTCTCGCGCCAAAGCAGTGAGTTAAAAGGAGTTATAACTCATAACTCAGACTATTTCTGTCAAGCATCCCTAAAGTGAGTAAATTATACCTCAGGAGAGTGACCGCTGGTTAATTTAGGACGAGTCATTACTCAGAATATATATTTTGAACACATTAGCAGTGAGTTAAGGCGAGTCAGTACGCTTATTATCTCTTTTGAAGCACCTTATTAGACAATTATACCTGGACGGGTTAATTCAAGACGAGCCATTACTCAGACTATTTTTTTTCACGCGCCATGGCAGTGAGTTAAAACAAGTCGTAACTCAAACTATTTCTGTCAAGCATCTCTAAAGTGAGTAAATTGTACCTCAGGAGAGTGAGCGCTGGTTAATTTAGGGCGAGTCATTACTGAGAATATTATTTTTAAACACCTTAGCAGTGAGTTAAGGCGAGTCATTACTCTTATTATCCCTTTTGAAGCGTCTTGACAGTGAGAAGAGTTTATATCAAGAACGTCCAATAGGCAATTATACCTGGACGGGTTAATTCAAGACGAGCCATTACTCAGACTATTTTTTTTACGCGCCATGGCAGTGAGTTAAAACAAGTCGTAACTCAGACTATTTCTGTCAAGCATCTCTAAAGTGAGTAAATTGTACCTCAGGAGAGTGAGCGCTGGTTAATTTAGGGCGAGTCATTACTGAGAATATTATTTTTAAACACCTTAGCAGTGAGTTAAGGCGAGTCATTACTCTTATTATCCCTTTTGAAGCGTCTTGACAGTGAGAAGAGTTTATATCAAGAACGTCCAATAGGCAATTATACCTGGACGGGTTAATTTAAGAAGAATCATTACTCAGACTATTTTTTTCACGCGCCATGGCAGTGAGTTAAAAGGAGTAATAACTCAGACTATTTCTGTCAAACATCTCTAAAGTGAGTAAATTGTACCTCAGGAGAGTGAGCGCTGGTTAATTTAGGGCGAGTCATTACTGAGAATATTATTTTTAAACACCTTAGCAGTGAGTTAAGGCGAGTCATTACTCTTATTATCCCTTTTGAAGCGTCTTGACAGTGAGAAGAGTTTATATCAAGAACGTCCAATAGGCAATTATACCTGGACGGGTTAATTCAAGACGAGCCATTACTCAGACTATTTTTTTTACGCGCCATGGCAGTGAGTTAAAACAAGTCGTAACTCAAACTATTTCTGTCAAGCATCTCTAAAGTGAGTAAATTGTACCTCAGGAGAGTGAGCGCTGGTTAATTTAGGGCGAGTCATTACTGAGAATATTATTTTTAAACACCTTAGCAGTGAGTTAAGGCGAGTCATTACTCTTATTATCCCTTTTGAAGCGTCTTGACAGTGAGAAGAGTTTATATCAAGAACGTCCAATAGGCAATTATACCTGGACGGGTTAATTTAAGAAGAGCCATTACTCAGACTATTTTTTTTCACGCGCCGTGGCAGTGAGTTAAAACAAGTCGTAACTCAGACTATTTCTGTCAAGCATCCCTAAAGTGAGTAAATTATACCTCAGGAGAGTGACCGCTGGTTAATTTAGGACGAGTCATTACTCAGAATATAATTTTTGAACACATTAGCAGTGAGTTAAGGCGAGTCAGTACGCTTATTATCTCTTTTGAAGCACCTTATTAGACAATTATACCTGGACGGGTTAATTCAAGACGAGCCATTACTCAGACTATTTTTTTTCACGCGCCATGGCAGTGAGTTAAAACAAGTCGTAACTCAGACTATTTCTGTCAAGCATCTCTAAAGTGAGTAAATTGTACCTCAGGAGAGTGAGCGCTGGTTAATTTAGGGCGAGTCATTACTGAGAATATTATTTTTAAACACCTTAGCAGTGAGTTAAGGCGAGTCATTACTCTTATTATCCCTTTTGAAGCGTCTTGACAGTGAGAAGAGTTTATATCAAGAACGTCCAATAGGCAATTATACCTGGACGGGTTAATTCAAGACGAGCCATTACTCAGACTATTTTTTTTACGCGCCATGGCAGTGAGTTAAAACAAGTCGTAACTCAGACTATTTCTGTCAAGCATCTCTAAAGTGAGTAAATTGTACCTCAGGAGAGTGAGCGCTGGTTAATTTAGGGCGAGTCATTACTGAGAATATTATTTTTAAACACCTTAGCAGTGAGTTAAGGCGAGTCATTACTCTTATTATCCCTTTTGAAGCGTCTTGACAGTGAGAAGAGTTTATATCAAGAACGTCCAATAGACAATTATACCTGGGCGGATTAATTTAAGACGAGTCACTACTCAGACTACTTTTTTTGTCGCGCCATAGCAGTGAGTTAAAAGGAGTCATACTCAGACTTTATTTTAAGCGCCTCAAAAGTGAGTGGGTATTAAGACGAGCCATTACTCAGACTATTTTTTCAAGCGCCGCAACAGTGAGTTAAAGCGAGCCTTTACTCGGACTATTTCTTTCAAACGTCTCAAAAGTGAGTAGATTTTAAGACGAACCATTACTCAGACTATTTTTTTCAACCGCCATAGTAGTGAGTTAAGGTGAGTTACTCAGACTATTTCTTTCAAGCGTTCAGACGTGGTTTTAACTCACTCCGCTTCGAGAATTTTAAAATATGTCTTCCAAAAACATTTGATACCCTGATTTATGGTACCTGTTATAAATTAGGGGTATAATGTGTAATTTTCAAAACTTTGTCATTATTAGGGCTCTAAAGGATCTAAACAATACTATACATCTCTTCAAACACTCCCGAATTTTAATTATTTATATCAATTTTTGGTGCCCTGAATTTGAGGTAGGTATTTTAAATTAGGGGTATAATTGAAAAAAATTAATCTGTTAGGGGTATGATCCTCAAATTGTGTCTCTTATTGTTTATGAACTTTGATCGCTCTAAGATAACATAGTTAAATAGCTCCAGGCAATTAAAAATCTCTATAAATCCTATTTTTTATACCATAAATTTGGGGTATATTTAATAAATTCGGGGTAAAATATCAAACTCGAATATAATATAAACTTTGATGTCTCAAATTCATTCTAAAAGTCTATACAAGACTCTAATAGTCACAAAACATGCTCAGGAGACCTCTAATTTATTTTGGGGGTATTGTAAAATTTATAGTGCCGTCATTTTCAGAACGATGTGAAATATTTCTTGTCAATTGAGCTAATTTCGTTTCAGTAAGATGAATTTTACGAGTAATGACCCCAAAACTTATGTAACGGAATTTGGGGTACAGCTCAAAAAAGAAATTGATAGGTATGAGCTTGAAAAGATAAAACATAAAATCAGGCAAACAAATTGACTTAATCTATAAATATCCAATTTTTTATACCATAAATTTGGGGTACCTAAATCTGATAAATTAGGGGTATAATATCAAATTCTCGTCTCAAATTATATGAACTTTGATGACTCTAAACGGTTACTCTAAAAGTGACTTATTTAGTAAGCAAAATCTATAACTATCCGATTATTTATACCCTAAATTTGGGGTATACTTAATAAATTAGTGGTATAATATCAAATTATCATATAATATAAACCTTGATGACTCAAATTCATTCTAAAAATCTCTAAAAGACTCTAATAGTCACACAACACGCCCAGGAGACCTCAAATTTCTTATAACTGATGGAACTGAATTTGAGGTACAGCTCGATTTTTTTTTTAATATAGATATGAGTTCGAAACGATGAAACATGAAATCAGTAAAAAAATTGACTTGATCTATAAGTATCCAATTTTTTATACCATAAATTCGGGGTACCTATATCTGATAAATTAGGGGTATAATATCCAATTCTCGTCTCAAATTATATGAACTTTGATGACTCTAAACGGTTACTCTAAAAGTGACTTATTTAGTAAGCAAAATCTATAACTATCCGATTATTTATACCCTAAATTTGGGGTATACTTAATAAATTAGAGGTATAATATCAAATTATCATATAATATAAACCTTGATGACTCAAATTCATTCTAAAAATCTCTTAAAGACTCTAATAGTCACACAACACGCCCAGGAGACCTCAAATTTCTTATAACTGATGGAACTGAATTTGAGGTACAGCTCGATTTTTTTTTTAATATAGATATGAGTTCGAAACGATGAAACATGAAATCAGTAAAAAAATTGACTTGATCTATAAGTACCCTATTTTTTATACCATAAATTCGGGGTACCTATATCTGATAAATTAGGGGTATAATATCCAATTCTCGTCTCAAATTATATGAACTTTGATGACTCTAAACGGTTACTCTAAAAGTGACTTATTTAGTAAGCAAAATCTATAACTATCCGATTATTTATACCCTAAATTTGGGGTATACTTAATAAATTAGTGGTATAATATCAAATTATCATATAATATAAACCTTGATGACTCAAATTCATTCTAAAAATCTCTAAAAGACTCTAATAGTCACACAACACGCCCAGGAGACCTCAAATTTCTTATAACTGATGGAACTGAATTTGAGGTACAGCTCGATTTTTTTTTTAATATAGATATGAGCTCGAAACGATGAAACATGAAATCAGTAAAAAAATTGACTTGATCTATAAGTATCCAATTTTTTATACCATAAATTCGGGGTACCTATATCTGATAAATTAGGGGTATAATATCCAATTCTCGTCTCAAATTATATGAACTTTGATGACTCTAAACGGTTACTCTAAAAGTGACTTATTTAGTAAGCAAAATCTATAACTATCCGATTATTTATACCCTAAATTTGGGGTATACTTAATAAATTAGAGGTATAATATCAAATTATCATATAATATAAACCTTGATGACTCAAATTCATTCTAAAAATCTCTTAAAGACTCTAATAGTCACACAACACGCCCAGGAGACCTCTAATTTCTTATAACTGATGGAACGGAATTTGAGGTACAGACCGATTTTTTTTTTTTTTTTTGATAGATATGAGCTCGAAACGATGAAACATTAAATCAGGAAAAAAATTGACTTGATCTATAAGTTTTCTATTTTTTATACCATAAATTCGGGGTACCTATATCTGATAAATTCGGGGTATAATATCAAATTCTCGTCTCATATTATATGAACTTTGATGACTCTAAACGGTTACTCTAAAAGTGACTTATTTAGTAAGCAAAATCTATAAATATCAAAATTTTTATACCATAAATTTGGGGTACTAAATCTAATAAATTAGGGGTATCATATCAAATTATCATATAATATAAACCTTGATGACTCAAATTCATTCTAAAAATCTCTAAAAGACTCTAATAGTCACACAACACGCCCAGGAGACCTCTAATTTCTTATAACTGATGGAACGGAATTTGAGGTACAGCTCGAATTTTTTTTTTTTTTTTTTTTTGATAGATATGAGCTCGAAACGATGAAACATGAAATCAGGAAAAAATTGACTTGATCTATAAGTACCCTATTTTTATCCCATAAATTCGGGGTACCTATATCTGATAAATTAGGGGTATAATATCAAATTCTCGTCTCAAATTATATGAACTTTGATGACTCTAAACGGTTACTCTAAAAGTGACTTATTTAGTAAGCAAAATCTATAAATATCAAAATTTTTATACCATAAATTTGGGGTACTAAATCTAATAAATTAGGGGTATCATATCAAATTATCATATAATATAAACCTTGATGACTCAAATTCATTCTAAAAATCTCTAAAAGACTCTAATAGTCACACAACACGCCCAGGAGACCTCTAATTTCTTATAACTGATGGAACGGAATTTGAGGTACAGCTCGAATTTTTTTTTTTTTTTTTATTTGATAGATATGAGCTCGAAACGATGAAACATGAAATCAGGAAAAAATTGACTTGATCTATAAGTACCCTATTTTTATCCCATAAATTCGGGGGTACCTATATCTGATAAATTAGGGGTATAATATCAAATTCTCGTCTCAAATTATATGAACTTTGATGACTCTAAACGGTTACTCTAAAAGTGACTTATTTAGTAAGCAAAATCTATAAATATCAAAATTTTTATACCATAAATTTGGGGTACTAAATCTAATAAATTAGGGGTATCATATCAAATTATCATATAATATAAACCTTGATGACTCAAATTCATTCTAAAAATCTCTAAAAGACTCTAATAGTCACACAACACGCCCAGGAGACCTCTAATTTCTTATAACTGATGGAACGGAATTTGAGGTACAGCTCGAATTTTTTTTTTTTTTTTTTTTGATAGATATGAGCTCGAAACGATGAAACATGAAATCAGGAAAAAATTGACTTGATCTATAAGTACCCTATTTTTATCCCATAAATTCGGGGTACCTATATCTGATAAATTAGGGGTATAATATCAAATTCTCGTCTCAAATTATATGAACTTTGATGACTCTAAACGGTTACTCGAAAAGTGACTTATTTAGTAAGCAAAATCTATAAATATCAAAATTTTTATACCATAAATTTGGGGTACTAAATCTAATAAATTAGGGGTATCATATCAAATTATCATATAATATAAACCTTGATGACTCAAATTCATTCTAAAAATCTCTAAAAGACTCTAATAGTCACACAACACGCCCAGGAGACCTCTAATTTCTTATAACTGATGGAACGGAATTTGAGGTACAGCTCGAATTTTTTTTTTTTTTTGATAGATATGAGCTCGAAACGATGAAACATGAAATCAGGAAAAAAATTGACTTGATCTATAAGTACCCTATTTTTTATACCATATATTCGGGGTACCTATATCTGATAAATTAGGGGTATAATATCAAATTCTCGTCTTATATTATATGAACTTTGATTACTCTAAACGGTTACTCTAAAAGTGACTTATTTAGTAAGCAAAATCTATAAATATCAAAATTTTTATACCATAAATTTGGGGTACTAAATCTAATAAATTAGGGGTATCATATCAAATTATCATATAATATAAACCTTGATGACTCAAATTCATTCTAAAAATCTCTAAAAGACTCTAATAGTCACACAACACGCCCAGGAGACCTCAAATTTCTTATAACTGATGGAACGGAATTTGAGGTACAGCTCGAATTTTTTTTTTATAGATATGAGCTCGAAACGATGAAACATTAAATCAGGAAAAAATTTACTTGATCTATAAGTATCCTTTTTTTATACCATAAATTTGGGGTACTTAGATCTAATAAATTAGGGGTATAATATCAAATTCTCGTCTCATATTATATGAACTTTCATGACTCTAATCGGCCACTATAAAAGTATCTAAAAGACTGTAATAGTATGAGTAATGACCCCAAAAATTATGGAGCGGAATTGGGGTACAGTTCGAAAAAAAATTAATAGGAATGCGCTCAAAGATCAGACAAAGCAATTAACTTAAAATTTGTTAACAACTAATAACAGTCGTCGTGAATGAATAGTTTACAATAATGGAAATGATGAATAAGAATAATTAAACAATTGAAATTTTGATCGATTCCGATACACCGTAAAAAAATAATTAGACTGTTATTAGGACCAGGATATAGAGTTGATTATTTTTTCTGCTATAACGTCATTAACGATTATAAAGAGAAGCGAGAAAACCGCAAGTTCCGCTTCTACCATAGATAACTAGTAGAGACTACCTATGATCGTAATTAAAAAAATCCTTGATTAACCGTACAAAACGATATGATGATGATACACAACATATTCACAGATACAGACAATGAAAATATTTACTCATTTAGTAACAATTTACCTACCTGAACACTTATTTTCGTTATTTATTTCCTTACACGAAGGCCGTTGTTACGTTTGTATCGTCTTCATCTTCTATTTTAAGAAACTACTTATACTTATTATACCGTAAAAAGAAGAATTCCTAATATAAGGGACCTTGCCTGGTATGGACTTATATACGTTTTTTTACTTATTCATTAGTCATTGTTTTCATTGCTGATTAATTTAAGGTAAAACTGCTAATGTATAAAAAATTACAGGGCTATGATTATAATAAAGAATAATTATATAGTTCTTCTTCTTTGTTATTATTGCTTATGTACCTATATGATGGTCAATTTATTAAACATTGCACGTGCTTCCGAATGTGTGTATAAAAATAGTAATTGCTTAATTAGGCATGAAAATATCCATTTCTTGCAAAACTGAAAGCATTATTGCGACAATGGTTGACGAATTTTATTAACAACAGAGTCCAGATGCCGATAACGACACAACGACGAAGAGACCTTCGTGCGCGAAGATGACGTTAATTAATTATTTGTTAATTCGCGCAAATTATCAATTTTCCTCAATTGAAGATCCGCCAAGGCTGCTCGTTAAGGTTTTGTCTCATTCATTCTTTAATAAAAATTACAATCATGCCATGTAACACCTGCCAAGGATATCACAATGCAATAACGATGCATGTGTGTGTGTGTGTGCGAGTATTTTTTTTTCTGTGTTTATTACATTATCAAACAACGGGTATTAATTCTAGGAAACTTGCACAAATGGAACGGTTTGTTTTGTTTAATTAATAAAAGCAAGTGTCAGGAGATTTTTATAATAAAAATCGATCAATAAAACATTTTTTTTATGTGTAATAATCCCCTCTTAATTATTTTTTTTAACCTATCGCCGATACGTATTCAATCAAATTTTGAAATCCTGTACCCTGGTCCTTCGTCTATATTTCGAACAAGCTTCTCGACCTTACAAGCCGACCTATTAAAATTCCTAATTAACATCAAACCGCATCGATTGGTTCCCCATTGAGAGAACCGTTCACGAGTTTTTCAGAAAATCGGAAAATAATTGTTAGGAATTTCGAGCCCTCTAAAGGAATTTTCGAACCGTTTCTAGCTTTCGTAATTTCGCTATCATTTTCTTCGAGCCCCACTTTTCCGTATAAAACTATAAAAACTGGAGAAAGTTTGAAAATTCCAATGAAGAGATTGAAAATAGCTAGAAATTCCTGGGTGTCTCGGTTTTTCCGGAACTGCCTATTACTTTCCAAATTTAGAAGGAATCCTAGCACGAAAAATCAGTTTTTCGCGATTTCCAGGAAAATAACGAAAGCTAGAGACGGCTCGGAAATTCCATTAGAGAGCTTGAAAATTCCGTTAATGGATATCTCGAAAATAATTCGAAATTAGCTTAAAAAAGATTTCAGTCATGTTAAATTGTAAAAATTAATAAATTGTTATTTCAGGGAAATATTTATTGTCGATAACATTTTCTGCTCTCAAGAAAATTCAAAAATCACACTACAATATGAGAAAGCTTAGGTAAAGATTTGGGAAAGATAAGGGAAAGGTTAGAGAAAGGGTAAAATAAGGTTTGGGAAAGGCTAGGAACCGGCTAGGGAAATGTTTATGGAAGTTTGGGAAAAAGTTTAGGAAAGCTTTAGGAAAGGTTTAGGAAAGGTTAGGGCGAAGTAAAGATTTGGTTAAAGTTACCTAAATATTAGGAAAGGGTTTATGGAAGATTTGAGAAAGGTTAGAGACTGGTTTGGGAAAGGTTTGTTAAAAGGTTAGGGAGAGCAAAGGTTTTGGAAGAGTTACGAAATTTTTAGGAAAGGTTAGGGAAACATTTGAGAAAAGGTTAATTATGATTCCAAAATTATTTTTGGAAAATTCTTACTACCTAGGTGTTCCGTTCCCATGTTTCCCTTTTCCATATAATTCCCTCCTTATTTTGAATTATGCACGGGGGGAGAGGAACGTGACAACATGGTGCGCGAGACCATGTCCTATGGGCATACAGCAAAAGGGTGCCTACCACTTCACCCATGATTATGAGATGAACCGCTGTCGCGTTCGGTCCATGTCTGTGTATACATAAGAAGAGTATTTACATTGCAATCCACAAGTGCTATGCGACGCGATAGTATCTTCGGCCCTTGTCGCCAAATCAAAGTTCACTAAGCTGTCTAAATGGGATATTTAAGGTAGGTGCATAATTATTATCATCCTAGAAATTATACCCCTTAATTGCTCCCCTAATTATTTTCCCGCTGGTCCTTCGAATAATTAAATTAATCAAAATTTCAAACCGCGTGACTTACTATACAAATAGGACAATAATTGAGTTCTTGGCAGTAAGTCGTTACGCAACACTAGGTACTCGTCATAACACCCTCTATAATTTACGTAATTTCTATTCAAGTCGTATTTTGAACGATCAAAGAATTCTCAAGAAATATTTTTTACCCTTAACTTAGAGGTAAAAACTGGGGTAGTTTATTTAACCAAGTTAGATCAAAATTAGAGCACATCCAAGTATAGAAGGCTATTCTTTCTGGATTTTCAAATATCTTACCCTAATGTTATCATCCCTCAATTTAAAGTTTAGGGGTACAATAAGGGTAAAAAAACTTGAAGGGATGATAAGTTTTTCGTATTTTACATATTTTATATTCAAATCGTCTCTTAAATGGTCAAATAATTCTCAAGAAACTAATTTTTTAGCCAGTTTATACTACATTTGTTACCCTTAAATTAAGGGTAAAAACTGGAGTGGCTCATCTAACACAGCTAAATCAAAATTAGCGCATATTCAAGTGTAAAATGTTATCATTTTTGGATTTACAATTATCTTACCCCAAAGTTATGATACCTTAAATTTAGGGGTACAATGTTATGTTTAATTTTTTTAAACATATTTCAAACCAGGTAAAATCACTATTAGTTAAGAAATTTGATTTTCTGCTACTTTACCCCAAATTTATTAAATCGTGGGATAAAGATGAAAACGAATAGGGTATATCGTTAAACACACTCAAACCAGTTTTTATTAATCATTGAGGTATATTTACCTTAAAAGTTTTTCGAGAAGGCGGTTTTTGTATAATCTTACCCCTAATTTATTACATCAGGGTATAAATCAGGGGATAAAAAATACATGACAGGGTGAACCGTTCAACACAGTCAAACCAGTGGTATATTGAAGTATTTATAGAACTGATTGAGATGACACAAGAATTTTGGTTGACTTACCCTAAATTTATAAATAATCTAAATAATCCGTAATAAGGGTAAAAAAAACTTGGAACCCTGATAATTTTTTTTCTTATTTGAAATAAGAAGTCGTCTTTTGAATTGCCAAAGAATTCTCAAGAAATAAATTTTTACCCTTAAATTTAGGGTAAAAACTAGGGTAGCTTATTTAACATAGTCAAATCAAAACTAGCGCATATTCAAGTATAGAACGCTATTCTTTTTGGATTTTCAATTATTCAATTATCTCACCCCAAAGTTATGGTACCCCAAGTTCAGGGGTACAAATTTGTTTATAATATTTAAAACATTTCTACCAGATTATCTCGGTACGCATTAGGTACTAGTGGAATTGTTGGTTTTTTTTTTATAAACGAGTACCCACTTTTTTACCCTAAAATTATTACCCTAAAATTAGGGGGAACATGTAGATTTACAATTTTATTCGCGCTTTAGGTAGTAATGGAGTTGTTAGGTTTTTTTTATAAATGAGTCGATTCCCAAATTTTTTACCCCAAAATTATTACCCAAAAATTGGGTAAAAAGTGTAAATTTACAATTTTATTCACGCTTTAGGTAGCGGAATTGTTAGTTTTTTATAAATGAGTAGATACCCAATTTTTTTACCCTAAAATTATTACCCTAACATTGGGGGGAAATGTAGATCTACAATGTTATTCACGCTTTAGGTAGTGGGAGTTTTTATTTTTCTTAAAAATGAGTACCCACTTTTTTACCCTAAAATTATTACCCTAAAATTAGGGGGAACATGTAGATTTACAATTTTATTCGCGCTTTAGGTAGTAATGGAGTTGTTAGGTTTTTTTATAAATGAGTAGATTCCCAATTTTTTTACCCCAAAATTATTACCCTAAAATTGGGTAAAAAGTGTAAATTTACAATTTTATTCACGCTTTAGGTAGCGGAATTGTTAGTTTTTTATAAATGAGTAGATACCCAATTTTTTACCCTAAAATTATTACCCTAACATTGGGGGGAAATGTAGATCTACAATGTTATTCACGCTTTAGGTAGTGGGAGTTTTTATTTTTCTTAAAAATGAGTACCCACTTTTTTACCCTAAAATTATTACCCTAAAATTAGGGGGAACATGTAGATTTACAATTTTATTCGCGCTTTAGGTAGTAATGGAGTTGTTAGGTTTTTTTATAAATGAGTCGATTCCCAAATTTTTTACCCCAAAATTATTACCCAAAAATTGGGTAAAAAGTGTAAATTTACAATTTTATTCACGCTTTAGGTAGCGGAATTGTTAGTTTTTTATAAATGAGTAGATACCCAATTTTTTTACCCTAAAATTATTACCCTAACATTGGGGGGAAATGTAGATCTACAATGTTATTCACGCTTTAGGTAGTGGGAGTTTTTATTTTTCTTAAAAATGAGTACCCACTTTTTTACCCTAAAATTATTACCCTAAAATTAGGGGGAACATGTAGATTTACAATTTTATTCGCGCTTTAGGTAGTAATGGAGTTGTTAGGTTTTTTTATAAATGAGTAGATTCCCAATTTTTTTACCCCAAAATTATTACCCTAAAATTGGGTAAAAAGTGTAAATTTACAATTTTATTCACGCTTTAGGTAGCGGAATTGTTAGTTTTTTATAAATGAGTAGATACCCAATTTTTTACCCTAAAATTATTACCCTAACATTGGGGGGAAATGTAGATCTACAATGTTATTCACGCTTTAGGTAGTGGGAGTTTTTATTTTTCTTAAAAATGAGTACCCACTTTTTTACCCTAAAATTATTACCCTAAAATTAGGGGGAACATGTAGATTTACAATTTTATTCGCGCTTTAGGTAGTAATGGAGTTGTTAGGTTTTTTTTATAAATGAGTTGATTCCCAATTTTTTTACCTCAAAATTATTACCCTAAAATTGGGTAAAAAGTGTAAATTTACAATTTTATTCACGCTTTAGGTAGCGGAATTGTTAGTTTTTTATAAATGAGTAGATACCCAATTTTTTACCCTAAAATTATTACCCTAACATTGGGGGGAAATGTAGATCTACAATGTTATTCACGCTTTAGGTAGTGGGAGTTTTTATTTTTCTTAAAAATGAGTACCCACTTTTTTACCCTAAAATTATTACCCTAAAATTAGGGGGAACATGTAGATTTACAATTTTATTCGCGCTTTAGGTAGTAATGGAGTTGTTAGGTTTTTTTATAAATGAGTTGATTCCCAATTTTTTTACCCTAAAATTATTACCCTAAAATTAGGGGGAACATGTAGATTTACAATTTTATTCGCGCTTTAGGTAGTAATGGAGTTGTTAGGTTTTTTTTATAAATGAGTCGATTCCCAATTTTTTTACCCTAAAATTATTACCCTAAAATTAGGGGGAACATGTAGATTTACAATTTTATTCGCGTTTTAGGTAGTAATGGAGTTGTTAGGTTTTTTTTATAAATGAGTAGATTCCCAATTTTTTTACCCCAAAATTATTACCCTAAAATTGGGTAAAAAGTGTAAATTTACAATTTTATTCACGCTTTAGGTAGCGGAATTGTTAGTTTTTTATAAATGAGTAGATACCCAATTTTTTACCCTAAAATTATTACCCTAACATTGGGGGGAAATGTAGATCTACAATGTTATTCACGCTTTAGGTAGTGGGAGTTTTTATTTTTCTTAAAAATGAGTACCCACTTTTTTACCCTAAAATTATTACCCTAAAATTAGGGGGAACATGTAGATTTACAATTTTATTCGCGCTTTAGGTAGTAATGGAGTTGTTAGGTTTTTTTATAAATGAGTTGATTCCCAATTTTTTTACCCTAAAATTATTACCCTAAAATTAGGGGGAACATGTAGATTTACAATTTTATTCGCGCTTTAGGTAGTAATGGAGTTGTTAGGTTTTTTTATAAATGAGTCGATTCCCAATTTTTTTACCCTAAAATTATTACCCTAAAATTAGGGGGAACATGTAGATTTACAATTTTATTCGCGTTTTAGGTAGTAATGGAGTTGTTAGGTTTTTTTATAAATGAGTAGATTCCCAATTTTTTTACCCTAAAATTATTACCCTAAAATTGGGTAAAAAGTGTAAATTTACAATTTTATTCACGCTTTAGGTAGCGGAATTGTAAGTTTTTTATAAATGAGTAGATACCCAATTTTTTACCCTAAAATTATTACCCTAACATTGGGGGGAAATGTAGATCTACAATGTTATTCACGCTTTAGGTAGTGGGAGTTTTTATTTTTCTTAAAAATGAGTACCCACTTTTTTACCCTAAAATTATTACCCTAAAATTAGGGGGAACATGTAGATTTACAATTTTATTCGCGCTTTAGGTAGTAATGGAGTTGTTAGGTTTTTTTATAAATGAGTTGATTCCCAATTTTTTTACCCTAAAATTATTACCCTAAAATTAGGGGGAACATGTAGATTTACAATTTTATTCGCGCTTTAGGTAGTAATGGAGTTGTTAGGTTTTTTTATAAATGAGTCGATTCCCAATTTTTTTACCCTAAAATTATTACCCTAAAATTAGGGGGAACATGTAGATTTACAATTTTATTCGCGTTTTAGGTAGTAATGGAGTTGTTAGGTTTTTTTATAAATGAGTAGATTCCCAATTTTTTTACCCCAAAATTATTACCCTAAAATTGGGTAAAAAGTGTAAATTTACAATTTTATTCACGCTTTAGGTAGCGGAATTGTTAGTTTTTTATAAATGAGTAGATACCCAATTTTTTACCCTAAAATTATTACCCTAACATTGGGGGGAAATGTAGATCTACAATGTTATTCACGCTTTAGGTAGTGGGAGTTTTTATTTTTCTTAAAAATGAGTACCCACTTTTTTACCCTAAAATTATTACCCTAAAATTAGGGGGAACATGTAGATTTACAATTTTATTCGCGCTTTAGGTAGTAATGGAGTTGTTAGGTTTTTTTATAAATGAGTTGATTCCCAATTTTTTTACCCTAAAATTATTACCCTAAAATTAGGGGGAACATGTAGATTTACAATTTTATTCGCGCTTTAGGTAGTAATGGAGTTGTTAGGTTTTTTTATAAATGAGTCGATTCCCAATTTTTTTACCCTAAAATTATTACCCTAAAATTAGGGGGAACATGTAGATTTACAATTTTATTCGCGTTTTAGGTAGTAATGGAGTTGTTAGGTTTTTTTATAAATGAGTAGATTCCCAATTTTTTTACCCTAAAATTATTACCCTAAAATTGGGTAAAAAGTGTAAATTTACAATTTTATTCACGCTTTAGGTAGCGGAATTGTTAGTTTTTTATAAATGAGTAGATACCCAATTTTTTACCCTAAAATTATTACCCTAACATTGGGGGGAAATGTAGATCTACAATGTTATTCACGCTTTACGTAGTGGGAGTTTTTATTTTTCTTAAAAATGAGTACCCACTTTTTTACCCTAAAATTATTACCCTAAAATTAGGGGGAACATGTAGATTTACAATTTTATTCGCGCTTTAGGTAGTAATGGAGTTGTTAGGTTTTTTTATAAATGAGTTGATTCCCAATTTTTTTACCCTAAAATTATTACCCTAAAATTAGGGGGAACATGTAGATTTACAATTTTATTCGCGCTTTAGGTAGTAATGGAGTTGTTAGGTTTTTTTATAAATGAGTCGATTCCCAATTTTTTTACCCTAAAATTATTACCCTAAAATTAGGGGGAACATGTAGATTTACAATTTTATTCGCGTTTTAGGTAGTAATGGAGTTGTTAGGTTTTTTTATAAATGAGTAGATTCCCAATTTTTTTACCCTAAAATTATTACCCTAAAATTGGGTAAAAAGTGTAAATTTACAATTTTATTCACGCTTTAGGTAGCGGAATTGTTAGTTTTTTATAAATGAGTAGATACCCAATTTTTTACCCTAAAATTATTACCCTAACATTGGGGGGAAATGTAGATCTACAATGTTATTCACGCTTTAGGTAGTGGGAGTTTTTATTTTTCTTAAAAATGAGTACCCACTTTTTTACCCTAAAATTATTACCCTAAAATTAGGGGGAACATGTAGATTTACAATTTTATTCGCGCTTTAGGTAGTAATGGAGTTGTTAGGTTTTTTTATAAATGAGTTGATTCCCAATTTTTTTACCCTAAAATTATTACCCTAAAATTAGGGGGAACATGTAGATTTACAATTTTATTCGCGCTTTAGGTAGTAATGGAGTTGTTAGGTTTTTTTATAAATGAGTCGATTCCCAATTTTTTTACCCTAAAATTATTACCCTAAAATTAGGGGGAACATGTAGATTTACAATTTTATTCGCGTTTTAGGTAGTAATGGAGTTGTTAGGTTTTTTTATAAATGAGTAGATTCCCAATTTTTTTACCCTAAAATTATTACCCTAAAATTGGGTAAAAAGTGTAAATTTACAATTTTATTCACGCTTTAGGTAGCGGAATTGTTAGTTTTTTATAAATGAGTAGATACCCAATTTTTTACCCTAAAATTATTACCCTAACATTGGGGGGAAATGTAGATCTACAATGTTATTCACGCTTTAGGTAGTGGGAGTTTTTATTTTTCTTAAAAATGAGTACCCACTTTTTTACCCTAAAATTATTACCCTAAAATTAGGGGGAACATGTAGATTTACAATTTTATTCGCGCTTTATGTAGTAATGGAGTTGTTAGGTTTTTTTATAAATGAGTTGATTCCCAATTTTTTTACCCTAAAATTATTACCCTAAAATTAGGGGGAACATGTAGATTTACAATTTTATTCGCGCTTTAGGTAGTAATGGAGTTGTTAGGTTTTTTTATAAATGAGTCGATTCCCAATTTTTTTACCCTAAAATTATTACCCTAAAATTAGGGGGAACATGTAGATTTACAATTTTATTCGCGTTTTAGGTAGTAATGGAGTTGTTAGGTTTTTTTATAAATGAGTAGATTCCCAATTTTTTTACCCTAAAATTATTACCCTAAAATTGGGTAAAAAGTGTAAATTTACAATTTTATTCACGCTTTAGGTAGCGGAATTGTTAGTTTTTTATAAATGAGTAGATACCCAATTTTTTACCCTAAAATTATTACCCTAACATTGGGGGGAAATGTAGATCTACAATGTTATTCACGCTTTAGGTAGTGGGAGTTTTTATTTTTCTTAAAAATGAGTACCCACTTTTTTACCCTAAAATTATTACCCTAAAATTAGGGGGAACATGTAGATTTACAATTTTATTCGCGCTTTAGGTAGTAATGGAGTTGTTAGGTTTTTTTATAAATGAGTTGATTCCCAATTTTTTTACCCCAAAATTATTACCCTAAAATTAGGGGTACAGTGTAAATTTATAATTTTATTAAAGTGGCAAATTAACAATACTGAGTGTAGAAAAATAAGCCCATTTTCAAATAAATCGTGTCATATGAATCCCAATTCCTACCAGGAAAAAATCAACTTCCCGAACTGTTCCGAACGCGCCAGCGTGTACCCGAGAGAAGAAGAATGCGTGCAACTTATTCAGCGCCCGGCGTCCGTTCTCGTCGCCGTCGCCTCTTCAGTAGACGTTCAGCTGTCCGCGAAACCGCTCGTCGCGCCTGTGATGTTCTGATTCGATCGCGCTCGTACGTCTCGGTGTTTAAAAATACCGAGCGTTTATTTATTTTTTTTTCAAGTGTTCGTTCTGTTAAAATAATAATTTTACGCAGCGGCGGGAAATGGTTGTAGCAGCAAGCTTCATCTCCATCTCCATCTCCATCTCCAACTCCAACTCCAACCAGAAAAATTCTTGACAAGGTCAGTTTGGGTTTATTATTGTAGTAGAAGCGTCCCGGCTATAATTAGAAAAATTTGATTTATATTCAAAGCGTGTGAGCAAAGTAAAGGGTGTGTTTCAATTTATAGGAGATAATAATTATTATGTAGCGTGCGCGTTATTAATAATAAATTAATTATGTAATAATTGTAATTTCGAATATTTTCAAATAAATTAGAAAGTGATCTGACAATTAATTATAATCTTCCTCTTAGTGTTAGTTAGATCACTTCTTGTATATTTAACCCAAATTTTGCAACATCACTACTTGAACACTAAATCCTCTATTTATTACTATAATACGCCCCTGGGACGGGAAAGCTAAGCTAAGCTTAAGCCAAGTCAAGAAATTAATGTACAAGGCAACGTCGCATTTACAAGGTCGTTCGATGACTACCGCAGCAGGTATGAACCATCATACCATCATCCTCGTCAGTCTCTTCTGAGGTAGTCGCTGCTTGTTGTAATAATAATAATAATAATGATGACGCGTAGAAGAAGAAGAACAAGAAGAGAGCATGAGACGAGAGGGCAAAACCCATAAGAACGTAGGTACCATATAAGATGACCGTAATAATTATTGGTCTAATAAATAATAATTGGCATAACGTCCGACCGTTTCAAGGTCGTTCACCTACCACGGGATACCAATTTTCTATGGTCACCGCGGCACGCAACGGCACGTAACGCCATCCGCCGACGGCGGCCGCGCCGCTCGTTTTGTAATTATACGCAAATTCGTAATTATCGAAATGCATAGTAATGAACGTGAGCAGATTCCACTCTTGGGTGCGGTTGGACTTGGTGCAATGTCCATTTGATTTAACTAGAACGCTGTTGTCGGACTGGTCTTGGCCTCTTCCTGGTTCGATCGTTAATGTATGCGCTCAAAAATTGTGCATACAACTTCAAGGGTAATTACTCGTAAGAAGGAAGAATAACAAACTCAAGGGTACCATTTCTATTTATGTGGGTGCACTTTGAATCAACATGGACGGTTTTTGACAGAGCGGGGACCAACGTTTTTCGTTGTGGCATAGTTTTGACTGAGCTGGGATCAAGTCTACTCAAGGGGCAACATTTTGCTTCAACTAGAACTATTTCTGGACGAATGTGGACGATTTTTGACTTTCCAGAGACCATTTTGGTTCAAACTGGCGATTTTGGACTTAGCAGGGACCGTTTCAACTCAACGGGTACCATTTTGGCCTAACGCGGACTATTCGCGACATAGCGGTGACCATTTGGCTCAGTGGGTACTGTTTTGACTCAACACGGAATGTTATGACTTAGTAGGGCCAAGAGTTTTCGTTATGGCACAATTTTAACGGGGCTGGACCCTGGACGAATTTTGACCCAACAGAGACCGTTTCAATTCAACGGGTACCATTTTGATTCAACGCGGACTATTCGCGACATAGTGGGGACCATTTTGACTTGTGGGCACTGTTTTGACTCAACGGGCACCATTTGCAATATAAACGGAAAAAATTTCTTAGCAGGATCAAGGATTTCATTGTGGCACAATGTTGACTAAACTGGGCTCAAGAGACACCTCTTGGATTCAACTGGGAAAATTTTTTACTTACCAAAGACCATTTTGACTCAACGAGTACTATTTTGAACCAACACGGAAGTTTTTTTATTTAACAGGGACCAAGTGTCTATTACGGCACAATTTTGACGAAACGGGGATAATTGTTTACTCAAGGAGCACTATGTCAATTCAATGAACAATTTTTGGCTTTGCAGGGACCATTTTGGTTCAAACTGCCGTTTTTTGACTTAGCAGGGACCGTTTAAACTGAACGGGTACCATTTTGACTCAATGCGGAGTATTTTCGACATAGCAGGGACCATTTTGACTCAATGGGTACTGTTTTGACTCAACGGGTGCCATTTGCAATAAGAACGGAAAAATTTTTCCTTTGCAGGATCAAGAGGCTTCATTGTGGCACAATGTTGACTAAGCTGCGATTATTTTGGCTCAAGGGGCGCTCTTGGATTCAACTGGGAAAATTTTTGACTTACCAGGGACCATTTTGACTCAACAGGTACTATTTTGACTCATCACGAATATGTTTTGATTTGCCAGAGACCAAGAGTCTTTATTATGGCCCAATTTTGACCGAGCGGGGATCATTTTTACTCAGGTGGCACCATTTTGATTCAACTGGGACAATTTTTAACTCAACTTGGACGATTTTCCCTTCATCTTTATTGTGGATCGATTTTTTTGAGCAGGGGTAGTTTTAACTCTAGGAAACTGGGCTCGATTGAACAGGGACAATTTTGACGGAACGGGGACGATTTTTTTACTTAGCAGAGACAATTTTGACTCAACTGGTATCATTTTGATTTGACTCAGCAGGTACTTTTTTTAAAGCCTTTTTTTTACTTTGAAGGTATGATTTTGACTGAGAGTGAGACTATTTTCCTGCTTCTGGAGGACAATTTTCTTTCTCTGTGGTATTTAATTAGATTTCCCAGATTTTTGTGTGAAATTAGAAACATCCTACTATAAGGTAACTGTCACCAAAGTCCCCTTAAAAAAACTACCTCGAATTTATCCCATCATAAATTTGGGCCACGATGTCGAAACAAATTCCGAACTCCTGTCACTTCATAGGATGTTTTTTTTTTTTTAATGTATCCCTCCCCAAATTTTTGTACCCCAAATTTACGATGTTTCAAATTTGGGTCGTGGTCGCTTAAACTACTTTTTTGAAGTATCTGTGATAATTCTTAAACGTCTACCACTTCACTAAAAGTTACCTAAAATTACCTGAGAGTTTACTAACTTTTAGTACCCCAAATTTATCTTATAGTAAATTTGGGTCGTGATCGTATGAAACTTTCGTACATTTGGGCTATCTGTAATTATTGACATTTGACAGGACATAATCTTTATACTATCTCACTGCTTAACTATCGAAACCAAGTTTTGGTACCCCTAATTTATGATTCCGGATGTCCTGGTTGAAAGAAAGACATTTTTTCAAAATCTGTTGATACTTGTATACTTGAACATGTATAAATTCTGTTTTTATGTCAAAGGTCTCTAAAAGTACCTTAGGTCAGGTCCCTAAATTGGAGATGAATAAATCTGGGGTCTCTTCAAGACAATTCGCATTATAAAGCCTCGATTTGCGGTTTTTGACGAGAAAACCAATTGAACAGTATCTCAAGTCATTTCGTTATGATTCTATTTCGATTGATAATTTTTTTATAGTAGGAATAAATTTGGGGTACTGTAAATTTACAATCGAGGCCTCAAAAAAATTGGATTATCAGGGATTCATGTGTCCAGAAATCCACATCGATTCTGCTTATCTGACAATTATGATTTTTTGCTCACAATGGGGTCCATAAATTAGGGGTATATCTTACCTTCTTGACATTTCTTTTGGGGTTTTTTAATTACACCTTGCACTTACTCCAATAAATTGGCTACAAGGGTTAAGGACGTATTTCTAAGAAATGGCTTTCTTAATAAAAAATTTGGGGTCATAAGGCTGTGGGTGTAAATTTGGGGTTTTTGTATACAAGAAAGCGATAATATTGATAGTAAGGGTGGATTAAATGTTTATTGCTGTTCCAATAAGCTTACCAAACGTTGTTTCAAAGTAGTTTAAATTTGGGTGTTAGTAAATTTGGGGTACATTTTGTGAATACTAAATTCTCTCCTAAAATTTACCAGACCACCCCCTTAACTAGGAGATACTTAAACGGTGATAGTTTTAATGAAAAATGTTTTTTTAAATCTGGGGTACATTGGTATAATCTGCTCAATATTATTTTAATGAAGCTGTATGGTTCTTAATTGAGGGATATTTAATGTAATTGTACTTTTTCCAGGCGTTCCGTCATATTAACAAATTATATCTAAGAGTCGATTGTATTTAAATTTGGGGTAGTTTTGTGGTATTGCGGTATGATCGAGAAAAGTGGCTCTGTTTTTCTGAAACGAGGCATCCATTCACGTCTTTTCATTACGGATGGGTGGTGCTTTTTTCTGAAAGACGAATCGGAATTAAATTTGGGGTAGCTACAGGAAAAATCTTTCTTATGTCACTTGTCATGATGTAGGTACGTAATTTGTGATTAATTCCGAATGTCACGTCAAACAAGTGAATAATTTCGGTTCGTTGGTCTCTTATTCTTTTCCCTGTTTATTGTTAACTGTCACGTCAAAGGTAAGTGTCACGTCATTCGTTAGCTGTCAATAATACCAATTTATGCCGTAGCCTACTAAACCGATGATCGTGAGTGGATATTTTTATCTTCCGAGCGTTTTTTATTATGGATGACTTGTAGAGGCGGGTCAGGTTATCCTTGGCGTCCAAAGAACTGGACTACTAGATCTACCGTTATCTAATTATGCGCCAGCACCAACACATAGGTAGGTATAGGTCGAGTTAATAATAATAATAATAATATGAAGAAAAAAAAACAATAGCAAAAGTGGATATTAGACGGGCAACAATGCAACATAAATCAAAGCGGAGATTCGCCAAGAAGTGTTACAATTTTAAGGCTGCCTTTCAGCCGAAATTGAGGCCCATGCAGATGAGCGAGCGACGTGCATTCCGCGTCCCGCAGAACTGGAGCAACTTTTACGATCTGTCAATAAAAAGTGACAGCGAGTTTTCTTCAATTATTATTACCTAAGTTGACTTTGGTTGTTTGAATAGAGCAACCCAGATTTCTAGATCGTTTTCTAATATCCATAAATTATAACCATGTCATACTTCTTCTTCTTCATCATCGTCTTTGATTTTTAATTGCCCGCGCCCGCGGCGAGCGGCAGGTGAGAGGCGACGAGTGAAAATTACTCCAACTTCGCGTTACCGTTATCAGA
Source organism: Malachius bipustulatus (assembly GCA_910589415.1). Classification (NCBI taxonomy): domain Eukaryota; kingdom Metazoa; phylum Arthropoda; class Insecta; order Coleoptera; family Melyridae; genus Malachius; species Malachius bipustulatus. The sequence goes on along the minus strand of OU342638.1, from coordinate 36,395,053 downwards.
ATTTTCTCGATTTAATTAACGTTTGTTTCGGCGATTAGCGCAATTTTGCAATGCGTCTATTGTTGAGCGGCGGAATTACATTACATGCAGCCAGTACGAACTTCCTCGCTTTCGTGTATTTTTTCTCCGATCCAGAGCACGCTATAATCTCCAAATAATTCGGCCCAATTATATCGATGTTGCGTAACTTTCAATTTCTGAAATGCGAATTCGAAATTACTTACGTCACCCGCAACCGGCGATTGTTGCTGGGAACAATTGGAAACGGGCTCTTTCATCGCCTTCCAAAACATCCTTTCCTTCCGTCATTACTAATATTATTAAACGTTCTTCGCTCATTGTTTCGTCACGGAACAATCGAACGGTTCGATGGAATTTCAATCGATCCTCGATTACCATAATTATGCTATCAACTATGGAAATCTCATGCAATTGTATGACATGAAAAAATGCATCCTTACAACTAAATCGTAAATTGATTTTTTTGCTTCATACGTGCTGCTCTCTTAAATTGGTTGGCTGTTCATAAAAGTAAAATAAATAAGGCCAATGCTATCTGAACCGACTCACTAGGTCAAGTAATATTGACAGAAAGGGAACGACTCAACGTGTCGCTTCACGAGACTGACCAGGGTTGAGAGTCCTGGGGCTCAGTACACCTCCCAGGGTGGCTGGACGTACCCTTCACGACTTATTGTACCATTCAAGCGAAGAGAGGTAAGAGTGGCGGAGTGGTGTTCCCGAAGACTAAACCGGAAGGTTGAGTGGCTCAATAGATGTTTCCTTTTATATTTCCTCTCGTAGATCGTCCAGAAAAGTTGTTGGAGCATCTTCAAGACACGACTCGATCTCTGAGTCTGCTGGTTCTTTCTCTAAACGTCTAATTCCTGGAAAAATAGAAAACCTGGAGCGAGAAAGGAGCATCTCTAGTTGATTTCAAGTGGCGAGGATGTTTTCATTTTATATTTTCTCTCGTAGATCGTCCAGAAAAGTTGTTGGAGCATCTTCAAGACACGAACTGATCTCTGAGTCTGCTGGTTCTTTCTCTAAACGTCTAATTCCTAGAAGAATAGAAGACCTGGAGCGAGAAAGGAGCATCTATAGTTGATTTCAAGTGGCGAGGATGTTTCCATTTTATATTTTCTCTCGTAGATCGTCCAGATAAGTTGTTGGAGCATCTTCAAGACACGAACTGATCTCTGAGTCTGCTGGTTCTTTCTCTAAACGTCTAATTCCTAGAAGAATAGAAGACCTGGAGCGAGAAAGGAGCATCTATAGTTGATTTCAAGTGGCGAGGATGTTTCCATTTTATATTTTCTCTCGTAGATCGTCCAGATAAGTTGTTGGAGCATCTTCAAGACACGAACTGATCTCTGAGTCTGCTGGTTCTTTCTCTAAACGTCTAATTCCTGGAAGAATAGAAGACCTGGAGCTTGAAAGGAGCATCTATAGTTGATTTCAAGTGGCGAGGATGTTTCCATTTTATATTTGCTCTCGTAGATCGTCCAGAAAAGTTGTTGGAGCATCTTCAAGACACGACTCGATCTCTGAGTCTGCTGGTTCTTTCTCTAAACGTCTAATTCCTGGAAAAATAGAAAACCTGGAGCGAGAAAGGAGCATCTCTAGTTGATTTCAAGTGGCGAGGATGTTTTCATTTTATATTTTCTCTCGTAGATCGTCCAGAAAAGTTGTTGGAGCATCTTCAAGACACGAACTGATCTCTGAGTCTGCTGGTTCTTTCTCTAAACGTCTAATTCCTGGAAGAATAGAAGACCTGGAGCTTGAAAGGAGCATCTACAGTTGATTTCAAGTGGCGAGGATGTTTCCATTTTATATTTTCTCTCGTAGATCGTCCAGAAAAGTTGATGGAGCATCTTCAAGACACGAACTGATCTCTGAGTCTGCTGGTTCTTTCTCTAAACGTCTAATTCCTGGAAGAATAGAAGACTTGGAGCTTGAAAGGAGCATCTACAGTTGATTTCAAGTGGCGAGGATGTTTTTTCCATTTTATATTTTCTATCGTAGATCGACCAGAAAAGTTGTTGGAGCATCTTCAAGACACGAATTGATGTCTGAGTCTGCTGGTTCTTTCTCTAAACGTCTAATTCCTGGAAGAATAGAAGACCTGGAGCGAGAAAGGAGCATCTATAGTTGATTTCAAGTGGCGAGGATGTTTTTCCCATTTTATATTTTCTCTCGTAGATCGTCCAGAAAAGTTGTTGGAGCATCTTCAAGACACGAACTGATCTCTGAGTCTGCTGGTTCTTTCTCTAAACGTCTAATTCCTGGAAGAATAGAAGACCTGGAGCGAGAAAGGAGCATCTATAGTTGATTTCAAGTGGCGAGGATGTTTCCATTTTATATTTTCTCTCGTAGATCGACCAGAAAAGTTGTTGGAGCATCTTCAAGACTCGAACTGATCTCTGAGTCTGCTGGTTCTTTCTCTAAACGTCTAATTCCTGGAAGAATAGAAGACCTGGAGCGAGAAAGGAGCATCTATAGTTGATTTCAAGTGGCGAGGATGTTCTTCCCATTTTATATTTTCTCTCGTAGATCGACCAGAAAAGTTGTTGGAGCATCTTCAAGACACGAATTGATCTCTGAGTCTGCTGGTTCTTTCTCTAAACGTCTAATTCCTGGAAGAATAGAAGACCTGGAGCGAGAAAGGAGCATCTATAGTTGATTTCAAGTGGCGAGGATGTTTCCATTTTATATTTTCTCTCGTAGATCGACCAGAAAAGTTGTTGGAGCATCTTCAAGACACGAATTGATCTCTGAGTCTGCTGGTTCTTTCTCTAAACGTCTAATTCCTGGAAGAATAGAAGACCTGGAGCGAGAAAGGAGCATTTATAGTTGATTTCAAGTGGCGAGGGTGTTTTTCCCATTTTATGTTTTCTCTCATAGATCGACCAGAAAAGTTGTTGGAGCATCTTCAAGACACGAACTGATCTCTGAGTCTGCTGGTTCTTTCTAGAAACGTCTAATTCCTGGAAGAATAGAAGACCTGGAGCGAGAAAGGAGCATCTATAGTTGATTTCAAGTGGCGAGGATATTTTTCCCATTTTATGTTTTCTCTCGTAGATCGACCAGAAAAGTTGTTGGATCATCTTGCAGACTCGCATTGATCACAGATCTTGCTGCTTCTTTCTAGAAACGTCAATGTCGCAGTTGTACTTTTCAGCGAGAAAACTCTATAAATGCGAACCGCATCTCTAAAACGTGAAAAATCGCCAAGAATTTCCCATTCGCAAAGCCAGATCCATTCCAACGATAAGGACTATAATAAATATTTATCATGTTCAGTTTTTGTTTACCGCACGTCGCCCGAACGTGACTGCCGTAAATTAAGAGCAACTTTATCAGGTGACTATGTAATCGCTAATTTGTCACCCGGTTGCGTTTCAACTTTTAACGGCCACCTCTCTGAAGGCCGTTGCCTTCTTCGATTCATGGGAATTGGGAACGTTTTGCATAACGATTCAACAGACACGTTCGTATTATTGCCGGTGACATGTGACACGCTGACGTAAGTTAAGTATCGCGGGGTGACGATTCTAGGCCAGGTTAAGATGGATGCGAGCTCCGAGACCACCCCGGCGGTAATTATTATTATTTAAGAGTGGCCAGTCATTACTGATTTTCAAGCAAGAGCCATCAATCATTTTGCTATGCGAAGCTAGTTACGCCAATCATTGCTGCTAGTGAGAGGTTCGATAATAATAACGATGTCTAGAAAGGAAGATGACATACATCCAATCTCCTGCATCGTTTTGACGGACAGCAACTGAAACTGTTTCTGCAGCGGCGTGCGTTATCGTTCAGGGGATTTTCATTTTTTTGGTTTCTGATTTAACACAATTCCATGGAATTGAAAAGACTTCTCCGCTTCAACCTCCATCACCACCTATATTTTTTGACTTCCAAGATTTGTTTCCTTCATCCAGGAATATCCTCACGATTGCCACGTTTTCTTTGTCCTTTATGGACTTCGGGCTCATTTCTGGTATCACGATTGCTCTATGTCTTCGGTATAAGCATTTACTTCCACGTTGTCGCTGTGGAAATCCAGCTATCAAGTCTGAGCTGACCTAATGGTCGGCTTGAGTCTAAACTGAACGGAAATGAAAGAACCGGGGAAAAATCGAAGGTCCAAATTTAGGTGATGAGTAGGGAGAACGAAGAACTATAAGGTTTCTCTCGTGGGGACACTGTTGGTTGGAGAGAGAGGAGAGGGTAAAAAGGAGACTATAGCCAGCTTCCATAGATTGGTACCGAAGATCATGTCGCGTAGTAGTACAAATTTGGACTTTCCCTGTCTTGGTGCCTGATGATTCCCAACTATTTCCAAGCATTCCCAACTCCAAGTATTTTCAAATATTGCTAAAGTGTGAAATGGATCGCACCTAGGTAGGGACGATAAGGAAATTATTTCCATCTTCCTCGTTAAACCAGCCCAAATCGAAAAAGCAAATAGTGCAAGAATAGTTACGTATAAATACCTAAAGGTAATTGAAACGCAGCCACCTGCCGTTACATCAAGTAAACGATCCCCGTCAGCTCATTAAATATTCAGAAAAATAGAAATCGCTCTAGCACTAGCTGGTCACATTCAAACACGGAACAGCAAGAGAGCGGCCACCGCAAGGGTAAATAAAATATTGCCAGATGTCTTAATAAAAGACACTCTCGACCCGCGTGACGAAAGGATGAGCTGACCTAGAAACAGACCGCCGGGTGGAAGATTTTTGTGGAATCATAACTTAGACAATAAACCCTTGCAAAGACAATAGTAACTCGTTAGGTATCACACCCACGAAAATGAAAATTACACCAATCGATAAAGCGAATTAATAAATGAAGGTAGCCAAAAAATTATCTTGATCCCGAAAGAGCAAGCAGGTGAAAACGCGAGATGAAAGTTAAGCCGGTGTAATTATAATAGTTATGTACAAGGAAAAGTATAGAACGCGTCGGCCGATTTGAAGGAAAATTTAGGTAGTTGAAGTTCAGGACAATTCAGTAAGGTAGCCGCGAGGTCAAATCGCTAAGTCTCGTGATTAGGGAAATATGACAAGAAACAAATCACGATATGAGGCAGTGCCAAGAAGGTGCATTGTTGCGTGGTGTTTAGAAAGCGGACCACCGCTTCTATAAAAGCAGACGTCTTACCGCAGCTAAAGACAGATAGAGATCAGCTTTCGAGCAGGTCGTATCTGACTTCCTAACCCTTTATACGGTACCCAGAGATGGCATTATAGCGGACTCCGGTAGAATTTCCCTTATCTACCTTGGAAAAACTCCAGTTGAAAACCCGAAAAGGGCAAAACAATCGTTTCCCGTCAATTTCTAATCACAGTTCTAATAAAACTCGACCAGAGATGGCATAGCGGACTCCGGCCGAGTTTCCTTTACCTATCCCGGGAAATCCAATAAATTTGCATCGCTTCTTGAAACAACTCAATACTCGTAGTTGGCAAATTCTCTTCGAACCAATTTACTAGTAGATGGCGGAAGCGCCTATTCTGAAGGAATTTCCTTCGCACAAATTAGGGGAAACCCAGAGGTAAAGAGACGATCACAGTGGCTTTTCGCAACAGACGATGAGACCCGGGTTCTCGACATTACAAGTGTGACAAAGATATCCAAACATTTCCAAACATTCCCAAATATTTTCAAGCATTGCCAAGTATTGCCAAATGGTGCCAAATATTTCCAAACATTTCCAAACATTCCCACCTATTTCCAAGAATTTCCAAGTATTGCCAGGTATTGTTAAGTTATTGCCAAATGGTGCCAAATATTTCCAAACATTTCCAAACATTCCCACATATTTCCAAGCATTGCCAAGTATTGTCAAATGGTGCCAAACTCTATGCAGATATTTCCATGTCCCACCTCTTCCTAGTTCGTCCCGTCTTTTCAGTTTTACCAGGCTCGGGTCCAGGTGTCGTTTGATAGGAGAAAAAAGAGTCCCCAGGGCCTGAACGGCTCATATCCACTACACACGTCGGATGTCAAAGAAGACCAAAGGCTGTGTTGCATGACCCAGGATAGGACAAATAATTGAACTGATCGTCTTGACACTTGTCATAATAGACAGCTTAACTAGCGGAATTTAGACTAATTTCACCAAGCCTGATGGGCAAAAATTTCTTCTCTTTTCTATGGCTTGAACGCCCTGATGCATTCAGCCAGTCTCAAGTGCTTAAGGCCAAAAATTGATCGAGTCAAATGTCAGCATGCGGTGTTGCCATGACGAATTTTTACTTTTCATAGGAATTGTATTTTTTTCAACGGGCGGAGAGATTAATAGCCGTTCTCCGCGAGCTGAAGACGCTATTTTCTGTTTGCAAATATTTCAATATCACGTTGATTAAGGCTTAGGCACTCTTTTTAGACTCGCTTTGCCTGCTGTTGTTTTGGGCTCTGGCTCTCCGGGTCGGCTAGAGTTGGAAAGTTAAAACAAGTCCCCAATGGAGTGCGATCGTGATATTTCGTTTTTTGTTGCGGCAGAGCTATAAAGACGTTCGATGTGGTGTTTTCTTGTATCGACTCGGTGGTGATTTTTTATTATTTCACCGGTTGAGCTGTGATCGACTTGTATATGCGGGAATTAGCGTCTTATTATCTTACGGCATGAAAAATCATCAGGATAATGAACTTTTTATTCAATTTTCTTACCGCAATCATCTTTAAATCGATTCTTGTTCTTTCATCTTTCAGTTTATGCATAATTGCGTATGGTTGGAGCAAATTAAAGAGTCGATTGGAGAGATCAATCATCATCATCATCATCCAGCGAAATGTCTGCGAAATGGCTTATCAATTCTTTTATTATTATCGTTAATCAATCGTCAATTGTGTTTTCGCTTAATTAAACGAATGAGCCAGAGAGCACAGCCAGAGCCAGAGATGACCTGGTTAACTATTGCGACTGTTACTTTATTTATTTGATCAATCTATACCCTGATTACATTTGACATTTGTTATTTGTTTTCATAAGTCATTTGTAGCAATTAAACTAATTTTTACGTCGCCCCCGTTTGCTAATAGCAGCTGATGCAACCGCGCCATCAAACCGCCGACGCCGCTAATTCCAAGTTTCCTAATTCCACTCAAAAGTTACTCATCTTTCATGAATAAACCATAAAAAACATGATCGAATTACCATAATTTATGAATAAACGAACGAACGTAAACCTGAATAGATAACCTCGTAACTATCGAGAAGAGAATAGTTGCAATTCCATGTCGCCTAGCTGCGAGGAGAAGAAGAAGAAGAACTTTTAATTTAACAACGTTTCATTCAGATGCAGATTGACTTACGGTAAACCGAACGAATAACTTAAGCAGGGATCGAAACGGAGCGGCGACGGCGGCGGCGGCCAGCCATCCAATCATCTTCATCATCATCTTAGGAGAAGAAGAAGAAGAAGACGTAACGGTTATCTTGCGCGCTACTAATTGATAGACAAATAAACAGTAACGAGAGAGTGGCTAAACTAAAAGTTACAACATCACGCCAGAAAAATCACGTTATTAAGATCGCCTGCGTGTCTAATACCCGATAATTAGCGTCCAGATGCATCCCATTTCGCTCGCCGGGCCATGTTCTGTCATCCGTCACGAGAGATCGGCTAACGGAACATCTTCACGAACGGTGGGAGAGGAGAGTTCCAGCTCCAGCTCCAGCTGCGAACGTACGTCTTTCTAATTCTGTTCTGATTCTATTATTATGGTCCTACACCGGGTCAGACTTACACAGAGATAACTCGAACTGGGCCTGATTTGTAGCTTGTTTCCTGAGTTTTAGATTCTATAATAAATGGCAACAATGTAAAGGAAGTCGTCGTAGACCGACTCACTACGTCAAGTCTCTTCACTCACAGATAGGAATGATGAGAAGGGAACGACTCAATGAGTCGATTTCGCTGATCGGCTAGGCGGCGTGAGTCGTAGGGGCCACCTCGCAGAGGCTGTGCATGTCCATATCGACTGAGCAAAGACTTGTCATTTGTCCCAAAAAATAACTCAGTACGTCAGACCAGAGAAGTGTAAGGACTCAGTATGTCACCACAGATGAGTAAGCATCTTCCTTTAACAGTAAGTTGGCTGACCAAACGTTACTAGTGCCCTAATAAATGGCAACAGTGTAACTTAATGGCTCTCAAGGCATATAAGTTAAGATACGACAAGACTTTCATGTTTGTCGAAATAATTCTTTTTCCGCATGCAGCCTCCGTTCCCTAGAGTTTCTTTGATAAGTTTAAAGATTTTTGAAATATGGCAACGTTGCTCTAACAGTGAACACATTCTTTATGCGCCTGTTTCCTGTTGCCACCGTTCCATAGGGTTTCTTTGACAAGTTTTAAAATTTATGAAATATGACAACGTTGCTTCAACAATTAACCCGTGTTTTGTGTGCCTGTGTTTTGCAGCTGAGTTTGAAGGAAGAATTATGAAATGTGGCAACATTGCTTTTACCATCGACCCGTTTTTTGTGTTCTGCAAAGAATTTCTTTGATAAGTTTGAAGAATTATGAAATCTGGCAACATTGCTCTAACAGTCAACCCGATTTTTGCGCGTCTGTGTTCTGCAAAGAATTTCTTTAATAACTTTGAAGAATTATGAAATCTGGCAACATTGCTTTAACAGTCAACCGGATTTATGCGCGTCTGTGTTCTGCAAAGAATTTCTTTGATAACTTTGAAGAATTGTGAAATCTGGCAACATTGCTCTAAAGTCAACCCGATTTTTGCGCGTCTTTTCTGCAAAGAATTTCTTTGATAAGTTTGAAGAATTATGAAATATGGCAACGTTGCTTCAACAATTACCCGTTTTGATGTTGAAATAGCCCTTAATCTCTATGAAAGGTGGCAACAGTGTAAAATGATGGATCTCGAGGCTAGAGGCAGAGGACTCTAACTAAACGATTAATAACGCGGTGTTGTCAGATATCTCCATTTACCTCTAAATATTCTGAAAATTTCGTTAATTTTTTGTTGGCAGTGCTGGTGCTGTCGGATCTAGGCAATGTTGTTGGATGTAGTGTTGTCAGACTTTTGTTCCAAAATCGACATGCTCTCTCCATTCCCGAAGAGTTTAAGCTAGCTGATCCGAGTTTTAATAGAAACGTCGATATTTACCGTTCTCAGTGGCAACATTGTAAAATAATGAATTCCGAGGCTAGAGGCAAGGAACTCTAAATAAAAAATAAATAACGCGGTGTTGTCAGATATCACTATTTATCCCTAAATATTCTGAAAATTTTGTAGGGATCTGGGGATCTATAATCACCTAGTGCTGGATGATTTCTTCAATAGAAAAGTCGATATTTATGGTCTCAGTGTTGTCAGATTTCATTCCCAATTTCTGGTTCAAGTATTTTGATCTTTGTCGTTAAGTCACTTTCAGTTATCTGTGTTTTTAGATTTTGCATAAATATTTGGGTCGTAAAGTCCTCAATTTTCTCTACGACTATTGAATAAAACTTTCATTATACTTCTGATTTAAGTTCAATAATGACGTATCTACTACATTCCTCATGCGGGAAGATAATAGACGCATATTCACGTGGTAAACTCAATAATAACAGCTTAGCAGGTGAAATAATAAAAGAAACACCAGTTAGAGCCAATCACAACTCCGAAGATACAAGAAATCCCCGCATCGAACGCCTTGATACCATTGGCAAAACATATAAGATGTTAATGACGCGATAAAGGAAACATTAAAGTAGTCTTGTTTTAACTTTACAGTACCCTGCACTTCTGTCTGGGCACCGGCGACCGGAGTACCAGAATGTTCGTGTCTAATAACGTGGTGCCAAAATAAAGATATGATTTTTTGTGTAAAATCGTAGAGAAAATAGCGTCTTCAGCTCGCGGAGAATGGCCATTATTCACTAGAGCGTTGAAAGTTTCGTCCTAGTGAATAATAGAGGCATTCTCCGCTCGTTGAAGAATATAATATTCTCATCAGAGGCTGTCAAAATTTTTGAAAAGTACAAAAAATCGCTTTTTTAACTTTGAACGGTCATATCTCGAGAACGCAGAGTCGCAGGACAAAACGGTTTAAAGTTTCAGAATCGTTATCGTCCATTATGCCCCAGAGCAGATTTTCGATGCCCCAAAAAAGCTAAAAATCTTTTTGTGCAGTTGTCATATTGTGCGTTTCTTCCTGTAGTTTTGTGTGGTTTGGTAATTCTCGCTGTTACTGCAAGAATTTATAACTTTGCCACTCAGTTTGATTTGCTAGAATGCCACGGCTGATGCTGGTCGTTATTTTATTGATTTTTTATGTCTCTGGAGTCATTTGCGTGTTCACATACATTTTTTCTGCATATTTTAAACCAGTTCAAGTGTCACTGGTTGCTGGCTGTAAGCATACAGTTGCCAGATTATGTAGATTTCTCCCTAGCCTAGCATTATTTCCTTTGTAATTATCGGCAATATATGAATATGCAGCAGTACCTCAGTACTTTCATATCCTGGTTTTTGTCGTCTATTTTAACCCGATTTCTACAACTAGCCTGCAATCAAACCACACGCCACCGTTGCCGTATCGTGCGGAATTTCGCCCGATCGATATCAACGACGAAGATTACCATTTACCATTGCCTAAATAAGAGTAACGGTGAAAAAAATCAGGAGAGTCGGTCGTTTGATTTCCTTCGCCATTTTAATTTAAAAAGCCCCCATCAATCAATCTTACTAACAAATCACCTCCATTGTCGTACATGCAGAAGCGATTGTTACACAGTCACGCTTTGTTACGTTAAATTGATGATTACTGTTACTGCATGGCGTTAGTTGGTGTTAATTGTATAACAACGTTTTTCTATCATCGACGCGGCTGCTTATTTACATTCTACGTCCCGCTTAATTTATTTCAGTGTCCGGTGACCTCTATTCCGTATGCGTGCGTTCGAATCTGCATACGGATTTTTGTTTTATTCATTCGCTTACTCAATCCCATCTCCGATTTGCTCATAACCTTCATAACCGAGCTACTTGATTGGGTTCAATGTAACACCACAAAATAATCTGTAACACTTGCGTCCTCAATTATTTAATTGCAATCCCGACCATCTTACTATTTTACTGTTACCGGTAGAGCGCAAGAACCCTCGATAGTTCTACTTCTGCTGGGCTTTGATTAGTTGACTTACCCTGTCAGAAATATTCCAACTAGAGGCAAGGGAAGGGCTTCTCCGGCGTTGAAAACTCCAAAGAAACTGAATTGGGTAATGATGGATCATAACTCGCCCCAAATTTTTTGGAAAGTTTCCTTATTGGAAGAAAATTGCGGATCCTGTGGCTTTCGGGGTAACAAGTCGCACACAAAACTTGTCCCGATGTGGTCTGGACCGGCCGGCTCAAACTGATTGATTCCCGATACTGTCCGTTATCCGTGATTGCCACCACCAAACAAAGCTTGAACCTTTATTGTTGCAATCTGTCACTGAGACAAGACACACACGTCAAAATAAATAAAACATGAGAAAGTGGCTGAACAATCTTAGAACCTCCAAGAGCAAAAGAAACCAGGACGGCTACACTACATACCGTCACGTCTGCGAAATAGCGAAAGAGATCGACCCGATCGAAAACTACGTCCGCAATCCCTTCCTGAGATGCTGGTTCCGCATGGTAACCGTCTCGATGAAACGGAAGAACGTGATCAAAGGGCTCCGGAGCAACGCAGCCCTGGCGAAAGAGCAACTGCGGCAGATCAAGTATTACCCCCTCTCCATCCATCCGAACAGCGATTTTCGGATCTTCTGGGAGATCCACGTCGTCGTGGTGTGTCTGTTGCTTCTCACCGTTAACCTGCCGTGTTACGCGATCTGCAACGAGGAGACCGTCATTAGGACTTCGTCTTTTAGGTTTCTACAGGGGGTGATCAATTTAACGTTCGTCTGCGACGTGATTCTCAATCTGTTCACCGGTTACTATTCGGAGTCCAAGAAGGAAGTGGTCTTAGATAAAGAGGACATCTTGTACAATTACGTCACGTCGCATTTTATAATCGATCTAGCCACTTGCTTACCGGCCGATTGGACGTTTTTCGGCCTGAGTCGAGAACTCGTGCAGGACAGAAGGCATATCTTCTATTATATTACGACCTTGCTGACTTTCCTGAGATATTTCAGATACACCACGTTCATCCGCTACAACATTCACATCTTCAAACATTTCGGCTTCAGTTACGAGTTCTATTCGATGTTGCTGCTGATCTTAACCTACCTCCTCATACGACACGTCTTCGCCGCGTTGTACCTCTTCATCTACGACAAATTCCAACACGATAAAGACGCGGAAGATTTGTACGAAGGCTTCACCTTGACGGAAAGGTATCTCGACGCTCTGTACCACTCCAGCGTGGTCTCCAGTTTGGCCGGTAACGGGATCCGAAAACCGACCTCATTGATGGACAGCATCTTGACCACAATCGTGTGGTACGTCTCCCTTGCGCTGGACATCTTCTTTAAAGGCTCTCTGGTGATCATTATCAAAGGAAGGACCTCGTCCAGGTACAAATACGTTCAGCTGTTGATGCAGCTGAAGGAGTTCATGAAACATCGCCAGATGCCCAGATACCTCCAGAATCGTCTAGTCGCGTACTACCATTTCAAGTTCCAAGGACGCTACTTCGTGGAGGTCGAGATCATGAAAACGGTCAGCAGTCAGCTGAGACAGGAGATCACGATGCACTCCTGCAGGATGCTAGTAGAGAGCGTGACGTTCTTCAGGAATTTACCGACGAACCAGCTGGTGAGGATCGTGTCGTGCCTCAAACCCGAGATCTATCTCACCAACGATGTGATCATAAGAGCCCAGGCTGTGGGAAACGAGATGTATTTCATCTCGACAGGAACCGTTGCTGTTTACACCGTCTCGGGACAGGAGATTTGTCATTTGGAGGACGGGCAGCATTTCGGGGAGATCGCTCTGCTCAAAGAAAGGGGAGAGAGGGTCGCTTCGGTTATCGCTGTAGAGATCACCGAGATTTATAGTTTGTCCAGGAGTAATTTTGTTAGAGCAATTCATCCCTATCCGGATCTAATGGATAAGATACAGAGGATCGCTGCTGATCGACTTGAAGTTACCACAACTATTGATAAACAGCATAGAAAGGAATTGGATAGTTAATTTTTGTAGTTTGTAGTTTTGTTAATAAAAGTTCCTATTTTTTCATTTTTTATTTAATAAATTAGCCTTTTGCAAGAATTTGGTACAAGTTTTAACAAACTTTTCTTTTACAGGTCCCACCACCACTCCTGTCAAGGATGTCGTGGCAGTCATGCAAACCGAACGGCGGTGGTCGCTTCATAACCAAGATCCTGATCCTGACAGCCGCCTTCGGCGGCGCCACCCTGACCCTCTTGCAGCTGCACCGGATGAACCTGGACCCGAACGTCGCCCATCTGAACCGCTTCCTCTTGCAGAAGGACCTCCTCGTGCGACACGATTCGACGACGGAAGGAATCGACAAGGAACCGTTCATCGATAAGAGCCCGACGATGACCGAAGAGAAACTGGTCGAGGACATCCAGGAGAGGATGCCCAACCTGCCGATCGTCTACTGGAACAAGAACAAGAACAAACCGATGGGTTTCAACAGCTCCTGCGCTCGATTCCCGAGCATGTTCGACCTGGAGTTCAACAACATGTACTGGCAGACCTTACAGACTTCGAACGGGAGCTTCCAGCTCTACGGGGCCTATTTGGATAATCGGAAGCTGAACCGGTTGGGGCCTACCGTGAGGATCCTGGGGATGATCAACAGGATCGAACCGAACGTGACAACGCACTGCCAGTTCTGGTTTGACGGCAAGAAAGATCCGGTCATCGTGAAGAGTTTCGAGTACAAGTACATCTGGGTGAAGAAATGGGGGAACTACAAGCAAGGGATTTATCAGCCGTACTTGACCGCTTGTGTCTTACCGCAGAATTACAAGGAGAGGATACCGCAATCGATTTCGCTGGTCGAGAAGGCGTGCGATCACGCGACAAACAATCTCAGAGTGATCTATAACAAGCCGGTGGTCAAGAAAGACTTCGCGGTTTGCGTCAAAGGACTCGACTTCCTCCACGAGGATCTCTCGGTGCGGTTAGTGGAGTGGATCGAGCTGCTCAACATCCTAGGAGCGGAGAAGATCTATCTCTATCAACTCCAAGTACACCCGAACATCAGCAAGATTTTGAAGTATTACGAGGAGGAGGGAAAGATCGAGGTAACCCCGATCAGTCTCCCCGGTGGCCAACCGAACGCCCCTTCATTCCAACACCTCTACCTGACCAAGAAGACCAACCATAAGAGACAAAACGAGCTCATACCTTACAACGATTGCTTCTACAAGCACATGTACCAGTACAATTACATCGCCCTGCTGGACGTGGACGAGGTCATAATGCCGCTGGAAGAGACCAGATGGAAGGATCTCATGACCAGGATCATCCCGAAAGCGGACAAGGCGAACAAACACATGACGGCGTCCTTCAACTTCAGGAACGTCTACTTCCTGGACGACCTCCTGCACAGCCACGGCTGGTTCAAGGAGATCCCCAAGTACATGCACATGATGCAGCACGTCTATCGGACCAAGAACTTCACCAAACCGGGACAGTTCGTCAAGTGTTTCCACAACACCGAGAAAGTCCTCACGCTGCACAATCATTTCCCCTTGGCGTGCTTGGGGAGCGGTTGCACCACTTACGCGGTCGAGACGACCGACGCTCAGTTGCACCATTACAGGGCGGACTGCGTGAAGACGCTGAAGAAGTCCTGCGAGGAGTTCAGGAAGACCAGCGTCATGGACACGACGATCTGGAAGTTCAAGGATCCGTTGGTCGCGAGGGTTTCCAGCACGCTGAACGCGCTGGGGTTCTTTAACGGGGCCGATTCCAAGGAGATCCGGAAACGATGACGGTGAAGGTGGAGAAAGATGATGATCGATCTGATGATTGTGATAAGAACAGGGAGAAATCGTTGCTTCTTGTTGTTGTTTTTTTGTGCCACTTGGAGGATAGATAGATCAAGGATGATGAAATAAAATCCAGCTCGAAGGACCATAAATATTTTATTGGTTAACCACGTTGTTTTAATGAATCTCAACGCATGGAGGATGAAATATAATCCGGCTCGAAGGACCATTTATTTTTTACTGGTTAGCCTTTTAGCGTTCTTCCAATGAATCTCAAGCCATATATCGGTTTTTTTGCGAAGAGTGGTAGTGGTAGTGGTACTATAAAGAAGTGCTCAAAGTTGTTTCCTAGTTCCTGGTTTTCAACTTTTCTGAGACTGATAAAGTTTAAGGGAGAGACTGTTTTTTAAAAATTCGCATGTGATACTTTTTCGTTTTGATTATTATTATTATTATTATTATTATTAATGTTTTGTTTGTATCGGGTCGTCATAGCGTTCATTCTTCTTTTTCTTAAATGCAGCTCCCTTTGTTAGTAGATTGAGGTCAAAATTAAAAAGTAAAAGGGAGAAAAAAAAATTGTTGAAGGAAAGGCTATAAGGACCCTATATATGCCATAAGGTCATCGAAATAATTTCTTAGTTGATTGTTCCTATTCCTCTTGAATAATCGTTTTACTCTTCTTTTATTCAGCTCCATTTTTATTTAATTTTTTTAAATACATGAATGACTCGAGTTAATGACGTTGCGCAGGCTAGTGCGCACAGCTGTTAACTCGAGAGCAGTCAGCTGAACGCACGAACCTGCGCGTTACCTCTTATTAGTTGAATCGCTTTTAGGGCGCGTTATTTGAATTTATAAATATCGAGCAGGTCTTGTTTTGCGAAATTTCTTTAGCCGCTTGAGTAAGTAACATCACGTAGTTGTTAATAAGTTACAATTTTGGAATTAATTGAAATTATTCGGACCAAAAAAATTATTTATTTTATATATTTATAATAGTCTGATTATTTTATACCCCCATGTTTTATATTATCCTTTTAATGTACCTATATAAATCTAAACTACAGGGTGTCACAAATTAGAAACTCTTGACCCATTAATTTGTGACCCCCTGTATAACATCGTATAAAAATAAATAATCATAATTGAACAAAAAATTACATTATTATCTGCTGATGTAACAAATCCACATATACCCCTCTTCAAACTTATTTAATCTTCTTTTTTTTCTTCTTTTCTCTTTTTTTTTAAAGTCGACTTCTTTTTTCTGTTGCGATGCTTTCTCCTCTTTCTTTTTCTCTATTTCCCTTCACCGCTGATCTTTTCTTGCTCTTGCTTGGTCTCATAGACAGAATAAGCGACTTTATTAATTAGTTTTTTACGAGAATGCTCATGCAATGATTGCAAAGTACTGATTTTCTACTATGAAATTTAGTATCTTTTTCTCTTCTTCTAGGGTATATGGAGGACGATATCCCGACATGGCTTGTTATTGTTTTCAATAATTATTATAATCCAAACAACAGGCCTGTACAGCAGTAGTAACAAAAGTGTCTTTTAGTTGCAATCTTATCACGAATTGTGTGATATTGTGAATATTATTATGTATTAGTGTATTATTTTGTATATTGTATCTTTGTGTTGCAGGATTAACCAACAGAATTTTCTTTGAATTATTGAATGAAACGATTGAATTTTTTGTTGGTTGATGATTTTTTTTAAGCTTTTTGCTCAATATTTTAGGTAGCTACTTCGTTTTTAATTACCCATGTACTTTGTTCCATTCGCACTCTAGATTCTAGATGGATGAACTCTAGAATAAGATGAGATCTATTTATATTTAAAATAATAAAACCTGCTGCTGTTTCTTTTACTAGCTGTTCCCATGTTTCTTAATTAAAATAGAAGTAAAAAGAAGACATAATCAAAATAATGATACCGTGCCTTGTACTAATAATGTAAGTAAAGAAAATGTATTTATTTCTAATTTTAAGTTTGTTATACGATTATACGAATACTGTATTATGCGAAGTAAATAATTAATTTTGATTTTTTGTATTTTTTTTTGTATTCACTGTGAAGGTACTTTCCTCTTTCTCATCCTGACATTTTAATTATCACTATCAAGTTTCTGGATAATAAAGTTTTGAAGAAATATTCCCGATTCCCAGAAATCCTGCTGGAAACAAGCTTCAGGATTAATTTCCTGCTCTATTATAGACTTCTTCAGCTTATTTTCAAAATGTGGTAATTTCCCAAACAAAAGTGGAGTTTTTATGGAGACTTGTCCTGATTTCCTGTACCCAATCGAAATTATTACTTTTAGAGAGTGCCTAATAAATCCTGCTGAAAACAAGCTGCAGGATTAATTTGATGAAACTTTCCTGATTCCGTAATTCCTGCTTTTTTGACTTCTTCATTTATTTTCAAAATGTGGGAAATTCCCAAAAGTGTGGTTTTTATGGAGGCTTGTCCTAATTTCCTTCACCTAATCAAAATTACTATTTTTAGAGAGTTCCTAATAAATCCTGCTGAAAACAAGCTGCAGGATCAATTTGATGAAACTTTCCTGATTCCGTAATTCCTGCTTTTTTGACTTCTTAATGTATTTTCAAAATAGGGAAATTCCCAAAAGTGTAGTTTTTATAGAGACTTGTCCTGATTTCCTGTACCTGATCGAAATTATTATTTTTAGAGAGTTCCTAATGAATCCTGCTGAAAACAAGCTGCAGGATCAATTTGATGAAACTTTCCTGATTCCGTAATTCCTGCTTTTTTGACTTCTTAATTTATTTTCAAAATGTGGGAAATTCCCAAAAGTGTAGTTTTTATGGAGACTTGTCCTGATTTCCTGTACCTAATCGAAATTATTACTTTTAGAGAGTTCCTAATAAATCCTGCTGAAAACAAGCTGCAGGATCAATTTGATGAAACTTTCCTGATTCCGTAATTCCTGCTTTTTTGACTTCTTAATGTATTTTCAAAATAGGGAAATTCCCAAAAGTGTAGTTTTTATAGAGACTTGTCCTGATTTCCTGTACCTGATCGAAATTATTATTTTTAGAGAGTTCCTAATGAATCCTGCTGAAAACAAGCTGCAGGATCAATTTGATGAAACTTTCCTGATTCCGTAATTCCTGCTTTTTTGACTTCTTAATTTATTTTCAAAATGTGGGAAATTCTCAAAAGTGAAGTTTTTATGGAGACTTATCCTAATTTTCTGTACCTATTCGTAATTATTACTTTTAGAGAGTGCCTAATAAATCCTGCTGAAGACAAACTGCAGGATCAATTTGATGAAACTTTCCTGATTCCGTAATTCCTGCTTTTTTGACTTCTTAATTTATTTTTAAAATGTGGGAAATTCCCAAAAGTGTAGTTTTTATGGAGACTTGTCCTGATTTCCTGTACCTAATCGAAATTATTACTTTTAGAGAGTTCCTCATAAATCCTGCTGAAAACAAGCTGCAGGATCAATTTGATGAAACTTTCCTGATTCCGTAGTTTCTGCTTTTTTGACTTCTTCATTTATTTTTAAAATGTGGGAAATTCCCAAAAGTGTAGTTTTTATGGAGATTTGTCCCGATTTCCTGTACCTAATCGAAATTATTACTTTTAGAGAGTTCCTAATAAATCCTGCTGAAAAAAAAACTGCAGGATTAATTTGATGAAACTTTCCTGATTCCGTAATTCCTGCTTTGTTGACTTCTTCATTTATTTTTAAAATGTGGGAAATTCCCAAAAGTGTAGTTTTTATGGAGATTTGTCCTGATTTCCTGTACCTAATCGAAGTTATTACTTTTAGAGAGTTCCTAATAAATCCTGCTGAAAACAAGCTGCAGGATCAATTTGATGAAACTTTCCTGATTCCGTAATTCCTGCTTTTTTGACTTCTTAATTTATTTTCAAAATGTGGGAAATTCTCAAAAGTGAAGTTTTTATGGAGACTTATCCTAATTTTCTGTACCTATTCGTAATTATTACTTTTAGAGAGTGCCTAATAAATCCTGCTGAAGACAAACTGCAGGATCAATTTGATGAAACTTTCCTGATTCCGTAATTCCTGCTTTTTTGACTTCTTAATTTATTTTTAAAATGTGGGAAATTCCCAAAAGTGTAGTTTTTATGGAGACTTGTCCTGATTTCCTGTACCTAATCGAAATTATTACTTTTAGAGAGTTCCTCATAAATCCTGCTGAAAACAAGCTGCAGGATCAATTTGATGAAACTTTCCTGATTCCGTAGTTTCTGCTTTTTTGACTTCTTCATTTATTTTTAAAATGTGGGAAATTCCCAAAAGTGTAGTTTTTATGGAGATTTGTCCCGATTTCCTGTACCTAATCGAAATTATTACTTTTAGAGAGTTCCTAATAAATCCTGCTGAAAAAAAAACTGCAGGATTAATTTGATGAAACTTTCCTGATTCCGTAATTCCTGCTTTGTTGACTTCTTCATTTATTTTTAAAATGTGGGAAATTCCCAAAAGTGTAGTTTTTATGGAGATTTGTCCTGATTTCCTGTACCTAATCGAAGTTATTACTTTTAGAGAGTTCCTAATAAATCCTGCTGAAAACAAGCTGCAGGATCAATTTGATGAAACTTTCCTGATTCCGTAATTCCTGCTTTTTTGACTTCTTAATTTATTTTTAAAATGTGGGAAATTCCCAAAAGTGAAGTTTTTATGGAGACTTATCCTAATTTTCTGTACCTATTCGTAATTATTACTTTTAGAGAGTGCCTAATAAATCCTGCTGAAGACAAACTGCAGGATTAATTTGATGAAACTTTCCTGATTCCGTAATTCCTGCTTTTTTGACTTCTTAATTTATTTTTAAAATGTGGGAAATTCCCAAAAGTGTAGTTTTTATGGAGACTTGTCCTGATTTCCTGTACCTAATCGAAATTATTACTTTTAGAGAGTTCCTCATGAATCCTGCTGAAAACAAGCTGCAGGATTAATTTTATGAAACTTTCCTGATTACGTAATTTCTGCTTTTTTGACTTCTTCATTTATTTTCAAAATGTGGGAAATTCTCAAAAGTGAAGTTTTTATGGAGACTTATCCTAATTTTCTGTACCTATTCGTAATTATTACTTTTAGAGAGTGCCTAATAAATCCTGCTGAAGACAAACTGCAGGATTAATTTGATGAAACTTTCCTGATTCCGTAATTCCTGCTTTTTTGACTTCTTAATTTATTTTTAAAATGTGGGAAATTCCCAAAAGTGTAGTTTTTATAGAGACTTGTCCTGATTTCCTGTACCTGATCGAAATTATTATTTTTAGAGAGTTCCTAATGAATCCTGCTGAAGACAAGCTGCAGGATCAATTTGATGAAACTTTCCTGATTCCGTAATTCCTGCTTTTTTGACTTCTTAATTTATTTTTAAAATGTGGGAAATTCCCAAAAGTGTAGTTTTTATGGAGACTTGTCCTGATTTCCTGTACCTAATCGAAATTATTACTTTTAGAGAGTTTCTCATAAATCCTGCTGAAAACAAGCTGCAGGATCAATTTGATGAAACTTTCCTGATTCCGTAGTTTCTGCTTTTTTGACTTCTTCATTTATTTTTAAAATGTGGGAAATTCCCAAAAGTGTAGTTTTTATGGAGATTTGTCCCGATTTCCTGTACCTAATCGAAATTATTACTTTTAGAGAGTTCCTAATAAATCCTGCTGAAAAAAAAACTGCAGGATTAATTTGATGAAACTTTCCTGATTCCGTAATTCCTGCTTTGTTGACTTCTTCATTTATTTTTAAAATGTGGGAAATTCCCAAAAGTGTAGTTTTTATGGAGATTTGTCCTGATTTCCTGTACCTAATCGAAGTTATTACTTTTAGAGAGTTCCTAATAAATCCTGCTGAAAACAAGCTGCAGGATCAATTTGATGAAACTTTCCTGATTCCGTAATTCCTGCTTTTTTGACTTCTTAATTTATTTTCAAAATGTGGGAAATTCCCAAAAGTGTAGTTTTTATAGAGACTTGTCCTGATTTCCTGTACCTAATCGAAATTATTACTTTTAGAGAGTCCTAATAAATCCTGCTGAAAACAAGCTGCAGGATTAATTTTATGAAACTTTCCTGATTACGTAATTTCTGCTTTTTTGACTTCTTCATTTATTTTTAAAATGTGGGAAATTCCCAAAAGTGAAGTTTTTATGGAGACTTATCCTAATTTTCTGTACCTATTCGTAATTATTACTTTTAGAGAGTGCCTAATAAATCCTGCTGAAGACAAACTGCAGGATTAATTTGATGAAACTTTCCTGATTCCGTAATTCCTGCTTTTTTGACTTCTTAATTTATTTTTAAAATGTGGGAAATTCCCAAAAGTGTAGTTTTTATGGAGACTTGTCCTGATTTCCTGTACCTAATCGAAATTATTACTTTTAGAGAGTTCCTCATGAATCCTGCTGAAAACAAGCTGCAGGATTAATTTTATGAAACTTTCCTGATTACGTAATTTCTGCTTTTTTGACTTCTTCATTTATTTTCAAAATGTGGGAAATTCTCAAAAGTGAAATTTTTATGGAGACTTATCCTAATTTTCTGTACCTATTCGTAATTATTACTTTTAGAGAGTGCCTAATAAATCCTGCTGAAGACAAACTGCAGGATTAATTTGATGAAACTTTCCTGATTCCGTAATTCCTGCTTTTTTGACTTCTTAATTTATTTTTAAAATGTGGGAAATTCCCAAAAGTGTAGTTTTTATAGAGACTTGTCCTGATTTCCTGTACCTGATCGAAATTATTATTTTTAGAGAGTTCCTAATGAATCCTGCTGAAAACAAGCTGCAGGATCAATTTGATGAAACTTTCCTGATTCCGTAATTCCTGCTTTTTTGACTTCTTAATTTATTTTCAAAATGTGGGAAATTCCCAAAAGTGTAGTTTTTATGGAGACTTGTCCTGATTTCCTGTACCTAATCGAAATTATTACTTTTAGAGAGTTCCTCATAAATCCTGCTGAAAACAAGCTGCAGGATCAATTTGATGAAACTTTCCTGATTCCGTAGTTTCTGCTTTTTTGACTTCTTCATTTATTTTTAAAATGTGGGAAATTCCCAAAAGTGTAGTTTTTATGGAGATTTGTCCCGATTTCCTGTACCTAATCGAAATTATTACTTTTAGAGAGTTCCTAATAAATCCTGCTGAAAAAAAAACTGCAGGATTAATTTGATGAAACTTTCCTGATTCCGTAATTCCTGCTTTGTTGACTTCTTCATTTATTTTTAAAATGTGGGAAATTCCCAAAAGTGTAGTTTTTATGGAGATTTGTCCTGATTTCCTGTACCTAATCGAAGTTATTACTTTTAGAGAGTTCCTAATAAATCCTGCTGAAAACAAGCTGCAGGATCAATTTGATGAAACTTTCCTGATTCCGTAATTCCTGCTTTTTTGACTTCTTAATTTATTTTCAAAATGTGGGAAATTCCCAAAAGTGTAGTTTTTATGGAGACTTGTCCTGATTTCCTGTACCTAATCGAAATTATTACTTTTAGAGAGTTCCTCATGAATCCTGCTGAAAACAAGCTGCAGGATTAATTTTATGAAACTTTCCTGATTACGTAATTTCTGCTTTTTTGACTTCTTCATTTATTTTCAAAATGTGGGAAATTCTCAAAAGTGAAGTTTTTATGGAGACTTATCCTAATTTTCTGTACCTATTCGTAATTATTACTTTTAGAGAGTGCCTAATAAATCCTGCTGAAGACAAACTGCAGGATTAATTTGATGAAACTTTCCTGATTCCGTAATTCCTGCTTTTTTGACTTCTTAATTTATTTTTAAAATGTGGGAAATTCCCAAAAGTGTAGTTTTTATAGAGACTTGTCCTGATTTCCTGTACCTGATCGAAATTATTATTTTTAGAGAGTGCCTAATAAATCCTGCTGAAGACAAACTGCAGGATTAATTTGATGAAACTTTCCTGATTCCGTAATTCCTGCTTTTTTGACTTCTTAATTTATTTTTAAAATGTGGGAAATTCCCAAAAGTGTAGTTTTTATAGAGACTTGTCCTGATTTCCTGTACCTGATCGAAATTATTATTTTTAGAGAGTGCCTAATAAATCCTGCTGAAGACAAACTGCAGGATCAATTTGATGAAACTTTCCTGATTCCGTAATTCCTGCTTTTTTGACTTCTTAATTTATTTTCAAAATGTGGGAAATTCCCAAAAGTGTAGTTTTTATAGAGACTTGTCCTGATTTCCTGTACCTGATCGAAATTATTATTTTTAGAGAGTTCCTAATGAATCCTGCTGAAAACAAGCTGCAGGATCAATTTGATGAAACTTTCCTGATTCCGTAATTCCTGCTTTTTTGACTTCTTAATTTATTTTCAAAATGTGGGAAATTCCCAAAAGTGTAGTTTTTATGGAGACTTGTCCTGATTTCCTGTACCTAATCGAAATTATTACTTTTAGAGAGTTCCTAATAAATCCTGCTGAAAAAAAAACTGCAGGATTAATTTGATGAAACTTTCCTGATTCCGTAATTCCTGCTTTGTTGACTTCTTCATTTATTTTTAAAATGTGGGAAATTCCCAAAAGTGTAGTTTTTATGGAGATTTGTCCTGATTTCCTGTACCTAATCGAAGTTATTACTTTTAGAGAGTTCCTAATAAATCCTGCTGAAAACAAGCTGCAGGATCAATTTGATGAAACTTTCCTGATTCCGTAATTCCTGCTTTTTTGACTTCTTAATTTATTTTCAAAATGTGGGAAATTCCCAAAAGTGTAGTTTTTATAGAGACTTGTCCTGATTTCCTGTACCTAATCGAAATTATTACTTTTAGAGAGTCCTAATAAATCCTGCTGAAAACAAGCTGCAGGATTAATTTTATGAAACTTTCCTGATTACGTAATTTCTGCTTTTTTGACTTCTTCATTTATTTTTAAAATGTGGGAAATTCCCAAAAGTGAAGTTTTTATGGAGACTTATCCTAATTTTCTGTACCTATTCGTAATTATTACTTTTAGAGAGTGCCTAATAAATGCTGCTGAAGACAAACTGCAGGATTAATTTGATGAAACTTTCCTGATTCCGTAATTCCTGCTTTTTTGACTTCTTAATTTATTTTTAAAATGTGGGAAATTCCCAAAAGTGTAGTTTTTATGGAGACTTGTCCTGATTTCCTGTACCTAATCGAAATTATTACTTTTAGAGAGTTCCTCATGAATCCTGCTGAAAACAAGCTGCAGGATTAATTTTATGAAACTTTCCTGATTACGTAATTTCTGCTTTTTTGACTTCTTCATTTATTTTCAAAATGTGGGAAATTCTCAAAAGTGAAGTTTTTATGGAGACTTATCCTAATTTTCTGTACCTATTCGTAATTATTACTTTTAGAGAGTGCCTAATAAATCCTGCTGAAGACAAACTGCAGGATTAATTTGATGAAACTTTCCTGATTCCGTAATTCCTGCTTTTTTGACTTCTTAATTTATTTTTAAAATGTGGGAAATTCCCAAAAGTGTAGTTTTTATAGAGACTTGTCCTGATTTCCTGTACCTGATCGAAATTATTATTTTTAGAGAGTTCCTAATGAATCCTGCTGAAGACAAGCTGCAGGATCAATTTGATGAAACTTTCCTGATTCCGTAATTCCTGCTTTTTTGACTTCTTAATTTATTTTTAAAATGTGGGAAATTCCCAAAAGTGTAGTTTTTATGGAGACTTGTCCTGATTTCCTGTACCTAATCGAAATTATTACTTTTAGAGAGTTTCTCATAAATCCTGCTGAAAACAAGCTGCAGGATCAATTTGATGAAACTTTCCTGATTCCGTAGTTTCTGCTTTTTTGACTTCTTCATTTATTTTTAAAATGTGGGAAATTCCCAAAAGTGTAGTTTTTATGGAGATTTGTCCCGATTTCCTGTACCTAATCGAAATTATTACTTTTAGAGAGTTCCTAATAAATCCTGCTGAAAAAAAAACTGCAGGATTAATTTGATGAAACTTTCCTGATTCCGTAATTCCTGCTTTGTTGACTTCTTCATTTATTTTTAAAATGTGGGAAATTCCCAAAAGTGTAGTTTTTATGGAGATTTGTCCTGATTTCCTGTACCTAATCGAAGTTATTACTTTTAGAGAGTTCCTAATAAATCCTGCTGAAAACAAGCTGCAGGATCAATTTGATGAAACTTTCCTGATTCCGTAATTCCTGCTTTTTTGACTTCTTAATTTATTTTCAAAATGTGGGAAATTCCCAAAAGTGTAGTTTTTATAGAGACTTGTCCTGATTTCCTGTACCTAATCGAAATTATTACTTTTAGAGAGTCCTAATAAATCCTGCTGAAAACAAGCTGCAGGATTAATTTTATGAAACTTTCCTGATTACGTAATTTCTGCTTTTTTGACTTCTTCATTTATTTTTAAAATGTGGGAAATTCCCAAAAGTGAAGTTTTTATGGAGACTTATCCTAATTTTCTGTACCTATTCGTAATTATTACTTTTAGAGAGTGCCTAATAAATCCTGCTGAAGACAAACTGCAGGATTAATTTGATGAAACTTTCCTGATTCCGTAATTCCTGCTTTTTTGACTTCTTAATTTATTTTTAAAATGTGGGAAATTCCCAAAAGTGTAGTTTTTATGGAGACTTGTCCTGATTTCCTGTACCTAATCGAAATTATTACTTTTAGAGAGTTCCTCATGAATCCTGCTGAAAACAAGCTGCAGGATTAATTTTATGAAACTTTCCTGATTACGTAATTTCTGCTTTTTTGACTTCTTCATTTATTTTCAAAATGTGGGAAATTCTCAAAAGTGAAGTTTTTATGGAGACTTATCCTAATTTTCTGTACCTATTCGTAATTATTACTTTTAGAGAGTGCCTAATAAATCCTGCTGAAGACAAACTGCAGGATTAATTTGATGAAACTTTCCTGATTCCGTAATTCCTGCTTTTTTGACTTCTTAATTTATTTTTAAAATGTGGGAAATTCCCAAAAGTGTAGTTTTTATAGAGACTTGTCCTGATTTCCTGTACCTGATCGAAATTATTATTTTTAGAGAGTTCCTAATGAATCCTGCTGAAAACAAGCTGCAGGATCAATTTGATGAAACTTTCCTGATTCCGTAATTCCTGCTTTTTTGACTTCTTAATTTATTTTCAAAATGTGGGAAATTCCCAAAAGTGTAGTTTTTATGGAGACTTGTCCTGATTTCCTGTACCTAATCGAAATTATTACTTTTAGAGAGTTCCTCATAAATCCTGCTGAAAACAAGCTGCAGGATCAATTTGATGAAACTTTCCTGATTCCGTAGTTTCTGCTTTTTTGACTTCTTCATTTATTTTTAAAATGTGGGAAATTCCCAAAAGTGTAGTTTTTATGGAGATTTGTCCCGATTTCCTGTACCTAATCGAAATTATTACTTTTAGAGAGTTCCTAATAAATCCTGCTGAAAAAAAAACTGCAGGATTAATTTGATGAAACTTTCCTGATTCCGTAATTCCTGCTTTGTTGACTTCTTCATTTATTTTTAAAATGTGGGAAATTCCCAAAAGTGTAGTTTTTATGGAGATTTGTCCTGATTTCCTGTACCTAATCGAAGTTATTACTTTTAGAGAGTTCCTAATAAATCCTGCTGAAAACAAGCTGCAGGATCAATTTGATGAAACTTTCCTGATTCCGTAATTCCTGCTTTTTTGACTTCTTAATTTATTTTCAAAATGTGGGAAATTCCCAAAAGTGTAGTTTTTATGGAGACTTGTCCTGATTTCCTGTACCTAATCGAAATTATTACTTTTAGAGAGTTCCTCATGAATCCTGCTGAAAACAAGCTGCAGGATTAATTTTATGAAACTTTCCTGATTACGTAATTTCTGCTTTTTTGACTTCTTCATTTATTTTCAAAATGTGGGAAATTCTCAAAAGTGAAGTTTTTATGGAGACTTATCCTAATTTTCTGTACCTATTCGTAATTATTACTTTTAGAGAGTGCCTAATAAATCCTGCTGAAGACAAACTGCAGGATTAATTTGATGAAACTTTCCTGATTCCGTAATTCCTGCTTTTTTGACTTCTTAATTTATTTTTAAAATGTGGGAAATTCCCAAAAGTGTAGTTTTTATAGAGACTTGTCCTGATTTCCTGTACCTGATCGAAATTATTATTTTTAGAGAGTTCCTAATGAATCCTGCTGAAAACAAGCTGCAGGATTAATTTTATGAAACTTTCCTGATTACGTAATTTCTGCTTTTTTGACTTCTTCATTTATTTTCAAAATGTGGGAAATTCCCAAAAGTGTAGTTTTTATAGAGACTTGTCCTGATTTCCTGTACCTAATCGAAATTATTACTTTTAGAGAGTCCTAATAAATCCTGCTGAAAACAAGCTGCAGGATTAATTTTATGAAACTTTCCTGATTACGTAATTTCTGCTTTTTTGACTTCTTCATTTATTTTCAAAATGTGGGAAATTCTCAAAAGTGAAGTTTTTATGGAGACTTATCCTAATTTTCTGTACCTATTCGTAATTATTACTTTTAGAGAGTGCCTAATAAATCCTGCTGAAGACAAACTGCAGGATTAATTTGATGAAACTTTCCTGATTCCGTAATTCCTGCTTTTTTGACTTCTTAATTTATTTTTAAAATGTGGGAAATTCCCAAAAGTGTAGTTTTTATAGAGACTTGTCCTGATTTCCTGTACCTAATCGAAATTATTACTTTTAGAGAGTTCCTAATAAATCCTGCTGAAAACAAGCTGCAGGATTAATTTTATGAAACTTTCCTGATTACGTAATTTCTGCTTTTTTGACTTCTTCATTTATTTTCAAAATGTGGGAAATTCTCAAAAGTGAAATTTTTATGGAGACTTATCCTAATTTTCTGTACCTATTCGTAATTATTACTTTTAGAGAGTGCCTAATAAATCCTGCTGAAGACAAACTGCAGGATTAATTTGATGAAACTTTCCTGATTCCGTAATTCCTGCTTTTTTGACTTCTTAATTTATTTTTAAAATGTGGGAAATTCCCAAAAGTGTAGTTTTTATGGAGACTTGTCCTGATTTCCTGTACCTAATCGAAATTATTACTTTTAGAGAGTTCCTCATAAATCCTGCTGAAAACAAGCTGCAGGATTAATTTTATGAAACTTTCCTGATTACGTAATTTCTGCTTTTTTGACTTCTTCATTTATTTTCAAAATGTGGGAAATTCTCAAAAGTGAAGTTTTTATGGAGACTTATCCTAATTTTCTGTACCTATTCGTAATTATTACTTTTAGAGAGTGCCTAATAAATCCTGCTGAAGACAAACTGCAGGATCAATTTGATGAAACTTTCCTGATTCCGTAATTCCTGCTTTTTTGACTTCTTAATTTATTTTTAAAATGTGGGAAATTCCCAAAAGTGTAGTTTTTATGGAGACTTGTCCTGATTTCCTGTACCTAATCGAAATTATTACTTTTAGAGAGTTCCTCATAAATCCTGCTGAAAACAAGCTGCAGGATCAATTTGATGAAACTTTCCTGATTCCGTAGTTTCTGCTTTTTTGACTTCTTCATTTATTTTTAAAATGTGGGAAATTCCCAAAAGTGTAGTTTTTATGGAGACTTGGCCCGATTTCCTGTACCTAATCGAAATTATTATTTTTAGAGAGTTCCTAATAAATCCTGCTGAAAACAAACTGCAGGATCAATTTGATGAAACTTTCCTGATTCCCTAATTCCTGCTTTTTTGACTTCTTCATTCATTTTCAAAATGTGGGAAATTCCCAAAAGTGTAGTTTTTATGGAGATTTGTCCTGATTTCCTTCACCTAATCAAAATTATTACTTTTAGAGAGCTCCTAATAAATCCTGCTGAAAACAAGCTGCAGGATTAATTTGATGAAACTTTCCTGATTTTTTTGACTTCTTCATTTATTTTTAAAATGTGGGAAATTCCCAAAAGTGTACTTTTTATGGAGACTTGTCCTGATTTCCTGTATCTACTCGAATTTAATATTTTTAGAGAGTTCCTCATGAATTCTACTGAAAACAAACTGCAGGACTAATTTGATGAAACTTTCCTGATTTTTTTGATTTCTTCATTTATCTTTAAAATGTGGGAAATTCCCAAAAGTGTAGTTTTTATGGAGACTTGGCCCGATTTCCTGTACCTAATCGAAATTATTATTTTTAGAGAGTTCCTAATAAATCCTGCTGAAAACAAACTGCAGGATCAATTTGATGAAACTTTCCTGATTCCCTAATTCCTGCTTTTTTGACTTCTTCATTCATTTTCAAAATGTGGGAAATTCCCAAAAGTGTAGTTTTTATGGAGATTTGTCCTGATTTCCTTCACCTAATCAAAATTATTACTTTTAGAGAGCTCCTAATAAATCCTGCTGAAAACAAGCTGCAGGATCAATTTGATGAAACTTTCCTGATTCCGTAATTCCTGCTTTTTTGACTTCTTAAATTATTTTCAAAATGTGGGAAATTCCCAAAAGTGTAGTTTTTATGGAGACTTGTCCTGATTTCCTGTACCTAATCGAAATTATTACTTTTAGAGAGTTCCTAATAAATCCTGCTGAAAACAAGCTGCAGGATCAATTTGATGAAACTTTCCTGATTCCGTAATTCCTGCTTTTTTGACTTCTTAATTTATTTTCAAAATGTGGGAAATTCTCAAAAGTGTAGTTTTTATGGAGACTTGTCCTGATTTCCTGTACCTAATCGAAATTATTATTTTTAGAGACTTTCTAATAAATCCTTCTGAAAACAAACTTCGGGATTATTTTGATGAAACTTTCCTGATTCCGTAATTCCTGCTTTTTTGACTTCTTAATTTATTTTTAAAATGTGTGAAATTCCCAAAAGTGTAGTTTTTATGGAGACTTGTCCTGATTTCCTGTACCTAATCGAAATTATTACTTTTAGAGAGTTCCTCATAAATCCTGCTGAAAACAAGCTGCAGGATCAATTTGATGAAACTTCCCTGATTCCGTAATTTCTGCTTTTTTGACTTCTTCATTTATTTTCAAAATGTGGGAAATTCCCAAAAGTGTAGTTTTTATGGAGACTTGTCCTGATTTCCTGTACCTAATCGAAATTATTACTTTTAGAGAGTTCCTCATAAATCCTGCTGAAAACAAGCTGCAGGATCAATTTGATGAAACTTCCCTGATTCCGTAATTTCTGCTTTTTTGACTTCTTCATTTATTTTCAAAATGTGGGAAATTCCCAAAAGTGTAGTTTTTATGGAGACTTGTCCTGATTTCTTTCACCTAATCAAAATTACTATTTTTAGAGAGTTCCTAATAAATCCTGCTGAAAACAAGCTGCAGGATCAATTTGATGAAACTTTCCTGATTCCGTAATTCCTGCTTTTTTGACTTCTTAATTTATTTGCAAAATGTGTGAAATTCCCAAAAGTGTAGTTTTTATGGAGACTTGTCCTGATTTCCTGTATCTATTCGAATTTAATATTTTTAGAGAGTTCCTCATGAATTCTACTGAAAACAAACTGCAGGAGTAATTTGATGAAACTTTCCTGATTTTTTTGATTTCTTCATTTATTTTCAAAATGTTGGAAATTCCAAAAATTGTAGTTTTTATGGAGACTTGTCCTGATTTCCTGTACCTAATCGAAATTATTATTTTTAGAGAGTTCGTAATAAATCCTGCTGAAAACAAACTGCAGGATCAATTTGATGAAACTTTCCTGATTCCGTAATTCCTGCTTTTTTGACTTCTTCATTTATCTTCAAAATGTGGGAAATTCCCAAAAGTGTAGTTTTTATGGAGACTTGTCCTGATTTCCTGTATCTACTCGAATTTAATATTTTTAGAGAGTTCCTCATGAATTCTACTGAAAACAAACTGCAGGAGTAATTTGATGAAACTTTCCTGATTTTTTTTGACTTCTTCATTTATTTTCAAAATGTAGGAAATTCCCAAAAGTGTAGTTTTTATGGAGACTTGGTCCTGATTTCCTGTACCTAATCGAAATTATTACTTTTAGAGAGTTCCTCATAAATCCTGCTGAAAACAAGCTGCAGGATCAATTTGATGAAACTTTCCTGATTCCGTAATTCCTGCTTTTTTGACTTCTTCATTTATTTTCAAAATGTGAGAAATTCTCAAAAGTGTCTTGTCCTGATTTTCTGTACCTGATCCAAATTATTATTTTTAGAGTTTTTAATAAATCCTGCTGAAAAAAAAACTGCAGGATTAATTTGATGAAACTTTCCTGATTTTTTTGACTTCTTCATTTATTTTCAAAATGTAGGAAATTCCCAAAAGTGTAGTCTTTATGGAGACTTGTCCTGATTTCCTGTACCTAATCGAAGTTATTATTTTTAGAGACTTTCTAATAAATCCTTCTGAAAACAAACTTCGGGATTATTTTGAATCATTCCTGATATCGTAATTCCTGTTCTCTTGACTTTCCCAGTTTATTTTCAAAATATGACAAGTTCCCAAACAAAAGTGGAGTTTTTATGGAGATTTCAGGAGATGGACGTTTCCTGTACCTGATCGAAATTATTATTTTTAGGGAGTTCCTAATAAATCCTGCTGAAAACAAGCTTCAGGATTAATTTGAAACATTCCTGATTTCATCACTCCTGCTTTCTTGACTTCTTCAGTTTATCTTTAAAATGTGAGAAGTTCCATAACAAAAATGTAGTTTTTATGGAGACTTTTGTCCTGATTTTAGGACATTCGTGATTTAGTCATCCCGAAATTCTGAAGTTTTGTTTCTTTTATTTATAAGGAAAAATTCTGATGAAAAAAACAAGAGACAATTTAATTACTTTTTTGTGTTATGATGATGATACCTTTTCCCTAATTGGAAATCCGATCCAAGAAAAAACTAATAAAGAGGATTGCCGCGACATCTATGGTGCGAACTGTGAATACGTTTGTGAATAATTAAACCGGTATAACTTTCTATAAAGGCTCACGATTACAGGTACTTATGTATAGTTTTATAGCGTAGCTAAGGTAGCTCAATAATAGATGGCGCTGCTCTTACATTAATCAAAACAACCACAATTCAATACGATCATGATATGACTGGTTCGGGTTAACTGAAACAGATGACGCTGATTCGTTCTAAGATTTTACCGTTGTTCTGATTCAGATACAGCTGTCTCCAAAGTTATTCCCACTACAAGGTAAACTGCAAAGTAAAAAATTCATTTCAACTATTTCAAGAGTCATTTATGGGGGATTAAATTACTTCATAGTGACTACTACAAAGTAACGAAAGGCACAAGAAAGTTATCGTTACTAGGACTGGGAGACAACGAGAATGCTCTAAAGTTACCAAATGTAGCTGCAAAATTCGATTTTAATGAGTTAAATCAAATTTAAGTTAGATATCGTAAAAAGTGTGGCTCATCGGTCTGCATGACTACAAAATTTCGAACCTCGACTCCTTCAAATAGCGAAAATACAGGGGCGTATTCATCTTAAATGCGACACACATTGTATAAAGAGACGATACTCTTTTAAAGTTCCAGCAGAGACTGTTTAAGTATAAAAAAAAAGTTTCAGTAACTTTATAGTTACCGTTACTACAAAGTAATAAAAAAATTAAGAAAGTGGCCGAATACTAATGTACTGCTTCGATGATCAAAATTCATTTTGAAGTCGGTTACTTTAAAGTTATCGTTACTATAATCATAACTTAAGAATAAAAAAAAACTTCTTCGTTATGGTAACTTTAAAATTTTTGTTACTGCATAGTAACAGAAGATTCCCTAAAAATGCTGGGATTAACAAAACTTTAAACTATTCTTATTTACAGTTATTTCAAAGTAATTGCTACCACAAAGTAAGAAAACTTAAAATTTTATAAAAACAGGTACCTCAACATCGAAAAACTAGTTCAAAGTGAGTTGAACAGCTGAGTTGAACAACTACTGAAGTTACAGCAACTTTAAAGTAACTTCTCCTTTTAATGCTGATTAAGAAAAACACTATCAAACGTAGTTAAAAATTCAACTTGGAAATAGAAAAATGCTTTATTACACGAACTTTAAATTATTCGTTACAACAAAGTAAGATCATCCGAAATCTATAAAACTCGAAAATAACTACTTCTTCGTTACGGTTACTTCAAAGTAATTGCTACCATACTGTAAGAAAAAGTATAAAATTTCCATAAAAATGGCTACTTTTACATAGAAAACTACGTACATTAATTAAGGGACTTCAAACTATTGAAGTTGCAGCAACTTTAAAGTAATTTATCTTCCTAATGCTGATTAAGATAACCACTCAAACGTAATAAAATTTAACTTGAAAATAGAAAACTGCTTTATTACACAAACTTTAAATCAATTGTTACAATAAAGAAAGAAGAGTTTCATCCGAAACTCGATAATAACTACTTCTTCGTTACAGTTACTTCAAAGTAATTGCTACCCTATAGTAAGAAAAAGTATCAAATTACCATAAAACAGCAGCTTGAAATATACTTCAATGTTGACGTCAATTTATTGAAGTTACAGCAACTCCAAAGTAATTTCTACTCCTTATGTTGATTGGAAAAAATTACTGGAAAGTAATTGCACCTGGAAAACTACTTTGTCACTACTTCAAAGTAATTTGCTACCACAAAGTAAGAAACCTTATAAAAATTCCATGAAAACTGTTGCTTATTAAACATAGAAAACTACTTCAAAGTTGACTTCAAACTACCGAAAAATACAATAACTTTAAAGTAATCCTTACTAATAAGTAGAATGAGTTTTTTAAAATCATAATTTTCTGCTGAAATATGAAAAACTTAATTGCTTCTTCCGTCTCTCTTCGTAAAGGTAACTTTAAAGTAACCCTTACTGTAAAGTAACCAAAGTCTTAAAATGTGAATATTCTTAAGAAAAATCGTCAGGATCGTAATAATAGAGATGGGAGTACTTATAATGAGTGCTACTCGTTCAGGGGGAACAATCTTCATCAGAAAAAATTAGCGCGCGCCGAAAAAATTAATGAGCTACAAGGTGGAAACTGGAGACTTACAAAAAGTTGTTACAACTTCACCTGAATTTATGTAGTTGCGCTCTTGAAACTTTGCTTGTTTGTGAATTCAATTAATATTTCCTATAAAATTAAACTCCTCATGTACTTACGAACTGGTAACTATATGCGAAGTAACAAAGTTGTGTAATTATAAGTAACTACTTCGAGAAGCGTGTCTTGTTTTTTTTTAACTCATAAGTCGCGGGTAGGTACCTACTTTTATTTCTTCCATTGTGTTAGTTTGTTTCAATAAGTTGTTTCAGGAACGGCCTGTATAATTCAGTCCTACATACATATGAATCGATAGCAGGGGGGAAAAACAAGAAGAATTTCCTCTTTCCATTTGATTTATTTTATTCTCGATTATTTATTTTCGCTGTTCGTATTGAGAAAACATAAAATCGGTTTTATGGCAGAAACACTTATCTAAAATTAGGTCTCTGTTAGAAATGGATTCTGAAATTATAAATAGAGCAGTTGGAGCGGAGCTATAACACAAAATACATCCTCCTTTATTTATTATCATCGTGTTATAAAGGAAAACTAACTCCAATAATTAAACTTAATGGAGACCAGTGCCCATTAAAACTCCTCGTACGAGGTAACGGAAGCGGTAAAATTTTCTATTCTATAAAAACCGTAATGGCCAATTACAAATTCGACGTGGTGGAAGAGCACGAGACGGAAGACGAGCCGGGAACGTGCATCAAAATTCTCAGATGGATCTGGACGGTCATCTCGTGCGTCTTCTCCCACATAATCCTGATCGGGATGGTCGTGTCGTACTGCTATTTGGGGGCGTACGCTTTCCAGAGATTAGAGGAGGCGCACGAGAAAGAGGTGAGTCGAGGGGCTTTAATTAAGGGAAATTAACTGGGCGAGGGAACTTTTCAGGTGAAGAAAAATATCAGCAAGATCAGAGAGACGGTCAGCTGGCATTTGTGGAACCTCAGCCAGCAGCTCGATTATTATCGAGAGGAGAACTTCACTAAGGGCGCAGTCGAGCAGCTGACTTACTTCGAGTCGCAAATACTCAACGCCATGTTGAAACTGGGGTGGGATGGCGAGGAGGATGAGAATTCAATCCAATGGACCGAAGCTGGTGCTTTGTTCTATTCCATTGTTGTCATTACTACTATTGGTAAGTAATTTTGTTTTATTTTTTTTTATTATAAATTGGCGCCCAAGCAGGGACCTAAATCTAATAAAGGCAATGAATCGTGACACCATGGCAGTTATTGATAAGCGATTTTCATTATTAGTGAAAATAAATGACTCTAGGTAGAAATAAGTCATTTTCGAATTCTTTGAGCTTCCTAGAGAGAATCTGTCATGAGAATCTCATTCAAGCGCGCAGCTGTTCCATCAGAGATATGGGACGAATTATTGGGAGCGAGTAGTTTTGAATATTTCAGTCGTGGAATCAGAGATCTTTCTTAGAAGTTCCCGAGAGCAATATTCACAGCAGAGCAGAGCTTATTTTCCGTCGTCGCCAGTGGAAATGTCTAACAAAACCCAGCAAAATAAACGGACTTTTTGTTTATTTGCAGTTGCGGCCGGGTGGAAATTCAAATCGAACCGCATCTACGTACAAGTTTGTATGTAGAGCGTGTTGAGGGGCAAAAAACGCGGAAGACGTGTTTTGCAAAGCGAGAAAGCTCGCGGCAAAACACAAACTGCATAGGAAAGT
This sequence comes from Malachius bipustulatus, assembly GCA_910589415.1. NCBI lineage: Eukaryota > Metazoa > Arthropoda > Insecta > Coleoptera > Melyridae > Malachius > Malachius bipustulatus. Next base: position 36,359,459 of record OU342638.1, on the reverse strand, counting down.
CCAGGACGAGGGGCCCTGCATTTTGCACCTGCGGCTTTCAAAGTTCGCATTCCTTTTGAATTTTATAAGACATTACCATAATATTGATCGGACATTACACGATTATGAGCTTCATTTTTATTGTTTTTGATTTAAACTTTCACGCCACATTTGTCTCGGTAAAAGGGCTTCATTTGAAATATATGAATGAAACTATCAATAACTACTTCTTCGTTACAATTACTTCAAAGTAATTACAACCATGAAATAAGAACTCATAAAAATTCAATAAAAAAGCTGCTTAAATATAGACTACTTCAAAGTTGACCTCCAGCTACTGAAAGTTACAGTAACTTAGAAGTAATCGTTACTATAAAGTAAAAAATCATAATTTTCGACAAAAATACGAACAACTCAATTTTTCCTCCCTTCCTCTTCGTGACGGTAACTTTAAAGTAATCGTTACCATAAAGTAACTAAAGTCTTAAAATGTCAATGTTCGCCACAAAGATCTCCAGAGATTCTTTTGAAGTAAATTGAATTTGGAAATTGAATTTAAACTTTAAAGCCACAATTGTCTCGGTAATACATAAAATTCGAAATAATCACTTCTTCGTTATGATTACTTCAAAGTAATTGCAATCAAAAAGTAACAAAGCTTTAAAATTCTTTAAAAAACGGCTGCTTAGCTATTATAAAAAACAACTATAAAGTTGACTTTACACCACTGAAGTTACAGCAACTTCAAAGTAATCGTTACTATAAAGTAAAATGAGTTCTTTAGAATAATAAGTTTCAGCAAAAATACGAAAAACCAAGTTTTTTACGTCTTCGCAACGGTAACTTTAAAGTAATTTTTACCATAAAGTAACTAAAGTATTACGATGTCGATCTTTGGCAGAAAAATAGCCAAATTCAAAAAATTCAAAAATGGCCAAATAGTTAAAGAAATAATAATTATTTCTTCGTTAGATTGCTACGACAAAGTAATTGCCACCAAGATGTAAAAATACTTCAAATTCTATAAACACAGATGCTTAAAAATAGAAAACCTCTTCAAAGTTGATTTCATACTAATTAAGTAACAGAAACTTCATAGTAATCGTTACTAGAATGTAAAACGAGTTCTTTAGGATAATAATTTTCAGTTTAAATGTGAAAAACCTTCCCAACGGTAACTTTAAAGTAATTTTTACCATAAAGTAACTAAGGTTTTAAGATTTCGTTACGATTACTTCAAAGCAATTGCAACCAAGAAGTAAGAAAACTTCAAAATTCTATAAATACAGATGATTAGATATAGAAAACGACTTCAAAGATGATTTCACACTAATAAAGTCACAGCAACTTCAAAGTAATAGTTACTATGAAGTAAAATGAGTTCTTTAGGAGAATAATTTTTAGAAAAAAATATAAAAAAAATAAGTTTTTACGATTCGCAATGGTAACTTTAAAGTAGTTTCTACCATAAAGTAACTACCACGAGAGAATCAATCTTTCTTAGAACAAATCAGCAACCAAAATTTTATTGCTGGACTTAGCACGACCAACTCGTAATTCACCTCCTACAAGGCCTTATTTTGGGAAATTCTAACATTATTTTTTTTTGGGGTTTGATAACGCTCAAAGCGTTGTGTGAAGTCTTCAAGCATTATCGTATGAGTTAATTAAGAAATTTTTTGAACACTGGAATTATTTCAGAAATTGGCGCCTGAGGAGGGACTTGAACCCATGTTGTGGCACCATATTAGGTGACTAATTTTTTACATACTTCTACCCTTATGGATTTTTATTAGTAGCAACGGTAACTCAATGAACATGAGCAAGATAAAACTTATCCACGTCTGTAGCGTCGTGGTAATAGCGTCACCAGGATTTTCTTATTTATTGAAATGCTCGGGGTCGCCTAATTTTCTTTCGGCAAGCTCGCCCCAAGCTGTTAATACAGCAGCGAACCGGAGAACCATTTAGTTTGGAACATGTTGAAATAATAAATTGCAGCTCGAATTAGAACGTAATCCCCTTCTTAATTTTCCTTTATAGTTAATATCGCAAATCCGTAATAATGTTCAGTAATCCAGGAACTAGAATCAAGATATCACTCTGGTTTGCTTTCACGGCTAGACGCGTAAATCTACACCTGGAATCTGCTGGAGGAAATCTGTCTAATAAGAGACAACACACTGCCGGTGGAAGCTCAGATTCTCTCCGGGATTACTCCAGATTATCCTCGTTTTAGTTCAGAGGAACAGCAGACCTTGTAAACAGGTCGGAGGGGATTTCATATTACGATATATTTCAAGTTTATTGTAGACGGCTTCGCTCTGGAACACGCCCAGAACCTGATTTCCCTTCGTTTGGTTCAATTCTATCTTAACAAAATCAAATGCTAATGCTGCATCGGTTGATTCAACTGGATGGGTCACCACCTCATCAATTTTTCCATCATGATCGTCCCTAGAGTACCAATACTGGAGTAGGAGATACTTTGAAAGGATCCTAGAAGATGGTTCCACATCTCCTCAAAATCGTCTTATTAAATTATTAGAGAAAGACACATTTATTGAACAAAGAGAGCTATATCACACTTAACAGTCTTTTTACAAAACTAAGTACAAATTATACATAAAGGTAACTAAAACATACACTCGATCATTTTTCACCAGAGCCAGAACCAGCACTTCGAATATCACCAACCGGTTCCCCGTACCCCTGTCTTCCGACCCCATCGAATGGTCCACCAGGTCCTACCAAAACACCCTCACGACGCGGTGGTCCTCCTGTGTACAAAGAAAAAAGTTCACGCAGAGTATCAAGAACTCCTAACGTGAATTTCATGTTAAAATTGTGCCACATCTAAGGATCACCTACCAAGACTTAAATTCTCACCTTGGGGTCGCTGGAAATATCCTCCATGTCCGGGTCTTCTGAAAGGTCTATCAAATGGACCATGACCACCACCACCACCACCTCCACCACCACTGGGCCCAACCAGGACTCCTCCATGTTCCCGGAACGGTCTATTTGGAGAGGGGACGTCTCTTCGGTTGTAGCAGCAGTACTTCTTACCGACGTCACAGTGACCCTGCAAAGTTACCTCGTATTATTTTTTGTTTTGTCTTAAAAATGGTTTTATTACATATGAGATACCGGGAGTGTTGCAGTTGAACCGTTCGGTGCACTTGCAAGCGTCGAATTCTCTCAATGGACGTGATCCTTGAGCCCATGATGGTACAGGTCCGGTTAGAATACCCGGGTCGCCCCCTTCTGAAAAATCACCTTGACCGTACTGGGACTGTCCGGGACGGAAGTTGTTACCGCCGTATAAACCGCCTGGCCTGTAAAGCAAAATTAGAAAAGGTGCAAAAAGAGCACCCTTGTACCTTAATTTTGCACACTTTAAATAAAGTGTGCAAAATGGATTTTTCACAGTTTTTATAAAGTATTCTTTTGTTGCACTTTTTCTAAGTCAAAGAAATTGTCTTTTTTCGAATTTCTTATGTGTTCTTCACGATGTAGACTTTTCCTGAGTCCCGCTTCATTTTGCATTTTGCAAATTTGAAAAAAGACGATTTATTTGACTTAGAAAAAGTGCAACAAAAGAATACTTTATAAAAAGTGTGCAAAATTCAGCAACCACTTTATAAAATTTGGGTGATGAAGAAAATGTGGAAAATTTCACAATGGGAGACAAATTCTTTGATTTGTAAAAGGCGCAAAAAGAGATTACTTTAAATGAAGTGTGCAAAATATAGCGAGCCTTTGAGGAAAAGGTACACTATGAAGGAAACATGAATAATATGACAAGAAGAGACGAATTGTTTAATTTATCAAGGGTGCAAAAGGACAACACTTTATACAAAGTGTGCAAAATGTTGGCGAGCCTTTGAGAAAAGGGTACACTATGAAGGAAACCTGAAGAATATGACAAGAAGAGACGAATTATTTAATTTATAAAAGGTGCAAAACGAGATTACTTTATACAAAGTGTGTAAAAAGAAGCGGCCGCTTGAAGAAAGTATAGGTATGTGAGGAATAAAATGTGAATAATTCTATAAAAAGAGACGAATTATTTATTTTATAAAAAGTGCAAAAAAGTATACTTCATATAAAGTATGCAAAATAAAGCGGACCTTCGAGAAAAGTATGAAGAAAACAGGTCAATGAAGAAAAAGTTAAGAATTTGCAAAAATAGATGAATCATTTAACTTATAAAAAGTGCATAAAGCGAATACTATATAAAAAGTGTGCAAAATGAAGCGGGTACTCTGGAAAAGTATACATCATGAAGAAAACGTAAGAAATTCGAAAAAAGAGTCGATTTCTTTGAATTAGAAAAAGTGCAACAAAAGCGTATTTTATGCAAAGTGTGCGAAATGCAGCGCGCTTTTTAGAAAATGTGCGTGATGAAGAAAACGTGATAAATTTCACAAAGTCAGACAAATTCTTCGATTTAGAAAATGTTCAAAACGAGAATACTTTATACAAAGTGTGCAAAATAAAAGGGGAAGTTGAAAAAAGTGTATACTATGAAGAAAACGTAGAGTATGACGAAGAGAGAAAGGTGAAAAAAATTACTTTATACAAAGTGTGCAAGATGAAACGGGTACTTAAGAAAACTCTACTTCGTGAAGAAAACGTAACTAATTCGATAAAAAGGGACGATGTCATTGATTCAGAAAAGGTGCAAAAAAAAACGAATATTTCATACAAAGTGTGCAAAATCAAGTTCTGACTAAGTAAAAATACCATGAAGAAAGCGCAAAAAAATCCGCAATAAAACACAAATTAGTTTATACAAAGTGTGCAAAAAGAAGCGGCCGCTTGAAGAAAGTATATGTGAGGTATAAAACGTGAATAATTTGTTAAAAGAGACGAATTCTTTGATTTAGAAAATGTGCAAAACGAGAATACTTTATACAAAGTGCGCAAAATCAATCTCCGACTAAGTAAATAAATATGTACTATGAAGAAAACGCAAAAAAATCCGGATAAAACACGAATTGTTCAACTGAGAATAAGTTTAGTAGAAAATACTTTATACAAAGTGTGCAAAATAAAACGGGAACTTGAGAAAAGTGTATACTATGAAGAAAACGTAAAGAATATGACGAAGAGAGACGAATTATTTAATTTATAGAAGGTGAAAAAATTACTTTATACAAAGTGTGCAAGATGAAACGGGTACTTAAGAAAACTCTACTTCGTGAAGAAAACGTAACTAATTCGATAAAAAGGGACGATGTCATTGATTCAGAAAAGGTGCAAAAAAAAAACGAATATTTTATACAAAGTGTGCAAAATCAAGTTCTGACTAAGTAAAAATACCATGAAGAAAGCGCAAAAAAATCCGCAATAAAACACAAATTAGTTTATACAAAGTGTGCAAAAAGAAGCGGCCGCTTGAAGAAAGTATACGTGAGGTATAAAACGTGAATAATTCGTTAAAAAGAGACGAATTCTTTGATTTAGAAAATGTGAAAAACGAGAATACTTTATACAAAGTGCATAAAATCAAACTCCGACTAAGTAAAAATATGTACTATGAAGAAAACGAAAAAAAAATCCGGATAAAACACGAATTGTTAACTGAGAATAAGTTTAGTAAAAAATACTTTATACAAAGTGTGCAAAATAAAACGGGAACTTGAGAAAAGTGTATACTATGAAGAAAACGTAAAGAATATAACGAAGAGAAACGAATTATTTAATTTATAAAAGGTGAAAAAGAGATTACTTTATACAAAGTGTGCAAAATGAAGCAAGTACTTAAAAAACTCTATATCGTGAAGAAAACGTTTAAGAAAAGTTTGCGTGATAACGAAAACGTAGAAAATTACACAATGGGAGATAAATTCCTCGATTTCTAAAAGGTAAAAAAGATTATACTTTTCACAAAGTGTGCAAAATAAAACGGGTATTTTACAAAAGTGTGCGTGATGAAGGAAACGGTATGAATTTTAAAAAATAGACAATTTTTTACATTTATAAAAAAGTGTACACAATAAAGATACGTTAAAATTCTTTAAAAAAATTACAATGAGAACACTTTATACAAAGTGTGCAAGATGAAACGGGTACTTAAAAATCTGACTAAGTAAAAATATGTACTATGAGGAAAACGCAAAAAAATCCGCAATAAAACACAAATTAGTTTATACAAAGTGTGCAAAAAGAAGCGGCCGCTTGAAGAAAGTATACGTGAGGTATAAAACGTGAATAATTCGTTAAAAAGAGACGAATTCTTTGATTTAGAAAATGTGAAAAACGAGAATACTTTATACAAAGTGCGCAAAATCAAGCTCCGACTAAGTAAAAATATGTACTATGAAGAAAACGCAAAAAAAATCCGGATAAAACACGAATTGTTAACTGAGAATAAGTTTAGTAAAAAATACTTTATACAAAGTGTGCAAAATAAAACGGGAACTTGAGAAAAGTGTATACTATGAAGAAAACGTAAAGAATATGACGAAGAGAAACGAATTATTTAATTTATAAAAGGTGAAAAAGAGATTACTTTATACAAAGTGTGCAAAATGAAGCAAGTACTTAAAAAACTCTATATCGTGAAAAAAACGTTTAAGAAAAGTCTGCGTGATAACGAAAACGTAGAAAATTACACAATGGGAGATAAATAAATAAATTCCTCGATTTCTAAAAGGGAAAAAAGATTACACTTTTTACAAAGTGTGCAAAATAAAACGGGTATTTTACAAAAGTGTGCGTGATGAAGGAAACGGCATGAATTTTACAAAAATAGACAAATTTTTACATTTATAAAAAAGTGTAACGATACGTTAAAATTCTTTAAAAAAATTACAATGAGAACACTTTATACAAAGTGTGCAAATTGAAGCAGGTACTTAAAAAAACTCTACATCGTGAAGAAACCGTAGAGTATTCCATAAAAAGAGACGATTTCGTTCTTTCATTAATGGAGCAAATTAAGAATACTTTATACAAAGTGTACAAAACGAAGCGGGCACTTTATAAAAGTGTACATGTTGAAGAGAATAGGTACTTCATATAAAAAGTACAAAATGATGACCTTTATAGAATAACCTTACAATAAAAAAAAGAGGAATACTCTTCAAATGAAAAATTCATTGTACATAAAGAAAACCCATTACCTTTGGAAAGGCGGTCTCCTAATAGGTGGTCTATTAGGTCTATTATTATTAACATAGAGCGGGCCATTAGTGTATGAATTCTCAACAAGGAAATTATGTCCCGGCTCTGGATTTTCCACGACTTGATATCTCGATTCTGGGTCCCTGTAAAATTACCATTTAAAGCTGATTTATTCATTTTACAATGGAGACGTCTTACAAATTTATATCCCTGTCAACGCCTCTGCCACGGTCGTCGTCGCCGCCGTCCCAAACCCATTTCTCCTCGCAGCTCGATAGTGAAGCAGTTGTTAAGAAGACTACTGAAAATAAAATAAAAGTAATTATTATTAATGAACGAAAATTTAGCAGATCGGCGAAATTTCTCTATTATGCAGTCAGTTAGTTTCGCAAGACTTACTCATATTATACTTATGGTAATTATGTCACGGCTCTTGTTGGGCGTACAAATTATTGAGCCAAACAAGAAACAAGTCAAGATTGACCCAGTTTCATCGAGTCGGGCTGTTACCTAATTACAGCCGTGCAATGCAAGTAGTAACAATACACCCTGTACGTTGCGAAGACTTTCGGTGTTAGATTTCGTTGGAATTGTTGGATTTCGTCGGAATGTCGAGAAGGTAACAGATATGCAGTCACCTAGGAGGGTAATAATAAGGCGTGTGTCTGGCATCATTGCGACAACTTCGGTGACATGAGAAAAGTCGATATCGCCATTATATTCGCGAGCTGCTGAATTTATTCAAAGATTGATCTGCATTTACCGAGGTAAACACTCATGGAGGATGGCGCGGAAGTGTTCCTCGCGGGAACACAAAAAAAAGGTTTCTGATTGAAAAAGTTCGAATCAGTGTGCCCCCGTTTCGTAACGACGATTGCTCTTCTGACACATTTTCACACTGAACTGTGTTTGGATTGATCAGGGGTGTATTATTGAGGGTTGAAATTCTCTTTGTGGAAGGGATTCTTGCACGGGTATAATTTTCCTTAATGGGTAAAATCTAGCAGAACTGGGCCATATTCGTGCTTATAACTGTACCAAGTTATACCTAACTCGAGCTTCTATGACCTGGCCTGACCATGTTCGAAGTTTATAACCATAAAGAGGTATGTATAACGGTTTTTCTAAAAGAAGGGCCTTAAATGGTCTTTATATTATACTTGAATAGTAGGTATAACTGGTATAAACAAAAGTATAAGAGGTATAAGGGTCTAAAAAAGCATATAAAATCCTGGATAATATATTGTATAACTGGTATAAATGTATAACTGGTTATAAAGCGGTATAAGTGCTCAAGGACGTGTTCTTAAATCCCGAAAAATGAGAAGTTGTCTAAGGGTTATAACAAAAGTATAAAGAGGTATAAGGGCTCAATAGCTGCCTCTATAAATTCTCGGGAAGTAGGAAATTGTATACCTAGTATAATAAATTTTTAATGAGGTATAAGTGCCCAAATCTCAAAAACCAGAAAGTTACTAAAGCGTTATAACAAAGGTATAAAAAAGCGAAAAAAAGGCTTCAAAAAACGTAAAAACTTAAAAGCCCCGTAAGTGCTATAACAGGGGTATAAAGAGACACAGACCCCAAAAACTGCCTCTCAAGTCCAGGAATAGGAAAAATTTCATAAATGTGTAACAAACATATGAAAACGTATAACTGCCAAAAAGCGCCATCGAAAAACCCGAAGAGTAGGAAGGCTATAAAGAGGTATAAGGACCTGAAGAGGACTCAAAAATCTCAGAAACTAGGAAGATATATAAGTGGTGGACTTTGGGTTTAATGAACGGTTACAAGACCCCACAAACGACCTCTAAAATCTCAGAAAGTAGAAACTTGCATAACTAAGGAACAAAAATATAAAAAGGTATAACTGGCTAAATGGAGTTATAAAGAATCATAGGGGCCCACAAAGAGCGCAAAATTCAAGTCCTGGCTAGTAGGAAATTATATAAAAGGTATAGTAAAATTCTAAAGAGGTATAAGTACCCAAAAAAGCTCTTTGAAATCCAGAAAGATAGAAAGTTGCATAAGCGGTATAACAAGGGTATAAAGAGGTATAGAGCCCAAAAGCGTAAAGCGTAGAAAAGAGGTATAAAGTGGTATAGCAGGGGTTTAAATCTGGCAGGAAATTGTATAACTGGTATGAGCAAAGGTATAAAACGGTCTATCAAAGCCCTGAAAATAGAAAGTTGTTAAAGTGGTATAACAAAAGGTTCCTTAAATAAAAAGCATGAAAACAGAGGTATAAAGAGATTTAAAACGCCAAAAGCTGCCTCTATAAATTTCCGGGAAGTAGAAAATTATATAACTGGTATAATAAAGTTATAATGAGCTATAAGTGACTAAATACGTGCTCTTAAAGCCCAGATAATAGACAGTTACAGAAGCGGTATAATTAATAAGGTATAAGGAGGCGTAAAAGGCTTGTTAAAAAGGCTGCATCATGTAAAAATGTTGTATAAGTTATATAACAGAAGTATAAAGAGGTAACAAAAATATAAAAAAGTATAACTGCTAAAAAGAGGTATACAGCGGGTAGGAACTTGTATAAAGAACTACGAATGGTCTGAAGAGGTCTCAAAAATCCCCGAAACTGGTATAAGTGGTATAACAGAGGTATAATAAAGAGGTACAATAGCCTAGTAACGATCTCTAAAATCTCAGAAAATTAGTGGTGTGCCAGATGGTTATTTTTACATACTAGTTCCAACTGTTCCGGTTCCGAGATAGGAATAGGTTCCAAGCCACTGTTCCGAAATAACAGCGTTACGGTAGAAACACCGTACCTACATAGCAAATAGGAACGAGAACTGCGGAACAGCGTGGCAGACTCTCGGAGCCGGAGCACTAGGGAGGGACGCAGAAACCGGAACAGTGTTCCGGGAACACGCAGTAGAAACTAGAAACTGGATGGTTGGGTCCTTACCTAAAGTTGCAAATTATTATAATAGTGTCAGTGTTTCTTTATCTACTCGTGATAAAAATATACTTCTTATTGGATGTTTCGTGAACTTCAAACACTAATAATAATAATTATACATGATTCCTTTTGTAGGTGATTTTAATTTTTTAATCAATTTACTTTTTTTAATTAATTTCATCATTATAATTCATACCTATTTCTAGGGAGGCTACACCTATATTTTATTGGTAGGTATTATTTGCTTTTAAACACAAGATACATTTTTTGAAGACAAATAGGTATCACATTTAGCAATTTAATTTTTAATGTCTAATATTGGGAAATAAGACCATAAGGGGCTTGACGTCGGTCTAGTAATATCACTATTGTCACTCATATTTACAAAAGTAAATTGTAATAATTATTTGTTAATACCTAATTAATTATAATTACCTAAATTGTTTCACGCGCTCTCTGTTTCTCTTTTAGAAATATTGAATTGGAATGATTCTGTCATACTCTATAATTATACATATTCTATAAGCTGCATTGTTCCTGCTAGTATGTATTACCCAAGGAGAATTAACTGCTGGTCGTATTTTATGACTAATATCTGTCAGCTCTGGGGATGCACCAGCAATTTATAATTCTTTATTGCTTTTCTAATGGCATACACTTGTATATTATTATCCTATTCCTTTAGAATTCATTGCCGGTTATTTTTTGAACCGAAAATACTCGCAGGTCGCACGCTTAAAAGCCGGCGCCACACGATGCTTCAAACGTTGGATCAAACATTTGAATCCAATACTGGAACCAACTAGGGCGTTCATGCGTTGGACATATTCGTACAGCTTGTCCGGCCACACATTGCGGCAAATGTTGTATTCCAGTATATTGGATTCAAATGTTTGATCCATAGAAAAAAAAAAAATGGAGGACGACACAGTGGCTATCATTGCTGCAAATATAGTTGTGTTAATAACATGTACAAAATTATTATTGCGACAAAATAGAAAAAAAAGACGTGGTAGGCGGTGGTGGATGTTATCTATCAATGAAAGCAGAGAGCGGTAAGTAAATTAATTATTAAAAAATAACGAACAAAATGAATAGCATTTTAATCATGTGTTCAGTGAGGACCCCCCCCCCCTTTAACTTTTTTCCCATTTAATTTAAGATTTTAGAGGCAATTGAGCGTACTCAAACACTATTGACCTGCCACGTTTGTAATGAGTAAATACCATCTGAAAGAACAATTTTTTTTATTTACATACTACTATGTTAATTTGAGTATCTTAAATTTAATAGGAAAAAAGTTAAAGGGGGGGGGGGGTCTGACTTTTGCTCCTCATACATAGTATATATACTAAAATCGTAAATAATCTGTAGGTACAGTGGTTCAGATATGCTTATCGATTTGAGGAAAGAACCTTCAGGAAAATTTGAAAATTTTTGTCGAATGTCCGCTGAAGATTTTGAAATCATTTTAAATACAATTGGGCCAAGAATAATGAAAATTGACACAAATATGAGAAAAGCAATTCCTATACAAGAACGTTTAGCAGTTACTCTTCGCTTTTTGGCTACTGGAGATAGCTTTGCTAGCCTTAGCTATCTATTCAAGATATCACATCAGGTCATAAGCTGCATTGTACCAGAAGTGTGTAAAGCCATCGTTGATGCACTAAAAGAACAAATAAGGGTAAGTGACACATTTATTATTAACTTAAGTAATGATTTTATTAAAAAAGATATTTTGTATAATACAAACTTAAGAAAGGTATACCACACAAGTGAAATGCTAAGAACATAAATAAAAGTAGTAGATTTCTTCCAATTTTGTCTTAAAAATAATTCTTTAATGTTGATTAACCCTTTCTTTCCCAATGACGCCAAAATAAATTTTTTTTACCATTTAAAGTCTGTCGACTCGAAAAACTAATTTGAATGATTTGGGAAAGAAAGGGTCAATAATAATCCGAGTACAGTGTGACTCAATTAAGACATGTATTGTCATTCAGAAGTGCGATACTTGCTGTATTGTAATAACTAGTTGCAGACTCTGCTTCATCAGTGGTTTCATTTTGAGGGAAGAGACTTTGTGAATTTGATGAGTTGCTGCAGGTATTAAGTTGTGTGTACGAGGCGGTTGGACTATCAGATGGTAGTGCTACAGTGTAGGAAGGACTTGGAGATGGTTGTAGTGTATATGATGAACTGGGATAACTTTGACACGACGAGCTGCGATCAGAGACGAGGATAGAAATAGAGTCATGTTCTTCTAGTTCTGCTTCAAACACCAAATTGTCAATTTTATTTTGCAAGATTAAACGAGTTCGCGTTGAAATTTTACGGAGTTTTTCTGCTAACAACAACCCATATAACTCGCATGCGTCTTTAGGATGTGAAATAGTATTTTCTTCCTTTTTATCTCTGTTTTTTATTACGTTTAGTGCTTCACTTGCTACTTTCAAATGTTCGCTTACTTCTGCTTCAATGTTTTGGTTCATGATTGAACGTTTTTTTTTTCATTGCTGGAGTAGAGGGCGCTGAGAATTTTCTTTTGCCTTCTTGCGAATGTTTATCTGGGTTTTTGTTTGGATTATCATCATCAATTTCAGTTCTAGGATCGCCCAATGGTTCCTCCTCATTTTGCGTGAGCAGGTGATCATTTTCGATTCTAATGTCCTCATCATCCTGAAAATAATACACAAATTTTATTGAACGAGAAATGGGCTGTGAACTAACATTTTTCATTAGACATCAACAAAAAAAAAAAAAAACTGAATTGGTGCTTGCTAATCTGAATATATTAACAGCACTATTTTTATTTACAGCTTCCGCAATCTGAATATACATGGAAGCAACAAGCCAACAGATTTCAAGATCAATGGAATTTTCCACATTGTCTGGGAGCAATTGATGGTAAACACATAGTGTTACAAGCTCCATTTAACAGCGAATCTGATTTCTACAACTACAAGAAGTCATTCAGCATTGTTTTGATGGCTTTGGTTGACGCCGATTATTGTTTTACATTTGTTGACATTGGCGCCCAAGGAAGAATGAATGACGCTGGGGTATTCACCAGCACTGTTCTTTATCGTAAGATAATTGGACAAGAGCTTTTTGCGCCATCTTCGGAACCGCTACCAGGCCGCCAAAAACCAGTACCATACGTGTTTGTAGGCGACGATGCATTTCCTCTTAGCGATTCTGTGCTAAAACCATATCCAGGAAATTTTGAGAAAGGTAGCACTGAACGAATATTCAACTATCGCCTTTGCCGTGCACGCAGAATTGTTGAAAACGCGTTTGGCATTTTGGCATCGGTTTTCAGAGTGTTCAGATCACCCATGCTGCTGCAACCTAAAAAAGCCTCTTTGATAAGCATGACATGTGTATTGCTTCATAATTTTTTGCGGAGAAGTCATACATCAAGAAAGAGATACACGCCCAGTAATGCAGTCGACACTGAAAGGGACGGAGAGTTCATTCCTGGGTCATGGCGCCAGGACACAAGTATGTCTTCGTTTTCACCACTGCCGAACATAGCCAGGAAACCGTCGCAGGCAGCAAAAGAAATACAAAGAGAATTTGCTGAATACTTTGTGACGAGCGGGGCAGTTGAATGGCAGAACTACATTAATTAAATGTTTACTGTATAAAATAAACTTACCTCTGAATTCAAAGATTTGTTTTTTGTTCTTGTAGCTCTAATGAACCTATCAATAGCACTAAAAGCAAACCATGAGGGCTTATACACGTCTTCGGTTCCAGTTCCGGTCGGGCCTGATTCCACAACTTTTTTTCTTAATGTCCTGTATGTGGACATAAGGGATTCTTTTTTCTTTTTTAAATCACACACTGGCACTTTTGTGCTCAACTGTTTCGATATTTCTAGCCAAGCATCATTCAACGCATTTCTGTTCTTGTGCCCAGAATGTCTGGGGTTCCACAGAACTGGAAAATTTTCATACAATTGTATAAACTCTAGTGTTGATGCATTATCCCAATCCATTTATAAAGCGTTTGCAATGCGTATTCTAAAATACAAAACCGAGTAAGTAAGTACAGGTACAAAAAGAAATTATATACATAATATAAATTGAATAAGCACTGTTAAGTACCTACCTGTTGACCAAGTATAATAATAATATATTAAATACTGAATATCCGTCTTTAATAACCAAATCTTTTATTATAAAAATCCCTACCTACTTATGGACGCACCGCGACACTACTAAATAATAATAGTAATATTAATATATTATATTACTGAATATTCGTCTTTAATAATCTTTTATTATAAAAATCCCTACCTACTTATAGACGCACCGCGGCACTACTAAATAATAATGTGATTCACTCGTCTGGCCGTGTACAGAAATTGTTGGTGCCAATAGTTCCAACATTTGACGCATCCTTTGAAGCGGTTCCCAAATACCGACAGCAGCCCGAACGTGGCAAGCGACCAACGTTGGAAGTATGACGTTCGTGCGTACAGGTGCGACCAATGGCCACACGATGCGACAAACCTACAAGTGTCCAACGTTGGAAGACATTTGACGCATCGTGTGGCGCCGGCTTTTACCTACTTAAATGAAAACCGGAATTTCATGGAACCGTCAGTGGAACCGGAACAGTTAAAATCCAGCCGGAACACTCGGAATAGCCTGTTCCACAAGCGGAACAGTTCCAATATAACAATTACGTTATTTTTGTCACATCACTACAGAAAATAGAAATTTGAATTAGTGAGGAACAAGAATATAAAATCGTATAACTGCTTTTTGTACAAAAAGCCCCATAAAATCCCGAAGAGAAGGAACTTGTATAACTGATGTTAAAGTTATAAAGAAGCATAAGCGCCAACACAGGGCTCGAAATTCGAGAAAGTAAAAAGCTGTATAAGTGGTATAACAAGAGGTATAAAAAATTATAAGAGAACAAAAATATAAAAATGTATTATAACCGCCCAAAAAAAACTTTTTAAGTATCATATAGAACGAAAATAGGGTTATAATGAAGCATATGGGCTCACAAAGGGCTCAAAATCCAAGAAAATTAATTTTCTCAAATTTTAAAACAATTAAACTCTAATTATTGTCTAACGGATATGGTAAAATTCTAAAGAGATAGAAGTACCCAAAAAAGTGCTCTGAACGCCCCAAAATAGGTTGCATAAATGGTATAACAGGGGTATAAAGAGGTATAGACCCTAAAAATAGCCCCAAAAGGCGTAGAAATTAAAAAAAGGCATAAATGGTGTGACAGAGGTATAAACAGAGGTGTGAAGGACATAATAGCTCAGAAGTTGCCTCTTAAATCCTGGGAAGTAGGAAATTGTATAAATGGTATATTAAAATATAAAGTGGTATAAGTAGATACCCAAAAACGCGCTTTAAAAGCCCGAAGAATAGTAAATTGCAGTATAATAAAGGTATAAAGAGGTATAAAGTCCAAAAACACCCTCAAAAAGCGCTGAAATTAAAAAGAGGTATAAATGGTATAACAGATGTATAAAGAGGATTAGAGCTCAAAAATCGAAGGAAAGTCGGAAATTACATAAAAAACGTACTTACAGTTGTCAAAAAACCAATCGCACGACTAGTAAGAAATTGTATAATTAGTATAATGAGGTTAAAAAGAGGTAGAAGGGCCTAAAAAATAATGCCAAAAGAAGGAAGCTGTATAACTAATATAACAGAGGTTATAATAAAGTGGTATATAGCCCAAAAGCTCCCTCTAAAATCCTGGCGAGTAGGCAATTGTTTAACTAGTATAATAAAATTATAAAATGGTATAAGTACCCGAAAACGCGTTCTGAAGCCCGTAAAATAGAAAGTTGCATAAGCGGTATAAAGAAGGTAGGTATATGTACAGAAAAAAGGCCTCAAAACCGAGGAAAGTCCAAATCTGTATAATTGGTATAACAGGGGTATAAAGAGGTATAAGAGTCAAATAACTGCTCATGTGGGGAAAAAATATAAAGTTTCAAGTGCCAAAAAAAAACCTAAAACCCCGAAAAGTAGAAAATTGTATAAGAAGTATAATGAGGTTACAAAGAGGTATAACGGGCCTAAAAGAGGCTAATAAATCCCGAACGGTAACAAGCTTTATAAGTGGTATAACAAGGTATAATAAAGTGTTATAAGAGCCCAAAAAAGGCCTATAAAAAAACGAAAAGTAAAAAATTGTAAGCAGGTCTTTTAAATCGTTTTAAAATGATCAAACAATGAATTTCTGGTTACTTTTCCGGAAGCTCAGAAAGGGAAAAAAAAATTGCAAATATAATAAATCTTAGAAGCTTCTCAACAATTGAAGGAGTGTAGACGTTTCTCCCTCTCCAACGCTAACATTGGTGGAGTATAAAGAATTTACAGAGGAACGTTTCTTTATTTAATTAGCTTATTAAAAAAAATGAGTCTCAACAAAAAAAAACAGACGTATAAGTCTAGAGGGGAAGGAAATGTACACGAAAAATACACAGCCTGATATCATCGTTCTTGTTTTTAAATTTCAAAACGAACCGTACTCCCAGTACCAGTCATTACAGCCCTGCCGCGGGTCATTTTCCCCGACCCTAATGAACACTTCACTTCTTCCCCAACAAAAGAAAATTCCAACTTTTATTGACAGCCACATAATTTATATTCCTCGCCGTGAATTTTCGCCGACGCAGTATTATATAAAGGTAAGTCGATCAAAGCAATGACAACACCTACAGGTGGAAAAGTCTTTTGATGTCTGAGTTTTCCGGGAGGAAATAAATACGACTTATTGTTTTGTTTGATCCCGGAGTTGATGAATTTTTCATTTATCGGCGGGGAATTTCTTATCGAACCTGTTCGAGTCGGGGTTATTCCACGGGTGGGCAATTAAAAATAAATTATCTTTCTTAAGTCGTTCTCGGAGTGATTTGATATTGCGTATTATTGCGGTCGTCAGTAATGAGGGGAAAGTTTTCTTTGATTTGTTGTCACCATAGGCATCTAAAATTGAAAAATATAATATTCTCTAAGACCTGTCAGTATTAATTATTAATGGGAAATGGGAATATAACAAGTAGTAAACACTCACCGAAAAAAATTATTGGGAACATTATTTATGATAAATCACGCACTGTTATGAATCAAGTCACCAATATGAAATAGTACATAGGTGTCTTGTATTATTATGTAACTGGAGGAAATAGTAGGGGGTTTATATACCACTCGGTATATCAGTGGGAGCTGGGAGTCTTATTACACTTACTACTGCACTGCTATTCTTATTAGTCAACAAAGACCACGTGGTTCTAATTATAGGTGGAAATTCTGAGACCTGCCAATGACTTGTGAAACCAGAAGTACTCAACAATTAGCCCCATTTTTTTTACAATAATTATTATTAAAAAAACATTCCCAAATAAATCGTTTCTTGTACAAATAAATCATTTACCTTTAATAGGACGCCAGAGTGACTCTTTCACTTCCAATAGGTTATGGGCCCTTTATTTTTTTTTCTATTTCTTTTATCCAAACGTCTCTGATATCTGTTGGCTATAGTTTTAGACGTATAAAGTCAAACATTTACCTTTAATAGGACGCCAGAGTGACTCTTTCACTTCCAATAGGTTATGGGCCCTTTATTTTTTTTTCTATTTCTTTTATCCAAACGTCTCTGATATCTGTTGGCTATAATTTTAGACGTATAAAGTCAAACATTTACCTTTAATAGGACGCCAGAGTGACTCTTTCGCTTCCAATAGGTTATGGGCCCTTTATTTTTTTTCTATTTCTTTTATCCAAACGTCTCTGATATCTGTTGGCTATAATTTTAGACGTATAAAGTCAAACATTTACCTTTAATAGGACGCCAGAGTGACTCTTTCACTTCCAATAGGTTATGGGCCCTTTATTTTTTTTTCTATTTCTTTTATCCAAACGTCTCTGATATCTGTTGGCTATAATTTTAGACGTATAAAGTCAAACATTTACCTTTAATAGGACGCCAGAGTGACTCTTTCACTTCCAATAGGTTATGGGCCCTTTATTTTTTTTTCTATTTCTTTTATCCAAACGTCTCTGATATCTGTTGGCTATAGTTTTAGACGTATAAAGTCAAACATTTACCTTTAATAGGACGCCAGAGTGACTCTTTCACTTCCAATAGGTTATGGGCCCTTTATTTTTTTTTCTATTTCTTTTATCCAAACGTCTCTGATATCTGTTGGCTATAATTTTAGACGTATAAAGTCAAACATTTACCTTTAATAGGACGCCAGAGTGACTCTTTCACTTCCAATAGGTTATGGGCCCTTTATTTTTTTTTCTATTTCTTTTATCCAAACGTCTCTGATATCTGTTGGCTATAATTTTAGACGTATAAAGTCAAACCTTTACCTTTAATAGGACGCCAGAGTGACTCTTTCACTTTCAATAGGTTATGGGTCCTTTATTTTTTTTTCTATTTCTTTTATCCAAACGTCTCTGATATCTGTTGGCTATAATTTTAGACGTATAATGTCAAACATTTACCTTTAATAGGACGCCAGAGTGACTCTTTCACTTCCAATAGGTTATGGGCCCTTTTTTTTTCTATTTATTTTATCCAAACGTCTTCGATATCTGTTGGCTATAATTTTAGACGTATAAAGTCAAACATTTACCTTTAATAGGACGCCAGAGTGACTCTTTCACTTCCAATAGGTTATGGGCCCTTTATTTTTTTTTCTATTTCTTTTATCCAAACGTCTCTGATATCTGTTGGCTATAATTTTAGACGTATAAAGTCAAACATTTACCTTTAATAGGACGCCAGAGTGACTCTTTCACTTTCAATAGGTTATGGGCCCTTAATTAATATTTTATTTTTCCTGTGCCCCAACGTCTCTGATATCTGATTGGCTATAATTTTAGAGGTATAAAGTAAAACATTTACCTTTAATAGGACGCCAGAGTGACTTTTCAATTCCAATAAAAGGTTATGGGCCCTTAAATTTCGTAGCAAGGTTATGGGCCCATAAATTTTGTCTTATTTTTGAACCTCTATATTAGTCTTTTTATATTTTCTCCTATATTTTTCCAATAATAAAGGCCTAAAAATTCCCAACTCTAGTTGATTGCGCTTTGTATCTGTGGCAATAAAAAAAAGAAAATAATCAAAGTTGGAAGAGATAAAAAAAGTTTGGTATTCACTGATATGTGCCGCGATTGATATTCTAGACGCTGAGTAGAAGTATCAGCTACACAAGATGACATTGACCTGGTTTATTCCGTCCCTCGTAAAGCACGGCCCACAGGCCACTATTATTCGTGCTCAATCAGAAGTACCGCGAGAAAGACAAAGACGGCAGGTTCTTTTCATTGAGAAGTCGCTATGGAAACGACGCTTAAGGAATTCCCTCGATGATTAATGATGTTTTGCACGGACAACAATCGTTATTTTTACCAGCAGAACTCGATCTTATTATTTTCCTTAACGTCTGAAACCTGTCAATTTTTCTGCTCCCCCGAAGACATAGGAAAGACTGAACGGGGCTTCGTTTCGGTTTTTCTTTATCGCGCGAGCGAGTGAAAGAGGCTACCGAATAACCTTAACGGGTATTAATTATTATTTATTTCCATGTAGCATTGGATAAATATCACTTTGCATATCAAATGTTACGGTTTGTAGCCACCAGAACCGGATGGACATGATAAAGATGTCAGTTTGGATCGATCTTCAAGAACGCCACTAATTCATAAATTTTTCCCCAGAACTGATTTTATTATTCAAGCAAGTTCTATTGGATAATTGTCTTGTTTATTATATTTATTAGACATTTTTTACAATTCTTTATGGTCTCTTCATCGTGAAGGACGATAAAAATCGATTTGACCCTAAATTTTGACCCTTAATTCTTCAAAGATGAGATTTTATGCTCTGGGCTCTCATCAAAAAGACTTCAATTAGGCTTAAAAAGAATATTTAATGACATCTGATCATGATGAACAGAATAATCGGAGGAGGACCCTAATTTTTGACCCTCAATTCTCGCAGATTTAGATTTATGTTAAGGATTCTCGCCGAAAAGACTTTAATTTGGCTTAAAACAATCATTTTATGACATTTTGATCATGTTGGGCGATAAAAATCAAAATAGGACCCCAAATTTTGACCCTCAATTCTTGAAAAATGAGATTTTCTCGTCAAAAAGACTTCAATTGACTTAGAAAATTCTTTTATGACATTCTGATCATGTTGAGCGATAAAAATCAAATAGGACCCCAAATTTTGACCCTCAATTCTTGAAGAATGAGATTTTCTCGTCAAAAATACTTTGATTTGGCTTAAGACAATCTTTTATGACATTCTGATCATGGAGGGCGATAAAAATCGAAATAGGACCCCAAATTTTGACCCTCAATTCTTGAAGAATTAGATTTTCTCATCAAAAATACTTTGATTTGGCTTAAGACAATCTTTTATGATATTCTGATCATGGAGGGCGATAAAAATCGAAATAGGACCCCAAATTTTGACCCTCAATTCTCGAAAATTGAATTGAGATTTTCTCGTCAAAAAGTCTTCAATTATGCCCTAAACAATCATTTTATGACAATTTGAACATTATGAGCGATAAAAATCGAAATAGGACCCTAAATTTTGACCCTCAGTTCTTAAAGAATGAGATTTTCTCGTCAAAAAGACTTAAATTTGGCTTAAAACAATCTTTTATGACATTCTGATCATGAAGAGCGATAAAAATCGAAATAGGACCCCAAATTTTGACCCTCAATTTTTGAAGAATTAGATTTTCTCATCAAAAATACTTTGATTTGGCTTAAGACAATCTTTTATGACATTCTGATCATGGAGGGCGATAAAAATCGAAGAGGACCCCAAATTTTGACCCTCAATTCTTGAATTCGCTACGGAAACTCGCGAAACGGATTCCTTATAACAATATGAAGACCACAATTTATAAAAAAACTCACTTTTTACAGCCTTTTGATCATCGTTGGCGATGTAATGTGAAAGAGACCCCAAATTTTGACCCCAAATTTTTTTTTTTTTATCGAAGCGAGTTCTGCTGCGGATTTTAGCCAGAACCACCACAATTAGACTGACGGTAATCTCAAGTTCATCTTCAATCAAACAACGTACCGTTTATGGACTTCTGATCCTTGTGAGCGACAAAAAGTAGAAGAGGACCCTAAATTTTTACCCTTAATTCTTGACGGAAGATCGCTACGAGTACTTACGGAAACGGCTTCCTCATAATAATCTTAAGGCCGTAATTTATCCAAAAAAAAACGCACTCTTCATGGTCTTCTGACCCTGATGGGCGAAAAAACCAAAGGGTGCCCAAAATTTTGACCCGCAACTTCTTAAAACAACCGCGGCTAAGCGAGCTCTGCTACCATACTGTCCATCATAGCTAATATAATGAAACTTAATGACCCGTAAGTTAAGTCAGTGATGAGAGAAAGTTAAAGAATCATTTTCCAGGGTATGGTCACTTGACCCCCAAAACCGACTACGGCAAAGTGGCGACGATCTTCTACGCGATCCTGGGGATCCCCCTGATGTTGCTCTGCCTCTCCAACCTGGGCGACGTCATGGCGACTTCTTTCCGTTTCCTCTACTGGCGAGTCTGCTGCTACTTCTGCACCAAGAAACCGAGAAGGAGACGGGCGAAATCGATGCGAAGCATCCACCGCGTCTCCGACGGTAGGTTCATGAGATCCCGCAATCAGTCGTTCAGGAGGTCCATGAGGACTTCCACCAGATCACAGGACAGCGGGTTCGGGATGTCCGATATCTTGCCCAGCTCTCATTCCGATACCGAGTTACGGTAAGTTATCTTCCCGTAGTTTTTTCTAGAGTAAGACGATTTTTACCGCAGCTACCACGACGGGCCGTCTGAGAACCGTCGCGGGAACAGCATGCCGCGTTCGATGCGTTCCAGCCAGGCGTCTAGACAGACAGATAACGCTAGGGTGAGGCATGTTCCTTCCCCTGCTAGAGGAGGCTCTTTGGACAGACGACGCTTCCAGCAGGAGCATCAGGAACCGCCCAACGTGGACCCCATGATCCTGATCTCCAAGACGCCCATTTTGTGTAACCGTTACGTGATGGGACAGCAAGATATTCTCGGTAACCAAGTACCAGGTATATCTTAGTAAATAACCTGCTTTATGTCTCTTAAATTGATTAAGTTGTGATGGAGGAATCGTGCCTGGATCGGGTACAAACAGAAGAAGAGGGAGAGGAAGAAGAAGAATAAGAAGAGAGTTGATGGTTTGCAGTTCAAATTGAAGGGATAGCTTCACTAATACCTCTATGTCTTCTTTCATCTATTTGTGTAATTAATCAGTCGAGATGAGCATTGCACTTACTGACATTACTGACATCACTACTGTTACCACGCGTCACTAAGGCATTAATAAGCATGTCTTGATAAATGTAGCTTTACAATAATAGAAGCTGGATCCTCTAAAATAATTGGGAATAAAGGAATTAAACATTTTTTAGGGATAACGCTAAGAACCCGTGATAAGGTTATTCGACCACAAAGTCCACCTCCGCAAAGACGAGCGCAATCAATGCCCAGGTCTCGCTATCTGGAACCTCCACGACACCATTCACCGACTCTGTCAGATCCTGAAGATGACTACAACGTTCCAGTTAGAGATCGTGCTGTTTCAAGGAGGCGATCTCCAGGTGAGATATACTTTTTATTGTAACTGGTGTTACACTGATGTAACTGGTACTGGTGAACAGATCTTCGAAGACGTTCAAGCCCTCGCATGATGACACCCCTCGGCTACGGCCATCGCCCCACTTATCTCGACGATGATGACGAAGAAGACTCGGATACGTATTATGATGATTCTTCATCCACGATCCGTCATAAGACTCGCCCCGTTCCGATTTGGCTGTGTCTGTTTCTCGTTGTGGGATACATTTTGGCAGGTCAGATTTCTAGGTATACGTTTTAAGTTATATCTAATGATTTGTTTGGCAGGGGCGTGGCTGTTCACGCATTGGGAGAAATGGAACTTTCTGGAGAGTGCGTATTTCTGTTTTATAACCCTCACCACGATAGGGTTTGGTGATTTGGTCCCTTTGAACGGTGCCGGAGTGAGCGAGGTCAAGACTCACGAGAACAAGAAGATCAGTATCGCTCTGTGCAGTTTGTATTTGCTGTTCGGGATATCTCTCCTGGCGATGAGCTTTAATTTAGTGCAAGAAGAGGTGATCGGGAAAGTGAAGAAGATCGCCAAGAAATTAGGGATTATTAAAAGCAGCGAGGAGAGTTCCGATGAAGACGATTGATTGATCATTTTGCTTTATTTTTATATACTCTACATGTTAAATAACAATAATTGTATTAATAAATAAATAATAATAAGAAATTCAGACTCGAGAAGAACTTTAATTGGAAGAATAAAAGGAAATAACGTCGACATGCACTTTAGAATCTAACAACCTCACTCCGCTTGAAGGAATTCAATCCGGATCCCTGAAATCCGGAAAGAGCGTTCAAATAATACGAGCCCAGAAAACTGCAAGTCCGCTGACGTGCCCGTCCAGAAAATCTATCCAAACACTTCGACTCCAGCCCTACAAAAACTAACGACGCTAATAAGAATCGATTCGGTTCAGGATATCGCCCTCTCGACTCACTATAGGACTAGGCGCACTAGCACGTGCACTAGCGCTAGCACTAGCACTAATATATGTAATGGTCAGTCTTGGAAATTGTTATTTTTTACCTCCCGGAGACTTCGTCGGTCTTATTCGATGGTTACGTTGTTTGACGTTTAATGGGCCTGGCCTAATTAAAGATACATTACACTATCGGATTTTATCGCACCAATGTAATAAAACTGGTTGTAACAACTACTTGACATTCATTTAATTTGAAAAACTTGACAAAGAGTAAAAAAAGTCTAATCGACGATTAAGCTGAAAAAATTATTTGATTTCTTTACATTTTTTGACATGTAATGGTCCTGGCCTAGATTGAATTTAAGGGTGAATTTATACTACTCGATTGTATGTCATAGAAGTTATCATGGAACGTGTTGCAAGAGTTTTAATATGTGAAGTGAAATTTTGTCAAATCATTTTTGTAAAAAATCTACTGCAGACGCGCCTAGCAACGATCCCAATAAAAAAAAAAATAAGAAACTTGAAGAAGAAGCTGCCTTTATGGGCCAAATTTTGGTTGACGTAGAATGACCCTGGCCTAGATTGAAAATAAAGGTGTTATTACACTACAAGATTTCATGTCAAGCTTTCATAGAACGTTTTTATTGAAAATTAAAGTTATCATAGAAGGGGTTTTAGTGCGTGAAGTGCAATTTCGTAAAATCATTTCCATATAAAAATCTCTACTGTAGACGCGCCTAAAATGGTCCCATATAAAAAAATAAGAAACTTGAAGAACAAGCTGCCTTTATGAGCCCAATTTTGGTTGACGTAGAATGATCCTGGCCTAGATTGAAAATAAAGGTGTTATTTAACTACAAGATTTCATGTCAAGCTATCATAGAACGTTTTTATTGAAGATTAAAGTTATCATAGAAGGGGTTTTAGTGCGTGAAGTGCAATTTCGTAAAATCATTTCCATAAAAAAATCTCTACTGTAGACGCGCCTAACAATGGTCCCATATAAAAAAATAAGAAACTTGAAGAACAAGCTGCCTTTATGAGCCCAATTTTGGTTGACGTAGAATGATCCTGGCCTAGATTGAATATAAAGGTGCTATTACACTACAAGATTTCATGTCAAGTTATCATATAACGTTTTTATAGAAACATTATAATTATCATAGAAGGGGTTTTAGTGCGTGGAGTACAATTTCGTGAAATCATTTCCATATAAAAAAACCTATTGTAGACGCGCCTAGCAAAGATCCAATATAAAAAAAAATATAAAAGTTGAAGAAGAAAAAGCTTCCTCTATGGGCCCAATTTTGGTTGACGTAGAATGATTCTGTCCTAGATTGAATTCAAAGGTAGATTGAATTTGAAGGAGCTATTACACTACAAGATTTCATGTCAAGTTATCATAGAACGTTTTGATACAAGGTTATAGTTATCACAGAAGGGGAGTGCAATTTCGTAAAATCATTTCCCTAAAAAAATCTCTTTCGTAAACGCGCCTGTCAATGATCCAATATAAAAAAATTAGGAAACTTGAAGAAAAAAAGTTGCATCTGTGGGACCAATTTTGAGTTAGGAACAGAATTTGACATAGAATGATCTGGCCTAGATTGAATATAAAGGTGCTATTACACGACACAATTTTTGTGAAGTTATCCTACCTCTTGTTGCAGAAGTTTTAGAGCGTGGGGTGAAATTTTGTCAAATTATTCTCGTAACAATGTCTACTGTAGACGCGCCTAACAATAAAAAAAAACACTAAAAGAGAAACAAAAAAAAAGAGAAAGTTAGAAACCAAATTTTACATGGATATTGGCGTAGATTGAATCTAAAGGTGCTAATACACTACAAGATTTTATATGAAGTTATCATAAAACATGTCATCTCAGGTTAAAGTGTGTTGGAGAGAAATATCCTCAAAGAATTTAACATCTACTGTAGACGCGCCTAAATTTATAATCTAATAGAAATTCGAGAAACTTGATCAAGAAGAAATGCTGATTTTATGGGATCAATTTGGAATCACGAACATTTGTACGTAGAATGATCCTGGCCTATTTTGAATTTAAAGGTGAAATTATACTACACGTTTATTTCTTGTTATAATAGAACGAATAACACGCGTTTTTATAATTGAACTGAAACTTCTGAAATACAACTGACAGATTTCGGGGAACAATAATTGAAGTGGGTACAATTGAACATTTTTGAATACAATTGCCTTTTCACGAATAATAAACATATCTGAAATACAACTGAGCTTTCTGGTACATAAAGAATGAGAAATGTGAGACTAGGTTCTTGTTAGAACAATATTTTGAAAATATAAAATACAGTAGACACTTTTTATGGTAGTACAACTGAATAAAATACAATACAATTTTTGAGAATTATAAAACTACAATTGAAAAGTTGGGGTCATCATTGCTCTCTAAATACAACTGACAAAAAGTTATATTTAATTTTTTTTGTTGAAATACAAATGGAATTTTTCTACACTTACTGAGATAGATCTTTCTGTACTAAAATACAATTGAAGTGGTCTTAAATACAACTGATACTTAATAATTTACTGCAAAAATACAACTGAATAAACTTAAATTTTAGTCTTTGCTCTTTCAAGTAAGACCTAAAAGTCCTGAGTACAATCAATACCTACGGATTTACTTTGTATAACTGAAAATATAGTTAGATGTGTCTTAAATACAACTGTAAATAGAAAATTTCGAAACAATTCATACACAAAAATTGTACTTAAGAGTACCTAAATACAACTGAAAAGTCTCAATTAAAATTCACACTTACTGTAGCACAATTGAATGTTCAAAATACAATTGACTGTTCTAAAATACAATTAAGTAGTTTTGAATACAACTGACAATAAAAATTTATGTAATAATTATTTTTTTGTGAAATACAACTAGAAAATTTCAAATAGGGCTTTACACTTTTGTCTGACATAAAATACAATTGACAATTGTTTTAAATACAACTAATAGAAACGTATATTTAATAATATATTGCAAAAATACAACTGATGCAAAAATCTTAAATACAATCGATACTGAGGGAAATATCTGGAATAAAATACAATTGAAACTTTCTTAAATACAACTGACAACAGCTTTTATTTAATATTTTCTGGTTAAACACAACAAAAAATTATAAATACAATCCACACTTACTAAAGTACCATTAAGCATGGATTATTCAAAATACAACTGAAGCGGTCTTAAATACAACTTAATCAAACAAGCTTTTTTGATTAAAATATCTAAAATTTACCTTTAGAATTCCTCTCAGGCCAGGAGTATTCAACGTCAAACACTGCTAGTCTTATTAGAGAAATCCAATTTGTTATACGTTTTTATTGCACAAGTAGGTAGGTAGGTAGGTACTTACGTCAAACTTTTAATTAATTATATATCATCATAGAGAAGGAGAAATCTTTTGAATCTGGATAGGTAGGTAGGTAATAGGGTCTATTTTCGACTGATTCAATTGGAAGAGAGTCCGTCTGCTGGTCTTCGGGGAGTCCTCATACAAATGTCGACTAATTCGATCATTCAGAGTGGAATCCAGCCCATTATATGCATTGAACCCGCTGGAGGATCGGATTTATGAAATCCTCCGGGTATCAAAGCTAAAAACCATTTAAATCTCCTGTCAGATATATCATTTTCCCGAAGCTAGATAGCTCCCACTAATATTATGTAGTTAATTAAAAAATTCAAAGAGTCCTTTAGTGCGTAGGTAATCAATAAAAAAAAAAAACGTATCCAGAAAAACAAAACCGAGACGCTTACTTAAATGCTGGAAAAACGGCGTTTGTCGCAGCATGAGTTCGATGCTTCCGTTCTCAATCACAGCTATAAGGGTTGATGACCAACCCTACTTAAGGTAATGGGGGGCAATTTCACCCCTTAACCCATAAAAGGAATCTCAAACACACTTTATGGGAACATAAATAGGCGCCGTCATGGGAAGAATGTTCTGGAAATGCGATTTGTTACCACTTAATGATGTTGCCCTGAAAAATCGTGCTGGGAATCCCTTTACGTAACGCGTCCGTCAAAGAAGTGGAATTTTCTTGCGCGCGCTTCATGATGCGATATTTACTTTTCACTTGCGAAGGCCTGGCCTGGCCTGCTGTTGTAAATAAATTCTTAGATTAGACTGATAATGAAAGTGTGCGCGCGGGAGAGAGAAAGAGAGAGAGAGAGAGAGAGAACGATTTTTCAGCGGGACTGGAAAAGACAGGGAAAATAGGAAATGGTGAGACTGCTTTAATTAAACTTTGTTGTGCCGAAGTTATCCGAAGTTGAGGTTTCAGATATTACGTGAAAAGGTTGCAACAGTTCTCTCAAATTAACACAACGACCTTAGATAATATAACCTGGGTAATGTTGAATGAGTGTAAAGGGATCCCCAATTTAATCGTTTCTCTTTTCCCGCTTTTATCCCATTATCATCGTCTGTTCTCCAGAAGAACTCGATAATTCCCTTATTGACTCTGCGAATACTTTCTTTTATATCAAAATGATATCTACTTATTAGAACGTACGTAAAATACCACTTTATTAACATAAATGCAGTAAAACACTTTACATCAGAAGTGGGATATTAATCCACCTTGCATATGTAGATGAAGCTTATACACTTAAACACCCTGTATCTCAAGTAAAAAACATTTTCGGATTTTTTCTTTCTTCATATTTTAGTTTTACCTACAAGCCCTTCACTGTGCGGATCTGATTGGCTGCTCGCTTTGTTCTGACTTTCGCGATGTTTCACTCCGTCGAGGTAAGGTTACATATTCCTTCTATTTCAACACATCCGCCAAGGCAAGGGCTTTTTCTATCGGCTCAGCTCGCCTAATAGTAAAGAGGGGACAGGAGCTTCAAACAACTATTTTTTCAAGTAAGTATCTTTTTCTGCTTTCATGTCATTATTATCGTCTGTTCTCCAGAAAGACTCGATAATTGCCTCATTAACTGTGGAAATGTTTTTTGAATATCAAAATGATATCTACTTATTAGAGCGTACGTAAAGTAGCACTTTACCCAACATGGATGCAGTTGCAGTAAAACACTTTACATAAGAAGTGGGATTTTTCACATAATGTACGATAATTCTTCAAATGATATCAATTTGTGAAATAAGTCATTTTTTCTTCAAAAAAATGAAATGAAACAAATAACGCTTTCCGTGCAAAATATTCAGAGCGATGAAAAAGAAACTTAGTCCTGGCGTTATCGTCGAATTGAGGGCTATTCCTATCGGCTAGGCTCGCCTAATAGGAAAAAGGGGCCAGGGGTTCCGATCAGAACTGGAAGTCGTTTTTTTTCTTGATCACCAACCACGGCCCGACTGACTTTATGGATCGACAGCTGGCATTTTACACGTTGTCAGAAAAACTACTCCTGATTGCCGTTCGTTTCTTCCTTGTGGTATCTGCTTATTTTTATAATGAGATCCTAGGATTGCGTTACAATCTTTACATTCTTATGTATGTGGGCTTTCACCACTAGCTTCAACTCACATCATAATTGATTCCGGGCTGTTTTTCGCCGTGATCCAAGGAGATTTGCGTTGAACGTTTCGTCTACAACTGCGGTAGACATCATTAGGGGTGACATGTGCGCAGACGATAAGCGATTCTTTCAGCTCTCATGTCCACCGACAACTGTAAATGGACCACTGTACGAAAGATTAATTCGGAAGCTGGTAATTATTTCTCTTTGAGGCGGTGTTGCCAGATTTTTCCATTTTTTCCCTTCAATCAGCGAATTCTAAACTAAAATTCTAAATTTAGAAACTTAAATATTAGGGGAGGAGAAGGAATCAAAGTTTTTTGCGCGATCGCGATCCATTGTTGCTGGGTTTCTCAATTTTTCTCCACAAATAGGTTTCATTTTCTGTCTTTAATTAAACCCGACATTAGATTATGTAGGGGAGGGTGTAAAATAAGTCTCGAAACGGTTTTTTTTTTTAATGCAGTGTTGCCGGATCCCTTAATTATTCTTTATAATTGAGGTACAGTTTTTTTTAGTAACGGAAATAACGTTTTGGGGAAAGGTGAAACCAAGCTGTTTTTACCAATGCAGTGATGCCGGATCTATCAATTTTTGTTACAATGCTTAGGGTAGTTTTTTTTTTTGAAGGGCTATCTTCCCGTTTAAGGGAGGGGGGAAATGAACCTCTTTTCAAATAGCCTTTTTTTCTAATGCAGTGTTGTCGGATCTATTGATTCTTCTCTATAATTGGGATACCTTTTTTTGGAAACGAAAATTAAGCTTAGGAAAGGGGGTGCAACCGAGCAATTATTAACAATACAGTGCTGCCGGATCTTGCAATTTTTCTTTGCAATAATTTAGAGAAATAATTTTTTTAGCAACAATCCTCACGTTTAACGAAGGGAAGAAATGAACCTCTTTTCAAATCGCTCTTTTTCTTAATGCAGTGTTGCCGGGTCTATTGATTCTTCTCTATAATGGATTAATTTTCTTGGAAACGAAAATTAATCTTATTAGAAAGGGGGGGTGTAACCGAGCAATTATTACCAATACAGTGTTGCCGGATCTTGCAATTTTTCTTCACAATCTTTAAGAGAAATATTTTTTTAGCAACAATCCTCAAGTTTAACGAAGGGAAGAAATCAACCTCTTTTCAAATCGCTTTTTTCCTAATGCAGTGTTGCCGGGTCTATTGATTCTTCGCTATAATTGGGATACATTTTCTTGGGAACGAAAATTAAGCTTAGGAAAGGGGGTACAACCGAGCAAATATTACCAATACAGTCTTGTCGGATCTTGCAATTTTTCTTTACAATAATTAAAAGATATATTTTTTCCAGCAACAATCTTCACATTTAAAGAAGGGAAGAAATCAAACTTTCGCTTTTTTTCCATTGAGCGTTATCAATTATTGTTAATTCAATCTATTAATTGAGGGTAATCAAACAGGTAACAACACTCAAGACAACATTGTCCGAAGAAACATTGAAAAGCAATTGCAACGAAATCTCTGATCACTTGGAAAATACAAATTTATTTAATTCGATAAACCATGGAAGGAATATTTATAACTACGATCGGCCAGACGCAATGTTGCCACTGTCTCCTATAAAGTATCAAACTAATATGAACAACCTTACTGGTTGTACATTTTAACCTCAAATGATAAAGATGCGTTCAGATTAGTTTTCCGAACGTATTTCGCGACGTAGAATGTGCCTGGCCTGTATCGGCCCCTGAGGGAACTTACGGGAGCAGCGCCAACCCTTTCGGGCTTATGGCGATCGAATCGAAGCCTGCCTTTATGCAAATGTCTGTTTTATGGAAACGGGGGGTTTGAAAGGTTGGCACGACTGGTGTGTCCATAGCAGGGAAGGGACATAAATTCCGGCCCTAATGTCCACCCCTGCTGGGCCTGACTATTAGAGGATCGAGGTATCTGTTGAAAAATCATCATCGACGTAGCGGCGAATTCAAATCACCCCCAACCCTCCCTCTGTTGGAAAATATGCTCATTTTTTTTCGCCGGTTCTTTTCGAAGCAGTTTGTTCTAACTTACTACCCCACGCCTCCCTTGACAGAGTACTCTAATTAGCGTAAGTAGAGAGTTAGTGGCGACCTAATTGATAGTAAATTTTGAATGGACTCTTGATTGTTTCCTTGAAATCGTCTTAAACTAGTATCAATAGTAATTTCTCGTCAGGGTCCCCGGGCTGACCCTTCGGTTTATTATTGAAAGGAAGGGCTTAAGAGGAAGGGTTGCAAGTAAGGATCGGATGGACTTGCTCGGAATTTCCCCAATTGTTTCATTGATATTGTCCGGGGGAGTGAGTTATTGGGGAATTAGGCCGTTTCAATACAGCTGTGGCTGGGATATATAGTTCTCTTGATACGCTTTCAGTGTGGTAATTCTTCATTAATAAAGATATGCTTCGTTCATTCATTCATTCATTAATTGGATTATTTGCCGTTTACGGTGCAATTGATCATTGAAATTATTAGAGTTTACGAGTTTTACTCGGTGGACAACTGCGGTAGACATCGTCAGCAATAATTGTCGCATCTTTTATCCATTCGTTTATACTCCAAGTCTCCATCTAGTAAGGTATCAGTGTGGAAGCCATCGCGAAGATTTCTGCACCTATGCGAGTTGACCCGATCCTCCTTCTCTAATTTACTGTTCCAATCACTCTTTGTTCAGATCATGCGCGGTTAGTAGGTCCAGAATTATTCAAACAAAAGTTCCAGTAGCTGATTTTTGACCAATCGCGATTCAGGCCACCTTGTCGTTTTCAAAATAAGTCATCATCAACCGCCATGTTGTCACGCTTTACATTTTCTCCCGGTAACAATATATTATCATTCACCATTTTTGCGTTATACATAAGTAGTACGAAAAGTGATCCTTTATAACCGGATACTAAAACTTTGACTGCACAATTAGGAGAGGAAAAGTAGTACTTTTAATCCTGAGATCTGTAAAGAGTCTTTTTACTGATTTACTGATTGACCTATCAAAAAAAAACTGTCAAATAATGATCTTTTTACCTTTTACCCTTTACATTACAAATGAAAAAATCACAATTTACATTAGATGTGCAGAAAGTGATACTTTACATCCCGGAGCCGGAAAAGAGGTACTTTTACGATTGAGATTTTAATAAAGAACAGGAATCTTACAGAGTGATCGAAAAAGAACTGTCAAAAACGATAAAAAAACTACTTCCCATTTTAGTCGAAACTGTCAGAATGTGAGTAACATGATACTTTACATTACAGATGCGAAAAGTAACGCTTTACAATATAAATATGAATGATGATATTTTCCAGCGGTAAAGGTCCTGGTACGAAAATTTGTACTGTTCGTTATCAGTGCACGTAAAATTACACTTTACATCACCAGTGCGAAAAGTGATTCTTTACGGCCAAGTAGAGTTAAATTTATTGATTATTTGATTAGTAAAGATCAGAAAAAGTGGCACTTTAACTCCTTAGATCTAAAAGACCATAAGAATCTTACCCATTGAAAAATGAAGTGGGAGTATTTTTTTGTTTTACCATTTCTCAGATATTAAAAATTGGTGCATAAAATGATACTTTACATTTATTACGTATGATGCGAAAAGTGATGTTTTATATCCTTTTATTAAAACTTAAGATTTTTATGATATTATCAGTGTGTACGTAAAATTATACTTTACATCACTAGTGCGAAAAGTGATGCTTTACGTCCAGGTCTGGTTAGTTAATATATTGATCAGTAAAGATCAGGAAAAGTGATATTTTTACTCCATAGATTTAAAGACCAGGAATCTTATGTATTGAAAAATGAAAGCGGGGTAATTTTTTGTTTTCTTTTGTTTTACCATTCGTCGGATATTTTTCAGAAATTGGTGGCCAAACTTAACATTATATGTGCGAAAAGAGACGCTTTACATCCTGACATTAAAAGTTCAGATACAAAATAATTATTATATTATCATCAGTACATCAGTGCGTACGTAAAATTATACTTTACACCACTAGTGCGAAAAGTGATTCTTTAAGCTCGGGGAAAGTTAGTTATATCGATCAGTAAAGATCTAGAAAAATGGTAATTTTACTCCTTAAATCTTAAAGACCAGGAAACTTACGAATTGAAAAATGAAAACGTGGAATTTTTTAATATAAGTTTGTTTTATCATTCCTGAGACATCAGGAATTGGTGCATAAAATAATACTTTACGTTACATGTACGAAAAGTGATGCTTTACATCCTGGTATTAAAACTTCAGATATATAATAATTATTATGATATTACCATCAGTGTGTGCGTAAAATTGTACTTTACATCACTAGTGCGAAAAGTGATGCTTTACGTCCAGGTCAGGTTAGTTAATATATTGATCAGTAAAGATCAGGAAAAGTGATATTTTTACTCCATAGATTTAAAGACCAGGAATCTTACGTATTGAAAAATGAAAGCGGGGTAATTTTTTGTTTTCTTTTGTTTTACCATTCGTCGGATATTTTTCAGAAATTGGTGGCCAAACTTTACATTATATGTGCGAAAAGAGACGCTTTACATCCTGGCATTAAAAGTTCAGATACAAAATAATTATTATGATATTATCATCAGTACATCAGTGCGTACGTAAAATTATACTTTACACCACTAGTGCGAAAAGTGATTCTTTAAGCTCGGGGAAAGTTAGTTATATCGATCAGTAAAGATCTGGAAAAATGGTACTTTTACTCCTTAAATCTCCTTAAACCTCCTTAAATCTTAAAGACCTGCAGGAAACTTACGAATTGAAAAATGAAAACGTGGGATTTTTTAATATAAGTTTGTTTTACCATTCCTGAGACATCAGGAATTGGTGCATAAAATAATACTTTACGTTACATGTACAAAAAGTGATACTTTACATCCTGGTATTAAAACTTCAGATACATAATAATTATTATGATATTACCATCAGTGTGTGCGTAAGATTGTACTTTACATCACTAGTGCGAAAAGTGATGCTTTAAACCCGGGTAAAGCTAGTTAAATCGATCAGTAAAGAGCCGGAAAAAAGGTACTTTTACTCCTTTAATCTTAAAGACCAGGAAACTTACGAATTGAAAAATGAGAACAGGGAATTTTTTAATATTTTTTGTTTACCATTCCTCAGACATTAGGAAATGGTGCATAAAATGATACTTTACAGTTATTACATGTACATGTATGATAGTGATGTTTTATATCCCGGTATTAGAACCTTTGAAATAATTATTATGATATTATCATCAGTGTGTGCGTAAAATTATACTTTACATCACTAGTGCGAAAAATAATGCTTTACGCCCGGGGAAAGTTAGTTATATCGATCAGTAAAGATCTGGAAAAATGGTACTTTTACTCCGTAAATCTTAAAGACCAGGAAACTTACGAATTGAAAAATGACAATGGAGACCTTTCTAATATTTTTTGTTTTATCAATTATTAGAGATTAGGAATTGGTGCATAAAATGATACTTTACATTTCAAGTGCGAAAAGTGATGCTTTATGTCCAGGTAGGACTGATTAAAAAATGATTTTTTTTGTTTTATTGTAGTCCACCATCCCTTTCATAAGAACGCAAGAAATTTACGCGACCCAAAAATTTATTACATCACTAGTGCGAAAAGTGCCACTTTACAACCAGGATATGGAATAAACTTCCGGGTGAGTGAATTAGTTGTATCTCATTTATTGTTGGTGCAATAATGTTGTGTAAAAAAAGACACCTCAAAGGATACATAAATTGTTATTGCGTCACGCTAATTTTTCATTTCAGCCAATTTGTTTTTTAACATCGCAGTGTTGTAATTATATTTATTACCGTTCTTTTCATGTTATTTTCAAAATAGGTCAAAAGTTCGTATTTATATCCACAGGATTGTCACAATTTATAATACGCTAACGATAAATCATCGGACGTGTTGCTTTTTTCCCGGTCGAATCCGCTCCAGGAACGATAAAATCCTTCTTTAACGCCGTCACTACCTGTCATCGCAATTCAAAATTGCTACAATTAATTCCGCTAATTTTTTTTAGGTACACTCTCCTCCTAAATCGATGCGATAAAATTCAACGAACTCCACATCTTTGACGTCATCGTTACCTAGTCGTTTCGTCTACTTACTGAATTATTTTTAACCGCACTATTTCTGTGTGGAGACGTCTCGCGGCGTTGCCGATTCTCCACAATTCTCCCCGACTTGAACTACTCCCACTGGCGCATCCCAGGATCTGGTTTCCCACCGATCCGGCAAAGCTGCGTCTGTCCTGTCTCATTATTTAACCTACACTTTTCAGTTTACAAATCCAAGGATCGATCGACGGATGATATCGATGAAATTCGAACGCGATTAGGGCCGTAATTCAAGATCGCAGCGAAAAATATCCGGAAGCTGGACGGGTTCGAGTGACCGAGAGCATCGACGTTCGGGCTTGTAAATCAAGAAGGGCGAACAGGAACACAAACATTACTGAGGGAGTGTTTGTCGGATGGATTAACCGGAAAAGTGGGAAATTTATGTGAACTTACAACCCTGCTGGAGGGTGCAAGGGTGCAATAATTATTATGTACTGCTCGTAATTATAACATTCCATTGTGGCAAGTTTAAGACACCTTTTTTTATAATCCACTTCTTCTTGTAACTGTGAGTATTTACTTTGGTTAGTATAATTAATTATAAGTACCTAATTACAGCCGTGAGATAAATATTATTATAATTAGGAAACATGAAAAGATCAAAAGTAGAAGGTAGTAAAACTAGAACTGATAACAAATAATAGTAAAGGTAACAGGCAATAAAAATCAGGTAAAAATAGAGTCGAAACTATTTTTGTAGCCAGTCTTACCTGACAGGAAACTACCAGGCACTTGCTGTTTGATTTATGTTTCTGAATATCAAAAGGAATATCGCAATATGATGAATCAGATCATACTTATTTCCAATAACCGTTCACTCGTATATTCCACTAACACTAACACTGAACATTCTTCTACTTTAATTATAATTTTAGTAATTATTAAAACTGAAAAAATTAAATAAATCGATTATCTATCGTTCTGGAACAAAGATCCCGCGTTATTTTAACCGGATATAATGAAAAGCGCTCATAACTTTCTTATTTCAAATGGAACACCCTATATATTATTACATTTTTGGATTCTACGTCAGATGCTAGTGTGGTTTGATATGTCACACTATACCTCCAAGTGTTTTACTTTTCGAGTTATCTTGATTTGATTGCTTCACTTAAAAAAAAATACTTTTGGGTCATTTTTCGATCATCTATTGCTCTGGAACTAAGGATTCCGCGTTATCTTAACCGGGTATAGCGAAAAGCGGTCATAACTTTCTTATTTCAAATGGAACACCCTATATATTATAACATTTTTGGATTCTACGTCAGATGCTAGTGTGATTTGATATGTCACACTATACATCCAAGTGTTTTACTTTTCAAGTTATCTTGATTTGATTGCTTCACTTAAAAAAAATACGTTTGGGTCGTTTTTCGATCATCTATTGCTCTGGAACTAAGAATCCCGCGTTATCTTAACCGGATATAACGAAAATCGGTCATATTTCTCTTATTTCAAATGGAACACCCTCTATATTATTACATTTTTGGATTCTACGTCAGATGCTGGTGTGGTTTGATATGTCACACTATACCTCCAAGTGTTTTACTTTTCGAGTTATCTTGATTTGATTGCTTCACTTAAAAAAAAATACTTTTGGGTCATTTTTCGATCATCTATTGCTCTGGAACTAAGGATTCCGCGTTATCTTAACCGGGTATAGCGAAAAGCGGTCATAACTTTCTTATTTCAAATGGAACACCCTATATATTATAACATTTTTGGATTCTACGTCAGATGCTAGTGTGATTTGATATGTCACACTATACATCCAAGTGTTTTACTTTTCAAGTTATCTTGATTTGATTGCTTCACTTAAAAAAAATACTTTTGGGTCATTTTTCGATCATCTATTGCTCTGGAACTAAGGATACCGCGTTATCTTAATCGGGTATAGCGAAAAGCGCTCATAACTTTCTTATTTCAAATGGAACACCCTATATATTATAACATTTTTGGATTCTACATCGGATGCTGGTGTGATTCGATACGTCACACTATACATACAAGTGTTTTACTTTTCAAGTTATCTTGATTTGATTGCTTCACTCATAAAGAAATACTTTTGGGTCATTTTTCGATCATCTATTGCTCTGGAACTAAGAATCCCGCGTTATCTTAACCGGGTATAGCAAAAAGCGCTCATAACTTTCTTATTTCAAATGGAACACCCTATATATTACAACATTTTTGGATTCTACGTCAGATGCTAATCTGAATTGATATGTCACACTCTACATCCAACTGTTATACTTTTTGAGTTATCTTTATTTGATTTCTTCGCTGTTAAAAAAATATTTTTGGGTAATTTTTCGATCATCTATTGCTCTGGAACTAAGGATCCCGCGTTATCTTAACCGGGTATAGCGAAAAGCGTTCATAACTTTCTTATTTCAAATGGAACACTCTATATATTGTAACATTTTTGGATTCTACGTCAGATGCTGGTGTGGTTTGATATGTCACACTATACCTCCAAGTGTTTTACTTTTCGACTTATCTTTATTTGATTTCTTCACTCTTAAAAAAATACTTTTGGGTCATTTTTCGATCATCTATTGCTCTGGAACTAAGGATACCGCGTTATCTTAATCGGGTATAGCGAAAAGCGCTCATAACTTTCTTATTTCAAATGGAACACCCTATATATTATAACATTTTTGGATTCTACATCGGATGCTGGTGTGATTCGATACGTCACACTATACATCCAAGTGTTTTACTTTTCAAGTTATCTTGATTTGATTGCTTCACTCGTAAAGAAATACTTTTGGGTCATTTTTCGATCATCTATTGCTCTGGAACTAAGGATCCCGCGTTATCTTCACCGGGTATAGCGAAAAGCGCTTATAATTTTC
Organism: Malachius bipustulatus; assembly: GCA_910589415.1. Taxonomy (NCBI): domain Eukaryota; kingdom Metazoa; phylum Arthropoda; class Insecta; order Coleoptera; family Melyridae; genus Malachius; species Malachius bipustulatus. The sequence continues at coordinate 36,321,261 of OU342638.1, read as the reverse complement.
TTATTTCAAATGGAACACCCTATATATTATAACATTTTTGGATTCTACGTCGGATGCTAGTGTGATTTGATATGTCACACTATACATCCAAGTGTTTTATTTTTCGAGTTATCTTGATTTAATTGCTTCACTTAAAAACAAAAATTTGGGTCATTTTTCGATCATCTATTGCTCTGGAACTATGACCCCGCGTTATTTCAATCGGATATAATGAAAAGCGCTCATAACTTCCTTATTTCAAATGAAACACCCTATATATTATTACATTTTTGGATTCTACGTCACATGCTAATCTGAATTGATATGTCACACTCTACATCCAACTGTTATACTTTTTGAGTTATCTTAATTTGATGTTGCTTAACCACGAAAGAATCCTTATGGGCTGTTAATATGACATACAGAGTGATATTTTTATTTAATAAACTTTACATTGCGACGTCTTTAAAACAAATAAAAATATCGGAAATCGCGAAACCTCTGTAGATATGATGGAAGGGGAACCAAAATGACGTAATTAATGAAATACCTGCACCAACCCTTAAAGTTAGACCCACCCTAATTATAAAATTTTAAATGGCAACAACCTGCTTTTCCTAACACCTAACGCTCTCTCTCTTTCTTATCGGCGCTCGGGATATTACAAAAAGGTCCCGAACAAACAAACAGACAGACAAGAAAGCGAGTTAGTATTGCAGTGTCATCTAGTTCTGAGCTATGGTTGAAGTTTTAAGTCTCTAGCTTTTCGGGAAGTTGTTTAAAAATCAATTGCAATATTTGTACCGCAGACAGACAGACATCGGTTGAAAGCGAGTTAGTAAAAATGTGTTAAAAAAGATACCAATCGCGCTCTAGAAGCAAGACGGTTTCGTTTATCTGTATCGAAAAGAGAAATTGATGTTGCATTGTACAAAATGAGCTAAAGAATCGCGTCAAAATGAAAAAAATCATTTTTTCGATCAATCCGTGATGGAATATCCCGATCGTGTTAGTGTTTGTTTACTAAAGTAGCCAAGTGTACGGTAATCAGTTTACATGAAGCAATAAACCGTATGCCGAGAGCGATTCCTAAAAATATCTCTCCAGATTCATTTCGTTTATTTATCTCGCTCTTTGACACACAAAACTACCTTCAAGTGTCATTTACTGTCAAAAAATCAATCACTTCAATCATTAATTGACGTCAGAGCTGCCTGCTTAATTTTATAATTTTTTGGACGCTTCATCATTATTGGCAGTGCAATGCAACTTCCCACCACTTTTTATTCGCGTATATCTCTTTCTCTCTCTCTCTCTTTCCCGCGCGATGAAACCCCTCGTTTCATTTCATTTTCCGTATAGCACCAGCACCAGCACCAGCAGCAGCAGTAGCACTTTATGTACATTTCAAGTGCTTGTTGATGGAGATACAAAGTTTTAAAACCAGCTCTTGTTGAAGGGGGTAGTTAACCCAGGAATGACCCTTTTTATGCTCCCGGCATTAGGATACCAATTAACTTTAAAATTCCAGTTTTATTGCCGGTTTAATTGTCACCCTTGTTTTCTTTATCTCTGTCTACATTTAGCTTTCCGTGACCTGACTCATTACGACGATCGTAAAGTGCGGCACGGTTGCAATGTGAACAACGGCCCCCGTCGCCCGGTTTCGATATAACAAAGGGTAAGAAATAAGAATTAATAAATAAAATTTATTCCTGGGAACTTTAATTAAGCCGGAAAATATTCCTTTCAGGTAACACTTGTCCGAAGACGTAAATAATTCGTGCCTGTCTAGTGTATTTCATTAGGAACTTCATCATGAACGCCGCCATAATAATTTTTATCGTACTCGTAACAAGTTTTTTCAGCTGTGAAATTATACGGGATGGCAATAAATTTCAATCATGTTATAACGAGGATTTATACTCACTTTGTTTTTTCTTTATGAAACATATCCTTCAGTTATTATCACACGGTGTCCGTTTGATATGACAACTGACGAGTCTTACTGAAGACGAAACAGCGCTAGCCTTATACAGAGATTTGTGTCGATCGAGGGAATTATTTACGTTTCACCGCTTAACCGCCGATCTTAATAAATCTTAATAAAGTTTTACCGCAAATATTTTCTTTGTTCTTGTGCAAAAACTTTAAATACTTGCATGCTATTAATTTTTGCCGCAAATAATTAACGCTAAATATCGGGTGACGTATTAAATAAACTAGTTTACTGCAAAAGTCAGGCTTCCTACTAAATCATTTTTTTTACCGCAAATACTGTCGTACCGCAAATATCGGAAAGTTGTAAGTTGGAAGGTTCTTAATTTGGGGTGCAAATATTTTTTCCTTTAGCCGCAAATATCGGATTCTGCAAACTGTAATAAGTAAATGAGTAAAACCTTAAAACGAGTAACAACTTAATGAGTAAATGTTTGTTTAAGGGCGCTCATCTTTACTCTTACCGCAAATATCTATCACTTTTCTCGTTCACGGTTCTTTGGCCTGGAGGACCAAACATTCAGCCGCAGACTTCTTTTTTCTTACGTGCATAGCAGGATTACTACTGAATAATTTTGGTCGCAGTTATTTTGCACTTTCTCTTTTGCCGCAAATACCAGTAACAGGATTGTTTGAATTACTAACATATTTGCATCGTTATTATTTTAAGCGCAGTAATCTTCATTTTGGTCTCAAATATGTTGCGCTTTTACCGTGAGTGTCATATTAGATTCAATATTATTATTAAATATATTCATCATTTTGGCCGTAAATATTGTTTTTTAATGCCGCAAATATCAGGCTTTATGCAGAATCACTGGTCTCAAATATTTTGCTCTTTTACCGGTAATATTAAACCGGGTATGCGCAATATTTTTCAACATAAACCTCATTTTGTAAGCATCTTCGTCGCAAATATTTTGCTTCTCTGCCGCAAATCCCACGTTTTTTATTCGCTCACAAATATTCGTTTGAGATCAAGACTCTTCATTTTGGCCGCAAATAATTCGACTTTTAGCGCAAAAATTAGACTATATCCGCAATATTTTAAGGATAAGTTTTATTTTTATCGCAAATATTTGACTCATATGCCGTAAATGCCACGCTTTTGAATAACTCGCAAATATTTCTGCAAAATTTACCTACCTTTTTAGGGCATCGATTTAAAATATTTTCTCTGTTACCGTTAATGTCATATTAGATTCAATATTATTAAATATATTCATCATTTTGGCCACAAATATTGTCCTTTATTACCGCAAATATCAGGCTTTATGCCGAACCATAGGTCTCAAATATTTTGCCCTTTTACCGTTGATATTAGACTTGGTATGCACAATATTTTTTTATTAGCATATATCTCATTTTGGAAGAATTTTCGTCGCAAATATTTTTCTTTTCTGCCGCAAATCCCACGTTTTTTATTGATCCACAAATATCGTTTGACCGCAAATAATTTGCCCTTTTAACGCAAGTATTAGACAATCCGCAATATTTTAGGGATAAGTTCTATTTTTATCGCTTCATCTGCCGCAAATGCCACGTTTTGGATCATCTCGCAAATATATTCGCAAAATTTCACTTTTTTGGGGATTTTTTCTTAAATATTTTTCCCTTTTACCGGTGATCTCATATTAGATCCAATATTATTACAGAGTCATCATTTTGGCCGCAATTATTGCCCTTATTACCGCAAATATCAGGATTTATTCAGAATTACTGGTCTCAAATATTTTGCCCTTTACCGTTAATATTAGACTTGGTATGCACAATATTTTTTTATTAGCATATATCTCATTTTGGAAGAATTTTCGTCGCAAATATTTTTCTTTTCTGCCGCAAATCCCACGTTTTTTATTGATCCACAAATATCGTTTGACCGCAAATAATTTGCCCTTTTAACGCAAGTATTAGACAATCCGCAATATTGTAGGGATAAGTTCTATTTTTATCGCTTCATCTGCCGCAAATGCCACGTTTTGGATCATCTCGCAAATATATTCGCAAAATTTCACTTTTTTGGGGATTTTTTCTTAAATATTTTTCCCTTTTACCGGTGATCTCATATTAGATCCAATATTATTACAGAGTCATCATTTTGGCCGCAATTATTGCCCTTATTACCGCAAATATCAGGATTTATTCAGAATTACTGGTCTCAAATATTTTGCCCTTTACCGTTAATATTAGACTTGGTATGCACAATATTTTTTTATTAGCATATATCTCATTTTGGAAGAATTTTCGTCGCAAATATTTTTCTTTTCTGCCGCAAATCCCACGTTTTTTATTGATCCACAAATATCGTTTGACCGCAAATAATTTGCCCTTTTAACGCAAGTATTAGACAATCCGCAATATTGTAGGGATAAGTTCTATTTTTATCGCTTCATCTGCCGCAAATGCCACGTTTTGGATCATCTCGCAAATATATTCGCAAAATTTCACTTTTTTGGGGATTTTTTCTTAAATATTTTTCCCTTTTACCGGTGATCTCATATTAGATCCAATATTATTACAGAGTCATCATTTTGGCCGCAATTATTGCCCTTATTACCGCAAATATCAGGATTTATTCAGAATTACTGGTCTCAAATATTTTGCCCTTTACCGTTAATATTAGACTTGGTATGCACAATATTTTTTTATTAGCATATATCTCATTTTGGAAGAATTTTCGTCGCAAATATTTTTCTTTTCTGCCGCAAATCCCACGTTTTTTATTGATCCACAAATATCGTTTGACCGCAAATAATTTGCCCTTTTAACGCAAGTATTAGACAATCCGCAATATTGTAGGGATAAGTTCTATTTTTATCGCTTCATCTGCCGCAAATGCCACGTTTTGGATCATCTCGCAAATATATTCGCAAAATTTCACTTTTTTGGGGATTTTTTCTTAAATATTTTTCCCTTTTACCGGTGATCTCATATTAGATCCAATATTATTACAGAGTCATCATTTTGGCCGCAATTATTGCCCTTATTACCGCAAATATCAGGATTTATTCAGAATTACTGGTCTCAAATATTTTGCCCTTTACCGTTAATATTAGACTTGGTATGCACAATATTTTTTTATTAGCATATATCTCATTTTGGAAGAATTTTCGTCGCAAATATTTTTCTTTTCTGCCGCAAATCCCACGTTTTTTATTGATCCACAAATATCGTTTGACCGCAAATAATTTGCCCTTTTAACGCAAGTATTAGACAATCCGCAATATTGTAGGGATAAGTTCTATTTTTATCGCTTCATCTGCCGCAAATGCCACGTTTTTGATCATCTCGCAAATATATTCGCAAAATTTCACTTTTTTGGGGATTTTTTCTTAAATATTTTTCCCTTTTACCGGTGATCTCATATTAGATCCAATATTATTACAGAGTCATCATTTTGGCCGCAATTATTGCCCTTATTACCGCAAATATCAGGATTTATTCAGAATTACTGGTCTCAAATATTTTGCCCTTTACCGTTAATATTAGACTTGGTATGCACAATATTTTTTTATTAGCATATATCTCATTTTGGAAGAATTTTCGTCGCAAATATTTTTCTTTTCTGCCGCAAATCCCACGTTTTTTATTGATCCACAAATATCGTTTGACCGCAAATAATTTGCCCTTTTAACGCAAGTATTAGACAATCCGCAATATTGTAGGGATAAGTTCTATTTTTATCGCTTCATCTGCCGCAAATGCCACGTTTTGGATCATCTCGCAAATATATTCGCAAAATTTCACTTTTTTGGGGATTTTTTCTTAAATATTTTTCCCTTTTACCGGTGATCTCATATTAGATCCAATATTATTACAGAGTCATCATTTTGGCCGCAATTATTGCCCTTATTACCGCAAATATCAGGATTTATTCAGAATTACTGGTCTCAAATATTTTGCCCTTTACCGTTAATATTAGACTTGGTATGCACAATATTTTTTTAGCATAAATCTCATTTTGGAAGCATCTTCGTCGCAAATATTTTGTATTTCTGCCGCAAATCTCACGTTTTTTTATAGAATCACAAATATCGTTGCGTATTTATTATTTTTAGGGCAAGACTCTCCATTTTGGCCGCAAATAATTCTCCCTTTTAGCGCAAATATTAGACCATCCACAATATTTTAAGGATACGTTCCATTTTGACCGCAAATATTTGATTCATCTGCCGTAAATGCCACGCTTTTTATTAATTGCAAATTTCAAATTTTTAGGGAATTAATCTCAAATATTTTGCGCTTTTACCGTAAATATAAGACCTTTCACATAACATGTTGTGGGATAATATTCATTTTGTGCTCAAATATGCTGTCCTTTTGCCGCAAATGCCTAAATTTTGGCTCAATCGCTAAACTCCTTCGGATATCTTTTAAGGGCGGCTGTTATTGATTTTGGTCGCAGATATTTTTCCTTTTTGCCGCAGATCTTGAGTTTTTTGTTCGTCGTTAATATCTTTGCGGATTTAATATTTCTAGGGCACGAATTTCCATTTTGGCCGCAAATAATTCGTCTTTTTAGCGCAAATTCAACAATATTTCTAGGATACGTTCCATTTTGACCGCAAATATTTGATTCATCTGCCGCAAATGCCACGCTTTTGATTAACTTTGCAAATTTCACATTTTTAGGGCATCGATCTCAAATATTTTGCCCTTTTATCGTAAATATAAAACCGTACACACAAAATGTTGTAGGATAATATTCATTTGGGCCTCAAGTATGTTTTCCTTTTGCCGCAAATACCTAAATTTTGACTCAATCGCTAACATCTCCTTCGGATATCTTTTAAGGGCGGCTGTTATTTATTTTGGTCGCAGATATTTTGCCCTTCTGCCGCAAATCCCAAGTTTTTGAGTTCATCATAAATATCTTTGCGTTTTTAAGGTTTTTAGCTTAGCGCAAAATTCTATTACCGCAAATATCAGACTTTATTGTGCATAATCACAGATACATAGGTTCTGTCCTTTGTGCTCAAATATTATCTCTTGACCGCAAATGACAACAATTGACTCTTTCACTTCCCCCCGGTTGAAACTCTTCTATTCCACCAGATATTTCCGGCGCCGACGGCACTTTTCCTTGGCCACGGTGGTGGAATACCGATAACGAAAACTACCCTCCGGGGATCCCGTAACAAGTTGAGAGATTAGAGCATAAATTAGTCTGGAAGCCTTCCCATTCATTGGCTTGGACTGGGCATAATTATGTACTGCTGGTTGCCTGCACCGAGAGAATATCGGACCCTGTGGACACTATTAATCAATCTCTGGGCAAATAGCTTGTCATCAATAGCTCGAACAGAGAATTACCGGATTAACCTGGTCTGTTGCTCTCGGGGAACCCGGTTACTTAGGGGACATCGTGTGTTGTTTAACCGGCCGAAACAAGTAACCAATTTGATGTTTGCCCTCTGTTGGAACGGAACGGAACGAACGCGTGAGTAGATCTATACAGCTAGAGCTAGAGCTAGGGGTGGCTATAGAATTATTAAGAGTAGAGCAGTTTTTAATATACCTAAGCGGACTAGTCCTTAGAATTTTTGCGATATTTAATATGGATGTATGAAGCGAGGTCTATATTAAAGGCTTTCCCAATCCGGATGGAATTTTCATGGACCGGAATTTCCCCGTATTTAATATCAGTATGTTCAACCCTTGTATTATGGCTATTTAATATCCGCATCGGGGAAAACATCTGGATGAAATCCTTAGTGCGGTCATGTAGGATTTACGACTACATTATCTTTTATTAACATGCAAGCATCTACATACTACATTTATAAGTACATGTTAGCTGGAGAAAGATCCCGCGACCGCGGGATCGTTACTATTTATGCGCACAACTGCACGCGCATTAAATCGCACGTGTGGACGCCTCTTCAATACAACAAAAGCGCGTCTCTGATTGCGTTCGGGGGATTCCCCCGAACTTTATTATGAGAAACATTGAAATATATGAAATGTATGACGTTACCATAGAGTGAGATAATTTACCTCTCGAAAATTCGGGCGATTTTTCCCCTGAAAGCGCATAAATAATAATTATAAAAATAAATTGGATCGCATAAATATGTAAATTCGATGCGTCTTCAGGGAACGGGGCGCAGAGTCACGTATTAGGCGGGTATTAGGTGAAAAAATGTAACGAAAAAAATTCGCTTCATATTTCGCCGGTCCTAATTTTTATTGTTATTAAAATATTAAAGCGATTTGGTCCAGGGGCCGTAACTACGATTATTATTACCGCTGCTGGGTTTGTTCGTCGCGGAAGTGAGCTTTCCCGTCTTCCTCTCGTAACTTTATCTGGATGAGAAATAAATTTCCATTAAATAAATTGCGCCGGCGTTGTATCCCGGTTAGGAGAAAATTTTCATGAAAAACACTCTCGTTTATAATTTTATTGGGTCCATTAATAGGGGGATATTTACGTTGAGATATAAAACAAATAATTACATTGCTTGCTGAGGGGAAGTCGTCAAATATGTACAACAATGTTATATGTATATTTGCGGCTTCTTTGATAATGTAAATAATATTTTTTTGTAGTTCTTCTGGATGTTTTCATTTGTAAATATAAAATATCAGAACGTACAATAATTACCTACGTAGGTATCAAATTTCATTTCACTCTTTTCCAGTTTACTGCGAATATAATATGTTTTTTGCCGCAAATATAAAATTTACTGCTGTTATAAATCATTAAAAATATACCACGAATAATATTCTCTAACGAGAAAGACTTTTTTTTATTAATATTCTTCCTAATTAGACAACAAAGTAACAATGACCGCAAATACCGCAATCTCAAAACTGCAAATATTTCTTTCTAGATAAAATTAAAGAATCTCTTTCACCATACAAAAATAGACACTAACTCTTTCAGAATCTACCGCGAATGGTATTTTATACCGCAAAACGCGATCAATGTTTCTTATTACCGCAAATATCACGAACAACTAATCTCGGAGGAGAAAGACCGCATTTTTTCTTTGACAAAAAGTAGCACTTATCGTAAATACCGACCGCGATATTGTAACCGTAAATCTTTCATTGTAGAGAAAAAATGCTAAAAAATGTAAACTTAATTCATTCCACTGCACCGCAAATATCTTTTCTAATCGAAAATATATTTTTTACATTTTAATAACGGCGCGTTACTGAAAGTCACGGTGAAAATCACGTTTATTACCATCAGATGCCTCAAATATTCTTTCTATGAAGATTAATTGGACTAACCGCAAATACCGCTATTTCGGTACCGCAAATATCTCTTTGGAGATGGAATTAAAGAATCTCTTTCACCATACAAAAATAGACACTCGCACTCTTCCAGAATCTACCGCAAATGTTTTTTTTACCGCACAACGCGATCAATTTCCTTTATTACCGCAAATATCACGAACAACTAATCTCGGATAATAAAGACCGCATTTATTTCTTTGGCAAAAAGTAGCACTGATCGTAAATACCGACCACGATATTGTAACCGTAAATCTTTCATTGTAGAGCCAAAATAGTAAAAAAAAGTAAACTCAATTCATTCCGGTGCACCGCCGTAAATATCTTTTCTAATCTAAAATATATTTTTTACATTTTAATAATGCGTTACTGAAAGTCACGGTGAAAATCACGTTTATTACTAGCAGATGCCTCAAATATTCTTTCTATGAAGATTAATTGGACTAACCGCAAATACCGCTATTTCGGAACCGCAAATATCTCTTTGGAGATGGAATTAAAGAATCTCTTTCACCATACAAAAATAGACACTCGCACTCTTCCAGAATCTACCGCAAATGTTTTTTTTTACCGGACAACGCGATTAATTTCCTTTATTACCGCAAATATCACGAACAACTAATCTCGGATAAGAAAGACCGCATTTCTTTCTTTGGCAAAAAGTAGCACTGATCGTAAATACCGACCGCGATATTGTAACCGTAAATCTTTCATTGTAGAGCCAAAATAGTAAAAAAAATGTAAACTCAATTCATTTCGGTGCACCGCCGCAAATATCTTTTCTAATCGAAAATAAATTTTTTACATTTTAATAACGGCGCGTTACTGAAAGTCACGGTGAAAATCACGTTTATTACTATCAGATGCCTCAAATATTATTTCTATGAAGATTAATTGGACTAACCGCAAATACCGCTATTTCGGTACCGCAAATATCTCTTTGGAGATGGAATTAAAGAATCTCTTTCACCATACAAAAATAGACACTCGCACTCTTCTAGAATCTACCGCAAATGTTTTTTTTTTACCGCACAACGCGATCAATTTCCTTTATTACCGCAAATATCACGAACAACTAATCTCGGATAAGAAAGACCGCATTTCTTTCTTTGGCAAAAAGTAGCACTGATGATCGTAAATACCGACCGCGATATTGTAACCGTAAATCTTTCATTGTAGAGCCAAAATAGTAAAAAAAATGTAAACTCAATTCATTTCGGTGCACCGCCGCAAATATCTTTTCTAATCGAAAATATATTTTTTGCATTTTAATAACGGCGCGTTACTGAAAGTCACGGTGGAAATCACGTTAATTACTCTCAGATGCCTCAAATATTCTTTCTATTAAGATTAATTGGACTAACCGCAAATACCGCTATTTCGGTACCGCAAATATCTCTTTGGAGATGGAATTAAAGAATCTCTTTCACCATACAAAAATAGACACTCGCACTCTTCCAGAATCTACCGCAAATGTTTTTTTTTACCGCACAACGCGATCAATTTCCTTTATTACCGCAAATATCACGAACAACTAATCTCGGATGAGAAAGACCGCATTTCTTTCTTTGGCAAAAAGTAGCACTGATCGTAAATTCCGATCGCGATATCGGAACCGTAAATATTTCATTGTAGAGCCAAAATGGTAAAAAAAAGTAAACTTAATTCAATCCGGTGCACCGCAAATATCTTTTCTAATCGCAAATATATACTTTTTACATTTTAATAACGGCGTTACTGAAAGTCACGGTGGAAATCACGTTAATTACTCTCAGATGCCTCAAATTTTCTTTCTTTGAATATTAATAAAACTAACTGCAAATATCGTAATTTCGGAACCGCAAATATCTCTTTCTAGATAAAATTAAATAATCTCTTTCACCATACAAAAATAGACACTAACTCTTTCAGAATCTACCGCAAATGTTTTTTTTTACCAGAAAACAGGCTCAATTTTTTTTATTACCGCAAATATCACGAATAACAACTAATCTCGGATGAGAAAGACCGCAATCTTTTTATTTGGCAAAAGTAGCAATGCAATCTCTGAACCGTTGATCTCTCTTTGTTGAGAAAAAATTTGAAAAACACTGCCATGTCACAATGTAAAATTAATTTATTCCGGTCTACCGCAAATATATTTTAATCTGAAAATATTTTTATACGTTTTAACGGTGTTAGCGTTACTGAAAGTCACGGGAAAGATCACGAGTAATTACTCTCAGATAAGAAATGCCGCAAATATTCTTTCTACGAACATTAATGGAACTAACCGCAAATACAGTAATTTAGGAACTGCAAATCTCTCTTTATAGAGCAGAAATGAACATTTCTCATGTCAAAACTTAGTTTTTCAAATCTGCCGCAGATATTTTTTATGGCAAATACCTACTTACTGTTTTATTGCAAGAATTCTGCAAATATAATTTTTTATTAATATAAATACCACAGCCTTCTAAGAGGCCGAAATTATCTCATTTTAGAGTAGATTTCAAACTTCAATTTTAACGCAAAATGTCAGTTTTTGAGACAAACCATAGATATATCTTTATTAATTTTACCGCAACTGCCACAACCACGTGCTTAACGGCATTATAGAAATAACTTAAGGCGGCTGTAAATATCACATCTAATGATTATATTTTTGGTATAGCAATTTGACAATTTTTCTTGAAATTAGGTCCAAAAAACACTATTTTTAAATGTACCTACCGCAAATACTCATTTTCGACCGCAAATATACAGTATTTTCTTACCGCATTTAAAATACCCGAATATAGTTTAAGTGTTACTATAAATTACTCTTATGTGAAAAAACTCAAAATATTCATGTTTAAATAACGAATAACAATGACCGCAAATATCCATTTTCCACCGCAAATATAGAATTCATATCTTACCGCATCTAACATAACCACAAATACTCTCAAGAAGTGTTATTATAAATTATTCTTGGGTGATGAACACTCAAAATATTCATGATTAGATAACAAATAATAATTACCGCAAATATTAGAGCACTTCTGCCGCAAATCTCTCTTTTGAAAGAAATTATATGTAAACATTAATTTTAACCCTAAGATTTAAACCCTGGTCGAACTAGACAGGACTCTTTATCAGACAACCGCAAATATCTCTATTTTTGACTGCAAATACAAAATTCTCGTCTGGCTGCTTTAAAAAATTCCGCAAATTCCTGATGTCACTCATAAATTACTTTCAGATTACAAAGTCTTCAAATATTATTTTTATACTAACACAACAACTGAAAAATGACAACGCGATATCACATACCGCTTTATTCTCTTGCCGCAAAAGCTGCAAAAAATAATTTTTTAGGGTAGGCATTTGCGGTAAAAATAAATTGCAGCATCATCTATAGCCCAAAAGAAACTGTGACGTAATGAAGTTAGCTAGTTATTTGAGGCTAAACTGATATTCCTGACATTTTAATTAATTATTATTTGCGGTACAATTTCCGATATTTGCGGTTCCGGTTACTCTCTTGACGCAAAGCTGCAATATTCTCGCTTCAATAATTGTGACATCGGTTGCTGCTGGTTTTTTTGCGCAAGATAAATTCTTGTTGAAGTTGTTTCATAGTTTCACTCCATTAAACTATGCTCCTCTAGAACAAGAACAGAAACGCTGATATATCGTCGCTGTGGCATAAAAATCTGTAGAAGTAATGTTGATGGAATACTCCCAACACTTCTCTCTTATTTATTTTTTTTTGCCGCTTCAACTTCCTCATCCGGATCAGGATGGTGGATACTTACAAGATTTTGATATTAGACATACACTTCATTTCCCGTTTGTTATTTTAAGGGGATAGCTTGTTTAATATTTCATTGCCAAAACTCTCATGCGCTAACACTCTACAGGGTGTATGTATACTTATACAGATGGCTGCACTATAATTTACCGTTTTAATATTTGCGGTCTTTTTTTTCAGGGTATTCGCTGCTCTTTTACAGAGGGAAAAAAGTATTTGCGGTGTATGAAAACGTTGCCGAAAAAGAGTAATGGCAACTTTGTCAGTGTTCGAAAAAAGTCATTTGCGGCGCCTGGTAAAAAAAGGTTAATAATGAAAAAGAAAAATTTATTCTGGCATTTGCGGTTAGGTCTTTTAGTTGCGATAAACGAGAAAATTTGAATTTTTCTGTAATTTACTGTTACAGGTATTTGCGGTATCATTTGCGGCAAGAATAAGATATTTGCGGTATATTTCCAAGTGTTGTAAAAACATTTGCGGCACAAAAGAAAATAAATTATTTTTTCGATTTAACTTTTGACTGTCATGATCAAAAAGGAAATTTTTTAGGAGTCTCTTTTATTTGCGGTATAAGGGAACATTTGTATTTGCGGTCAAAAAAGTAGTCGCCTTGCAATAAAAAAATTTACAGGAAAAAGTATTTAGATTTATAATGAATAAAAAAAATTGCAAGAAATGGGTTGAATTATTTGATGCCAGAAAAATGCATTTGCGGCATAAGGTAAAATTCATTATTCTTGCTGCAAAATAGGGAATTCCAATATTTTTTAACGAGGAGGAAAATTATTTAGCCTACAGTTGCAGTTATTTGCGGTATCATGTAATGGTAGCATTTGCGGCAAGAATAAAAGATTTACGGTATGGCAAGGTAAGTTTTGGTTCCAAGAAAGAAAAAAAATAACAACGTTTCATGCTATAAGAGCCAGTTCCATTACGTTCTGTTACCTATTGTCGTAAAAATATTTGCGGCACGAGAAAATAAATTAATTTTTCAATTTAACTTTTGACTGTCATGATCAAAAAAGGAAATTTGCGTTTGCAAAAAATGTTTTTTAGGAGTTTCTCTTTTATTTGCGGTACAGGAGAATATTTGTATTTGCGGTAAATAAAAGTATAGTTGCCTTTCAATAAAAAAAATGACAGAAAAAAGATATTTTGATCATAATGACTGAAAAAAACTGCATGACGTAATAATGGGTTGAATTATTTGATGCCAGAAAAATGCATTTGCGGCATAAGGTGAAATTCATTATTCTTGCTGCAAAATAGAGAATTCCAATGTTTTTTAACGAGGAGGAAAATTAATTTCTTTAAGAGAAATACTTTTAGCCTACAGTTGCAGTTATTTGCGGTATCATGTAATGGTAGCATTTGCGGCAAGAATAAAAGATTTACGGTATATTACACTATGGCAATGTAAGTTTTGGTTCCAAGAAACAAAAAAAATAACAACGTTTCATGCTATTAAGAGCCAGTTCCCTTACGTTCTGTTACCTATTGTCGTAAAAATATTTGCGGCACGAGAAAATAAATTAATTTTTCAATTTAACTTTTGACTGTCATGATCAAAAAAGGAAATTTGCGTTTGCAAAAAATGTTTTTTAGGAGTTTCTCTTTTATTTGCGGTACAAGAATATTTGTATTTGCGGTAAATAAAAGTATAGTTGCCTTGCAATAAAAAAAATTACAGAAAAAAGATATTTTGATCATAATGACTGAAAAAAACTGCATGACGTAATAATGGGTTGAATTATTTGATGCCAGAAAAATGCATTTGCGGCATAAGGTGAAATTCATTATTCTTGCTGCAAAATAGAGAATTCCAATGTTTTTTAACGAGGAGGAAAATTAATTTCGTTAAGAGAAATACTTTTAGCCTACAGTTGCAGTTATTTGCGGTATCATGTAATGGTAGCATTTGCGGCAAGAATAAAAGATTTACGGTATATTACACTATGGCAAGGTAAGTTTTGGTTCCAAGAAAGAAAAAAGTAACAACGTTTCATGCTATAAGAGCCAGTTCCCTTACGTTATTCTGTTACCTATTGTCGTAAAAATATTTGCGGCACGAGAAAATAAATTAATTTTTCGATTTAACTTTTGACTGGCATGATCAAAAAGGAAATGCGCATTTGGAAAAATTTTTTTTAGGAGTTTCTCTATTATTTGCGGTACAAGAGAAAATTTGTATTTGCGGTAAATAAAAGTAGTTGCCTTGCAATAAAAAAAATACAGAAAGAATATATTTTGATCATAATGACTGAAAAAAACTGCATGACGTAATAATGGGTTGAATTATTTGATGCCAGAAAAATGCATTTGCGGCATAAGGTGAAATTCATTATTCTTGCTGCAAAATAGAGAATTCCAATGTTTTTTAACGAGGAGGAAAATGAATTTCGTTAAAACAAACACTTTTAGCTTTTATAGTTGCAGTTATTTGCGGTATCATGTACATAATAATTTATATGCATTTGCAGTAAGAACAAGGTATTCGTGTATATTGAACTATTTCTAGCAAAGAGAAATTTTAACTTTCCTATAATCAAAGACCAACAAAAATATACATATTGTATGGAAGTCCTGTCATTTTTATAAGAAAGGCATTTGCGGCACCAGATAAAATTTTAATAGTTTGCAGCAGAGGAAATATCAACATTAATTTTTTTTAAATATTAATGAATGATACAAAAATAAAAGTAATCTTTTCGGCATTTGCGGTCACAGTTATTTGCGGTATAAAGAACATTTGTATTTGCGGCCTATAAAAGTAGTCGCCTTGCAACAAAAAAATACAATAAAAAGATATTTCGATCATAATGATTAAAAAAACCTGCATGACGTGATAATGGGTTGAATTATTTGATAACAGAAAAATGCATTTGCGGCGCGGTCACGGATATTTGCGGTAAAATGGAAAATTTGAATTTGCGGTCAAAAAAGTATCGCGCTTCAATAAAGGGTCACCGGAAAAGAGATTTTGACTCATAAAAAAATTTAGAGCAAGTATTTGCGGTCACAAATGTCACAATTCATACCTGAGTGAGAAGAAAAATTACATTATCTAATTATAAAGCTTATACAACTAAACATGGTGGTAATATGCAGTTCTTCAGTGACGAGCCTGTCTCTCTGCATTATAAACTAACCAATAACTCAGCCAGACCGACCGCAAATAACACGAACCGCAAATAACAGGACCGCAGATGACCGCCCACCGCAAAGCAGCAAAGCTCCATGCATGCGAAGAGGCCGTTTTTATCTTTCTTGGACGAGTACGAACTACGAAGTTAATGAGAGATATATTTACTTGTAAGACGGGACGGTAGAACGTAGAACGTAGAATGTAGAATGTCCCGCCGCGTCGAGTCTACCGAACGAAATGAAATAGAACGATGGACCGTGAAAGGAGGTTTTTTCCAATAGGAGCGCTAAAATGTAAAGAAAATACAATTATCGCTACTGTGCTTCTTTATATGGTTGGTAAAACCTTCCGAGGAGCAGTAATTCCTGGAGGTTCAGGTCGTAGAAAATTATATTTGTTTCTTTTCGGTCCCTCGAGAGGCGGACTAGCGCTTCGGAAAAAGTAGACGTGGGAGATTCCACTAAAAGTCATATTAAAGAGGGACGTTATATCAACAAATATTTGGGCTATTTTTTCATCTCTACTGAAAAGAGTGGAGAAAGAGTGATAGCGGTGCTAGTTTGTGTGTATCTGAGAGAGACGGAGATAGTTTGACGAGGAGAAAAATTTGAGTTCGTTTATTTGAGTGGAATATCACTGTTGTTGAGCATTCGGCGTTTTATTCCTCTTTGACATTGATTAGAAATAATTACCGTAGCTAGGGAAATGCTTTCGGTTCAAAAAGCGTCTCTTTGACACATAACATGGACGAGAATATCGAATTTTCTCCTAAAATTTAATCCTCTGAAGTGTCGGCGAATTTCCGATAATATCGAGCCGACGTAATTTCATCTTCAATAATTCAATTTTTTTCAAACTATTTCTGAAAGTTGCAGCTAGTGCGCGGGTAACCAGCGGAAAGTACAACACGATATTTACGAAGTTAAAAGCTTTCAGGAGGAAAAATCCCGGAAAAACCAGGCAGATTTTCGCCTACATATATTATGTATGGAAAGTGAAAGCATTGCTATTGCTGATCAGAGGGGGAAGCACATGCATGAAATTCAAACATTTCACGCACGATTTTTTATCCGCGTTTATAAAACATCTTCTCGGCAGCTTGTCTTGCTGGCAGCACTTTGGCGCGCTGTTATTTCAACAAATCGTGATACTAGTCTCATTTGCAGTCGATCAGAAAAATCGTATCATTTGCGGCAAAGTTATTTAACGCTACATCTCCATCAAACTCGATCATACTTCCAGGAATTGAATCATTTCACCAATCTTACTTACAAAATTATCATTTGCGGTTAAACTAAAGTGAGATCGTATCATTTGCGGCATATTTGATTAGACATTATCAGAAAGTTAATTATTTTCTCTTGTAAATAAATAAACACACTACTGCATCTCTCAATTCATAAAAAATAATCAACCACTTATCTTGAAAGTATCATTTGCGGTCAAAGTTAAATGATAACAATATTTGCGATCTAATTAAAGAAAACCTTTTTATTTTGAAACAATTTCTAACTAGACCAGCTTCGATTATCTGGCAACTCGATAATTTCACCAGCTTGCGCCCTCGATTGATCAAAAAAGCAATTATCTTCAAAATATCATTTGCGGTCTAAGTGAGACTTGAATTATCACGCCCAAATCAAGCAACTTGTCTTATTTGTCGAATCGCTACGAACCAGACAAGCTTCGATTGAATTTAATGTCATTTGCGGCCCGATAAGTTAGATCGTGTCATTTGCGGCAAATTCAATAATTTCACCAATTTGGCCCCTCGATTGATCAAAAATAAGCTTCAAAATATCATTTGCGGTCAAAATGAAACTTATATTATTCACGCCCTAATTAAACAGCTCGTCTTATTTGTCGAATCGCTACGAACCAGACCAGCTTCGATTAAATCTAATATCATTTGCGGTTTAGTAAGATAGATCGTGTCATTTGCGGTAAGGTTGTTTGACGTATCATTTGCGGCCAGAGAAAAAATAATTATCTGTATCATAAAGTCAAAGAAAGTGTTACTCGTCAAATGTGTTTTCAGCAATTTTGAGTTGCGACTATTAAAAAAGAAACACATAAAAGCAGAATCATCATAAAAGTATCATTTGCGGTCAAAGTAGAAATCATTTACAGTGCCTTAAATAAAATACGTTGAAATTCCGATATATGATTCGGATAACTAAAGTATCATAAAAGTAACATTGGCGGTCACATAGGAGCTGTCGTATCATTTGCGGCAGTGATACCACGTTCCAGATATTTATGAAACTAGAGTCACTGAATCGATTAACGCATCTCAATGCACCAGTTCATAGATGCGAAGTTAATAGTATAAATTAAGCGTTAATTAAAGTATCATTTGCGGTCAGAATGGTGAAATGATTTGCGGTTTGCTTTGATTAGAAGTAAATGTCATTTGCAGCCACGGTAGGGCTACTACATTTCAAATATTCATTAAGTACTAAGCTTGAACCAATTTTGATCTGTGATGAATAAGGAAAAAAATCAAATATGCTGACAGTATCATTTGCGGTCAAAGTAAAATTTGCGGTAGACTGCTAAAGTCCAGTCATTCATCAAAGTAGATATCTGTTAACCTAAAATGTAATTTTTCCTAAGGTCTTTACCGTAAAATGTCGCTGAAAAGCTTCGACCGCGATTCTTGAAATTGTCATTTGCATCCGTTTTCATTTGCGGTATATATTACGCATTGATGGGTTTTCGTATATGTTAAAGAGCGACAAAGGTTAGTTGACAGTTCCAGACCAACTTGGACTTGCAGTAGCTATAGCTAAGGGCTTTTAAAGCCGTTTGACTGTCTAAAAATTTAATGATCTGCGGTGGCAGTGAACCTTTTCGTCATCATAGAGCACTCGAGAAGACTCTCTTAAGTTACTCGAGTAAGCGCTACACACCCCAGCTCCAGTTCTTATGGGTCTCTTAGATCCAACGGTGAACCATCTGAAATCTGCTGTTTGGAGTTCATTTCTGTTGTCCTCCCACACGTCTCTTCCCGGGAAAGGGACCTCATAGGCAGAGTGGTTTTCATGATGGTCTTAGGCATTAGTAACTTGGTTCGCTCCAAGTTATAATGGGTGATCAACTAAAAATGTTGGGTGATTTTGGGTGATTTTGGCTTCTTGAATAACTTTTTCCTGATGGGAGTTCCAAGCAAGCTTTCTGTCCAGAATGACCTCGACAAACGGAATGGTTTCTGCCAGAAGAGTTGGTGGCGTTCAACCGACCAATCTTCTCTTTGTGGAAAATGGTACTATGACAGTTTTGCTAGGGTAACTGGTGAGCCACGAGGTACACCAGTATTGATTGAACGGAGACCTGAAGAGTTGTGACGTTAGATTAACATCGTGACGTCATAAAACAAAACGGGCTTCTCTAAATGTGAAGTTTTCGATTTCGAACGCCTGTATAAGGGAACGAAAATTCAAGTAAAAGCAGCAGATGACTGCCTGAAAGTCGTAGGCCTCTTCAGGGTATTGACATGATCTTGACATCTTTCGCTCATTTTACTTTCCTCAGAAATTTCGAGATTTGATCGGAATTTCTCCTCGAATGAAGGGGTTGGAATTGACTCCCTTTGGTCGATCCCAT
Source organism: Malachius bipustulatus (assembly GCA_910589415.1). Lineage (NCBI taxonomy): Eukaryota > Metazoa > Arthropoda > Insecta > Coleoptera > Melyridae > Malachius > Malachius bipustulatus. The sequence continues at coordinate 36,301,516 of OU342638.1, read as the reverse complement.
TTGATATTCTAGCCGGACTAGAACGAGGTCTCGGGGTAAAGTACTGATTCCCACCATTGGCACAATTATTCCGGTTCAGCGTGTCTCCGCATCTCTCCGTCTAGCCCAGTGTAGGCACTGACTCAGTGGATTATATTTACAAAACAAAATCTGCAACCGGTATTTTGGATGAGTATTGATCGTCCGTAATGCGGTGTTGATCTTCCTCCAGCCTGACACCGGGGATTGGTTAACTGATTTTGCCTTGTGTAAATTAAATTCTCTCCTCTAATAAATTTCGTGAGAGCAATAAATAATATTTTTACCAATTTATTAGTACCTAAATCTTAACCAGGAGATTCAGTAGTTTTTTCAAGAATTTTGAGTTTTTCAAGAAAAGACGTTACAGAGTGACCACGTCTGCCACGGAGAAGAAGACGGGCCACAATCGTCGGGATAGAAAATTCCTGTGCTTGAGGTGCAATTAAAAATATTTCTGCTGCTAAATTACGGAACGAATGAAATGTATAAATCTTTTCTTAAGTAACTCATCGTAGCTAGGCAGAGATGAAGTTTACGTCTGCTGTTCTATTATCAAATGAGACGTCTAAAATTTCAAGCAGAATAATTACCTTATCGATCCTCCCCGGAGGCTTCTTAATAAATCGCGCAATTCCTGAAAAACTCTCCGCGAGAATACCAGAAAATCCTGAGCAATAATTCCGGAGGAATTCAGTTTAACGAAGCGTAGCAAGATTGCGTCTGTATAAATCTTTGTTTAGATAACAGGACTTGATTTAGAGATATTAGAGGAGATGTAGAGGCAGCCGGAAATCGCATAATGTAAACAGGGAAAGTAATTTTACTAAGTTATTCTAAATCGAATTACCTATAACGCGAATCTACCTACCTCTCTACGAAGTACTAAGTAGGTACGTACCTAAGTAACAAGAGCAAGCAATTCATGCATTGTCGGAATTAAATCCCCAATCTTGTTACTTTAGCTCTTCTCTCGATCCAAACATCCCGGCCGTTCTTTACAACTGAAACCATCCTTCATTTTACTCTAAAAGCTACATTGCTAAGTAAATCCATTATAATAGGAGTGTTAGACTGACTACTCCTAGTCTTAGTTCTTTGAAGACTGGAATCTCAGTAAGAATAATTAGCACCAGGACCATTGTCACACTTTTCGGGAGAAAAATAAACATAAGTACATAATTCCGGGAGGAATTCTTGTAGTGCACTGAAAGAACTATAATTAATTCTCTTTAGAACGCTCCCAAAGCACCGGGGAGATACTAAAATTATTAATTAGAGATAATTAAGGGGATAATATCATCACCATCATCATCATCATCATCCCTGGTAGCTTTTGAATTTATTATAACTATTATTTACATAGTTACGAGTCATGTTTACAACGTCGGGATCCTAGAAGAAGGTCTTCAGATCGATGAAGGGCTTTTGTTTAGTTTTGCCTGAACGCGGTGTTTTGCTACCATTATTATACGAGAATTGCTGGAATATTGTTGCGATTGTTCCCCGGCTGCGGTCAAACGGGAAACCGTTTCAAACGTCAGGGCGAGATTGATGGAAATGTCGGCAAGATTTGATCGCGGATTTATAATGCAACGGCTAACTTCTATGACACTGACCCGATTATAAATTCATACCGACTGAACTGCTGCAAGCGATGAAGCTCATAAAATTACAGGAAATATCGAGCGACTGCAAATGAACAGCGGCTGTAAATGATACCGACCGCAAATGAAACAAGCGAACATCTCCTAATAAGATACCGCATATGAAGGCTAGTTCATGAAACTCAACCACACTCAAACTATATTGACCTGAGATAATGGCGACTGTAAATATGATACCTGCCGCAAATGATACAGATGATCACCGCGTAAAAAATAGTTCCTAAAACACTATCGAGCATCAACAACGCTAACCGTAAATAATAGCGACCGCAAATTGAATCCGCCGCAAATGATCACAGCGGCTGTAAATGATACCTGCCGCAAATGATACAGATGATCACCGCGTAAAAAAATAGTTCCTAAAACACTTATCGAGCATCAACAATGCTAACCGTAAATAATAGCGACTGCAAATTAAATCCGCCGCAAATGATCACAGCGGCTGTAAATGATACCTGCCGCAAATGATACAGATAATAACCGAGTAAAAATAGTTACTATAACACTAACGGGCATCAACAATGTTAACCATAAATAATTTCGACTGCAAACTACATCCGCCGCAAATGATCACAGCAGCTGTAAATGATACCAACCGCAAATGAAAAAAACGACCAGCTTCAAATGAGAGGCCGTATATGAAACCTAGTTCATGATATGCAACCAAACAAAAGCTATATTGACCTGAGATGACAGCGACTGTAAAATAAGATCTGCCGCAAATGATAGAAGCAAGAGGAAATGACAAGTGCTGCAAATGAAACAAATGATAACCACGCAAAAATTGTTCTAAAACAGCATAAAAAATGGACCATAAAAATAATAACGACTAAAAATAAAATCTGCCGCAAATGATAAGAGCGAGAGTAAATTAATGACAACTGCCGCAAATGAAAGAGAAGAAATGTGTCCAGTGACAGATCTCGCATAATAACAATTTCATAAAACAGTATGGAAAGTCAACAATTTGGCCGTGAATGAAAGCGGCTGCAAATGATACGCAGCCGCATATGATATGAAACAAAATGCTGCAAGTGAGAATCATGAAAATTAGTTCATACAGATTGACAAACAACAATGATATTGATCGCAAGTGATAAAGAGACTGTAAATGATATCCGCCGCAAATGATACGAAATGGTAACCATGCAAAAAATAGTTTTAAAACAGTATTAAACATCAATAATGGTAACCGGAAGTAACAGCGTTTGAAAATGAAATTTGCCGCAAATGATAAGAGCGAGTTTAAAGACTGCCGCAAATGAAAAAGACGAAATGTATCTAATAAAAAATCTCACATAGTAATAATTTCATAAAATGGAGAACGTTCAACAATTTGGCCGTAAATAACAGCTGCTGCAAATGATAACAGGATAATTGATTGATGCCGTAAATGATACAGAACCAAACGTTGCGAGAGTCATTATAGGAATTTCTATAAAATGAAAAAAAAAATCGATTGTTGACTGCATATAACGGTCGCAAATGATATGGAACAAAATGCTGCAAGTGATATTCATTAGGCTTTAACGACCACAAATGATATAATTCTTTTTGAAAGGATTTTAATAGCGCAAATTTAGCAAACACAATGTCATATTGCTGAATGCTGAACCGCAAATGATCTTTTCCGTGACTTTACACATTTTAAGTGCGGTCGGCTAAATGATGACCGCAAATGAAACTGATTTTATGAGATCACAATCTCTTGATTTTATCACTCTCACAAACCGAAAAAATTACGTTAAATGCTACACCATATTGTAAGTAGTGACAATAATTTGAATAAAAATATTATCACTCTAACCGCAAATGATATTGGCTGTAATAATGGAATTATTAAATATTTTATTTATTTTCTGAAATGTATGTATTCTCTGATAAATCAAGCAACCGCAAATGATACTGATACTGACCGCAAATGACATTAGAATTCATGATCAAAGTGGACGCATTTTTCTATTGTCACAGTGAGAAACTGCAAATGAAACCTATTTTATAAAATCTTGTTAGTCTGTCGCTCTGATAAGCTGCAAATGATACTAACAACGACCGCAAATGACACTTATTTCAAATTATTGGTTAAATCGAATAAATATCACTAATTTCATCGACTGCAAATGATATCTTTCTAAAATATCAACCGCAAATGATACACTATACTGTTGAATAATTTTTCCTCTTTTTTTCCAGGAACGATGAACAGTTGCTGAAGAGATGAGGATGATAAAGAAACGCAAGAAAATGGTTCCAGATCAGGCGTAAAATGGAACGTAGGATATCTGTTAAGAGACGGAAATACAAGCAGCCATTCTCGAAGAAATTCAAGGAATACTTCAGAAATTTCGTCGCTTTTATGTTCAGCAATGTCGGCATCATTCTACTTGTGGTAAGCTGTCAAATAATTACTCGTCTCCCCGTTAATTTTTTAACGTTTGAATAGATATCTTACACAGTGATGGGCGCAGGTATATTCAGAGAACTGGAAGCGGAGAATTTCGTCCGCCATCACAGGAAACTGGCGGCCAACATAACCAGGATTAGACAAGTGACGGCGAAGGAGTTGTACAACATAACCTACAACTTGAACCCCAGCACGGAGCCTGTGTATCGGAAAGCGGTATCGGACACTCTGAAAGAGTTCCAAGTGAAGGTCGTTTATGCCATTAGGAGAGGATTCGAAAGCTCCAATGAGACTTTAGTGTCGGCTAAATGGAGTTATCCGGGAGCTTTTCTCTATTCTCTAACTGTGATAACGACTATCGGTGAGTGTTGTTGCTTTTAACGATGATTTAGTTGTAGGGGTATTAATATTTAACGCGGGAAAAAAGCAAATTGCTTCCAGACAGACGTGGTTATTTGATTTTATTAATTTTTTTTTAAATATAATTCGTTGACGGGTTTTTTTATATTTAAGCTCGGTTGGACGAGAAAAAACAAGTTAGTTAACACAAGAGTGCTTTTTGATAATGGAAAAACCCTAGGGCGGCGGAATTAATTTTCATCGAAATTTCCGCATATGTGCGGCAAAAGATAAAAGGTATATTGTTTATCGTAATTTAAAGTATAGACAAATTTTCTGTAATTGCTGGGGCATTAGGACGAAAAATGCGTGAAAGGTTGATTCGAGGCACGTTTACAAATCAATTCCATTTATATTTCGCGAGCTTTATTTCGTTACCGATTTGTTTTGTTTAATTAAAAATACATAATTGCTCTCTGTATTGTTAAATTGATCCAACAACTGTTAATTCAATCTGCAATTACAACTTCATATAATTACCGGGAGATTCAATTTGCCGGAAAAAATTTCTGCTAGGTACGAATATTCGAAGATAAAACCTCCAGAGGTAGGTATCAAATTATCTTTCCGTTGTGGTTTCCATTTATAGTCAGCCTTGTGAGGTGTCGCGTGTCATGGTTTAGTCGTCTCAATAAGAGATAAAAGTTATACAGCTCGGTTTTTTTGAATTCAAAAAATGAAATGAAATGTTTCGATAAGAATATATTTTCGTTCATTTTCTGGAAATTTGTCCGCGGGTATTGATTTTAGGTCATATTTGAACTCAAAAATACAAATAGTAGGCCAAACTACTTTCAAATACCAAATTTGAGCAAAATCTGATCATAAATAGAATCTGTTCACGAAATCTTAAGCGATTATCATTTGCGGCAATATCGTTTGCGGTCGTTGTCACTTGCGGTCTCTGCCACTTGTGCTCTTTGCCACTTAAAACTCTCCTGTAATTTTCATGTCATTATCTCTATTTATTATTTCTATTATTTTCTTTCCCACCAAAAAAATTATTTAGTTTCATTTGCGGTAAGGTTATTCATGATTTATCATTTGCGGTCAATCAATTTTAATCAATTATTTATAATAATATAAACGTGAATATATAATCGGCGATTATAGCTGAAGATTTCATCCTCGATATAAGATTAAAAGTGCGATCATTCTAATTTGATATCATTATCATTTCGCGGTATCATTTGCGGTCTTTATTCAAAGCGAATAAAACTATAACTGTCCGTTTTTTAAATAATAATTAATGTTTATTTATTATTGTATTTCTTATACTTTTAGTGATTATCATTTTCGGTTTATTTGCAACAGTATCATTTGAGGTAGTTCCTTTCCCAATAGTATCATTTGCGGCATCTTTATTTGCGTTATTATCCATTAATTATTCTCAACCTTTTTATAATTACTGTTTATTTTATAATAACACTGTAATTTCTCACATTTGCAGCTATTATCATTTGCGGTTTATTTGCAATAGCATCATTTGCGGTAGTGTCATTCGCGGTAATATCAATTGCGGTCAGTATCTCTTTTAAAATCAATGCGTTTGTTTCAAATTGTAGTTTCTTAAATTTTTTGATTTTATTATTTTGCGATAGTTCCTTTTGCAATAGTATCATTTGCGGCATCGTCATTTGCGCTATTATCAATTGACTATGATCAAACTTCTTACAATTACTGTTTATTTTATAATAACAATGTAATTTCTCACATTTGCAGGGTTTTTCATTTGCGGTTTATTTGCAATAGCATCATTTGCGGTAGTGTCATTCGCGGTAATATCAATTGCGGTCAGTATCTCTTTTAAAATTAACGCTTTTATTTCAAATTGTAGTTTCTTAATTTTTGGAAATTTTCATTAGCGGTATAGTTCCTTTTGCAATAGTATGATTTGCGGCATCGTCATTTGCCCTATTATCAATTGACTATGCTCAAACTTCTTACAATTACTGTTTATTTTATAATAGCACTGTAATTTCTCACATTTGCAGGGTTTTTCATTTGCGGTTTATTTGCAATAGCATCATTTGCGGTAGTGTCATTCGCGGTCATATCGATTGCGGTTAATATCTCTTTTAAAATTAACGCATTTATTTCAAATTGTATAGTTTCTTAAATTTGTGGAAATTTTCATTTGCGGTAGTTCCTTTTGCAATAGTATCATTTGCGGTAACGTCATTTGCGCTATTTTTAATTGCGGTTAGTCTCTTATTTTTTGTATCATGTGACACGTCAGGCTTTTTTAAGGTTTAATATCATTTGCAGTTTATTTGCACTTGTATCATTTGCGGTTTCATCGTTTGCGCTATTATCGATTAATTGTGGTCAGCCTTTTGATAATCATCGTTCATTTTATAACAGTATAACAGCAATGTAATTTTTTTATACATTCGCAGAAATTATTATTTGCGGTTTATTTGCAATAGTGTCATTTGCGGTAGTGTCATGTGCGGTAAAATCGATTGCGGTCAGTTTCTGTTAAAATTAACACGTTGGTTTCAACTTATAGTTTCTTAAATTTATATATATTATCGTTTGCGCTTTATTTGCAATAGTATCATTTGCGGTAACGTCGTTTGCGCTATTATCAATTGCGGCCAGTCTTTTTTTACCGCTTAATTCATACTGTGGCTTCTTAGATTTGTGGATATTATCATTTGCAGTAGTTTTATTCGCAATAGTATCATTTGCGGTAACGTCATTTGCGTTACTTTCAATTGCGGTCAGTCTCTTTTATATCATGTGAGCTATTTTAAATAAAGGTCATCCTTTTTTTAATGTTTAATTCATTTTTTAATTTCTTTCATTTGTAAGAAGTATTATCATTTGCGGTTTATTTGCATCAGTAGTACCATTTGCAGTCGTTTCATTTGCTGGTACTGTAATTTGTAGCAGCAAACAGCAAACCTGATCATCACTAATTTCGCTTGTATATTCTGCATTTTGCGGTCGTTGCATTTGCGGTCATCGGAAGATCGGTATCATTTGCGGTAACCTTACTCGCTGTCGTTTCATTCATAGTAATTAGTATCTCAGTGTGAATATTACTCGAGTGCATAATTGTAATCATTCGCGGTCCGTTAGCGCATTTAAGATCGTTTCGCTGCATCTGTTCAGAGATCCCCGACACGTAAATCTGGAAATGCGGGTGTAAATCATGTCCCGTACATTCGGAAGACAATCCTGGAAATTACAATTCATATATCAAACTTTCCAAATATGAACCGTCTCTGTACACATAATACCGAAACCGAGTAATTGGTAAATCAACAACATTTGTCATTTCCTTGTTAATTCCGTCTTTAATAAATCTTTGATGTGGCTGCCGGGGCGCTACTAATTTTAAACGTCCCCAAAGTCAAGCGCGGCGGGGCACCCGAAACTACCCACCCTTCGTGTTTGACTTGGCTTTGTTCTAATAAGTTCTGCCTCGAGACTCTCTCGAGGAGACTTTGATCTGAATAATTTATGACGTGTTGACGTTCTGTAACTCTTAACTGGTGAAACGGGGGTTCGGGTATAGTTTTCTTGTATAAACAGGTGTACCTTTGCATGCACCTCTTGTTATGGGGGTGTAGTTTTTTCAAAACGGGTAATACATTTTGTAACATTCAACTAAATCTTGAGCGATTAATCCGATGGATCAATATAAATATTGGCTATGAATAATTTAAAATAATGCGCCAGCAGTGGAAACCTCATCTCTGTATACAATCAAACGTGATTAAGTTCGAATGAAACATGATAACACCGACTGAATTTTCAATAATTCCATGGATTTCCGATTCAATCATCTGTATTTTATAGGGATTCTGCATTTTCCCATTTCGCAATCCATCTAAGTCGAGTTTTATTAAAAAAATGACGCCCTACCTCCGGCGCGTCACCTGGGACGCGCACAGGTCGGAAAATATTCCATATAGATGTCGCTGCGGGGATTAACTCTGACTGGCCGGATTAAAATTAACGACGTATCAAAATTCAACGCCCTTACGTAAATAACTTCAGCAGTTTTAGCGAAATTTTTACAGGATACGCGGGCTCGTAGTTGCCTCAGACGTGTCTCATAAGTTTCGGGAATAAAATGACTGTCTCGATTCTCTTTCGGGAAGCCGTTTGATTAATGTCTCTTTGACAAGTCTGACAACTCGCAACGCAACTGAAAGCCTGAATGAAATCAAATTACTTCGATATTGGTATATACCTTATACTGTGGTAGTGTAGTACTTTGTAATACATCAAGCTCTTTCACTAGGTACATCTCAGTAACGACGACCGCAAATGATATCGTCTCCAGTGACCGCAAATGATACCGTCATAAATTATAACGAGTTCGTATATTTTATTTCCATCCTAGGCTGAAAGAGCTGAAAGAACTGCAAGGGCGAATGAACATATAAGGCAAATAATTATTTCCAATAATAGCTGTCGCAAATGATTAAGTCTGATAATTATAGTAACCGCAAATGACATTTAAACGATAATTTTAGCAGCAACGATTATGAGTAAGAATAAGATGATAATACACAAATGAATTTAAGATCAAAGACGAGAACAAACGTTAAATACGACCAGAAATGGTATAACAAATGATGCCGCAAATGACAAGGGCTGCAAATTAAGTGACCGCAAATGACAATTATCATGAGTGTAATTAATTATAATGAGCACGACATTATTAAATTATAAGGTGACATCTACTGCAAATGCCGCAAATAAGAATATATACCTTTATATTAAGTATTTCAATGTCACTTGAAAGAGGAACTCCCGTTGATATTGCATATCTGCTGCAAATGACACGGATTGCAAATAAATGAACTTACCGCAAATGAAATTGCAAAAATATGCTGCAATTGTACACTTTTATATTATAAATATTATCTGAAAAGATAACTCCCGTTGATAATAATACATGCCTGCTGCAAATGAAACAGGTTACAATTAAATGAACTTACCGCAAATGAAAAAAAATCGTTACGTACTTAAAAAAATATGCCGCAAATGAACACTTTTATATTATTTAAATATCACCTGAAAGAAAAACTTCCGTTGATAATGCATGTCCGCTGCAAATGACAAATGAGCTTACTGCAAATTACTGCCGCAAATGAAAAAAACCGTTACTTAATGGAAGAGTTACAAGCCCAACGAGAGCTCATAATAATAAATTCAATTAGAAAACCCAATAGAATATTTTATGTTAATTAGAACGACCGTAAATTATGAAATTAGATCTACTGCAAATGACAAATTTCTTGAAAAAATATGCCGCAAATGAACACTTTTATATTATTCAAATATTACCTGAAAGGAGAACTCCCGTTTATGATAATATATGCATGCTGCCAATGACAACGGGTGACAAATAAATGAACTTACTGCAAATGAAAAATATCCTTACGTACTTAAAAAGATATGCCGCAAATGGCAATTCATGGTCCTTAGACATCATTACACGCATTACAAATAAATTAATTTACCGCGAATGAAAAAAAAGTTATGTACTTCTAGAAATATGCCGCAAATGAACACTTTTATATTATATAAATATCATCTGAAAGGAAAACTCCCGTTTATGATAATACATGCCTGCTGCTAATGACACGGGTTACAATTAAATGAACTTACCGCAAATGAAAAAAATCCTTACGTAGGTAACTTGAAAAGATATGCCGCAAATGGCAATTCATGGTCCTTAGACATCATTACACGCATTACAAATAAATTAACTTATGAAAGAAGAACGTCCGTTGAGAATACATGTCTGCTGCAAATAACACGGGCTACAAATAAATTAACTTACCGCAAATGAAAATAATCGTTGGGTACTTCAAAAAATATGCCGCAAATGAACAGTTTTATATTATGTAAATGGATTTTTTCAATCTGTTGGGCAATAAAGTGTATTATTATTATTATTATTATTATTATTTAAATGACACCTGCAAGGATAACTCCCGTTTATAATAATACATGTCTGCTGCAAATGACACGGGCTACAAATAAATGAACTTACTGCAAATGAAAAAAATCGTTACGTATTTAAAAAGATATGCCGCAAATGGCAATTCATGGTCCTTAGACATTAATTACACATATTACAAAATACAACCTCAAAATAATTTTATTTTTAAATAGGAATGATCCTAATTGCCGTCTGCTGCAAATGACTAAACAACAAAAGAGAAGTACCGCAAATGAAACGACCATAAAATAAATAACAATCCGTTCCAGAGAAATAAATTAGAGATTGAAGACAACACTAAAATTAAAAAGGCTAACATTGAATTGCGTCTACTGTAAGTGAAAAATGCCGCAAATGAGTTAGCCGCAAATGATAAGGTTGCAAAAAGAAACATAAATGCAAAAAAACTATTAGAGATAACTTCTTGTGTAATCAAACATTGTTAAAGAATGTTTAAACATATTTTCATTGGAAAATCACCGCAAATTAGCTCTTCCGCAAATGACATCGTCTGCAATTGATAGCTAGTGGTTGATAGACTAATTTAAGCAATTTTCATCTTGATAAAATGAGCTATAAATTATTAGATAGAACGGTAATGAAACTGGCCGCAAATGAGCATTGCTGTCAATTAAACGCCCTAACATGGGAGTCCTGACCGCAAATGAAATTTATAAAAACCCGAGAGCTGCAAAGTATAATGAACGACTGTGAACATGTCCCCAATGGACCCCAAAATGGACCCCAAATATTACTTATGCAGCACGTTAATGAAGCTTACCGCAAATGATATTTACATAAAAAAAGCTGCAAGTGATAATTACTGACTGTAAATGACAATAGCTGTAACTGCAAGCAACGTCACCTGCACGTCTCGATGTTCACATAAAGCGATTTAAGTTTTTTCTCCACTCATATAAATTGTCTTCTTTTTCTTTTCTCATTTTTATATGGCCTAAGGACTCTAACGCATTTAGCTATATTCGAACCCAATGTAGATATGTAGATGTGACGTCTCGATGTTCGCATAAAGCGTTTTCAATTTTTTCCGCACTCATTTAAATTGTCTTCTTTTTCTTTTAGCAAGTTTATATGACCTACGGATTCTAACGCATTTAGCTATGTTCGAACTTATAACGGTTAGTTCAGGTTAATTAATTCAGATCTGGGTCCGGGTCCCAATTAGTCCGTTACTACGTTTTAAATCAATTTATTAACACAAATAACTATATAAAAAAATAATAAAAATGAAATAATAAATATAATTCTATCTTCCGTATCCATTAAAACTCTTCTGATTGGGCCCCATTCACTAGAAGAGCGTACTCTTATGAAATGCTGGCTTTTGCTTGGTCCCGTCCTAAATCTCTGGGATTGGTGGTGGTGTTCGACGATTATCAAGAGATATCGCTTCGGGCGGTCGGCGCTGTACTGGCACGACTGTTGATTTAGTATTATTCGATCCACTCGGTGAGTGTGTGAACCTCTTCTTCTGTCTTCGTGCGTCCCGTTTGATCAGCTCGCTGGAAGACGGAGATGTTGCTGCTTCTATTTGACTCTCAGTGCAACTCAAACGGAGAGATTCGTTGATCAGACCTTGTCTTAATGCAACGATGGCCTGGAAACTGGAGATGATTTTCCGCGCAGAGTTCAATCCACTCTTGGCAACGATCGTTAGGACAAGGACACTCTGTGCACTCAATTCATGCACTTCGGCTGTCCTGATTCTCTGAAGGCTCAATACATCTATCAGGGGAAGGAAGTGCTCGCTAGTTAGTTCCCGGCTTGCTTTTCCCTGTCGGTTGCCCGGCTGATTAGCTCAGTATATTCAGCGCGGGGCGTCTACTTCTGCAAGGCTCAATACACTTGGTAGGAGTGGAATGTTTATTGGTCAATACCCAACTAAACACTGCCAGATCTCTGCCGACGTGTTTCAGTAGTAGTTATCTCATGTCATTGTCAACGCGCTCAATCAGTTTGGATAAAGTAGTCTGCGTTCAGAAAGACTCGCTTGTTGAAAGACTCTTGTTAAGAGAGAATTTGCTGTAGTGAAATGACACACTAATTTCTGACGGTCTTATGAATCTCTAGAAATATCAAAACGTCATATTTCAAACTGGCAGCTCTCTTCTAAACGACGTTATGAATATAATTCTACACCGCCAACACTGCCTAGCCAGATTTATCTATTAACAAGCGACCGATAAATCACTGTCTGCTCTTATTATCGACATTTTCCGTTTCAACTTTTGCTTTTCTTTTGATTTCCGTAAATTGTCACGGAAAAAATAAATCATTACCTCTCGATCTCCCCATGTTTCCTCTATACCGACCGGCCACTCCCCATTTGATTTATTAAAGTAAAGGTCAACGGTTCATGATCGAGGGCGCTTCTGTCTTTTTGAGTTTTTCGTCTTAGGATTGATTAATCACGTTCGTATACGGTCCTCGGAATTTGAATACATACGTTCTGTCTGAGGTGTACATTTCAATATTTACGAGATCCCTGTAAGGGATCTGCGGTTGACGCGGGACATATTTTCATTTGATTTGATTGAAATCTGAAGAGAACCATTTCTCATAAAAGAGGAGTCTATCGAACAGCCATTATCAGTTATTTAGGGTTTTCGACGTCTGCCTTATTCAATTCCGTGATTTATATGAACTTCATTATCGCCCTTAATGTCTGTTTTCGATATATCCCGAAGGACTCCAGCTGAAATTATTTAAGAGATAAAAAACTCCAGAGGGTGTAGAGGAAATCGATTTTTTTTCACAAAGACCCCGCCACCCCCTAGTTATTATAGTAGACGGTCATTGAGGAAAATAAAATGCGGCGATATTTTCTGTGATCAATTTTTCACGGGAAGTACTTACCCACGTTTCATGTTCATGTTTCGTACCGCCGACCGCCCTCTTTGTAATAATTGGAATTTATTAACGCTTATGGTGATTAATCACTAAACTGAAAAATTCCCACCTAATGCCGCCGCCGCCGCTTTAGACCTCTGGCCAACCGAGGGGAAAATTAAAACATCATTAAACGTTGTAAGTGAATATTAATAGTCCTGTTGACAAGCTGCTTACTCATCGGACATAACTGGACCAATTCATGACTGAAAGAGGTGAAATAAGAGATCATATTTCACTGTCCCGTTCGTTACTTTATCTATCACCATCGCCATCAACGCCACCTGAAAAGCAACAACGCTGTCCAGAGTATTTACCACGGCACATTACGTTTCATCCTGCCGTAGATATTTTTATTGTACATATTGTAACTAATCCTTCTTGTCTGGTCGTCTTATCTGTCGAGGAACTACTCTTTCGTCGAACGCGGTCAGCCACCTCGAAAGCCAGAGATTCGCAAGGGATATGCTTCCAATTTTGGTGTTCACTGATAACTCACTGTACGGATGAAACTGCGGAGGATTTGGTATCCGGTGTTACGTCAGATCTCAATAAGTCATCGTCTGACTCAGGAATTGGAGAGATTAGTGGAGGGGGTATGACGTCACCATATTAATAGGGTAACTCTCGCAACCGTCCAGTTGATGTTGGTTGGGGTCCAGTTATTGTTGATGTCTACGCACTTGTAGACGAAACGTTCAGAGGAAGTGTCCATGGACTGGAATCAATTATGATAGCAGTTGATCCTTTCTATACCCACTGCGTCATTAACTGGGGGTGAAATGGAAATCTTTTTCGCTTCAACTGTTGACGTATTATGACATCCGGCAGCTGTCATTTGTTTGAATTAAAAAAAGAGGTTGCTACCGTTATGACACTCATTTGACAACCTAACATCTGCAAAAAAGCTGTTGTTCCCCTCTTGCAGCAAATGTTTATAAATTTTGACAACTAAAAACTATGACTATACTGTCACCTGTCAAAAATAATAAGTATCAGCTTTACATTTGATTGTCATCTGTCATAAACTTCAGTTGTTTGAAGTGAGATAGCAATAACTTTGATAACAATAGCAACAGTCATCTAACGAAGAAACGGGTCATCTTATTAGCGTCAGGTTTTTTTCTCCGACAGCTGTCACCTGTCAGAAATGTCACTATCTTGTTAACGTCAACATAAATATTGATCTGTCAAGTTCAATTGATCAGACAGATGTCAATTCAAATATTGACACTGTCACTTCGGCACTTCAACTTAAACAATTGAACCATTTTCAATTTTCTCGGTTCAATTGCTCAATCATGTTAGAATGACGTTACAATGACGTCATTTTTTAGTCAATATTTAGTCCCAGACGTAATATTAACAAAAAATCACGTGATTATTGTCGTCATTTCTCAGATTTATACGTGATTTATACGTGATGTTTATGACGTCAGTGTAACGTCAGTTTTTTCGTAATTTTTTAGACAGACTGAATTATTGAATCTAGCGCTATGAGTTCTGTCTTACTATAAATTATTTTTATAATAATGAAGTCTATTTTAATGTCTTCTTTTCTCTCTCGCTTGTACGAGTAGTGCTTCTCTCAATTACTCATCGGGCTAGAAAACGTATTTAATTAACATTATTGACGATTATTGACGTCCATATTACGTCAAATTACGCAAACGGCGTTTAAAAATCACGTCGACGGTCTGTGACGTAATTTCGTCATCCTACCGTCATTTGTCCGTCACTTCCAAAGTCATAATATGGGGATGACGAAAAAATCACGTTGAAATGACGTGACTCGGCTACCTGACATTGAGCAACTATTACCTGTCATGAACGTCACTCAATTTCAGGTTAGAATAATATTTTTGATATTATTTTCTGAAAAACATATCATTTTTTTTTAATGGCCTTCGCACACTTGTGCATTCAGCCAGCTATAAGTAGATCGTTAGCTTGTTTGCGTGTCTTATCAACAACTTTTGATCTGACAACTGTCACGATCTATAACGTGTCACTTGTCACAATAAAAATGATTGAATTTAACCCGCGTTTAGAGTTCTTAAAACCAATTATTTCATCAGCAAGCGTCATAATATGATGACAATCAAAAATCAAACATCGAGTATTGCTTCAGCTTTTGCACAATATGAGCGGGCGAATGCAAAATATTGCTTCGCAGCGTGCGCTCGGGCATAAATTTACTGAAACAAAGGGCCATTGTTTGAATTTTTCAGTAATTACTCGTCGATGAACAAAAACCTTTTCAGATACGTATCGATTTTGCCATATATCTGTTTGGGTTGCAGCGGCAAGTGCGTTCCACTAACACTGTGACCATCAGGAGACAGGCTGATTTTTCAGCGGCGAAACTTTCGTTATTCAATTCCGAGCTGAAACGGCCGGTTTTTTTCATCAAACCTATTTTTGACACTCGCGCTGGAAAAACTAAACAATAAAAATTTCCTCATGTTCCACTGAAATTATTATTGCTCCTCTACTTACAAAGCTTTAAATTGGATGAAGCTTTAAATTATCTATGACGCTTTATTTCAGGTTATGGTAATATGTGTCCAATAACACCCCAAGGAAAAATCGTGACGATCATCTACGCAATCGTGGGGATGCCCTTATTCCTGCTTTATCTCTCCAACATCGGCGACGTGCTAGCAAGATCCTTTAAATGGATCTACGCTAACCTGTGTCTGTGTAGATGGTGTCCGGGAGTTTCCAAGAGGCGAGCGGAGAGACAAAAAAGAAGATACGGGAGCGAGGAGAGCTGGGAGGTGAGACTGTTAGGGTACCTGTATTACCGACATTAACGCTTAGTAAGCATCAGTGTCGGTAATACAGAGATATAAAGAGGTTCAGATGATTTAAGCTTTTTCTTGTGTCAGAAAGAAAACAAAACCCATTTTTTTAAAGTAAAGAATCTTTTTTTTATCCTGGTAGAAGTGTTCTTTCTACTCTCTTATCTCTTTTTGAATCTTCTCCTGTTTTGGTTCCTTTAAAGCTGGATTTTACAGGACTCTCAACAGGATTTTCCAATTTACTCCCTTATCTCTCTGAAACTTTTTGTCCTCTCTAAAAATGAGATTTTTGTTTAAGATAAAGAATTTTCTAAAGCCTTTTTAAACATGAATTCAATAGAGATAAATTTACTGAAGTTATCTCTCTTGAACACCTCTTATTTCTCTCTTAAAAAATACTTTTCAAGAGAGATAAAATAATTACTTTATCTCTCTTGAACCTCACCAATTTCGCTCCCTGAAATTATTAATTATTGTTAACCGATAACTCCTGTTAACTGAAATTTCAATAGAGATAAAACTTACTCCCCGATCTCCTTGGAATTTTTCCCTCTTTACTAAGAGTTGATCTGGATATTATTCCAAGTCTTTTTTTCCAAAAAAAATATTTTCTTCAGCATCAATTTTGTGATAATCCCCAGACACTTAAAATTTTATTTCAAGGAAGATAAAGTTAATTTTATTGTATCCTCTTCTTTTATTGTATCTTCTTCTTAAACTTCCCCTACTTAGCCCTCCTGAAAACATTTTTTATAAAGAGATAGTACGTTTTAACCTTCTAGAGAGATAAATTTATTTGAACTTGAAAAGTATCTCTAAGCAAGCGCCTTGATACAATAAGTTCAAGAGAGATAAATTTATCTCTAATCTCGCTGAGACTTAACTTGATTATACCTAAAGAAGAGAATGTCTTGCGTAATTATAAGGCTAAAATAGCCAATTTTAGTAAAGAACTGAATTTGGAAATTATCTCTAAGCTCATTTTAGAGTTATTAAGTTCAAGAGAGATAATTTTTTCTCTTATCTCTATCATGTCTATTATCTCTCGTATATACTTCTCCTTGTAGTCACGAACTCAATTTTGAAGTCATCGCTAAGCGCCCTCCTAAAGATATTTGAAAAAAGATAAGATCTTATCTCTATGAACCTTCCTCGGCTGAATCCCCAAAACCAGCAATTCTTGTGAAGGGTGTAATCCCTTAGAATTATTTAAAAGAGAGATACATTTATTTTCTCGGATATTCCTCTATTCCGCTCCCTGAAAAAGAAACATTTATGGAGAGTAGAGACAATTATTATAGTGCCTTTAAAAAAGGACTTCAAGAGAGATAAATTTTATTATTTCATTTACCTAGACTTCTACATCACCCCTCGTATTTTTTTTGTTTAGAGATAATTAATTTACATTAAAATGTAAGAAAAATATCCCCAAAAGCACCCCAAAATAATGACAGGATAAAGAATTCTTCCCTTATCTCTATGAACTAGGAAAAATACTCTATGAACTAGGAAAAATAATTGTGTCCTTATCTCTATGAAATTTTCCCCATTTTACCCTTAATTAAAGACAAAAAAATCTTTCTTGTCCGTTCCTATTCCCCCTAACCCCCCCCCCCCCCACCAAGAAAACGATATTTGATATTTGTTAAGTTTCTCAAAACTCCCTTTGAAAAAATTTCAAGAGAGTTAAAGATCCTTCATCTCTTTGAAACATCCCCTATTTCGCCCAAAAAAATTGTTTAAAAACTGCCCCTAAAAGAGTCCCAAACGATTTCAAGAGATATAATGTATCTATGAGTCATTCTCCAGGTTGGTCCTTGAAAAAAAAATTGTAACGAAAAAAGCTCCTTAAAGTACCCGCTCTAGAGCGTTTTCAAGAGAGATAATTTTTTCTCATCTCTCTGAACTTTTCCCCAGTTCACTCTCCCCCCCCCCAATTTTTAAGAGAGATAAATATCTCTCTTATCTCTCTGAACCAATCCCTAAACCGCCTTAAAAGAGGCCATTTTTGTAAGTATAATCGTTTAAACATTATCTCTAAGTGCTCCTAAAAGTAAATTAAGTCCTATCTTTGTTATCAACCTCTCTTAGAGTTATCTCTATGGACTTTTTTCATTTTCCCCCTCTCGAAAACAATTAATTGATATTAAAAGCTGATTTTGATATTACATACTTCCAAATGGATGCAACGCTAGAAATAATAATTTTAAAAAAGATAATTTAATTAATAAAAAAGATAATAATTTAAAAGATAATCTAATTTTCTTATCTCTCTTTAAATCCTCATTTTCCCTTTTTAAAGGGCAATTTTTTCACAGAGTAGAGCTTCTTAGGCTACCCTTAAAATATTTACAGGGAAAGAATTCCTATTCTGCCCGCAAAAGAATCTATTTTTTGTCTAAGAATAATCATTTGGAAATTATCTCTAAGCGTCCCTTAAATCTGAGACTAAATTAAAGAAGTAAATTAACTTTTATCTATTTTATCTCTCATTCTTACTTATCTCCATGAACATTTTTCATTTTGCTCCCTTTCGAATAAAAAAATTGATGCTTCCATTTTCTTATTACCATACAAATGAATACAACGCTAGAAATAATAATTTCAATAGAGATAATCTGCTTTTCATATCTCTTTTGAAATTTTCCCAGTTGTTCCCTTTCAAAAGGCATTTTTTTAGAGAGTAGAGCTTCTTATACTATCCTTAAAAGTATTTCCAAGAGAGATAAATTTACCTCTTATATCTCTCTGAACCATTTCGTATTCTGCCCTCAAAAGAACCCATTTTTGTGTAAGAATAATCATTTGGAATATATCTCTAAGCGCTTTTATCTCATTTTATCTATTTTTATCTATTTTATCTTCAATTATTTGTTATCTCCTTGAAGTTTTTAATTTTACTCTCTTCCGAAAAAAATAATTGATGATTTCATTTTCGTTTTACATAACAATGGATATAACGCTAGAAATAATAATTTCAAGAGAGATAATCCAATTATCTTATCTCTCTGGAAATTCTACCATTTCTCCCCTTTTAAAGGGCAATTTTTTTAAAGAGTAGAGCTTCTTATAATCCCATTAAAAGTATCCGCAGGAGAGATAAACTCATCTCTTATCTCTCTGAACCATTTCCTCCTAAAAAAAAATCAAATTTTGTGTAAAGATAATAATTTGTAAGTTATCTCTAAGCGCCCCTTCAACCTGAGTCTAAATTATAGAAATAAATTAACTCTTATCTATTTTATCTCTCATTCTTACTTATCTCCATGAACATTTTTCATTTTTATCAATTCCGAAAATAAATAGTTGCTTTAATTTCCATATTACAGCGCTAGAAATAATAATTTCAAGAGAGATGATATTTTCTTATCTCTCTGGAAATTCTCTTGTTACAAGCCTAAAACTACGTTATAAGGGACATTAAAACATCATTTCAAACCCTAGTAAAAAGTGATATTTCAAGTGATAACTCGTTTATCTCTTTGAATCTTGTAAGGATAATTATCTTCCATTCTTAGTTATCTCATTGAAATTTTTTCATTTCACTCCCTTCCAAAGAAAAATGAATTGATGCATTTTCATATTACATGCAAATGGGCGGCGACGCTAGAAATTATAATTTCAAGAGAGATAATACTATTTTCTTATCTCTCTGGAAATTTTCTTATTACTACCTACCCTAAAACTGTGTTACAGGACGTTAAAATACATTTCAAACTCTGGTAAAGAAATGAAATTTCAAGTGAGATAACTCGTTTATCTCTTTGAATATTGTAGGGAATCTTTCATTCTTAGTTATCTCATTGGAATTTTTTCATTTTACTGTCTTACAAAGAAAAATTAAGGTTGCATCCATTGTCATATTACATACAAATGGACAACAACGCTAGAAAATATAATTTCAAGAGAGATAATACTATTTCCTTATCTCTGTGGAAATTCTCTTGTTACTACCTACCCTAAAACTATGTTAAGGGATGTTAAAATACATTTCAAACTCTGGTAAAGAAATAAAATTTCAAGTGAGATAACTCGTTTATCTCTTTGAATATTGTGGGGATAATTATCTGTCATTCTTAGTTATCTCATTGAATTTTTTTTCATTTTACTCTCTTTCAAAGAAAAAATAATTGTTGCATTCATTTTTATATTATATAAAAATGGGCCGCAACGCTAGAAATTATAATTTCAAGAGAGATAATACTATTTCCTTATCTCTCTAGAAATTTTCTTATTACTACCTACCCTAAAACTGTGTTAAAGGACGTTAAAATACATTTCAAACTCTGGTAGAGAAATGAAATTTCAAGTGAGATAACTCGTTTATCTCTTTGAATATTGTGGGGATAATTATCTTTCATTCTTAGTTATCTCATTGAATTTTTTTTCATTTTACTCTCTTTCAAAGAAAAAATAATTGTTGCATTCATTTTTATATTATATAAAAATGGGCAGCAACGCTAGAAATGATAATTTCAAGAGAGATAATACTATTTCCTTATCTCTCTGGAAATTCTCTTATTACTACCTACCCTAAAACTGTGTTAAATGACGTTAAAATACATTTCAAACTCTGGTAAAGAAATGAAATTTCAAGTGAGATAACTCGTTTATCTCTTTGAATATTGTAGGGATAATTATCTTTCATTCTTAGCTATCTCATTGATTTTTTTTTCATTTTACTCTCTTTCAAAGAAAAAATAATTGTTGCATTCATTTTTATATTATATAAAAATGGGCAGCAACGCTAGAAATGATAATTTCAAGAGAGATAATACTATTTCCTTATCTCTCTGGAAATTCTCTTATTACTACCTACCCTAAAACTATGTTAAGGGATGTTAAAATACATTTCAAACTCCGATAAGGAAATTAAATTTCAAGTGAGATAACTCGTTTATCTCTTTGAGTCTTGTAGGGAATCTTTCATTCTTAGTTATCTCATTGGAATTTTTTCATTTTACTGTCTTACAAAGAAAAATTAAGGTTGCATCCATTGTCATATTACATGCAAATGGACAACAACGCTAGAAATTATAATTTCAAGAGAGATAATTTTTTTTTATCTCTCTGGAAATTCTCTTATTACTACCTACCCTAAAACTGTGTTAAAGGGCGTTAAAATACATTTCAGACTCTGGTAAAGAAATGAAATTTCAAGTGAGATAACTCGTTTATCTCTTTGAATATTGTAGGGATAATTATTTTTCATTCTTAGTTATCTCATTGAATTTTTTTTCATTTTACTCTGTTTCAAAGAAAAAATAATTGTTGCATTCATTTTTATATTATATAAAAATGGGCAGCAACGCTAGAAATGATAATTTCAAGAGAGATAATACTATTTCCTTATCTCTGTGGAAATTCTCTTGTTACTACCTACCCTAAAACTATGTTAAGGGATGTTAAAATACATTTCAAACTCTGGTAAGGAAATTAAATTTCAAGTGAGATAACTCCGTTTATCTCTTTGAATCTTGTATGGATAATTTCTCGCCTAAAAGAGATAATGATTTTCATTCAAATTGTGTTGCGGTGAGTAAAATGCTAGTTTAATCACTCCATATACAATAATCGCTACAATTTTTATTTCCCTCGTGTGTGTCGTTTTTCATTCACACCACTGTCATATTATTTGCATGGACATGAAACTATAACGATGAACGTTTCATATAAATAGTGCCCCAGTCGAAAACTGAAAGAGTTAGTATGAAAATAGAGAGCAATTCGGTGTGCGCGCAGTGTTTATGCAACCAGGAAGCGACAATATTTTAGCAGAGAACGGAGAGCGTCACCGGCTCAACATATGTTATAAACGGTGACAGGTTTTTTATTGAACATTAAAACGATATTCGCGCACTGTATCACTGACAAATAACCACCCAAAGGTGTCTCGCGGAATTGAAAACGCCGGCACGGCAACTGTCATTCTGTCGCCCGACCGAAATCCGCTGAAAATACTGAAAATTATAGAGCCACACATCCGGGATCCCGAAACTCACTCCTGCTTTTGATGTATTTCACAAACCGATCTTGGTTTAAATTGACGTGCGGTGGCGAACACGTTCGAACCAGTTAGGTACGCCGCGCGGCCATGACATATCTTTCCCCGGTAATTGGTCAACGTTTCCATCAGATCTGACGAGCGTTCTCTTGATTGAAGTTTGAATAAGCTGTCGGTTCGTTCCTTATTCATCTTTGATTTATGCGCGGAGAGTCTATCGGAAGAATCGTTTGTGAGTACTTTGTTGCACTCGCCTAACAAACCGAAACCACTTACTTGCAAAGTGACTATTTGAAATCGTCGGTTTGAATAAAATAAATATTTATGACGTCCAAAGCAAAGGCATTGTGAACAGCGGATCGGACATAGATCTCAGGCAAACAGAACAAAACTCTGATACAAGAGTAAAGTATTCGGAAAGTTGGCGAGTTCTTTGTGCGGAGTTTCTGATTCTACGTGCAAAGTTGAACCTACTTCCCAGTTCCATTTGTGCGCGATGACCGCCGCCAGATCCGGCTCCAGCCCGATCCGTAATAATTTCTTTGCCGTTTCAGAAAATCGATGCTGCAGAGGTGGACGGCGGACGGACGTCGTCGACCAGCGTCGAGATTGAAGACACCGAAAACGAGGAGAGTGAACAAAGCTACGACGTGCAATCGGTCACTGTTCCCGTTTCCATTTGTCTACTTATTATGGTCGGGTAAGTCTGTTATTGTATCATAATACTCACCATCTCTTTTGTTCCCTTTATACTTATAACTGGTGAGAGAGAGAGAGAGAGAGAGAAAGAGACTACCAACAATTAATTAATTTGCATAAATAACACCAGACCAATAGTGTGGCGGTAGCTCCATCTTGCTTTAATTGTATAGGACTGTCTCTATCTGTCTCTTTCCCTCTCTCCCTCTTTCTATCTGGAATATTTTACATTACTGTAATATTGAATTTATTGAACTATCTTGCTTATATGCGCTCTCAACAGCTTAAGAACAAAAAATGCGTCCCTAACTATGATAGATGCGGGAGTACGATAAAACGCATACAAGCCAGACGGTGCTATTTTATAGGATACATCGAAATGATAATCTAAAATACATTTGCTATGATTCCAGGTACATATGCGGCGGTGCCCTCCTGTTCGGTTCAATAGAGAAATGGCAATTCCTGAACGCGTCCTATTTCTGCTTCATATCGTTGAGTACAATCGGATTCGGCGATTTCGTTCCCGGCAGCGAGATTTGGAACAACGAGCACAAGGAGGGATTGTTCGAATGGAGTTTCGTCTTCTGCAGCATGTACCTTATGCTGGGAATGGCCCTCATCGCCATGTGTTTCAACCTTATGCAGGTAGGGATCGGGATGGCTGCGTTCTGGTTACATCCACGGACTGCACTTTTATCAGGATAGAGTAACGTTTAGGAGCGGGGAAGACCGCCACTCGAGCCAGGTAGACGGGGAGATCGGCCAAATAGAAATACATTTGTCTGTTAACTTTTCGTGATTATTGCCGGAGAAAAGGATTTGATTTTAGATCGGTTCACATTTACTTTACACTCACATAACGCGGTAGTAAGTTTTTAGTGTTTATTTAGAAGCGAGCGGGGGTGAATTGGGCATAATTTCACGGGAAATGTCTCCGGGAATCTGACTTGATCGGGTTAGGATAGAGAGATGGATTCTAATAATATTTTTTTTTTGCAGGAAGAAGTAATACATAAAATAAAGACTGTAATAAGAACGGTGAAATATATTCTGGGATGCAGAAGGTGACATAGGTATCTGTATCTGTGACTCAGAGTTGCCAAATTATGTGATATGTTATATCGTAAGTACATATACTAAGGCTGAATATAAAACTGCCAAAGATTTATTTTCTTTTTTTTTTTAAACCGAACTAGCCCTTTTAATCTTATAGTTCATCAGATTTACTGTTCGTTTATTGCAAGAAGGCTTGAACCATCAACAAGAGCCAATATTTCAACTTTCAGACGTTTTTTGTTAGAATTAGCGTTCTTTACAATAAACTGATAAAGTGTAGGGTAAATGTTCAAAAGCTGTAGCTCATTAAATGTAAAAAAGAAGAGCTGAACTTTCAAAATGTTTTTATTCTTTATTTTAGTTTTTAAGTTTATGAACTATAGAGACGTTTATGACGAAGAGACGAAGCGATCTCTGATGATACTAACTTGAAACCTGAAGCCGCCGCCATATTGCGGAATGGCAAAATAGTTTGAATAGCTACTGACAGACTGAACATCGTGAATTAATAGGGTTAACGAGGTGTTCGTACTTTCGTACTTTTACGATTTCGTAATTACAACCAATCAAAACGGTTAATTTTTGTGTGAAACTACGAACTGTCATAAAAATTTACCAAATCCAGGCGAGCTTTTTAATATAGAACATCCGGAAGACTATACAGGCATCAGTATTATAGCCGTCGAATTGGTGCATCCTTCTTATGGCCTGGCGCTATAACCAATCTCAATTGAGGCGCTGAACGAGGCCAAGCAGAAGCCAGCGTTTTTCACAGCACGCCCGTCTAAAGGGCGGTGCCAAGTCGAGATAAATTCCAGGACCTCCAGGACATGGAGGATGGACAGTCACAAGTTACAATTATTAATGAACATGTTACAAATGAATAATACACTTTCAAATATCCACATTGTCAACTGTCAATGATCAAACAAGTACTACAGGTGTTTTCAATGCAGCGGTTTCCGTGCGATCACTTTTATTTATATCCCAACTAGATTTTACCAATGTATAAGTACGAATTTTTTTATTTTATTGATTTTTTGTTGTAAGATGAGTTGAATTGTACTGGTACTTATTTACCTCCAGAGGTAACCAATTAAAGGATATCCAGTATGGTCAGCAACACACAATATAAAGGGTGAAAGCTGTGGAAATAATTAGGAAGTCTGATGATACACACCATCCATCCATTTAGTGAGTTAGTTACCTCAACGCTAACATGTTATGCCTTGACTGGTTCAAAAGTACGATCGCGGTTATAAAACTTATAAACAGCCAATAGGAGATCTAGACGGTGGGGCTTGGCAAAACCTAGTTGGGATATAAATAAACGCGGGATATAAATAGTCCTTCCGTATGTTTTATAGTCTGATGATCTCGTAAAAGTACGAAAATACGAAAATAAACGCCTACAAAATATTATTATTGTATTGTATGAAATTATTACCTACTTGGTTATTTGATTGTTTGTAAGTATGAAGATAAAAAATCTGGGTGGAAAATAAATTTACATACAAATGGCAAGTTAATGTACTGCTATTATTTATAAGACAGCCATTAATAATGTTTATCGAAAATTGTTGTGTTAAAAAACAAAAAAATGAAGCAGAAAAGGTCCGAGTTACCGTATAAAATCAACGCATTTTCTATAACATCTTGCCATTACACAAAATGGCCGCCACTTGAGGTAAAGGCTCCATTTCCATCATTAATGAAGAAGGAATTGAACTGAAATTATTACAGTAGACAACTGCACTAATAACCCGTAACTCTGAAAAATTTCAAGAAGCCAATAAGAAAAATGGCGGAGATATTATAATTTTTTTACATTAAGTTTATTCCTCTAAAATTTCAAACTTTCAATTTTCAAAACTCCCTTTCCCTTTTTTCGAATTTATTAAAGGTAGGTAGTGTAAAAATAGCATTTCTTAGGTAAAGTTTGCCAGTGGCGGGCATAGGAAAGGAGAAAATTTTGCTAAATTAGGCCAAATTTTTTCAGTTTTCAATAGCAGTTTTCAAACGAAATGATGCAATTTTCACAGTAAACCACTACGCTAATATGACCAGAGTATGGAAAATTTCTGGACGCCAATTAAAAAAGCGGGAAAAATATTCATGAGGTGTAATTATTTAACATAAAAAGAAGACTATTAGCTTGAATACCAATAAAAAAAAATAACATAAAGCGTAATTATTTATTGATTTGTTCAAATTATTCGTAATAATTAACTGTGAGCTAAATAACGATTGTTTGCTCGAAGGTATGATTTTATTTACATCCTTTTCGTGTATTTTTGTGCTTTTCGGATTTTGAATTTGCCGCTTTTTATCGATCGTGTCTGTATCTACACGCCGCCGCCGTTGAGATCGGTGTCAAAGCAACACACTAACTACACAGTTGTTGTTATGCCCATCTACTCGAGACTTGAGGTGTTTTCACGCTATTTTGTCGTCAAAATTTTTTCGTTTGCTCCCTGAGATCACAGATTGTTGTTTATACTCGGGGTGTTTGCACGCAATAAGTTGTCGTCGTCGGTTTTCCGTGTTTTTCGTCGACATTACGGTTTTTGTTGTTAATTCATCGCCCTATTGGTGGTGTTTTGCAACACCAACACCAACACCAACACCATAGGTACTTTATGTCGTGGTGTTTTTTATTTATCGTGGTGGCTTCTCGTTTTTCGTGTTCAACCTGCTCACCTTTTAATAATAATTAGTCGTTAATTAAATAAGTGTGGTGTTAATTTGTTTTGGGAACCACCAAGTTCGCCGGTCGGTTATCGAATTTATCATTATTATTATTGCAGACTGGTGTGCTTGATGCCTGGTAGTTTTATTAGTAACGATCGTGTTTTAGTGTGTTAATAATTGGAACAAGAAAAGGTGGACTAATGCTAATAGAGAAACGGCCCGCGACTGTCAGACATTCGTCATTTTATAAAAGCTGAAAGTTTCCTAGCTCAAAATGTCCCCAACACAGGCAGGAACAATTCTAATAGTAAATTTTTCAAAGAACTTTAACACCCTGTATCTCGAAAACTAAAGCTCTAACGACCCATGTCTAGAGGAAATTTTTCGCCTATTTTTGTATTTATTACACGCCCTATAAGTTAAAAAAAATGAATTTTGTACTTTAAATAATAATAATTATTGTTCCTACCTGTGTTGGAGACATGCGCACATTCAGCTTTTATAAAATGGCGAAGGTAGCTCTTGCTCTATAATAAGAAGAAGCTTCAGGAACAACACCAACACCAACACCAACACGTCAAGGGTAAGTGTCATTTGTCATTAAATTAACAGCCAATTGTTATTGCATATTGATGAATTATTTTCTAATTATAACAACTAAACTAATATAATTTAATCGATATTATTCAAATTAACTACCCAATCTTTAAAAAACTAACTTTCATTCATACTTTTTAATTAGGAGCGTGCGCATTTTACCACAAATTTATAAGTAGGAGGGTAAATGTTCATCAGGTCTAATTCGTTTAATATAAAAAGAAGATCAACTGTCAAGATGCCCCATTTTTGAAGTAGTAATAATAACC
Organism: Malachius bipustulatus; assembly: GCA_910589415.1. Lineage (NCBI taxonomy): Eukaryota > Metazoa > Arthropoda > Insecta > Coleoptera > Melyridae > Malachius > Malachius bipustulatus. Next base: position 36,274,024 of record OU342638.1, on the reverse strand, counting down.
AAACCATGATCGTGATTCATTATCCAATGTTCTTTTCCTTACAAAGATCTTTGACATAATTATTTATTACCAATCACAATAATAATTAATTTCATCAACAAATTGATAAGGTGGAAATGTTCAAAAAATGGGCTTTGAACAGTTTAATAGGTTAATGGTTCCAATTGTCATTAAAGTTTTCAAGTCGACCAATCAGGATTGATTGTGTTGACGGACCAGACTCGCGTAATCTCGACCGGCTTGAGGTAATCAATCGGGCCCTGTCGCGTCTCAGGTGAGTTGGCAGGGGTCACTGGAGGTCAAGTTAGTTGCCTGCGTGGTTGTTTGTTGTTTTTCGGTGTCGCGTTTTTGGAATTTTTCAGTGCGTTTCGCTTTTAACGGTTTATTATAATTAATTAATTATAATGTAATTATAATTCAATTTAATTTATACGCAAACTAAACGCCCAACAAGCGGTGTCGCTCGGTCTGTGTGTCTGTGCGTTTTGCTAGAAAATGGTGACATGAAAAAATTTAACTTTGAGGGGAATCTACTGAAACTCGGCAGGTCGCCGCCGGCAGGATAATCAATCAGTCGATCCGGTTTATCCACGTTTATTGTTATTTTGAGTGTGTTGAATGGTGTTGTTGATTGGTGAAGGAAGGAGCACTCAGGGTCCATTTTGTTGGAGATGGCTGGGAGCGCAGGCGCCTAGGTTGCTTGTAAGTTTCTGAACTTATTTTTATATTCTTAAGAATTCTTCTTTTTATATTTACTTATTTAAAAAAAAATTGGTTCTGTCTCTTCTTTCCATTATTGACCCAATTTTCTTCTTATTATTCAATGGCCTTGGCGCCTTTGTTCATTTACCTAACCAGCTTCAGTTATTTTGCTTTATTTAATAATTTGTTTCGTTTTACTTTTATATGAAGTGTGAATATGACATTAAACAAGAATAGACGATATTTGAGGTGTCATTGACAATTGACATAAATGACAAGGTGTGTGAAAACGTTCCTTGTGTTGTAAGTAGGTAATTAACCTCACTCTTTATAACTTTTTCTACATACAATTTGACATAAACTACATTTTTTTGCTGCACTTCATTAGCTTTTTCAAGTTAAATAATTAATTAAACATTAATTAATAAGCTGTAACAATTTCTCGAGCATCTTGACATGACTGAAAACTTTCTATGGCTGTATGATCTGGTCTTTAATTAAACCAAGTTGGCAGTGTATAATGTACAACTAACTGTAGGTACAGTGCGATCAAGAATGATCATGAACGCTTACTCAACGTTTTGATTTCTATAAATAATACAGTAGTGTGCTTAAAAATGGTAAAAAAAATATTATTATTTTATTATCTACCATCAAAAGATAGATCTGTCAAAGTCTGTCAAATATTTTAACTGTATAGTTCATTCTCTCACCTTTAAAATTTCTAGGCTATAGTTTAGTAGAATATTTGACATCTGTCACTTTCTTCAAATTGTTCTTACTTTTGAATATAAAACATCAGGAAGGACTATAATAGTCAATTGGTCGTTCTGGTGAAAGCGACATTTTGAAAAAACTACAATTTGTTGTTGTTTAGACAATAATGACAGTTTTATTGTTATTTAGACATTGATGACATTTATATTATTGCTTTGTTTAAATACCGGATACGTTGTGACCGCTACATCCGAACATTTTTCAGTGCTCTCAGCTGGATAGACGATATTATAGTGCTTCTGGAGGTTTTATATTCAAATGTTCTTATAGAGTAAGAACCTGCGCGATAAGATGATAGGAAAATGTATTTCTGCTATAAATTACTCGCAATAATTGACTGGAATCCAAATAATTTTCACGTAAACTATTATTGACACACGTAATGCCAAAAAATTACCACTTCAACCATTACTTCTGTCAAATTTTTTCTCTTCTCCTGAAAAGCGTCCATGGTGAATCGATTAAAGGCCAAATATACATGAAACATTGCCTGCAATTTGTCAAGAAAGCTTCAGAAATCAATACAAAAAACTGATCTCTGCATCAACAGACACTTTTCTTCTCTTTTTTTATTTTCTGTCATTCAATTCTTTTCTCTCTCTCTATCTCTCTTCTCCTAGAGCACTTATCATGAGGAATCGAAAAATAAAAAAAATATGAAAAAGAGAAAAGGCAAGTATACTCAACGATTAATAAATAAAATAATGAAGGTAGGTCGTATGAGTATAAGTATAAAGCACATAAAGTGCAATTATTATTACTAACCTGTTACGTGGGATCGGAGTATTCCTCCATCGCCCTAACAGTTTTCATGCTGGCAGTGCCCAAAACTCCAATCAAGAGAGCCTCTACACAAACAACAACAGAGCCAACCAGAGTACCAAAAAAGCACAGGCACGTGTTTCGCCCTATTGATGGTGTCTGAAAATGCAATAAATCATGAAGTGAACTCACGATTAGTTCTTTAGACTGATCACGGAGATCCGCGTAACTGGTCGGCTCTAAACGATGGTAGCTTCCATGCATTCGATAACATCCTCCGCATACTCCAGATGCAGCACACTGATGAGCCCCAATAGGGGGAAACACGTGTCTGTGCTTTTTCTGGTACTCTGGTTGGCTCTGTTGTTGTTTGTGTGGAGGCTGTCTTGATTGGAGTTTCGGGCACTGCCAGCATGACAAGTGTTAGGGCGATGGAGGAATACTCTGACCCGACGTAACAGGCTAGTAATTGCACTTTATGTGCTTTGTACTCATACGACCTACATTCACTCTTTTATTTATTAAAAATTTACTCCAAAGTTTTGTCCGAAAAACGTTTTCAAAGCTGAATAATTTTCTTGCAAAACCGTTGACAGATACAATTCGCTAGAACTGACAACTGTCAGCAGTCACTCTTCTTCTCTTTCGTTTTTTTCCTTATATTAATTCTCTTCTGTATCTCTTCTCTAAGAACTCCGATCAGGAGGAATCGAAAAAATATGAAATTTACTCCACAGTTGGTCGAAAAAGGCTTTCAAAGCTGAATAATTGTCCTGCAAATCGTTGACAGATACAATACGCAAGAACTGACAGCTGTCAATAGTCACTCTTCTTCTCTTTTGTCTTTTCCTTGTGTTAATTATCTTCTCTCTCTTCAGTCTCTTCTCCTAGAACACCGATCAGAAGGAATCGGTAAAATATGAAGTTTACTCCACAGTTGTTCGAAAAATGCTTTCAAAGCTGAATAATATTCCTGCAAACCGTTGACAGGTAAAATACGCAATTCTTCTTTCACTTATGTTGATATATGGAGTACGATTATGTAAAATGAAGTTCATGTCAAATCTTAATCTAGAGAAATTTCCTTCATGTAAGTATGGCAGACTGATGAGCTGTAATAAAACCGAAACATCCATTTTCTTTAATAGACAATCTGAGGTGAGGTAATATGTTTCACAAGTTTTGACGGAAATATGACGGTTTTTTGTTCTCGCTCTCGTTACGCTGAAACATGTTCAAACATCCTCTCTCATCTAGCAGCCGAATAATAAGTTCCAAGAAGTCTGGCTCACATTAAATTTACAAGGAGCTAACTAAAGCGTGACTGCATTTCCAGCTCTTGAAATAATAGCGCCCCGAAAGGACAACAACAACAACTGGAATATGAGTTTCTAGGTGTCAAGAAGTAGAAAAATAAAACTAAGGGTGTAAATATACGTAACAAGTAAAACGGGAAAGATGTGGCATTGCGCGTGTCCGTGGAAAACTCTCGGATCCGGCGACGGAGGCTGCCAGTACCATAACCAGTACGGACCGGGTAGTTCGAGCGAGTGGATTTTCCGCGTCTTCCGCCACTTTCCTCTCACAGCGAAATCGTGCGGAAATCGTTAAGTGAATTGTGATTAAGTAGATCAAGGTTTACGTTCTTAATTACTTTTCGTGGATCTAATGGTGACTCTCGAATCGCTCTGAGATCAGTTTAGAAGAGCAATAATAATTCGAAAGGTTTGTATGCTGTGTTGTTGTACGAGGAAAAGTTACTTTTTCCTTTCTAACTTTCTAATTATTACTTATTAATAAATAGGTAGGTGGGTAGGTACAAGGAGTATAATTCAGCATTTTCCGCCTGTCTGTAGGGAAATTCAGCTCCGACCGGCTTGCGCTTGGTTATTTATCACAGGGGGGGCGAAAAAATGTCTCGGTCTGGGGGAGTTTTTTTTTAAGAAACTAGATTAAAAACTCATAAAGAAAGTTGAAGACTCGACTTGACTGATGCTGCCAGAAAAACTTCTTTTTCTTTATTTTCCGTTCAATGTGGTTCATTACCGAGCGTTACATTCACGGACGTGGAGCTTATCGCTCGTTATTTGTTATTTGTTATTTCTCTAACTTTTGAAATTCCACAGTTACGTTGTACGTGCATCAGTTGAACGCGACTAATCTGTACGGATCGTCGATGTAGAGAGAATTTTTCTTGATCCAATCAACTTGCTACCTCGTTTCGTTTATCATCGCGACTCATAAACACTAAACATCCAGGCCGCCATCCCTGGAATTAGAAACGTGTATAACATGTAACATGTAACAACATGAATCATTAGCGAGGGCGCTGTATTTTAATGGAAAATCAAACAATTTATAATAAATCATCGCGTACTAATCGATGAACAAAAGGTTTTCCCCGTTCGCCAGGTTCTCTAGCCCGTATTAGAATTTAAAAGCAGGCGGGTAGGCAGGCTGTAACCAGAACTGGGAATTAATTGATGGTAATTATTTTACAGGACCCGATCTCGATCATCGGGCAACAAAGTTCAATACCCGCGTCTTTACCCACTCTCGGCATTTAATTTGGTTCGTGTTTATCCAAGAGGAAAACTGCCATATTGTTTAAAGGGGAAACTATAGCGTTACGTACCTGATCATCGGCGGGTCTGTTTCAATTTTCGATTAACCATTACGGGAACTAGCGATAGATAATATTTCGGTTGGGGGAGCGAGCGCGTTGTTACACCGTTTCGGTTGACGCAGTATCCCCGCAAATAAACCGGCTGCGAACTCGTGATCGCAGTAAATGATCGTTACTCAGCCATTATTTTAAGGTTAGAAAGCAAAATTTTTAAATGAATGATTAGAGGCTATGAGATGCTTAAACTTTAATGGAAACACAACGTAGGGTTAAAAAAAGATATTTCGACAAAAAGACTTTTCATAGATCTTTATAGAAAGCACACTGACGATTTTACTGGGATGATTCAAGGACATGAACCTTGCATTCATAGATCTTGAAAGAGCTTGATTCGACCAAGCGCCATGACAGTTAATTTGGCATTCACCGTTCACAAAAAATAAAAACAACCAGATTGCTGCTTAAGAGTTCCCGCCATCGTGTACCCGATTCAGGAGCTCAAGAGAAGGAGATGATTTTGTTATGATAGTAGGTGTGCCACAGGGATCGGCACTGAGTCCGATGCCCTTTAACCTCGTCAAGGACTAAGACGCCGATATTACCCATGCTTCAGCTCATTTCACGAAAATTGAGCGAAAAGAGTACTTTTCGATCATTTTATGTCTCATTAGCTTCTATGTGAGTTTCATAAAAACAACTCTTAAATCTAAGGCGAGACTTATTGTGTCTCAGTGCCTGGTTGTTTCCATTGAAGTTGCACGAGTATTTATATCTTATTTCATAAGATACTTTCATGGTGAATCATGGAGATATTTCTTAAAAGTGCAATACTTGAACCAAAGTGAGACTTTGTGTCTCAGTTCATAGTCCTGAGGCTATAATTCTTTCATATAATAAATCTATGCGAGATATCTGATCGAGTATCTTAGCTTTCGTAGTTAGTAGTTTGAGACTTAATAATATGAAAAAAACGTAAAATTCTAATTAAGTCTCAGTGTATTAAATATGGAGAGATTTGAGTATAATCTTCAATTCATATCGGCGAAATCATTGATTGAATTTCAGGCTAATTCAAATTTACCGAAAAATTATAAGTTTTTTTTTTATAAGAGACATTGAGACACGTCGTGTTTCAGATACGCATTTTCTCTTAAACCGGTTTAAAGTATTCTCACCGAATCTAAGGTGAGAAATTGTGTCTCAGTTCGTGAGGCTAAGTCTGTACTTTTGTAGTAGTTGAGTCTCAGTGATCCTTATTTCCACCTAATGTGGAGAGATTTGATTATGGTCCTCAATTAATTTTTTTCACCATAGTTATAATTCAAACTTGAAGGCGAGACGCTGTGTCTCAGTGTCGAAATACTTTAATAAAAATTATCCAGTGTTATGCATGTTTTCTCTTCAAATTGTTTTGAGTAATTGAGGTTTCTATAGGTACGCATGAAACAACTTTCTTATTTGAGGTGAAAAATTGTGTTTCAGTTCGTGAGGCTCATTTCTCACGAGGTAAAGGATTTTTTCTACAAGAGAACGATTATCTACGCTTTCTTAGTAGTTTGAGACTTAATTTGGAAAAAAACATTGACTTCCAGTTTAAGTCTCAGTGGATTATTGTTTTGTTTCGTAGGAAGAGACTTGATAATAGTTCCCAATGAATATTTCTCTTAATTTATTGTCAGGATAGTTCATACTGACTGTAAAGTGATGAGATTCATTAATATAAGCAATGATCGAATAAAGGTGAGACTCAGTGAGTCTCAGTGTCCAATTATTTTAATGAATATTTATCTCGTCAACTTGTTTTAGACTCAACTTCTTTAGTAATCGAGACTTCTTCGCATAAAAGAACTCAATACCAGTTTTCTTCAATACCAAGTTTTTTCTCCAAAACACGTTTGGGCTAGTTGAGACTTTTTACATGAGATAAGCCTCAATTATTCTGAGGTGGGAAAATGTGTCTCAGTGAAATGGGAAGAATCGGAAAATTATGTTATGTAGATTTTTGATTAGATATTAGGCTCGCATTCTTGGAATAGTCTCATCTTCTGTAGTTTCAAAGGAGTCCAGGGAGATATTTTCTCTCCGAGCATGAGGTGAGAAATTGTGTTTCAGTGCCTGATTATTTGGTATGGCGAGACTTTTCTTTACGATCACGCCACTTTTTTTCTCGGTTTATTTTCAAGAGAGTTCGTATTTATTTTGACAATTTTGAAAGACTTGCTCGTATAAACATTGCTCGATTCGAGGTGAGACGTTGTGTCTCAGTGTACGATTACATTCACGCATATTTTTCTTCAATACTAAGTTTTTTTCTCTTAAAGAAATTTAGGCTAATTGAGACTTTTCTACATGAGATAGGTAAGTCTCAATTTTGAGTTGAGAGACTGTGTCTCAGTGCCTGATTATTTTGTACGGCGAGACTTTTCTTTATGATCACGCCAGTTTTTTTTTCTCGGGTTACTTTCAAGAGAGTTCATATTTATTTGGACATTTTAGAGAGATTTGCTCGTATAAATATTGCTAGATTCGAGGTGAGACGTTGTGTCTCAGTGTACAATTACATTCACGCATATTTTTCTTCAGTACTAAGTTTTTTTTTCTCTTGAAGACGTTTAGGCTAATTGAGACTGTTTTACATGAGATAGGTAAGTCTCAATTTTGAGATGAGAGACTGTGTCTCAGTGCCTGATTATTTGGTACGGCGAGACTTTGCTTTATGATCACGCCACTTTTTTTCTCGGTTAACTTTCAAGTGAGTTCATATTTATTTGGACATTTTAGAGAGACTTGCTCGTATAAATATTGCTAGATTCGAGGTGAGACGTTGTGTCTCAGTGTCCAATTACATTCACGCATATTTTTCTTCAGTACTAAGTTTTTTTTCTCTTGAAGACGTTTAGGCTAATTGAGACTGTTTTACATGAGATAGGTAAGTCTCAATTTTGAGATGAGAGACTGTGTCTCAGTGCCTGATTATTTGGTACGGCGAGACTTTGCTTTATGATCACGCCACTTTTTTTCTCGGTTAACTTTCAAGTGAGTTCATATTTATTTGGACATTTTAGAGAGACTTGCTCGTATAAATATTGCTAGATTCGAGGTGAGACGTTGTGTCTCAGTGTCCAATTACATTCACGCATATTTTTCTTCAGTACTAAGTTTTTTTTCTCTTGAAGACGTTTAGGCTAATTGAGACTGTTTTACATGAGATAGGTAAGTCTCAATTTTGAGATGAGAGACTGTGTCTCAGTGCCTGATTATTTGGTACGGCGAGACTTTGCTTTATGATCACGCCACTTTTTTTCTCGGTTAACTTTCAAGTGAGTTCATATTTATTTGGACAGTTTAGAAAGACTTACTTGTGTAATTAATGCTAGGTTCGGGGTGAGACATTGTGTCTCAGTGTACGATTACATTCACGCATATTTTTCTTCAATACTAATTTTTTTCTCTTAAAGACCTTCAGGTTAATTGAGCCTTCTTTGCATGGTACAAGTCTCAATTCTAAGGTGAGAAAATGTGTCTCAGTGAAATGGTTAGAATCGGAAAATTATGTTATGCAGATTTTTCATTACCTAGAAATGAGGCTTGCGTTCTTGGAATCTTGGAATAGTTTCAAACAGGAGTTAAGGGAGATATTTTCTCTACGAACATGAGGTGTCCAGTGGATTGTTTCCATGTATTTAATTCAGCCTCTCTGAAATTATTTACATCACTTGTCTCAGAACAAGGGGATGGTATGATTAGAAATAACGAGCAATACTTGATCCATGACCAGACTTCTTGATTGAGCCTCAGTGCCGATTCGTCGATGAAAATTTGTTTTTACCTCGTTTCGTCAGTCGCCGTTGAATGGAAATATCCCATTTACAAGAAAAATTACGTTGATGTATCCAGTTTTATCGAGACGTAGGTAACAAAAGAATTCCTGAAGAGATGTCAAAATACTCTATATATCTTGATCACTATCCTAAAGGGATTTATGCCATTTGCACCATAAAACCTCTCAGAAGAACTTCAAAACTCGTATAAAATAAAACTCCGGAGAAACTTTCGCCTCTTAATATGACATTTTCTGTTTATCGAGCCTGAGAATTGACATCCGCATATTTTTCTCTCCCATTTTGTCTGCTTTATGAGCTCCCAGTAGTTCCACTAACAACACTATAACATCCCATTTCTAATAATAAACACTCTCTTCTTATTTATCCTGAGAGTGCTCCGGTACGATTCTTATTTGTTAAATTACGTCGAATGTATCTTGAAATCAAGCCGGGGATGGGAGGGAGGAGGATGGGAGAATAAAGTTAGCTTCTCTCTCAGTACAGTAAGTAAATATTGCCGGATAGATGTTGTCTTGCTTATACAGGTACGTGGGTAAAGAAAGCAACGTCGTGTGGAAAAGAAAGAAAGCAAAGTCTCGAGACTGACGACTGAATTTAATCTCAAACCTCGTGTAGGTACCTTATTTTTATACGTACTTAGTTTGCATTGTTGGGGAGCGTATAAACAAGGGTAGCTGGAAATTTGTGTGTGGAAGAATTAAGAGAAAACAGTGAAACGGCTGGAGTTTGTTCAAGACTTATTCCGCAAATTGGTCCTCGCCTCCGGGTGTTTGCCGGATCATAGAGAAACCCTTACGATGAGGATACAATAGGGGGGTGGAAATCGGGCATTCCACCAAAAGTGAGGCGAGTTAAATGATCCCCTCCTGATTTTTAAAGGGAAATTTACAAGAGCACAAAAGGAAATTTACAACGGTGTCAGGTAACAATAAAACTCGCCGGGGAGTTGACGACGAACGAGAGTAACTCGCCGTTTCACGCCCTAAGAAAACACTTTTACGGTAGCCCGAACTTTCTATAAAATATCGGTGTGCGTACTCGAATTCTCAAACCAGAGGGGAACGGCTAAGCAAACAACAATGTGGAAAAAAAAAAGAAAGAAAAACGAACAGAGGACGTTTCAGACCTTTCAATTGAATATATCGGCGAAAAAAACTTATCGCGAGAATAACTCGCTTTTCTTGCGCGCGATTCGATCCAAAGTGGGTCGTGTGTGTTTACGATCCTTCAGCTCGCTTAAAAACGAACAAGAGAAATTGGAACTTCAATTATGTCGCAAGAAACAGACAAGTTTGTGATTTAATAAAATTCTGCTGCTAAGCGAACTAAAAAATTCCCAGACACCGTAAAAAAATGTCTCTTTGTTGGAGTATCGTTCCTGTAAAAAATTTGCAAGAATTCCTTTCCTGAAACTCCTTAGAAACACTTTTGTTTCCCCCTAAAGTCACAAACAGAAATTTCATTAATAGTTTACAATAGTTACATCTACAACGGGCTTGTCACGCTACTCTCCCTATTTCAGTTGCTAGCGATGTCTTTCTCCGTCGAGGCAGGGTTAAGGATTCTTTCTACGGAACGGTTGCCTCGAAGATTCAACACATCCACCCAGGCAGGGATTATTTTCTTTTCCTGTTTACTTAGCTCGTCTGGCAGGTCCGAAGGGGCAAAGACTCCCATTAACACTAACCGGGAGATCGAATCGTTCCCTAATCATCTACTAGGGCCGTATGCCACCACAGACTGGCAGTCATCCTTTTATATCATGCTTGCCGTTAATATCAATAAAAACTACCTCTGATCGGCTCTTGAACAACATCGTTCATCGTCTCCATCTGATCCCTTGTTTTTATAACAAGGTCCTTTTTTTCAAGACATTGAGGAAATATAGAATGGTCGAATCAGTTTGGGGAAGTTTAGGGAACTTAGCCACCATTTGAGGTTTGTATCGTGAGCTTTATCTTGTAATCATTGGATTTTAAGGGAATATCTGACGATTCCCAGCGAATCGAAGGAAATGAACGATACGACTACGAATGCAGTTACCGCGATGATGGTACGACAGGTAGACGCGGTCACTTTTGCTGGACGAGTTTCTCTTCATGTCCGGTTTTCTCACCTCCCGCGTTACCATCATGACATACAGTGTGCAGGCAGGAAGGAAATGATCTTTATCGAAAAAAAAAATCGATCCCCCAGTGAGCAACCCCCAATCAAGGGAATGCATTTTTCGTTTCAGATGTCTTAAAGGAAGATTATTAAGTGGAAAACATGGCTCTTGCAGCTATTTTTACGTTTTATATTTACGTAAAAATTAGGAAAGGCGAAGCTGGTGCTGGAGTCTCGGCTTTAATAAGACTTTTATTATTAAAAAGAGGAAACGGCAAACGTTTATCGGAATTTCCAGTACACAAACAAACATAAAATGTCAACTTATTCGCGTTTCAATTTAAAACCAGCGCTTAGCTGTTTGTCTGTTATCATTAGAGTTTCTTTTTTCTTAAATAAGAGCGTCGATTTTCCTAACAAGCTCCGGTCAAAGAATTTGTCGAATCGATTATTGTTTTCCTCTCTAAATTGGAAAAGAAGGAAAATACAGACGGATGGATAATCCTGGCCCGAGGATGAGAGAGGACGTGACCATAACTCATCGTTTTAACCAAATTAAATTTTCGCCACTTTTCCGACGAATTGAGCCGTCCATTTATTTTATATTTATAAGATTATGAGCGGGGAAGAAAAGAACTTCGCCGATCTTTAAAAAGAACATAATCCCCCCCATAAACGTTATCTCCGGTAACAAGTAAACTTATCTAGGTCATTAAGCGTTACTTCTTGTAACGTTATCCTTGAGGGACGCTTTTCCCAGCCCTTGTCTCGGTCTTATTCATATTCTTATCGCTTCCCGCCAGAGGTTTGATTAATTAAGAAGGGCGTTTCGATAAACGAGTACTCATTACGCGAGGCCAAGGGTTGCCACCCTTGTGATATATTCGCTCAACCAACCATCGCTGTCTTTGTCGTTCAACCCCGGGGCGTTGTTTCAGTGTCGGGGAAATTGTGAAGAATTGATCGTCTCGCAGATTATTGAGACCGGATAGTGACGGCGGTTTTATTCCGCGTGTATTCTTGTAATCAGCGACGGCGGAATCAATTCATTCATTAATTTGGGCCTGATCGAGTGGGTGATTAAACGTGATCTGTATTGCGACGAGAGGCGGAAAAGCGTTTTATTTTTCCACGGGAGGAAGACATCCCTATTAAATTTAATTGCTTCGTCCGGGTGTAGAGAAAATATTATTGAAAATTTATCCAGGAACAAGCCGCGGTTCATTATGACTTCATCCATGGAGTGTTGGTTGGAGCGGAGTAGTTCGATGAGTCTCATCGAAACCGCCCCGACTAGTCTCATGAACTCGCCTCTTCAATGTATGACCGATATGCGCGGTCAGGTTGAAGGATGCACTCAGAGCGAGTGCTCCCCTTATCCGTGATAGGGGTAACGATTAGGCTCGGTCTGAAGTAAAGGGAACTGATGCCATATCATCGGTGTCTGCTTGAAATTAGTCAAGGGGCTTAATAATATCATGAAAAGATATTCATTCTAACCTATAGATCCAGTAATTGTGACCAAGGTTTATCTGTATCTCAAACTGTTGATGAGATATCGTCAAATAACTGTTTCTTTTTGACACCCTCTGTATCTGGAAACCTTTTTCTCAGAACGCATGCGACTAAGATTTTTCGCTTGAGTCAACTCCGTAATCCGGGAAAAAATCGATTTGCATCACTAAGTCGTTTTGACAAAAAGGGGAGCCATGTAGAAGTGAAAGACTCTCGCCGTCTCAACACACTTTGATGAAAAGCTCGCTTCTGTATGTATAATGAAACGATTGATGAAATATAGTCAAATAACTGAATTTTTTTGACACCCTGTATCGAGAAAACAAGTGCATGGGGAATGGTAAAAAAAAATACGACAAAACAAGAACACCGAAACACAATAATGGCGAGTCGAAATAGTGACAAATTACCTTTCTAATAGTGTAACGAATCACCGCGAGACAATCAATCATTAGCCAAATAAGGCACGAGTAATAATTGGGCGAAATTCTGTCATTTTGTAGCTGACACAATACCACATCTAGTTGAGAGGCATAATAATCACTTGGCACTGGTGAAGGAAAGGAAATCAATTCGCTCTAATTATTGGTGGGAACGCAATTTAGCATCATTAAAGAGATCAATCAGTATAACTATTAGCAATGAACGTCATTAACGTTACTTGTTCCCGTTACCTCAACAAAGTGTCCCGTGAACTTATTAAAGTTTCACTCGCCACTGGAAGAATGCGCCCGCAGAACCATCCTCGGAGATGTTTATTAATTAAAATGATTACATCAACCCTCTGAATTCGGTTATATATTCTGAGATCTCGCTTGATATAATAATTAGATTGACGTGACAAGTCTACTAGGTCGTCACACCAACCAACACCAACGCCAGACTGTGAGGCTCAATTATCTTAAACTCAATTCAGAGATTACTAGAAAGCAATTAGCATTCAAACGGTCGTCTGGTTGAAATTGTTAATGATGTCATACAAAGTGACACAAACCAGGCAATCATCAAGTGTGCGGTGTAAAATAAAACAGTTGCCCTACTGCGATTCGTTTCTCGTTCAAGGATCGCGCCTGCGCCGCGCGCCAGTTTCAAACCGTTCCAATGTATAGATAATCGGATCAATGATATGCAAGAGTGGCCAGTCAGTCTGTTTTATTAATTATCGTCCAATTTTATAATCCTATTATTTTTGAATATCATTTAATGGCTGCTTTTAGGTCACGTCAAGCGTAATTGAAACATTTCGCTGCCGCTGTAATAGAAGCAAATCAATCATTCACCTCTTTTTATTACCCCCGGCATAAACCGTTGTAATCATTTCAGGACTTACATGTGCAATTAGGGGAGTCGATTGTTTATTTCGGCCCGCGTTGATTATTTATTGGAATTGACTTCCAGTTTTATGAACAAGTCGATCCGGATGAAATAATGTTTCGAATTTTAATCACGTTCCACTAGTCTACATTAATCTGTGTGCGTGACTGTGAAATAGTTTATAAAGCTTGATTAATCTTTAATAATTTATGATAGGGTGTCCTCTAACAATGGTTGAACGTTTTCCGTAGTAATAACTAGAAGCCTGAACTGAGTATAAGAAGTGAAAATAGTTTAGGTACAAACATTGAGTCCTGAGGAATTCCAAGATGATTTCTTTCAATTCTATAACTCTCTTCAAGGAATTCACCTCTTGAATACATCCTCAAACTGAGATGTTTAAAATATATTTGGTACCAACTTTGATCCCTGAAGGACTCCCTGACAATTTTTTTCTATATTTGAGCGCCTTTTTTTCAAGAAATAACAGTCTTGAGCGCATCCAAGTCTTCAATCTATCACAAAATTGGAGATATTAGAAATAATTTTGGTCCAACCTTTGACCCCTGAAGGACGCCCTGACATTTTTTTTTATATTTCAGCGCCTTTTTCCAAGAAATAAAAGTCTCTAGGGCATTCAAGCCTTCAATTTATCATAAAATTAGACATATTAGCAATAATTTAGGTCCAATCTTTGACCCATGAAGGACTCCCTGAAATCGCCTTTCGTTACAGACCCTGAATGCAAACTGATTCTGTCTCCGTTTTCTGAAATATTACAATTTGGGGGCATTCAACTCTTCAATCTACGATAAATCTTGAGCTATCAGAAATGATTTGGGTCTAATAACGTGGACTTATAATCGCTCGTGCAGCATTCTTGACTAATTTGCTTTCATTTTAGACTCCAGAGTCTCTCCACTCTTCTACTGACACTAAAACTGGAAAATTTTTAAAGAATTTAGTTCGAAGATTTGACCCCTGAAGCACTCCAACGTAATTTGTTCCCCTTTCGCCACCAAAATCGTTACAGCAGTCTTTTCATTTAATGGCATTGCTCTATGAAAAAAGTGACATTTGAACGTCAGTTACGTAATGTACAATTTTAACTGCCAATAAAATTCCAATCCCGCTATCAAGTAATGCGAAATTTTTAGTGCTAGAAGATGAAAGATCCAACATCTTTCCCCCAGAGAGCCCCCGAATCGTGGCACGATGACCCAGCAGAACCAGCAGAAATGTAGATCAATATCAGAGCCGCTCCATTACGGTCTCTCGCCTCACTATGACATGAAAACATCCTCCATCTACTTCGTTGACGGTCCCAAGCTGGTCATCTACAGGCACTGTCTCGCAACAGCCACGACTTACAAATGCAGGCTGTTCGAGAAAGAAGAGCTCCTGGATATCCGACGCGGGCGCCTTATGTTCGCTTTCCCGGTCGTCAACACCAAGAACTCATTCATCGCAGGTATGGGCTCGTCCATAATCACTTTCCAGTGGAACGGAAAAGACCCCAAAGCGAAAAAGATTCACACTCAACCCCTCGAAGAGTGCATACCGTCGTCGCACCATGTGATCTGCTCTGGGAAGGTGGACGGGTTCGGGAATCTCTGGTTGGGCACCATCGGAACCTCCTTCAAGACCGCACAGATCACACCCGAGGCGTCCACGTATTCTCTCGGCCAGAAGCAGAGCCGATTCATGGTGAGACACGTCGAGGAAGACAACGCTTACATCTGCGTCTACAAAACTGGTTACTTGGACGTGCAAGAAACCGGCCTGGCGACTATCAAGGGAATGGCTTGGGATCTCCCTAAAAGCAAACTGTATTTAACTGATGGGGTAACGAGTAAAGTGTACCAATACGAGTATGACCATGATAAAATGAAGATCGGGAGTCATTCTTGTTTGGTCGATTTGAACGATCTGGATGTTGAAGGTTATCCCAGAGGATTAGCGCTGGATTCTGATGGTAAATTATGGATTGCTCTGCTGACCGGATCAATGGTTTTGCAGTTAGATACGACGAGGAGAAAAGTCTTGAAGAAGATCGTCTTACCGACCCCTCTGGTTACGTCCATCTATTTCGGGGGTGATCATTTTGATAAATTGATCGTGACAAGCGGGAAGAAGAAACAGGACACCGACGTTTCGGCTGGTTGCACTTTCCTCGTGGAAGACTTGGGTGTCTCTGGTGTGATCGGGACCACTTATTATTGTGTACAGTAATTTTCTATCAGTAAATCAGTTTTGCTCCCGTTGCATTCAATCATTAACAATGGCAACACCGCCCGCGTTATTGACATAGTAGCATTCCTGGATTGTTCCCGGAATGTATCAAGATTAGCTGTAGGTATGCGTGATATATTCCAGATATATTCGAGATCGCTCGTTATTTAGCTGTGAATTTCCATGAACGGACATTCTAATTAACCCGGTAGGGGTCCTGGGGAGGTTAGTGCGATCTACGATCATTTCCAGATTTAATTATTGGAGATCGTAACTATTGAAAATTAATAAAACATGGCAACGTTGCTATTAATATGTTTTGTGGTTTCAAGCAATCTTTTTTTAATCTTTAAAATGATATATGAATCTCTTTATTATTCAAGGTAATAGTTTCAGTGTAGTAGTTTCGGTTTTTTTTCTTACGTGGCAACAAGGTTGAGTTATCAGAATAGTCGTGATTACTTTGAGGGTTATTTTTGGTTCTGTATCACTTTTTATAGGCCTTGTTTTTTGTCGATTTGTGCCATTAAGATTCGAACTGACCTGAGTCATTGAGAATCGTGAGTCACTGAAATGAGTCATAAGTATGGAGCTGACTTGAGTGATTGAAAATCGTGAAACGGAGCTGACTTAAGTCAAATAAAACAGTCAATAATGATAATCGAGCTTACCTGAGTCATTATCCGTCTGTAATGAGTCATTTAAAATAGCACTGACATGAGTCAGTGAGTATGGAGCTGACTTGAGTGATTGAAAATCGTGAACTGGAGCTGACTCGAGTAAATAAAAACGAGCTGACGTGAGTCAATTAAAATCGAGCTGCCTATAGAATCTATTAATCGGGAAATGGAGCTGACCTGAGTCATTTAAGAAAAAGCTCCGTTGTCAGATTGTGTAAAATTCCCCTGACCATAAATAATTTCAATTTCCTTAAGTGTACGACGTGTCTAGAAATGTCTAAAGCAATTCCGTCTCTAGCAATTTGTTCACCAGGTGGTTTTCGAGATATCCGAACTTGGAAATCTGGTACTACTAGCGTAGCGTACGTGACACAATATCCAGTTCCCGCGTCGTAGACTCGTATAGAGGATAGACAAAGGTGTCATGTTTGCTTGTTTGTGGTTCAGTGGCAGAAGGAAATCAGTGACGTTGAAAACCCGCAGGTACCGAGGGTATTGTTCGACACGTCCAGAGGATGTTCAATGAAAACGTCAAGGGAAAATATGAGCGCTTATAAAAAACGATGAGTGTGCAGTTTTCACGAAATAAAGCTCGTATTTATTTAAATTTCCCTCTAATAATACTAGAACCTCGTTTGTTTGTTGCAGGGCGAGTGGAAAATTAAAAAAGGGACTTTTAAACCCATGGCCGTCTCTCCCCCGGATCGATGTAGGGACGACGGGAGATTGGTGAAATAATGAAATAGTCTTAAAGCCGAACTCGACCCGGCTACGGCTGCAACGATACGTCAATGCCTCCTGCTTATTAATTCCATATACATCCAACTTTCATCTGTTCTTGTAACTTGAAACCTCAAGATTTCCAAAAGCAAGCTGAATACACAATAAGGCCAGAGAGACTTTTCTTGTTTATTCAGGGATTTTCTTTCACTTCATGGACTTTTCTCTTCTAGATTCAATTTCAAATAAGTTAACAACATAAACATCAATTTCGTGATCCAGCCGGATCTAGCGGCGGCTTGTTTGATTTTCTATAATTAATACGTATACAACGGGCGATGACACTCGGGTTCGAATCAATCGATAGGCGACTGTAGCCCTTGTTTCGAAATTACTGCCATGTCAATATTTACTTCTGCCCGGCATTATCACTCACTGTTTACAAAATCAATGCAGAATTTTCCAGAATGCGATTCCTTTCACAATACACTCGACACTCCACGCATCATAATGACTTTCCATTGAATCCTGGAAACAATCAAACAACTGTCTGGGAAATTTAAATCAATCTGGCATCAATGTCTATAGACGTTACAGTATTTTTATCCTTGATCCCGAGGATAGAATGAGTGAAGCTTGCGTCCGAGATTTTTTTTCTCCACTCTGGCTACCCAGGAACAAGCGTATAAGGTAAATCGAGATATGAAACGTTAGCTGACAATCATCTAAACGATTATTAAACAGTGAATCATTTGATTTTTCATTTTAACTACTCAGGAACAAGTCAAAAATAAGGAACAAAAGAGGATAGGAAAAGTGAAGCTGGCGCCCGAGACAGCTTGGAAATAAATGAGAACAAAAATTATATTGCTCCACTCTGGCTACCCATCGGCAACTGGCCTATAAGGAAGAAGCGAGGAAAACGTTAGTTTGTCCCGAGATAAGACAATTACCTCAACGATTCGGCAACAACGCACTTGAAACTGATCCAACGCCTCTGACTACTCGTAAAATTTAGACGGACTGAAGTTTCAAAATCAATTAAAATAAAACGTTGAAACATAATTTTCTCCACTGGAGCTACCTGGGAACAAGCGCGTTCATAAGCATAAATACGAGCCAAGCACGTCCCGTTTCTTGGAGTAGAAAAAGTGAAATTAGCGCCCGAGATATCCTAAACCAAAATGCTCTAGGCTTGTTCTCTAGACCCAATGAAATAACAACTTCAGCAATGATCAAGCATTTTTTCCACTTCTCCGACCTAAAAGGTCTTGATTTTGACTTCATCTGCTGTCCACTCTTGTATTAGACACGTTTACCTCGAGGTAGCCTCAATGGAGAAAAAATACTGTTTTCTATTTCGAAAAAAAACAGGCTCAACACCGATCTCGAGTATAACACTGCAACATTGTTGTTCTTAGACTATAACGAACCTAACAGTAGAATAGGGGAAGAATCATCTGGTTATGTGTGAATTAATAGATATTATAGGGTTTTCACTAGACACTCCCGCTATGTTAATTAGAAACGCTTATCTCTGGGTAGCTTCAATGGAGACAGGCAGTTTTATCCAAAGCAATGTTGCAACTTGATATATAAAACTAGATCGAATAAAAAAACAACCCCATGTGTAGGCAACGATCATTTAGCGGCAATGAATAAAAATAGCAAGTCATATTTCAAACAACCCGCAGCAGCAATAAACCCCCTCCCCATATTAATTAAAAACACCGCTGACGCCGCCCCCTATAATGAAACAGCCCCAAGTCTTCGACCTAAATTCCAAAGTTAGCATTGTGTCAATTTGATTGACGAATACGTCCACCATCTGGATATCATGGACACATGTATAATGGATGGCAGTGGCACCAAATGGCCAAGCATGGAGGGTTGAAACCCCACACCCTGCTCGCACACCCCTTTTATAAAACCGAGCTGTCGCTTTGATTAATATGCATCAAGCTATAAATGCACCAAACAGGGACACTATCATCACCATACCCCACCACCGTCAACCACCTTCTTCTCCTCAAATAATATGATGTGATAAAATTGTTTTAATTAAGCAAGGGCTATTCAATGTTCAGGTAAGGGTTGATAATCGTGCCGCGGATTGACTCAAATCCTGAAATAACTTTGTATAGTTGACTAGTGGTGAATATTACCCGTCCATTAGTGAATTTTTTTCGTGCGAAAACAGTAGTTAGGCTGGGGTGAAATGTAATTAGGGATTATTATTGTTAGAGTAGTGTGCGCTCGCCGTTCTCACCGAAACCGCAGATTAACGTTACACCTCACAAAGCAGCACTTAAAATAACACTCACTGTTGGAATTCTGACATGTTAATTTCATCTCCATTCAACAAAATACAGTAGACAGATAGCTTTTGTGTACATAAAGCGACCTACATATGTAATTTTTGGGTGTTTATTATTATGCGGCTCGCATGGCTCGCATTTATACGGGGTATTTTGTTGATGTAGTTAACTAATTATGAAACGTTTAGCCCGATAATTAACATTAACGTTACGCAATAATTTTTATGATAAGAAGAAATGAAGAGTAGACATAAAAATGAAGTCATAAAGCTATATAAAAACAAAACCAGATAGGAAAAAGAGAGCTGACGCCCGAGACATCAGTGGAAATATATAAAAATAATAATTTCTCCACTGTGGCTACCCAGGAAAAAACATGCTAATAGCAAACAAGAATATGAAATGAGATGTCTGGAGCTATGAAAATAAGTGAAAACTCTGAAAAATTTCTCCATTGATGAGATAATTATTAAACAATTGCGATGCGGAGAATTAAACGTGGAGTATAATTGGTTGCCTAACTTTGTGGATTCAATCAACATAGCGAGAGGTTTATAGTCAAGTAGAACGTGAAAAATGAAAGTTTGAGCGAGTAAAATAATAATTTCTCCACTGTAGCTACCCAGGAAAAAAACATGCTAATAGCAAACGAGAATTTGAACTGAGAAGCTGGTGCCCGAAATCTATGAAAATACGTGAAAAACCTGAAACATTTCTCAATCGTTGAGATAATAATAATAATTGAATAAAAGCGATGCGGAGAATCAAACGTAGAGTATAATTGGTTGCATAACGTCGAGGATTAAATCAATAAAGCGAAAGTTTTGGTCAAGTAGAGCGTTAAAAATTAAAGTTTGAGCGAGTAAAATAATAATTTCTCCATTGTAGCTACCCAGGAAAAAACATGCTAGTAGCAAACGAGAATATGAAATGAGAAGCTGGTGCCCGAGATCTATGAAAATGCGTGAAAAACCTGAAACATTTCTCAATCGTTGAGATAATAATAATTATTGAACAAGCGATGCGGAGAATCAAACGTGGAGTATAATTGGTTACATAACTTCGTGGATTCAACCAATAAAGCTAAAGGTTTTGTCAAGTAGAACGTGAAAGATGAAATTTTGAGCGAGTAAAATAATAATTTCTCCACTGTAGCTACCCGGGAGCAAACATGCTAATATCAAATGAGAAAGTGAAATGAAAAGATGGCGCCCGAGATCTATGAAAATGTGTGAAAAATCTGAAACATTTCTCTATCAATAATAATTATTGAACAAGCGATGCGGAGAATCAAACGTGGAGTATAATTTGTTGCCTAACTTTGTGGATTCAATCAACAAAGCGAGAGGTTTAGGTATAGTCAAGTTGAACGCGAAAAATGAAAGTTTGAGGACCGCACGCGTTCTGATCGATTTTTCCATTCTGTATGATAAAAATCTAGAGGAGAACCGAGAGATTGCCTCTGGCTTTCGTTTCATCAAGATCTGACTAAACCGTATGTAAATTCCCTTCAAATGCCTACCTCATTTTTTCATATCTTAGAGGACTTATAAAAATCAGAGAATGCGAGCTACTCTTCAAAGATAACCCTCAATTAAATTTCCCTTGCTTTGCAAGGAAAATGTCAATTATTATTATAGGGAATCCGATTTCATTATAATACCCCCTCTCTGATCTGCTGAATTTTTTCCCAGCAGTATTTTTTGAACGTTTATAATGTCGAGACTTTTGCTTAAATTAATAAAAGGAATTCACGCCGGTGCTTGAGCTAATTACCACAAAGGACTTTTGCAAGGAGAGCAAAAGACTTGGGGATTTGCGGTTATAACCTGATAGATAAGAGAGAGGAACTTTTGTTTTGCTTGAATCTGGATCAATAAAACCAACAAAATCGTAATTCGTTTCTACTTTAAAATAAGAAATGATAGAGTCACTTTTCACTTGTCACTTGTCACTTTTCTCATCCCCACCTTCGTCAGTCGTCATGCGCGAAAGTCAACCAGCGCAACGTACAAAAAATTAACATCTGCGCAGATGAATCCGTAGAGCGTCCATTTTCTTCTCAATGGGCCAATTAATTAACTTATAAATGCATCCTTAACAAACGCTCCATGCTACCTGGATAGTTTTTCGATTATACTTGTGGTGGTGGTGGGGGGGGGGGGAAGTTGTTAGACTGGGAACTTCAGCATAACCTTCCAATAATTAATCATTTTTGTCTAGACGAAGTAATAATAATAATTATTATAATGTACTAGGTACTTTATTACAGTATGGAAAAATCCATTCGACGTTCATCTTTGTACTGTTTCGTTACAGCGACTGGAAAAATAATGAAACTTTTCTCTTTGATCATTCTGCACAAGCAACAAACGACTACGGTTTTTATTAAGCTCGCCAGGTATTAATAACTTCTCAGTCTCTCGAACTAAATGAAGTTGCGGAAATACTCGACTGAGCTTTTTTTTAACTCACCTGACCTGACTTTTTAACTCCATAAAACTTGATACGATCCTGCGGCAAATATCCTGACCTGTCCCGTCTGGGCGATATAAAAACGATCTCACTTGAGTGGATTCAAAATAGGAGTAGTAGGCCAGGTCGTGCGCTTTGTAAGCGCTTGTATCAATCTTGCGGGGACGTTTATTTTAATACTCGAAAAATAACTATCGGGATGAATTGGTCTCTAGGAGACGTTTAAAATGAGGGGTCACTCGGCATAAGTACTTCATTCGAGATTTTTTTTATTCAATTATTTAGGCCAAACGTTACAATGTTAAAAAATATAAAATTTTTTCATAAACCTCTCAAAAAAGTTTTCTTGATATTGAAAAGTAGCGTCAGTTGATATTTCATATCATTTTATATTACCTGTAGGCCAGGTAATGTTACGCTCTATAGTTATTTTTTATCAGCTGAAGCGCAGGTTTATCTAAAATTCAAAAAAATTATTGCAGATTTGTTTCCGTCATTATGAGACGATAAAAATGAGGGGTCACTCGATATACTTAATTCGTTAAAATTTATATTTTTATTTATATCTGTAGGCCATGTCAAATTATTCTCTATAGTTATTTTCAATCAGCTGAAGCGCAGGTTTATCGAGAATTAAAAATTTTGGTGCAGTTTTGTTTCCGTCATCGTGAGACGATAAAAATGAGGGATCACTCGATATACTTCACTCGATAAAATTTATATTTTTATTTATAGGCCAAACCTTACAACGCATAAAAATTACCAATTAAATAATTTTTTTTTCATAAAACTCAAAAAAGTATAGAATTAAGTTCAGTTGATATTTAATATGATTTTATATCTGTAGGCCAGGTCATATTATGCTTTGTAGTTATTTTTAATCAGCTTAAGCGAAGATTTATCTAGAATTCGAAAAATTAGTTAGAATTTGTTTTCGTACCCTAAGACGATAAAAATGAGGAGTCACTCGATATACTTCATTCAATAAATTTTTTTTATTTATAGGCCAAACCTTACAATGCTAAAAAATTACCAATTATATGAATTTTCTCATAGAAGTATAGAATTAGAGTCAGTTGTTATTTTATATCATCTTATATCTGTAGGCCAGGTCATATTATACACTATAGTTATTTTTAATCAGCTGAAGCGCCGGTTTACCTAGAATTCCAAAAATTAGTGCAGATTTGTTTTCGTCGTCATGAGACGATAAAAATGAGGGGTCACTCAATATACCTACTTCATTCAATAAATATATTTTTTATTTACAGGCCAAACCTTACAACGCTAAAAATTTACAAACTATATGAATTTTTTCATAGAAGTATAGAATTAGAGTCAGTTGTTATTTTATATCATCTTATATCTGTAGGCCAGGTCATATTATGCACTATAGTTATTTTTAATCAGCTGAAGCGCCGGTTTACCTAGAATTCAAAAAATTAGTGCAGATTTGTTTTCGTCGTCATGAGACGATAAAAATGAGGGGTCACTCGATATACCTACTTCATTCAATAAATTTTTTTTATTTACAGGCCAAACCTTACAACGCTAAAAAATTACAAATTATATGAATTTTTTCATAGAGGTATAGAATTAGAGTCAGTTGTTATTTTATATCACCTTATATCTGTAGGCCAGGTCATATTATGCACTATAGTTATTTTTAATCAGCTGAAGCGCCGGTTTACCTAGAATTCAAAAAATTAGTGCAGATTTGTTTTCGTCGTCATGAGACGATAAAAATGAGGGGTCACTCGATATACCTACTTCATTCAATAAATATATTTTTTTACAGGCCAAACCTTACAACGCTAAAAAATTACAAATTATATGAATTTTTTCATAGAGGTATAGAATTAGAGTCAGTTGTTATTTTATATCATCTTATATCTGTAGGCCAGGTCATATTATGCACTATAGTTATTTTTAATCAGCTGAAGCGCCGGTTTACCTAGAATTCAAAAAATTAGTGCAGATTTGTTTTTGTCACCATGAGACGATAAAAATGAGGGGTCACTCGATATACTTCATTCAATAAATTTTTTTTATTTATAGGCCAAACCTTACAATGCTAAAAAATAATAATCAGGCAATAATGCGAGCTATCACAGTGTGAACGTGTTTGGCTGGTGCTCCGTAATAAATTGATTCTCTTACATTGTAAGTAACTTTTAATGATCGCTTTTGGGTGTATTACTAAAAATAGTTGTGCTGCAAACGATAAAATAGTCAAAATGGTATTTACACAATCGCAAATAGCTGATATTAAGCAATTAATAAGCAGGACAGTGAAAGAAATATTCACCGATGAATTCATTGGGAAAATCGTTGATAAAGTTATCAGTAGTGCCGGGTTTAATGAGATTAAAGAACGTATAGACCGTCATGAAGAAGAAATTTCTGTAATTAGAAGTCAATACGAGACGATGACTAGTAAAATTGATAGAATGGAACAGCTTATGCACAGAAAGAAAATCCGGATGATAGGTGTTACTTACTCAGGGGATGAAAACACGCAAGATAAAGTTATTGATATCATTCAGGCCAGGATGCATGTCGATATTCAAACATCAGACATTGAACAATGCTACAGAGTCAAGATGAAAGGCAAATTTGGAAGTTCGTCACCAATAATTATTAAGTTTACGAATTACAGATCTAAGGCTATGCTATTGAAGAATAGAAAATTGCTGAAAGGTACCAAGATAGTCATAACAGAGGAGCTCACACCCGAAAGACATAAATTATTGAATGAAGCGAAAAGAGAGATAGGCACTAGGAAGGTCTGGAGTATGGATGGTCGTATTTTCACTAAAATTAACGGAGTCAAAATCACTATTTCGAACTCCGACGACATAATAAAATGCAAGAAGAATATAGCCAGCATCTAACTCCACACTGTTTTCTGTGATGTTGTGGAGCACTCCACCAAAGCACTTTTAATAGACAATAACGGTCTACTTTGGACATTGCTATTGATTTGTTTATTTTGATAGGCTATTATTATTAGTAGAATAAAGTTAGGTTTATTGTTATATATATAGGTTTATTGTTATAGGTAGGTACATATAGTTACTGGCATCCTTTTGGATTTCTATATTTTTTATTTTATTTTATTTATTTATTTTTTCCTCTCTCATAATTATAATACATAATTAAATTTTCATTGTTTCCCCTTTCTACTGATTCTAACTCCGATTGAGCTGGAATCCCTCTTTTTATTTTATTTTATTTTTCATTAAGTTTTTGTAGTAGGTATAATAGGCTTGAAATTAATTGAGGTTTTGAGTGTATCGAATCGATAAGTTAGACTACTTAGTAGTATATTTTATTTTTATCAGGGTAGTTAAATACAATATAATGGGTATATAACTAGGTAGGTATGTTAAGAATAATGTGTTATGTTTTATTTTTTACTTTTACTTACTATCTTTGTTGTTGAGTAATTGTAATTATGAATGGATTGAAGGTAGCACATCTTAATGTAAGATCTTTGCAACCACATTTACAGCAGGTAAGAGAAGTAATTTACTTGGAAGGAATTGATATACTGGCAATGAGCGAAACCTGGTTGTTTACGGATAAAACAATTGACGAATCCTTAAGTCTTGATGGATTTAAACTTGTTAGAAAAGACCTTAATCGTCGTGGTGGTGGCTTAGCCTTTTATGTACTTAATAGTTTAAATTTTGAAATTTTGCCTAGCCCTCCCGACAAAGAGTTACTTTGTATATCCCTCATTGTGAACAGTATTAAGATCGTACTTTGTGTTACGTACCGTAATCATGGATATGAATGCCGCGAATTTATTGATGATTTAGAGGATGTGATCGCCTTCGGTTCCTTGGGGACCGAAAATGTGTTTGTTTTGGGTGACATGAATATTAATCTTCTCGAGGAACGGGATCCTATGACGGTAGCTTATAAAAGTTTCTTAGATTCAATGGGTCTTATTCAACTAATTCAAGAACCAACCCGTAATACATCGCTTTTGGACCACATAATCGCTCTCAATGATGATTTGATTTGTGACTCGGGAGTGACTGATTCGGATGTTACAGACCATGATCTTGTTTATGTAGTTCTGGATATCCGAAAGCTCAGAAAGCAACCGAAAATTGTGAAAATAAGAGGGAGTAGACAGTTTTCTGAGAGTTTGTTTTACCAGGATATGTTGCGTTCGAATTTGGACAGTATTTTTTATACAGATGATATAGAAAACAAGATATTGATATTTAACAGCGCACTACGTAATTTATTTGATACGCATATGCCACTAAAATGGGTAAAGGTCGATGGTGCGCCTACTCCTTGGATAACAGATAACATTAGATTACTTATCACAATGAGAGAGAATGCTAAGTTGAAATATAGACGGTCTAGCTCTTCTACTGACTGGACTGCTTATAAGGAGCTTCGTAATTTTACCAATATAAGTATTAGAAGAGAGAAAAAAGCATATTTCAGCTACAAATTGAGGGATAGACGATTGCGTTCGGTTTACAGGGAGTTGAAATATTTAGGTGTTGGAACTAGGGATAGGGGTGCGGTTCCAGAACAGCTGAGTAATGTTGAACTTATAAGTGATCACTTTGTCGGCGGCATGCCAGGTTCCATCTATGGTGGTAATGGTGATGGTGCAGATAGGGCAGATATTAATGAAAGGTATGGGGCTGGTAGGAGGATCAATGGTGGAGGGGTTTTTTCCTTTGTTTTAACAGAGAAAGAGACAATACTTGGCATGCTTCAGGCCATCAGGACGGGCTCTGTGGGTTGCGATGAGATTAGCATTCGCATGCTTAGAACTAGTTGTCCGTATATTCTCGACCATATCGCACTAATATCGTAAACTCTTGTTTATTGCAAAATTATTTTCCAACGGCATGGAAGCGGGCTCTTGTGTTGCCCCTGCCCAAGATATCACAGCCGACTGAATACACTCATCTCAGACCAATTAGTATTCTCCCAGTTCTCTCGAAAGTCCTGGAGAGGAATATGTACAACCAAATACGGACGTATCTAGAAGAGAATAATTTGCTTCCTGACGTTCAGTCTGGTTTTAGACCTAATCACAGTTGCCTGACTGCCTTAAGTAGTGTTAGTGACGACATATTGCGTGCTACGGAGGAGGGTAAAGTGACCATACTGGTGCTGCTTGATTTTTCCAGGGCATTCGATACAATTAATCATGATATTATGATTAGAATACTCAGACATATGTCGTTTAGTGAGGATGCTTGTGGATTAATCGACAGCTATTTACGAGGACGTTCACAGAGGGTAAGACTGGGCGAAGATACGTCCACGCCTCGTTATCTTGAGAGTGGTGTCCCCCAGGGCTCCATACTTGGACCACTGTTGTTCACGATCTATACCTCTGGAATGTGCGACGTGGTGAAGTACTGTAAAATTCACATGTATGCTGACGACACACAATTGTACTTATCCTGTGATCCATCAGAGATTCATGTGGCTGTTGAAAAACTTAATTCCGATTTGGACTCTATCTTTCGATTTTCCGCGTCTCATTGCCTTAAACTCAATCCAGATAAATCGACATTGTTGCTGTTTGGGAGTGGGGTCTACTGCGAGAGAATTAGAAACAATGTTAAACTCACAGTTAACGATACCGAATTAAAAATTAGCACGGAAGCGAGAAATCTGGGATTAATAATGGATAACTCATTTAGATACAGGAAACATGTTGACATTTGCCTGCGTAAGGCATATGCGAATCTACGTTTATTATATCCACATAGGTCTTTCATACCGCAAAAGTTAAAGTTACAGCTCTGTGAAACTTTAGTTCTGTCGCAGTTTACGTATTGCTCGCCAGTGTTTTCTCCCTGCCTGGATTCGAAAACTATGTATAAAATACAAAGGGTTCAAAATGCTTGCTTGCGCTTTTCCTATGGAGTCAGAAAATATCAGCATATATCACCCAAACTGAGAGAGGCGGGATGGCTTAACATGAAGTATCGCTTTAAGTACTACCAGGCTTGTTTTTATCACAGAATAATTGATGCTCAAACACCCGCATATTTGAGTGATAGAATTAAATACAGAACAGACATTCACAACATTAATATACGTAGAAGACATGTTATATCGCTCCCAAAATACAGACTGGCGATTTTCGAAAGGTCTTTTACATTCAATGTTTATAAAGTATATAATGAACTGCCTGAGTGTATTAAGAAATTAAAGATCAGCAGCTTCAAAAGAGCAGTTCATGACCATTATCTTAGTCTGCAATGACGCAATGTCCATTGGTCTTGGAATTCTGATTTGTCTTGTTAATTTTATTGTCATATGGCTCTTGCTATTGTCGCTCAATGATAATTTTTTTTTTTTTTTTTTTTTACTTAAGAATGAAAGTGAAGGGTTCTTGCTGGTGTTTTGGTGGTTGCAAGGAGGGAGGTAATGCTACATAATTCTAAGCATTATAATGAAAGGAATCCGTAAATTTATTTATTAATGTGTTTTTTTATTGTCCACTGCTGTGACTTGTACACCTGTATTCAATGTACTTAGATTCAAAGTTGCTACTGTTTTCTTAGTCTGTTGTTAGATAGGTTTTGTATTGTTTTTTTTTTTTTTGTATGATTTCTTTACCTTTAGATCTAACTTAGCTCGTTAAGTAGGTTTAGCGAATATATTCACGGGGGTTAAGTGGTAGATCAGCTTGAGCTTATATAATGCTCAAGTTGAACTTCGCCTCTTAGTTTGCCGTCACTACTGTAGTGTATGTAATACTTTGCTGATATTGTAAGTATGATGGCAAATAAAGGTGTTTATTATTATTATTATTATTATTATTATTATATCATCTTATATCTGTAGGCCAGGTCATATTATGCACTATAGTTATTTTTAATCAGCTGAAGCGCCGGTTTACCTAGAATTCAAAAAATTAGTGCAGATTTGTTTTCGTCGTCATGAGACGTTAAAAATGAGGGGTCACTCGATATACCTACTTCATTCAATAAATATATTTTTTATTTACAGGCCAATCCTTACAACGCTAAAAAATTACAAATTATATTAGTTAGTTTTTTTTTTACTCTCAATGAAGTATAGAAATAGAGTCAGTTAATATTTAATAATATTTTATATCTAGAGGCCAGGTAATATTATGTTCCAATTTTTTTTAAATAAGCTGAAGCGCAGATTTATTTAGAATTCAAAAAACTAGTTCAGATTTGTTTTCGTCACTGTAAGATGATAAAAAAGAAGGATCACTCAATATAGGCTTCATTCCAGAAAGAAACATTTTACATATTTCTAGGCCAAACGTTACAGTGCTAATAAAAACTATAAGATTTTATAAACGTTTTTTGTAAATCTTTGTAAAATCTTGTATATTTAGGCCAGGGCATGTTATGCTGTATAACATTTTTAATCAGCATAAGGTAGGTTTATTTAAAAAAAATTGTGGAAATTTGTTTTTGTCACAATGAGTCGAATAAAATGAGGGGCCACTCGGTATACTTCATTTTAGAAAGTGCAAAACAAACAGGTCTTCAGTCTTTGTAATGTTAGCAAAATATAAAGGAAAAATAGAAATTTCTCTACACTCCTGCAGAAGATCTAGTAATGGAAAAATATAATACAGGCCTGACTATTTATGATCTATACGTAGGCCCGGCAAAATTGCGCATTGATTCATTGAAGCTTGTAAATCCTTGATTTGTCTCCAAAAATGTTTAAAATGAGGGGTCGCTCGATTATATAGGCCAGTCCCTACAGTGGAAAAAAACGGGGTGAATTTACCAATCCTCTGCAGCAACTCTCCAATAATAAGGAATAAATCGCTTGAGGGTTTTTATATGATTAGGCTAGGCAATATATCGCTTGAAATTATAATAATTTGCACTATGGGCTCGATTCGGCTGAATAATTATTATAAAAATAAATGAATTCAGCGTTTTAGAACAAATTAGGCCAATCTCTACACATGTTTAAGTAGGTAAAGAAAAGATCTTTCTAGTATTGAAATTTGCTCGAAAATTCATTCAGTATTTTGAGTTCAAGTTGGTTAAGCAGGCCAGTCTACATTAAAAAAAAGTTTGTTATAAGGTTATTAGGCCAGTCCTCAAGATGCTTTATGTTCGATATTAAAATATTTGTAATCGTTCTTTTGTAAATTCATTGAGCAGAAATGATTAAACTCAAAGCTATCATTTCGTATAGAAAACGAATCTGTATCCTCGATTCTCTATACAGCTTTAGATGATCTAAATTCTGCCTGCACAAAGCAGAAGGAAGTGGGAAATGCCGGGAAATAATTTCAGTCGGCGGAAGAATTTCCAGACAGCGAGAATTTTCCAATTGTGCTGTAGCTGCAATCCGCCTCGGTGTAAAGAGTCGAGGAAACGTAGGATTTCTTCTCTGTTCATGAAGCGGTCTTTACAATTTATTACCTCTTAAACTTGTACAACAGGTCTCAACTCCTGAGTCGTTTTATTGGCCGTCCATATTGGGCCGCGTTTGTTTTGTTCCCGCACCACTCCGAAGCAATTTAAATGCTAAACAAATATTTAATTATAGATTGAAACGTCAAAAGCATGAGCCTCTGTTTCGCCCTTAAATATCCGCCCTTTTGATCCGCGCGCCGTCTCGAGAGGTTTCACTGAAATGCGAAACGATTTCGACTCAAACCGAAAATTCGACTCTTTTCATCGCTCAACCAGGAGGTTCATCCTGGTTCGATTGCTGCGGTGGTTTCCGCAAACTTGGGAAGTAATATCAAGAGTCCCGCCGGATAAAACGGGAAATTTTTCAATGCCCCGTTGTAAAAGTGGCAGTAATGAAAATTTCCAAACACCGCGCACCAGTGATTTATTTTACACATAAAACGGGATAATTCAGATAGCAGAGTAACATAAAATTGCACTATTGCTGTTATTCTTTCCGCGTGAACCGTGTTTCAGTTATAAACTCCTCGATAGACATCGAAGCCGTCCATTTGTTTCAGTTGTTTGTGAAGGAAATTGCAGTTTTAAATTTCACATACACAGGGACGTTCGTAACTTTTTGCCTGAAAGCTTAAATTGCATCGAATAAATTCTCTCAAGTTTAAAAAAGAGTAAGTTTACTCTATTATAAATTTACTGGCATCTATAGAAACGGAGAAGCCGAGCCACTTAGTAATAGCGTCTGGTCCCAGACTGGGCAGCAAATTTTTCAAACGGTAAAAAACCCGACATCCACTTTATTTACTCTCAGATCGCTTGGTATTATATGAATATCTTTGCTACTATTGTACGTCATGGTACGTCATCCGATCCCCAACCGGCTCAACACGCCAGCAGACACGAAGGGCCAGGAAAGATTCGATTGCTGTGGCATCGATAACAGTGACATCGTACATCGCAGACACCGTCGCTTGATGAAGATGCTTGTAGGAATTGTTGTAGCTACGTCCTTTCCACATCACAGGCAAGTCACTCGACCGCTGTCACTTCGAGGGGGAAGCCGAAAACAACATATCTGAAGAAATTAGTTTGATCTTCTGTATTGCGCGATTAATGTCGTAGCTCCACATCTTCTCTCGGATGAATCGACTCAAAGATTTTCCAGATCTCTCAATCTCCCCAACAGGTTTGATTGGTCTCGTCTCGTCTAGAGACTATCCTTTCCAGGACTAAGACGTTGAGCTCCAGAATTCCTGCCGGCTCAGTACGCCAAGGAAGAAGGGTTCAGGAGCTATGGGACTCATACCAACGAGTCCTTAAGCTGGGAGGGTCCTGCTTCAGTGATACTTCGTCAATCTAATCGAATATGAATTTGAGCTATTTCTGTGGGACTTTCACATTTTTATACAAAAACTGTTTTTTTGTCAAGAGGTCTTTACGTCTTCATTGGCGTTTTTGAATTCATTGCCGCGGCAACGTTGCAGCAGTCATAGCAACGTCTTTTAATCGCTTAATCTCCTTCAAAGATAATCTCCAGCTCTTTCTCCAATAGTCTCCCTAGACAATCTCCCCAACAGGTGTTGATTGGTCTGGTCTCGTCTAGAGAGGCCACCCTTTCCTGGATTAAACGTTGACCTAGTCCGCATCTCTCTACCTCTGGTTTTATGTTGATCTGCAGATTTCCTGCAGGCTCAGTACGTCAACCAAGAACGACTCAAGCTGGTGGTCATACCAATTAGCCCTTAAGCGGGGAGGGACCTGCTCCAGGGCTGGCGCGGGGATACTTGAATTGGTAAACAAGAGATAATGACATGTTGTAAGACCATTCGTTGATGTTGTGTTGTGAGTAGAGGTGGGCCGTACCCACCGTGCATTTTATTCGTGTTTCAATTTGAATTGGGCCCGGCGTCGTCCTGCATCCGTTATCGTGGCTTTTTCCGCAAATCAGTGATGAATTTGATATTTTTCTGTAGGATTTTCGTATTTTTCTCGAAAATCCACGTTTCTAAGGCGTCTTGACGTCTTCATGGGCGTATCATCGTATTGGCAGAGTACGTTTTTTGACCGTAACGTTGTAGCACTCGCAGCGACATCCTTTAGTCGTTTGATCTTCTGTAGAGCGCTATTTCTGCCACGACTCCACATTCTTCCGGAATGAACTTACTCAAATCTGCAGCTCTTTCATTCTCTCCATCAGGTGTTGACTAGTTTCATCTGAGATAGAAGCCTTTCTGGATGAAAGCGTACTTTGGAAAAATCTACCTGACCTGGATTCAAAGAAAAAAAAAACAAGACCGAACTTGAGCCCGCAAAGAACGTGCAGCTTACCACATCCCTTTTGTTTGGGAAATGGTAGGGATCACATTCTCACGTTCGGTCCAAGTCTTTGCAAATTTATTTAGACCCGAAACGGAACGGAGAAGAAATAGAGATAAAGACTTACTCCGTTCCTAGGTAAAATTCCAAGAAATTGCAGATAATTCCCTGAACTGTCTATGACAAATAACCTCACTTGGCAACCTTGTCTTCTCCTTTGTCCAATATATAGGTGACCCGTAACACTCAAGACTGTACCAATTTCATACAATGAGCTCTAAGATGGAATAATAAAATCGAAACCCAAATAGGATCATTCATATTGATATTCTCAGCACCATTCATATTTACGAGAACGGTAACGTTCCAAATTAAATAAAATTTCGTCCTTAGTTTTACAGAAATCGATTGATATCGGAGGAGAGCTAATAAAAGAAAAAAAACGCCTTCTTGTGGAGAAAATGATTCGTGCTGCGTTGCCGTGTCAATCAAGTATTTGAGTGGGAAAAAAATAATTTCCTGAGGAGTTTGAAAGCAACTTTGGCAAGCAACTCTACAACTACCATTCGTACCCCCGACCGACTTCGGTGACTTCTCACGTCCGACTCGATTTCCTTGGCACCTACAGAAATTCATCTGCAGAACTAAAGCGAGTTTCCAGGACGTCGGGCTTCGGCAATCTGCTGGGGAAACTCCAGGCAATTTACTCCCGAACTGGACTTTACATAAGAGGTATTTAGAGGTTTAATAGCTGCAGTGCTAGTGCCAGTGCTAGTACCAGTGCCACCTTATATACGGGAATTATTCTTGGAGAAATTAGTTCCATTTTATAGAACTATAAAGTCTGCTCGTAAACCTGAATTTCTGTATTGTATAATAATAATGGTCGGTCGTAATTAGAGCAAGAGAAATTTGTTTTATTCGCTCTGAAACTCATCGTATATACGACGGAGCATAAATTTATATTTATTTATTTATAAGTTTGAGATTCTGGCTCTGACATCAGCTCGTACCTATCCATTATACGGACGGTTTTTGTTCGGTACAATAAAGGTCAAAGATATGTCTGTTTGCTTTTCAATAGATCCTGAATATATAATATGAAAAAAAATCATCGCATAATAGAGACATCAATCGTGAAGAATGATTGAAACCGCCCCCCCTGCCCTCCGTTCCTGGATAAACGCAGGATAACCCTGTCAGTTGCTATCATGGATGATAAAGCGATACAAAGCAGCTTCATTAAAATTTATTCCCTCAGACGGTTCCTCTTTAATTCCGTTCTTTCTTAGAAATTTATGGCTCAACAGTTGCGTTTTCCAGATTAAACCGAACATGTTCCTCTCGCGAACAATGTCTTGTAAGGAGATTGATTTGTGTTTGCTTAAAAAATCCGGCTGCGCTTTTTTTCGGCGCGATTCCTTATATACGTAGATAGGCACCTATTGAATTTTGTTGGATTGTTTTCATTGGATACGTGCGGGGTTTGTTATTGTGTTGGATTTTCCCCCATCCCGAGGAACCGGGAGACGGTGACAGGTCGACATTTCTCTCGATTTTTATTGCTTATGCTGTGTCATCGATTCAGAATTTAGGAGTCTCCAGGTTAACAATTATACTTCGATTCTGTGACGTGAGCTTTTTCCACGATCAATTATCGTTTTTTCCCGAATTTTTATTTCTTCTCTCTCCAGCAGTTGCATTTCACTGTATGGCCTGGCCTTATTCCATGATGCAGTCTCATTTAATTCTTTCGAAACATGAGGCCCATCTAAATTCATTATCCGAACAACCAATGCATATATCGGAGTTATCAAACACGTGATTAAAACGTCATATTTTGGTGATAATTGATCGCTGACGTCTACAACGTATAAGTGACGTCGAAAACACGTCGTATAAGTACCTGATATATCTCGTAAATTAAGACAGTCTTCTAGGAAACGTCAAAAAGACGTAGAGCTGTGACGTGAGCTTTTTTTCACGATCAAATTTCGTTAATTCCCTTATTTTTATTTCTTCTCCAGCAGTTGCATTTCACCGTGAGGCCTGGTCTAATTCCATGATGTAGTTTATTTTAACTCTTTCAAAATGTGAACCCCATCTAAGTATATTCATTATCCAAACAACCAATAGAGCCAATGCAGACATCAGAGTTATCAAACACGTGATTATAACGTCATATTTTGGTGATAACGGATCGTTGACGTCACAACATATAAGTAGTAACGTTGAAAACACGTCTTCAAGCATCTGATATCTCAATAAATGAAGACACTCCAATAGGAGACGTCAAAAAGACGTAAAGCTGTGACGTGAGCTTATTTAATTTTTTCGAAACGTGAAGCCCATCTATATTCGTTATCCGAGTTATCAAATACGTGATTATAACGTCATATTTTGGTGATGATGAATCGTTGACGTCAACTACTTATAAGTAGGGACGTCGAAAAGACGTCTTTTAAGTACCTGGTACCTCACGTAAATGAAGACAGTTCAATAGGAGACGTCAAAAAGACGTACAGCTGTGACGTGAGCGTTTTTCATGAAATTATAAATTCTGACTGTAAAGTGTGGTCGGATTCCATAATGCAATTTCATTAGTTCTTTCGAAACATGAGACCCATCTATATTCATTATTCGAAGAACCAAGAGAGACTCAGGTAGCAGACACGTGATTATAACGTCATATTTTGGTGATAATTGATCGCTGACGTTAGCAACCTATAAATGACGTCTAAAACACGTCGTGTAAGTATCTGATCTCAGGTAATCAAAGACAAACCAATGGGAGACGTCAAAATGGCGTTTAATTTACCCTATTTTACGACGTTGCCGCAAGTAACACGTTTTTTTTAGATACAAAATTCAGGAAAGTACGCGTTTTACACGTTCGAAATTAGGTAGTTGCTTAGATCAATCTGACGTCTTTAATTTGGTAGTTTTGAACGTCGCTCTTGGACGTGATTTTGACGTGAATTAATGACTTTGATCTGTGAAATTTATTCGTCGTTACGACATCATTTTCAGGTCACTAAATTCGTCATTCGACGTTGCAGGACACCAAAAAATGATGTCATATAGACGTTGCTCTGCTACCCGGGAGAAGCACAAAGAGACATAGGAAGAATACACTTCTTAAAATTGGAACGATCATAAATATGATCATGATTGTCATTTTGGCCTATGCAGAGCCTGGCCTAGTCTTATAAAACAATCGGATGATCATTTTATATTTTTTGAAGAATTGCAGCCTGAAATTATTGCAATACTCGCTGCTGTAATTAAATTTCGTTGTATGAACTGGCCTAAGAGCTTTTTCAAGAGAAACTTAGAACGCTCGAAGGCATTTGGAGGACACGCAGTGAATAATATTCTCACAAGGCCTGATCATTTAATAATTAGATACTTTCTTGAGAGTTGCAGCAGGAAAAATGATTTATTAATCTCGCTCCTCTGGTTAACTTTCACTGTAAGGACTGGCCTAATTAATTTTGATTAATTTAGTTCCACGATTCACTTACTCGTTTTTTTTTACCAGAGTGAAGGTCATTTATTTTTAATACATCCTAACGCTGTAAAGACATCATAAAAGTACTAAAACTAGGATGACGCCCGAGAGTAAAATTTGTTTAAATAGTATAAGCAGCAATAATATGACCTGGCCTCAAGATATAAAATTGTATATTTTTCTTCAAGAGTATCAGAGTTAAATATCGCATCTCATAGTTAAATAGCAACGTAAGGACTGGCCTAGTAACATTTATTTTTATTTTATTTGACTCCCTTCGACACTCTTTCTAAAGTGGCGCCATTTATATTTAATAAATAGAAACCTAGTCCAATCAAAAGTATAAAACCAGGAAGGCGCCCGAGGGTTAACACTTTTTCTCTATCCGCCATTTTGTTTTTTTTTCAAGCGGTAAGTATATCGAGTGACCCCTCATTTTAAAGATCTCCCGGAGACTAATTCAACGCGCTAGCTTGTTTTTAAATCGTCAAGCGAAGACCAGCATAAGATCCGTAACGATAAGTCTGGAGCGTCATATAACCGGGCCTGCATATATAAAAGATTACTGCAGCATAATTCCATATCCCCCAGATGAAATAATAATTTTCGCATCTCTAGTTAAATAGCAACGTATGGGCTGGCCTAGTAACATTTATTTTCATTTAATTTTATTCTCCTCGATACTCTTTCAAGAGTGGCGCCATTCATATTTAATAAATGAAAACCTAGTCCAATGCAAGGTATAAAACCAGGAAGGAGAGTTGAAATTTTGTACACAACCGGCCATTTTGTTTTATTTTTGCACGTGGAAAGTATATCGAGTGACCCCTCATTGTAAAGGTCTCCCGGAGGCCAATTCAATGCGCTAGCTTGTTTTTGAATCGTCAAGCGATGGCCACCATGAGTTTCGATACGGTAATTCTGGAGCGTCATATAGCCGGGCCTGCATATATAAAGGATTACCGCAGCCTAATTCCGTATTCCCCAGATAGCTGATTCTGTTATAAGCATTCAATTCACGCTTTTGCTTAGGGACTTTGAGACCTTGAGTGCTACGATAAAATCTAGAATGCTAAAATTTAATTAATCCGTAATTATCAAACCGTTTACGTCACTGAAGACCGCGACGACATCCTTCAGATAATTCGATTAGTGCTAGTTGTTGATGTTGTTGTTGTTGTTAAAATTCAAGGACCCTGTAAAAATTGGATCAAATAATAATCATCCCTCGGGCTCATCTCTATATTATTATCTCGGAAATAATGAATATAATAACAGGGAGACGTTCGTCTTTCTCTCTGGAGTAATTCGAGGAGTTTCCGGGAGATCGATATCGAGGAGTGGCGACTCCATTCAGACTCCACGCGAAGCTACTCTCGGATCGGTCACTCGATTATTCACTTAAACAAAAGAGTGGTCCTAATAGCCGGGCCCACTCGAAACGGAAATAATGGAAAAGTTGGACGCGCTTCCTGAGGGATGTTTCATTCATAACGGATAATCCGTATTTATGACGAATACCACGCGGTACTTTCAAGTACCTGAAGGAGACGCTTATGCGCAGAATCTTCTTCCTTTGTACTTCAACTGGGGCCCCCGACGATTTGAGCTTCGAGAAGCCCTCAAAGAATGAAAGACTTAAGTTAATTAGGAACATAAATAACGAGGTATTTTGGGAGTCCCGGTCCAAGTATATATGTAGGTCTTTTATGACCGTCTCCCTAGTAAATATATCAGATCTCTTAAATACCGTCTTTGCTGACATTTCTTTATTAAATGTATTCGCCCATATTTCTTAAAAGGGAACTTTATTGCACACATAATAAAATGCAAAGGTGTGTAGAGGGATGCTGCCGGATTGCGGGATTCCTGTCGTAAAACCCCCGGCAGAACGGAAATATGTAATAAAGTTGATCCAGAGGCTGTGTCTTCCCTACTGAAAGGCTTGAGTATCATTGATTTATTCGTAATTTTCGGCAATTTATCGTTGACTTTATCGAAATTTCTCTTTCTCCGTTTCAATTGGGCTCGAATATAAGAGCGGCAGATATTCCAATTTCATTGTTTTTCAATTTGCGTCTCTCTCGACTGGGTCTGGGTTAGTCTTGGGAAAACCTCCCACACCTGAAGTGGGTTTAAGAAATGTTGAATCTTGTAGTGTTAGCGTTATTTCCAGGCTAACAGTTCCAATTTCGTCACCACTTTCTTCAGTAAAAGCAACAGATGAGACCACGATCTTGTCTATTCTACGACGGGATTCTAAAACTATAGAAATAATAAAAGGGTCAACACTAAACTTAATACCTCCACAAATCATTTAAGGAGTAAAATAAATGTCACAAATAGTGCAAGAGATCGATTAAGCACACAATTACATATTCGTGCCCCACTTTGGGCGCCAATTTTGTAACGTTTTGATCTTCCAAAAATAAAAATGTCCTCACCTTCTCGTATCTGAGGTCTTACGACTCGGTACAATAAGATACAATTCGATTTTGCTCGCCTTAATTGATTTCGTCCTTAAAGAAAGAGATCGATTAGGACGATCGATTAGGATACAGAATCGGAACCCACGCTGGGCGCCAATTTCTCTTCTAAGATTACGAGAATCCTTTACAGAAAAGTGTAAAAAATCACTTTCTCGTATCTGAAGCTATTTAAGCGATGAAGACACACCGCTTGAATAGCAAAAGCAACAGATAGCGCGGCGTTCTCTTTGGTTGTTTCTAACTGTATCAGGTTTTCAAGGTGGCTTAAAAATGATCTCCTTCGATAAGGGCCCTTATTATATAAAATTAACTTGGAGATAATAAAATGAAAGGACGTATTTCTTCTACCTACTCAATTATTTATTTTCTTGTTCATGTTACGAACGAGTATATTTTTCCGTGGCCTCTGCAAGAAAAACCGAGTTCCCCTGAAAAGTCAATAGCTCCTCAAGGCCCGGATATCATCACGATTTCTGTTTTATTAACAACGATATTTCTCGGACTTATAAAACTTTTAACGTTTGTTTAACAAATAAAAGTGAAACTCGATTCCTTATCCTCCCGGCAGCATTATTTCTGGTTAAATATTGTCTCAGGGAATAAACTTAAAAGCCATGGAACCTTAACCGCTTCGCTGTTTACCAATCAAACACTTCCCAAATACCGGGACGTTCGGAACGTTCTGCGCCGGGCTAATCATAGAAATGAAACCCTTCGCCACGACGGAGAGAGTATATTTTTCATCGTTTTTCCCTCCGGTCTTTTCCAGCTAAAAGCACATGCTTTATGATGATGAAAGGCCCCGTCGATATCGAAAATGCCGTTAAAATGGAACCTTTGATTTCCCGAATTAACTCACACAGAATCAGCGCGCGACATCGTGCGCTATCGCCGAAACCATGTCTACGAATAATCGAAATTTGAAGATTTCTGACCTAATTTGCACGCTAATGAAGTCGAGGGGCGACTCTTCGATGGTCCCGGAGATCGATAAATTCAGGGTTATGAGTCGGCTTTGAGTGAAACGGCGAAAAATACTTAGGGGTAAACTTGATTTGTAATGTAGATCGGTCTGACGTCGTTCTGTTCAACTGGATGGAAACTGAATTAAATTTCCATTTGTGAGGGTCAAACCTCGCAACAGTTGTGAGCGGGGACTGGAAACCGGCGGGGAACCCTTTCTTAAAATTCATCTCTTTAAGAGATTCCGCTTGCATATTCAAATCGGACTAACAAACAAGTTTTCCCAACTTAAATACTCCTGTTTCTTGATAGTTTTCCAGCACGTAACAAAGTAATTCAGTGACGCCATCCTCTACATACCTGACACTACATTAGTTCTACATAGGAATTAATTAACACAACGATGTTAGAGCAACAGCGTCTTAGAAAGGACAGAAAAAGTTCTCTCAAACATGACTTTCCACGCGGTTCGATTGCCAGACTTACTCCGTTCCTAGGTAAAATTCCAATAAATTTCAGATAATTCCCTGAACTACCAACGACAAATAACCTCACTTGGCAACCTTGCCTTGCTGGATTCAAACGTCCCAAGTTAAATAAAATATCTTCCTTAATTTTACATAAATCGATTGATATTAAAGGAAAAGCTAATAGAAGAAAAAACACGCTACATCGTTCATATCTGAATATTCGCCATCACTAGAGCAGGATGTGTGTTTCCATCCCTAATTGATTTCGTCTTTAGAAAAGAGATCAAATAGGACGAGCATACCAATACAGAATCGGGCCCCACATTGGGCGCCAATTTTGTAACGTTTTGATCTTTTAAAAAAATAAAAAACTGGTCCTCACCTTCTCGTATCTGTGGTCTTACGACTGAATGGGTACTTTAAACTAAAGTTTATACACGCAAATCTTACAACAATTATAAAAAAATTACCTTTTTCCTAAAAGTATCGCCTGTAAATTCACAGACGTTTGACCGTGCCGGAAAGCATAATTTGATACGTGCGTCGCATGCACAAAAAGCGATGAGCTGGAAGCCAAAGATCATGACGTCGAGGTAGTGTGAAAAATCAAAATCGCTCTGCTTGGCCAGTCTACATAAGACTTGGAGGGCTCTACTCGGCTTTTTTCACCTTCAGTTTCATTGCTTCGAAATTCCTGGAACGGTAAGTAGACTCGGATTTTGAAACAGACTCGAGGTTGGTATTTTGAGAACTGAAGAAAAAAAACTAGGCCAGTCTACTTGTTGTTAACATATCGATTCAGTCCAGAGCAAGTAGTATTGTCCGACTACTTGAGCAGTAAAAGCAACAAATATAGCGTTTTGTTGCCCAGTCCTAATTGATTTTGTCCTTAAAGAAGAGATCGAATCGAAGAGATCGGGCCCCCATTGGGCGCCAATTTTATAACGTTTTGATCTTCCAAAAATAAAAAGGAACGGGTAGAACGAGCAGGTAGTATTGTCCGACAAGTTTGTTCATATCTGAATATCTGAGAACAAGAAATCTCCCTCCATAATTCAATAATATGATTTCGTTACATCAAACATAACAATACTAAGCATCCCACGGAATCCCAGTGCGACTTCTGGGAGTCATCTATAAAAACAGTTTACCTGGAGTCAATGGAACAACTCACTGCGTCAAGTCCAGTTACGAACACGGACGGAAACGACTCAATTTTCTAGTTTACTACTGTGACATTAATAATTAACTAACGGGGCTCGAAAAGGGTGGGATCCAGAGAGGATTTAGAGAGAAGTTCTGATTCTTGGTAATCACTAGCGCAGTATTTTTTGGCTCTTGATAATTAGGACCGTTTTATTTGATCTTTATCATCCGCACACGGTCCTTGTGATGTTTTACCGTAACCAATAGCCCGATAAGCAGGTAACCGGGCGACCAGAATTCGCACATCGAAAACTTTGGACGCGTGTTATTAATTGCCTACTTAAAAAAAGGTCACGTATCAGCGGACAAATCGGGATTAAAAGAAAATCAACCCTATGTAATCAGCTCGTGCGCTTCCCCCGTATCTGCGGCCGGGGTAAGTTCAGTCAGGTATTATGGCAGGGTTCGAGCAGATTCCCATTCCCATTCTCTCTCTATCCGGTATAGAATCGTGATTTTAACGAGGGCGAAGTTTTAATGGATTCCAAACTTTCAAATAGCCATCCACTCATATATGAGTATGCTAATAACTAGTCATTTTGGCATAAGAACCGTCATTTAATCCTTCAGCCAACCTGGTTCGTTGATATTAGGCTACTATAAACCCGCTCATCGCGATCGAAGCGGGTTTATCATTGGGCAAACAACGTCCAAGTGGTTGGTACTTAAAGGGACCAGAACGCCGCGAGCAGTGAGAACAGTTGGTAAACTTTGCCCCATATGTGGGAGGATTATTTCGTCTTGTTTATCGGATAATATCAACGAGACGTCCTATTTAAGTCTCGGATATCCAATCTGGTTTTGTCGTTGTTGATTTGAATTTCTAAATCTCTGATATATTCTCATTGGATGTAAAGTTTCGGTACGTCGGTTCTGACGGTTGTAGTATCATTAGGAGGATTAGCATGGGTAAACGGGATCAAAATCGGGACGCATTAAGTTGTCAAAGTTCACATACTAGAAGGATGCAAGGAGCCGTGAGGGGAATTAATTTCTCCCCGGCAGGGGCGATGAAAGTCGCTCGCTTTGATGTCGAATTCTGAAATATTAATCAAGTTAATCAAAGTCCGCTTAGGAATCCGGTCGAAATTTACGAGATGAAAAAGTCGATTCGCGCCCACCCGCCTACCTGTCCAGCCCATCCGAGGGGGGCGACATGGGTGCGGGGAATAATTCAAACTCATTAAATTATTTACATTTAAAGAATTATGAAGTTAAATGAAGCAATTAAATGCCGAGAACTCGCGCTGCTGCGAAATTAATGATCTAAGAATGAACGAAATCTGCGAGCGAAAACTTCAATTTCGGGCCCGAAACTTCCATGACGTTGAAACTTTATCAAGCGAGAATGTCTTCATTGTCAATTAAAATCTTGTCTCGAGACAATTCAGGGGGAAATTTAATACATGTTTCACTTTCGTTTTTCAATTCTGAATCAGCTAATTCTATTATAAAGAATGCCCTAAGAATTTTAACAAGATCTCCGAATTGAGTGCCCCATTTTTACCACTTCTTCTGAATTAAGGCACTTTCAGTTCCGACAATAAAACGAAAATTAGGCTGCTGCTACACTGCCTATCATTATTCAACTTCCAACAGCTCATTGAAACACGATTTTCTGAAGATGTAACGTACATTTCGTACGTACCGGCTAGATGTCGGTAACACAGAGACGACGGCGGGCGCGCGCAGTGGGTGAGTGATGGTGGTTGTTAGTGCATCGACCAACTCGAGTTCTCGTCGACTTCGACTGTCAAGGAAATCAGGTGCGTTCATCTCATACCGGCACTTTCACCTTCTTTTCACTTCTGAATTCGCTAGAGGAAGGTACATTTTCGCAAACACATCAATTTTTAGCGAAATGGCGTGGTGAACCTTCACTTAAATTATTATAAACATCGAACACGTTTTTGGCTTGGTGAGTGTCGTAAAATGATGTTATTAATTGTGCTAGAATTATACAGATCATATTTTCTTAAGACCGTATGCTAATTTTAATTATAGCTTTTAAACCCGATCGAGTTCGTTCGCATGTAAAATTTTGTCAGTCATTTTTTTATTCCAACCTATCTTGAGGACGGGAATAATTATTCTATGTACCCTCGGCAAGCAGACTCGATCGGACCGTTCATTAATGCAAGAGTGGTTCTGATACACATGAAATTACAACTTTTTTCCCTGGAGGCGAATTTTTCCCTACGGATTGCTTTTTTCCCTGGAGTCAATTTTTCCCTGGAGGCACATTTTTCCCTGGAGGCACATTTTTCCTTGGAGGCCACTTTTTTTTCTGGAGGCAACTTTCTCCCCGGAAGCAGTTTACCGAGAAAGAACTCCACGTACCAAGGCAGATTTTCTTGGATACCAAGACCACCGCTCAAACCAAGCAAGTTCCTGGAGCCAAGCCATCCGAAGATAAGTGCCTTGTAACCTAGTAGCACCCGATCTATTCATTCGACTAGCACCGCCCGCTCTTGTTTTTTCTTATCTGTTAACCGTGCTCAAGAGTGTAGTATTCATAATTGTGATATTTTATATTTTAATAAAGAGAACCTGTTATTCTGCTGACCCGCTTGTTATTGTTGACCCTCTTAGAC
Source organism: Malachius bipustulatus (assembly GCA_910589415.1). NCBI lineage: Eukaryota > Metazoa > Arthropoda > Insecta > Coleoptera > Melyridae > Malachius > Malachius bipustulatus. The sequence goes on along the minus strand of OU342638.1, from coordinate 36,229,983 downwards.
TAGCGACTCAACCTATGACCCTTGTTTTTCTTGTCTCATGCTCTCAGCGACTATTTCTCCCCTCTAAGGGTTAAATAGTTCGTTTCAAAGAAAGAAGCGAAATAGGGACTGGCCTAACTATACAATCGTAAAGTTCGACACTTCAATGAATAATGAAAAAAACTACCTCAAGACTGGCCTAATCAATAATTTCAACACATGTAGACTGGCCTAATATTTATTGCGATTTTTCCATTTTTAAAACGCCCTCTTCATTTTTTAAGATTAGTGTGCAAAATTTTATTCTCTTGTAGAACTTATGGAGGAGTTTCAATTTTCCTCAAAAAAGTTTCTTAAATCGCGTTATTTCTAAGGGGTGGGGTCCCTTCAAAATTCGAAAAACCCGTTTTTGTGCCTTCATTTAAGTTCATAGTTTTTAAGTTAGGGGACTGAATTTTTTGCAGGAGTAAGATATTCATAGTGAGTGTTCTGGTATTGCATCTGAGTAAAATCGGTCAAGTCGTTTCAAAATAGCGATCATTTGAATTTTCGTAAAAATTCGTGAAAAAAACTCCTCAGCAAGATGGGGAAAAACTTCAAAATTAAATTAACAGAACGAAAAGGACGGTTTCCGAACTTTCCACTAAGTGGTGTGTTCGAAATTTATATGAAAACGTTTGCGTGGACGCAGCTGGGCTGAGAAAAATGGGCCGAAAAATCCCATTTTTCTTACAAAACCCGGAATTTTTCCAGCTTAAAACGTCCATATCACGTGAACGCTAGCTCGCAGGAAAAATTCGGTTTTAGTTTCGGAATCGCCATCGTCTGACGCGTCTTTTAGCAAATTTTCAAGGCGCCACAAGTCATTGAGGGTGTCATAGAATCGTTTCAAAAAAATCGAAAACCTTCACCCGGAAAATGAACTTTCTCCCCTGTATCTCGAAAACGGGGAGAGTTACAGAAGAGCCGCTTAGAGTTCTGAACTTCTCGCACTTTCTATCGTCTGGTGGGAGATTTTCATTAAAATCTAAGAGATATTTTTTTTTCGTAAAATTTGCACACCTTTAGCTTGAAATTTTCTTGAAAAATCGAAGTCTCCAGAATTGGACGTAATTCTGTGTGAGCACAGACGACTGCCATACTAGTAGGAAAAACAATCTAGTTGGACCGTACAGTCCTCAGTAGCGGCAGCAGCAGCGGTAATCCCCACCTAACTGTTGCTTAACTTCGTGATAAAAGAAGCGATAGTATTCTCTGCTTTGGTTTACTGAATATTTTATTTATTCTTGAACACTTCCGATCATTCAGAATTTAATGGAACACTCACGAACATTTGGGAGCATTCAAGATCATTGTGGAACTTTCCAGAACATTCTAGCACCTTTCGGAACATTATAGAACTTCCAAAAACATCCTACATACTAGAACTCTAGAATATTAACATTCTTGGATTTTCAGAACATTCTCACACATTCTGGAATATTATAAAAGAACCTTAAACTCTCTAGAACATTCTGAACCTTTATAAAAGGTTTTTTGAAGTTCGTGAAGATTCTGGACTATTCTAGAACATCCATAACTTTTTAGGACTTTCTGGGACTTTCTAAAACAATCAAGGACATTCTGAAACCTCTTATTTTATTTTATTATTAGAATTTTATGCTGAAATTTCTACAACGTTCTAGAACATTTGTGAACATTCTAGAACTACAACAATATCCTATGCATTCTAGAACCCTCTTGAATCTACACATTCGTAAAATTTCCAGAACATTCCAGAACATTTTGAAAAACTAATAAACGCCAATTTTCAACAAATGGTCATATCTCGGGAACGCGAATTGGCAGGATAAAACGGCTTTCGGTTTCGGAATTACCGTCGCCTGGCACGTACTCTGTCAAATTCTCAGGTCGCCGCAAGTTATTGTCGTTGTAAAAAAATCGACAATTCCAAAATCTTCACCCGGAAAATGATCTTTTTCCTGTATCTCGAAAACGGGGAGAGTTGCCGAGGAAACGCTTAAAGTTCTAAACTTCTCGCACTTTCTATCGTCTGAGGGCTGGGGGTTTCTTCGTTAAAACGGGAGAGAAATTTTTTTCAACTCAATGAAGATGACAAAAATTTTCGAAATTCTGGTCGAACTTGCTGTCAAAAGAGTTTGTCCGACGTTTTACAGCTAATCCCAAAACAAGTTCGACCGTGAAAGTTCAATTTTCTCAAAAAACGCAAACAAGAATTTTCAAAAGGCTTTTTTGGCCTTTTTCAACTTTGAACGATCATATCTCAAGAACGCATAGTCGCAGGAAAAATTAGATTTCAGTTTTGGAATCGTTGTTGAGATCACTGAGACCAAATTACCGCTACTCAAATATTAAATAGAACTTTCAGCCGCTAGATGGCAACACGATGTTTCCGTTGCGTTAGAAATTTAATTTTTCCTCTGACGGGACAGTCTTCATATCTCTGATACCTGCGATCACGTTTTTCTACTGCTAAGTGTTCTAATAGTTAAGCACCCTCGTCCATATTCACATCGCTATTACTTAATAAAACTTCAGTACCTACCTACCTACCTACCTAAATCCATGTAACTTGTAAGCTTGTAATCGAAGATAGTTGCTTTAGTTGGTTGCATATCAGATTTCTGGTTCATACGAAGCCAAATGCGACCGCTTTTCCGCAAACGGCGTCCTCGAAATTGAATCTCTGATAGACGAGATTCCTTCTCCTAGTAGTAGTAGTAGGTAGTTGGTATTAAATTACGTCGAGGGATAGATGGAAAATCGTAGAGACGCCTTTTGATTCACGACCCGGCGTGAAACCTCTGCGAAGGTGCAATTATTAGGTATACGAGTGACTTGATGATCTCTTTGTCATAACTCCCTGGAAGACTTTTTCGAGAGAGACGTAATATTTTCCAGGGAGAGAGTGAGGTATAGGAGGAGAGCGGAATCCATTAGTTAACAAATAACTTGAGAATAAAATTACCGTTTTTAAAGAAAGATCTGCGAATTTGAATTCTAAAAATCATAAAGCCGGGCGGAATTCGATACACTTTCAATTTCGTTTCGATTCTGCAGCACACGCTGGTGTCTGTCGCTATATCCTGAATTATTTCCTGCTGAAAAGCTGAAAGCAGCCCTGAAAGCTACGCTGAAACGCCTAAATAATCACATTACAGGATTTCTGTATAGAGTTATTCGGTTTCACCTCCATTTATTATCAGCAGGTAAATAATCTCTTATATTACATTAGAGGAAATTCTGACACTAGTTACAAATGGGCACGATGTTAACCTGCCATTTCAGCCTGGCCAAAGTTATGCTAAATTTGATTTCGATTTTGAATGCGTTATGTACAATTTATGTGAAGCGTAACAGTCGGCGATATTAAATTATTATTGTATCATTGTGCCGCTTGAAACATGCGCTCTTACGTAAACTAGGCTGCTTTCAGTCACGAAATATTCAAACCTAAACTCAATTTATCTATGAGACCATTATTCTATTATCTTTATGAGCTCTGTATAAGATGAGTTACCAACAATATCTTATTGAGATGCGCTTTTTGGCAAGCATAGCTGCATGTTGTAGGTAAAAGTCGACTATAACAGAGAGCCAACAACAATTTATATTAAAATACAAAGCATAAAACTCCTTCCAGCTCTAGCTGAATGGCACTTTTTGACTAATCGTTATCGTTGAAGCAGCAGCAGCAGCAGCAGCAGCGATAATCTCCACCTAACTGATGTATTCTCTGATTCGGGTTTACTGCCTGGAAAAGTAATTTCATTCATAATATTTTTGAATATCCCCAAACACTATTATTCTTGAACATTCAAGAACAATAGAGAGTATTCTAGATCATTCTGGAACTTTAGAACATTCAAGATCCTTCTAGCACATTTTGGAACCCTATAGAACTTCCAGGGACATCCTATACATTCTAGAACTCTCTAGAATATGAACATTCCTGAATTTTCCAGAACATTCCCGAACATTCGGAATATTCTAGAAGAATCTTAAACTTTCTATAACATTCTTAACTTTCATGAAACTTTTTTTGACGTTCACAAAGATTCTAGACTATTCTTTAACATCCGTAACTTTCTAAAAGATTCTGTAGCTGTCTAAAACAGTCGAAAATTTTATAGAATTTCTTGAAAGATTCTAGGATTTTATAGAGCATTGGTATTCCTGAACTCTCTATAACGTTCCTGAACATTTTTGAATATTCTAGAACTTCCAAGAACATCCACTTTCTTGAACTCTCCAGAATATAAACATTCGTGAGCTTTCCAGAATATTTCCGAATATTCCGGAATAATCTAGAAACATTCTGGACTTTTATGGAAGTTTCTTTGACGTTCACGAAGATTCTGGACTATTTTAGAACATTCCGTAATGTTATAAAATCTTCTGGAGCTTTCTAGAATAGTCTAAAACTTTCTATAACCTCTTAAAACATTCTATAATTTCATAGAATTTCAATTTTTGAACTTTCAATAGTGTTCTGGAAAATTTTTGAACATTCTAGAACTTCCGAGAACATCCTATACATATTAAAACTCTGTAGAATACAAACATTAGTCAACTTGCTAGAACATTCCCGAATATTCTAGAATATTCTAGAAAAAATCTCGAACATTCTGTACTTTTTCTAGAATTTTCTTTGACGTTCACGAAGATTCTGGACTATTCTAAAACATTCCGTAACATCTTAAAACATTCTGGAGCTTCCTATAACAGTCGAGAACTTTCTAGAACGTCTTAAAACATTTTATAATTTTATATAGCATTGACATTCCTATACTTTCTATACGTTCTAGAACATTTTTGAAAATTCCGGAACTTTCTTGGACATTCTATAATCATTCCTGAGCACTTTAAGAACTTCCTATAATATTCTGGAATATTTTAATCATTCAAGACTTTCTGGAACGTTCTCTCAAATTATGGATCATTTTGGAACAACTGGAACCATTAAAGAACATTCCAGAACATTCATAAAGTTCCCGATATTTCTGGAATATTATAGAACATTCTTAAATTTCTATCGTCTGGGGGGGGAACTTCATTAAAATCAAAGATAATTTATTACCTTGAAATTTTCTTGAAAATCGATGTCTTCAGAAAAGGACATAATATTGTAAGTCGGGTAAACATTCCTGAATTTTTGATAACGTTTTTAGAATATTTTTGGAAATTCCGGAACTTCCTTGCAAATTCTGGAGCATTTATAAACATTCCAGAGCATTTTGAAAGCCTTAATACCATCCTAGGATATTCCGGAATATTTTCATCATTCAAGACTTTCTAGAACGTTCTTTCACATTCTGTGTCATTGTGGAACATCTGGAATCATTCAAGAACATTCCAGGACATCCATAAAGTTCCCTTTCTAGATCATTCTAGAACATCATTGAATTGATCTTTGGATTACAGTGTAGAGCTCTAGACATTCGGGATTATTCTAGAAGATCCGTAACTTTTTAAAACATTCTGGGGCTTTCTATAACAGTCGAGACCTTTCTATAACATCTTAAAACATTCCAGAATTTTATAGAGCATTAACATTCCTGAACTTTCTGTCACGTTCTGGAACATTTTTGAACATTTCGGAACTTCCTTGCACATTCTAGAACATTCTATAAACATTCCAGAGCATTCTGTAACTTTTAAGAACATCCTAGGATATTCCGGAATATTCAAGACTTTCTAGAACGTTCTCTCACATTATGGATCATTTTGGAACATCTGGAACCATTCAAGAACATTCCAGAACATTCATAAAGTTCCCGATCTCTCTGGAACATTGTAGAACATCTATTAATTGAACATTTGATAGCATCCTAGAGGTCTGATTGCGTAGATGAAAAATGCGTTCATATGTAACAATGCGCATATGTAGACACTTTCGTCGAGGACGAGAAGCGATTCTTGCGAATGCTGGAGATGAACTTCTCTCGCTATGGCTGGAGAAGTACTGCTTCCTGCTGGTCTGCAGAATATATTTTCTTCTGTCGTGTATGCCCTTTTCTCACTCTCGGTGTTGTGGTTATAGACAAGTGACCTACAAGCAACATGAAGGGCTGCCCAGATAACCCACATGGTTGTGGGGTTATAATAGCGGACCTGAAGAAACACTTAACAGTGATGGGGAGTATTGCGAAAGCTGCCTTAGTAGTTAATAAGTGAGCTAATAAGCCCAGATTCGAACTATCATTAATAAATTTTCAAACGTCAGTTTCCGGCCACTTAACTCCAGTGGCAGCCTCAGCGTTTAAAATATCCATCCAATAAGAAATAATTTAAGATGCATGAGATATGCGTTCCTGATACCATCAGTGGAGTTCATTTTTTTTTTCAGGTGCCTTTAAGCATGTAAATTCATGAACGATATATTACTAAAGAGGACGTTCAACAAAAGGATCTCATCCCGTAAATTCGGTGAAGATGTGATAGGGTAATCTCGAGATGGCTCGATTTATTATTCCCGCCCTTCAAAAACAGCCCCTTTATGGATCGTTTCAGTTTCGGCCATTTTCAAGCTGATTGCGGGAATTTTGATCTAATCTGGCAGCGGCCGTTCAGATCCGAGATGATAAAAACCGGAAGTTTTTGTTCTAATTGTTCCTAAGTTGGCACTAGTGCAAGTGCGGTCGGTTTTATTATTATGACTTCTATTTTTGTTCTACATCCAGCCGGCGGCATCGATTTGGTTTCTTTCGTTTCTCTCTAGGATTTATAGACGGGAACTAATAAAAGTGGCTGAATAGGGAAAATGAACATTACTCCATTAGATAATCTCGTAATAAAAGTTATCTGGCGGTGTAAAAATTTTATGGATTAGAATTTAAAAAAGAAAGTGCTGTTATAGTTTTAGAGAGGCGAGGTAATCTCCTTTACTTCGATACTTACACCCCAAGTTGTAAATTTTATTATTTACTTTAATATCTTCAGAGATATGGGCAATAAGTAGTATTAAAGCCCACTGACGGAAGTGGCTGCAAAGAGTTGCAAGACCTGCCACTGCAATGGAATCGTAAGTGGCCATGCTTTTAACATCTCCATCAAGCGACGGCGTTTGCGGTTCAAGATACCTTCCTTATCAATTTTACGTCGATTTCAGTGACGAAACGGGGCAAAAGTATAATAGAAGAAGAGGTATGCGAAAAATGATCTTTAAGATTACTTCAACATGTTGACTTTAAAAAAAAATAATGGTTTTCATTATGTTGCCCTTTAATGGTTAAAAGCAAAATTTTTTCACTGAGAGATTAAAAATAAGAACACAAAGTTATGACAGATGATGACATAAGTCGTTGTCAATACCGAAGAGTTTTTTCTTGGCAGAGCTGTTTGTAACTGCTTGCTATGAATAAATTGCTAGCAATTGGAGCAAATGGAGCGCACCTGAGCGTTACAGCTGCTTTATCAAGAATTTAGTTACTGCTGCAGCAAGAATTATTATAACAAGCCCCGTTTGGAAATTGGAGAGTCCTCATATCACGCGCATCATCTCTTCTGCAGCAGTAGTCAGTTTTCCTTCAACTTTGTCTCGCGAATATCTCCCGTATCATTTATCAAATCTAAGTTAATATTCAGATAAATCCCGCATTACAATTTGTTCGTAAATACCTATCAAAACTGCGTCACATCTCCAGGATTTCCACGACAAAGCCAAGTGTTGGCTCCGGGAAGAGACAGTAGACGCGCTTACACTGCAAGCCTCACCATCGTCTACATCGCGACCAAAAGAACCGAGACCGGCGTGTGAGTTTGTGTGAGGAGGTGATGTAAACGCGTCTTGTTTAGGAACTTTCAGGACGCCGTGATGGATATAAGGGTGGCATATTGCGTATGAATAACGAGGAGGCGTCTTCCAGAGGGTCATTACTCAATCTGTCGCTTCTCATCTGACGAACAATTTTTATCCGAAAGATAATAGTTTGCGCGACAAGGCATACACTGTTCTTGTGCGCTACGGCGCCTCCTAAATTGGATAAGAAGAATTTCATAACCTGTCGCCCCCCGATACGGTAAATCGAAGTCATTCCTTTTAACACCAAGGGTCGGGGTTACGGTTGATATTTTTCAACAATTTTCGCTCTATCATTGCCAATTTTCCTCTAGCTTGGACGCGAGATTCCTGTTACGCAACCAGATCATTTTCTGTCTATAATCGACGCCTCGCATAGCTGGAGAGTGGTGAAACTGAAACTATGATCTTCGTTCGACCATTCCAGAAGAGATGAGAAGAGAAAATTCCAATTAAGAAGAGAAGAATCCAATTAGGAAGAGAAGGGAAGCAGGTAGAAAATGAAATCTACGAGATAGAGTGGCCGGTTGGCGGCGCAACGATCGCCTCGTCGGTTACTGAAATAACGCTTCGATCAGTCCACTCTGATGAACCGAGAAGACCTCCGGTTGGTGCTAGTTGAAGAGGAAACGAGGTGAAGAAGGCCCCGTCTGAAACACGCCATTGTTGCAATGAATTTTACTGCGCTGATCGTACACCGTCATCTCGGGCTCGACTAATGCCCGACCTATGCGGCTCTACGCGGCAATGATGAACATCCACGCTGACAATCAGTGCTGACGGTCAGTCGCATCCGAAACGGGGCTTATGCAGTAAACAGCCCGATTATTGACAGAGGTCGGTAATTATTGTTCGAGTCTGGAAACGTAAAACCATCAAAGTCTGAGTGGCTTTCCCCAATTTCGTTTCAACTCGTACCTTTTCCTCAAAAATAATTACTGTAATTAATTCCGCTGGTTGTATAACTCGCGACAATGTCAACAGCGGGCGCAAGTAACGAGCTAACAAAAGTTACAACTGTTTACACAACTCTAATTCGGATTATTTCCTTCTTATTGCTCTCTCCTCCCTCCTGCAAGAGCAGCTGGCTCGTAATTGTCGCATTTTCTTGCGTAATTCACAGGCTATTTAGCGTCAGCCTTCGTCGCTTGTTTGAGGAACGACCCCTTCAGGTATAGAAAGCAAAGTCACATCAGAGGCGTTGCCACATCTTCAACTAGTGTTCCTCTTGCTCTTGTTATCAGGCGGAAAAAATCGGTAGGTACTTGACTTGTCGTGGTAGGTGTAGGACGGATTTGTCTGGAGCGGGAGCTCTAGGCTCTAGAGAATAATATATTAACTAGATGGCGCTGCCGCTTTGATGATGAAGAAGATGGAGAGGAGTTTCCAGCAGGAAGAGTCGGCAACATCTGCAGAAGTTTCCATGGAGCAGGTGATTATCATTTCGTTCGTCCTTATCACCAGTTTCTGTTTCATTACATCTGGTTTCATCCCGTACCCTTATCTGTCTAACTTTTGATTTCCTTTTTCATTCCTACCCCGGTAATTGGTGTAGAAGTGATTATACAGTCGTTCTATCTCCGCGGGATTATGAGGCTAAGATTTGCATAAGTGTTTTAAGTCTTTGTTTGCGGAGTTTGAATTTCATTTTCAGGTAGTTTCTTTTGAGAACGTCTTCATTAATAGAGAAAGAGCGTTTAGGTACTCCGTCGCCCTCGCGTTCGACGCCGGAAAATAAATGTACGATCAAGATGGATGTGCGCAAGTGAGACCGCTTTTGTTTGACACGCCGACCCTCTACGGCGGCAACTTTTAATCCGAGTGAAACTTCATTTAATTTGAAGTTTGTCTCGCGAAATTGAATTAAATGACAGAAAAAGTTCCATTAGCTAAAAAGTCTTATCAGCGTCTGCAGAGGAGACGAAAGAAAATGAGTTAAATATGTTTGAAATTGCTCGTAATTTAAACGAAGAGATGTAATTGCTTTAATTTCTTAAGCATTGAACGAGGGAAAGCGTTTAAATATAATTTAAACTCTTTGTTAACGGTCACTTTTTTTGAATAAATAACGAAATATAACAGAGAAAGAGAGACTCTTAATTGCAAATTATGAAATCTTGAACTTTTAGATCTCCTCTCGAACGCCGGCTTCTTTTTTCCACCACATCTTTTAGGAGAGAGGCATAATTGCGTCCTCTATTTACTTCAATAATAATCTCCCTCGTTCCACTTTTTCCTGAGTAATTGCAGAGGAGATAAGTAAAAGTGTCATCCGTCTAGATCTAAAACAATCTCCCTCTGTTGCTGTCTGTTTCAGATCATTCGCTTATGGACGCCTGGAACTCTTGACTGGTCACCAGATGAACCAATCTGGGTGAATATGAACTGGAGGTCCCAGTCTAGGACTCAGTGGTCCCGTCCATCACCGCGTAGTGGGATTTTCCCTAAATCTTCTCTTGAATATGACGAGAATGACGAGATGAGATGACGTCCCCATATGCCAAGTAACGTGACTTCTGATGTTTTTGATATTGTTGACTGGATCGTTTCAACTGCGCAAGTCTCTTGACTGGGTGAAGGTGAAGAGGTCAAGTGAGTAGGTCTTAAAAAATCAAACAAGGGGCGTTTCAAAAGTGTTGATCATGATTGTGCGCCCAAAAAGGGATTATGGTTTGGTGCCTGTCTGTTGGTCCCAGTCTCACTCCCAGTGGATCCATCCATCAATGGATGGTGGGATTTTTCCTTAAATCTTCTCTTCAATATGACAAGAATGACGAGATGGGATGGACGTCCCCATATGCCAAGTAACGTGATTTCTGAGATGTTTTTGACAATATTGGCTGAATCATTTCAACTGGGCAAGCCCTTCTGCTCGCACTTGACTGGGTGAAGAGGTCAAGTGGGTAGGTTTTGAAATAAAGAACACAAATCCAGACAAGATTTTCACGATTGTGTGATCAAAAAGGGATCAACGATAACAAACCGCGCAGATATGGTCTTCAGCTCTGTCTGATTTATCCAGGTTCCCGCAGCTGGTTTCAAGGTATCAATGGCTCTAATCGAAGAAATAAGTCCCTCCCGAAGCAAGATCCAAGAAAGTGTGGAAGATTCTTCTGGGTTCCAGGGGAATACTTCCAGGGAACCATTATCGTCAGTCGAAGACAATTGTATTAATGGGGATGGATCTACACTACCACCTAGAAGATCTTCTGCATCTCCCCTTCTGGTGACTATTCTATTATAGCAACCCATCTAGTTCGAGTTCTCGGAGGAGATTTAGGAGTTTCGATGGTTCTAAAGATGGTAAGTCTTCTTTCGCTGGTTGGTAAAGACTTCTGAATCTTCTTTGTTATACTCCGTGGCACTCGATCAGGAGATTTTTTGCGGTATCGCCCTTCTTCATGCAAAATCTACAGGTTTGCTCATATTGAAGAATGTAAACCAATCTTGCTAAAGTGGGATTTGAGGTTACAACTCCCTGTGAGGAAACCTTTTAGCATTCTGCAACCACTTTTCTTCAGTTTGATGCAGGCTTTGCTGGTTGTATTTCCCAAGCAGTAAATTGGCCTGTCTTAATGATGGAAGGTCTTTCCAGAAGTTTTCTTTTTGGGTTTCCTCTTCTTTCTCTGAGAACATTTTCTCCTAGTCCGCAAAAAGGTCCTGGCTGCAAAAAGGTCCTATAAGCCACGTTCTTGCTCCTCGATTTACTAGGTTACCGGTTTCTTCAATGCCTTAAAGAAGAAGAATGAAGAAGAATTCAGTCACGTAAGTTTTTGGTGTACCGGAGGTTCAAAGAAGCAAGTAAAGGATGTCGTTTCAAGACTTCTCTTCTACCTTCAGAGATCTCCTAGCGATGGAGGGTAGCGAAATAAATCGCCACAAAAGTTCTGGACTTGCGACTTTAAAGCTTTTTTTAATCTTTCCTCTCTGCCTCTTGTCGCCATGACCACCTGAGTAGTTGGAGAGCTCTTGTTCAAGGTCAAGGTTGGGCCAAAACTCTCACCATGTAATCTTGAAGCTGAAGTAATCCTGTTTATAGTTTCAAGGCCAATATTAATTCAAAATAATCCAAGATATAATTCCCCAAAGAGAGAGAGAGAGAGAGAGACGATATTCGTAGACCCTTAGGTATAAATAAGACGGAAAGTGAGGTATCAAATAAATCTATGTCGATTGTTGTGTTTTACAGTGTTTCAAAATAAAAATAATAAATTCCTTGTAAAGGATTTTGTGGTTTACGGTGCAATCAGAGTAAATGCATGATTTAATTCAATAGAGCATGATGATTCCTCATTACCCAGTTTATTTACTGCTGATGGGTGTAGTTTAGCCGTTGAAATCAGTAGCGGCTCGTGTATTACAAATTAGTGAAGTGTAGATTCTAAACAGAACAAGGCCCTATCGGCTCTAATTTTTTTGAGGTCCATTTTTGAGTGTTTTTTTTTGCTGTTGTATCCAATCAACTCGAAAAATTGGTTTTTGAAAAGTCCGGTCAGCTCGTTTTTTTTGCAAGGACCAACTTATCAAGCTTAACTTGCAAAAAAAAATTGAACTAACCGGACTTCGGCAAAAATATCATTTTCGAGCTCAAAAAACAGTTTTGCAAAAAAAAAACAGACTTGACGCTTTAAATTTAAAAATGCGTTATTTATTTATAAATAGTGAAGTGGCCCTGGCACTTCATTCACTTCATCTGAAAAGCCACCACTGGATGAAATGTATATGGAGGTTTGAAAACGTAATTATTCACTCCAACTCCGCAAAATCCTTTACAAAGAATTTATTATTTTTAATTTTTAAACTTGACCTTTGGGTAAGTTTCCTCGAGGCGATTGGATGACACAATGGGAAAATGTTGCCAGGATGCTCCATTTATTCCTCAAGATGTTGCAGTTCCAGATTGCATAAATCACACCAGCCTTCTACGAGCTATTAACACTCCCGAGATCACCCTAGTTTTCCTTGGCTTGACAACTCGATTTCTGCAGAGAAAATTGCATGTTCTGACAAATATGATCTGACGAGAAGACGACTCAACTAGCTCTTACAGCGTGATTGCTTGCCTGTCTTTAGTACAGCCGTGACTCTAATATTCCAGAGGCGATTTTTCCGGTGAGCTGCTGCACTTTGGAATAGTTTTGATTAATTGCTCTCAAGCAGCAGCATCGTTGTTGGCTATTTATCAGGGACAAAGCACGATTTTCTCTTCTCGCCAGGACAGGCTATCATCGTCTTGTGTGACTTCAGTTTTTTGAATTATTAATTAGCGAGCTCGACATCTCCTTATGACCGCTCGGAGGAAACTCGGCAATTTCTCACAATATTGTTAACCTACCGCAAACTAATATCGAACCGACCGAAAGCGAGCAGTGAAGTTTGTAGTTTGTAAACTAGAACTTCGGCCACTGATTAGTAAGTCCTCGGGCTGCGTGGCCTCTGAAATAACACCGTAATCTGCAAGTTCAACGTCTTCCAGAATGATATACACGGCCCTCTCTCCCATTTGAATGGCTCATGTTTCATCTCAAGCGGCCAAACTTGAAACGCCTTATCGCTTCCTGACAACTTCGACCAGATAGAAGTTGTTTTAAGGATTATTGTGACGGGTAAAAGTGTTAAGTCTTTCGATCCCCGGAGAAGAAGTTTCCTTTCAGGAGAAACTAAGTAAGCAGAAGAAAAACTTGCTGGTAACTTGGTGAAGTATTTGTTAGGGGATTTATGATTATATAACGTAATTATTTATGTTATCTATTATAAGATAGGAAGCTTAAGATAGTTTGTGGCTAGTCTACTGCCTGTTGTAGCTATTCGAATTATTTAGTTAAAATTAATTTCAAACAGGAATGAAGTAGTTGCTAGTTGCTTGTGGCTGGTTGCTAGTTTCATCTTCGGCAAGAGATAATGAGCTTAGGAACTTACAACTTTACCAGAAATTGAATATTCATTAAAATCGAGACCCGGTCGCAGGGAATTCCCCTCATTGTTTTCGCTCTGGCTACATTCATGTGCTGCTTGAACCGGAAGTATAACATCTGTACTTTCTCATGCGGCATTTTTAATTAAACCTAATATTATTATTGTCAACTAATCCAGTTTTGTGCTCATTACGAGAACCTCTACGCGAGTCCGAGACAAACATTTCAGCTTATTAGACGAGAAATAAAATCCTCGACAACTACGACGAAGCTGAGTAAATGCTATAATCCAATTTATCCGCTTTGAACTTACCTACTTGCAAGACAAAGCGTTCACTACTCTGCACTTGAGAGCAAACAATTCGCTTTTGGAAGACTTTTTAATCTTAAATCTCCACCTCGTTACGTCCTCGTGACGTCACCCAAGAAAATAATGTCATGAAAATACACTCTCCGAGCAGCATCACCGCAGCAATAACTACTAGGGTACCTGTATTATCGACATAATTGTATAAATTTTCAAATCACCGGGAAGTTTAACCACAACCATGGTCAGGAGGTTCTGTGCTTAGTGAGATAGAAGACAAAAAAATGTTCAGAAGCCTCAACGGTCGTCGGTGAAACTAAAACCTTGTACTAAAAACTATACCGTTTTCGGTAGCTACAAAGGGCGGGCAGTGTATACCCCGTAACCTATCTATACACCGTAATCTATCTACATCGTGGTTAATGGAAAAACTGACTTTTTATCAAATTAATTTGACGCTCACAACTTTTTGTGCTACGGAGAATGCGCTACTCTATTACGCGCCAGTGTCGGTAACACAAGAACCCCAATAATTACGACTTTGTTCATTTGCGTCGGTATTTGTACCTTAATTTCCGCTAGGACAATCAAAAGTCTGAAACATTCACATATATAGGTATATCATGTATCCTCTACTGAAAGATTAAAGGCACTGCTAGTATCGAATACAAAGCCATTCCGGTCTTAATTAAGCAAGCCTTGATCTCTTGATGCCACTTTACGAAGGCTCGGCGTTGTTTGCGGAATTTAAACTCGCCGGGACGGGCACCGGCACCGGCACCAGCAGAACCAACCAGCAGCATCAACCAGCGCCAGCGCCAGCGCCGCCGGTGTCGACTGCACGAAGATAAAATTAGCAATTAGTTAACAATGAGAGTTGCTCATTACGAATTATCGCGCGGATCGATATGACGGCGAACGGCAAACAAGAGGATTGCGGATTGTAGAAATACACATCTGCTGGAATTCTATACGATTGCGTGAGGCAATTAGTGTGAAAAATAATTGGGGATTAACGATTTCGATTATAATTTGAAATAACGTGAAGCGAGGCTGGGGCCGGAGCTTCAAATCATCAGAGCTATAAATTATTAATTCTTGCAGCGGCGTACTTTCAACGAGAGGCCGTTAACTTATAATAATTGCTACCTCGATAGTAAGAGGCGTCAGATTATTTTGAGACATCCGGGCGCAATGATTGCCGCGTCATGCTGCGGCAGGAAACTGCTTGGATGGGGGAGAGATATATTGTAAAACCTTTTTTTGCGAACAGTTAATTATCACATTTAATTAAACTAGAATTGTAATAATTGAAAGAAAAGGTACTGGAAATTATAGATTACCTTGGTTATAACGTCCCTATTTCTTCTGACGATATGTCATGGCGATATACTGGCGATATGTTCTGGCGATATACCGGCGATATGTTCTGGCGATATACTGGCGATATATTATATCATTCGTATACAGCCCTGGGACGCCAATTTTATTTTCGCTTTACAGGTGACGAAGTCATTTCTCGCAGGAGACATCTGCTGGATCTCCGTTTATGCGTTTGCCCGCAATAACTCAACTCGTTGAAGGTTTTTATTCCAGGAATGCAAAGGTGTTTATAAATTCGTAGTTATAGCTCGGAGATTCCTCCTTGCTAATATTCCAGAAGCCACTTAATTTTTAGAGGTGGTAGCAGATCATGCCTTAATTCTTATTTTCTACATATTTCCAAATTATAGGACGCAAATTAGGCTAAATTCCTCAATCATGCAACGTGGCATGTTAAACTATTTACTAAAAACGTGCAAGACTACTTGCGAAGGTATTCAATGCAAAGGTATTCAAGTGGTTAGATAATCCTATAGAAAAATATAAAATAATAAATTCCTTGTAAAGGAGATTAGGGCATAGAACGAAGTTTGAGTAAATGCTTGGTCCCATTCAGTAGCGTGCTGATTCGTCATTACCCAGTTTGCTTGACACTTATGTGTGTCGGATAGCCGTTGAAAAGTATTTTGGTTTGAAAACGTAATGATTCACTCTAATTTTGTTGTAACCCGCAAAATCCTTTACAAGGAATTTATTATTTTCTACTTTTAACCTTTACTTTCTACTTTTAAATATAATTTTTGGCTAGAAGGTTTTAACTAGGGAGCACTCGGAAGTTAGTTACCGGTTTTATATGATTATATGAAGCAGCGACTGCCAATTTATGTCGAGAAGTATATTTTACCAACAAGTTTGACCAGTCTCGTTTCATTGAAGATAAGTGAATTTATACCCGTGCAGTACTCATAAATCGCGTCGTATAAGAGCCGTCTTCTGGATCTAGAGTCTAACTACACCATCCTCAAGTTTGATAGTGGATGTAACGATGTTAAGATAAAGCGTCCTCGGTTCTATCTGGGGCAATTGTAAATGTTTTATGAAGATAAAAGTAATTTTGGAGGAAACTTAACATTAATCAAATTTGAAGCTGTCGGTAACTTTGGCAGCGGATTCTGTGCCGTATTTCAGGTGGAGTTAACCGGAGTTGAAGGAATTAAACTGGATATTGAGTTCATTTACTTATACAGAAAATACTACAATAATGATGAGATGATAAATCAAAGGTGAAGGGTTGGAATGAGAATTTTTAACTGCCGGTGTTATAACAACCCTCTCCTACCTGCGTCTGTCTGCATTATAATATGATTCAGGATCTAGTTAAGCTTGGGGTTGTATTTTTCTTTGTGAGGTATCTGCCAAGGGCATATTTCACAAGTTTAGCTTGTACTCCTCTGTCTGTACCGTCTGGAAAGTTAGAGATTAGCTTCCAGGACGAAACGGAATAAATTTTAAATCAATACGTTTCCAAGTTGGGCCATAATTGGAAAATTCCTGGGGCACTTTTCTCTCTGTGTCATCCATTAAAACTTTGAAATCTTCAAATTGGTTATGGAAATTTTCATCGGCAGTACGCCGATAGGTTTATCGCGGTACAGTATCCAAGTTTTGTTGATTTCATTTCCTGGATGCCCTCGGAAAACTTGTTAAAAGATTCACCCTGTTCAATTATGCCGCACGTTATATATACACCCATCTGCTTACAGCGACATAAAGATAACTTTTTGTCACGTCTCGATAACCTTTACCCCATTTACTCCTCAGTGCATTTTTGTTTTTTACTTTATCCCCTTTTTTGAAACACATCGTTAATAATTATTCGTATTTTTCTACGAGAGCGTTTCTTGCGGATTATTGCGCCAGGCTTCTTCTTTACTGGCGTGAGATGTGAGCGCTATGATTCTATAGTTCTCGTAGATGTCACGAGAGCCTTTCTTGTGGATTGGTCTTCTTTACTATCGTGAGAGATGAACGCTATTGTTCTATTGTTCTCGCAGATGTCACGAGAGTCTTTCTTGTGGATTGGCATATAGGTGTAGATGTAGATAAATTGGGTCCAGTCTTCTTTACTATCGTGAGAGATGAACGCTATTGCTCTCGCAGATGTCACGAGAGCGTTTCTTGCGGATTGGGAAGTAGATGGATTGGGTTGATTCTTCTGGCCATTGAGTCGGTACATCGGTACATTTCCTGAAGATGTACCGGTCTTCAGTTTTCTGTTTCAGATCATAATATGGGAGGTTGTTCGTTTGTTGGTATTGATACGAATAAAGGGTGGACTAAGAAGTGGGCGGGACAGAGAAAGCGGTACTCATCGACAGGCGATGGTCTGCGAACCGGACACGCCCACGGTAGGTGAGCTGTAGCGGCAACCTCATCCCCACACTCCTTCTCACTGCTGCTCTCCTGTTAGGATCTCGCTGAAAACCACGGGAAATGAATGGAAAACTCTGGTCATTTCCTGTGGAGAAGTTCCAGAAATGGATGTTTGTGTGTCTGGGAGCCGAAGATCTAGGAAGGGAATATTCTCGAGATCTTTCTCTTGGAATTGTTCGGGAAATAGAAGCGAGCCGTCCGCAAATCCTCCAGAAGCTACTTCCAGAGTTAGGGATGTCCTATAAATAGCCAGCAGGCAAGTGAACTGGGTCAGTCAGTTTTAGTCTAGCAGTGTGCGAGGAACAAGCGAAAGAACCAAGCGACTAGTGGCGATATAGAACAGTGCGGTATTCCTAAGTGACTAGTGAAGTAGTAGTCAAGTGTTATAGACCAAGTAAAGTTGTTGTGTATAAGAAGTAGTGATATTTGTAACATTGTAATCTGAAATTATTGTGGACATTAAATAAATAAATTAAACAGTAAATTTGTGTTTCCCAATTATCCGTCGAGCCTACGGTTAGGAAATCCGTAACAGTATACTATTGGGTTTAAACTTTCTGGGGGATTTTTATTTTACGGAAGAAGTCTTCCAGTTTGTTTGGTTGTGCATATTCCTGTAAGAAAAAGAGTACTCGGTTGGGATTTTATTGCTTATAGAAACTCCATTCAAACGTCTAATGTTTATTAACATACAAGCTCTTGAGGTTAACTGTCGCAATGATACTTGCTTAAAATAAAATAGACAACATAACACCTTCAGGAGATGCCGTTACACACCGTGACCACGTCAGTTCGCGAACTCTCCCTCTTCCACCTGTCATGACCCACTTCTAGTCCGTTTTTGCACTTCCCAAGTTTAAATCGCAAGGGCGTGGTTGACGGCATAAAGAGTGAACCGACGAGTACAAACGAGCGGTAAATTTACATGCGCCGGTCGGGCATTGTTATAAAAAGGAGAGCGCCGCGACGCGGACAAACGAATTACGACTACTCGAAAAACTCCGTACAAAAACAGACGGGGCATTTTTCACGATATACGAGTGTTGTTGCGGAGATTGCGCCCCCTGGAAACTCTCTCCTCTGAATACGAATAGCCCCCTTATTACCGGAACAGTTGATCCGGGAAATTTCACTGATTTACTCGCTCTTGCTCTACGACTAGATAGGTACATATATATAACTAGGGATTCCCTGAAGGGATGCTTTGTATATGTATATGTATATATGGAAACAGTGTCCTGTATATTTAGCAGAAACTGCTCTATTTATTATACCGGGAGTCAAAATAATAATTGTTCTTCCCTGTAATAGTACTTATAGCTTAATAATACAATCAGAAATAAATCAAGCAGGAGATGGAGACGGAGACTTTTGATCGTTTCGCCCTTGTTTAAATCGAGTAGCGCAATCATCCAACTCACTCCTAAACGTTACATTAACCGGGGAGTTGTTAACGTTGGCAGTTCACCATGAATATAAACTCAGGAGCCAAGTGCTGCAACTCTCCTGCAGTTAACGACTACACGACGTAATAATCGTTAACAGCCCGGCAACAGAGCCCTTTAAACCTTCGGGGGGTTGGGAAATTGGTCCAAGTGCTGAATTATTAGCAGATAAACTGTTATAATGAGGGCGATATTCGCTCAGTTTGGGTGTTCTGATCAGAACGGTAGCTCTAAGATCGTTTACCTCGCGGCGGACGGTAAGTGTATCGTTTATAGTGTAAATATTAACGAACTTGATTACGGATCCTAAATTGGTCATGTAAGTTCCAAATAAACAACGCCCTAAATACTGAACGTCTCTGCAATATCTGGTCTCAAGTTGGGTTAATCTAATAGTTATCTGGACGAGCTTGTATCGTTATTGTGCTGCTTACTGAACTTATTCCCCAATTTAACCCTTTTCGGATTGTTTCCTCGCTGAAAAATCATAACAACAGAAGTGGGATAGGTAATTCTATAAGTACACACAAGCGAAAGCGAGTAAAATTTGCATTCGACTAGTCTTCGAAGCTAAAAATTACCAGAATTAGGTAGTCTTATCTGCATAGTTAAGACCGATGTTCCCTCTTTCCCGCTCGAGATTCCTGTTATGCAAAATTAACACGTCATGATTGGATGAATATGTTAGCCCGTTCAGGTGATAAAAGTTTATAAGTCGGAATGAGTGAGCTTGTTGATGGGTAAATGCAGACCTGCTCGAACTTAGAATAAATTAGACGCGAGGCATTATCTGCATACCTAATCTTACGACTTGAATGCAATTTGCTTGCAGCCACTCTCCCATGCACCTTCAGAATCCAAGCCATGCGGCTGCTGTGTAATCATCTCGAGCTTCAGTCTTTGTAAGTTGGAAGGAGTAAAGGCAGCATGTGCATTCAGCTGAAATATCTCCTTCCGAGTACAAAATATCTTAAAATTCTCCCATTTTTCCGTCCCGATGCAAGTCATAACAATTTCCTTTAATTCGCTAGGCAAATCGTTTCAGGAACCAATTTCAGGTGTAACGACCTAAAGAGGTGAAGGCGATCGAGCTGGAGAAGGTAAGCAGCGGCAGCAGCAGCAGCAGCTCCGGATCACCGAGAGAATACTAATTGTTCTAAGACAATGCGTTCCACTTAAAGGAACTAGCTTAGACCCTTCAAGATATCCGGTTAAGTAATGGCTTGATTAATTGTCTGTCAAGTCTTGCTAAGACCACCATTTCCAGTCGCCGGCTCCCAGTCGACTCGAATATTCAGCGATTTTTTCCACAAATTCTGACAGACTATGCTCGTACAGTTCAGTTAGAAAGCCACGAAAGGATGGATTCGCCACACTAAACCGAATTCGCATCCGCAAGGGACAATCCTGTGGTAGACGGTAAATCTTCCGGAAATGTGGAGTTCCCTAAATACTGTAACAGGTCTCAACTGGTCACGGGGACCTCCTTAATTGGATTTCCAATGTTCTCGGGCCGTTACGTGAAGTCACGGACTGTTGGACGGAATAATTGTCCTTTTGTTGTCCTCCCTATCATGGAAATTGCAGGCGACGGATGCCGCTATATGCACGGCTTATATTGTGCAGGAGATCAGTGCAGGAGGTTGATGGGCGTTTACGGTTTCGGAATTTAGGACCGTTTTATTAGGTCATTTTGAATAGAGAAATAACAATAAAGAATTTATTTGCGCTTAGTACTATTCGCTCTGCTGTTGTAAAGTTTTCTTTAAGCTCTGGAAACGTCTCTCTTTATGCTGCACAAAATTTAATTGCACCTTCTTACATCTCTTAAATCTAAAAGAGAGATGCATTGAGATGTTTCGATTTTCAATAAAAAAAGTAGATGTATTGCTACTGGTTTGATCGTCTTGGATTTTAATTGCTTTAATTGAAAAAGTTGCTAGGACCGACCATTATTCAATCTCTCTTAATTGCTTTTTATAGATGCCTCATATGAATCATTCTTCTTTAATTGCTATGCTTGCAACCTCAGAGCACTTTAGTGGTGGTTGTAGATGCCAAACGGTAAGAGTAATCAATTTTTCTTGAAAAAATACGAAGAAACGCTCATTTACTCTTGCAGCGGTTGAGATTATTGAAATGAAGAAAAAAGCTGCTCTTATAGAAATCATTCTTCGTTCATTGCTGTGCTTACAATCGCATAGCACTTCGGCGGTGGTTGTAGATGCTTAACGGTAAGAGTGATCAATTTTTCTTGAAAAAATACGAAGAAACGCTCATTTACTCTTGCAGCGGTTGAGATTATTGAAATGAAGAAAAAAGCTGCTCTCATAGAAATCATTCTTCGTTAATTGCTGTGCTTACAATCGCATAGCACTTCGGCGGTGGTTGTAGATGCTTAACGGTAAGAGTGATCAATTTTGCTTGAAAAAAGAAGAAAAAATGCTCACTTACTCTTGCAGCGGTTGAGATTATTAAAATGAAGAAAAAAGCTGCTCTCATAGAAATCATTCTTCGTTAATTGCTGTGCTTACAATCGCATAGCACTTCGGCGGTGGTTGTAAATGCTTAACGGTAAGAGTGATCAATTTTGCTTGAAAAAAGAAGAAAAAATGCTCACTTACTCTTGCAGCGGTTGAGATTATTGAAATAAAGAAAAATGTTGCTCTCATATGAATCATTCTTCTTTAATTGCTATGATAGCAATCGCATAGCATTTACGCGAGAGTTTCAGGTGATAGAGAGTTTAATTTAACTGGTTTGACCGGCAAATAGATAAAATTCTTATTTACTTTTGCTGCGGTTGTAATTTTATCATTCCAAGCAGAGTATGATGCGCTCGTATACTCATTCCCCGGTAATTGCTACGATAACAATCGCATAGTAACTTTAGTGAGGGTTGTTGATGCTTAAGAGTTAGATGATCAATCTTGATAGGGAAAATAAGCAAAAATACTCGTGTACTCTTGTTGCGGTTGAAATAAATCAAGCTGCCAACTGATTGAGCTTCGTTCATTTGATGCATTCTTCGGTAATTGCTACGATAGCAATCGCATAGTACCTTTAGTGAGGGTTATTGATGTGTAAGAGTTAGAGGATCAATCTTGATAGCGAAAATATGCAAAAATACTCGTGTACTCTTGTTGCGCTTGAGATAAATCAAACTGCCAGCGGATTGATCTTCGTTCATTTGATGCATTCTTCGGTAATTGCTACGATAGCAATCGCATAGTAACTTTAGTGAGGGTTGTTGATGTTTAAGAGCTAGAGGGTCAATCTTAATAAGGATAATAAGCAAAGATACTCGTGTACTCTTGTTGCGGTTGAAATAAATCAAGCTGCCAGCTGATTGATCTTCGTTCATTTGATGCATTCTTCGGTAATTGCTACGATAGCAATCGCATAGTAACTTTAGTGAGGGTTGTTGATGCTTAAGAGTTAGATGATTAATCTTGATAGGGAAAATATGCAAAAATACTCGTGTACTCTTGTTGCGCTTGAGATAAATCAAACTGCCAGCTGATTGATCTTCGTTCATTTGATGCATTCTTCGGTAATTGCTACGATAGCAATCGCATAGTAACTTTAGTGAGGGTTGTTGATGTTTAAGAGTTAGATGATCAGTCTTGATAGGGAAAATAAGCAAAAATACTCGTGTACTCTTGTTGCGCTTGAGATAAATCAAGCTGCGGCCTGATTGATCTTCGTTCATTTGATGCATTCTTCGGTAATTGCTACGATAGCAATCGCATAGTAACTTCAGTGAGGGTTGTTGATGCTTAAGAGTTAGATGATCAATCTTGATAGGGAAAATGTGCATAAATACTCGTGTACTCTTGTTGCGCTTGAGATAAATCAAACTGCCAGCTGATTGATCTTCGTTCATTTGATGCATTCTTCGGTAATTGCTACGATAGCAATCGCATAGTAACTTTAGTGAGGGTTGTTGATGTTTAAGAGCTAGAGGATCAATCTTGATAGGGAAAATATGCAAAAATATTCGTGTACTCTTGTTGCGTTTGAGATAAATCAAACTGCCAGCTGATTGAGCTTCGTTCATTTGATGCATTCTTCGGTAATTGCTACGATAGCAATAGCATAGTAACTTTAGTGAGGGTTGTTGATGTTTAAGAGTTAGAGGATCAATCTTGATAGGGAAAATATGCAAAAATACTCGTGTACTCTTGTTGCGCTTGAGTTAAATCAAACTGCCAGATGATTGATCTTCGTTCATTTGATGCATTCTTCGGTAATTGCTACGATAGCAATCGCATAGTAACTTTAGTGAGGGTTGTTGATGTTTAAGAGTTAGAGGATCAATCTTGATAGGGAAAATATGCAAAAATACTCGTGTACTCTTGTTGCGCTTGAGATAAATCAAACTGCCAGCTGATTGATCTTCGTTCATTTGATGCATTCTTCGGTAATTGCTACGATAGCAATCGCATAGTAACTTTAGTGAAGGTTGTTGATGTTTAAGAGCTAGAGGATCAATCTTAATAAGGATAATAAGCAAAAATACACGTGTACTCTTGTTGCGCTTGAGTTAACTCAAACTGCCAGATGATTGAGCTTCGTTCATTTGATGCATTCTTCGGTAATTGCTATGATAGCAATCACATAGTTACTTTAGTGAAGGTTGTTGATGTTTAAGAGCTAGAGGATCAATCTTAATAAGGATAATAAGCAAAAAAAAATCGTGTACTCTTGTTGCGGTAGAAATAAATCAAGTTGCCAGCTGATTGAGCTTCGTTCATTTGATGCATTCTTCGGTAATTGCTATGATAGCAATGTCGTAGGAATTTAGCAAGCGTTTTAGATGCTAAGGAGTCAAAAGTAATCAATTTTGATAGGACAAAAGTAAGACTGCGGTTCAGTGGACTGATGTCAATGATGAAGATCTTTCATTAAGAGAGAACGTTATTCAGTATTATGAACGTTGCTAAAATGTAATTTAACAGGAAGGAGTTCTATAGCGACATTAAATATTATCGGGGGCCAGTATATTGTTCGCAAATAAGAAGTGATAATGCCGCAACACTCCCGGTTCAGCAGCGCTGCGTTATTGAGTGCACATTGTAACAACCTCTTTGTTTTACGTTTTACCGGCGATGTGAAGGTAATTTAAGTGTAAATTGGTTTTGTGTGTACCGAATTATCGACGCAAACGGCTCAACTATGTAACAGCAACACGGTTACCAAACAATATCAAATGCGAAATAGATTTAATCGTGACTCCGCCCGAATTTCATAATTTACACTGTTCATATTCATGTAGTCTCGATTTCCTGTAATGGATCAATTTATAAGCAGCATGTATGAAATTACCACCGTTAATGCACTATACTGTGTGTATTGAGTTATTATGCACCCCGAAATCATCAAGTTTCACAATTTTTATTGTTTTTCGTGACAAATCAACGAGTCTTAACGAGGGTTGTCAACCCTTCCTAGTTAGGTTCTAAGGAAACGTTAATTGCGAATCGGATCTCTGGAGCTTAGTAGGGGCTAATTCATTTTATAAGGGAAGGGAGTGAAGGCAAATTGACTTCCAGACAAGGGGGAGGGGGTGAAATTAGGGAATTAGGGCAGAGCTAGCTGAAAGCTTTCGATTTTAGCTTAAACCTACCCAGTTCCAAGCAAGAAGAAGTAAAAATGGGACAAATCTAAATATTTTGATTGATTTACGATTCCTCGATTCGGTTAATTATTGGGGAGTTATCCCGGCATCGGTTCGGCCAGATGTGGTGTCGGGTAAATGAAGCCGTAAATTCGGGTTTATTTCCTTTCCTCCGGGAGAAAAATGGCTTGAATTGTTTCATAAATTCAGACGTAATGAAATTAGCCTGTGTATACTTTTTGCCGACAGGGCCCGAAAGGTCACGTTTTTAATCGCCGGATTAAATCTGTTGGAATACCTTGTGTTAATCATTTCTTTTTTTTTTCATGAACTTGGTCGTTTTTAAATGGACTCAAAGGGTTTTATTTCGTTGGAATATACGTCTTTATTTATGCGGTAATAAAATTCCACTTCAGCTGTTAATTGTTGTGAACGTTACTGAGGAAATTATATGAACGAGTGCGTAAATTTTCCTTTCCTTTTTAGATTCATCATATAAATGAGTTCTACTATATTTTGCTCGCAATCTGCAGCTGCAATAATAACTAACACTAACACTAACACTACGGAATTAATACAGAAAAAAAAAGAGGAAAACGTCCCATAATATTAATAAAGATGATAAAGTAGATCTTCCACGTGAGTAAGCCAGGTGCAATTTAAAATCCTCCTTCCTCTCAGTCATAAAAAGTCAGTGCAGGTCTCTTATCTAATTTAACTTTACAAGATCGATGGCTCTTATGTGACTTTAACGTCGGTTTACTAGAATTAACCGAACGAAACCTGGGGGTTCTATGGAGCTAATTCGTTCCAGTTTTCGGATAATTCAATGTTTCGCGTCTTGGAGCATTATAATTTCGTTAAATTAAGACTTGCGGCTTTAGATCCATAGTAAACTTAAAGTTTATTAACACATACCTTAAAATAAAATTCTTAACGACCTTTTTCTTATAAGTATCTCGTATAAATTCACAGACCTTTCACGTGAGCCCGAGAGCACAGTTTGGCGAGTGCACGCAAGAAAAGTGGTCAAGTCAAAGAGGATGACGTGGAAGTAGAGAGAGAAAGGACGCGCAAAAATTTAGCATATGATAGGACGAGATGATGACAAGGTGCTCGCTCGTTGGACGAAAAGGCCGTGGTCGCAGGACTAAGGAAGATGAAAGCGTCGCGCTAAAATCTAAGCGTGTCGCTCAATTAAACACGAACGTTTTCCGATGAAAGAATATCTCTATTCAATCTAAATTTCCGGAAATGACCTACCCCAACAACTCCTTTTATTTTATTTTTTCTCATTGCTATTTATTCCATTTGATTTTGACTTTGGCAGTGAGTTTCTAGAGGCAGTTCAAGACGTCATCCTATCTGCCTCATTCCAGTTTTGTTTGACTTTTATGCAGACTGTTTTAGTCTTTTGTTGCTTCTAGGTGCCTCTTTTGAGCGTTCTCAGCATCTTGGCGTCTCTTTACGCTCACGAAAAGAATTTTGACAAGTCAATTCGTCCAAAGCTCCCATTGTTGTCCTCATTAGAGCCCAAATAAGTCCAAAATTGGACTAACTAATGGGATTAAGAAATCGTGATCAGTTCTTTGTATAATCTTGATGGGTGTAGAAGGTTCGGGCGTGGTTGATTGATCCACACCACTATCGCTTCCGAATAAAGCAGCTTCTTTTGGTGGTCTTGATCTTTCTTTCTTCTTTGCATTCTCTCCTTTTCTTTTATTCTTTCTCAATTTTTAATTCCATGTGATTTTTCCTTTCTTTCTGTTCTAATTTTGTGGGAAACGAATGCGGGGAGCGACCTACCCAAAAAAATTCTGTCGGAGGTTAGTCTTTTTCCTTTCCATTGTTTTACCTTTCCTCAATCTCTCCTCCCACATGAGGATTATATTATTTTCATTGTGAGTGGGTTTTTCTGACACCGCCACTGCGACCAAAGGTCTTTTGTGGCTAAAAGGACGACCTGACCTCTTTACCTGAAATCCTCTTTACGATTTTCACAAGACCAGCTGTTTGCCATATTCAACTTGCATTCTCTTAGTCCGAAGGTTGGCTGCTGAAAATGGCCCTTCCCTGTGGGAACCTCTGAGAACGACTTGCCTATCTCCCAGGAGCAAAAAGACCGAAGTTTAGCTGCTGAAAATGGCCCTTCCCTGTGGGAACCTCTGAGAACGACTTGCCTATCTCCCAGGAGCTAAAAGACCGAAGGTTGGCTGCTGAAAATGGCCCTTCCCTGTGGGAACCTCTGAGAACGAGTTGCCTATCTCCCAGGAGCAAAACCTCAAAGTTGTCATGTCGGTCGCATGAAACTTCTGCGGCTGCTAAGAGACGCAATTTCTAAGAGTCGCTTTTTTTCGTCCTGGCAGATTGAACTTTGACCCTTTTTAATCCTGGAAAGTATTATTTTTCTGGAATGTCGGGATTTTTTGAGAAAGGCTGGTAGGAAAAACTCCAAGCTCATCTAGAAATTGAACTGATCGGGTTGAAATTACGCAGGGGGTATCTTGGCACCCCCAAATACGACTTATTGAAATGGGCCGTATCAGGGTATTCTAGAACCCTCGTTATAACAAGGTAAAATCGTGATTTTTCTTGGTTTTTTGCTAATTTTACCAGAGAAACTTGTTTTCCGTTTTCCCCCAACTTTCTGAGACAAATTGTAAAAGTTGCAAAAGAGTGTAATAGAGACGTTCATCGTCTACAAGAAAGGTTATCATGGATTTTTCTTAAAAAGAGGCCAAAATTGATTTAATCGACAAAGACTCGGGCAGATTTTTTTCTCAAAATTACAAAAAATATTCTTGAAACGGCGCTTGCGTGCTGGCGAAAATTTGAGTGAGGCATTTTTTAAGGTAAGGGTTCATCGAGACCTATTTTTTTATTTGAAACATTTTCCTGAAATTTTAGACAAAAAATCGAATCAAAAAGCGTCCCAAAACAGTAAATTTGCGGTTTTGCCCTTGGGAGATAGGCAACCGGTTCTCAGGGATCTCCACAGGTTTGTTGAAAACCTTAAAATGAAGGTATGAAAATCCGATGAAGCTGTCCTGGCGCTGTCTGATGTTTCCCTCCGTCGAGGCAAGGTTGTGGATTTTGTCTGCGCGTTAATCTCACGCGGGATTCAACACATCCGCCGAGGTAAGGATTTTTCCTATCGGCTCTAGAGAGGAAAAAGGGGGAAAGAGGATCGAGTCGTTTACAGCGGTCACTCTTCCCGTCTTCATTTCATGCATCTCAATGCTTGTGTCCTTACCACAGCTATGCTGACAGTAGTATTGTCTATTTCCGTTTTTGCAACCATTTCTACAGATGTTTCTTTCTAGTCTTTCAAATCTCGTTTTTTTAGACATACGCACTGTAATAGGTGGTCTGTCTTTTAATTAATTGGAAGTAAAGAAGTGAATTAAAATTTTACCCTCAATTCACGAAACTGGGAAACTTCTCCTCCTAAAGAGACTTGGCTAAATGTTGGCTTGTGTCTTCCCTGCGATGATCACGTCAGGGATTTCCGGGAGACGATCGATCAACAGGGAAACACGAATCTGCTAAGATTTTAGCTACCTGACACTTGTCTTGACAGATCACCTCTGAAACGCTCCTCTAACTAGAAATAGACAAGGAAGAGTTCGGGTGGATTTAACATATTTTAAGAAGTTTTACTGCACGCTCACGTCGACCAAATTCACATCATCGAATCAGCCTTCTCGCCAAACTGTCTTTTATTCGGGTTTGAATGGAATAAAACGGCATCTTTGTCGTTACGCTGCATGCGAATTCAATTGCTCGAATTTCTATTGGTGCCGGGTTGGTGTTGGTGTTGGTGTTGGTGTTGGTATTATTGGTGCATTGAGGCGATACACGAAAGTTTGAACTGCATTTTCAATTTCTGGCTCCAGCGCGACTTCAAAGGCGATGTATCGATTCATCCATCGACACCGTCTGAGGCGAACTTCTGCCGGAATCAACACTCCCAAACTCGAGGAATTGAACTTCAAACTTTTAATTGGTTGTATTTCGTCTGCCGGGTTAATTTATAGTTTTTCGCAGATCCCTGAATCGTATCGCTGACTCGGCCGAAGTTTGCTGCAGCTCTGATTCCGTTTTATAACATTGATTTACTGCCAATCCAGTTAAACAATGAAGCACTAATGGTATTACCGGTATAATTTATCGATAAAGAGGAAATCGCCTTTTTGTTTCCTTGTTTCGTATTCAAGTGCGTCGGGAATTATCGATTCGAGGACGCCAGCCTGCCTGCAGAAAAAAAGAACACGGTTTCCGTGAAAAGTGAGTAAAATTAATTATTCCGGTTATGTACCTGTACCTATGTCTGCGGTCGTGGGGTGCGAATGGGAAACTTCGACGTTAATTTAGAGAGAAAAATAAGGTTTTTGTGCCGTTTCCAACTTCAGAACTGAAAGGAGCAATTAGGAGGAGAGCTGAAGTAGAATTTTTAACTGTGCCAGTTTGCTGTTTTCGACTCTCTCTCTCTCTCTATTTTTCTCTCTTTCTCGCTCTCTTTTGATATGTTCCTGCAGAGAAACATATCATTAAAAAAATTAATTTTTCCAATTATTACGCGCTGATGAAACAATCCCCGTTTCCTTATTTCAGACGTCTGTTCGCGGTGGCGTTGCTGGTAATAGTAATTTCAGTCCCAGAGCAATTATCCAGTGCCAGCTTCTGGAGAAGTAGGTGGGTAGGTAGGTTTAAAACGATCACCATAAATCAGTCTAACGAATTCATCTCTTAGCAAAGTCCGCTGGGTTTTCCTGAAAAATAGCTGTTTGTGGTTTTTCTTTTTATCTCAATTCTCTTTCAGATGTTTGCCTCTTTAAGGGAACCTAACTTTCGTGATTAAGCTAAGTAATATCTTCATTTTATGGCTTATCCTGAACGGGCATATTTTTCATTTCGAACGTTTCGGAATCAACTCTCGCTCAGCTTTGTGTATTTTTTTTCTTCTGTCTTTTAGTTTATTGTCGCGTCGCCAAATTCACCATCACGAGCGAAAGTAAGTGTCTTGTGAAATTTATATCAGGACTAGTCAATTACGATAAGAATTAGTCATTTTTAATTCTAAGCAGGTCGTAAGAATCATCTCAGGACTAGTCAACACCAATCAGAACCAGCCTTTTTTCATTCAAAACTGCTATAATTCATACCTGGGCTAGTCACTTACCATCATAATTGGTAATTTTTCATTCTAAACTATAAAGATTCATGTTAGGGCTAGTCAATTTTAATCACAACAAGTCTTGTTTCATTTAAAACTGGTATATTTCTTACCTGGGCTAGTCACTTACCATCAGAATTAGTCATTTTTCATTCTAAACTCTTAAGAATCAGCTCAAGACTAGTCATCACCAATCAGAACCGGCCTTTTTCATTCAAAACTGGTATATTTCTTACCTGGGCTAGTCACTTACCATCAGAATTAGTCATTTTTCATTCTAACTTCTCAAGATTCATGTTAAGGCTAGTCAATTTTAATCACAACAAGTCTTGTTTCATTTAACTGGTATATTTCTTACCGGGACTAATCAATTACGATCATAATTAGTCATTTTTCATTCTAAACTCTTAAGAATCAGCTCAAGACTAGTCATCACCAATCAGAGCCGGTCTTTTTCATTCAAAACTGGTATATTTCTTACCTGGGCTAGTCACTTACCATCAGAATTAGTCATTTTTCATTCTAACCTCTCAAGATTCATGTTAGGACTAGTCAATTTTAATCACAACAAGTCTTGTTTCATTTAAAACTGGTATATTTCTTACCGGGGCTAGTCAATTACGATCACAATTAGTCATTTTTCATTCTAAACTCTTAAGAATCAGCTCAAGACTAGTCATCACCAATCAGAGCCGGTCTTTTTCATTCAAAACTGGTATATTTCTTACCTGGGCTAGTCACTTACCATCAGAATTAGTCATTTTTCATTCTAACCTCTCAAGGTTCATGTCAGAACTAGTCAATTTTAATCACAACTAGTCTTGTTTCATTTAAAACTGATATATTTCTTACCGGGGCTAGTCAATTACGATCACAATTAGTCACTTTTAATTCTAAACTCTTGGGAATTAGCTCAAGGCTAGTCAACACCAATCAGAACCAGCCTTTTTTTCATTAAAAACTGGTATATCTCATACCGGGGCTAGTCAATTATGATCAGAATTAATTATTTCTCAATCTAACCTCCTAATATTCAGATTAGGACTAATCAGAATTAGTATTTTCCCATTTCAAACCGGTCCGGTTCATACCAGTTCAGATAATTTCCTTTAGAATGAAATTGTACTAGTCACTTTTGAACCAAGACTAGTCAGTTTCAATTGGGATCTAATTAGTTCCAGTTTATTTCCTCCATTGAGAATTTGATCATTTATTCATAACTAGTCTATTTTTAATTTTAAACCGGTCTGTTTCATACCGGGACTAGACAATTTCAATCAAAACTTCTCAGTTTCAAGGGGGGCTAGTTAATTTCACATTTTATTAAAAAATAATTTTAGAGCTAACCGGAGCTTGTAAAAAGAATAAAATTGATCCGCTTCGATTGGGACTAGTTTATATAAAAGAGGACTAGTTACTAATGACTAGGACTAGTCACCTCTTACGGAAAATTTATCCACCTCAATCGGGACTAGTTTAATTAAATTG
This sequence comes from Malachius bipustulatus, assembly GCA_910589415.1. Classification (NCBI taxonomy): domain Eukaryota; kingdom Metazoa; phylum Arthropoda; class Insecta; order Coleoptera; family Melyridae; genus Malachius; species Malachius bipustulatus. Next base: position 36,198,475 of record OU342638.1, on the reverse strand, counting down.
GACTAGTCATTTTTTATTAATGCTTGAATAATTGAAATAAATCCGCTTCCATTGAGGCTAATCACGTTCAAACTGGATTTGTTTATAAAAGTCCAATAATAGGAAAAATCAACATAACACACAATGTCTGGCACTTGAGTTACTATACCGATGAGGGTGCGTAACCCGAAAACCGATTGATTCTCATTTCCACGCAACAACGATCAAGGTGATCATAGGTTCAGGTACGAAGAAAATTTTCCGTTGAGAAAAACAGTCCTCTGGTTACATTGCTTCGTGCTTTAAAAAAAAAAGATATTGAAATATTTTTTTGATCAGAATTTGAAGCTCCAACTTAGCCGTTAAATATTTTAGTCTCCCATAACTTTGTTACGCGGGTAATTATAAATTCACAATTCCAAAGCATCAGCATGAAAATTTCCTTCATAAATAGCAAATTCAATTTTCCTCCCATATTCTCGCTTCGCTTTGTAACTCATCGGATCATACTAATTGAATATTTATCACAGCCCGTAACTAAGGTGTTCTTTTTTTTCAATTATTCTCAGAGTTTGATGTTTAAATCCAATTAAAGATATCCATCAGCCACCGGCTTTAACATGTTGCAAATTTCAGTATGTACTTATAATTAACATATGTGCACTCTGCGTACAAACTGTTTAAACTTGTTACGAGAGCCATGACGTAATTCAATTAATGCGCTCGAAGTAGGTCGGTGTTGCATCAAACAAATTGTGTTAGCGATTCCTTGAGTGGCTCGATTGCCTAACTTGTCAGTTAATTAGGGGTGATTTTGTCACTGGTACCCCCTCGAGTAAAACGGCACACATCCGTAGATAGATTAAGGTTAAGCCATTAGGACGGATGTTAATTTAGGGCGAGAGTTCGTGAGTAATTTTCACTTAGACAAACAAGATGACTGGTGTCATTTTTTTTTAATCAGCTTCATACCAGGACCAGGACTAGTCAATTCAAAATCAGAACTAGTCACTTTTTATTTTAAAGTTCTTTATTTTATACTGAGACTAGTCAGTTACGATCAGAATTAGTCATTTTTTATTCGAGACTCTTATTAAGATTCATGTCAGGACTAGTCACTTTAAAATCAGAATTAGTCACTTTCATTTTGAATTATGCTGCTTTAAACCGGGATCAATCAATTTCAATCAGAACTAGTCATTTTTCATTATAGACTCCCAAGATATTATGTCAGGACTAGTCAATGTCAAAACAGAACTAGTCACTTTTCATTTTAAAGTCATTTATTTTACATGGAGACTAGTCAGTTACGATCAGAATTAGCCATTTTTTTAAACTCTTGAGATCATGTTAGGGCTAGTCAATTTTGATCATGACTAGTCTTTTTCATTTTACACGGATCTGTTTCACGCCTTGACTAGTCAAGTTCAATCATAACTAGTCACTTTTCAATCATTTGAAATTGTACTAGTCACTCTTGAACCAATTCTAGTCATTTTCAATAATTGGAGTTCCACATCAACATTGAAAATAACGAAATTCGACTGGATTTATAAGAAATTTATCTTATCTTTTTTATTCGGATTAATGCTAGTCAGCAGTGACTAGTTGAGATTAGTCACTTGGTAATAAAATTAATCCTTTTCAAACTGGGCGAGTCAGATTCAAGCCATGATAACGGATAACGAGAGAACCGTAGCAATTGTAATGATAAAATTTGAGTGACCGCGTCCGCAAACCAATTTCGCTAAAAAAAATTCTAGTTAACCGGAACTTGTAAAAAATTCAACCAATGGGAGTTCGTAAAAATAATATTCAATCTAACAGCAGTCTTTAAAAAGAAAAAAATGGATCCGCTTCAATTGGGACTAAGTTATATAAAATAGGACTAGTCACCAATAACTAGGACTAGTCACCAATGACTAGGACTAGTCACTTCTCAAGAGAAAGAAAAAATTTAGCTAACCAGAGCTTATCGTAAAAAGAATAAAATTGATTCACTCCAATTGGGAGTAGTTTATATAAAAACGGACTAGTCACTAATGACTAGGACTAGTCACTTCTCATGATAGAGGGCACCAATTATCTTTTCATATCTAGTCAACATCATATTTGGATTTGTCAATTATGAAGAAGTAACATTATCCTAAACGGCAAATTGAAAGAGGATTAGTGCTTCCAATCTTGCACTAGTCACTGGTATCTATCAGGGCTAGTCACTGGTATCGATCAGGACTAATCAATTCAAAAATGTATTATTTTGATTCCTTTTCTTTGTTTGATTTGGTGATTTTATTGATTATGGATAAAGGGAACTCTATGGTGAAGACAAAGTTATAGGCTGAGAAGAGTGGAACCAACGATTCCACGTCTTGTCAACATCATACATACTGACTCCAGCGCTTGCAGTTGAGTTGATTTATATGCGACAAGTTTTCAGGTCAAAAAATGTTGTCGCTAAATTAAAATGGCACCGGATTATTCCAAACAATCAGCCAGGAACGTCACTAATTTGTCACGAATAGTGTTTGTAGTGTTCAGTGGTTCTGAATTCCCGCTTTCACGTCCCGTAAACATTCACATGTTTGAGTTTCCATCAGTTTCAAGCGGTATCTCTCCGGACCGGAATGAGTTCGGTTGCACTTGCACGAGCTGAATAAACGATGGAGAAGATGATACTGCAGATGTAGAAGTTTTATTATTTATTCTGGCGAGTGGTGACTGCAGTTTGTAGCTCGTCGGGAGTTTAAACATTCAACGTTCCCCGCTGCCGCAACGGGCATAGCTGATTTGACAATGATGGAGCTGGATATTTATATATAATGTCTGGTAATGGCTCCCGGAATATATTCAGTCGGGACACGTTTTTCCGACTTGTTTGAGATATTAGTTGAAAATTATAATTTATCATTTTTGATTTGTCTGTATGTTTTCTTGTGGCAGCTGCGTTTTCATCAATGATGGGAAATTACCCAAGTTTACATCCCCTTTCTTTCGGTGTAGGTAGACTACTAAACCCTCCGTTTTACCTCACCCCGATTCGCAAGAAACGGAGTTAACAATGCCCGCAGGATACAAACGCAAGGAAAATAATCCCCGAGCTGCGATACTGGTCTACGTATCAACGTCTGGATATCCGACCTCGGGCCCTTATTCTTCTTCTTTTAAACGATTTGATCTCTTGGCGTTTTGGTGACGGTTGTTGTATGGCGGCCGATTTGGTGAGAAATGGATAATCCAATAATCCTCTTAGTGTATCTGAGTATCGTATTATAAGTAATACGCCCTTTGTCGCTCGCTTGTGTATTATACGTCTTCGTTTCATTTTGATTGTTGCTCTGGCGATGGAACTACCAGAGTAACGATGAAGTTAAATGTAATTTCCCGGTAGTTTGCTTTATTTATCTTTCCCCATCTCGTCCCCTTTATTATACCTTTCGCTATATTTGATGTGAACGCGGCATCAAATATGAAACTCAAACACTATCTGAAAGTGTACAGCTCTGAATAAATAAATTGTAACTTGCAGATGCAAATATGGGGATTTCTCTATATCTCCTCCGGCTCCCAATATCCCAGTTGGATTCCCAGTAGCAGGACAGACGCGTTTACATTGGGCGCCTTCTCTCTTATTTGAGAACACGTTTTTTGCTCGCCATTAAATCTACATCATTTTCTTATTATTCTAACACTTTGTCTTGTTTTTAACAGATTTGAGGTAGCTTTGAAATACATTAGTTGTTTTGTTTACTTCACGAACCTCTGTTGTTTACTTTCATGAATAAATTTCTCAAGAAAACACAGCTCCGGGAGAGGCACCAATACATCCACTAGTATGATATGGCATACCGATGAGGCTTAAAAAGAGATTGGATGACTCTGTTGATTGCTATGAAGCTCTGTGTAAACCAGTTTTTTCTTGTTAGGTGTATCTTCGTTATTCTAGTCAAAGTAAATTTTAAGGAATAGGATACTTCTCAGGTATAACGAATACTGCTTATAACGAACATTCTGCTATAACGAAATGCTTGAAGTTTCTTGAGTGTAACGAATACTTGGTTGTTTGTAAGATTGGGAATTGCTTGATCGCAGAAATAAAACCGACTGTAGCGAACATTCTAGGAGTTATTGATTTTATTCTAGTGAATGGAATTACTGCATCATAAGCCATTATCCGCACAAGACGGTTTCGAGGTTATTCCCTAGCCCCCCAACAACCCCTCGATCATGCAACCCATCGGCGTTGTCAGGCAGTCCACTTCACCTTAACCCCAACCACTTCACCTTAACCCCAACCACTTCACCTCTAGCGTATTACCCTCACGCCGATCACAGGAGTGTGCATATAAAAATGAATAAAGTCAAGAATTATTCGAAGATCACTTACCGAATCGTAAATCGTGCTTTCTTTATTTGTCCTTGTCACCTAGGCACAGTACAAAGTACAAAGCGAAGAGCGTACAAGATATGGGCGACAAGGACAAGGCAACCAGTGTATTCCGGAAAATTTTGCCTCTGCGTCGGGTGCATCTCACTAGAAAAAGAGTATTTGGAGGGTATCTGTCTAAGTCAACTCCTCAAAGCGCTTGCACCACTAATTCGATGATTAGAATGTGTGGCTCTTCGTCCATGGACTTAACAAAATATAACCAGGTGCTTTGAAAGTGAAAGTGGTTGAAGCATGATTAAGGGCGTGACTGTCAAACCCTCGCTGCTCAGAATATTGCGTGGCGGGAAGCTAGCAAAGAAGCAATTCGTGATGACTAGGAAGGCGGTGGCGGTCGAAGGTCAATACTCAACAACTTGGCCTTCTGTCGGAAGCAGTTCATCGCACTAAAGGGTGTTCGTTCAAGTAATTGACAGCGTTGGCATTCTATATTATTCATAGATTAATGTGAACTGTTTACGGCTGTTTGGATGCGTGTAGTGCGTGGTAATATTTCATGTTTTCATTTGCGTGTCTAGGCGACAAGATTTCTGATATAATGGTGATTGTAATTAATATTAATGATTATCTTAGTCGCTTAATTGCGTTAGCAATGCTTAAAGCGGGACGGATTGCCTCGTAATTGGGTGCAATTACTTACCTAAACGTTGGATGTTTGCAAGGTTAATAATTCCTTGAATCTTTTAAGCCGTTTTTGATTAAATTACTCCCTAATCGCGTTATTATCGAAGCAGAGAGAATAAATCTCAATTGGGAGACCGCTAATCCCTTTAAAACGTTCCGGCTTTTATTATTTCTTCCCTCTCAAGGTAAAGAGTCGATGGTGATGAAGACGGTGATGGCGATGCCGGTGCCGGCGCCCGCGCCAGCGCTAGCGCTGGTACTTATTTAAGAATTGATGTTATTGCAGGTTAATTTATCACCCCGGGTGGTAAGATTAATTGTCGTGGAGAAAACTAAGATTTATCACTGCGATAATTTTACAGCCCCGGAGACGTGCATTTTTATTTCCACACGTTCTGTCATGGGATGGAACGATCTGTCTCGTGGCTCTCTCCCGCCCATAGAACTAGACGCGAAATCAGATCAACTGGTAAAATGAGAGAAAAATCAACTCGCCCACTCTTAGAGCTCTTAGGTGGGTACATAACGTAATATTATAAATGTATATGCCGACGTAACGTACTCGTAAGAAAACGCTGTTCGCCAGAATTTATTACTGGAAACATTGGAGCATCGGTAGGCGTGCCTTGCTAGTTTATCGATCGTCCGCTAGGCGTCTCACGGTGCAATATTGACATAACTCCTGTCTGTCGACTCGAGACGTCACAGCTTTCAGCTCCTCTTCAAAGCTGGCGTCCCTGGGGAATCGCGAATAACGGCAACGGCAGAGCCGAAATTGCGTTTAGGTGCTCGATGGGCTTCGGTATGTACATGTTTAATGTTTGTTTATCTATGAGAGTGGAGATGGACATAGAGGTTTATGGATTATTATTCCGAGGGTTTACTTAGTGAATAAGTAAGATTCACGTCATGGCTCTGTGTAATCTGCTTACTCTAACTATCTAAGACGATGCTCTAATTAGCTGGTTAAAAGGATTTTCGTTTTTTTTTCCCCCAACCTGAGAAGATATATTCGAATAGTTTGATTCTGCGCATCACTATTTAATTTAAAAATAACGGTAAAGTGGTCAAAGTCACTGAATTTTGTAACCCCAGGTTACATTGTCTCGGGCACGAGCTTTTCTCTCCCCCTCCTTCTTAAAAGCATCAAAATATTGATTCACTTACATCGATAAGCGTTTAGGTGCGCTCTTGACTGATCTTGCAGACTCGATTATTTGCCTTCTGGTTTCTTTGGTTCTTGGTTTGCTATAAAACATGGGTTTCTTCATAAGTAGCTGTCTTGGGAAACCTATCCATGTGACCGCTGACGAGGCCGATGTTCAAATGATGCTGAATTTCCCGTAACCGGAACCTAAAACTGAAGAGACATACTGGTGTTTCCGTTACCGAAGAATATCGCCGAAAAGGTCTAACCATCCCACACCCAAAGAATGTCCCCTCACAATACTAACAAAGAGTGCTGGGAGGCCTTTACTACCAGAAGTATCACCCCATAATGTTTCTGCTGCCGAAAATAATCGCTCAAGAGCTCGGATCGTCAGTTTCCAAAGTTTCTTCAACCAAGAAAGCTGAGCTTACCAGTTTTTAAGACTACAACGTAACAGTGCTGATCTTTCCTTTACCTAAGAAGCTTACCCAAAAGTGCTGACGTTATCGCTGTCAAAGAACATCATCAAAGATTGCTGGGAGAGCTTTACTATCAAAAGTATCACCCCATAACGTTCCTGCTGCCAAAATATATCGCCCAAGAGCTTGAATCTTCAGTTTATAAAGTTTCATCAACCAAGGAAGCTGAGCTTACCAGTTTTTAAGACTACAACCTAATAGTGCTGATCTCTTCTTTACCAAAGGCGCTTACTCAAAAGTGCTGACGTTACCGCTATCAAAGAATATCATCAGAGTGCTGGGAAAAGAGTGCCTTTACTACCGAAAGTATCGCCCTATAATGTTGCTGCTGCCAACATTGATTGTCCAAGAACTCTCTCACGCAGAAGTATTGACTTAACACTAACAGTTGCAGAAAACTCTACCTACCCAAGAATGCTGTCTAAACTTTCAATGAAAAAGCGTACCATGAAGCGTAACCTTTTTCTTTCCAAAGACCCTTACGTCAGACAAGCTTACCATTTTTGAAGACCTCCGTCTTTAAGACACCAAAATAGGTGTAGGTCAGTTATTTCTGAGAACTGGTCATCTTGGTAGAAGGCTCACCAACGTTTCTTAAACTTTGACGTACAATGACTTCCTAAGCCTTAATCGTCACGATCTCGACTGAACTGATAATAAGTCAAGAACGAATCTGGTCTATTTCTTTTATTTCAAGCAGCCCAAGCGTAAATAGTTAATGTCCTCTCAGATTCACGTCCCGTCGAGATGATATATGAATACGAAGAGACGGAATTTTTTCTAAAAGATAATTACTGGAGTCATTGTAGCCGGTTTGAAGTGAAAAGTAACTGCGTGTGACACTGTGGTTGAAATCGTTAGCTCCGGCATTAATTCAGAGGGAAAAAGGGTTTTTGCACTGTTTCGAAGCCCGTAGCAATTAAGGAAAGAGCCGTTAAATTTTTAAACCGGCCGGCTCGCAGTGTATACTATCGAATGGAAACCAAGAGCAGCCGAGTCTGGTCTCTTTGGGAAATTTAGCATGTGCCATAAAAACCGGCTAGATTAGTCGAGTAGATTTTTTTATGAAGCGAAAAATACGCTCGAATTTACTCCTTTGGTCCGTTTAAATCATAAAGTTCACAGTCTTATCGTTCGATTCCGTCGCTCGTTGTTTCGATTCGTATATAATTCGCAATAACTTCTTCCATAAGTATAATTGAAATTTTCAGTCGTGTGCTTCCCCTGTAAGTTGGGCAGGTTTATTCAATTCACACAAGATTGCTTCTCCGTTTTAATGGGGATTGCGAAATTCCCGTTATTATCATTGTCTCGCTTTACGTTCAAGAGGTACGGAATTGATTCCCGCGACCTGATGGTAATATCTTGTTATGACAAAGCTTATTATTATTATTTATTATTATTATTATTATTATCAAACATGACTTTGACATCGACAGTCAAAAGTTGAATAAGCTGAAATTTCACTTTTCAGGGAATTATTCTGCCGTGAAAATGATCGTCGTCACAGACATGTTTACACAAAGAAAAGTTTGTTTTCTAATTATTTCCTACGTGTGCAAGTTTATTTTCCGATTCTCGTTTCATATCCGGCGGAGCACGAATGATATACATTTAGATAATCACCTCGACTGACGAAACAAATTTAATTAAATAAGTTTCTACATGCATGTTTGCAATAACAGAAAATCAAGCTAATTCTCTTCCCTTGCTTGTGTTTATATATGTATATAATATAACTACCCAAGAGTTTTAATTATTTACATAAACTGGGTAAATGTTGAAGGTGATTGCCAGATGCCTCACCCCTAGAGCCCTCTGCCAAATCCTCAACATATAAAGCTGCACTTGGAGCACTAATAGTTTCATCACCGTTGATAGATGCCGCTACAACTTTCAAGTCACAATATTATATCTTCAAAACAGCTAGAATTTGCACCATAAGCCTCTGATATGGCATGCTGACGCATCCAGTGTAGCGTTCGCTTTTTTTATCGTCTCAAACCTTTGTTCTTATATCCAAGAATGTGATTGAAATAAGTGATTGAAGTCAGATCGGATAGACAGATGACAGATCAATTTCCTTGTTGATAGTGGCGTTAACGGCGATTTATACAACCTCAACAATTTCACGTCAGTTCCACTTACTTATTTACTTTCAGCGATAACTTTTTTTGTGTCCCATTTTTCAACATCTCCATCATTCCTCGAAAATAAAAACTTACTCACGGCTAGGAAAGCGGAAACTTCGAACGTCACCTGCCATGCTCACGAGCAACTGTTATGTTGTCCGCTTCAGAAGAAGTCCGCTCCAAGCCAGTCTAGATTCTAGCACCAGAATTGACGTTCCATTAGATAAATTTTTCAGTGGTGACTATTTTCTTTGTGTCCAGTTTTTCTACATCTCCATCATACCTCGGAAATAAAACCTGTCCTCACGGCTAGGAAAGAGGAAAATTCGAAGGTCAGTACCCAATGTTAACGAATGGATGGTATGCTATCTAGGAGGTTTTCTGCATCCTCATCAGGATTTCGGGCAACATGCGCTTTATCCAAATCATGGTCGGGCTCAGTGCCGCACATGCGCAGATCGCGAATTCTTCTGCTTGTCGGGCGTGATTTGTCGATAGTGGCGTTATCGGCGATTTATACTGTAACGGGATTTTCTGTTAGGTAGAGGTGAGTTCCCAGGGATGGGTAATTGCCCCTTTTTACCCGTGACAAGCCGATTAAAATTTATAAATCTTTATTTACAAGTAAGTATTCTATTTACACATATCTATATTTGTCAAGCTAATATTGATAACCACTGTATCCTATGGGCCGGCTCTCGTCCTCCACAGTCCGTCTAATTGGTGGTAGATATCCGCGTCGGGGCGCGTACTAATGCTGATTGGTCGACCGACAGAACGGTTCGCGGCCGGCTCCTCAACGCCAGCCACCCGCTCACCGTCGCACAGTACGTGTCGGCTGCTGTAGTCTCCGGAACACGCGCCGGAACGGAGTCTGGGAGAAATATTCTCCGGCGGCGAGGCTATCTGAAACAAAGCCCGTTCCCGATGCCTCAATATGACATCGGGACGGCTGTTACTGAATCCGGCCCTCAATACAGGCCGGATAGGGCTTGAAGAGATTAGCCGGTACTTCAACGTAGCGCCGACTGATTCCCTATACTGAATCGGTTGCCGGCCAGAGCTCACTCCACTCTGGTCGGTCTGCCGATGTCCGGTTACAGTTAGGTTCGACTCATTTCATCGACCTACTGTAGCCGGCTATGTAAATGGGACAGGGTGCACTCAATACATGCCCCTTGGTGACCTCCGAGCTCAATTCACAGGGAGGGAGAGTGATTCTCGAGTCAGTGGTACCTCGGATCCTCTCTGGTCAGCTCTTCATTTGGCTCTCTTTATATAGCCGGTGCTGGCGGAGATAACCTGCTAATCACTGTCGCAAAAACTGTATCACTCCTGATAAACCCCTCTAATAATGCAAATAAATAATAATTACCAACGAAAACCTTGGATTTCGTTACAATACAACCTCAACAATTCAGGTCAGTTCCACTTATTTACGAGACTAGGCCGAAAATCATGTAAATGTTCATGTGAGAATTTTTAGATGATAAAAGTAATATGTGTAGGATGGTCTGATAAATAAAAATCACGCAACGTAGGGCAGGAAAATATAACGTTATATAAAATTTCCAGATTCTCCCCTCTGCTTACTTATTGCAATTGGAAATATAAAAGCCCAATACAAAAAAAATATTTTTTATATATAAAAAGAGGAGTGATTAAATAAAATACCTTGTAGGACGTACCGGGAATTAGCGAGATGATTTATTTGTCCCGATTCGGTTTTAAAGACCTCTTATAAAATCGACGAAATAAGCAAGAAGAAGTCTGTGGCTGCCAGCTTGCTTGCTTGCCTGCTTCCCCCCTCGGGTATAAATTTCCCAGACAAAACGACGAAACAAAACAAAGATAAATTTCATTCTAGAGCTACTTTAGATTATTTATAACTCAATAAAAAATCCATTTAGCTTACAAACTAAAAGTTTCACTGGTTTTTGCATGTTTACGTCAGAACTGATACATTTATGAAAGATGGCTTTCAGATATCGGGAATGTATAAAATCAAATATGCATCAATTCGAGTACTCAATTCATAAATATACGACCCGCTTCGGCATATTTCCGTTTAATATCGGAAATGCAAAATATCATAGAGAGTAGTATAATAAAAAATAAACTCCATTCAGCGCTGGGGTAGTTGATTGGTCGTCGTTGATTGCAAAATTTGATTCTGATTTATATTACCGAGCATAATTTCGCCCTCAAAATTGAATCGAACGTTATATTTCATCCTTGTCTCGTAAATAAGTGAAACTATCGACATATATAACAAGCAGAAAAATTTGCGATCTGCGTATGCGGCATTGATCATGATTTGGTTTGGATAAAGCACATGCTGCCTGGGATCCGAAAAATGTATTGTGATAATGCACAAAGCCTCCTAGATAGCAACATTCGTTAACATGCACTGACCTTCGAAGTTTTCTCTTTCATAGCCGTGAGGTCAGATTTATCTTCGAGATATGATGGAGATGTAGAAAAACAGGACACAAAAAAAATAGTTACCACTGAAAAATTTATCTAATGGAACATCAAACGTTTTGTTCTTTTTCCATTCACGTCAATTCTGGCTCTAGAATCTAGACTGGCCTAGAGTGAACTGTTGCTGAAGCGGACAACATAGGTAACAGTTGCTCGTGAGCATGGCAGGTGACGTTCGAAGTTTCCTCTTTCCTAGCCGTTAGTGAGTTTTTATTTTCGAGGTATGATGGAGATGTAGAAAAACCGGACACAAAGAAAATAGTTACCACTGAAAAATTTATCTAATTTATCTTAATGTAAAGAACAATCAGGAATAAATATGACGGTCTTCTCGAAAAGAGGTTATCAACTGTTTTGTTCTTTTTCGATTCACGTCAATTTTGGCGCTTGAATCTAGACTGGCCTGGAGTGAACTGTTTGCTGAAGCGGACAACGTGCAGGTGCTGGATTTACGTACAAGCTAAATAAGCTAAAGCTTTAGGCCGCAAAATTGGTAGTCGTATGCCATAATATTTTTGTTACTTAATATCCGAGTAAACCTTCAACTACTGGGAAATTGCGCGACCTTGAAAATCAAAAAAAAAAATTGCCTGCGGCGCTTCACACCCCTTCCTTTAAGCTACTATAGGAAATTAGATTTGTAGTTTGTAGTTTTTTTTTTATAATAATAAAAATAAAAACATTCAATAGGCCGCATTTATATTTTAGCTTAGAGCCGCCACTACTCTAAATCCGGCCCTGACAACGTGGGTAAAAATTGCTCGTGAACATGGCAGGTGACGTTCGAGTATATAAGGAACGCGTTCGACAGGTAGTGGACTTGATGCGAGTTAATTAAGTCTAACTAGTTTTTATGATAATATAGAGGGTGGCATATAAAATTTAAATTCCGAATACAAATGGTAAATGGTACTTACACGTAGCGTATTGACGCCGTTCAGAGATAGATGAGTGTAATTAAATCTTTTTTAATTAAGCGAAATTTTGTTTATTCATTTTGCTCCGGTGGCAATAATCAGACCAAAAACACCATCGCCGACACTGAGAGACTTTCCAGGAAGTTTCAGGGAGCGTTGAAACTCATTTTAATTTTTATTAAATTTCGAAAATTACAAGGAACGTCTATTTGAAAACATCGCCCGTAATTAAACTTCCATGAGTTAGTCGCTAGTTGCTTTCAGAATTTAATTGAAAACTTATAGCGGAAATATTAATGGAGCCTTTGATGACTGGCTCGCGGGGCCTTAAGCAGATATTTTTCCTTTTTCCGTCCTCTCTTCATTACCTTGATTAATTCACCCTGTCCATGCGAATCCCGCCTCGTTCCCGTTCATACTGCCGCAGATCAAGCGCAACAGAATGAAACAAATAGAGAAGCTCTCTGGTGAGGTTGACGGACGAATATCCGTCGGCTAGATCTAAGGCTAAGGCAACGTCTATGAGGTAGGTAGGTAGGTAATATTAAATTGAAGTTCCCGCAGGATAGCACAGAAACGGTGCGTAGAGGCTCTCAAGTCACAAACTCCAAGGGTTCTCCTTTAATATTACATCGGAAGGCGTGAAACAATCGCCTATCCGCATAAATATTCCAAGACCGGGATTATCTGTCTCGGGAGCTTTGAGAAGAAGTAGGAATCGAGGGCGAGGTGCGTTCTTCTTTTTTAAAGAGCAGCGGAAACGGCCCTTTGGGTATTCGTGGTTTAAGGGATAATAAAATCAACGGTTATAGGGTTGAGTGGAGAAATTTAAGCTAGTTATTGTTATCTTTTATAAAAGGGATGATATCTTTTAAGATCTTTTAAGAATCTCTACTTAACTCACTTGAAAGCTGACTTGACGCTTGCTACTATAACGCACAGGGTTGCCGCTTGTGTCTTAGGTATATGATAAACCGATTAATGATTGATCCTTTATTGTGTCGTGGTCCATGGAGATTTGCTCCGAATATTTTGTCCTTGGCTGCTTCGTCATGTTCACTGATAACTGACTGGAAGGCTACCTGGGGGAGCGCTTCTGTTTATAGAGTGATGGTCTGGTGACGTCATACCCTACCACTAGCTATCTCCACGACAACGGCCGGTCTCCCCGATGATGTCATAAATTCCTGAGTCAGACGATGACTCATTTGGGTTTTACGTAACGCCGGATGCCAAATCCTCCGCAGTTTCATTCCTTCCTCCTACTATTGAAATTACTTGGGTGTCTATAAATTTTAGTAGTTCAGATATGCAGCACCACAGAAGAAAGGTAATCTATAAACTCAAGCGGAAGATAGTGGATCAATGGGTTCTTTAGCTAAACTTGTTGTTATATTGATGGTTTATATTGATCCGCCCTTTCGTTACATTTCAATGGTTCATTGGTTGGTGGTCAAAACTTTTAGCTAATCGGAAGTTCTTCCTGCAGTTGTGGTTCCTTTTATAGTTCTTGTGTTAGTGACGCTTCCAGATTCTGTTTTTCTACATAATGTAATTAAAACTCGGTTATAGAAAACAGTATTTCTGGTTGAATTCGCTACTATAATTTGAGTTCAGGAGACGAGATGAGTTCAGCAACTGGTTGTAGGTACTGGTAAGGGAGTCTTTAACGTCCGATCGGTTATAGAAATAACAAACAATTACCATAAACAAACAGGTGCTCATATATAAAGTGAACATTACTGATTAGATGGCTTATTTATTTATTTATTTTCTTAGAGCGTTCTTCTGTATTATTCTCCTCTACCGATCAAACAAAACATCGGAAATTATTTAATAATGCGCATACGTTCGCCGTGTATAATTAATTTTTTCCTACAACAAAACATCCCGGTTCCCTATTAAATATTCATAATTTCGTTACGACTAACCCCGAAGTTAACGTCAAGTAATACCGGCATGTGTTCCCCAAATTGAATTCGAATCTAAACGAGGGTATAAAGTTCCTCTCTGCCCAACTGATGACACTAGAATTTAGTTAAAAATTCACTTCTCTCCGACCACTAATTACTGGCTTTCGGGGTTGCAGACAAAAACCGTCATTTGTCCGGCGAAATTAGAAGCCTCCCGAGTCGCTGTTCACATTGCGAGCTGCGGCGTTCCTGTTGCGACGCCCTCGCGTCCTCCATTAATTGACGAATCGATTTATAAATTACTTGAAGGTGCTAAGGCTAAATTACAGGACGTTTACCACGTCTTGTCTGTTATAATAAGTCCTCTTTTCGGATCAAATTAGGATAAATTAGGCTGGGTGAGCTTGCTGCGGCGCTGCGGACAATTTGCCAGTCTTTTGGAGACGTATGACACGGGTTGAGGTCATGATGGATACTGATTCGAGTGCTTATGCTGCTTTTTCTGTCTGTATCTGATCATAATTTGAAGATTGTTTTGACGTGGTAGCGCTCTAGAGTTTAAAGTCTTCCAAGATAACTAGTAATGTGTTCAATGTATGGTAGAAAAAAGTAGTGCACTTTGTTAGATCCAGAAGGTTTTTAGGGCTTGTACCGAAATCCAAGGCTTTCGTTGGTAATTATTATTTATTTCATTATTAGAAGGGTTTATCAGGAGTGATACAGTTTTTACGACAGTGATTAGCAGGTTATCTCCGCCAGCACCGGCTATATAAAGAGATCCAACTGAAGGGCTGACGAGAGGATCCGAGGTACTGACTCGCGAACAACTCTCTCTCCTTGTGAATTGAGCTCGGAGATCATCTGGGGCATGTAGTGAGTGCACCCATTCCATTTACATAGCCGGCTACAGCAGGTCGATGAAATGAGTTGACCCTAACAGTAGTCCGGCATCGGAAGCGCGACCGGAGTGAATTGAACTCTGGCCGGTAACCGATCAGAATAGGGAATCGACCGGAACTGTATTGAGGTACCGGCAGATCCCTTCGTTCCTTAATGTCCGCCCCGGTGTTGCATTGAGACATCGAGAGCGGCCTCTGTTACAGAAAGCGCCCGCCGACGGAGGACGTTTCCCTTCGTAGCCCCCCGGCGCGTATACCGGAGACAGTTGGGAACGACACGGACGGTCCGACTGCGAGTGGGTTACTAGCGTTGACCGACGCGCCGTGGTCGTATCGCCGAAGACAACGGGGAAGCAGCCAGTAGGCACAGCGTAAGCTCCGGCGCGGCTATCTGGAACCAATCAGATCGCCTTGCGGAGTGAGAGCCGGCCCACTTTAACATTTGTCAGTCAGGACGAATCCAAGATCAAGGATACAGGGCAGATAGTTTGTCATTATTAATATAACCACCACATGTAAATACGAGTGTTTTGTAAATAAATGTTATAGATTTAATCGACTTGTCACGGGTACAAAAGGGCATTTATCCATTCCTGGGAACTCACCTCTACCTAACAGAAAATCCCGTTACAGACTATTCTAGTTGACAAAAATTTTCCTGGACATGTTGGGAGCTTGTAGATTAGGATGCACGATCAACAAGTGTTGTCATGAAAGTAAGTTTCTTTCCTTTACAGAAAACGTTGAGTAAGCGACCTTTCCAATGTGATAGTTGGCGAGTATCGGTTTAGTTGTTCATAGATTTCTTGGTTACTCTGGAAGTAAGAGTGTTGAGGACACCTTTTATAGGTCGGATGGGTATCATTGGTTTATGGATCCTTTGGCAATCCATAAAGTATTGCGGCATTTGGGCGACATTATTCTTGGGGATTAACGATTCTTGCCGAATTTGGGAGTCAAGTAATGCCATTTGAAGATGGAACGAACGAGACAGATTTTCCGGATTCCAGGACCTAATTTGATCCTTCGAGCCGGATTGGTTGAAAGAAACTTTCTTTGTTTGAAGAGCCAAATATATCAAGAATAATGGTCTCATTAATTAAGGTTCGCTTGTTTCACTCGCGACGCAAGCGTCCCTAGATTTTCATCCTCATCTGCAGCGTGGATATCTCCTGTCAGTGAGAGTGCTCGAGTGTTTTTGAAGTGGTAGGTAATGTAGACAAGGCCGCATAAATATGGAATTCATATCGGAGCAGGTTTTGCTAGTCCTCTCATAGCGTAGGAGACTGGAGACTATTCATTATTATCCCATTACATATTAAATTCTGCACATGCTAGTTTTAAACAAAGACGAAAAGTGGATGGATAATGTAAAACATGAAATTTCCGGCTCGGGTGCTTCGCTGCAGCTCGGCTGGGGTTTTTTGTCACTCGTTGCATGTAATTGATTCCTTGGATTTTCTCGCTTAATTACTTTCGTTATGTTCTTGTCGCTCTATTTTTCCAATTAGCTCGAGCAGAAAAGTCTCGTCCGAAATATTGGCGTACCGGAAAAGCTGTGCCGAATCGTTTTGTTTTATTACGTCGATGAAATGGAGTGAAACAAACGTCTGTTCCGTTCGATCCACCGAGGCCGATCTGGGAGTTATCGTAGAGCTGTCAGAGAGTTTCGTCCGTTCGGCGTGAACCTCGGTGGAATATTCGCCGCCTCTATCGAGAACGCAGAAGCAATAAACAAATCAGTTAATTAGCGATAATAGCGCCATCTCTGCCGTAGAATAAACATCATACGGCAGCGGTAAACTTGTGTAATCTCTGCTATCGTCCAGGCCAACACTGGGCATTATTGGGACTTACGCCTAGTCCACGATTTTCTGCCCATTCATTCCAGAAAACAACACTTCTCCCAAGTGTTAAATAAAAAGTTTGTCTGCGCGAAAATTGGATAAACTTTTCCTTCCCAACTACCTTTCATTTTCACCGCCCATTTGACAACAATGGATCTGGAAAGTTATTGCGCTCCTTTCTCTGCGGACGCTGCGAACAAGGACAATGGGAACTGTGTCGCCACCTGGAGGTTATAACCCTAAATCAAATGGGCATGATATTTCGATTCCAGTTATTATAAAGTGGGTTATTGTGCGTTTTAATTGCGGACATAATCTCTTGACGGCGATACATTTTTGGGTTCCTTTCATGACGTTTTATGGCCCACTAAATTGATAATGCTCTGATTTACAGGGCTTTTTACGGCAACTAATTTATTATCCACAAACAACTCTTTTAGCTTTAGACAAGTAGCTCGAAAAAAATACTCCGGTAATGCCACTGAATTTGCAGGCGACACCAACATAAGACCAACTATAAAAGTAGCAACAAATGAAACCCCTTAAAGACTCCCTACCTCTTGCGGTGGGGAGGGGGTCTTCAAAATCTTAAATCAGTGAATAGTCCCCCATTTTTTTTCAACCGCGCATGGACTACGTCTGCGGTGCACGATGCCACTTTTAATAACGTAAAAAGGGGAATAACTCGCACACAGATCTCTTTGTCAGCTCAACACACTAAAAAAAGGGTTTGCTTTGAAGGGTGCCTGAGTCAACTAAGTGTTGTATTTTATTAATTCACGAAACTATGTCGCAGAAGATGTTCCCGTTTCTCTATTTCTCTATTTCTTTATAAATTTCTCTATTAAAAAAAAAACATGTAACGGCTCTCTCTTCTTGTCAGTAATAGATATTGCATGGCGGGTGTTTTTAGTACGTTCCGTTCATCGACCCGAGCGCATCGCTGCGTCTTTTCGTGCCTGCGGCGTGGAACTCGTAGCCTCTGCCTCGCTTGATGAATGATCAGGACTCGCCTCAATCACTCTTTACGGAAGTCGAAAGGTGAAGATTGGGAAAATGGCCCCGGCTGACTCAGTGCATCAGCTGTGGCTATTTGTATAAAGTCACTTCGATAGTCCTGCTTCCCGCATGGTTCAATACCTACACCTAGCCGAGAAATTTAATGTTCGCTGGTCAGTCCCCAGCTCACTGTCAGCTGTTCCTCCGGTGAATTTAATACGTTCACGACGGAGATCCTGCTTCTTGCAAGGCTCAGTACACCTAGCAGAGAAACTGAATTTTTACTGGTCGATCCCCAGCTAACACTGCCAGTGCTTCTGCTGGGTACTTGTTCAAATTCCACATGAAAGTCGATTTATCTCTAAAACCGCCAGTTTTATCGAAATAAATTAAGAGTACCTTTTTTGAAGACGAATGACCAGTGTGTTTGAAAAATTAGTTTTCAGCTCTGTAAAGTGACACCTTTCAAAACTTTGATATGGCTTAATGACTTTTTATGTTATGGTTTCTGCAAGATATTAAAATTTTGTCTAATTATACAGGGTCGTTCAAAAGTTAGATCCCAAAAAGTAAATCGTAGGGTACCCTCTTGGGGCTCTCTATCTCCGTTTAGATAGAGAGACCCAAGACTAGGTTTATTAACCCCTATGTGCTCCCGAGAAATTAGGAGGTACTCACCGGACAAGGTATAGCCGACGGCGGGGTGATAAGGCCTTTAAAATAAAACTGCAAAAATATATCTTCATGCGCTGAATTGATTAAATTATAATCTAATGAACGAACCCCCTGGGATTTCGTCTGGGATTAAATTAGCTAAAAAAAAAAGATCTACAGATTTATGTCCAAGGCGAAACGTTAAAAAGTTTAATTGAACGAAAAATTCAAAGAATTCCTCTTATTTTTCGTTGCCGCTGGAGCGAAAAATAATTCTTTTCATCACAGTATTGTTACTGCGCGACTCCGAACAAGACGCCCGTATCGAGATAACAATTTTTAATCATCGAACCGTTTATTTGGCAAAAGAATTCGTGGATTTTTATTTATCTTAACAATTTCCGCATAACTCCCCCGTCTTGTTTATTTTCTGCGATATCTCAACCGAGATTTAATGGAAGCACGTTTTTGGAAGCCCAAGAAAATACCCTGACGTCGAGAAAACGTTTCAGTGTACACTTAAAAGGTTGAAAAAGGAGCCGAGCTAACTTTCTAGGTCGTCGCATTCAAGGACGACGCAAAAATGAACTCATAAACTTTATAAGGAGCAGAAGCAAAGCCGAAAGACGAGATTTACGACGTGGAAAAAAATGTCTACACCCAGCAGTACCAGTGCCAGCAAGTAACAGGTTTTAAATGCATAAGTAGTTTGAAAAGTTTCAAGAAAATTAAAATCATACCTCGGGAAGACCCCCTTCTCCCTAATGGACCGCGAAACAGCCCCAACTCTCACATGAAGTTCGCTCCAGCTGCAATTAACATTAACACGGACCGAATTTTCATAATAAACCTGCAACCGCGGTTTTAACACGTTTTTATCGGATTTTTCACGACTCAAATTAGGAAAAAAAGATGGTATAATAAAGCGAACCCTTTTACCATGGTAATGGAAGTAAAATAGATTTTCCAGAGCACCTGTTACCACGCAATTTCAACCACAGGACTATGGAATTAGGGTCGGTTGTCCACTTAGAATATTAAGCATTTCCCGGCCCGGATCCGTGAAATGCAATTTTATCGACACTGGGAAGCGTGTGAGGATTTCCAATGCATGAGGCGCTGAAAAATAGTGCACGACGAATAAATTTTCTGCAACTGCGAAGGGTTTATCGGCGGGGGTAAGTTATCCCTTAGCGACGAGCGAGGCAAAGTAAAGAGAAGTCGGACTAACCGCGCGCTCGAGGATAAGCCGATGTTTTAAGGGGTAGAGAAATAAAATCAAGGAGGAATTCTGCCGACACTGAAACGATTAAAGATAAAAATTCAATCCGGTTCCTTCCTAACCGTGTGCCTGAAAGCATGAATCATCTTTTTGATGGACGCACACCTACCCCATTAATTTCCAACGATGAGGGATGAAAGCAATGTCGGCAAACGATTTATCTTTCATTAGTCGAACATAATTTTTCTTAATACGGTCGAATCGGGAGGCAAATTCGCCGAACAAAAGCTGAATGCACCGAGAAAGCATCAGCCTCTAACGCTAAAGAGACGACTATAATTAATGGATAACATTAATTCAGATTAATGCCGCATACTGTCTAGCTTTCTTTCCCCCTTTCTACCTCGTTAGTTATGCTGCTAATTGACGAGAATCTTGCACGTAAAAAATCCCAAAGAATACCCACCAGGATCCATTAATTAGAGGAGTCTTTGAGGGATTATGAAAATAATGCTAGAAAAATCCTCTCACTCTTTCATTAGCGCCTCCACCTTACCTCAAAGGAAATCGTAGCTTGACGTGTCCCGAATACAATGTGCCTGAAAACTACTTGATCGGATATATCTTCAGCGATGCTGCCTCTCCCGGGCAACAAAGTCACGTTATAATGACGTCATTTTTTAGTCATTTTTGGTCCACGACTCCATTTACCAAAAATCACGTCCTTCTATCTTCATTTCTCAGACGTGATTAAACGTGATATTTATGACGTCGACCTTACGTCATTTTTTCGTCATTTTCTCCTTTACTAAAAAAGTTCTCCCTTACTATAAATTATTTTCATAATAAAAGAAGTCTATTTTAATATATTCTTCTCCCTCTTGCTTGTACAAGTGTTCCAGTCAATTTCTCATTGGACTTAGTCTTGTAGCGTAAAAAAGGATGCGAGCACGCTCTAGCTAGAAAAAACCGACCTATTTCATTCTATTTCATTTCTACCGTCATTTCTCATACTTAATTTAAACGCGATATTTATGACGTCGGCCTTACGTCATTTTTTCGTCATTTTCAAGAAAAACCGAATATTTGAGTATAGCGCTATAAGTTCTCCCTTACTATAAATTGTTTTTTTAATAAAGAAGTCTATTTTAATGTCTTCTTCTCTCTTTTGCTTGTACAAATGTTCCAGTCAATTTCTCATCGGACTTAGTCTTGTAGTGTTAGTGTATCAAGGATGCGAGCACGCACTAGCTGTAAAAAACCAACCTATGCCTGTTTCATTTTATTTCATTTCTACGTCATTTCTCAGACGTGATTTAAACGTGATGCTTATGACGTCAGCCTTACGTCATTTTTTGGTCATTTTCCAGACAATTCGAATATTTGAGTATAGCGCTATAAGTTCTCTGTAACGAATTCCAAGGCATTCGTTGATAATAATTATTATTTATTTTAATTAATCGAGGGGTTTATCAGAAGGATACAGTTTTTACAGCGGTGATTAGCAGGTTATCTCGCCGGCACCGGCTATATAAGCAGACCCAACGGAGAAGCAGGCAGATGGATCCGAGGAACTGACTCGAGAACCACTCTTCCTCCCTGTGAACTGAGCTAGGAGGTCTTCAGCAGGAGGCATGTAATGAGTGCACTCCGTCCGGTACCCAGCCGGACGATGAAATGAGTCGAGCCTAGCTGTAACTGGACGTCGGGAGATCGATGAGAGTGAACTGAGCTCTTATCGACTACCGGTCATAATAGGGAATCAACAGGGGCTGTAGTGAAGTCCCGGCGGATTCTTTCAGACGACGCCTGGCCTGTATTGAGGGCCAGGTAAACCAGACGTCGGATCGCAATGTAATGAGTTGTCGATCCGGCAATCCATGCAGCGTGCGGTGGTAAGAGAGCTACTGACGCAGCGGAGCCAGAGGTGAATAGTCCGTCCGACCGACCAATTAACAGAGGTGCGTGTACCGACGCAGATATCTCCCGCCAATCAGGCGGCCAGCAGGGGACGAGAGCCGGCCCACATTGTTCAGAATTCAACAATATTAATTTAATAGGTACAGATATGTGTAACTATCGTAATTGTAAATAAAGATTTTTATTATTATAATTGACTTGTCACGGGTAAAAGGGGGCAATTATCCATCCCATACCCACAACCTTACTATAAATTGTTATTATAATAAAGAAGTCTGTTTTATTGTTCCCTTCTCCCTCTTGCTTATACAAGTGCTCCAGTCAATTTCTCATCGGACTAAGTCTTGTAGTGTAAGTGTACCAAAGACGCAACCAAGCTCTAGCTAGAAAAAATCAACCTAACCGGTGCCTTTTTCTTTACGGCCAGTACGAAGTC
The DNA here is from genome assembly GCA_910589415.1 of Malachius bipustulatus. Lineage (NCBI taxonomy): Eukaryota > Metazoa > Arthropoda > Insecta > Coleoptera > Melyridae > Malachius > Malachius bipustulatus. The sequence goes on along the minus strand of OU342638.1, from coordinate 36,176,373 downwards.
TAAAAATCACTTCGACGGGGTGTGACATAATCACGTCATTCTACCGTCATTTCTAAAGTGATATTGACGTTGAAGATGACAAATAATCACGTGACTCTGCTGCCTGGGCTATATCGATTGATCAATTTATTGCATCAAACTGACTCAGATTGATGAGGTCTGGCTACATAAACAGTGCAATTCAAGCGAGGCATTAAGGTAAGACGACCTTCAAGAGATTTGCATAAGCGACACCGAGGCGATTTCAACTATAAAAGGAGCCACGAACTTCTTTTGAGACTTTGAATCAGAAGAAACTCTCCTCTAGCCTCAATCATTGTAAGCATTTCTTCTAACCATCATCGGCCTCCTCATTTCTTCTAGCCAATGATTCCATCTATCTTAATCTGAGCCTTGAAGTTATTTTTTTTCGTCTTTTTGACCGCCGATCCTTCTTCTAGTCTTCTTCTACTTTCTGATCCTTTTTGCTTAGTCTTTTTCTCAGTTTATTTTAGGTCTGCTGAATCAATTTTTTCCAGGTAGAACGGCTCCCAGGTTTCAAACCTTCTCATACCATGAGAGTCTACTCTCCGACAATTTGACCCCAAATTGGATAACCTTGAAGGTACAACAGGGTGAATGCTGCCGCTCACCTAAGCGGTTTGGAGCTTACCAATTTGATGTGTGTGCATCGCACCCGGCAGAAGACAGGCCTGTAAGGTAGCCTAGCGGATTGAGCACATGCGCTTAGCCGAGGACTTTATCAATCGGCTCAGCTTGTCTGATAGGTAGGAGGGGGCAGGAGCTCCGATCAAAACTTGGAGAAAGAGGTCGAATTAACTCGAGCGTGTATTAATGAAAAATTTATTAGAACTACTACCATTTTGTTTCGTGTCTTTAGCGATGGTGATTCACGAGGGATTCAGTCGTTTACGGGGTACGTCTCCTACTTTCTAAGTAGTATAATATAAATTCCACGTTAAATCGTATCGATGAAAGATTTATAAGGTGGCGTAGTTTTCTTTTTATCCTCTCCGAGTTAAGTTCCCGATCGTATTGCAGGTTTTAGTTACGGCTGATTGAGATTCAGTACGTGGAAGTACAATCGGTCTAAATGCAAAAATAATACAGAGGGTTTGATAAGATTAAAGTAAGTTTCGGTGTTTCGTTTTATGTAAATTAATCTGAACACTGTCTGAGGTTGAGACTCCGGCTCATAAATATTCAAAGTTCGGCGTTAAATAACTGAGAAGGTGAATTTTCATCTCAGTAACACTTAGAAGTATTAATCCCCGAGGAAGTTTCGACCGACTTGTGATTAGAATAAAATTGATATTACACTTTAATTAATATGAAGACGACGCGGCATTGAAACTTAAGACTAAGACCACCTCTAAATCATCCGCAGTAATACTCCCCATGCCGGAGTAATTATTTGTCAGGAACGTAGGTAATTAGAATATCGACGAGCCGATCGCTTGATCAAAAACTCTCTCGAGCGCCTTCTTATTGACAGGTTGTTATGTAAAGACCCGGTATATACCTTATAAGCAGTACAGGGCCATGCTTCTTAATATTCAGTTCGGTTCTGGGTTGTATTAAATCTCGTGTTCGGCCCTGGAAGGCATCAAAGCTGGTGCTGGTACACAAGAAAACACTCAGCTGGCTTCCCAAAAAGACTGAAATATATCGTGAAAATTCAACCCTTGATGCTCGATGTCAGATGTTAGATCTCTTCCGTTAGGTCTCCGGCGGAATCAAAGAATCCGCTTATACTTGAGAAGTTCTTAGAATTTCATATCTAAAAATAATTTTTATAATCTCGCTTCGTTCCGTTTGTAACGATAACAACTAAAAAATACTTTTCTCTAGGACTAGGACATAATTTAAAAGCACATTGCCATTTCCTAGCGTAAATCTTAAGATTTTCCCGTATCAAATGATTTATAACGAATAATAACGTTAATATAAGAATTATTCTTGACTAGGACATAATTTCAAATCATATTTTTCAACTAACAGGACATAATCTCTATTTTTATCGTAATCCATTATATCATTTACTCACTACCGAATTAGAATTACCAGAATTCTATCGAATTTTACTTTAGGACATACTTTTTAGGACATAATTTAGGTACATACTTTCGGGACAGTTTGCTCCACAAGTAATATTTTTAATTGAAAAAACTTTTAAATCTTTTTAAAGAATAGTCGCTTTAAAAGTATAGGGACATAATTTACTTTCAAGATATCTGTTGCGTCCCGCTTCTCATTTTATACTTTCATGTTTTAATCCTGTCCTTTCCGCGCCCTTCCTTGTGTAAGCTTTTCAATGGTGTTTTACTGGTCATCTACCTACAACCGAAAAGTTGGATTAAACAACCCTCAACAAGGACAGTTGCAGGACCTTTCGTCTTTTAGCAGGAAGAAGGACAGGATCAACGCAGATCTGATTCGCAATTCGTCTTCCGTAGACAACGCATAGTTTGACTTGTCCGCATCTCAACGCAGTGTCTACATTGTTACGTGGCTTTCCGCGTTTCCGCAAGTGTTATTAGGTATATACCTACGCATTATAATATCCGAAATTTCGCAGTTAACGCAAAGACAATTATTATTTAATACGTGCATCTACTGAGCTATCAAGAAGTTCGAGAAGTTCGATAAGCAGAGCAACTTACCAAACAAAACGTAAGTTTACACACTTTCCTTTACTCTCCGCATTTCATAATTTATCAAATTATTCATTGGTCATCAGACCCATTATTTTACTCCCCGCATTTTCTTAATTACACGCAACAATATCATTTTATAGTGTAAATCTTCGGATTTTCCTGTATTTATATGATTTATAACGACCAATGACGCTAATATAAGAATTATTCTTGAGGACATAATCTAGGACATAATTTCAAATCATATTTTCCAACTAACCGGACATAATCTCTAATTTTTTATTGTCCTTCATTATATAATATTTTCTCACTACCGAATAAAAATTATCAGATATCTAGTGAATTTTACTTTAGGACATATTTTTGAGGACATAATTTATGTAAATACTTTCCGGACATAACGACAATTTTTTTATCTATCCATTCGCTCCACAAGAGATTTTTTTAATTGAAAAAAAAAACTTCCTATTTTTTTTTGTAAAGAAAAGTCGTTTTGAAAGTATAGGGACATAATTTACTTTCAAGATATTTCGCTGTAATCATACTTTATCGTCTAGTAATCAAGTTTTATCACAAACTTACACGAGATTTTAAGAAAAATTAACCAGATATTGAAATCTTACTATGGGACATTATCTGGGACATAATTTAAAAATATCGCTTTTACATAAAACATCCGATTTTTATGTTTTTTAAAGCAAATCAACTTCATATTCTTGATTTTTATTGCAAAAAATCTAGGACATAATCGAAGGACATAATCTTTTTATTTATATCTGTCAATTGATTATCCGTCACAAGTGATTTTGTAATTGAAAAAGTGGCTTCATTTCCTGAAAGTCGTTTTTAAAATATAAGGACATAATTTACCTGTAAGCTGTCTCGCTATACTAGTGAAGAATTATTTTAGTCTCACAGGATTTTTTTAAATAAACCCAATATTTAAATTTTCCACAGGACATAATTTTTATGGTCGTTTTCTCCAAAAACATTAAGTCTCTTTCTCTTAAATCTACTGAAATCTACTGTAATTTTAATCTAAACAATAGCAACGAGATTCCATAAAAATCCTTGAGAAGGTATCAGGACATAATTTACTTGCGAAAATGCTCAGCTTGCTCGTAATTTCTCTCTTAGACATCAAGAATAATTGTAATTCATGTTTGCCTTGAAAAGGAGACAAAATATTAACTTTAGTAAGGGACATAATTTATTTTTATGATCACGTAAACGGTTTTGGTCACTGCACCAAAATTCATTTAATATGTAGAGGTTTGTAACAAAAATCTTGTAAAAATCCCAAACTGAATGATTTGTAGAAGAACCCATTAACGTTTAAAATGTGAACGGCTCTTCTTTTTCTTTTAAGCAAACTACTTTAAGCTTCTTCCAACGGCTTTTTATTTACAAAAATGGTTTAGATTCCATGTCAAAAATCTTCAATAAATACAAGGACATAATTTATATGGAATTAATTGACTTTAGACGAAATTTATCTCTGAAAACTTACTGTAACTTCGAATTATTGTAACTTCGAATGATTTTTTTATTATAAAAAAAAAACCAAAGGTGAAAATTTTAATAGGGGACATAATCTGGGTCATAATTTATTTTCACAATTAGCCCTGAAATATCAAATTTGCGTTTATAATTTTTTTGTTTGAAACTGATCATGATAAGAGCATGTCTTATTCATATTTCATATCAAACATCCTCAAGAAAAGGACATAATTTATATTAACTAAACTCACTATGATCGCCATTTCTCAATAGTAATGAAGTATTATAGTAACGGCAAATAATTTTTTATGATAAATTAAATCAAAATAATAAAATTTTACTGGGGGTCATAATTTTTTCTTGCTACTTTTTTGTCTGTTACTTATATCATGTTTTTTCTGGTGTAAATTTTTATTTACATTAATAAAAGAATGATCAATTCAATCTCATGTCAAAATTCTCGAAGTAACATATAGGACATAATTTACACCGAACATAACTCGTTTTGATCGTATTTCCTTGTGTAGTGATCGGATATTCTAATCTCTAGTGTGGTATTATGAAAAATGAACAAAATAGTATAATTTTTCCAGAGGACATAATATGGGACATAATTTTCATGCAACATTTTACTGTTAACAATTGCTTTATTTATTTATTTTAATCAATCTTAGGTTTTAAAAAAATGAGAGTCATAATTTCATGTCGAAAATTTTTGAGGAAATATGAGGACATAATTTATACCGAACGTAACTCGCTTTGAACGTATTTTCTCGTGTAGTAATCGTATATTATTCTAATTTATGATGTGGTGTTATGAAAAATAAACAAAATAGTATAATTTTTCTAGAGGACATAATATGGGACATAATTTTCTTGCAACATTTTACTTTTAACTACATTTATTTTAATCAATCTTAGGTTTTAAAAGAATGAGAGTCACAATTTCATGTCGAAAATTTTTAAGGAAATATGAGGACATAATTTATACGGAACGTAATAAGCTTTGATCGTGATATCCCGTGAAATAATCAAGTACGTTATTGTAATCTCGGCTCAATGTAATGGAAAATAAATAAGCTATTAAAATTTTACTTGGGGACATAATCTAAAACGTCGAAGCGGCGGAAGCTTCATCTACAAACAACAAATAAAAGCGCTTGCATTGATATACAATTCACATGCAATAACTGCAAACCGTTCGATAATTATTAGGAATGCTAAATGTTTACCCGGACGCGAATAATCCCTACAGATTCACCGAGACGGCGCTTGAATAAAAAATAGTGATTTTTCGCTTCAGCGGCTAGGAAAACACAATTTCCCTCGCATAAAGTAACTTCTAATTGACTGTTACTGCAAGGAAAAAGCCAGAAAAACACCTCGCATTAATTCGCAACAGAAACAACTGCACCGTCATAGATTGTACCGAAGTTATCAAAGAATATTCGTCTGAATTGAACCGAAAAGACTCCCAGCCCAGCATACGGGGATAAATTTTTTACGGCTCAAAGCCACTATAATAAAATACAATTTCGCGACCTCTCCCTCTCTCCCTCTCCCTCCACTCCGGGTGGATCCGAGCTGGAGATTTAATTTTATTCGAGGGCTTCCCATTCCACCCGGGGCTATTTTCATCTCTGGGATCTATTGACCGAGGCTTCCTCAACTTGGCATACTGAACCCGAAGATAAACGAGGGGTTCAGAGAACTGTATAAGAACTCGGATAGGTTCCTCGAGGCTACGAAACGGTCATTTATAACTTCCGGTCATAAACGTCACAAAGAACAGATCCTAATGACAGCAAAATCTAACGGCTACTCGCTCAGATTATTATGTTAACTCTTAGTCCTTACTTCTTTGGATTTATGTCTTTTTTGCACGGTCAATATTTGATGTTGAAAGTTATTTGGACGGGTCGGACTGAGCTTGAACAGACGACGCGCATCTTTTATGCTCGCTTTTGATCTTCTTAAGGAGGAACTACGCTTTTTTTGAGTTTTATTTCCGGTGGCTGGGAAGAGCGAGTAAAGTTGAGTAGTTGTTTTTTTTATCGTAGACTCATTAATTAGCCTCGGAGAGAAGTTACTTATTTGTAGAGAGAAGAGATATTGAGAGAGAGAAATAGAATTTACTTATTTTGTTATATTATACAGGGTGATTCATGACTAATGCGACGTTGGTTAAATGCCTTGTTCTGGTAGGAGGCATCTTGGCAAGACTAACTCTATGATAAAGATACAGGGTGGTTTCTATGATCCTTTGAAAAGATATTTACACACGTTTTAGGTCACTGTTTGCTTGTTGAACGGGATCTACGAATTTATGAAGTCGTAGGCAGAATTCGATATTCTAGGTACGGTCGCTGTAAAATAGAGGTCGTTAACTGTTTAGATCTGTTTTCATTTAATAAAAACGATATTGGATTCGGGAAGTTTAGGGAAAATGCTCTGAAATGAGCCAGTATTTAGACTTGCCTCGATGTCTCCTACGTCTCATTAGTAATAAATCACCCTATATATATACAAATATATACATATATGGGTACTAAACAAGACAAGCAAATCCGTGTATAAGTAATTGAATTCTAAGGAAACAAACAGGGGTTGGTATATAAATCAAAGAGACGAAAACACCCTTACTCCAATCGCAATGCACTGAAATGAAATGCGAATGCAATTACAATCCCGCACTTAAGTGAAGATACTAATTAAACTATGCAGTCGGGAAGACTAATTTCTTAACAGAGATACCGTTAATGTACGTTCGTTGAATTAATAGCAAGATTAATGGGAACTCCTTTCAAGTTGCACTATCAGTACAGTAATTTACGTCGAGATTTGAAACGTTTACAGTACCTGAAAGCGTAAGAGTGCATTAAGTGCATCTTAAACCAATCCTAACGCTCGTCGTGCTCCCTCCTATTCTTCTCCCCAATTATCCTGCCACTTAAATCCAACTGACCCCGCCTGATTCAAGCTGGATCCATCCCTAATAACGCATATCTCTCGTGTGTTCGCAGATGCCGCCGTCAGCAAAATGACCCCTCCCGTGCAACAATGATCCGTTCGCCCTCCCCAGCTCCGTACCGACGTTCGCCGCCCCCGAAGGCGCCCGCCTACGAGCCCCGCACCCCCGACAGCTGGCTCTGCTGCTGCTACGCCTGTCCCAGCACGGGGCCCACGTCGCCGCTCGCCTGTCTCGGCGCGTGTCTGCTGGTAGTCGCCTGGTGTCTGTTGGGAGCTTTCACCTTTGCCGCCCTGGAGGGCGGGATGGGACGGGGACACGGTGAAGCTGTCGCGGAAAGCAAGACGGGCAGGGAGGGCGTGCCAGGTGAGTGAAGGTCTCTGGAGTTTGTGCGAGACGTTGGTTCGCGTTAAAATTCTAGCTACGAAGCGTCAGTTCGATTTGACTAGATAAAGTAGTGGTGGAAGATAATAACTGGCGCCCGAGATTTTTCATTTTGAAGAAAGTTCTTGTGTCTATTTGAGACGCTAGAGTCTCTATTTTAATCAGCAAGCATGACGCTCAATCTGATTACAATTTTTCCGGCTGAAATATCAATTTAAATAAATTGAGTTCCATTAACAAAAAAAAAATCCTGGTCACGGCACCAAATAAAACTGGAAATTTGGAAAATATGAACCATTGACGTTTGAAATGTCAAAGGTTCTTCTTTTTTTAACTAAGTTAAGTTGGGCGTTTCAATTTCTAGTCAAGAACTCTCGAGAAAATAAAAGGACATAATTTATAGGCAAAAGAACTGGCGCCCTGGCCCGAATTTACCTCTTGTATGACTTTTGAAGCTACTACTACCTAAATTCAAACTGTCTTTAGCTTCATGACAACCAAATCACCGCTACTCAAACCCAACCAGTTTTTAAATTATTTCAAAAGTTGTAGAGCAACGAAACTCCACACTCGAATCCAACAGGACACGCTCTGTCATTTCTAACATTACATTCATCCCATTTGAACTACTAAGCTCTATTATAACCAGTAATCCGGCACTCAATGTCCGACGTGATCCCACCTGACCCCATTAATGCATAAACCTCCCAGTTCCGACCCTCCTGCCGGAGCTCCAGGAACGGCGCGGTGCCCACCGCAAATCCCGCTCTCCCAATAACAAGATTTCCCTCTCCACAGGTGACGTAATGAGTTTACGAAGCGAGACAGTCGACCGTCTCTGGAGCATCACGGAGAACTTGAACATCCTCTACAGGGAGAACTGGACACGTCTCGCCGCGGAGGAAGTGCTGCTCTTCCAGGAGAAGCTCTTCGAGGCTCTGAGTTCCGGTCAAGGCTACGGCGGCTCGGGGACCATAAACTACCAGCAGCACCACCACAAATGGAGCTTCAGTTCCAGTTTTCTGTACTCCTTGACCCTCATCACAACCATCGGTGAGTGTTGAGTAATAATTCTCTAGTTAGTTAGAAAAAACTTGATCCAATCTCGGGAGTCTATTATCGGGGTAAGTCCTGTCGGGAGAGAAAATGTCTGCTGGATCTCTAGCACTAAGCACTAGTGCAGCTTATTGCTTCGAGTTGAAATGTACGTAGCTTTGCTTTCAAGTAAACAGGATTTTCTTATCCCTGACAGGATTTAAAGGGATTCCAGATTCCCCTTCCAGATTCCTCCAAATTCAATACATCTGTTTCAGTAGATTTCCGATCTGATTTCTGATGTTGTTATTTAATTTCCCCGTTATTATGCGAGGTAAGTCGTTACGCGGAATCGTTCCGAATCCCTCATCACGAAAAGTGCAGCAGTTTCAGTAATTTCACACATGCCACGCCACGTAGACCTTTCTGTTCTTTTTCTCGCGCAGCGCCTTCTATCCATCTATCCAGTTCTGTCGCGTTCCACGTCATGAATATTTTAGCGGGACTTTTTTTCATTACTGCGCGGGAACGGCACGAGAAGATGAAAATAGACTTTGATAGACCACACTCAACAGGAATTTCCCTCTCCTGCACTATAAATTTTCCTCTCGGACTGTTCGCGAAGAGCAATTTACCATAGGAACGACCCAGACCAGACGAAACCTGAAAGATAATAGCATCGAATAAAACTCGCATCAACCCTCTCCGGCAGGTTAATTCCACTTTCCGTGAGCTTGTTAATTTTGCAATTGTCTAGGCGATATTTGCTCTTGTCTATCAAGCGGGGCTTATTTCGTGATTTAACGGCACACACCGGAGGAGGGAATTTCCGTCCAATCTCGCCCTGCCACTCGCTGGCTGCCTGAATTCCCGGTTGGAAATTACGGGGTAGCCACCCTTGAAGTTGGATTAATTGCAACCCCTGTACTGGCCGCGTTACAGATAACCGAATTATGACCGCGTCAATCCTTCAAGTTTCAAAACGGCGCAGAGATAAGTCACTGCACCTCAGAGGATGTAGCGCAACGGGGAATGTCCGCTCTTACGGCGTTACGTCGTACGGTACCATCGTCCTCGGGAATATTAAATCTGGGAAGGGTTACATATTTGCCCTTTTAGTTTGTGCCCAAGTTGTCCTTCAAGTTATCCTTAAACTTCAATTAGGCCGGGAAACTTGCGGAATGTCTTAGTTCGACTGAGGGGCTTGTGCTTTAAGTTTGACCGTTAAATTCGAAGTAGGAACTACAGTCTTCACGAATCATAATAAACGTAACGACAGGGTGTCTTAAAAAAATCAACACGTCACGAGATGTCTTGTCAGTTCAACAAACTAGACAAAGTTCGGAGCGCGTCTGAGTCAACTCCTCGATCAGTTCAGCAGTTTTTTTTAGGAGACCTTCTCAGTCAACTCCCTAAACCTGGACAGGTTTAATTAAGTGTTTCTGAACGATACTCGTTGTAAGGGATTTTTCTATAATGAAACAGGTAGTTCTTAGCCCAAAAGCTCCAAACAATGATTTATTAAAACTTACAATATTGTTACGTCCAATATTTACGTCCAGACGTTTGTATTGGAAAATCTAGGCCATTGTGGGAAAATTTGAGAACTAACTAATCAGAGTTAAAGTTCAAGTCATTCAAATCACGAGTTATAACCAATCAGAATCAGAGTTCGAGAACTAATCTGTCAGAGTATCTTGCAGCTGATACTGTTTAGAATGTTCAAACAATAATAGAAGACTCGGAACTCTAGAAATACATTCGGGCGTTAGCTAGTTCTGGAAGGCGTTCGAAAAGAACACCGAGGGTGTATTTAACCGGGGCTAGCAGTGATGCGAGTTCAATTCAGTGTAGACTGCGAAGTAGTAAGCGAGTAAGTGAGCGATATAAGAAGGCAATGGTGTATGACAGTCATTAGTAATAGTAGTGAGATTTTAATTGAACGTGTTAATTACCTCAAGTAAACGGTAAGACTGGTTGCTGGCGCTACCATGGGATTCCTCTTCTTCTTCGGTGGGGGGTGCGACCGATTGGCACTCGGATCATCGATTCACGCACCCTTGCGGCTCAAGTCACCGTCGAGGAAGGACTGCGGGTCCTTTCTGCGAGCTCAGTGCTCTCAGCAGAAGACGCAGGTCTAGTACGGCTATCTTGGAGATTATTGATATCAAGAAAAGACTTTGCCTATCAGCTCAGCTCAGCTCGCCTTATAGGAAGTAAGGAGACAGGAGCTCCAATAAATACTTGAAATACGATAGCGAGTTATTACCTTGTCACCAACCAGAGCACGACTGACTTGACGAACTGTCTGTCTTTTGGTAGACAAGCCGAAATTGTTTTTACTTTTACTTTAATCTATATGAAATGTGTTAAATAGGTCAGATTAGGCAGCTTAAAAAAAATTGACGCTTTATTTCAATACATCTTGCAGATAAAAGAAGGAGAAAAAATATCAAACAAGGTGATTAGATACATGAAACATCGAGAAGGATACAAGTCTGTCCTTTAAGTTTATCATTTCTGTATTCAAAGCGTAAGTCGAGTGAACCGTGATAGGAATCATTGTTTGACATTTGATCTTTAAGTTCATCTGCAGTTTGTCCGGAAAGTTCGTCCCTGAAGGTTGAAGCCGTCGGCAAAAAAGTTTCTGAAACGTCTCGCTCGTTGTTTTAAGTCTATTCCGGTGCGTGGATCGAATCCGGTGAGCGATTTAATAATAAATCTTTCAAGCTTAAATACCTACGCTACAACTTCAGTTTATTATTTTTTGTTTAGGAAAATGGTCTCTTCATATCGTTTAGATAGCAAATTTGTACATTCAGTTGTCCCTTTATTGACAACATCAACTAATATACAATTAAATGTAACGAAAGTCTAATAAATTATTGGAAATTAGAGATTTATTTAATTTAATAACTCATGGAACTGGTATTTAAATCAAAAATATTAAAAAACGAAAATATTTGTCTTGAATTTGCTAGGATTTCTACGAAATACGCGTAGAAAAAACGTAGATACCATCCAAGTCTCCACGATAAACTGTCACCCAATCTAATGAGCTCTCTTTCATTCTGAGAGAAGCCCCACCTCCCTCCCTAAGCGTTCGCGCGAATCATTTTAAACGGGAGCATTACCACCGAAATCTAGGTCTTAACTATAACTGTGGAAATGGTACTTGTTAGTTTAGCCGTTTGCACGGAAGGTACCGTAGTCCGGTTAGAATGCTACCCACCTATGAGTTGGGGGGGCCCCTGTCCGAGGTCCGATTAGGATGCCACCCATTGGTTGTTTAATTGGCCTCCCTGGCAAGGACGAAAATGTTAGTTAGATTCATGAAGGCCTTTTCATACGTAGTTTACTAGATCGGAAAACATTAATATTGTTCCTATAATATGAGGCCCAAACCGTTAAGGCAATCTCGAGTTTTTCAATTAATTAATTCATTGATAACAAACAGAGCGATTTAGAAATTGTGAGATAAGGCCATTTAAATAAATATGTGGGATTAGCTGAAGGTAAAAATGAACAACAGGATGTAAAAATGTGATCAAAATTCCAACCCTTATTTATGAAAGTGCATGCGTTAAATAATATTGTTATTTGGCTTATTCTAGACGGACATAAAATTCATCAATTCACTAAAATGACAATGATATAAGGCACATAAATATGATCGTTTAACAAAAACCTTGGCCCCTCATCAGTAGAGATAGATAGATGATCCCTCCGAGCAGCGGTTACATATTCTAAGGTTGCAACGTGAAAGGAAGGATTTATATTTGGACAGGGCCGAGGATCCATCAAAGTTATGAGTTATAAAATAACTCCAATTATCTCCTCAAAATTGTAGCTAGGTAAAGATATGAGGGAGATTGTATTGTCGAGATACATTTTGTTTGTGATTTGACAGGAGAGAAACAATTTCAGATTCGTTTTATGCGGCGGATTAAATCGGAACGGAAGGGGCTCGTATTATTATGGGCGCATATATGTGTACATTGTATATGTCGGGACGGGCGATTTTTTTCTCTGTATTTTCGGGCCCTGTTTTCTCTTCGCACGCGCTTGCGAAGGCTCCTGGTCGCGAGATAATGAAAATATAATTCCTCAACCTCGCGGGCATGGTGATTTAATTTTCTCCGCCGATGGTGTCTCCCATTGCTCGGTAACTCGGCCGATTTCCCTTGTATTTGTGAAATTGAATTGTCGCCTTTTTTCGTGAAAACGGACTGGAGAATCGAGTGGAAAGTTAAATTAAACAACCGCTCCGAGGATCAAATTTTTGAAGCACCGAGGAATAAATTTCTGATTTCTCATTGCGCGGCGTGGCTTATGATAAAATCACAATCGATATAATATATTTTCTCCTTATCTACCCTAAACGATTCACTCTCTAATAGGCACCCAAAGGATGAGTAAATAAAGCGAGTTACTAGCCGACTACACTTCAATTCTAGGTATGGACATGGGTGGGAAGGACTCAGGTTCTAGGGGACGTGGGACCTCCATCAGGTTTTATTTGTTGAACGTAAACGATTGTTTTAGGTCGTCTGGTGCGAATTAATTTTGATATTGTTTTAGTAGGATTAAAGTTCTGACCGGAATTGATCAGCAGGACAGATTTATGACCATAAATCCTGCAATTGCGGTCTAAATTTTATAGATCCCGGGATGACGTAAATATTAACAGACAGAGGGTGTTAATTAATATTTTAATAATACAATTATTGCGCTTTGTATGCTCTGCTTATATTATTCGGATTAAAACTACATGCCACGAATAAATAACGGCATTGCTTCCGGTACGGATCATGTATCGAAATTTAATTATTAATTTCCATACGTGCACCCGGCGTTGAACTCCGAACTAGGAAAGGAGTAATATTTGCGTCCCTGTCTGGGAATTAATTGTAATCCCCTGAAATTTAAACGACAAAAATCGCTTCGATGTAAATGATTTTTCACCGCGCGGAATTCCCAAAGCCGGCGGTATTAAAAAAAGCTCCAATAGAATGTATTACCGGGGCAGTTTTTAAGGACGTAGCGATTTCGCGACGGCAATGAACGTAATTTCAAATTAAAAAAGGATAAAAGGCTACGCACCCCCAAATTTAAAAGAGGTTTAGTGTCCTCCCGCGCTCCTGTTTTACTTTAATAAAAATTCATCACGATAACGAGGTCTTATGGGCATTATCTTACTTCCATACATTCAACCAATTCAAATAGACCAGATCGCTGTTAAACGCTCTCGCCTACACTGGAAAACTGAAATTTCCACTCTTCTGATCGTCTCAAATGTCGAGTCACCTGTCAAAATCACTTTAATCGAGTCCTGTCTAAGCAGATTACCGAACGGTCATTACCGATTTTCCCATCCACGCAACGTACTGCCGTTCTAGCTCGCTCTCACGAAACTAGATTGTATCGCGTATAGCCTCCCACCTTTTTTTTTATTAAATTAGACTGCATCAATCATTACTACAAACAACGTCATTTTCACGTCATACGTTTGATTTCATAGATAACCAGTGACCAATTAAGGACGTGATTATGACGTCACCTAGATATCTGGGGGGAGGCAACTCTATTGTTGAGATTTTACCTTGTTAAAGTGTGCTTGGGCATAGATGGTGATCAATCGCGACGGCGTAAGAATGATTTAACCGTCTTCAGAAATGTCATCTTTAAAACGACTTTCTGACGTCTTTTAGATATAAGTACACAACACGTCGTTTTAACGGTCAATAATGACATCTTTTAGACGACTGAAAATGACGTCATTTGTTCGTACTTTTAAGGTCATATACGCAAGATTTCATAGATAACTAGTGCTCAATTAGGGACGTGATTATGACGTCACCTTGCTACCTGGAGGAGTACTATTGTTGAGATATACCTTGTTAAAATGTGCTTGGACATAGATGGTGATCAATCGTGACGGCGTAAGAATGATTTAACCTTCACAAGAAATGTCGTCTTCGTCTTTAAAACGACTTTCTGACGTCTTTTATATATACACTAACACGTCGTTTTGATACTCAATAATGACCTCTTTTCAATGAATATAGCGACGTCTTTTTGACGGCCTAATACGACGTAATTTAGACGACTAAAAATTACGTCATTTATTCGTCATTTTCACGTCGTATACGTCTGATTTCATAGGTAACTAGTGACCAATAAGGAACGTGATTATGACGTCACCTTGCTAGCAGTTCGTATAAGCAGTACTATGTTTAAGATTATACCTTGTTGAAGTGAGAGTGATTGAGTCTTCTAGCGACAAACATCGAGGGGTTGGTGGTTACAAAAATAAAAAGTATCACAATTTATTAAATTATTCGATCAACATTCAATCGTGAAAGAGTTCCGGTTGTAAAAATCGCGTTTTAATTATTCACAGTCAGGCTTCGAATCCTTCAGCAGTAAGAGCGAATTCATGACGTACGAAATTCATGCCGGTTCCTGCATCCCGCGCGCATTAATTGAACCTGTCGGAGTTGGTAATTTAATCAAACAGTAATCGAGAGTGTTTAACTCGAATTAGACAGAGCTAATGCTGAATTTGATTGGTCCCGGCGTTACTTTTCATTTCGAATTTAATTACACGATCTCACGAACCTTCGGTTTCATTATTCACACGACTGATGATGATGATGATGATGATTTCAGTTTTTTTTTCTTCTTGCGGTCGTCGTCTAATAACGTTTTTAACAATTCGTCCCCTGGTAGTGGTACTCGATTTCCGACTGCAATAAAAGCGGGGTCGGTATATCACGACGAACAGGGAGAGGTAGCAGGGAATTTTCTTTCTATTATTAATTTCACCAGGAGAGTCAGTATTTCAACAGCCATCGGCCCTTTGGGGCTCTTCCAACATCGTATGATTTGTGTTCGAACATGAACTAGTGGTTGGGAAATAAAAAATAAATTTGGCCGCTGGAAAGGACATAAACTTCAGCGGGACCCGCGTTCACGGTTTTACTTTTATTTTCGAACGAGCCGCACGATCTGATATTACGGCCCGGATTGTATCTCCGCGCCGTGAGTCCGGTTAATAATCATTAGGTGCTGTAGTACCTACAGGGTGAGTAGAAATCATCTACTTTCAAGAAATTTTCTCACGACAACGAACGCATGTGCAGTTCGATTTCTTGTAGTTTGAACTCTTTCTTTTATGCAAGAGATGACACCTAATTTGGGAAAATGTTCTGGTTTTGCAAATAGCAAACTGACCTAGCAATTCGAAAAGTGAGCTGACTTAGTAGATGAAAAATGAGCTTCCTAACGCAATTGGAAAATTAAATCGACATTGTAAGAAAGCTGTCCTAGCAACTGGTAAAAGTAAGCCTTCTATTGTTAAGTCAGCTCACTTTTCGCGATGCTAAGTAAGTTCGCTGCTAGATGAGCTCACTTTTTGTATTGCTCGGTCAGCTCACTTTTCCAGTTGCTAGGTCAGCTCACTTTTTGTTTGGCTGGGTAGGTTCATTTTTCCAGTTGCTAAGTAAATTCGCTGATAGATCAGCTTACTTTTAGTGTTAGGTTAGCTACCTTTTCAAGTTGCTAGGTCAGCTCATTTTTCCAGTTGCAATAAAATTAAAACGGCGGCCATTTTGGAACAGCTCGGCCGATTTTTCTTAAATACAATACCAGACCACTCCTTGTAGATATCTTACTTCCACGAAAATTTTACTGATATGCAGAATACCTACTGTTGAAGGTATCGGAAGTTTCCATCAGAAATTTATAGTCCTCCCTTACTCTCAAAAGTCAAAGGACTCCCTACTCAGAGGCTCGAGGGTAAAGGGATTTCCACAAATGGGAAATTCCACAAGAGATACGCATAATTAAGAGCACAGTGCTCCCAGTGTCAGTAGATTTTTGCGAAATATGTAACAGTCGACACACTCATTTGGGATGACCTCTATGGAGTTTCCCGTTTGAGGAAAGCCGTTGACGCCCTTATTTGTGAGTATAGGTAGTGCCTATGAGCTCCGAGAGGAATTGAACAGCCAAACATTCGTGTCAGTACTAGGCCTGCGCGATATTGAAAATTTGATATCGAATATCGATATCCAAACTACATCGATATATATCGACATATCGCATTTCGATAAATATCGATATATCGAAACATCGATAAATATATCGATATATCGAAATATCGATAAATATATCGATATATCAAAATATCGATAAATTTATCAATATATCGATAAATATCGAAAATATCGATAATATATCGATATATCGATAATATATCAATATATATGGATATGCACTGACTGTGATACATCGAAAATAATCGCAGGTCTACATAGCCTATAGCCTGTATACTTATAGGTACTACTTATCATAATAGTATATCCGAGTAAGTACGTATCAATATGTCGGGTGGCAGAGATATCAAATATCGATATTTATCGATATATCGATAATCGAAACCAGTATCGCTATATAGAGTACATATATGAAAAGTTGCAGGTATCAAATATCGATATTTACCGATATATCGATATTTACCGATGTATCGATAAATATCGAATTTATCTTTATATCGATATATCGAAAAATATCGATATATCAGAAAATATCGATATTCATCGATACATCGGTAAATATCGATATATCGATATTTAATATCTGCAACTCTTCATATCGGTACTCGATATATTCGATACGTACTTCGATATATCGAAAAAAATCGCAGGCCTAGTCAGTACCAGACCAGTCACTGCAGATGTACAAATGCTCACTTAAATCTGTGGCTGTGAAAAAATTAACGTAACCTCAAATCAGATCGTCGTTTAAAAGAGTTTTCGTGCTTTATAAGATTGCAAAAAAGGGAACTTGCGTAAACCCGCGACGCTTTGAATGGTAATTTCTAGCCGGGATTCATTTTTATGAATTCAGATAAATAATAGCCAAGACTGCGATTGACTATATTACCAATTCCATTTCTCTGCTGAAAAACCAGCAAGAGGCGGACCCGAAAATTTCCAACTCTCTAAAACTAAGCGTTATTTAGATGACATAATAAAAACGATGAAATTCACTTCATAGACTGGAGATGCGCTCGACGATTATTACCAAATAAGTAACCGTCACCATCATCAATAGTCACCATCCCACCTAGCCAAGTTAGCTAAATCAGCAGATAATAGGAAGTATCTGGTACTGGTAACAATAACGACCCGGTTATTTGACTAATAACACCAACTCCAGTCGAGATCTGCTTGAATTCTTCCACGACTCCTGTCTATAAAGTAATCGGACAAGAATAGAGCCAGGAAAATGAAGTCTCCCTCAGAAGATTTAACTCGTCTTGAAATAAGGAATTCCCTGAAGGTAAACTTGGGGAAAACGTCAAGATGCCACTTAAAAACGTTATTCCTCGACCGAACCCTCGGAACTTCCATTTTAAAAAAAGATCGCTTGAAACCTAATTCTACCGGGTCATAAACAGTCACTTTTTCATCCTTTAGGAGACTGTTTACGGGCTCTTTTTTACAAGGAAATATTTGAACCGCTTACCGCTTATGAGTGCGAGAAAACCAAAAATGGAATAAACGTCCTGATGTCTGTATTGTATTGTTGCTACACTTGAAACGCCTTAAATTCCTCGCGACCTTTTTCTTAAAAGTATCGCGTGTAAATTCATAGGCCCTTTAATCAGTGTAGAAAACATCACCGGAGAGGTGGAACTCCTTCTTTGGACAATAGAAGTTAAATCGCTTCTGAAAATTTATATTCGCTAAATTTGAGTCCGGGACCGAAAGGCCAACTAGTTTTTGGTTTCGCTCGGGAATTTACGTTTTAAGTTAACTACATTCAACTGCGCGGCCCTCGTGTTTCTCTACAACGACAGTGAAGAATTTTCTTAAATCGCGAGCTAAAATTTAAACGTATCGCCGATCAAACAAAAGTGTTTTCTGGCGACTTTCCGGTAGCGACCAACCTCAGTATAAAATACCGCGTGACAGGTTACATTTCAAAGGTCGCTATTCCTTCTAGCACGTAAAATAAAAACAACTCCAGGTTCCTCCATTTGGCCAGCTTAATTGAGTATTGAGGTATCTAGAAAATTGAACTCTAGTAATTTCTAGATACAAACATAGTAAAGTCGATGCTTTGTTAAGCTTTTATATAAAATTTACGTTGACGCAAGCTTAAAACCACCAACCACTGTGGAATAAACGAATCGGTTTCCTTTCAGTGAAACTCCGAAATTAGGAAATGCGTCCTCACGAAAGCGCAATAATAAATTACACAGGAAATGCATATATATCACGTGCAGCTGGAGCAAGATAAACGTATGCATTTCATGGCTTTCATACGAATTTTCCTCATAAAGTACGTCGGTACCTACATGACAATGGACGTCAACTGCTTGGTCCTTAATGATTTATACCGCAGAAAGCCTGCGGCATTCTGTGAGCCTTCACAAGCGACTACAAAGATTCGTTCCAAGTTTTTAAAGGGTATCATAGACGATAACGGAACTTGAACGGAACTGCTCGCCATTTTCCCCGTTAGAGTTATATCTAGGAAAACTCGGACACGTCTAAGAGCAATTCGTTAGATCCGTAAGTCATTTATCGGGGCCTCAAAGGGTTTCTCTTTTTATTGATTGAGTTCCCTCCAGAGGTTCGAGTGACAAACTAGAGGGACGTAGGAAAGTGTAAGAAAGCAATCCAGACAGTTCCTGTCAAAACGTGGTCCTGTTGACAATGTCTCCGTTTCGATTACTTCGATCCTGCAGATTGTAGGCCTGTCTGCACGAATACCTACGAATCCTTTGTTTGTTATAGGCTCAAGTAGATTACGGTCTAGTGCCAAAGACAAGAGAAAAACACTAACAATGCTAAAGACATTGATGGTCATTTCGCTCTTGTTGGAGCTCATCGGCATGCCCTACCAGCAAATTCAACTCCCCGTCTTTAACAGGAGATCAGTCAGCCACTTAAACCATGAATTCACTCGGAACTCTGGGATCTATAATAAGTAGCGACATATGTGTTGGTGACTGGAACTACCAACATTATAGAAAAGCTATTACCCTCTCTCCTCGTATAATTTTGGTTTGTTGTAGTTCGAACTCTAGAATTCTGTTTTGCTAGACATGACACCTTACTTGGCATAAGAACCTGATTTTGATTTATAACAAACTTTCTAAGTTAAAAATACATAAAAGGTGTTCTATCTTTGCAAATAGCGAGCTAATCTAGCACTACTAAAGATGAGCTGACGTAGCAATAGTAAAAGTGAGCTGACCTAGCACCTGGAAAAGTGAACTGACCTAGCAATAGGAAAAATGAGCTGACCTAGCAAATGGAAAAATGAGCTGATCTGACAAAAGAGAGAAAATGAGCTAATCTAGCAACTCGAAAAACTAACTGACCTAGAAACTGGAAACACTAACTGACCTAGCAACTGGAAAAAAAAGCTGACATAGCAAGTGGGAAAATGAAATGACGTAGCAACTGGAAAAGTAAACTGACTAGCAATTGAAAAAGTGCGCTAACCTAGCAACTGTAAAAATGAACTGACCTAGCAACTGTATAAATAAGCTGATCTAGCAACTGGAAAAATGAGCTGATCTGGCAAAAGCGAAAAAATGAGCTGACTAGCAACTGAAAAAGTGAGCTGGCCTAGCAACTGTAAAAATGAACTGACCTAGCAACTGTATAAATGAGCTGACCTAGCAACTTGAAAAATGGGCTGATCTGGCAAAAGTGAAAAAATGAGCCAACTTAGCAACTGGAAAAAGTAAGCTGACATAGCAACTGAAAAAATGAACTGGTTTAGCAATTGGAAAAGGTAGCTGTCATAATTAAGAAAACGACAAACAACCAATGAAACGTTGCCATCTTATATACATTGATGTACATACATCTAGCTTTTTCTAGAGGCACACACTTTAAACAAATAACAATTACCTTGTCTCTGTGTAAGCTGTCACTTGTGATACTTATTAACAGTCAGGCCAAGTGACAGTTCTCCTCCCTCCTCTCGTTTTTATGCCGTTTTAATATTTAACCAAACGCTTGGATCGAGCAGGTACCTACGCATATCAATATTTACAAGTGGGAGCGTTAAAAGCTTTTAAAGTAACTCGAGACTTTGAGAAGACTGGCCTAATGTCCCACGCGTGACGTTTTAGATTTCAGTCTTTCCTCGTGTCCCTCTCTGATTGGATTTCACTTTTTATTGCTCGGCTCTTGTCAAAATTAATTTCGTTACTTTTTCGTCTTCTTCCCGGGAAACAGCGCAAAGTCTCCGAGCAGATATATTTTCATTATCATCGCGGGATATGCTTTGAGGGGGGGCATAAATATTCAAGGAATGTGTCCTGAGCTGCGATAAATTTCAATGCAAAGTGTAGTTGTTTCGCTTCCGGTAAGAAAATTTATCAAATTTCTCATCCGCAATCTCATGTGCATGTCTCAGACGCCTTAGACACTTCCTTGCGTTGCACCAAAGCAAAGCTTGTCTCGCTCCTCAGACCTCTGACAGTATTTTGTTTCGCCGCCGCAGACTTTAACCTTATCTGTTTGCCGGTTGTTTGCACAGGCGTAGGGCACTAAGATGCGGCCCGGGAAAGGGTTGAAAGGGTCCTAAAACGCTTATTAATATTAGGACATCCTCGCCCTGATTAAAACTAAGATACCACGTCTCTTAATAAGGAGCCGGGAATTTCATAATTCAGCTTCTCGTTCTTTTGCAGCGCGCCGAGGTTGCTAACGTACACATAAATCTTCGCTGACGCATTTTGCGTCCGTCTAATATAAAATTTCGTGGATGTAATTTCGTGTGTAGGTACCTACCCCCACGTATGTCAAAGGAGATATGGGGGAAAGCGAAGAACATACGTCAATGGGCATCCAATATCTCTCGTCGCCTTTATATTTACAGGTATTTTTAGAAGCACATTACGTGCTGGAAATTGGAAAAAGAGAGACCGCAAATCCGTTCGACTGCGCCAAGTTTAAATATATGGAAGCAATAAGAGCCTACTGAGATTTCGCAAGAGGCCGGAGAAACGGCAGGGAAACAAGCCGAATTTGTTCTATACTGATGGAAGTGTATATACGAGTCGGAAGGTGTAATATAAACATAAATATAAATCTTCGCCGCTCATCAATCAAATTTTAATTTAGATATATCTACTCGTCTTATTACGGATATATCATCGGGAGAGCGGAGTTATTGGGATTCATTCAAGTGACCTTTAAAAATAAGAGTTTTTTCCGACAAGAAGATCTCAGCTTTCCAGATCTATTGGATTATTCATTCGTCTTATTATTTACGACGAGCGGGAGCCCTCTCGATCGTTTATGGCTCCTTTCAAATGTGAGAGTTCAAAGAAATCAAGCCTTTATGATCGTCGACGAGGAAAATCTTCTAGAAAGGTTTCCGAAATAATTATTTCAAAATAATTAAGTTCATTTTGTAATACACTTGTTGGGATAATAATTATAGAGAGAGAAGAGGGAGAGAAAGAGAGACGATAGACGATACGAACTCAGTACGCGAAATTTAATTCCACATTTGAAACGCTCTCAACACTCGGCTGAATTGTCGTATATAAAGTGTGAATTACGGCATGTTTGTAGTCTGTCGGAGTTATTCGAAAGCGAGCTGTAGAATTTTATATTTACAGGATTGCCAACAGTTAAACTTGACGGGTTCACGCCGTTTGTAACGATGAGTGACACCATTAGATATGCCTGCTGCAACGACATAAAATTCCAGCAATCCAAATAAAGACCCAATTACGGCCGTTTTTGCATTATTTAGGGGTAAATAGTCTAACAATTGCGCCTATATAACTGTTATTCTTCTTGTTTTTTATGGTTCATTTTTGTGGCCTCGCTTTGCAAGTATTAAATATTTAATACGTCTGGGCTGTGTAATGTTATACGGCATCGTAATAGTAACACGGCTGTAAAAAATAAAACTTGGGTAAATCGCGGCTGTCGTAAAATGAGGATAAAAAGGTAACAAGTAGCAAAATTTACCGACTGTGAATGCGGATAAAGGCGGGCTTACATACTGGTAATGGCCTTTTTTCTCATTGCAACGAAAACGGATTTGTGTAAGCTGGTCACACTAGCCTGTCAATTTTTTCCTGGGAGACTTTGATTACATTCGACACCATCATTCAATGTAGATATATGAGGCACAGGTACAAGAAAAGTTTCATCAAAATCCCTTCATAAAGGAATAAAATACAACCCTTCAAAAATGTAAGAGGGATCAAACTCACCTCTAGGTGACAATAGTTCCGTCAAATTTTTCCTGGGCCACTTCGATCAGATTCAACACCATTGTTCAATGCAGCTGTACGAGGCACTGCTACAAGGAAAGTTTAATCAAAATCTCTTCATAAAAGAAAAAATTACAACCCTTCAAAAATCTAAGAGAGATCAAACTCACCTCTAGGTAGCAATAGTTCCGTCAAATTTTTCCTGGGCCACTTCGATCAGATTCCACACCATTGTTCAATGCAGCTATACGAGTCACAGCTACAAGGAAAGTTTCATCAAAATCTCTTAATAAAAGAAAAAATTACAACCCTTCAAAAATCTAAGAGAGATCAAACTCCCCTCTAGGTGACAATAGCTCCGTCAAATTTTTCCTGGGCCACTTCGATCAGATTCAACACCATTGTTCAATGCAGCTGTACGAGGCACAGCTACAAGGAAAGTTTCATCAAAATCTCTTCATAAAAGAAAAAATTACAACCCTTCAAAAATCTAAGAGAGATCAAACTCCCCTCTAGGTGACAATAGCTCCGTCAAATTTTTCCTGGGCCACTTCGATCAGATTCAACACCATTGTTCAATGCAGCTGTACGAGGCACAGCTACAAGGAAAGTTTCATCAAAATCTCTTCATAAAAGAAAAAATTACATCTCTTCAAAAATCTAAGAGAGATCAAACTCACCTCTAGGTGACAATAGCTCCGTCAAATTTTTCCTGGGCCACTTCGATCAGATTCAACACCATTGTTCAATGCAGCTATACGAGGCACAGCTACAAGTAAAGTTTCATCAAAATCCCTTCATAAAAGAAAAAATTACAACCCTTCAAAAATCTAAGAGATCAAACTCACCTCTGGGTGACAATAGCTCCGCCAAATTTTTCCTGGGCCACTTCGATCAGATTCAACACCATTGTTCAATGCAGCTGTACGAGGCACAGCTACAAGGAAAGTTTCATCAAAATCTCTTCATAAAAGAAAAAATTACAACCCTTCAAAAATCTAAGAGAGATCAAACTCACCTCTAGGTGACAATAGCTCCGTCAAATTTTTCCTGGGCCACTTCGATCAGATTCAACACCATTGTTCAATGCAGCTATACGAGGCACAGCTATAAGGAAAGTTTTATCAAAATCTGTTAATAAAAGAAAAAATTACAACCCTTCAAAAACATAAGAGAGATCAAACTCACCTCTAGGTGACAATAGTTCCGTCAAATTTTTCCTGGACCACTTCGGTTAAATTCGACACCATTTTTCAATGTAGCTATACAAGGCACAGCTACAAGGAAAGTTTAATCAAAATCTCTTCACAAAATAATAAAACACAACCCTTCAAAAATCTAAGAGAGATCAAACTCCCCTCTAGGTGACAATAGTTCCGTCAAATTTTTCCTGGACCACTTCGGTTAAATTCGACATCATTTTTCAATGCAGCTATACAAGGCACAGCTACAAGGAAAGTTTAATCAAAATCTCTTCACAAAATAATAAAACACAACCCTTCAAAAATCTAAGAGAGATCAAACTCCCCTCTAGGTGACAATAGTTCCGTCAAATTTTTCCTGGACCACTTCGGTTAAATTCGACATCATTTTTCAATGCAGCTATACGAGGCACAGCTACAAGTAAAGTTTCATCAAAATCCTTCCACAAAAGAAAAAAATATAACCTTTCAAAAATCTAAGAGGTACAAAACACATCTCTATAGATGATACTAGCTCTATTATCTTATTCTTTGGCGATTTTTGTCAGATTTTCGAGCAGAGTTTGAAAGGCTAATACAAAATACAACGACAAGTGAAAGGTTATTAAAATCCGACGATAGGGAAATAAATTAGAAAAGCTCAAGAGAGAGAAAACTCACCTTTACATGCCAAAAGCGCATCTACATTTTTCCAGCGTGACATTAAACAAGACTAGCAGAAATGAAAAAAAAAACACAAAGCAGGCGGGATGTGAAAATGGAAAAGCTGTGAAATTTAGGAGGTCCACAATAATTTCACGCCTGGTTCGCGATACCTCCGCTTGATGTCTTCTGACCTTGCGAGTCGGATCTACTTTAAAAATCGAAATCTGATTGACTCTTTCGATCAGTCTCGAGTGTCTTTCTTGGTAAATGTTCCTTCGCATATGATATTCAACTTCTAAAAGCAGCGCTGATAGAAATGCCATGAAAAAATCCCCTAACAATCCCACTTCTGATAGAAATTCTCTCTTTGCAAGAAGTCCAAGTGACGGTTCGACAGGTCAGACGACAAAAAAGTGAATGTCGGCTTGAAAAAGCGACACCTTACCTGCCGCGCTTTCGAAATAAAATAAACATCCCCTTAGAGTGACTAATAAATAAATAAATCCCAAACCAGATTAGACGGGGGTATTTAATCCACCCTAAAAGAGATAACGGAACAAACTGGACGATAACAAATATATTTCCCCCGACTCAACACTAACGGATTGTCCGAAAAAGACGTCCAATTATCTAGACATCGAATTCATATGTTCTCTCTGGTAGGATTTATGATCTCCTTTATCCACTCCTTTTGTTTCCAGGGTGTTTCAAAGCTCCGGGGGATGAATTTGTCGAAAATCTCATAATACACTCCAGTTGCCACCTTATACATCATCTTGATTTATATAAACATGCCCGTCCCACCCCGCGGCTGGGGGAGTTTCCGCCGCTAAAGCGGAAGGATTTAAATCGCGGATGGATGTAAATTCATACAGGGTGTACTGAATGTTTTTACAATCTCCATTGTATAATATGCAACCGGCCAGGCTACATAACGAGTTATTTTCAAGAAGAGTTGGCGCCCGAGAAATTATATTTTTTTACATTTACGTCTCGACTTGTTGCATCAGCTCGTAAAACACCGGGCCGCCTCGTCAATAATACACCAACGCCTACGATCTACTAAATAATACTTCGTTGAGAACAAATTACTCTTCCTGTAAATGTGGAGTGAAAAGCAAAAGAGAAAATCATCAATACCAGCTACCACTTCTATTATTTACCGATTTACTCGCTTCGGTAAATTTTTAATTCCCCCCGAAGGTGATCCCTGAATTTAGCATTAAATTACCGCGCACTTTTACCTCATTTCCCTGGTAAATTCCCCGAACCGGTAGCGCCCTCTCTGTAACAGCAATCTAATATGACAAGTCGCTCGGAGCAATTTAACGGGAAGTGAAGCGCCTTGAAACGGCACCGCCTCGGGCGCTCCTTGACGCCCCCGAATTTATACAGGGAGATCGGGAATCTACCGCGATCCGCCCATCGCTTGGGGTTTGTTCGGCTGATTTGATTTATCATTTACCTGTCACAGAACGAATTGTAGTGGGATCTCATCGCGATTCTAGCCGCGTGAGTCTGACTTTCACTCAGAGGTCTATTATTAAAGCCTTGTCGGGGAGACCCTTTTTGAAATGCTCGCAAAGTTAAGTCAAATAACAGCAGACACAATAAACAGCAAAGTTTCGTTTCCTTTAAGTTTATTATTCGTTCCGTTCGTAAGTAGAACGTTCCTGCGGTAATATACAAAGGAAACTTTCGCCATTCTAGAGGAATACACGAGATTGTGTGAATTGTCTTTTCCAGACCACTCAGAGTAGTGTGAGGTCAACCGAGTTAACAAATCTGTCAACGTGACGGATTTAATAAATATTTTATGAATGCTGATGAGGCCTAATATGGATTAAACGATCTTTTTATTGCTTTTATTCATTAAAGTCAACTTAATAATTTTCATGGGCGCGAGGTAATGTGAGGACGTTTCTAGTTTAGAGTAGCCTCTGCAATGATATTTTTGACATTTGACACATCAGTTTTATGTCAAATAGTAGTAAAATTCATGCGATTGAATTTAGTTTTCGTACCAAAGCTCTATCCCGTTCGGTTCAAAATTTAAGGAGGGGGACTATACCTAATATAATAGACGTCATGTATATAAATAGTTAACAGACAAACGTTACAGCGTCCATCCTTTCAGAAATTCTCGTGGGCAATCGTGCTACTTGGAAGCTTACCTACGTATCCTAATTTAGGGTCCTGTAAAGAGCTTACAGGGAGTTTCATAACGCAAAAGTAGACGAGTGATATTTCCCGGCGTTCCCCGGATAAAAATAAACTGGATCGAGAAAGGTCTTGCTCATTAGTTCTGTCATATTCAAATTCTCCCGGGAAATTTGCCCTTATCGCTAATCCAATTATACGGAAAGGGGATGTTTTTTGTTATTAATTGAAAAGCAAACGAGTCGTCCGAGAGCCCAACAGAATATTGTGAACTTTCTGGGAATTATTGAATTTACGTGTAACATCCAGACTTCCAATTTAACATCGGAATCCGGGGAACTGTCACTCGGGGCAACAATTTGGCTTGTATTATTAAAATGGGTTCAAATGAATAACGAAAGGGGACGAATTATTTATTGGCCGTTTTTCTATCATGCACATTTTCCTTCATCAACTATTAATCTGCTGTTAGTTTTAGTTTTCGTTTTACTCGATTTTTAAATAATAATATTCTGGCAAATGCAAATATTAGAACGAGCGCATGCGCGCTTGGTGGGGGAAACAGAGAGTCGTTAATAATATTTTAATAAAGAATCAATCAGTGTTATTTGGCCTTTCATAATTCATAACTCACTCAGTCATTGTCGCTTTAATTACGTAATTAGATTCCCAAAAGATTTGTTTTTACTTTATTTGTTTCCCAACAAAAGCCAAGTAAATTCCAGAGTTCGCAACCTGTGTCTACTCCTTGAAACTTTATACTCTCAATTCGTCTTCCCTTTTGTCTACCTCCGACGTTCTCTCGCAACACAAAAACCCCCGCAATTGCAATACACAAAGCACTCAATGTCTGAAATGAATCCCGGATTCGTGACAGGAGATTATTTGGGAATAATTTTAATCGGGAAACCTTAATGAAAACTACTCTCCCACGATCTGCTATCCGCGGTCCTATCTCTCCTCGACGGGAGTGAGATGTAGCGTGGCGACCGAACCTTTTCGTATGATTTAACGCGGCATCTTGACAGTTTCGAGGATAATGGAAAGGGACATGGACTGTCAACGTTTCTTTCCAGGAAATCCCACTTTCCGGATCAGTGACTCACACAATGTAGCCCTTCTTTTCTTTCGTGTTTATACAAGCTTCTGGATTTCCTATCCTTGTATTACTTTACATATGGTCCGGTAGTTCTTATTTTCATCGCCTATATTATCACCTTGTTGCTTCGGATACTGATTCCCGGACTAAGTCACTTTATTTCAACTGTCACGCCTTCTCCTTTTTTTATTACAGGAAACAAGTCGAAAAACCTGCTGCTTGTCCCCGATGTTTCCTTTTTCTCATTGCGGCACCTTTTACGAATACGAAGTCAGGTTACTTTCGTCAGTGCGTCTGTGTCGCGTGTTGTCTTCTTAGCATTTTTGAAGGGTTGACATTTTTCCATTACAACTTGATTTTTATGACACTTCATCTCTATTTCTATAGCTCTATTGATTTTTGATGTCGAATCCAATCAAAGTCGCCCAGGAAAAATTTGACTGAGCTATTGTCACCCATATATTAGTTTTGTCCCTCTCAAATTTTCTAAGGACTGTAAATATTTTCTTTGTCCAGGAATTTTGATGATACTGCACATAAAGCTGTGTTTTCTATCTTTCTATTGAACATATTTGATAGTAAAATCCAATCAAAGTTGACCAGGAAAAATTTTACGGAGCTATATTGTCACCCAGAGATGTGTTTTGTCCCTCTCAAATGTTCCAAGGGTTGTAACTTTTTTCTTTGTCCAGGAATTTTGATGATACTGCACATGTAGCTCTGTTTTGTATCTTTCTATCGAATCCTATTGCCAAATCCAATCAATGCGGCCCAGGTAAAAATTTACGGAGCTATTGTCGCCCAGAGATGAGTTTTGTCCCTCTCGAATGTTCTAAGGGCTGTAAATTTTTTCTTTGTCCACGAATTTTGATGATACTGCACATAAAGCTGTGTTTTCTATCTTTCTATTGAATACTGTTGTAAAATCCAATCAAAGTTGACCAGGAAAAATTTGACGGAGCTATTGTCACCCAGAGATGTGTTTTGTCCCTCTCAAATGTTCCAAGGGTTGTTATTTTTTTCTTTGTCCAGGAATTTTGATGATACTGCACATGTAGCTGTGTTTTGTATCTTTCTATCGAATCCTGTTGTCAAATCCAATCAATGCGGCCCAGGTAAAAATTTGACTGAGCTATTGTCACCCAGAGATGAGTTTTGTCCCTCTCGAATGTTCTAAAGGCTGTAAATTTTTTCTTTGTCCACGAATTTTGATGATACTGCACATAAAGCTGTGTTTTCTATCTTTCTATTGAATACTGTTGTAAAATCCAATCAAAGTTGACCAGGAAAAATTTTACGGAGCTATTGTCACCCAGAGATGTGTTTTGTCCCTCTCAAATGTTCCAAGGGTTGTAACTTTTTTCTTTGTCCAAGAATTTTGATGATACTGCACATGTAGCTGTGTTTTGTATCTTTCTATCGAATCCTGTTGTCAAATCCAATCAATGCGGCCCAGGTAAAAATTTACGGATCTATTGTCACCCAGAGATGAGTTTTGTCCCTCTCGAATGTTCTAAAGGCTGTAAATTTTTTCTTTGTCCACGAATTTTGATGATACTGCACATACAGCTGCGTTTTCTATCTTTCTATTGCATACGGTAGTCGATCAAAGTCGCTCAGGAAAAATTTTCGGAGCTATTGTCATCCAGAGATGTGTTTTGTCCCCTCTGAAATGTTCCAAGGGTTGTAATTTTTTTCTTTGTCAAAGAATTTTGATGATACTGCACATGTAGCTGTGTTTTCTATCTTTCTATTGAATACTGTTGTAAAATCCAATCAAAGTTGACCAGGAAAAATTTGACGGAGCTATTGTCACCCAGAGATGTGTTTTGTCCCTCTCGAATGTTCTAAAGGCTGTAAATTTTTTCTTTGTCCACGAATTTTGATGATACTGCACATAAAGCTGTGTTTTCTATCTTTCTATTGAATACTGTTGTAAAATCCAATCAAAGTTGACCAGGAAAAATTTGACGGAGCTATTGTCATCCAGAGATGTGTTTTGTCCCCTCTCAAATGTTCCAAGGGTTGTAATTTTTTTCTTTGTCCAAGAAATTTGATGATACTGCACATGTAGCTGTGTTTTGTATCTTTCTATCGAATCCTGTTGTCAAATCCAATCAATGCGGCCCAGGTAAAAATTTGACGGAGCTATTGTCACCTAGAGATGAGTTTTGTCCCTCTCGAATGTTCTACGGACTGTAAATTTTTTCTTTGTCCACGAATTTTGATGATACTGCACATAAAGCTGTGTTTTCTATCTTTCTATTGAATACTGTTATAAAATCCAATCAAAGTTGACCAGGAAAAATTTGACGGAGCTATTGTCACCCAGAGATGAGTTTTGTCCCTCTCGAATGTTCTAAAGGCTGTAAATTTTTTCTTTGTCCACGAATTTTGATGATACTGCACATTACAGCTACGTTTTCTATCTTTCTATTGAATACTGTAGTCGATCAAAGTCGCTCAGGAAAAATTTTCGGAGCTATTGTCATCCAGAGATGAGTTTTGTCCCTCTCAAATTTTCTAAGAGCTGTAACTTTTTTCTTTATCACTCTTTTCTGTGTCTTTTTGTGATAGTCTTTACAATTCTCCAGTAAAACTCGCTCAGAAAAACTTTTACTGGGTTAATGCGACCTAGAGGTGATTTTTGTCACTCGCGAATTTTGGAAGTCCTGCCATTTCTTAGATCCCTCTCAGATCTTCATGAAACTTTATTTTACGTTGCATTTTATGGCATTCTTTACAATTCCGCATTTAAATCCAGTAAAACTCGCTCAGAAATTTTTTTACTGTGTTAATGCCACCTAGACGTGTGTTTTGTCACTCGCGAATTTTGGAAGTCTTGCCATTTCTTAGATCCCGCTCAGATCTTCATGAAACTTTATTTAACGTTGCATTTTATGGCATTCTTTACAATTCCGCATTTAAATCCAGTAAAACTCGCTCAGAAATTTTTTTACTGTGTTAATGCCACCTAGACGTGAGTTTTGTCACTCGCGAATTTTGGAAGTCTTGCCATTTCTTAGATCCCGCTCAGATCTTCATGAAACTTTATTTAACGTTGCATTTTATGGCATTCTTTACAATTCCGCATTTAAATCCAGTAAAACTCGCTCAGAAATTTTTTTACTGTGTTAATGCCACCTAGACGTGAGTTTTGTCACTCGCGAATTTTGGAAGTCTTGCCATTTCTTAGATCCCGCTCAGATCTTCATGAAACTTTATTTAACGTTGCATTTTATGGCATTCTTTACAATTCCGCATTTAAATCCAGTAAAACTCGCTCAGAAATTTTTTTACTGTGTTAATGCCACCTAGACGTGAGTTTTGTCACTCGCGAATTTTGGAAGTCTTGCCATTTCTTAGATCCCGCTCAGATCTTCATGAAACTTTATTTAACGTTGCATTTTATGGCATTCTTTACAATTCCGCATTTAAATCCAGTAAAACTCGCTCAGAAAATTTTTTACTGTGTTAATGCCACCTAGACGTGTGTTTTGTCACTCGCGAATTTTGGAAGTCTTGCCATTTCTTAGATCCCGCTCAGATCTTCATGAAACTTTATTTAACGTTGCATTTTATGGCATTCTTTACAATTCCGCATTTAAATCCAGTAAAACTCGCTCAGAAATTTTTTTACTGTGTTAATGCCACCTAGACGTGAGTTTTGTCACTCGCGAATTTTGGAAGTCTTGCCATTTCTTAGATCCCGCTCAGATCTTCATGAAACTTTATTTAACGTTGCATTTTATGGCATTCTTTACAATTCCGCATTTAAATCCAGTAAAACTCGCTCAGAAATTTTTTTACTGTGTTAATGCCACCTAGACGTGAGTTTTGTCACTCGCGAATTTTGGAAGTCTTGCCATTTCTTAGATCCCGCTCAGATCTTCATGAAACTTTATTTAACGTTGCATTTTATGGCATTCTTTACAATTCCGCATTTAAATCCAGTAAAACTCGCTCAGAAAATTTTTTACTGTGTTAATGCCACCTAGACGTGAGTTTTGTCACTCGCGAATTTTGGAAGTCTTGCCATTTCTTAGATCCCGCTCAGATCTTCATGAAACTTTATTTAACGTTGCATTTTATGGCATTCTTTACAATTCCGCATTTAAATCCAGTAAAACTCGCTCAGAAAATTTTTTACTGTGTTAATGCCACCTAGACGTGTGTTTTGTCACTCGCGAATTTTGGAAGTCTTGCCATTTCTTAGATCCCGCTCAGATCTTCATGAAACTTTATTTAACGTTGCATTTTATGGCATTCTTTACAATTCCGCATTTAAATCCAGTAAAACTCGCTCAGAAATTTTTTTACTGTGTTAATGCCACCTAGACGTGAGTTTTGTCACTCGCGAATTTTGGAAGTCTTGCCATTTCTTAGATCCCGCTCAGATCTTCATGAAACTTTATTTAACGTTGCATTTTATGGCATTCTTTACAATTCCGCATTTAAATCCAGTAAAACTCGCTCAGAAATTTTTTTACTGTGTTAATGCCACCTAGACGTGAGTTTTGTCACTCGCGAATTTTGGAAGTCTTGCCATTTCTTAGATCCCGCTCAGATCTTCATGAAACTTTATTTAACGTTGCATTTTATGGCATTCTTTACAATTCCGCATTTAAATCCAGTAAAACTCGCTCAGAAAATTTTTTACTGTGTTAATGCCACCTAGACGTGAGTTTTGTCACTCGCGAATTTTGGAAGTCTTGCCATTTCTTAGATCCCGCTCAGATCTTCATGAAACTTTATTTAACGTTGCATTTTATGGCATTCTTTACAATTCCGCATTTAAATCCAGTAAAACTCGCTCAGAAAATTTTTTACTGTGTTAATGCCACCTAGACGTGAGTTTTGTCACTCGCGAATTTTGGAAGTCTTGCCATTTCTTAGATCCCGCTCAGATCTTCATGAAACTTTATTTAACGTTGCATTTTATGGCATTCTTTACAATTCCGCATTTAAATCCAGTAAAACTCGCTCAGAAATTTTTTTACTGTGTTAATGCCACCTAGACGTGAGTTTTGACACTCGCGAATTTTGGAAGTCTTGCTATTTCTTAGATCCCGCTCAGATCTTCATGAAACTTTATTTAACGTTGCATTTTATGGCATTCTTTACAATTCCGCATTTAAATCCAGTAAAACTCGCTCAGAAAATTTTTTACTGTGTTAATGCCACCTAGAGGTGAGTTTTTTCTCTCCTGAATTTTTAACATGTTGTCACTTTTTCCATCATGAACAGATTTGCATGAAATTTTGCTCATCGTTGGCTCTTGTGTGGCTCAATTCAATTATGGTGTCAGATCTACTCAAAATCGACCTTGTGGTGATTTTTGTCTCTCTTGGATTTCCGGATCAGTTTGAACATAGAATATGCCAAATTGATGTATATTTCATAAAAGTGTTACTTCGACCGGGAATCGAACCAGAATAACCGGTATATAACATATATTCACTTAGATCCTGTTTATGCGCCCTGAGTCCCTTGAGTAAGTGAAACTTGGTTTGTAACATCAAGAGATAATTCCCTTATTAGTGCAGTGAAATCAATACTTCATTATTACTAATCTACTTGATCAAACTTCATCACAAAGGCGGATTATCTGAGCTCGTTATTAACGTTGTGATGTAAACTTTTAATTAAAAAGAGAACAAATGTACCCTCTAGCCTAGTCCCTTGTCTCTTGGACACGCAAAACCGATTCAAACGTCTATAAATATTAACAAAGCTAAAATCCCCGCTTTCGTTCCTATTTTTTATCTTCATTCGTTAACTTTTTATTGAAACCACTGTCATCGTAAATAAGTGAGGCTTCGGGCAGCAGAATTCCAAAACAGGTTTCCAGATTCGTGTACTTCTCCACGTTGTTAACTAACGAGCATTTTTTTCTTCCCATTCGGATGGTCGTTATAGGCCGAATCGATGGAAATTAGCGAACAGTTTCACCGGAATTAGCCAAGTTATGGGATCAGTATTACCAACTTTACGGTAATGGTCCGATCACGTATCTCATTAAGGCAAAATGGCGCCCGCGGGCTTTTGCTTTTGTTAAATATCATACCTAATTACGATAAACAAGGGCATAAAAGTTTCATTGTGATGTCGTTCCATTTACGTTAGGAGTGGAAAACTATGTTTACTCCTACCTCTCGGCGGCTTTTGTTCTCCCGTTGTTGGAGATACTCTCGACCAAATTGTATTTTATTTTATTCCATACGTTAGATCTTCGTGTGTGATGGAGACTTAGATAGATTTTTTGCGCAATTAGCTCTGTTTGATGGCTTTCTGCGTCCGTTTCCTGAACAGTTAGATGTGTTTACGGTTACTTGACGGTTTGATTCTAGTTAGAAGAATAAAGCTTAACGACCTATTGGGATTTGGGAAGCGAAACTTGGATCTTAAAAAAAGAATGAAGCCTACGTTGTGTTATTGCAGAAAATTTTAAAGTGAGTTCTTTGAACGAGTAGCTCACTCAAATTCATAAAATCAAATATTTAAGAGACCACATCATTGCATCACTTTTGAAACCCATACTCAAATTCCGTTCTCTGATGGAACCCTTATTACGGAGGGTTGCACTTTAAACCAGCTAAAAGCAACATTTTTATAACACAAAGCAATGAAAAATTACTTGTGCAGTGCAGCGTCTGGATAAATCTTAAGATTCATAAGTACAAGTTTTCCATGCTTCTGATTTACGCACCAATTATTATAATTTTTAATCGCCTACACGCAAGCCGGTCATTGAGATCGCACAACTCGATTCTTTTCATAATATCATAGCGTTTAGGGGCCTTAACTATAGCTGCCAGTGCTAGATAGCAGCACGCTCACTCTAGTATCGTTCTTCTTTTTATTCCGAATAAGACTGCGATGTTTCAATCATTTACCCTATTCGTTTATTCGAGGTTATCTTTTGTTTTATTGTGATAAACTTCGATTGCACGGTTGCCATGTGATAAGAGACAAATCATAAAACTGTCCATATGTAACGCATTAGGGGCGCTAAAGTCTATCTAGGTGCAAAAATTTTTAACAACCTTTTCCAAACGATAGCGTGTTTAATTTCACGGACCTTTTAGGTGAGCGACTGCGATATCACCTAGCGGGCATCACATATGACTAAAACACATTACTAGAAAGAGAAGAAGATAGACGCGCGTGAAGTAGCCAATGGAAGAGAGTAGAGAGGCCAACAAACTAGGAACCAGAGAGATGAGGCGAGACTGCGAGGGTGTAACTTACTTCAATACATTATCTTTATCTTTGCCTTATCTACATATCGAGAAACTAAATTTTTTCTACATAATTATCTCAACGACAGTCAAGTCCGCGAACACCGAGTTATTATCTTCGTTTCGCGAATTACATCTTTAACAACATTCTCGCAAATTGGCAGCCATATTGCCATTGGGGGTGGCATCGCGATATTTAAATCAATAAATACGCGAATTTACAAAGTGTTTCTGGAAATTAATCAATCACTACCGATGCAATCTATCCAACCGGCCGCGATTAAATCAAGTAACGGAAGTTGCGAGACCCGGACTTCCATAGACTTTACCAATACTAGTGTTTCCATGACGTTTTCTTCACATCGTGGAAGAGAAACAACTAAGTTTTAATCCACTGCAAGTATCCACATTTCATTTTGTCTTCGGGCAAATGGTAAATTCGTGTGCACTGCTACAACTTCATCTATAAGTAGAGCTATTTTTTTATTCATTAACCCTGTTTCCATCGGACCAACCTACCGCCAGTTTCCTTTGCAAGTTTCAAATGAAAATAAAATTTAAGTCTTCTTTTTTGAATGTGATGATTGAGCCATTTAGCTAGTTAATTTATCATTACAATAGTTTTTTAGGTGAAATAAGTTGATATAAGAACCTTCTGAGATATATTTAACCCGAGTATTCGAAGTGTTCTAATTTTGTTTCAACGGATGTAATTTTCGAGGCGATATAATCGCTGGTGTTGACACGGTGCCGAAATCAAATAATGAAAATCGTGGGGTGGGTCGAGTTTCCGTTCGGATTTCCAGGCCGCTGGAATTTAAGGCGCATTAAACGTCAATAGTTCTGGGTCCTCGTTCATCGAGACATTGGATTTACGGCTGAAATTCTAAAGGAAATCTGTTTTTTTTTTTAACGTTACAACAATAATTCCGAGAACTCAATCGAGCCGTGGAGGAGAGATTAACGGGTGGAAGTACTTCAAGTTTCACTTCACTAAATGTTATCAATCCGTACAAGAGTACAAACCGTTCAATTCAGCCAGCAATGTTTTCTCGCTTAGCTCCGAGTGCGGGGGACTCGATATCAATCATTGAAACTCGCTTTTTAGTCGATTTTCTATTTTTCTCCCCCCGACCGACTCAGGCGGCGCGATTGTCCTTCGAGTGTACTCGAATCATTCTAAATCCTTCCAACGGATTGACATGTATGAAATGTTGAAAATAAACAATAAACGAAAACCACTCTCTGGAGCGGTGAAATGACAGGACAGTTCGGACATTTCCTGGATTCCGCTACCAGTCTCCCTAGACGAGTCTCCCGCACACTCGCTCTCCAACTAGAAGATTCATTATTATAAAGATAGATGGCTGGACACGGAGTAAAGCCTGACATGAATTCTCTATCTGTCATATGTTCTCCTCTTCACCACAATAATAAGACGGAACAAAAATAAATCGGGTTGCGATATTGCCGGTGGTGGTGGTAATAGTAATAATGAACTTTAGAGCTCCATACTTTTGACAGGCGAGTACCGGTATGTTTATTAAATTCCTTTTATGATCCCATACTGTTCCGCGCAGCTTCACGAATTATACCTGAAGCTATTTGTTGTAGTCTTATTTCTTTACGTTTTATAAGATGAGAGACTTTTCTGCTCCGCTGGAGATTTGCTCTCTCGATTTATTGACTCGGAGCTTTATGAGACAATCCTTTTGTAAAGGAATTTTAGAGGTATGTCCAGTGTTATAGAGAATTGTTCGTCAGCGTTCTCCTTTGATTACTTATTGTATGAACTGGTAAACAAGTAAATACATTTATCTGATTCCAGTTTCATTTATTACGTCACCTTTAACAAACGCAACCAATCTTTAAATCTGAACGCACCCTACTCACTGACTTTGACAAGGGATGT
Organism: Malachius bipustulatus; assembly: GCA_910589415.1. NCBI lineage: Eukaryota > Metazoa > Arthropoda > Insecta > Coleoptera > Melyridae > Malachius > Malachius bipustulatus. The sequence goes on along the minus strand of OU342638.1, from coordinate 36,139,301 downwards.
GGTGGAAGACTATGAGAAAAGACGAGCGGCAACGTATACAACAAAATATGTATATGCAATCATTTTAGAGTACAATGCCTACATGTATGACCGTACGTGTCACACTTGAAACATTTGAAGAACACGAAGGCATCAAAATTCTGACTGCAAGTCGCAACTATCCTGGTCACGGCACCAAATCGAAACATAAGCATGTTCCATTCTAGCAAACACTAGGAACTACCTGATTTAACCGATTATTGCGAGAGAGGAGATACAAAAACAACAAGTTTTTGTGTGAAAAATTTGCCTTTGGAAACCTTTTTAAGTACCTTTCCCAAATAAATAAATAGCACACCGAGTTAGGTGTATCGTGAGCAAGAGCAAACTTATCCTGAGAACTTACTTAGTCTAAGGGATGGACCTTACTTGTCCTGAGAGCTTTCTTAATCTAAGGTTCACACATTGCAACTTGCAATTTTCGTAGACAGCGACCTCTTTTTTCCGTCCAGCAGGAAAACTTGAAAACTTGAACCAGAATCGCAAAGAAATAATAGAGTCGACCTGCTGGCCTTTTTACTTCTTTGCAGAATATCGATGCAAATCAAATACAAAGCGCCTTCTTTTTCTTCTCTACCCTCTAGTAGCTATTTGGCCTCACTCTATAGGTAACTAAGCCAGTTGAAATGAAAAGTGCGTAATCGGAGGAGAATGCGAGAGATACAGATGACGTTTATTTGTATCCCAACTAGGTTTTGCCAATGTAATAATATGCTGCTGCTGCGTTTTGATTGGTGATTTCTCCAAAATAGGTTTTCAGCAATTTTCCCATTATGATAATTAATTTATTGAGGTTTGTAGTTTTCCTCTATGTAACACATTATGTTATGCCTCGATTAGTTGCGAGATTATAAAATTTGTGAACAACCAATGGGAGAGCTAGGAGGTGTGTTTTGGCAAAACCTAGTTGGGATATAAAGAAACGCGACACAGATACCGGTTGACGTATTTAGAGGAAGATGACAAGTGACATTTCAAAAAAATGACATAGTTTTTCACTATTTACCGCTATAGCTCTATGACTGAGCGGTTGGCATAATTCATAAACGCAAGCAATTTAACGTGCTTAGAACGAAGCAGCGCGCGCACTGATGGCGTCTCTTTAAGAGTAAGGTTAGAGATTGATTTTTCTGATCAAGGCTGGGTTTCGTATTGTTTTTGTTGATTTTTTATTTAGTGACTATTAATAATTGAGAAGGTTATTATCTTATTATATTTTATCCTACCTTATTGTCGCATTTTACTTACCAAATTGAAACATTTCACACGTATGAGTAAAACCAACAGAACCAATTTCGTCCTATACACTTACACTCGAGACTTCCATTTTGTAAGTGGTCTATTTTACTACCACAGATGATTATTACACCAGCACCAGAAACAATAGAACGTTGAAACAATTGTGCACATCGTGGATATCTTAGAGCGAATTTATGTTTTAATAACCTAGAAATGTTTTGTTTCGCCCGAAACTTAATCACTTAAGCGTTAAACGTTATGAGAAAGTCGTGACTTGTGATGCGCGCTCTGTCTAATGTTCATTGCAAATTGAAAAAATTACTTATTCGTTGGACTGATCCCACTTCTGAGATATCAAATCTTTATCACAGGACTCTGATATCAATTAGTGTCAATATTTTCAGTCGTATTATTGCTACTTTATTCATTCGACTGGTGACTGTTACTTATTTCATGTCCATCTCTATCGGGGAAGAATACTCAGTGCGGCTGTATATGGTTAGTTAAGTAAGAGTTGATTAATCGTAATTTCAAAGGGGACTCTCCTCACTCACGAGGCGGCAGTATCGAGGAAAACACATTCCAGTGACTTGTCAGAAATAATACATCTCGTCCGGATCTTTACGCCGTTCAGTTTTGCGATTAGCCGAGCTGCCTGGGACACTGACGTGACTGATGGGGACCGGAGAATAAGAGAAATTAAAAGGAGAATGTTGCATTCCGATCGCTCGAGAGAGAAATATTCGAGATCATTAGTCATTGTTTGGGAAAGAATCGTCTAATTTGGCGGCGAGGGGATCGGCGGATATGGACGAGCTCGCGTTCGCGTCTTTTGTTGGGGAGTTGGGACGAGTCATGTTAAGTTGATGTGTTGATTCAGTTTTCAATGATTGTGTCAAACTGCGTTCCAATTTTTATTTATCCGTCACTGGATTTTATTTTTTCAACCCTCATCCCTTGGTGGAACATTCACGCGAAATGTATATTTGGTTGCCTATCCATAACACCTGCGAAAGCACGAAGAACGGATCTCTTATCTCAGTTAACCCAGTCTTGTTTATTTACTAACGGGGTATTTATGCATATGGACTTACCATTTTATCGATACAACAAGGCCAGCTATAATAATGAGAATCGATCGTTCTGAAGGCGACCATTGATGGCGTGACGATGGCAGCGCCTGGGATTTACTTTTTTTCCAAGCTTCAGTACAACTTCGAAAGATACAAATGAAATATAATAATGTTACATCGCCGTAAAGGGATTGGTATGATATCGGGCGGAGCCTCGGGGATTGCGGACTAGCGGAAGTCCCGCATGAGCGCCGACCTTACTGCATTGCCGGTGCAGCTACCTTTTTCTCTGTTATGTTAGCCTGATCTGTCAGAGTGTCTGGGAGCTGCTTCTGATTGGAATATTCCAGACATTGGAACATTCGGACTCTGGAGGGACATTCGGAGTTGTTGGGATGTTCAAAAAACTCCCACAAGAATAAAATAACCTTTTTCTTGCGGTTTTTTCGATCGCTTTAAAATGGCATCATGCGTTTCTATAGTGTCTTGGCTATGGATTATGGACGCCTGGACGTCATTAATAGCAGTGCGTTGGTTACATATTTATGAAAAGGACAGCAAGTCTTGCATCATCATCAGTGACCGAGTAGCTGCAATAATTTACCTGTAAGTACACACTTTTCTTAATTTTTGTTTGAAAGCAAAACAATTTGGTCATTCAGGCCTAATTTGACCAAAAAATTATTCTTAGTAAGCGTATAATTCACAAAGAACGAGCTGGCCTGGTTCTATGGATACGCAAAAGTATCAATCGTCAAAACGATCAGAGCCCGAGCGACAGCTTTTAGTTCGCCGAGAAAGGGCGAACGTGTTCCATTATTATTTCCCGTTCCTTTCTGTTCTTCTTCAACTAACATCTGAAACAGACATCGCACAACTATAATTAGGTATATGGACAATGGAAAATTATTAAAATCTAATTTTCCGTCCAGACTCCACATTTGAGTGAGCACGGAGGGCAATGGAATATTTCTCTTTGAAAATTTAATTGCGAAAAGCCCCGAAACAAGGAAACACCGGCTCCTGCGCTCCTCGCTGATAACAAAAGCCCGAATAAAACGAAAATAATGAAATTCATCATCAAAGTACTGGAAAATAAGCGCATTTTGTTTTGAGCGTTCGAACGAAGTGGAATGTATCTTTGTGCAAAATTAGATCAGTTTTAATTAATTAATGTGACCAGGTAGGTAGGTAGTTCCCCGGCTTGGACAATCCGCACGTTATACGAAAATAAACTGCCGTATGGTGGAATGAAATATTTATAGAAGTGACGGGTAAACTCAAGCAGAGGCAACATTGGAAATCCTCGGTTGACGCTACTGTCTCCTGACAGGTTCCAACGTGCAGTATTTCACCTCGGAAGCTCTCGGGAAACCAAGAGGAAAATCCTACCGCGGAAAACACGAAGGAAATACCTTCAGTGACACGTTTCTCACATGGAACGTTAAGAATGCCTCCTAGCCGTCTAAAGGCTATTATGAAATTGTCTGAATTCAGTAGGTGAGACGGCGTTCGTGGAAAATGTGAGTCGTTAATCGACAAAACTCACGCCCCAGCGGGGAGTCTCTAAATTGATTATTTATTTCTAATTGCTTCCTGTTTGATAGCTTCTCTCGAGAATTTAAAAAATTAACGGTTTCTACGTATCTAATCTACCACACTATACCGTAAGGCAGAGAAAAAGAGACTAATTTCGTTTCCTGAAGCTTTCTTAATAAGAGAGACTGGAATAAAGTGGCTCTGTTTTATTTAGCGCACCATTTGGCTGCACGTTAAACATTCATTTTGCCACATACTTCCACCATCCAGTGAATCGCCTTCTTATATCGCTCCCTTATTCGCTTACTACTTCGCAGTCTACAATGAATTAAACTCCGCTTACTTACAAACCCTTATTATTACAGTGCTTCTGAAGGGTACTTCAAGAGTTGTTTCTTTCCAGAACTTACTTCTGGAGTTTCGAATGTTCTATTCCTGGACATCGTGGTAGGCTGTTCCTGGGTGCGGCCAAGCGTCACGTCCCACACGCTCGCTTAAGCAAGACGAACGCTCTATTCGACGGCGTTTCCATTCAGTCAGTATCCCAGCAACAGCTGAATGAATTTCATTTCTACTACAACTTTGATAATTTAAAGAGAATAAAGACGTCATCGTCAGACGAAGAGAGGACTCGTGCGGCATATTCTAATGAAGGCGTCACTTCATTAATAAGAAAAAAAACAACCCGTTGCCAATCTGAGAAAGAGGTGAAAAATCGAAGAGTGCCGGGTCATTATTTTCCCACCCCGCCTACCAGGTTTCAAGGTTCCAGGGAGAGAGAGAGAGAGAACCGAATGACAAATGCTATCGCCCCGGCCTGCTTGTATTAAACTTGAGAAATGCCTAGAGTGTTCCGTTTAGGACTATCTATCAAGTTGTTTGCCTCCCGAATATCCCCGGGCTTAGAAATAAAGAAATAAATACCCGCGCATTTGTAACCTTTCCGCAGATTCTGCGGTGACAAAAGGACCGGGGGCTCGGTCAATGCTTCGTCCTTGCTTTCAGCCGATCGTCGGCGCTCAATGATTTCCATTGCGAACCAGAGTAAATCTAAAATTGTGCAGATTTATTAACAAATTTTTACCGGTCCGTGTTCTTTAACGATTGTTAATTTTGTACCAACAACTCCTCTTTGAAAGCGTCAGCCTAAAGAAAACCAGTTTAAGAGGTAATCACTCCAGCTGACTCGTGGCATCTTTTCCCTTTGTAACGGCCTTATTTACTCAACTCGGCTGAAAATTAATCACAGAAGGCTCCCAGGCGCTTGTAGTCAGAGGACTTATCGTGGCTGACGCGGTCGGTTGGATGAATAAGAATAAACGATGCACCAGCACTAGTACGCCTCGTACCGAGCTGGTCTGTAGAGGCTGCTCCTCGGCATATAAGAAAAAGACGTCTTTCTTCTGCTTGCCGAAACTTTAAGGTTCTCTCGGATTTTCACTGACGTCCGAAAATAACTCCCATTCATACGATTTGAGACGACTCGCTACATCAGCTCCAGAAATGGATAAGGATGAGAAAGACTCACCTTTACAGATTCACTATGTCTAGTAAATGGGCACTCGGGGTTGCTCTCGTGTTTCTTTCTCTTATTAGTTTTTCCTACAATATCCTAAATATGAATGGTGCTGAGAATATCAATATGAATGTTCGTATTTTCGTTTCGATTTTATTCGTCCATCTTAGAGCTCATTGGTTGCAATTTGTTAAGTCTTTTTGAGTATTAAGGATCACATATTGTACAAAGGAGAATGTGTTGAAGCGAGAGGTAATGATGGCAGTAACCTACATAAGACGCAGAGAGAAAAGAGCAAGTTCAGGGAATTATCTGAAATTTATTGGAATTTAACCTAGAAACGGAGTAAGTCTGGCAATTGGAGAGCGTAGAAAGTCATGTTTGAGGTGGACTATTCCTTTCCTTTCTAAGACGCTGTAGTAGTAACATCGTTATGTCAATTAATCCCTTTGTTTAATTAATGGTGTCATTAATGCTACGTTGTAATGGGATGCTACTAATTTTTTGATATGTTCTAAAATGAATTCTGGTTATTTTTTTTTGTGAAGGTGCGAACAAAAGTAGTGCAGATTACTCCAGATTATTAAAATGATGCAATAGGTGAACTTGTAGTTGTAAGGTTTCACTATACACAAGGCGTCAGGCAAAAAACTCAAAAGTTGGTCGAAAAACTCCGAAAGTTGATATTAATCAGGTGATTATTAGGTACGGTACTTAGATAATAGCTCCGACTTCTCGCTTTCCAGCCTCCGCGTCCTAACCATCCAGCCAATCCGCGGCGGAGGTTTAAGTCATCTTGCCTGGATTTTATCGTTTAGAATATTTCTATTCATTACTTCCACGTCGAAATACGACCTTCGATCTAAAATTGTCCCTTCGCGTAAGAGATTGATGCATCTGAACACATCCTTCGCTAATAATTTGAACTTTTTGTTTTCTTCGAAAAGCTTGTGACAGTATTGAACAGACTTAAATTGATTTTACCGTGGGGGCGGTCTGAATAACTCAACCGTGGTAACGGAGGTTTATATAACCATACGTCGATGTTTCAATGTTATCGCCGTGAAAATTGCCTCGTGGTTTTCTTTGACGTTTTTATGGGCGTCTAGATGTCATAACGGTGCTTTGAATCACCGCCAAGTTACACCTTTCTCCATTGAGCTACCTCAGTGGCAAGAATACTGCAGATACAGAAATATCATATGTGACTAAGTTCGCGAGATTTCTCCCGGGGGATAGTTGCTCCCTTAATAAAAAAAACAGACGCCCGAGAAGGTAACTCCGTAAAATGACTGAGTTTTTTAGAACTTCTAAATCGTCACAGCCATTAAGAGACGTTATGACACCTCAAAGATGATGTCAGAGAGCCTCTAAAGGGATACAGCTATGGTAGAGATCTAAATTAAGCCTTATGAGTTGAATTCGCCTTTTTTGACATTCCAGAGGCTTCTCCTAATGTTGTGAGGATCTAAATCTTGCTTTGATAGAATACCAGCTGTCACTTCAACATGCTTGACTGGTGCTTTGATACTGCGAGTGGATTATGTAGAGAAGATAATAAGACAATATTCTCCTTGTTCACGTACGCAAGCACGTATAGGTCATAGAACTCTCGGATCTATAAAACTCATCCCCAGGAGTTAGGTTATTTCCCTGATCCTGGAATTAACGGTTGTTTATTTTAATGATCTCTCGTTTCGGGAACAATAGGGGAAGACACTTTGGTCCTTCTGCAGCTCTATTGTAGGCTTAGACCTGATTTATCACTTCACAATAGTTGACTTGCTTATACCTCGTTGTCGGGTCGTCTACTGATAAACGCCGAAACGTCGAGGAATCGAATAAATTTCCAGGTGACCGGACGCGTTTAATGCATTTAAATGAGTCGGGTAATATTTTCGCTCGACAACAATATTTCAAGACCTTTTTAATCTCTAAGATTGCCCTCTTTCTTGGATCCGGGCGCGGGAGTTCAATGAAGCGTGCCAAATGTCGGAACTCGAATCGGATTCTGTCCGGGAATCGATAAAAGGGTTTCAAAGGGCGAGAAATTGAAATTTTGTGCCTTTAGGTGGAAAGCCCGGCTGCTAATTTGTGGAATCGTAAACAAGTCGTCGCCGCCGCCGCCGCCGCCGCTGCATCGGGCGGCGGCGCTTCGAAAAAATCTCCACGATCTTATGTTAATATTTGAACGTTCTACCAGGTTCAAGTTTATTTATATTAGACATTACGCCTGCCGCATAATAAAATAACTTTGAAATTTGAGTCTGTTTACTTTGTGCCTGCCTGCGACGTCGTGGAAAAAAAAGTTAATTTCCTTTGAGAAAGCTTTCGGAGGGTTGTTTTTTACTCGCCAGAGATTTGGGATTTTTTTAAAAAGGAATCGCTATCTCGGTACATATACTCACTCAGTACTTAGCTATATAATTTTGAATAATATTATCTCAATCAAAACCTCTCCGGCTCGTCCATTTCTAGAAATTTTTACTAAAAATCGCTCTCTGTCCCCGAGGATTAAACATGCGAAAGTTCCCGAGTTATCCTGCAGAAAGAGAGTGTGGAGAGCTAGAAAGAGATAATTGAATTCCCCGATACTGAAGTGCATTCTGAAATTACCATCTATCTCTCTTTAAAGAACGTAATACAATCAAGCAATCAACAAAACAAATTTATCGATCTCTCTTATTCTCTTATTAATGTCTCCTTGTCGCCTTATTAAACTCGGGCACAAATCAAACAAGTCAAAATAAAAATTATTTATCGAGCAAAAATTGTTAACAACCTTTTCCAAACGATATACCACATACCTAAAACGCATAACTAGAAAGAGAAGAAGACAGACGCGCGTGAAGTAGCCAATGGAAGAGAGTACAAGTGACAAAAATAACGGTGGGGACCATCCAGAGCGTCGGTGTCAGATGAACGAGGGAAGCCTCACCTGTAACTTACCTGAATAAATTATCTTTATCTTTGCCTTATCTACATATCGAAAAACTAAATTGTTTCTACATAAATATCTCAACGACAGTCAAGTACCGAGTTATCATCTTTAACAAGATTCTCGCAAATTGGCGGCCATATTGCCATTGTGATAATCGCGATGCTTAAATCAATGATTACGCGAATAAAGTGTTTCTGGAAATTAGTCACTTCCGATGCAATCCATCCAAGCGACCGCGATTAAAGTTGCGAGACCCGATTTCCTTAGACTCAAATCAAAAATGAATCCAAAAAATGAGCAAAATTAATTTTTCCAAAGTTTCCGAATAACGTTTAGGGACTCTAATTTTGGAGAAAATCCAGCCGGAGTTGTATTATAGTGGCTTCTATCAACTATCGCTCATGGACTATTACGTCAACGTAAATGACGTTTGGAGACTCTTATGTCTTATGTTAAAGACGACATACCTAGACAAGTGCTATTAGCAGCTATGCTCCTGGTAAACGATTATTTCTCATTATTTTATTACTTATCGTGACTATGAGGTCGTGATATGGTAAAAGAAGAGTAATTACGAAGAGACAAATTGATTCCACTTAAAGAAAAGATGAAGCTTTCATCATCCTCTGTATGTATGTATCGTAAGTGGCTCCGCTCTGAAAGCACCGAGTAAGCGAAAAAGATATTCATGAGATTTTTCAGCTCCGAATAATCGATACTGTTTATTTAGTATGACTCGGGTAAATGGATCCTCGCGTTTATTTTTGTGGATTTGTTTCTTGTCCGGGCGCTCCCTCCGCAAAAACCTCCATATTTCTTGCGAGATAACATCTGCACTGCCGGCCGAAAGATACAAGAAATGATAAATTTATCTGCAGAGTCGCCAGATCTCCGGGCTTATCTGCGCGTTCGGACTGCGACGCGCCACCCGCGATCACTCAACGTCACGCTCCTAAGCACTTCACTCCGTGCGAGGTTTCGGGAGATTTGTCGTCCCGGCAACACTGTTTTATGCCGCCCATATATTATCTTAACGTCTTCTCTTATTACTTGGGTAAATGTAACTTTATAGACATAATAATATGTAATAAGAGCAGGTGGGTTTCCTGGGATGAATTATGAAAGTTTTCAGGAAAATATTATCTCGAGAAGCATCTTAATTATAGCGGAACTGCGAAGAACGGAGACTTCTTCAGTCTTTGCTCTTCCATTTATTTTTCACTCTCTAACTTTCTAAACCGCATTATCGGCTGTAGTCTGTAGTCTGTACTCTGTAGTGACTTATAAATATTAAGTTCACGCTTGCGCAGTAAAATTATCGTCTTTTTACTTTAAAAGGGGGGCAGTGTAACAACAAAGCTAATCCCGCTAAGCTATTAACAATTAACATCTCTTTGATTACCATAACGTAATCCAGGACGTATGTCTAAATTGATTTTTATCGTGAAATGGTAACCGTGTCCATCAACCCTTCACTTTATTACCGTCTCAAGAGAGATTGTCAGACATTATTATGAGATCGCACATCTTGATATGTTTTCTAGGTCATAAAATCGAGCGACATAAGGTTATAGGTCTCAAGGGTTAGAGGTGGGCTAGTAGGAAGAACGAGTTAAAGCGATCAGAGAACGCGGTCTAGCTTGGTGTATCATCTCCAGAGGAACGTTCTTATTCTCGCGAAGACGCATCACGATGTGAGAATGGGGCCTTATCTATTCTGTGTATGGGAGACATGGCCGGGAGAAAGGACACTACGGGTTGTCCTTATATTGAAACCCTTGACAAAACAATTTGCTTACGAATCAGAAAAGATCGGGATTCGAGATGCGCTTTTTGGTAACGTGTAGCACATTCTACTCGAGATACTCAAAAGTATTGATCACATTTTTAAAAAAGACATTCCATCGCGTAAATGTATCAGAATATTGAGACCAGAAGTGTAAAAAGAAGAACGAACGAGATGTCAGATTAGTTGCATTTTAGGTTATGTCTTATCAACCTAACAAAAGCGTGTCGATGTTTTCCGATACATCGATGGAGTAAAAATCGATTTATTCTCAAGATATCGACATCGAATATCATTTCTGCTCGACTTTGAAAGTATTGATCGCATTTTGGAAGAGACATTCCATCGCGTAAATGTATCAGAATATCAAGGCCAGAAGTGTAAAAAGAAGAACGAGCGGACAGATGAGTTGCGTTTTAGGTTATGTCTTATCAACCTAACGAGCTGCCTGGACCTGCTGACGTTTACTGTGTCGACGTTCAAATAAGTAAAGTGCCTCGCCTCGTGAGAGTAGACTTAACGACAATTCCGTTCCGCATACCAAGTTGGATACACGAGTGACTGACAAAATTGACGTTTCTAGCTTTGAAAGCTTGACGGATGAAAAATAAAAGTTGGGTGCGTTTCTAGGTAGTTTCGACTCTTCGGTTACGATTTTAGCATGCGCAGTTGCTATATGGTTTGGGTCCTTTCAAACCTTACAAAAACGTGTCGATGTTTCCGATATATCGATTGAGTAAAAATCGATTTATTTCAAAAATATCGACATCGAATATCATTTCGAACGAGGTAATTTCAAATTCGACGGTTTCGAATGTCAGTCTGTCACTTGTTATTCTGTCAACAATATCGTTGAACCGTCGATGTCTTGAGCTAATCGATACGTCAAATGATTGGATGACTCGATTGTTCCATATCGCTCGGCACCTTTTGACGGATAGACTGTGCGCAGTCTCAATGCCCTGTACGTTACCATGACGTCATAAATTAGAGTCAACAATATAAATCGATGTTTACAACAAAGTCGCTTATGTGTCATGTGTCATATTCATCTTATTTTTTTAACCCGTCTGACTTTGTGAGTTTGTAATATTTACCCCATGAAAGTTTATATAAAGCTAAGGCCACGTCTCCCTCGCGGGTCATATATCCAAACGGGAGTAAAGGAAAATTCAAATTCATTCCGGGAGACGCGACCCGAACAGATCGTAAAATTTCAAAAGAAAGTCCCCCGTGTCTCTCCCGTAATGTAACACACACGTAACAGCGCAATTTTTATAACCGATAAAATCATGTTTAGTGCACGCTCTTATATCGCCGCGGCGAAAATAAAAATTTCATAACCCCCCCGCCGCGTAACTAAGGATTCAATTTCGACAGAGATTGCGCCCCGAGACGTTTTACGAGCGGCCGGGCGGGCGAGAACGGGATAGAATTTGTCATCGGGCCGAACTTCCACAGCTTAAAACTTTGCGCGACTTATAATTCGAAAGTATAGAACTGAAAATGACGTCGACTATAAAAACGTGACTTGGGGACTCGAAATGATCCAAGTTAGTTCAGAGTTCTTATTTTTCATTTCCAACAAGAGCTTGTTCACTTACTGCCGGAGAAGGAGACTTGTGGATGGAGGCCATTTTTGTCATCCGAACTGTCGGGAATTATATGCCCGGTTCAGATTCATTCAACGAATAATAATTGAATTATGAAGAATTATGAACTCATCGTAATCTTATTGATACTGACTGAAAATCTTAAACAGTTTCGAATAATTTGACCTATTAAAAGAAGAAGAATTAGTGCCCGTTGTACCGGCACCCGGGACTAATTACGAATACCTTAATTGTTCCCGTTTTTCTCGTGTTCATAACTCATAATGGAAGTAATGAAATCTCGTCCGGGTGACCATTGAAAAAGCAATTTCGATTTTGCAATTAATCCAGATAGACTCGAAACAGTTGAGCGTAGCGCAAAAACAAACGAGCAACGGTGTAGTAATCCAAACAACCACTATCTACTATCGGCCCGACACAGGTTTAATCCGGGTCACTAAAATTTACGTGTGTCCGGTGAAAAAAAAATCCAAATTCAGCGCTGCCTCTGATCATTTGATCGAGCTTCCGACGGCAGCGGATGCCAATGTGTAGGTACTTACGATGTAATGTATCTCTTCCAAATTTGAAACCTCCATCGGAAGTCGTTTCGGCTTTATGAATTTCGGTCGCCGGGACCGGAAAATATCCGGGATTCTTCTCCGACGAGCCCGTAAATTTACATAACGAATTCTTTGCGATATGAGATTAGATGCCAAAAACATCAAGAATTGTCTTGTACGTAATTGAAATGAATTAGGCGGCCCCCGACTCTCTCTTGACGATATTAAATTTACTTAAATTCGTTGAATAAATAATTAATTTTAGATTACTTTCGTTTTAAAGCCCCCGTTGCCGGATGAAGAATGAAAAGCGCTCACATATTTTGTAAAGTCGTTTATATCTGCTGGCTGACTTGAATTTACCTTCATCTAATTGATTACACGACGTTTACTTGATTAGCTTCCGAATAATTATATCGACGGTTAACGACTTTATTACTTATTCAATGCGCCCCAAAATTATGTGAACGAATCTCGGTCGGTTGGCCTTGTTACGATTTTACGACCAGAAGTCCACTGAGTGCATTCCAACAAGAGATGGAGAGAACTTGCATGGTTACAAAGTCGGGATCGCCATATGATAACAAGAAAGGTTGAAATGTTTCAAACGCTGTTGAACGATGACACTTTTAAACTTTATTAGCCATGATTGACCATCTCTACATTTTGATTGATTGCTTCTTAATTGTAATTGTAATTGACAGAACATGTTAGATCTCACGATAACTGGTTTTCGCTGACAATAAATAACATTTCTTTTAAATATTACTCCACATTGTAAACATATTTAATGTTTATTTACACAAGTTCTTAAGGTTATATCTTTATCATATTTATCATCAATGCACTAATAGTTTTTGTCCTAGCGGGCATCCTTATCCTGTTCTTGAATAAATCCTCTTTGCCCTAACGGGCATCTTTATCCTTTTCTTGAATAAAGCCTCTTTGCCTTGACGGTCATCTATCTTTATTCTGTTCTTGTGTAAATTCTATTTGCCATGACAGGGATTTTCGTCCTGGTCTCGTGATATTCCTTTTTGCCCCGACGTTCTTATTGTACTGTTCTCTCGATGATACTTTTTGCCCTAACGGGCAACTTTATCCTGTTCTTGTGTAAATTCTCTTTTCCATGGCAGGGATTTTGTCCTGCTCTCGTGATATTCTTTTTTGTCCCGATGTACTGTTCTCTCTATATGATCCTTTTTGCCCTAACAGGCATCTTTATTCTGTTCTTGTGTAAATTCTCTTTTCCATGGCGGGCATTATTCTCCTGTTCTCGTTACGATTCTTTTTGCCCCGAACGTTCATCATTTTACTGTTCTCTCGATGATTCTGCTTTTTGCCCTGGCGGGTATCTTTGTCCTTTTTTCTCTTGATGATCCCTTTTGGATCATCGAAATCCGAGATCATTGAGAGATGGTCATTAAGAAATCATTGGGCATTTTTATCCGGCTCTCGTAATAATTATTATTTGTTACCATTGCGCGTATATCATATTGCCTACAACAAACTCGTAAGTAAAAACTTTTTGCTGTGACGGGTCTTTTTTCGTAACACACGCAACCAACTCGTAACAATCCTTTTTGCCAGATCGGCATCTTCCTGATCCTGATCTACACTAAACAAACAGAAGACTCATGATAGCCCTGTGTGCCTAACTGACCAATATTTTTTATGAAACAGGTTACGGTTCCGTCTCACCCCGCACCTCCTGGGGCAAGCTGGCGACCATCCTGTTCGCCCTGGTGGGCATCCCCCTGATGCTCATCTACCTGTCAGCGACCGGCGACGTGCTGGCTCGAAGTTTCCGTCGATTATACGGAAGACTCTGCGGCGTCGCCGGAAGGAAGCCCAGGTGTCCTTGCGGTGACACCGTCAGAGTGCCCGTGACCCTCTGCATGGTCATGGTGGTGGGGTACATATGTTCCGGGGCTTTAATGTTCAACAGGTTAGAAGACTGGAGCTTGTTGGAGGGAAGTTACTTCTGCTTCACCTCTTTGGGTGCGTCTGTCTCGCATGTTGCTTTGTTATTTGAACTAATGTTGCTTGTTTTTTTTTATCCAGGCACAATTGGTTTCGGGGATCTTCAGCCGGGACGTCGTGCTGAATCTCTGAGTCTTTGTGCCTGCTCGGCGTACATCCTGGCAGGAATGGCGCTGGTGGCTATGTGCTTCAGTCTTCTGCAAGAAGAAGTTGCTGGTCTGTTGAGGTCTCTAGGAGCGGCTTGTGCTAGTGAAAGTAGCACTTGACAAAGACCTAGAGTAGAGGGTGCAGCGCCTGCGCTTCCTACTCCTGTTAAAGTAGTCGGGAGCGGTACGTTACCTAGAAGAGGCGGTGGGGGTGGTTTTAGAAGAGGAGTGCCTGAAAGGAGAAGTGTGGGTAGGTAGAATTTGTGTGTATATTCGAAGAAGAGAGAGTTATTGTTGGTTTAATTACCAGGTGCAGAACCTTTGGTGGAATATTTCGTCCCACGCAGCATGAGCGAATTCGATCTTTCCATGGCTTCCGGCGACACGCCCATTTCCGGTCATCTCCTGCCGCTGACCATCAAAGCTCCCAGGAAACTGTCCAAGGCCAAGGAGAAGATGGTCACGTTCGAGGACGAGCTGGCCAAGGTGAAGTTCAAGGACGAGCTGGCCAACAGGGAGAGGAATGTGGAGCTGCAGGACGTGTTCATGTGACAGCAGGGATAACAGATGGAGACGGCGCTGAGTTTCGCTCAGGAGTTGAAGGAGGTGAAGAAGGAGCTCAAGTTGAAGAACTTTAAATTGTGCGAGGATTTGAAGAAGTGCGAGGACAATTGTTCGTGTAACGCGGAGGCGGATTGTGACATTTGCAAGGTGATCGATTTTACGTTGAAGAAGGACAAGTTATAGTAGGACGAGGTCGGGGTTTTTTAGGGTGGTCATTAATTATTGCGGTGGTGGACTTGGGACTTTTATTATTAATTATTATATCAATGCTCGAATGGACTCTGTATATATAAAATTGGATTAATTCTAAAGTAATTTTTTCAAATTCTGTTACTTACTATGATTGTTTTGTAAATATTAGATTATCTAAAAAAATTGTATAATTATTATTATTGTTACCATACTTTTACAATAAATCATATTTAATTGAACGAGTTTTACTTGATGCTTCCATGATGATGACAACTCCCACACAGCAATAGCTGCTGTTTCTCATCAGGGAACAATACTGAATTCTACACTTTAATACTAATTTCATCCAACTACATCCAATATACTGTAAAGTTCCAAAAGTGCTCAGGCGCAGGCAATTTATCTCCTGGATTAATGAATTAAAGTTTACATTCAAATTAACTAATAATGATGTTCGAGATTTTCTGTAATAAACATGCTAGAACTTATGCTTGAGTTATTAGGAGACCTCAACTCGCAACATTAATTACTCCAAATTGTCATTCAAGGATTAAGCTCAGGGATTTGACTTGATTCCGTGCCCTGCATTAAATAATGTCTCTTCTTGATTGAAAATTAATTGCTACTCAATAAAAAGTACTAGGTAGGAATTATGAGACCAATTTTATTCAAATCAAACAATATTAATTTTGTTATTAAATATGTTAATGAGAGAAGAGTGTATCATAAAATTAAAGGTGCCACTAGCGATTCCCCTTTCTTCTGGTTCCAGAAAAATCCGCTAGGTTTACTTGTATGGTTTTCCTTAGGGTACCTGTATTACCGACACAGGCTTACAAGGGTAGCGCATTCACTCGTTGACGTTTACTTGACATGGAGATGTTTGAACAGCTGGATGTCGTGTTTTGACAAATTTAGTCACAATAAGCCTAGATCAAAATGAAAAAAAAACAAAATTTGGGCAATTAAACAAAATAATAATACTAATAGAAATCCTGGAATCCTATTTCAGAGGGTATTAAAAACACTCTACGGATTTACGAGGCTATAGACTTTAATAATTGGTAGCTTTAATAAACACAAGGATGACAGAGTGATCCATAGAACTTCTCATATTGATTTTTAAAGATAAAGTTCATCGAGGTGTAATAAAACCTACCTGACCTGGACAGGTATACGGAAATTCTGAGGGCCGTATTTTATGCAATTACGCTGTATGCCTGCTGAGTGCATTATTTTTACTACAATATTCCAGTAATAGAATAAATATTGATAAAGGACTATAATAAGTTTATGCTCGTATTCACAAACGATAATTTCCTAAATAATTACGTAATTAATTAAATGAGTGAGACGGCCGGGAGATATGCAGTTTTTTTGCAATAGAGTGAGATGGGTATAATTGATTACGTAATTATTTAGGAAATTATTGTTTGTGAATACAGGCATTAGAATATTAAAACATTACCATTAGACAACGCGAACAAGTAGAAAATGGCAGCAAAAGTTGGCCATTTTACGAAAATACGCTTATTTAATAACAAATTGTGTGAATTTTTAGACAGTTCATGAAAAATGTGACGTTTTTGCAGTTTAATTTGACATTCCCAACTTTTTTCCTCACTTTTCTGAGAATGAGAATGCGCAACCCTAGGAAGCGTTAGTGTCGGTAATGTAGGTACCTTATTTTTTCTCCATTCCTGCATGGCCGTGATTCCTGATTATTTTATCGTCATCAATACCAAAGCAAAGAGTCTCTATATTTTTGTTATTTTTGTTTATAGAAACTAATGAGAGCCCCTAATATCTGCAGTTATTTTTTTTCAATTAATGATAATTAATAATTACGCGAAAAGGTGTTTTCAGTCTAAAGGCCGGTCCAGACGCACCGACTAATCGCACGATAAAACGGTCATATAAGTCGTTCGACAAGACGTATTAAAATGGTGCGTCCACACAGTTCCATCTTATCGTACAAACTTCGTACGACTTTCAGTTTCGCGACGATCGCTATCATGGAAGAAGTAATCCTGTGGTCAATTTATGCTGTTTTTATTACAGTCGCAATTACTTGAGAATGGATGTTGAAACTTATTACATGAATTTGTTAAATTTATTATTATTATTATTACTTCTAGGGTAGGTTCAAAGACCTTGTACTGAAGCTTGCGCTTATTGTACCCCTTTGGATAATTATCTCATCGGCCCATCTCCCGAAAGTATTTCAGTATGAGTCCAATGGGTGCTTGTTCTATTTCTTTTGGTTCTGCCATTTCGGTCCCAAATACTAGAAGTCTAGTTCCCTCTAGTGCTGGGCATTCACACATTAGGTGGTATGGGGTTTCCTACCCTTCCCCGCATCTCCTACAATCTGGGATATTTTTTCTCCTATCGAAAGGTGTTTTATTAGCGGGCAGTGTCCTGTTAAAAGTCCAATTGCCCATCTCAGCTGGTGCTTACTCAGCTTTTTCAGTTACATCGTCTCTGCTCCCTCTTCCCTTTACCCACCTAGTCGCTTGAACAGCACCCCAGTTAGGTTTAGGTAAGGTCTGCATTGAAGTTGCTCTATTTTCTCCCATGAGGAAAATTAGTTGTTGGCCTTTTGTGTCAGGTTTTCTGTCCACTAGGATCCACGTTTCTGGTTTTTAATACCTGGTTTTGAATTCCCAGTCTTTTTGGATTTTTTTCTGGTTCCTCTCTTGGGTCCCTGGTATCCACACTGGTGCTCTTATAGGTTTCGGAACGTCCTTGGTGCCGAGTTTCTGCCTGTCCTCTGTGGCCTGGTCAGCGCAGGAAGCCATGAGAAAGTCCCCTCTAAGCTGCACTCCTGAAAACCTTGGTGAAGGTTCTCCTTCTTTTACATTGTTCCGGTTCCTTGCTGGTCCCGGGTTTTGTTACACTGGGGTTCACCTTAAACCCTAGCTTTCTAGGTTCTCCAGTTTCCCCCTGGTTTTTTAGTTTCGCAGTTTGCTACGAGCGGCTCCTGAGAGTAATTTGTTAAATAATTTGTTAAATTTGGTAACGCCACGCATTCAAAAACGAGATAGTTGTATGAGAAAAGCGATTTCACCTCACGAGAGATTAAGCGCCACCTTAAGATTCCTTGCAACCGGAAGAAGTTACAAGGATGGAATTTACAATACTATAATGTCCAAGCAAGCATTGAGTGAGATTATACCTGAGATAATACGACAATATGAGGTTGAATTATAATAAACATAAACATAAAATTGAACGGTAAGTTGCTTCGCCCGTCCACATGCTACGACATGTCGCATCAGTTCTCGGAAAATGATGCCTCGATCTTCAGTCTTTCGATTTAGCTTCCAATCTCATTCCGTTTAGACTAAACGTACGTTTTGCGGTCCGCACATTCCATTTTACTTGATTCATTTTGTCTGATTCGACATGTCGTTCAATTAGTCGTTGCGTCTGGACCGGCCTTTATAGTGATGGTTGATCACTTCCCCTTTTCTAGAGTTCACAAAAATTTCACGAGAGGTCGCTTTATGTTATATTTCTAAATGTCACTTTGCAGGATCAAAAATTACAATCTGTCACTGTCACTTGCTCTTACTGTTATGTCAGTGTCAATTTTTATGTCAATATGGATGGAATTTGACGTTTCGTCAGCGTAAATGAAATGCCGTAAATTATAATTTCTGGGTCTGGGTGAATCTTGATAAATATTAGCATTTTTTTTAGTAAATAAGCGATAATTACAAATAAATCGGAAACAATCACATAAACAGTAGGTAGTATTAGTAATCAAGTAATAATAACTGAAAAATGTCAGGTTACAAACGGGTCAACTTCTACGAGCTATGCCGTCTCTGCGCCTCCAACCAACAGAAAGAGAAGACACACATTTTCACGGAGGAGGGCCGCAAAATCCAGCTCCAGAATAAAATCCAGAGCTGTCTCTCGCTGAACGTGAGTCTCTGTCTGATACCATCAATAAACCCAAGTGGACCCCTAGCATCGATTGTTTCAGGTGTGCGAGACCGATTTCTTACCGAAGGTTGTCTGCTCGAAGTGCCTGCGAACGCTGGAAGTCTGCTACTCGTTTCGGCAGGAATGCGTCAGCTCGGAAAGCATGCTCTCCAGCTACTTCAAGAATTTCCGGTACACGGAGGACTTCAAGAAATCCGGCAAGGTAAGCGGTTTTGTTTGGTTACATCGCTCTTGATCGTCTTTAATCTTTGATCTTATCTAAGGTATACATTAAAGACACCACCGTTAAGCAAACAGCTGAACCCCTAACGCTGGCTCTGGCGCCTACGCTAGCACCAGCGCAAACACCCACTTCGACTCACACGGCGACAACAACGGTCAATAGCAGCAATTACTCCCTAATCGAGGGAGCGAAATCGCTGTCCCAGCTATCTCAGGGTAACCAAATGGACCAGGTCCCGCTCTACATGTTCCAATTACCGATCGTCGCTAACACCAATCAGCAAACGATCGAGAAAAACTACATCAAAGATTCAAACAAAATCATGCACAACGTCATCCCGGCGAGCGCCCCTCAGATAACCTACAACGTGAACTCCGCCAACTTAAAAACGCCGAGTCATCAATCGTCGACGAAGACAAACGAAACGTTAAGTAACGTGGTCGTTAACTCGAACGGGGAGGTGATAAACATCGCCCAGATCGACTTTGACTCGATCATGAATCAACAGATCGGTAAACTGAGCGGCAGCGGCGGTAATACTTGTAAGGGTAAGAAACGATCGTCGAAAGAGATCAGTGTGAGCATGAAAAACGAGGAGATCGTCAAGATCGATCTGACCGGCTCGGAGGAGAGCGCCTACGATACCGGTCAGGTGCATATCAAGTATGACAAGCTAATGTCTCCAGCTCAGGCCGCGACTACTACACCGACCTCGGCTTCACTCATTAAAACTGCTCATAACGATCATAAGTATTCGTACTCGGTTAAAATCAATCAGGAGAGCGATATGAAACAATCAATGCCGTTGCTAGCGCCGGCTCCGGCCCCGGCATCAGCCCCGCCGCCAGCCCCCGCTCCCACAGTAATCTTCAACAATAACAATAATAATTACCATCACAACTCGTCGAACGCCTATTCGAACACCTACCCTTCGAACGCTCACAATCAATTCCCCACTTCAGAGATCAATATAATCAATAACAATACCCTTGCGACTTCTACTGGTACTGGTACCGGTACCAGTACCTGCGCCGCTCTCGCAACCACCAACGAACCCTCAACCGTCAACTTGAACATCCTCAATCAGGACCTAAACGCCCGGAACCAACAGATCAACAGTCACTACGGACCGCAATCGAAATACAACCTGAACACGTTAACGAACGTGACGTCGGTCAACGTGACGAACAACAACATAACGGCTAACATATCCGTCTCGTCGGGGGAGAGCGTCTCGAGCGGCGGCAACGGCAAAACGCACGTCTGCGAGATCTGCCACAAGGTGTTCAAGAGGAAAGAGCACCTCTTCCAGCACGTCAAGCTGCACACCGGCTACAGGCCGTTTGTCTGCGAGAACTGCAACAAGTCGTTCATGCGGAAGGAGCACCTGCTGCGTCACATGACCTCGCACAGCGGCCAGAAGAACTACACGTGCAATATCTGCGAGAAGAGCTTCTCGCGCAACGACAACCTCCTGAAGCACAAGAAGACGCACGAGAAACAGTCGAGCTTCGCATGCGAGGTCTGCAACAAGCAGTTCGTCATGAAGCATTACTATCTCGCTCATAAGATGACGCACGAGGAGCTGGTTGGTAATCTGTGCACCATGAAGGCTTAGTCGAGACGGGGTGTGAACAGTTTTGAACGAATCCGTGCTGGTGAGGTGATGATGGACTAAATTTTTTTTTTGCTTGTTATGTTTCTGTGTAATTATGTAAATATTGAATGTATGTTGTATGTAACGTAATCGGGGTGTTTCTTAATTCACTTTCACTTACAAGAAATCTTGAAGTTATATTGTATCGAAAGATTGGAACTGAAGATGATTTAATCAGTGAAATGTGTACCTGTCAGGTCTGTAAAAGAAACTAAGATCGAATTATGTTTGATGAGAGAGACTGTTTAAATTATGTTTATTGTGAGACTTTTTTATTATTAAAAATGCACATGCACTGCAGGGGAATCCCTATGACGCTCCGAGAGCGGTGCACGAGAGGAGATATCGATTCACGTTGACCTTGAATCGCTGCAGGCTGTATTTCTCAGGAAATAACTTCGTTTGAAATGAGTCTGGAAGAGCTAGTCGAGCCAGTTTTGAACCGATTAAGAAACACCCCGCTATCATTCCAGGTGATTGTTAAAACTTATCTTAACGGACGATTAATTAACCCGGATAAGTGAATGTGTAAATTATCTAATATTTGTGTGTTGAAGGACGAGAAGACCGGTAGTTTGAAACCATTTGGTTACTCCTGTAATGGTCGTCAATTTTATCATGAAATCTGACCAGTATTGTTGGTTTTTTTAATCGGGATCTTATTTAAATTCGCCACCTGAATCTGAAAAGGCTGATAGTCTCAAAAATTATTTTTTTATAATTGGAGCTGGTTGATGATTATTAAATTCAGGTCTTCAATAATTTAATCAAATCATTGATTTAACGACCGTCATAATTCGGTCAATTTTACTAATGAAGGGATGTTGCTCAAGAAGTATGTTCCTCAAGAATCAAACTTTGATCAGTTCGATTATTTTAATCAGCAGTTAAATCCTTAATCGTGGTGCTTGAAACGCTGTAAATTATAAAAAATCATGACTTGACGACTGAGAATTATCAAAGAATTTGGACTTAAGAGTTTAACGAAAGCAATTTTATAACTTTGGTTTAATTGACCGGTTAGTTTATTTTGATACCAGTGTCAGATCTAAGAAATCTGATTGATCACTTTAAAACGACCATCAAAATCTGAGTGCAACCGTCTTAGTCTTAATTAATGACTGATCGTTCTTTCAAACACCCGGTCTTGTTAGATAGATGGTACTGGAAACGTTTGTGAATAATTATTATCTTTATTGAAGTTTTGTCTTATCTTAGAATTTATAATTTGTGATAATTAGAAGTCTGATTTGTTTTAAATACTTGTACACATAGTTCTGTATAGTAGTAGGTCTATTTATTATTTTAACAAGAGGTGACCCGGCTATAGGTCATCTCTCTAGTCACTTTCAGTATTATATCTTTGCCGGTGCCGGTACCGGTACTGGTACTGTCACTGTCACAGTTACAGATGATCGATTTTATTGATTAGATTATTTTTGTAAATAAGGTAGATATTTGACTAGTTTATCGAATAAATTATTCAAGTCTTTCCCTTTTTCTGTATCAATTAAAACCTATTTTTATTAAATGAAATTATTTACACCATATATACAGTAACTAGATCGATCAATCAACAATTCCCTTCTCTCTCATAATCGAACTGATCCGCTTATCGATGCTGCCGAAGTATTTCATCTTGATGACGTTCGATTTCGCCCTCCCGATATCGCCGTTCGAGAAACACCTGTCCAGCTCCCCGGATATCCTCTCCAAGACGTCCCGGTTCTTCCGATCAAGCGATCTCAGTTTCTCCGGGGTGTCTGCATCTTCCACCTGTAATAAAATCCCCGTTTAAATAACGATCGTTAATAAGAATAGGAAACAGGACCTCCTCGTTCAGTTCCATGATCTCGGTCAAGAAATTCGGGTCGTCGACCTTTTGATCTTCGTTAACCTCTTCTCCGTGCAACTGTAGAAGGTGGATCGCTCGCCCGAGCGGCGTCTGCAGCGTCCGGTAAGCTTTGTTCAGCAGCGACGAGAAATCCGCCGAGATCTGTCGTTCTGTTTCCGATCTGGAAAATAAACGTCTCTTTTTCAAACGTCAACTCCCAGATAATGGGGATCGAACCCTGCAACCGCAATTAAATTAAACGAAACAAAAATCAGAACGGCTCTCACTTGTTGCTAAACTTGTCGGGATGCAGGATGTTCTGCAGTTGACGGTATTTCTGTGTGAGCGCTTTCTGGTCGACGTCGAACCTCTCCTCGATGTCGAACAGCTTGAAATAGTTCTCGGTCTGTCTCGGGTTCTGGACGGTGCTGCACTGCTCGCAGAACAGCTCCCGGATGTCCTGGCGCTCGATGCCGCATTTCCAGCAGACGACCGGGTTCGCGACGTTGTTGTGTCGTCTCGGGATCAGGACGGCGGGGGCCCCGTGCGGGGCCGAGACGGCGGCGCGTCCGAGGGCCGCCGGGCCTACTCGACCCACGTTGTGGTAGTTCCGGAACGCGACCGGGTTCAATCCGGCGCACCGTTTTATTATTAGGTTCGCGTATTTGGACATTTCGGGGCTGATGTGTTTGAAATGATTATCATTTTTTGGATGCGAGAGGTTTGTTATGAATGTTTTATGATTTTTTACTTTTAGGGATGTTGAAGGTTAATAATTCGGATTTGAGATTTGACTGACGTTTGTCGTTAGTAATGTTTCATGATGTTGACGTTGACAATCCAGTTTGGAGAATATCATGATCATGAATTAGCTGAATGCGCCCATGGCTGCGTTATAGGTTTGTTACAATTCATTGATGTGTAACCGTAAAATGACAGTTCAAGAGACATGCGCATTACTCTTTAAGCATCTCTGCAACATTTTGTACGATTTGAGAAGTGATGATTGATCCATATAGCATACAATAATTAGATATCATTGTTCCAACAAAAAACTTGTTGATTCCGAGCTCGTTTCTGCATCGTTATTTAGATTCACAAATTTTTTGGGAACTGGTGAAATTGGCTTGCGCATGACTGGTTTTTATTTTACAAGCTGTCCGCGTAACTTGTACCCTTGTCACTGATAATGATTACAAATAGTAGCCGTTAGAGACAATTTCGACAAAACTTTATAGCTCTGACTAGACTGGTGCAAAACCAATAATAAAATTCTTTTAAAAACAAAGGTAAATGTATACTACTCAATGCACGCAATTTACCTTTTCAGTATTCGACTGTGTGAATGAAATTGTGTGAAGTGACACACAATCACACAGTACAGTAGGATACTATGTGTGAAAAGTTAAGGACATGTAAACCGTTTTCTGATATCTTGAGCCATTTTCAATAATGTGATAATAAGCTATTTTGAAAATGGAAAATGGCGATATTCATTTTTTACAATAACTCATAATAACCTACTCAATTTAAGCTTCAACTGCGAAAACCAGCCTCACTTAATTTTCTCAAACAATCTGAAAACGTAATAATAGCTGCTTTCTTTCGACCGTAAATTCGTGATCCGAACGCGTTATAACGCGTTTGGATTCAAACAGGCGTGTTCTTTCGTAAACGGATTCATCCCCACTCTTTACCAGATTTGGATCGCGATCCGTAATCCCCTCACCCCTCCGAATCGTAGAATTTCTAGGATCGGAACGGATTGATCCGGATCCGAAAAACGTAACCTAAGATTCCTAAGAATACAGAAGACACCCTGTATGTTTACGTTTTCATACTTTTATGTTTGTTTATTCTCATTTTGTTCATGTACATTTTCGAAAGTAATGGAATAGTCTTACATTTAGAATATTATGATGGGTTATTTATTGGGTATACGGGTATACCTACTACATCCATTTCGTGCCATTTTTAAATATTATAAATATAAAAATTAAAAATTATTATTATTATTATTGTTAATTATTATTTCGTTTTAATAATTCGACTTTATCAATTTTTTCCATTAATCTTACAATAATAATAATTCGAGTCAACTTTACACTTCCCATTGCTGTTCTTTCGTCGCGATAAGAAACGGTCGTATTGAATCCGCGATTCAGTGATCCGGATTCAACTTTCAGGATCCATGATTCAAAGTGGCTGAGCGAAAGAAAGCAGCTAATATACAGGTGTCCTATTTGAAATAAGAATGTTGTATGCCGTACGAGCATACAGAGATATTGGGCCACGCTGTATAGCTGGAAATAATTTTAGATTATAGGTCTCTTCAAATCGTACATACAATTTTTCTCTCATCTTTTTTTTTTATTTCGAACGATAAGGCGGTTAGGAATTCCCGAAGCACTACCACTATTGCAGGACCAGGTACAATAATATTATTATTTACTTTAGTCTAGGAGGAGGAGGCTTGATGGTAATTATAACGTCGGTGCACTACTATCGTCTTTTGTAGCTAAGTGGCTTATGCAGTGAGCCCAATATCGCACTATCGTAGTCTATTAAGAAGAAGACAAATTTGTAGGTTAGGTGCTAATTTGTATCATAGACCTAGAATATAATGGACGAACCTTTGAGACTAAAATTTGTTGCCAACCAAAGTTAGGCAACCATACATACAAGTAAGGGCAAAGCGACGAATTCAATTCAACAAAACAAATTCAAACAAAGAATAATCAATAATTCCGCATTCTTGGTGTTTTTTGAGTGATAGAACAATAATTATTAATGTTAATATTATTATCTGACATTAGTATAAATAAATAAATATTTATTATTGGCCTTGTATGGAAATTGTAGGTGTATAACAAATAGATCTAATTTTAATATCCATACTGGTTAAAAGCATATTAATATTTACTTTAAATATCTTCTCTGTGGATTTAAAATTTAATATTAATAATGGTCCAGTCTTGTGCAGCTTATTATTGTGTAAATCGTGTATCAAAATTAACAGATATATATTTTCATAGGTAAGTGAAACATTTTATCTCTGTAATTGTAATAAATAGTTATTCTATTAGAATTACACCATATAAAAATAAATAATAAAGTCGTGTTATTATAATTTTTATGCATTCATTTTCTTATTCTTTAAAAATAACCATGTTCTTCCTATAAAATACCTACTTATGTGTAATAAAAACAAAAAATTTGAATTTCGTATTATTTCTTCATATATTATTTAGTAGTTTTTGCCCTTACAAGAAATGTTAGTTGCCTACCTTACACTGTAAGGTAGGCAACCAACATTTCTTGTAAGGGCAAAAACTACTCTTACACTGGCAACAAACTTAGTACAGTAAAGCATTGACAACTATCAGTCCATTATATTCTAGGTCTATGATTTGTATTGTAACCTCTTCATTTGTAACATTTTAAATTCGTAATATTGTAATTTCAATGATTTTTATTAGTAGTTTTCTAGCATTTTAGTATTGAAATTAACTAGTTGATAGTACATGCATAGTCAATGATTTTGTTTACCTAATTAACTAAACATCATGAGTTCAGAGGATGGAAATTGGTGTGCTCCTCAGCATCCAGAAGAAGTCAAAGAAACCCAAAGAATTGAAGATCTTAAGTTTGATGATAACTTCCAACTGCCAATGTTGAAGCTTGAAAATGAACAGTCCGATCAGACTTTCCAAAACAACTATAACTATGGCGATTACCCTATCAAAAAGGAACCAGAAGACTCCCAAGATGATGTTCAAATGCTCGCAGAAAATGATGTGGCCTTGAAAGAAGAAGTCGACATTGAGGAGCATAAGCCAGGACGGGAGCTGATTGCGGGGACGGGGACAAGAAATGCAGCAAAGTTTAACTGTACGCATTGTCCTTTTAAAACAAACATTAGATCTTATTTCGTCATGCATTGTAAGTATAGACATGCAAAAGATGTTGAAATGTACAAATGTCAGAAATGTTCATATGAAACAAAAAGGAAAGGTGATTTGACTCAACATTTAAAAATTTTTAAATATAAACATTCAAAAGATGCGGAAGTATGTAAATACCAGGAATGTTCATATGACACAAAATATCAATATAATTTGACCCAACATTATAAAAATAAACCTTCAAAAGTTGCAAAACTGTACAAATGTCAGGAATGTGCTTATGAAGCAAATAGGAAAACTTATTTGACTGTACATTATAAACGTATGCATGGAAAAGATTCTGATCTGTACAAATGTGCGGAATGTTCTTATGAAGCAAGGAGGAAAGATCTGTTGACCCAACATTATAAACGTAAGCATGGAAAAGATTCTGAGGTGTACAAATGTTCGGAATGTTCTTATGAAGCAAGGAGGAAAGATTATTTGATCGAACATCATAAACGTAAGCATGGAAAAGGTTTTGAAGTGTACAAATGTCAAGTATGTTCGTTTCAAACAATTTATAAACATAGTTTGACTGGACATTATGAAAATAAACATTCAAGAGAAGCTGAATTGTGCAGATAAAAAAATATAAAAGTGATTTGACTGAGCATTATGAATACAAACAGCCCAATAAGTCAGAGTGTAGCGCAGCAAAAAAGTGAGAAACATTCTTATGAAACAAACTTTAGAAGTGATCTCATTTAGTATTATTAATTATTGTTGTACAGCCCGTCCGAAATGTCATGAGCTATAATTCTTGGAAGTGTGTTACGTCACTATCTCGGAAATACCCCGCTTGCTGCACGTGCCTCCGGCTGGAAAGACAGTACCAGCGCGTCTTTCACTAGTTAACGTTTATAACACAGAAGAGCAAACAATCTTTTGTGCTTATAATAGCTCTTACAGTTAGTTGGCATTTGTATACTCTGAATCTACTTTTCAAGGTCCGCGCATCACTGCTTACAAATATCAAGCCATGGCAGACACTTCTGTCTGAAGCACGGTGTAAGATATATAGGTGAGTGAACGAAGCACGTATTTCAACAGTAAAGCGCGCGACGAAAACCGGAACCTCAGTGTATGAGAGAGTCTTGCCAGCTGGGCTCTGACCTCTTGCTCTTACACATGCAAATTGCCATTATCAGGGTGTCATGCTACTCAATTTTATTTTTTTCTGAAGAAGCGATAAGCAAAAATGGGTAGAAACTGTGATTTGCCTAATTGTAGAAGTTGATGCGATGAAACTATAACGGGTATTTCATCGAGTGACATTTTAACATTTAAATATTAATAAAATTAGAACATAAGAGCACGCGTTTATCAGCGAATATGCGTGAATCATTTATGCTAGCGCTTGTGCGCTTGTCCGAGAGAAGAGTACGGCAGAACTAACCATTGCGAGCGAGAGCAACAAAACAAATGGGTAAAACAGATGTAACGTGACGAGTGGTGACGATATCGGGTCGCACTGGGGAGTCTTGTTCCAACACCTTAGTTATCTTACACCGTGGTCTGAAGAGAACGTTATCGGCTTACTATTTCGGTTCATGATATATCGTATGGGCTGTAGTTATTTTTTGTGAAGGACAAATTAAAACACATAATAAATGTTGAAGAAGAGTGATCTTCTTTAAAAAACATTAAAGACCTGTTATGTTATTTTATTTCACTAATCATTGTAATTAGTGAGATATAAATGTGCCTAAAACAAGCTGAAATGTATCGATTTGAAAAATATTGCATGTACCTAGAACTAATAATTCCATCATAGTTTCGTAATTATTTTGTAGTTAATTTTTGTGGAAATGGTCTAAAATCTAAGGGGACTGTGGAGCAAATAGGGGTGCTGAGGGGGAGGGGGTAAAACACATACGGGCGAACGATTTCTTTGTATCACTGGTCCTGATTGAGGCCGGTCTCAAACTAATGAGCCATTTCGAGGCGGGGCAAGGGAATATTTACAAAAAAATTTAGTAGGTTAGTCGAAAATAGTGGGTTTTTTCTAGTGCCATTTTTCATTTAGGCGCCTGAGTTGATTGAAATGGTGTGAGAAAATTCAGTAAGAATGTTTTTCGTAGTTGGAGCTTAAACTCAGTGGTAGCTTATGAGTTATTATGAACAAATTAAAATCGCTTTTTTCAAAGCAACTTATTACATTTTTTATAGATAATTTTCATCACCCTGTAGAACAATAATTTCATACAGTAGGATAGGTAGTAGGTACTACATGTGAAAATGATTATCCTATCCCAGATAAGTGGTACAAGCGGCTGAGCGAAAGAAAGCAGATAAGGTATATCATTGCGCAGCCTAATAAATGACGTCAGGATTGTGACAGGTATAGTCTGTACACTGAGAGTTGTCTGTTGTGATAACTATCTCGTTATGTTTCTTACTCCTTCTATTGCATTGCATAGTCAATCGAGTTAAATTGGGACGTATTATCAGAAATACGTTTGAATCGTCAGCAATTCTAAAAAGATGAGCGAGAGTGAGACGGAAGTACGACTCGCGTCTTGATACGCTTAGATTGATACGATAAGATTGTCGTCCAGCTCATCGGCTACTGTCAGTTGACAGTGACAGCGCTAAATATACTAATGAGGTTTGTTATTTGACACGTTTTTAATACGAAATTAGCAGAATTACCTGTGATATTGTACGATGTGATAAACTACGAACTACGAGTAACTTATTAATTGCGTGAATGCCTAAAAATCTATTGCCTTGTTTTACTAACGTTTAAAAAAAAAAACGGACAGGGTATATTCTCGCAAGGAACTACAAAAAATTACACAAAATGCCTGGGAAACGATTGAACTCCCTAGGAAGTGGTCTTGTGTGGTTAAATTGCTAGGATTTTTACTGCAGAAAAAGAAAACGGAGGTGTTATGCTTTCTTTTAAACGCCAACCAGCAGGTAGGTGACATGCTATTGTTATCATAATTATAACAATTCACACGCCACTGACACAAACTGCGATACCACATCTGGTTCGACTTAGAAATTAGTGTATGAATTAAATGAAATTGTTTAGCCAGAATCAGTGTGGTATGACAACGGACAACACTCAGTTAACAGAGCATATATACGACTGTTATGAGTGCTATGTTTGTCTTTGTTGACAACTGATGTTTGTCTTTGTTGCAGTAGAGTCGTTTTTCTTGCACCATTTTACAATTCTATCATTTTTAGGAAATTTGTGGTGAGTTATCTCTTTGCCTTTCGTTTTTCTTGCGTGATTTTTACACCTGCACATTGTATCGTGTGATCCACAAAATTGTTCATCAAATCTTGTCTTGGAAGAGGATAGCTAGCGGTCATGTCCATGTCTGAGCTCATTTTACTAAAATAATTTTAAAATAACTTTAGTAATTCAAATTCTCATGTGTCAGTGTCATAATCTCAATTCCTGTCAGTTTATTTCATTATGTAAGTCATGTTTTTATTTAGTGCTCTATGATCTGTCTGTAGATCACTGATTGGAGTAGGTAGTTCAACTGCACACCTCACAGGTTTCAATAATTTTTTGTATTTTATCTCGCAGAGGCAGACAATCTTTGGTTACCTCCTGGCTCCTGAACTCTGGAGCTATACATATAATTAATAATTATTTAACACATTTCATAACAATAAATCAATTGAATGAAAGTGTTTCAAAATTAATTAACGACCGGTTAAATCTTGATTTAGTGGCAATTATTTGGAACAAAAAATTACAGTGGAAGAGTAGGTCTAGGTACTTATTGTGATGACGATGTGTAGGTATACTGTAAAATGTTTCTTTTCTAATTTATTAGGTTTTAGGTTCTTGGATAAAAGTATTATTTTTTTAAACGATTTTTATCAAAAATGAAACGTTTTGGGGTCGATCGGTCCCTTGTTCACTCATAAAATGTAAAAACACGTAAAAAACTGTATACTGTAATACATTTTTTCTTTACATTGCAAGTTACATAATTTATTCGTTATTTATTTATTCAATTAATTAATTATTGGACTTGTTTTGCCAAATTCGATCTTTAGCTTGAAGTGACAACAAAGCTCGATTAGATAATTTATCGTAATCGGAAAATTACTAAAAAGCAATTTTGGAGAAGCGGCAAGCAGAAAACTTCCTCGAAATTAAAGTTTCCCAACATCATCTGTAACTAAAATACCTACTTACACAAAACAAGCAACACCCGAATAAACGTATGGGCGTAAAACTTAGATTAGGAAGTAAAATTTTGGTAATTGTATACATCGCTCCTACGTTTCATCAATTTTTTCGGGACCGAGGAGCGAAATAGGGGTGCTGGGTGGGTAAGAAGCTAAAAACAGCCATTGCAAACTAATATCAAGGTCACCACTAAGGCCTCTTTGGCACTACCGTCGAATTTCTATTTTTTTTCACTTTCAGGGCAAGGAATATCTTCGAGATTAACAATAGCACAGTTTTTATTTTGAATTTTGCATTTTTATTCCAAAATACGCGACATCGCTCGCTATTAATGGTCCGACTACATTTGAATGCGGTTCGTATGTAGCGTATGTTACCAGACCGGCTCTGGTGTTGATATTACGAGTTTCCGTCGTCCACTCGACACTCTGACCTTGCATGTTTATTGTGATTTTCGCCGTTCTAAACAGGCCCGCACTCAGGAAGACCTTTTGATGCCCTTTTGTTCGCTTATCTTTCATTTGCAAAGCAAATTAATACCTTCCTGGTGTTACTATAGGTATGTCCTCCACCCCTATATAGGTGCCATAGTGAAACTGTAGGAGCCGCGGATGTAAATAATGACCAAAATTTTTAATAAGACAAAACAACAACACACCTGGTCACATCTTTATTGCTATTGAAATTATTAGTCCTTATCCCTTATTTGTTTACATTCTATTTACATTTACAATTTACAGTCTCTAACCACAGAAGAACAGATGAAGAGAAAGACCAAACACAACACACGGACGACACGTGCAAAGGTTTGTCAAACAATTGTCGGTTGAACGGTTGATACAAAAAAGGACACTTCCCCAACATTTGAAACACTTCAGTTTCTCTTCTTTCTTATTTATGTTCATATTTGTGTAAAAGTAAAAACACTCTTCATAGTTCAGTTGCATGTTGGATCTTGGTACCCGCGTTAGCTTCTTCTGATTGAGTGAGGACTTACAATGTTGGACGAGGTTTATTTAATTGTTCGTATCAGCGCATTTTTACACTTTTGCATCTTTTGAATGTTTATTTTGATAATGTCTGGTCAAAACACTTTTATATGTTGTCTCATAAAAACATTCCCGACATCTGTACACTTCTGCACCTTCTGAATGTTTACGTTTATGATGTTCAGTCAAATCACATTTATATATTGATTCAAATGAACATCTCTGACATTTGTGCACTTTTGCATCTTCTGAATGTTTATTTTGATAATGTCTGGTCAAAACATTTTTATATATTGTCTCATAAGAACATTCCTGGCATTTGTACACATCTGCTGCATCTTTTGAATGTTTATACTTATAATGATTGACAAAATTAGATCTATTGTTTGTTTTAAAAAGACAATGGGCACAATTATACTTCAACTCTCCTCTCTTACTTTCAGAAAATCGTGCCTCGAGTGACTCACTTTCTTGAAGGGACTCACGCCGATCGGGTGCACCCTTAAACATTCCAACATGACTACTACTTCCTTTAATCTGCTCCCAGCCCGGTTTGTGGTCCTCGACCTCGATGTCAAACTCTTCTTTTAAGGCCGACGTCGATGGGTCTTCGGGTTCTTGTTTTATTGAGAAAGGTGCCTCAGAGGTCTCCTCAAAATTAGATAATTCAGAAGATGGCCCCCAACCAGTATCGCTTTGTTTATCTTCACACTTCACCTTCGCCGAGATCAGTAGTAAGCAGTCCTCCTCCTTGGACTCCATAAACTGATCATCATCTGAGGCTTCCGTTTTGATGGACATTTTCTCCTGCTGATGTTGAATAGGACTTCTATACTGTGACTGTGCCTCCACAGGCCTTTGCCACAGAAAAATAATAATATGGTTTTATTATTCTGTGGTGCCTGTGCCTTACAAGTTACAACTCGCCGTGTCCTAGCATAGCTGCATCCGGGGACTGCGTTGCGTGTGCGTGCGATGCGGGGAACGCACGCAACGCAAAATCTCACGGTAAATTTGAGTGTGTCCTAACCTAACTGAATGCGTGCGGTTCGTGCGAGAAAATGGTTTCCAATCCAACTATTTCTGGTGCAGTCAGATGAAATACGTTTTAATTTGGAAACCAGTAGGTTGTTGGAACTTGAAAGACTTAAAAATCACAGAAAGAAACATGTTACTTAAAGAGAAAGAAACAATAAGACGCAAGTAATCTATAGAAATAGGTATAGATTAGATAGATAAATAAATAGAAGGTAGGTTAAATAAAAATAGGGCTACAATAGAAGTTAATACTGACTTCATACTTACTTTAAAAGCCTAAATTCGAGACATTTTCACATTCCCAGTGTACCTTGACTATTGTTCTTGTAAAATAGATTTCTCTTATTGCACAAAATGTTTCGCTTTGGCACGAAGGCAATCGAAATTCAAAAAAGTTCCTGCCCGCCGTAAAAATAGCAAGATTTTTAATTTTAATTATTATTTTAATTTAAAACAATGCGTAAAAGAGGATTTCTCGATTTCTATTCGTGTTATTATTCTGTTTCATTTTTCAAACTTCGCTTTTTTCCATTTAATGTCTACGCCTGTGTATAAATGTGCCAAAAATATGACATCCAGCTGTTCAAACATAACCATCTTAGTTAAACGTCAACGCGCTAGCGCTACCCATAGAGAAAGATAATATAATAGAGTGTTCGATTCCACGTTAGACTTTAGGTAACCTGCGACGGTGGCGACTACCTGGGCTACCGGAGATATCATTGGTAAGCGCGGGACATTCAAATTTAAATTTATACCTAATTATTATTTGAAAAACTATTTTTACGGTTGAAGTGTCGCCACTTCAACAAATAAACTTCGAGGCATCAATGTAAAACTTCTTTATTCTTAATAGATGCACAATATATATACGAGTATACTTAATAATTGTAACAAATATGCTTCCTACAAAATTTTCTTCGCATAAATTAATACAGGTCCAGTTTTTACAGAAGATGCTTCTATTTAACCAGTTTTCTCAACATGGAAAGACTTTTCCAGGAAAAAAATATTATTATAATAATATTCTTGTTAATAATTTTAACATAAAAGGCATTCCAGCCATCATCTGTTGGATCGTGCACCGCAGACGCCGTCGCTTGGTTAAGATGTGTATACCTATAGCTACGATCTACCGAAGTGGTAGGTCACACGTAACTGGGTCCTCTTCAAGAGGGAAGCCGAGAAAGAATCTATCTGAAAAAAATTTTAAAAAACTAAATTTTTTTGATTCATTAGTTTTCACGTGAAGCAGCAGATGTTTAAAAAAAAACTCCCAGAGTCAGAAGACGATTTATCCTTCTACAGATGATTAGCCCTCTTATTCTCAAAAATTATGAAAAAATTTACGCATATTCTTTAGACAAAAATAAATAAACTTTTTCTTCATACTGCTTCCTTCTTTTGTAAAAAATATCAAGACAAAGAATTCATAGACCTTCATTTGATGCTTTTACTGAGAAGGAAGAGTTTTAGCAGAGAAGCACCAAGAAACAAAAAATACTTATTTTTATCAAAGAATATGCTTGAATTTCTTCAGAGTTTTTCAGGCAACAAAAAAGCGGCCCGTTATTTGAGGTTTCCAGCTCCGAAGAGGGCCCGCCGGTCACGTGAACTTCTTTACATAATAAAATGCCCAATAGTATAATGTACCAAACTAAATAAGTATAAACAGAGAAAATAACACACACCGCAGCAACTCAGAATCTCAGCATTTAAAAAGATTTGTATTCGTTTATCTACCTTCTAATAGTGTTTTAATGGAGTTTTTCTAGAGTGTTGTATTCATAACTTTGATAAATCCATCGTTGTGATTAGACTGCTTTTAAACCAAGACGCAGACAGAATGTGGTTCCTAAAACAATTATTTCGCATTCAGAAATAGTTTTTTCGATTTATTTAAAATAATTTTTATTACTTACAAGAGCATGAAACAGCATATTGCACTTACCTTTCAAAAAGTCAACAAATATGCGAAAGTTTTACGTTATAGGTACTGTTATTAATTGGGTAAATTATTATAAATTATATTTCTAAGCTAAGTACTTTAAAGGTAAAGTTTCATCTAAAATTTATTATTAGTTTGATAAAATACTGAAATTACACAAATCAAATTTTACACAATAATTGCAAAACTAAACGTCAGATTATGTCAAAATGAGAATTTAGATCTAAAGGCAGCTTCATTTTAGTTTAGAAATCGTCCGCAATGCGCGATGCGCTACCGGAATGCGCGTGAACAGTGTACCCATTTTCGTCCGTCGATCTGACGGTCTCTTTATAGTATGTTGTCTCTGGCGCTACCCTAATAGTAAGCGTTAGTGTCGGTAATGCAGGTTCCCTACAACACTGGTATGGTAATAAGGAATACACTACCGGTGCCGCTGAAATTATGTGCTATTTGAGTCCCAATTATAATTAATATAAGTTTACAATAATAAACAAAACGCATTAATAAAGGTAACAGTTTGTATTTTTAAAATTTTGCTAAAAAAAAACCCTACTATAATAAAAGATCACTCTGGCTGGTTTTAGTTTCTTCGGTCACGTCCTAAAGATAAAAAATTAAAAAGAAGAAGAGAAACGTCAACTCGTCAATTCAATATTTCAATTCAACAAAAGAGTGGTTAGGAGCAATAACGTATAATTACTATAATTTAATTTATTATAAATTGAAAAGAAGAAACGAATCGCAATAAAAGAATAAGTGCTTGATGAAAACATTGAAATCTTCCCAATAATCATTTCCCAATCATAATGATGCCTTAACCATCACAGTGATTCAACGAAAATTATAAAACTAGGGGATATTGATAAAATAACTACAATGGAAGCAGAGGTCGAGCAAACCCTCCTCGAAGACGGCGAAATATTCGACTCAGACGACGGTTACACCCCTTTGGAGCGTCCGTCAAACTACGCCGCCCCTCCGCTGGTGCAGCAACAGCACCAGAAGCTCGATGTCGACTCTGAGACCGAGGAAGAAGAAGCTCTGACTTCGTCGAACAGCGACTCCGACGACCAAGCTCAAACGAAGCGGCCCAAACTCAAACCGAAACCCAGACCGGCGAAGAAGCCGAACAGCAAGTACGACATCTGGAGCGAGAAGGCTCAGGAAGACGTCCTCGCGGAAACGCTGAATTTCTGCGACGTCACCCAGAAAGACCGATCGAGGAGCGTCGAGAGCTACGACTACACGCTGAGCTACAGTTACAATAACGCCCGGGCCGGGGCTAACAATAAGCGAACCAGGGACGATCGCAAGAACCAAAACAAGCGACACACGAAAAGGTCCCCGAGCCGCGACAAGGAGAAGGGGCAACAGCAGAAGCCGCGGTTTATCCAGGCGCTGACCGTCGACTCGAGCAACACCCCCGAAGAGATCGCCACCGATATAGCGAACAAGCTCTTCGAGGAGAACGAGGAGATCGTCCAGAAGGTCGTCCAGGTGTTCGGCGCCGAAAGGAGCATTGAGGTGTTCGCCAAGACGAAACGCATCGAGGAGGAGGGCGGCATGCTCATCTTGAACATGAGCAGGCGCAGGACCCCCGGCGGGGTCTTCCTCTACCTCATCAGGACCCACGACCACATCACCAAGGAGCAGCGGGACGAGATCTTCGATTTCGACAAGCAGAAGCAGCGGGCCGCGTCAAAGAGCCGACAGAAGAAGAAACTGAAGAAGATGAAGGAGGACATCGCGGCCGCTAGGGCCAAGACGCTGCCCAACCTGCTGACGAGGGCCGAGGTGATGGCGCCGCGCGTCAACAACAATAGGAACAGCGACGAGAGCGACGTCGGCAATCCGCCAAACACACCCGAGGCCGAGGAGCAGCCGGGGAACAGCAGCGACGGAATGGACGGGAACAGGGAGGCCGGGAACTCGCAGGGCAGGAAGCTGCAGACGTACGAGAACGATTTGTTTGGTTTCGATAACGCCCAGGAGATGGATCTGTTTTGATTCGGTCGGTTCGAGTGTGAATTGCGTTGTGAATGGGATAGGGAGTGACTTGACGAGTCGCTTTTGTTAGATGAGGTGATGAGGAAAGGGCAGTTGAGATTTATCTTGATCGATCAAATTTCCGTCACATGATTTTTTTTTAATTATAAAAACTGGTTTTTATCTGATTGAACAAGAAAAAGTCGAATTTTTCAGTTGGTAAAGTTTTTAAAATGTTTAAAATTACTTGACACCTTGAGATTTGAGTCAATGCATTTTTCCCTCATAACTCTTCTGTATTTTCCTGATTTCCTGTCATTTTTGATTTGTTCAATGGGAGATTTTCGATCAAGTTTTTTCCTTCTTACTTTTTAACGCTCTGGTGCGTTAATGAAATTAAATTGCAGTGCCAAGTGTCGTTTAAGTTAAGAGTGATCATTAATTATTTAGACTTTACTGTATAATATGAATAATTATTGTGTAATAATAATAATAATCGATAACAAGAAGTACTGTAGGATATTTTGTTATTTTTTTAATCGTTGCTGAGATTTCTGATCTAATAAGTTTTGTTTGAATAACAAGTTTTTGAAATTTGAATAAAAAATTGTAATTATTTTTATTTTCATTCTCACTTCATGACAGTTAATTAAAAGTGAAGGAGAGAGAGAGAGTTATCCACAAAAAAAGCACTAATAAATAATTATTACTGCGAAATGATAATACTTTTACTAAAAGCTCATGATCTCTTTTCTCTTATATTCCAGAATTAACATCATTCAACCAGTCCTTCCAGAGCCACCATTGCACCTATATTCATTCATCTGTCATCAGAGAAAGAATTCCTATCACATTTTTGGTAAGTGAAGTTTTGTATTCTGATATCTGATCGACTATAAGTACATATTCGGCCAAACGGAATAAAAAATTCATCAAACATGATCGCAATTTCTTTGAGAATAGAGTCACATCTATTTTAACGCGGACCACAATTAATAATGCAATCAAGGAGGCATTAAAAACAAGAAAGTCGCACAAGAAGACATTTATTGCGTTTTATTTGTTTTTTCACACAAAATAACAAACAATTTATGACACCACCTTACACGTTTGTTTGATAAGAATGTTTCTCACTTTTTTTGTTTAGCAGCACTCTCACTGATTGGAATGTTTACTTTACATTCATAATGTTTGGTCAAATCAGTTTATATATTTTTTTAACAGTACAATTCCGCTTCTCGTGAATGTTTATTTTTATAATGTCCAGTTAAATTATGTTTATTATAAAAAGAACATCCTTGTCATTTGCAGTATTCAGAATCTTTTCCATGCTTACGTTTATAATGTACAGTCAAATAATCTTTCCTATTTGCTTCGTAAGCACATTCAGGACATTTGTACTCTTTTGTATCTTTTGAATGTTTATTTTTATAATGTTGGGTCAAATTATATTTATATTTTGTGTCATATGAACATTCCTGACATTTATATACTTCAGCATCTTTTGAATGTTTACATTTTGAATGTTGGTTGAAACGATTTTTGAATTTCGTTTCGTAAGAACATTCCTGACATTTGTACACTTTTTCATCTTTTCCATGCGTACGTTCATAATGTAGACTCAAATAATCTTTCCTCCTTGTTTCATATGAACAATCCCAACATTTATACACTGCTTTGAATTTATACTCTTTCGAATGTTTATTTTTATAATGCTGAGTCAAATGATCTTTCCTCCTTGCTTCATAAGCACATTCTGGACATTTGTACACTGATGCATCTTTCAAATGTTTACATTTATAATGTTGCAGCAAACAACTTTTATATCTCGTCTCGTAAGAACATTCCCGACATTTGTATACTTCACCATTTTTTGTATGTTTATGTTTGTAATGTCGAGTCAGATGATCTTTCCTCCTTGTTTCATAAGCACATTCTGGACATTTGTACACTGATGCATCTTCTGAATGTTTACATCTATAATGATGGATGAAGTTGGATCTATGGATTGTTTTATAAGAACAGTGTGCACAGTTATACTTTACTGGTTCGGCTTTTTAATAGACTGAGATTATGGGCTCACTGCATTAGCCACTTAACTATAGAAGACGATAGCAGTAGACAGCGCTGATGTCACTGCCTCCTTCACTAAAGCAAATAAACAGGGTCTTTCCTGCAACAATGAGTCGGGCATTCCTAGCGGCCTTACCGTTCGAAACTGAAAAACAGATGTGAGAGAATGTATGGTTTAAAGAGACCTAGAACCTAAAATTATTTTCAGCCATACAAAATGGCCTAATATTATTGCGCGCAATACAACTTTGTTATTTTAAATAGGACACCTGTATATTATTATATTTTCAGATTGTCTAAGAAAATTCAGTAAAAATGGTTTTCGCAGTTGAAGCTTTTAAATTGAGTAGCTTATGACTATGAGTTATTATATAAATAAATGAAAATCTCTATTTTCTATTTTCAAAGCAGCTATTACTACTTAATATTACATTATTGAAAAATGGCTCAAGATATCAGAAAACGGTTTACATGTAGCGGAGTCAAATTAGCTGAAAAAATGCATTATTTCGTAATAATTAACTGAAGGATGGATATTTGAAAAAATAACTTTTGAAATGTCTTTTATGAAAAAAGTTATAAGCTCATAATTTGCAGCTAATTGTGTTTTAATTTTTTAAACAATAAAATGAAGTTTTCTTTTAAATATTTGAAATAAATCAATAAAGGATCCCAGATCCTTATATGGGAATTGGCTCCGGGTTAAATTTGTTGTAATTTTGGGGATCAATAGTTACGCCGTGTCCTAGCTGCATCCGGGTAATGCGTTGCGTGCGATGCGGGGAACGCAC
This sequence comes from Malachius bipustulatus, assembly GCA_910589415.1. Taxonomy (NCBI): domain Eukaryota; kingdom Metazoa; phylum Arthropoda; class Insecta; order Coleoptera; family Melyridae; genus Malachius; species Malachius bipustulatus. The sequence continues at coordinate 36,099,520 of OU342638.1, read as the reverse complement.
GCAACGCAAAATCGCACGGGGAATTTTGAGTGTGTCCTAACTGAATGCGTGCGGTGCGGGCGAGAAAATGGTTTCCAATCCAACTATTTCTGGTGCAGCTTCAGATGAAATACGTTTTAATTTGGAAACCAGTAGGTTGTTGGAGCTTGAAAGACTTAAAAATCACAGAAAGAAACATGTTACTTAAGAGAAAGAAACAATAAGACGCAAGTAATCTATAGAAATAGTTATAGATTTGATAGATAGATAAATAGCAGGTAGGTTAAATATAAAAAGGTCTACAATAGAAGTTAATAGACCTCATACTTACTTTAAAAGCCTAAATTCGAGACATTTTCACATTCCCAGTGTACCTTGACTCTTGTTCTTGTAAAATAGATTTCTCTTATTGCACAAAATGTTTCGCTTTGGCACGAAGGCAATCGAAATTGAAAAAATTTCCTGCCCGCCGCAAAAAACGCAAGATTTTGACAGATGAAAAAACTAAATATTTCAATTTAAAACAATGCGTGCGTTGCGGTGTCGTTTTATCGTACGACTTTGCGGGCAAACGCGTCTACTGAGGACACTCCCATTGCTTTGCATGTGTTTTATTTTAATCGTTCCCCGCAACGCACGCACGCAACGCAGTCCCCGGATGCAGCTAGGACGCGGCGTTAATAGTATTTGACGAGTAGATCAAAAGCTTCCATGGGCATAAGCCCCCAAAACTTCTTCTGTTTTCGGGAATTTCACCACTGAAGACGGATTATTAAATAGATCGTTTGTTAAGATTGTAAAGCCGCTTCTGTTGCGGTAATTACATTTTAGGTCTGTTATTGAGCCATTTTCGAAAAAATCGGGGACAAGTTTTTATATTTATTTGTCTTTTGATTTTTGCCTTAACATTGCATTGCCTTGACATTAAAAATTACAACAAACAAAAACGTCAAAAATTAAAAAAATCAATTTTAATGTCACAGTCAAGGCTACTACAAAAATTACACTAATAATAAGTTTAAAATACTTTGGGCTCTGTATTTTTCGAACTAAAATTTTAAGATTTTTTTCATATCACTCACATTTTTATTGATCATTTAGAGTGATCAACAAGAGTGAACTGTGAATATTTTAGATGATTATTGTAAGAATTAAAACAATGGCAGATATTTAATTGATTTTGTTGAAAATTCAACTTTGTATAGCTACTTTTCTTCTAAATATTGTTTATTTACTCCTGTTATATTGTTCCCAACGTCCTTACTCCACTAAAATAACAATTTATTGCTTTTTTAACATCACTTCAACCTTTATTATGTGTTTTAATTTGTTCTTACAAAAACTATAACTACAATAATTTATAATACTAAATGACATCACGTCCTAAGTTTCTTTCACAAGATCCCTTTTTTTTAGCAGTACTCTCACTTATCGGACTGTTTATATTCGCAATGTTCTGTCCAATCACTTTTATATGTTTTTATCTGCACAATTCAGCTTCTCTTGAATGTTTATTTTCGATGTCCAGTCAAACTATGTTTATAAAACGACCATATCCTTGTCATTTGTACACCTCAGAATTTTTTCCATGCTTATGTTTATAATGTTGAGTCAAACAATCTCTCCTCCTTGTTTCGTATAAACATTCCGGACATTTGTACACTTCAGAATCTTTTCCATGCTTACATTTGTAATGTCGGGCCAAATTATGTTTCCTCCTTGCTTCATAAGAACATTCAGGACATTTGTACACCTCAGAATCTTTTCCATGTTTACATCTATAATGTTGAGTCAAATAATATTTCCTCCTTGCTTTGTAAGAACATTCTGGGCATTTGTACACCTCAGAATCTTTTCCATGCATACATTTATAATGTTGAGTTAAATGCCCTTTGCTCCTTGTTTCATAAGAACAGTCCTGACATTTGTACACTGATGCATTTTTTGAATGTTTAATTTTATAATGTTGACTCAAATAATATTTATCTTTCGTTTCAAATGAACATTCATGGCATTTGTAAACTTCTGGATCTTTCACATGTTTACATTTATAATGTTTAGTGAAAGAATGTCTATATAGGGTTTCAAATGAACATTCCTGACATTTGTACATTGCTGTATTGTTTGCATGTTTATACTTAAAATGCATGACGAAATTAGATCTATGGTTTGTTTTCAAAAGACAATGCGCACAGTTATACTTTGCTGCATTTCTTGTCTCCGTCCCCGCAATCAGCTCCCATCCGGGCTTATGCTCCTCAATGTCCACTTCTTCTTTTAAGGCCACATCATTTTCTGCGAGCATTTGAACATCACATTGGGAGTCTTCTGGTTCCTTTTTGATAGGGTCATCGCTATAGTTAAAGTTGTTTTGGAAAGTCTGATCGGTTTGTTCATTTTCAAGTTTCAACTTTGGCAGTTGAGAGTTGTAATCAAACTTATTAGGATCTTCAACACTTTGGGTTTGATTTACTGATTCTCTATACTGAGCAGCACAACAATTTCCATCTTCCGAACTCATGTTTAGTTAATTAGGGTATAAACAAAATCATTGATTATGCAAGCACGACCAACTATAATTATTAAGTTCAATACTAAAATCAGTGACCTGCTACATGTGAAGTTGCTGAAGCGGGAGGTTAATTAAAACACCGACACAAGTTTTATAATCAAGTTGTTACTATTAACTTTGAGGACTACAGCAGATTCTCTTAATTAAATTGAACATTGAACAAGGAACAACGTAACAAGTAATTAACGAGTAACGACGACGGCAGGACGCCAGGGCCAGGCCAGGACGACGAGTACGACGACTCGACTACCACATTCTCAGTACGTTATTTTGTAACACCAGTGCAGAAGTGGTCATTTACTTTATAATAATTAACAATATTCATACTACACACTATACAATACTAGAAAACTACTAAAAATATAAATCAAATCATAGAAATCACGAATTTATGATGAAAATAAAAAATTAACACCTAACCTAAAAATTTGTCTTCTTCTTAATAGACTGCGATCTTGGGCTCACTGAATTAGCCACTAAGCCACTTAGCTATAGAAGATGATATCAGTTAGTGTTAGTAGACAGCAGTGACAGCACTGATACTACTACTACTGATAGCACTGCCTTGTGACAATTTTATTTTGTCCCCTCAGAATATTTGGGTTATTATTATTGCTGTAAATAAAAACAATGGGGTTATTTTATTTGTTTACATTTTATTTATTATTTCTGATTTATTTATTTTAGTGGCTGTCATTATGTGGTCTTGTCTTGTCAGTGTTGTGTGTCATTCTCTTTGGTGGAAACCAAGGAGCATGAACTAAGAGAGGGATTATTGTAAATAGATAAACTGGTAACAGAAATGCGCCCTCCTCCAACCTGGCAGGAACAGGAGCGGCTAAATGCTGACCGCCGTGCACTAGTAGTTGGCAATAGTACACGGTAGATGTCTCTTTACTCCCGACACCTGGCGCCATTTTTTAAATACATTTTACAGAGTAATAATGTATATAAATTATGTATAAAGGTACATAACTGTATACATACCAGTTCATTTTTTTAAGAGTTGCCATAGGGAAGCATATAAAAAATACACCCTGTGTTAACTTATGTTGTCTTGTACTTTGAAAATCGTTTTTAATTTTCAATAATAGTACATATAATGTTACCTACTTCACAATACGACCTTCCAGAAAATCCGGTCGTTGTTTAATTTAATTAGGTATACAACTTATATTTAGGTAAAATGAACTACATGAAACAGTAAGAGATACGAAGTCGGCGGTTAAATTACAAAAAAGCTGCGCTGTTTTGAGATGAGTATTTGGCCAAATACTCGTCCAAATACACGTAAGAATTAACACAGGTGTGTATTTTTTACATACTATTCCCTATGTCATCACTTAAAAAAAATGCACTGTATAAGGAAATATAAATTAATTGAATCGGGAAACAAATTAAAAAATTCCGAGTTATAAAACGAAATTTTAGTGAATTTTTCAGAGATAACTCGGAATTTTACGCTAATAAGTGCATCGCCGTGTTATAACTCAGAATTTCATTTCAAATTCTGAATAACTAATGTTTGGTACTAAGCCATCAAAACATGTAGGCTTGAAAGAACTTTTAATAGCGTTCTTTTCGTGTAGATTCGGTGTCCTTTTATCGAGTTGGATTTATATATGTTTTTTCTTTAATAGGAGGTAAATATAGTACAAAGTAGTTGTCTTTCATAACATTTTTATTTACCGGCACTTGATTTACACTGGCAGATTTTTCGCTATTAAGGTGAAGATTATCTGAATTACTTTCAAATATTCAATAGTGAATTGGCATTTTTTAAATAATCAAAAACTTAAACTTGACTTAAAACATTTTCATTTGATACTACTGTAACCTGTTGAGATATCTTACTTTTTAATTTAGAAGATTTTGTCCCATCATTTACTTCAAAATGTTCACTTAAATACTCTAAAATGAGTTCTAATTTCATTAGAATTTTCATTAAAAATTCTTGTAAGTTCTTTATTGTTAGTGTTTTTTGGTGTGCATTGTCTGAGATGTATGAGTATGTAACAATAAGAAATTAATAATGCTGATGAAAACGTGAACAGGAACACGTGGACTGTGAACCGCCAATAAAGGAATGGAATGGACATACCTTGCGCCCCCATGCGTAGTTATTCCGAATTATTATTAGTGCACGGCGGTCAGCATTTAGCCGCTCCTGGCAGGAACTACCCCTGGCATTCATGGTTACCATGGGTAAATTACTATAGAAGAACAATAATACGAAACAATCAAAAGCTAAAATCAATTGTTAAATGTTCTTCTTCGTTTTGGGTTTTAGGTTCCTGTTATTAATGTATTATTTTTCAAAAATATTTTTATAAAAATGACACGTTTCGGGACCGATTGGTCTCTTGTTCACTCATAAATTGTAAAAAATATGTAAAAACTTAAAAATACTTTAGAAAATCATAATTATTATAGTAAAATGTCGCAAATGATGTGTTTTTTAAATTTAAATTTTAGAAAAAATATAAATTAATTTTGATCTTGATTTTGAAATTTAAATTTAAAAAACACACCATTTGCGACATTTTACTATAATAATTATGATTTTTTAAAAGTATTTTTAAGTTTTTACAATTTATGAGTGAACAAGAGACCAATCGGTTAGTCGGTTACCAACCCTACCCTGACCAAAGATCTGACTTAATGCAGCGAAATAAGTGTTTTAAAATATAATTTCAACAGGAACCGGTATAGCTACTATGCTTTTTTTAACATCACTTCAACCTTTATTATGTGTTTTAATTTTTGTTCTTACAAAAACTATAACTACAATAATTTATAATACTAAATGACATCACGTCCTAAGTTTGTTTCACAAGATATCTTTTTCTTTATAGCAGCACTCTCACTTATTGGACTGTTTATATATTCGCAATGTTCTGTCCAATCACTTTTATATGTTTTTATCTGCACAATTCAGCTTCTCTTGAATGTTTATTTTCGATGTCCAGTCAAACTATGTTTATAAAACGACCATCCTTGTCATTTGTACACTTCAGAATCTTTTCCATGCTTATGTTTATAATGTTGGGCCAAATTACTTTTATACATTGTTTCGAAAAAACATTCCGGACATTATTTGTACACTGATACTTTTGAATGTTTAATTTTATAATGTCGAGTCAAACTACCTTCATACTTTGTTTCGTAAGCACATTCAGGACACTTGTACACCTCAGAATCTTTTCCATGCTTACATTTATAATGTTGGGTCAAATGATGTTTCCTCCTTGCTTCATAAGAACATTCCGGACATTTGTACACTGATGCATTTTTTGAATGTTTAATTTTATAATGTTGACTCAAACTACGTTTATACTTTGTTTCGTAAGCACATTCAGGACATTTGTACTCTTTTGTATCTTTTGAATGTTTATTTTTATAATGTTGGGTCAAATTATATTTATATTTTGTGTCATATGAACATTGCTGACATTTATATACTTCAGCATCTTTTGAATGTTTACATTTGTAATGTCGGGTCAAATGATGTTTCCTCATTGTTTCGTAAGAACATTCCTGACATTTGTACATTTCAACATCTTTTGAATGTTTATACTTATAATGCATGACGAAATTAGATCTATGGTTTGTTTTCAAAAGACAATGCGCACAGTTATACTTTGCTGCATTTCTTGTCTCCGTCCCCGCAATCAGCTCCCATCCGGGCTTATGCTCCTCAATGTCCACTTCTTCTTTTAAGGCCACATCAATTTCTGCGAGCATTTGAACATCACATTGGGAGTCGTCCGGTTCCTTTTTGATAGGGTCATCGCCATAGTTAAAGTTGTTTTGGAAAGTCTGATCGGACTGTTCATTTTCAAGTTTCAACTTTGGAAGTTGAGAGTTGTAATCAAACCTATTAGGATCTTCAACACTTTGGGTTTGATTTACTGATTCTCCATACTGAGGAGCACAACAATTTCCATCTTTTGAACTCATGATGTTTTAGTTAATTAGGGAAAAAATCATTGACTATGCCTATTACCAACAGTACCAACCAAGCAACCAACAGCCTACAGTAATAAATTTAAATTAGGCTAGCACGAAGTAGGAACAAGTTAAAATAAAATGAAAAGAAAATGTTGAAAAAAAAATAGCACCTAACCTAGAAATTTGTCTTCTTTTTTATAGACTGCGATATTTGGCCCAGCCCACTGAATGAGCCACTTAGCTATAGCAGCAGTAGCACTGATGTCACTGTGTCCTGTGTCCTGTGTCCATGACACAAACAAGTAGAGGTGGCAGGTGGCAGTGACACAAATAAACAAGGTATGTGAGCGCGCAGCCTGTGACGTCAGTGTGGTGATAGCTACATGCGACTCGGCAGTAGTAATGACTCGAGTAATGACGTAAAGTAGCGATTTAGTAGTTTATTTCGACGTTTGAAGATGTTCCAGTGATTTTAATTAGTTTGAGTTGCGTACCTGACTATCTGACAGCAAAATGGTTTGTTGTGCGATATTGGAGTGTGGAAATCACGCAAGAAAAATGAAAGGCAAAGAGATATCTTTCAGTAGTTTGCTACCGTAGGCAATTATGTATACTGGGTGTCCCAGATAATAGTAACTACATAGGGATTTCGGAAACGACAAGAGATACAGGGTCGGTTAAATTAGAGAAAAGTTGCACAATTTGATGCTTAATAAGAATTTGATTTTTTTTATATTTTCAGTCGTATCCTGAAAAAACTGAAAAATCAAAATTTCTTATTTTACCCGTATCTTTTTTATTATTGGAAATTAATTAATTATTGCTTACATAAGTCGTCAAAAGCTATCCGTTTGACATTACAAAAATTTTCAAAGCCGACTAGATCTCAGAGTTTTCATAGTCAACTTTTGTTTTTCTTATGGCCGCCATATTGTTTTTCTATGTCATTCGGTGTGAAAAAAATAATGGAAACCAAAAACTAATTAACTTCAAAAAATAAATTTAAACATTTTTATTCTTTTTTCGAAGAAAAACAAAAAAAAATTCGCTGAAATACGTCACTATGAAAATCAAAATTTCATACTGCTTGAGGCAAGTCATACTGCTTGCCTCAACCTTTCACGTAGTACCGATGGGTCTCGAACAATCGTTTTATTTAACATTTCTTAGTTTTTTTCCCGTATATCTCAAGAAAATGACAAGGGCATTGTTGATTTAGGGGGCGTGGTGTTAACTATAACTCCATCCTCAGCATCGACCTCTGTTTAAAGTAACAGCTGGGGATTGTGTCTTATTTGATTTAAAACAATCGTCAGACATTCTATACGGGAACGCGTTGTGACGTGAGGCTTTCAAACCAAATCTCGCCTTCGCGCATGCGTTTTAGAGTGCTTTTTTATAATAGCATACTGCGCAGGGCTAATTAAGAGGAACTGGTTCCAAATAAACAAACCGTTCATGTGGCTATTGTTGTCAGTTGTCGTGATTTAGTTGAAGTTTTAAGTTCACGTCGTGAATGTGGTCCTGAAGTTTGACTTATTGAGGTTGTTTTTAGGCATTGACCTGCGATCGTCATCAATTGAATTGAACTAAATCATATTTTAGATAAAATCGAGCTTGAGCCGCCTGTCGGTAGTTTTATGGATATGGACCGAATGACAAATTAGACAGTTCAGGACACTTGACGTTTGGGACTAGATATCAAAACAAACAAAAACTTTTATTTATTATTGTTATTATTAATTATTATTAGACGTAATATAATTTCTCTTTCACAACGACAAGTTAAAAGCATTTTGACTAGCTCAATCATTTGTAATTTTCGTCTTCTTCATCATCTTTCTGTTTGCGCGATCATCACTCGACAATAATTATTATCATTCCACCCAAACCCTCACCAAAAAACAGTCAACAACGAAACCAAAATGGACGTAACAGTAACAGCTAAACTCGAATAAACGATCCCTGAATCGTTACCACGACCCGTCCAACTCTGTTGGTTCGGTTCTTCGACCTGGTTGTGCGTCTGGCTACCGGCGGCAGGGTACCACGTCGTCCTCTCCGTGCTGCTGATGGTCCTCCCGAAGTTTCTCTCGCTCATAGCTGCAATAAAAAAATTATAATCCATTTGGATGCAATAAATTTTACCGACACTCACAAGTCCTGTCTACCGGTTTTGCTCCCATTACATTCCAACTGGAAACTGTCGCGTACTGTTCCTGATTTCGGTTATTAGGGTTCATGCTGCTCGTTTCTGGATACATCCTGACGGTGTTGCTTTCGACGGGAGCTTCAGTCCAACTGCTCGCCCTTCCGAACGACACGGGTCGCCTTCTTGAACCTAACACTTGAGTCGTGGAGACCTGGAATTGGTAGGGTTAGAATTATTGGTCAAGTTACCAGAACTGGAGCTTGAATAACAAACCTGAGGGGGTGTGTTGTACATATCGTTGAGGTTAGGACTTCCCGGTAAAGGTAACGGAGATGATGATCCTGCAAACGATTGCCTATTGTTGATACTCGTTGAAGGGTTGTTGGTGTTGGATGATGATGGCAGCCAAGTCGTGGTGGTCGCGGTTGCTCTCGGTGGGGTCATCCTGGACGGGTGGATTTCTTTAGCGGACGCTTCCCTTGCGGTGTTAGTGTTGGTGTTCCAGCGGTAAAGCTCGCTGGAAGACGTCGAGATCATGACCGGATCGGAGAACTGCGAATGGTCGGTGGTGGTTGCGGTGCAGTCGCCGGAATTTGGACTGGAACGATTGGAATTAGTTTTTGGCACCTCGAGAAGAAACTTGATCGCTTACATGTAATTGATGCATTGATCCTGAAGGAAACTCAGCGCTTTATCGATGAGATGGTTGGCGAATCTGGAAGCTTTACCATCGGGGACACCTCGATCGCAGAGATGCCGCGTTTCTGCTTGAACGCACTGCTTGAAACGATCATGGGAGCTACAATAATAATTAAGGGAGCAAAAATCGCTGTATTATATATTCAGTACAAATAAGGCAAACGTACCAACATAGAGTAGATTTCGATATGATATCACCCTGCGAGACCTGCTCCACCAGCAAATTATACTGAGGTCCACAATGCGCGATCTCCGTAATGGTGCTCTTGATACAGGGAGCGTACTCCAAGTACTCTGTAAAGAAAACCAATCAAGTGAAAGGAAAGGGAAAAAAGACAAGCAGCTACCTTGCTGATAACTGGGCATCATGCACATCTCGTGGACGCTCTCGATAGGCCTCTCGACGGCCTTGTTGAAGATCCTGCGCTGCTGGTCGGAGAAACAGTTGTCGGTGTAGGATTTCAGGCAGTCGACGAATCGGTTCCAGGTACGGCACACGACGTCTATGTCGTTCGAGTTGTCGGGGAAAACGAGCCGCGCTTCCCGGATCAGGGGATCGGCTATGCGGACGCAACGGTCGTACGCCTGATTGGAACAGTCGGGCGCCGACATCGAGCCCAGCGGCACGCCGAACAGGAAGATCAGGTTCAGTAACATCGCTCTGGAAACGATTGCAGGAGTCATCATTTGCGTTTGCCGTTTGTTTATTTGTCGCTTTCGACAGAAAATTCGATTTTTGCAAAGTCTGGTCATGTGGAGTTGGATTTTGTTTGCAGGATCCGGTTGGGCAACGGGAATGGGTGAAGAAAAAGTATGGGGAAGGGGTTGTACCTATACCCAAAGCGACTAGGCCTATTCAAGGCCCTTTGTGCCAATCCCATACTGGGCCACCACCATCTATCGTGTATTTTTTTTGGGGAGCCGAGCCAGAATCTAAGCTACGATCCTTGACTTCGTCAAGGACTTCATCACTGCACCACTTTCCGGTTAGTCACTTTCCGGTTTGACAATGTCCTCGGTGAGCTTGAAAATTCAATTTCTGCAAAGTCCGGTAAGCTCGAATTTTTTTTAGGTTGCCCCCCTCCCCTTCCCCCAAATCAAAAAAGCTCCAGCTGACCGGGCTTGCCAAAAAAAAGTACTTCATGGTAATCCAGCTCGGCAGGAAAGTGGGATTTTGAAAGCTTATTGTCGCGAAAAAAATTGACATTTATGTTATTAGTGCAATCTTGAAGAACTTATAAGGTGTCCACATGAAGTCCAGCGGAAGTACTTATTGGTGGTGGGTGGTATAGCGAATCCATCCCTAAAAATGTATAAAGAGATGTGAGTAAATCGGGGGCGCGTTTATTTTTAGAAGGTCTCCTTATTGAGGCTCGCTATTCGAAAGTGGCACGAGTAATTAGTCATTTGTCACATTTCTTGTGAATAAAATGAGTCACCCCGATCGGAGGGTCGCCGCGGGACCGGAAGGGGCGTGAAATGAGGTCACTCCGCGGTAACAAAGGCGCGCCGTTTCGCGTGTCTGGAGGACTCGGACTTGAAGTCGTCCAGCTCGGTTATTGGAAGTTGGAGGAGGTGGAGATGGAGGTGGAGGGTAATGCAGAAAATGAAAATGTCATTCATTGCTGTGCGTTGCTGTGTATTATTGTACCGGTCGATAAAGTATGCACTAGCCCTTTATTATTAGTGATGTGGGGAAAGATATACCATTATAGTAGGTCAAGAAATGACGTTACGAAAAAATACATCTTCAAGTCGCTTTCCAGGTCGAAGCACCAAATTTGTTGCTCGCCCTGTAACTTTATGGGAGGCTCGTCATCCTTATTTATTTTTCAGTGTTTACCTAGTTTTGAGCAGGCTGAAAGGGTCGGAATTGGGCCGCGTTAATATTTATTTCCCTAATTGATTGGGCTGTAAAAGACATGTCGTCTATTGATTGACGGACTTGGACAAGAAATCGTTTATTACATCGAGGCAGGGTGCGAGAAATCAATGTTTAAACGACATTACAATAATCGGATTAAACTCGATTGGAATTATTTCAGTCCATCAGAACGCCTCGCAGAGGTGCGATTTTTATACATTCTTTTAAATCGTTTTCAACACTTCTTATGAATGGATGTTGAAAATAGTTTGGTCCCTGATTAGAGCCCAGCGGTTCTCCATATGGAGCTACTAATTTGCTTGTCGGAATTAACGTCGTAAGGTGTCACATATGTCACACTATACGGCGATGATAATTAAATCATGTGTACTTCTCGCTGATTTACCATGAAACCTGTTTTTTATGTTAGCGCTAGCGCGATGCGAGCATCCTTGGAAAATGCAGTTCCGGGTCACCTCCCGGCCGGAAATTTATCAATCCCGACCAGTTTTGAAGGTGCACTGTGCGACACAATAACACGTAACAGTGATGGTCGTTATAGTTAACTGAACCGTGTATTAATTATTATTAACATTAAATCACCCTGCATAGTATAACAAGCGCGATTAGCATCGATCCTCGCTCTATTTTTCGGAGACGAATCTGGGATCAATTATTTTGCTCGCAATAAAGTTTATTTATTTATAATTTTCAATGTCAATGAACGGGGGGAGGGTCTATCGTGCAGATGCTGCCACGATTCGATAATTTCCATCTCGGACAATGGCGCCGGAGCTGGAATAAGGTAATTATCGAGCCGTATGAATTTGACAGGAAGTGGACACAAAAGATCTCTCTTCCATTGTTGTGGGGTCTATTTACAAACATCTAATTAAAAATTAAATTTGATAAAAAAATACACTTTGACAGTAGATATGACACGTCCGTACGTCGTTCTTCTGGTAGGATTATAGGATTTACACCTTTGAGAATTATCGTTACAAGCGGCGCGGCACGCGATTCCCCCGATAATTCGTCCCCATCCCAGGAAGCGGCGCTAAAAACGTGTATGTGATTTTTATAACGACTCGCCCAACCCTGAGGATGGTCTTATCTTGATCCCGAGCAGGAAGAGCGTCATCGTTTCGCGTTCTTGGCTTTGTGCAAATCAGTCCCGGTAACCCAGTTTCGGGGCCTGAAATTATGCAGAAGGCTGACATGCAGAGCCAGCAGAACTATCGAGTTTTGCCGCGGGAGGAGATAAGCATCGGCTCGTTGTTAGAAGCTACTTGGAAAAGAATTTTGCGACTCGATCGTGTTGGCGTTAATTTTCCGTATACTTTTGTTTGGTGTAACAGTGGAGTTTATATTTTTTGAAATACTGGAACGATTTCAAGGGGCTGCCACTTAAAACTTGTAGCGGTAAAGTAGGTTAGAGTTCGCTTGAACTGCGAGATAATCTGATCAGCAGATCTCGTGCTATAAGCGAACATACAGATAGAGAGAGAGAGAGATTGTCCAATAAACATGAGTAGTAAAAAAATTGCCTTTAGCTCGTTTTCATCCAGCTCCACGACAAGAAATAAGAAGAGAGAAGACACGAACAGCTATTTCGGCATTTCGTCTCATCAGCGTACCATATCAGACTGTTATTCGATATTTTGCTGATGCATTGCTAGGTTTATTTGTCGCTAAGAGCTGGACCATCCATAAAGTCAGTAAAATCAAGTTGATCTGATGAGGTCGAAACAGCTGTCTGTGATAAAAATGGATCGACGCTAATTGACGCGACGATAGGAACCCTTTGTAGGATCTTGTGAGTAAGGAACCGCACCTAATGCAACCATTTCCATGTTTCTGGTCGTTATTAAATAATCAGCTCTTTTGACCTGACTGATTGTTCCTGACTGATACTGATGGTTCCACAATTTCAATTAGAGGTATCCGCTGATTATTCATTTAATTGGAGATTGTTTAGATGTATAGAAAATGAAATCCGTGACTCAATAACTGATATAAGTTATAAAACGGATTCCTAGGAACTGCATTGCCAGGAATCTTCATCAGAGCTGAGTCACCGGTTTCATAACAAATCAACGTCACCAGAAAAATAACTTTTATCCTGATCTCTAGAATAACGGGAACAGCTACAGAAGTACCAGTTACAGTTCTGAATTTCTCTCAATTTATCACGTAATTTGATCACGTCTAGGTAGAGATTTTTTTAGAGAAATCGCGCTGAGAATTTTTTTTTCGAAATTTTCACCAAAGAATTGATGCCTTTAGAATAAGAAAATCGTCACCATCAGGGCTATACTACTGATCACAGTGGTGAAGGAATTACTATAACGTCGTATCACTTAGTAACGGTTAATATAGACGATTTTTATGTTGCTAGTTGCGTCAAATCAAGCAATAATCGCATCCCCTTTTCTTGCAGTTAACGAAAAATGCGATAGATGTCGCGCAAGTTCTTAAACCGTCTAGGGGACAAGCGACAAGCGTCTCAGTACTCTCGGTCAGAGACTGGCTTTATGAGACCGCTTATTGCGGTTGTAGATTATGATTATAACGTTTCATATTATGACTTTATACCTACGAGTAATTGGATGATTTATTGGACTTGATATGTTCAAAAGAGTGATACCTAACCTTATTGCAATGACATGACCCAATGAATGTCAGGCAGGAATCAGGACCAATAATACCTCTTTTTAGCTCTCGAAAAGCCAGTCCATGGGCTTGTTTCAAGGGGGGTTTTAAAATGATCAAACGTCACTTTTATAGTAATTGAATTTTACGCTTCCTTACCCCTTTTTATCGACAGCTACCTACAATAAGATGCAGAGAGCGTATCGATGTTCTTTTTCTTTAAACAAGACAATAGACGATGGCCCGGCTAATAACAATCGGCTGTTTTGCGTAACGGATATTTTAACTCGTTTAAATAATAACAATTATATTGTTCTTGGAATTCCAACATATACACACACGCGCTGGTAATAAGAAAGTGAAAACGCAGCGCGCTCCAAGAAGAGGAAGCCGCGAGCTACTTGCTCAAGAAATATTATGCACGGGAGGTGCTGGTGCTGGTGCGTCTACATTATTACAATTATTGCGATTCCAATAATGACTTAATTTTTATGCTATCTGATTATGAAATAAATTGTCATATTTTATAGTGTGACATGCGCGCGGTGCTAAAAATTGACTCTTTTAACTTTTACTTTTATATTAGTTAACGCGCAGGCGTATAAAACGAGTGTCAAACTCATCTGGGAATAATTATTATTATCGCTGAACGATTTTGCAGTAAAAATGTCAAAATGTCAAAAGGTGCGATTGCATTATTGAAAGTCATCGATGTCAGTCATTGTGCGCACATTTCTGTAGCGCACGTTGACGTAATCATAGTTGCTGCGTTCAGCAGTATTATAGTAGCTCTCAGCTATTATTATTTGATAATTTATTAATTATTTCAGTCATTTTATTGTTTTTAGGCTATAGGCAAATTAGGAATAAAATGGGGTTTCAGAGGAAAATTTTGCTATAGTTTCGATTTTCTCGCCCTTTATGTTTTTTGGGTTTTTGGGACACGAATTTTTTTTTTGAACTTTTTTCAGTTTTTGGCCTACATCTCAGAAAGGAAGCGTTTTATCGACAAGTTCATTCTGTACAAAATTAAAGCAAACCAAATTTTCTACATTTCTCATAGAAAACTTTTTTTGGAAGATTAACCGTTTCGCCGGCAGAGCGTGCCAAAAAATCATATTCCCATTTCTAGTGAACAGTGACAAAAAGGGCAAAAAACAAAGTTCTGGGCCAAATTTTTGCCAGAAAACTTCAAATTCGTGTTCGGCGACAAAAAAAAACATATAGGGCGAGAAAATCAAAACTATAGCGAAATTTGCCAAAACCAAAAAAAAACAATGGAAATATGTTTTTTTTTGGCGCGGTCTACCGGCGGAACGGTTAGTCTTACAAAAAAACGTTATTAATAAAAAATGTAGGAAATTTTGTCAACTTTACTTTTGTGTAGAATAGACTTGTCGGAAAAACGCTTCCTTTCTGAGATATAGACCAAAAACTGAAAAAAGTCCAAAAATTTGTGCAAAAAGTAGCAAAAAGTGCAAAAAAAACAAATTTTCGCCAAAAAACTTCAAATTCGTATCTTCGTATTCAGTGGCCGAAAAAACATAGAGGGTGAGAAAAAAAAAAAAAAAATAAAAAAAATCATAACTTTCCAAAACCGAAAACCCCAAGCAATGGTAATATGTTTTTTTGGCACCTTCTACCGGCGGAACGGTTAGTCTTACAAAAAAACGTTGTTTATAAAAAATGTAGGAAATTTTGTCTACTTTAGTTTTGTATAGAGTGGACTTGTCTAAAAAATGCTTCCTGTCAGAGATTTAGACCAAAAACTGAAAAAAGTGCAAAAAATTGGGCAAAAAGTACCAAAAAGTGCAAAAAAAAACAAATTTTCGCCAAAAAACTTCAAATTCGTATCTTCGTATTCAGTGGCCGAAAAAACATAGAGGGTGAGAAAATCAAAAAAAAAATCAAAAAAATCATAACTTTCCAAAACCGAAAACCCCAAGCAATGGTAATATGTTTTTTTGCGCGCTCTACCGGCGGAACGGTTAGTCTTACAAAAAAACGTTGTTTATAAAAAATGTAGGAAATGTTGTCTACTTTAGTTTTGTATAGAATGGACTTGTTTAAAAAATGCTTCCTGTCAGAGATTTAGACCAAAAACTGAAAAAAGTGCAAAAATTTGGGCAAAAAGTGCCAAAAAAGTGCAAAAAAACAAATTTTCGCCAAAAAACTTCAAATTCGTATCTTCGTATTCAGCGGCCGAAAAAACATAGAGGGTGAGAAAATCAAAACTATAGCAAAATTTTCCAAAACCCCACAAAATAGAAATACATATGTTTCTTTGGCGCGCTCTACCGGCGGAACGGTTAGTCTTCCGAAAAAACGTTTCCTATAATAAGAAATGTAGAAAATGTTGTCTACTCTAATTTTGTATGGAATGACCTTGTCAAAAAACGCTTCCTTTCTGAGATTTAGACCAAAAACTGAAAAAAGTGCAAAAATTTGGGAAAAAGTGCCAAAAATGTAAAAAAAAAACAATTTTTCGCCAAAAAACTTCAAATTTTGAGAGAGGGTGAGAAAATCAAAACTATAGCAAAACTTTCAAAAAAAAACACACAATGGGAATATGTTTTTTGGCACCCTCTAAGTGGTGGAACGGTCGTTACTCTTACGAAAAAATGTTTCCTATAGGAAATGCAGAAAATTTTGTCTACTCTAATTTTATATGGTATGGCCTTTTCGAAAAAAGGCTTCCTTTCTGAGATTTAGACCAAAAATTGAAAACAGTGCAAAAGTTTGGGCAAAAAGTGTTTAAAAAAACAGTTTCAAAAGCCATAGAGGGCGAGAAAATCAAAACTATTTTCCTCTGGGAATGCCTATTATGTCCAGATTAATTATATCTACCTAGAGGAATATCAAGAGGGGCGTTAGTCAAGGATGACGCATGATTATCGTTGCGGTCTTAACCATCAGGCTTAGTAATTACGATTTGTTATCTTAAGTCACTTTAATGCCTCGTTAATTATGAAACAACTTATTTCAAGACACGTTTATTTAAATCAGTTCAGGGTTCAGGTGGGTAAAGAAATATCTGGGGCTTTAAAAAATATTAAATCAAATGTCCTGAAAATGATAGAGTTGTGTATAAAACTGAAACAGGTAGAGGAGAGTTGCATTATTCTGTAACGTTTCATGCAACTATTTACACAATGTAGACAACAATTCATATACATGCATATAACAATTTCATAACGCTTTGTTGAATAATCATAAAAACTATGAGCGAATCAGTTTCTTTTCTAATTTGCAACAAAAATCTGGTTGCGTTAATAAAAAAAACTCGAGCAAATAATGATGAAATTTAATAAATTAATTAATCATAATTAAGTGACTTGTCCATTGACGTTATCAAAAGTACCTACCTCGTCGTACAAGTTCTAGTCGGTACTTCACAGATCGCAAATTCACAGACGTCGGCACATGTCCGGTTTACTCGGCGTCGCTACGCCCACGTCCAGTCGGTCGACGGGTTCGCGCACGAATGCGATTTTACCAACAGCTAACACTATTCGGCAAACAATCGTTCCGCTCGGGGAATCTGTCACAATCAATGTTGGCCATGCATTACCGGCACCGCCAACTATTACCCTTGTACTTAACTATTATATTATAACTATAACTATAACTGCTCAGCGCCGCATAATAAATCTGACCGATGTTACCTAGCTGGCTTTTCCCTTCTCTCGTTGTAAAAGCGCGGAATTATTAACATGAGCGGTCACGGAATGAACGTTGTGCGACATGAAAAAGGGACATGCAAAAGACATTTTTTTATTACTATTTACAGCGAAAATTAAGTGTCTAGACTTTTGTCGAATTGAAGCGGAGGTCGATGGCTTTGCGATTGTATTATTGTATAATGAAGAAGGGGTGAAAGCGCTTGTCCCGCAAATAATATTTTTCATTGATGAGTGTTATAAGGATAATGTTAAGTGTGTGGAAAGGGTTTTATTGTATTTTGATTGGTTATCGATTAAATGCCGGAAGTGGGAGCGGATTCGTCATTAATCTAGAACCATTAAGATGTTAAATGTTCTTCGTTTTGTAAGTTCAGGGGGATTTATATTATTATGTAATTCAGTGGCGTGGAGTGCGATATGCTATAAGCTATAAGTTGAAAGAGCAGTATAGAATTTTTTTCACAGTAGACACTTTATTGAGATCTCTGTATTACTTTCAGGACAGCTGTATGTTCATATATAAATCGCTCAACATATTATTGCGGCTTGATACGACTCCTCTCACTTATTGTAAGTATTTTTTCTCGTTCAGAGACAGTACGTACGTATGTTTTCTTTCACTTTCTTGGAGATTCCATTATTTATTTTTATTAACGGTAAATAAGTAAGCAGGGAGCATGAGAAAATCGCATCTTCATTTCTCGTTGTAAGCCGCATCATCAGAATGTTCATTCATCGTTAGTTGACGTAGAAAATAAACAGAAATAAATTGATGATGTTTCTTGACTACGTAATAAATCTACTATTTATCGATTTATGAATATAAAACTAATTTTTAATTTTATTTTTTTATAATTTGAAATGCCACAAATATTATTTGAAGCAAAAAAAGTAATAAAATGTAGAATTCATAAAATTTATAGATTTAATAACCTGTTAAAAACAATTCCAAGACGTAAATATGAAGATAGAATAAGAATAATCGCTTCCCCTTTTCCAATAGTTTAAAATTAAGCGGATAGATGTCGCCTCAAACACTTTCTAAATTACTCACCACATGTACACTGCAAGTTGTTTTTTTTTATTTATTATTAGCTGAGCTAAAAACTAATTCTTAAATAATCTCTAAATCAAATTAATTAATTCTAATTAGTAGTTTACTAGTCGTAAAAATGACAACAAGCGCTTATTATATTTACGGACATCATGAGTGACAAATTTTACGCATTTTAAACAATTATAGGATTAATTTGAAGCAATAATTCAGCCCAATGTAATTGAATAATACTATCCCCTTGTGTAGGAGTTTAGAATAAATCCGCAAGATGTCGCTTGAAATTTTTAAATAATGTGAAGTGTCTCATCTATTTACAGCTCTCTATGATGTTCCAAAATGGCGAACCGTCGTAATATTTTAAATTCTCGTTTTATTAATGATACTCACTTTCTAATTACGTTAAAAAGTTGGGGATTGTTTAAAAGATACAGGAAATTCATATATTGCGCTTATTATTACCGAGTATACCTTAAATTGTTTTATTCTCTTATTATTTGTTGAAATTAATTAGAGAATTAAAGCGGCTATTAGAATTAACATTTGACACGTCAGTTTTGTTTTTAAGATCAAGAGTGACAAGACAAGAAACAACAGGACGTGACAAAACTTCATAAATCATTAATAACTGGCTGGGTTGCTCCAGAGCGAGGCCAAGAAAACTCTCTCGCCACGTCAAGGGGAGAGAAGAAGAAGAAGAAGAAATCATTAATAATCTCAGGTTATGTCAAGACCATAAATAATGTTGAATTACTAAGAAGAAGACTTTTGACGTAAGCGGGCACCAGATGATTTTGACAGTTACATAATAAATGTATTGAGTGATGATGAAGGAACGTTGAACAAAGTGCGGAGCGAGTGGCAACTAAAAAGTAAAGATTTTCCGCGATCCTCAACAATTTATCGAATTTCCCCGAGTGAAAAGTGAACAGCTTGCTGCGAGCGACGTTTCGTATGGTTTTTTTTTCGCCAGCGAGCAATAAAATCAAACAACAATAGCGAAATAAATATCGATCAGGTGTCGGACACGGTGAGTAGACCCGTTTACCGTCATCCAGCACCAGAGGAGACTTTTTTAATTGCTTTATTTTACATAACAGACAACACACTTATCCATGTACGTATGACGTCTTCAATAAAAAATTTCTCAATCTCGGTGATACATAATTTCCGCGCTCACAAACCGTTAGATCTGATTATTGCATTGCACGACGTTTACATTTAGGTACAATTTACATTACACAACGTCCTCTTATCTCATTCACGCTCCGTAATTGGCTTAACCAGTTCGGTACTTGAACCTTTGTGTTTGATGATTCGGTCAAGTTTGAGGAGCTCGGGGAGCTTATCAGTGATAATAATTCGACCTTTGTACCGCGCGTCGCACGGTTCCCCAAACGGTAGCTCCGTCGAAAGGAAACGTGAGTGAACCCGAACCGTTCAGTCTCGGTCTGTTAATCGAAGTCTCCTCTTTGTCTCCAGCGAGACAGTGCATAGAATTGAATAAACGTAACTTTTTCTTGTTCAGTTGTGCCCTCGACGACGTACCCGAGATGTCACACTATAGCGACGCAGAGGACTCGATCAGCGATATCGACGAGGACTTGGGGCTGAGGAGGAGGAAGCTATGGGACCCCGAGAACGAGTCGATATCGTCGGAGATTAAGGATTTGCTGGACGGAGATGTTAACTCTTTGGTAAGGATTGTTATTGTTGCTTTATATTTTTTTTATTGTTTATTGTTGTTCTATTAATCAAGGTTAAAGTTAAAGAAAAGCATTGTCATCAATCTGTTGATCGAAAAACTTGTCTTGCGGTTGTGTTTAGAATGACAGCCTTTTGAAGGACAAGGGCAAGGACAATCTGTCATTTACTTCTAATTTTTTCTTCTTTTTTCATTTTCGTCATTGACTTTATTGCTCTTTTGTATGAATGCATACTCATTATCTACTCATCAGTTATTATTACCCCTTCTCTGCATTGAAGCAATTTTTAGTTTCATCTTGTTATCCTGTAGAACTATTGGTTATATACTTACAGGGTGTGGAAAAAATGAATGACACCTTACTCATGACTGAAAAAGAAAAATATTTGCTTTCAGTTTTGTTCTAGCTGCTCTATAGTTTCGTATATAAAATTTCCCCAACATAACCTTATATCATAATATGCCCTGTACAAATCAAAATTATTGTGAAATTTAAATATAAAACGACATTTTAAGACAAACGATGCGTTAAATTGGTGGTTAGACACGATTAAATTCATTTTCAAAACATAAAAAATAGAGGTAAGAACTGGCAACATTGCCTTTATAACTGGCAACATTGGCATCAGCAAGTTGTGAAAGTTGATTTTAGAAGTACTTTTGCACTCTTGTCTGGTTTTTGGTTTTGGGTTTTTAATGACAGTTCTAATGTAATTGTCATCACAATTTGACTTATTAGTTTGACATAATTGCACTGTAATAAATTAATTGATTTATGGAAACTTAATGCTAATATTTACCTAAAAGGTGAAATATCATAAAAGTCAAAAGGGAATTACCATTCAGTAAATATGTTGATTATGATGATTATGAAAGCTATTATGGTCAGATGGCGGCTGAATTTTGACAAATTGACAGATAGGTATCACTGCAAACTTCAATCCATAGAATAGCAAAATCAAAAAGAGAGTGCAGATTCTTACCCTGACCTGAAAACTCAATGCAATGTTGCCATATTTTAAAAACAAATTATTAGGGCTGTGACGGTTAACTGGTTAACCGACTAACCGTTTTTAACCACTCTAAACAGTTAGGGCCGGTTGCACGAAAGTAATTAAAAATATTTCAGATAATTACCGATTTTAAATTTCAAATTTTGAAAATATGGTGAATATTTTCAAGTAAATATATTTCAATATTTGTTGGTAATTAACTCTTCTACAAGGGAGTAGAGATTGTTTCCAGCACTATCAGATCAATATTTTGATAATACAGGGCGTTTTAAAATCGATGATTATCTCACAGATTTTTAATTACGTTCGTGCAACCGGGCATTAGTATTTTTTACTATCGGTTAACCGTTTTATAGTCTAGGAAGTTTTATTATAGTTTATTTATAGTATAAGAGGTTCTCTCTCCTCTGAAATTTCAAGAAAATGAAATGGTCATGGAACGAATATAGCATCAGCAATTTATAACCGACAGATTCTTGCTGCTGAAAACTGAAAGGCCGATGCTCCAGTGCCGATTATTGTAGCAACTGAAGGCTAAAAACCTAACAATGACCATATGACCTCTCTACCAAGTTCTAATCAATTTCTCGTCAGCTGCATGTGACCAAATTAACTTTTAAATTTCAAAATCACCATCAATTAACACTCGAATTTGGCCAAATTAATGAAAATGTGACATTCTTATTACGAAGGTACAACCGGTTAGGAAAATTTAATAAAAAGCACAGCCCTACAAATTATTGCGATATCTCGGAAAAAAATTAAATAGAATTTTTTCGTTTCGATTTTTGAAATCCCACAACACGGTTGTAGTGTGTTGTTGATTTTTTCCACGACTTTTTCAACAGCCTGTATAATGACCGAACTATTTAACTTCGATTATTTTCAGCAACTTCCATCCTCTGTCCCATTATCGTTGGTCATGTTTCTACTCCATGCATTGTTTGTATGGATCCAGCCGGCAGAGTTTTTTTAGATTGTTTCCTTTTTTTGGACTCTTTCTGCGGTCTCGGTAGCACAGCAGGTTTTTTGAAGCAGTTTTTAGGGGGCTGATTTTGTCAGAATGATCAACTCGTCTCTTTTCTCTTTCTCGTCTTTTGGAATTTTAGATTATCTTTGTTTGATCGTAGGGCTCTGGTGGATTAAAAGTCACTCCGAATTTTTGGAAAATTTCTTTATAGGAAGAACCGCTCATCTTGAAACAAGACGATTTAAGCAGAAAATCGCTTATCTGTCAGACAATTTTGAAAGAAATCTTTCCTGTTTACTAGGACTCGTCATTTATGCAACGTTGCCATGCCATTCATATTTCAATTTCAATATTTACTAAAAAATTTACATAAAGATTACTAAAAATTCACCATAAAGAGTGTTAATGTAGTATTTGAAAAGTAACTAGTAGGTATTAATTCATCAAATAATAATATATCACAAGATATAAGTAATAAAAATAAATCTGGCAACGTTGCACCACATTTTTATTATTTGTTCTATGAGTATGAATCTGTCACTTTAGTAAAGTTAACTGGACACTAACTCATTTTTGGTCTAACTTTATGACCTTTTTAGGTTCAATTTCCGTCATATTTTATCTAAAATGAGCAAATTTTCTTCAAGATTCATAAAAATTGGTCATAAATCAACGTTTTATATAAAAAAAATCTGAGTGTGTTATAATCCACCAGACCCAAAATGATTCAAATAAAGATAAGAAAGTCGACTATGAAAAAAAACTGGAGTTAAATTAAACTTGACCTTGACTTGAATCATCATCATCATCACTTTTATCTGTTTATCAGGGTTTTATGTTGATCTTTTAAAGGTAATAAAGCATTTTTCCATTAAATTAAACATCCATGTACACAATTACCTCAGCGTTAATAATTAGATGATTAATAATTCAGTATGGTCATCATTTTTATTGAGATATTGATGCGATCATTATTTTTTGACTCGATTTGTTCATCAAATCGATCCCTGTATCTCCATCATTCGATCGAGAGGAGAAAGTGCTCCCACTTCTTTTATTAGTTTTTTTATCTATTCGTATTCGTACCTAATTAACTTTCCATTTTATCGGCATCTGTTGTGCATAAATGGGATGATTATGTCGAAGCCAGATAAAGTGGATGCGGTTTTAATTGTTGTTTATTTACCTATCGGATCGAGTAATTGCTCAAGTGGAATTTTTTACGTTTTAGCAGCTTAATATGGTACGGTACCGGTACGGTATGTCGATACCGTGAAGGACACGTTTTTGGCGACCGTTCTGCTTATGTAATTGTTATTAGATTAGTTATTGAGAAATTATTAGAAAAACAGGATTTATTGATTATTAAATGATCAGTCGTACTTTTCTCCTCCTTCTCCTTTTTCTTATTTTTTTTTCTTCCCCTTCTCGTCATTCTCATTCTCCTCCCCCTCCCTCTCACCCATCCCAATCCCCATCCCCCTTACCACCTGAAGCGCTCCCTCCTTCTTCACAATATCCACATAATAAAATGTGACTAGGGGAACCGGGACAGGATTTAATGACATGTTTATCGAGAGGAGCTTATCTACTTTGACCCACTTAACATTAGGTAGCGAATATTTTTTGTTTTTCTACAGATAAGCGAGTAAAATTTTATCAAGTCGAATGAGAATGTTGACGTCTCCTGATCACCCGGTTATGTAAAAACTATTCTCTTGCCGGACCTTGAATGAAGATTGAGGTGAAGAGAGGGTTATCTCGCCTTCCTTTGTTTTTGTGTACGGTTCTCATATTAATGGAAAGTTGAAACGAATCACTTTTTTTACTTGTCCGATGTTTGTTACTTCGTCTAGTATTGTCAACGAATTCTTGAATTTATATGATCCAAATTCTTCTTTCTTATCTAGTCTTTCTTCTTTTTATTGTTGAGCGATAATGGCCTTGGTATTCAGTACCAACATGCCTATCTTTCTTTTTGAAAAGTAATTTTTTTAATGTTAAAATTTTTATAATATAAAAAAATTGAATCAAAAATAGAGAGCTGGCTAAACATTTGGCACAACTTGATCCTCTGCTGCTGAGGAGTCAAACCGGGAAAAAAATAGTTTAATAGACTTGAAGCTGGCTAAGTGCACCAGAAATAAGCCATAAAATAAGAAGAATAGGGAAACTTGGTCCTCTGTTTAATGAGATAATTATTCTCAGAGCTGATACAGTATTTTAAGCATTGTTGTTATTTCTGCCATTTTTATTTAAAAAAGACTAGATTGTTAATAGCTGACTTGATATGATAATGACAGCTGACATATTATTATAACAATGACAGCTGACATTATAATACCAAACAGAGCTCATAGGAATTCTACATTCATTAATAAAAAAGCTTGTAATTCCAGAAAGTTCAACAATTTTGAATTCAAACAATTATTGATTGTCAATACTAATCGACATAAATATGACAAGTCGACAGCTGACTATTTTGACATTCTCGTAACTCGAATTTGATTGTCAAATTCTCGAAAATTTCACAAAGTTATTGTTTCTTTTGATTCAGAAAACAATCGAGATTGATAGAATAAGATAAGAGTGACAGCTGACATTATCATGTGTCAAATTAGATTTTTACGACAGGAAAATCACCATTTTTGATTCGCCATTCGTTTGTTTACAGGTGGAAGAGGACTGCGTCGGATGCCCGTTGCCGTCCACTCCGGAAAACGAACACGTCCTGGATTCAGAAATGAGTGAAGTACTAAAAGCTGCAGTTTTAGGTACAGGTAGTGTAGAAACACCCCCCCTATAATTTTCGATTATTATTATTATTATTTTCGCTTCCACTAATCTACTTGCAGGTAGTGTAATATTATACCGGTTCCCGGTTATTTTATATTTATTATTATTATTACTATTATTTGGCCGCTTTCTTAACTCTGCTCACTGTGTTTTTTTCTCTCTTATGCTCTGACTTGATTAGGTCTGCTACTGCTGCTGCTGCTGAACTGAAGAGGTCGCAGTTCTGACCGGCAAAGCTTCATTGAGCCGAGTCACTACTGAGACCTTCATCTTGCTAAGCTTCACTGTACCAGGTTACTACTAAACGAGACTGTTTGAGCTTCATTTTTACTAAAGAGATTTTTATCTTGATAAGCTTCATTGAACCAGGCCAGGGCCTTCATTAAAGAAACATAAATAGAGACTGACAAAGTTTCATTGTTACTGATTTAGTAGCAGCTGACAGGGCTGCTACTAAAGAGGCGTTCTTGCTAAGCTTCATTGTCACTAAAGAGACTCTTGTTAAGCTTCAATGAACCAGGCTACTACTAAACAAGACTGATACTAAAAAGGCTTCATCTTGATAAGCGTCATTGAACCAGGCTAGGGCTACTATTAAAGAAGTATAAATAAAGACTGACAAAGCTTCATTGTTACTGATAGCTGCAGCTGAAAAGGCTGTTACTAAAGAAGCGTTCTTTCTAAGCTTCACTGAACCAGGCTACTGCTGACAAGACTGAAAACTTCATTGTTGTTACTAAAGAGATTTTCATCTTGATGAGCTTCACTGAACCAAGCTAGGGCTGCTACAGAAGAGACATAAATAGAGACTGACAAAGCTTCATTGTTACTGATACCTGCAGCTGACAAGGCTTTTTCTAAGCTTCACTGAACCAGGCTACGGCTAAAGAAACTTACCAGCTCCATTGTCAGTTGTCACTAAAGAGACTTTACTCTCGCTAAGCTTCAATGAACCAGGCTACTATTAAAGACGACTGATTAAGCTTCTTTGTTACTAAAGAGGCTTTCATTTTGATGAGCTTCATTGAACCAGGCTAGGGCTACTACTAAAGAAACATAAATAAAGAGTTGTCAGTTATCACTAAAGAGACTTTACTCTCGCTAAGCTTCATTGAACCAGGCTACTACTGAACAAGACTGAAAACTTGATTGTTGGTACTAAAGAGATTTTCATCTTGATAGGCTTCACTGAACCAGACTAGGGCTACTACAGAAGAGACAAATAGAGACTGACAAAGCTTCATTGACAAGGCTGTTACCAAAGTTGTATTCATCTTGCTAAGCTTCATTGAAGTAGCTTGCAACTAAAATGACCGTAACTTTGACTGTCAAAGAAAGCTTCTTGAGTCAAGTTATTAAAGAAACTTTCATTACTAAGCTTCACTGTACCAAGCTTGATTGAACTATTACGCTACTACCAAAGAGAAGTTTAGGCTGACAGTTTCTTTGGGTCATTTTTATTTCAAAGAGATCGTACATTTTCACTAACAAAGCTTGATTGAACTTTCCCAATTTGTTATTATTTCTGACCCCCCCCTCCCCCCACAAAAATGTCTGTATCGGCCTATCTAATGACACACACTGAACTCGGTTGAACAGTGGGTTTTGTTTCAGGGGACGAGCTCGACATCAGCGCCCTCGCCCACAACGCGGCCTCGCAGGCCGAGCACGTCGTCCGGAAGATGATCCAGGCCGGCTGGTCGGTGTGCCACTTCCGGAACCTTCCCGCCTGGCTCCAGGACAACGACTTCCTGATCTTCGGCCACCGTCCGCCTCTCCCCAGCTTCCGAGCCTGCTTCCGGAGCATCTTCCGGATCCACACGGAGACCGCCAACATATGGACCCACCTGTTGGGCTGCGTCGCCTTCATGGGTGAGTCGGATGTTTGTTCTATTTTTCGATCGGTTTGTTGATTTATTTTTTTGGTTATACGCAGGGATCGCAGCTTACTTCCTGATGCGACCCGCAATGGAGATCGAGATGCAGGAGAAAATCGTCTTCGGGGCGTTCTTCGCCGGCGCGATCATCTGTCTCGGGTTCTCGTTTATGTTCCACACCGTCAACTGTCACTCTCAGTTCATCGGGAAGCTGTTCTCGAAGCTGGACTATTGCGGGATAGCGATGCTGATTATGGGATCGTTTGTGCCGTGGGTTTATTATGGGTTCTATTGTCACTTGAAGCCGAAGGTGATCTATCTGTCGGTTGTCAGCGCGCTCGGATTGACCAGTATTATGGTGAGTTTTTTTTTTTTGCATTTGCATTACTTTTTCTCATTCCTGCTTACTTTCTTAATATGCTCATTTGAACATATAGCAATCGTAACGTAACATTTATATTTAAACTATCATAAGTAGTCATTAACTCTCGTGAGCCCATCCAGCATGATCATCAGCACATTAATAGCATGAAATTGCATAATTACCCTTCTAAAAAAGGGACATAAGTATGAGATTTTAATTTACCATGACACGGGCAGGTTTCCCTTTGGGACAAGTTCTCGGAGTCGGCCTGGCGGCCGTTCAGGGCGGCCGTCTTCATGACGTTTGGCCTGTCCGGCATCATCCCGGCCATCCATTACGGCATCGTCGAGGGTTGGTTCAACAACGTCAGCCAGAAGTCCCTGGGCTGGCTGATCCTGATGGGCACCCTGTACATAATGGGGGCGATGCTGTACGCGCTCCGGGTACCCGAACGTTGGTTCCCCGGCAAGTTCGACATCTGGCTCCACTCGCACCAGATTTTCCACGTGTTTGTGCTGGGCGGCGCCTTCGTCCACTACCACGGGATCAGCGAGATGGCCATGCACAGGGTCACAATAGGACAGTGCGAGATACCGGACAATCCGATCTATTGAGAGAGATAGGTTATGCCTTCGGTGATCGGGAGGGGGAGAACGATTTGTGGTCTCGATTGCGTAACCTTACCGTTATTATTGTAATGTGGAGTTAACGAGCGGTGTGATTTTCCGGGGTGCTGTTTCTTTTGAACACGCCAGGTAGGAGAGGGGGGTATATTTTATTAATCGTTTTGAGGTTAGGATCGGGGTTTATGGTTTGTGTACGAGTGCAAGGTGTCGGGGAATTGAATTAAATTAACGAAGGGATTGATGTAAAATTTAAAATTGTATCAATTAACGAGTCGTTAGTGAATGCAATTTTAAATCAGATTAGGTGTTGGGGGTGAGATTTTTTTAGATGTTTTCTATTATAACGCTTTTTGTTGCAAAGTAAGCAAAGATCCCTCTAGAAAATATCAAAAAAGAAACTCGTCCCTTAATAAAATTCCCTGATACTTTGATGGGCCGGTTATTTTAAATTGGTTGATGTAAAAGTGATTTAACTAGTTATTATTATTATTATTATAAGTAGTATTATTTCAATTCAGGGCGATTTAACGTAATCATAATTACGATTAGCAGGTTTAACGGGGCACGTTTTGGTTTTCGAATCATCAGAGCGGCGGGCTGATTAACGGGTCAATTTTGGCGACGATCCGTCTGTTTATATTAATAATAGCGCTCGGTTTGAGTGTGTTTAGAGTTAACTTTAGTGATCCTTCTACTGTGTTATACATAAATTATAAATATAGAGGTATATATAAAAATATACGATATGATATATATTTCTGGTACAAAAATACTTTAAAATCTGAGTGTTTCATGTTTCGGAAGATGAGTTACATTTGATTAAATCGGTACTTAATTATAGTCAGACTCGAGTGTTTTGGTCACTTTCTAAAATGAGATTTGCATTCAAAAATTACCTTTGACTCGACCCTTTAATCTCGAAATCCTGTTGAAGATGCAAAAATTGACATTAGATCCGAACACACGTACACCAAGATACCCGAAATTGACTTTATTATGAAACGAGCGATTAAATTAATGAATTCTTCATTTGATGTCGATCGATGCCTAACCCGTTTTATTAAAAAAATTACGCTTTAATTTCTCTTTTACTATTATTATAATTTTTTGTTTCTCATTTCTGTTAGTTTTTACTTTTATTTTATTTTCTTGTTTGTTTGTTTCTTCTCTGATTAGTTTGTTAGTGTACCGAATTATGTTTTTCTGATAGTTTTTAATTTTAAAGCAATTTGTAAATATATTTTAATTTAATTAATTATTAAATCTTTATATTGTTTTTATGTTTTTTTTTTGTTTTTTTAACCGTTTCGTTTTCGTGATTATTGAACATATCAAATTTGAGTGTTTTTTTTAATAAGTTAATTTTTAAATCTCATAACGTTAAAAAATTTTATTGTTGCATTTTATACCGCCCGATCTGGCAACAATACATCAGCACTTGTTTCTCTTTCTCTCTCATAAACTATAAACAGGTTTCCTTACAAATAAATAGAATACAGGCCAGAAGGGTTATTATTCTACCATCATAGTTGGCAACAGAGCTTATTTATTAACAAGAAAATTCGAGATCTGGGTCGATTCTCTGCCCAATAACTGTACGTAAAACGGGGTCTTGGTATTTTTACCCTGAAACTAGTTATCTCGCCCTATCTGGCAATAGCTCCAATAACGAGTCTTCCTCTTTTGCTTGAGAATTGTTTTAAACGAAAAAATCCCCAGTTCTGTGTAAATAAAAAATTTCACAAGGTAATTTCGTCCAATCTGGCAACAGTGCCTATATTGCTCGTCCTTGTTTTTCGTGATAATAGATTAAAACTAAAATTGAAGGCATAGCTCTCCCCAGAATCGACTTATAAAAATAATGAGAAAATTTACCCCTTTTTTTGTTATAGTACCTAACCTGACAACAGTGCAATTATATTTTTCAGAAAAACTGCTTATTTATCATTATTTTACTCTCAGCAATAGCTTTAATTAATTAATCCAATTTTTGTTCCCGTTAAAAAAAAAAAACAGATTTTTTTATATTTCACAAAATAGTTGCTACCCCGGATCGTGTCGCACTGTTGTCAGTTCATGCAAATTTTCCTATTCTTTTGAGAAAAAAATCAAATTTTTATTGTTTTGACAAGCAAGGTCTTTTTATAATTGGTTCATGTTCCAGTTAATAAGAAGCACGAATTGCTTCTTCTTTTTCAATTGTCACAATTGTCTTTATTGTTTAAAAAAATAGAATTTTTCCAAATCGCAATTTCAGAAGTTTCAATTTTACAACATTGCCACATTTGAAATCTTCTACAACATAAAAATGCGAAATCTACCTAACCTGGTAACAGTACAGTGACATTTTTCAAAAACACTGCATTAATCCAGCTTCTCTTTTGATCCTATTGACTAGTTTCTTTATTTCATAAATAAAATAGTAGCTAGGGCAGCGTTTCATGTCTCACTGTTGCCAGATTGTTTAAGTTCCTTTATTTTAGTGAAAAAAATCAAGATTTCGATTATTTTGACACGTAAGATAAATCATGACATGTCAAAATGATCACTGATTCTTTTTAAATTATCGTACTCTGGGACTATGATTAAATACATATTCTTTGTCAAGTCGCAGTCTCAGAAGTTTCAATTTTACGCCGCTCCCAGATTTGCGGCCCTCTTCCACTGTTGTCAGATGGGAGCAGCACGTTTCCCTCTTTAATAATGCTCGTCGAGATCTCTGCAGTGTTGTCATGCTGTGTAGGATTTCTTTAGTTTCCCCCCTCCTCGGGCCGCTTAACTCTATTTGGGGGTTGCACGCGGTTATAATTTAAGACACCCCGACCTCCACAACACACACTACTTCGTCTAAAATGTCTAAATGTTCAGATAATAAAATATATTTTGCTACAGCATTAAAAATTTGAAATTTACGTACGTAAATAATAAATATATATATACAAATTATATACATACTCACTCGTATTTATACAATTTTAAAGGGCGATTAAACCTCCACTAATAACTGTATTGATTTTAAGCACACCTACCCTGATCTGATATATCACAGTAACGAGCTTTAATAGTGATTTAGTGAGTATAATTTATAATAAAATAACGATGGATCAAGAAATTTATACCTAGTGTTACTAAAAAATGAGTACCTATTATTATCCTTATTAGTTATTAACAGCCCATTTTTTCATTAATAATATTAGTAGCTAGAGAGGCTCTCTTTCATTTATTAATGTGATTACGGTGATTATTTCAAGATGTTTGCTGTTTTGATTTAACGATGGCGTTATGTATCTTAACGACCAGTTGTAAGTAGATGTTACGTTTATAAAATTGTGAATTATTAATAGTGTTACATAAAATATACATAAATGTGATAACCAGTCATTTTTTTATTATTATCATCTCTCTTATTCTTAATTAGTAACATAAAAAAATATTATATCATCAAAAATGCTATAAAATTACAAGAATAGTAAAATATAAATACAATAAAGATTTTATAACCTCACTCTTCTCTCCCTTAGAGAGAGGGTGATCTCAATTTGAAGTGATATTTCTTCTTCTTCTTAAATCTTTTTGGTCTTTAGCTTACTTAAAAGCTATTTGAGCAGCCCATTCTGTGTTTGACTTTTTTTGAAATCATCAGGGTACTCAGCTAAGGGTGTCTGAGATGTCTCATCCCCTGAATGAGTCGAGTGTAGTGTGTAGTGTATTCACGTTATGTTACTTTACTTTTACTTGTGTCCTAATCTTCTACTGGTGGGTACTTGATGGTTATTGTTAGTAGGGACAGATGGCACAAACACAGGAAAAGACCCTTCACGCTCAGGGGCAACAGCAAAGTGATATTTCTGACCCTGATTTCAGGAGTGAGATTTTGTGTTTTTGAGTGAGCGCAAAAGTGAGGTTATAAATGATCATAAAACAATAAAATTACAGCCCGTATTCTTTAATCAGATTACCGGCGATCACCAGTCTCTGTATCTCGGACGTTCCCTCGTATATTTCCGTTATTCTGGCATCCCTGTAGTGTCTCTCGGCCGGCATATCTGAAACGTACCTGAAAACCGAACATCCATTATTAACGATTCGTCGCTTTTAATATCAATAATCGTATCTGAAACGAACCCCATTCCGCCCAGTATCTGGATGCACTGGTGACTGAGAAAGGTGGCCGCTTCGCTGGCAGCCAGCTTGGCCATCGCGGCCTCCTTAGTGTACGGTTTCTTGTTGTCTTTCAGCCAGGCGGCCTTCCAGGTCAGCAGTCGCGCCGCCTCCAGCTGCAACGCCATGTCGGCCAGCTTGTTCTGGATCGTCTGCAGCTTGGTCAGCGGTTTCCCGAACGCCAGACGCTTCGAGGCGTACTCGAGGGCGACTTCCAGGGAGGCCTGCGCGATCCCCAGCGCCTGCGACGCGATCCCGATTCGACCCGCGTCGAGCGTCATCATCGCTATCTGTGAGAGATTCGAGTGAAATTTTTTAGGTTATCGTGATTGAGGAAATCGCATACTTTGAATCCGCTTCCCGGTTGTCCCAGTAGGTTCTCTTTCGGTACTCTGCAGTCTTCGAAGATTAACGAGCAGGTCGACGATCCGCGAATTCCCAGTTTGTCTTCTTTCTTGCCCAGTTCCAGACCTTGGACCGGTTTCGGTACGATTAACGCCGATATACCTGCAGTTAAAACGATTAGATCTCGTTAAAAGGTGCTGGATAACGATCGGACCTTTATGTTTTAGGCTTTTATCGGTTGTCGCCAAGACGACGCTAGCTTCGCTTTCGTAACCGTTCGTTATCCATGATTTAGTTCCGTTAATTATGTAATCGGGGCCGTCTTCTTTCGCTGTCGTACTGGCTGCTCCGGCGTCTGAACCGTTGCCCGGTTCCGAGAGGGCAAAGCATCCAATCTGGAGTAATAAATGTCAAAATTAGATGGTCTAGCATTAGCAGTAAGCTGTCATTAAGTGAGTGACAGTGGTGTCAAGTGGTGTCAATGTGATGGTGCTTCTCATTTTCTTGTCTAAAGTTAATTTAATAAGTTTCATGCGTATCGCATTTGGTCCAAAAAGCAGTAAGAGGGGTTGTAATTGGTCAGATTTGGAGTAACGGGGGTGGGAGGGGGGCAGTATCATGAAATGTAACTTACTTTCTGGCCGTTCGTGAAGGGAGCGATGAACTTTTCTTTCTGTTGCTCGTTGCCGAACTGCGCGATCGGGCCAAGATATAACGAATTGTTAACCGACATTATAACGCCGGTGCTCGCACACCTGAAACAAACGAAACGTTAAAACGGACAATCCGGAAACGTACTTTTATATGGCATCACAAAGATACGGAGTAAGTAAATGTAAGAAGTCTCACCCTCGAGAGATCTCCTCCATGGCGATGGCGTATGCGAGGTAATCGAGTCCGGTGCCCCCGTACTGCTCGGGGACGGCGACGGCCATCAGGCCGATCTCCCCCATTTTCTTGATCTGTTCGGCGGGGTAGAGGTGCTCGCGGTCGATTTTAGCCGCGACTGGTCTCAGTTCGCCGTCGGCGAAGTCCCGGCACGTTTTCTGGAGCATCTGGTGGGTCTCGGGCAGGGCGGAGAGGGAGGCGATGTGCCTCGACGACGAGACATAGTACGAGGCTGGAAAATTTTGATTCGAGACTGATTTTCAATTCACTTATGAATCAGTTTGACAGATAACTCAACCTTCAAAATTTCAGGTGTCTTCTGTCAAAATCAGGGGTACCATCGGAAAAAATGTTGCCATTTTTATTCAATTCAATCTGACAAATGATAGTCAAGAATGAGAATTTAATAACAACGGGGCTCAGAATAGACTATAGAAGGGAAAAAGTGTGTCATCAGTTAACAGATAAGAAGTTTGATTCTTGGAAGCAAAAATGACACAGAATAAGTAATGGAACCCTCAAAGTTAAGGCAATAGAACAGAGTAAAAGTAATTTTTAATTATTTTTCTCTGTGGTGTTGATATTTTGATCGGTTTCGATGAGCGGAGAGGAGATATAAGAACAAGAACTCACCTAATTTTGGTATGGTGTGCCTTATTTTAAATAAAACCATCTTTGAACTGTTTTTTTATGTAATACCGGAGCGTAATTATATCGATTAATGGCAATTTTGAACTTGATCTTGGTGTAATTAGTGATTGTTGGACTGGACTGGACTTTGAGCAATCTCTCCCTATTATTATTAAATTATTAATTCATATTCATAACAATAACCTAAAACTGAAACCTCTCATGATGATAACATCAAAATAGAAAAAAAAAAATGGATGAATGATATAAGCTAAGTCCTTAAACCCTAAAGAAAAAGAAGAACTAGATCAAAGATCAAAGATTGTGTAGGTTAGGTAGATACTAGAGTCTTTCCTTTCGCTTTCTGTGTTGGCCGTTTTGCGATATGTTTATCTCTCTTGCGCTCAATCAGCTGGTTTCTGTCAGTGAATTGGCAAAGTTCAGAAACCCACTCTATTCTATTTCAATTATTAAAAAGTGTGGCATCTTACTACTGCTAGATTATTGTGTTCATTTCTATGACTTGTGTTTTATGTTATTAACTAAACCCCTCTACCACGGACTACGTTATTGTTATTTAATGCTCTGGTTACGGTATAGAATCAGCAGGTCCGGAGGAGCAGAAGCAGACGTGTCAAATTTCAACCTCGTAACGTAATGCGAACAAAAATGGCTGCTGTAGGGCACCCAAATAATCACATTTAGTTCTATTTTTTACATTAATATTAATTTTTATTACGTTATATCTAAAAGGGATGATAAATATAAGTTCGAGCTATTAAAAAAAAACACAATCTCCTATTTATATCTGACCTTTTTTTAATCAGAGATGCAAAATATAATTGAAGAATATTATAAATGAAAATAATGCCTCTATAAACGTGACGCTGAATTTCAAATATCCGAAATAATTATAATAAATATGCTTTACTAGAACTTTCAATTAAATTTAATAATACTGGATTGTATTATTGTAATAACAGGGCTGCAAATATTTTTTATTTTCATAGTTACTTGCGTGTCGCTGAACGCGTTTTCTGTTAGAGCAATTCGTACCGCGAAATTTAAAATAGCTGCACCTTTTGAAGTGGGATAACGCTTTAATGCAGTCAGATCCTTCACATTATGGTTGGGAGTGATATTTTTTGTGGGAGTGACCAATTTTTTCGTCCCCTGCTCATTCTAATAATACTTGTAAAAGGTCTCAGGTTTCATTGATACACACCTCTAAAAACGTTTAAAATAAAATTTATTAATAATGTAAAATATTTAAATGCAATAAAAAACAATGCATTTATAATAAACTAATAAGGAATATACTATTTGGTGTTGATATGACAAGCGTCAATCGCATTTAACAGGAACATCACAGATCGTTTCAAATCAATCCGACTGAGCTCGTAAGAACTTCATACACTCTTTTCAACCTCTCCGGTTTATCGTACAGCTCAACGTTCAACTTGACCAACAGATCGTTCTCCTCCCTGATGAAATAAAGACCGTTCTCCCGGCAGTAATCGTAAACCCGCCGGTCCTTCTGTTTATCGCCGTCGGGCGCCGTGAAAACTTTAAACGGCGACTTGGGATCGCTCAGCACCCTAAAACCCGCTCCGCAGAGAAAATCGTTGAACTCCTCCGCCAACTTCACCAGTTTGACTGGCCTGTCTCCGAGCAGCTCGATCGCCTTGATGACGGCCTGCGCTAGGTAAGTCGGTTGAGACCCCGAGAAGTAGTATCCCGATCCGGAGAGTCTCTGGTGCTCTATCACAAAGCTCGAACCGGCGGCGTAGCCGCCTATCGACCCCAACGCCGCCTCCACAGTCCCGAACGTCATGTCCACCCGGCTTCTGTCAATGTTCATGTGTTCCAACAGGCCCCGTCCGGTTTTCCCCAGCACGCCCAGAGAGTGGGTCTCGTCGAGGAACACGCGCATCTTGAACTGTTCGGCGATGTCGAGGAATTCTGGCAACGGGCAGATCTTCCCGGTCTTCCAGGAGATCGCCTCGATTATTAGAAATTTCCTGGTCCGTTTTGTCTCTTCCCCGGTCAGTTTGGTGATCTTGGAGCGGAAGTCTTCCGGGTCGTTGTGGGAGAACTTGATCACTTTGCAGCGACTCGCTTTCAGTCCCTGACAGATCGGGACGTTGGCCTCTTCATCGACGAAGACGTAATCTTTCCGGTTACAGTACGCGGCGATCGAACTGGATATCGCCACGAAACCGTACGAGTAGACGATGCACTCTTCGACCTGCAGGAATTCGGCTAAGCAGGTCTCCATGTTCAGGTGTATGTCTGTTGTACCTGTAATTGAATTAGAATAGATTACAGGGTTTTGCGTAATTGATATAAAGTGATGATTTAGGGGAAATACGTAAATCGTACCGAAAAATGCTCTAGAAGCGCATGTTCCGACCCCGTACTTCCTGATAATGTCCCCGGAGGTGCTCTTGATCTCGTCGCAGTTGAGGAAGTTCAGGTAATTGGTCTTGGCCAGATCGATGACGCTTTCGTCCTCCTCGACGCAGTGGATTTCGACCGGGGCCCTCTCGAGCTCCTCCTCGTTTTCATTGTAATCGACCAGCGGTTCCGGTTGGAATTCTTCAAGTCGCCTCTGGAGGAGCTTTTCGTCTAGCATTTTACGCCCTAGAAGGAACATGATTTTGTTTTTATGTTTACTGGGACGAGTTTACTTGTTACTGATAGATAGGAGGAGACTTGTGTATGGGAAGTTGATAAGCACAGAGTAATAATTAAATATTTGATTTAAGCAGTAAACCTTTGGGTGCAATCAACAAAGCAATAAACTTGGTTCATCGCGATAACGATTTTTACAGTCTCAAATTCTATCCTAAACTCCTTGGCTATATGAATTATGAACATGCGTTAACCTCTCATCATTCTTATCATATATTTGCTGTCAAATCATTTGACAGCGCACTGACAAGGGCAAGTATTAATATTCTAGGTTATGAGTGTTTTTTAAATGTCATCAAAATGTAGCAATGTTGCCAAATTTAGTTAAAATTCAAGAAACTACTCAAAATTTTCAAATAATATTCTGTCATTAGGGAAGTCTTGTTCTTCCTTGATCACTCCTAATAAATAATAATGTCTCAATTTTGTAGTATTTGGAATTAAAAATGATCAGAGATCGGGTGTAGGCAGTGTTGCCAACCTTACCGATTTCTATCCTTATCTACTGATATTTTGTTCATGTATAATAACCCGCTATTTTGGGTGGGTTATTTGGCTTTATATGCTTTATTTCTATGCTTTCTACTGTGGAATACTGGTGAATTCCGTATTCTATATAATATGATGATTATGATGTGAGATCCAGTATTCATGGCCGATTGCAATAATACAGGTGTCCCAGCAGCTTATTCGAAGTGGTCTCCTGTAGGCCAAACGAGATGGACTTTTTCAAAAAACTTTTTTAAAATTCAAGTACAGAATCACAATGGCCATAATTTAAGATTATTTTGGAGTATACAGAGTGTCCCATATATGACAGTGGCTTATCAAAGTTATGTTTTTTTTTTTAATGGAATGCTCTATGTTATTGCATTTTTAGACTGTCTGAGAAGAGGAAATAAGATTGGCTTTTACAGTTGGGGTTTAAATTCAGAAGTTTTTGAGTTATAAACAAGTGAAAATCGTCATTTTCCAAGTTCAAGGCCCTGTACCTACAACGAAAACGGCTTTTCATATACTATCCTATGATGTTGATGAAATGTTTATACAGGGTGATAAAAAATTTGAAAAATTCTGAGATTTCTCTACGCGTCGCCAAATAAAAAAATCAAAGAAAGTACAAATGTTTCAATACCATAGGATAGTACATAAAAAGTTAAATGAGGGACATGTAAGCCGTTTTTCTCTATCTTGGACCGTTTTCGTTGTACAGGACCTTGGAACTTGAAAAATGATGATTTTCACTTGTTTATAACTCAAAAACTTCTGAATATAAACACCAACTGTAAAAGCCAATCTTATTTCCTCTTCTCAGACAGTCTAAAAATGCAATAACATATAGGAGCATTCCATTAAAAAAAAAACATAACTTTGATATGCCACTGTCATATGGGACACTCGATATACTCCAAAATAATTTTAAATTATGGCCATTGTGATCCTATACTTGAATTTTCAAAAACTTTTGAAAAAATCCATCGTTTGGTCTACAGAGACCGCTTCGAATAAGCTGGGACACCTGTATACCTTATACAACAAAGAACATTGAATTTTTATTTTTGGGTAATCACTAATCATACACTACCCTCGTGACGTCACCGCTACATTGCGCATGCGTGAGTAGCTAATTTAGAGCCACAGAACAGAATAGAATAGGAATAGAAATAGAATAGTTCAAAATCACCAAATACTAGATAATAATACATGCAGCTTCCACTGAAAATTGTCACCGGTAGGGAACCTGTATTACCGCTTTACTAGGGTAGCGCATTCACTCGTTGTCGTTGACGTTTACTAAACACGGTCATGTTTGAACAGCTGGATGTCATATTTTTGGCACATTTGGTCACAGGCGTAGGTATCATGTGGAAAAAAGCGAAGTTTGAAAAATGAAACAAAATAATAACACGAATAGAAATCGATAATCCTCTTTCAGTGGGTATTAAAAACAAACTTACGGGTTTATAGGATCTACGAAGCTGTAGACTTTAGTATCTAACACGTAGTTACTGAGAAAAATACGTTTTAATACGCGGACTTAATAACAAATTATGTGAATTTTTAGACAGTTGTACGTTCATGGAAAATCTGACGTTTATTAAGTCAAATTTGACATTCCCAACTTTTTTCCCATTTTTTTGTGAGAATGAGAATGCGCTACCCTAGTAAAGCGGTAATACAGGTTCCCTAGTCACCGGAAGTTACTACCGCCCAAGCGGCTGAATGTTTAACTAGCGTTGATTTAAAATGTCAATTTAATTGAACGAATAAACGTCAATTGTCTTGCTTATCATCTACAAAATAAATCGTAATTTAATATGCAAGTTTATTTACATTCTAATGCCTAAATCTGAATTTATGTAATCAGATGTAGAAGTAATGAATTATACGTGTTTTCATTACTAAATACTTACACGAAAGTGATACCTATAATTATTATTACCGGCAACCAAGAACTCTAGATAATATTATTATGTCAGTGAACTTTGCATCCGGTTCTGCGTGTAGTTAACGATTGATGCAACAGATGGCGCTCCTTTTCATACTTCACTAGGGAACCTGTATTACCGTTTTACTAGGGTAGCGTGTTCACTCGTTGACGTTTACTAAACACGGTTATGTTTGAACAGCTGGCTGGATGTCATATTTTTGGCACATTTGGTCACAGGCGTAGGTATCAAGTGGGAAAAAGCGAAGTTTGAAAAATGAAACAGAATAATAACACGAATAGAAATCGATATCCTCTTTCAGTGGGTATTAAAAACAAAATTACGGGTTTATAATAGGATCTACGAAGCTGTAGACTTTAGTATCTAACACGTAGTTACTGAGAAAAATACGTTTTAATACGCGGACTTAATAACAAATTATGTGAATTTTTAGACAGTTGTACGTTCATGGAAAATCTGACGTTTATGAAGTCAAATTTGACATTCCCAACTTTTTTCCCAACTTTTTGTGAGAATGAGAATGCGCTACCCTAGTAAAGCGGTAATACAGGTTCCCTATACTTCACTTTCTTTACATAAATGTAAATAGCGGAGAGCTGCACGTATTATCATCTAATGTATTTGATATCACTATCTACTCGGATGACCTATCAGTGATCTCTATACTAGTTCTTATCTAATTTTCAATGACCTATTGCCTATTATTATCAGTGATCTCCATACTATACTATACAATAAGAATTCGATGCCTATTAATTGTGAATTGCGAATATTGCGAATTATTGCGATCTTATACCTATATAGATAAAAAATAAAAAAAAAGTGATCGCGATTCTTTTTTTTGAGGTTATGAATTGATCGTTTTCTAGAGCAATTTATATTTAATATCATGTTTATTTAATTACCTTATTTTCAATGGTCCGTGTCGATTAACTATCACAATTCGTGTGATTGACTAGATTAAAACTAAAATGATTACGTTATTATATTTGAAAATTTAATTATTTTTTATTTTCATTTTGTTTGTTTTCTTTTTAATTGAGAAGTATTAGATGACAACTAATTTGACATGATATATTGACTTACTTGAATTGACGTTTGACTAAAATTAAACGTC
The DNA here is from genome assembly GCA_910589415.1 of Malachius bipustulatus. NCBI lineage: Eukaryota > Metazoa > Arthropoda > Insecta > Coleoptera > Melyridae > Malachius > Malachius bipustulatus. The sequence continues at coordinate 36,059,278 of OU342638.1, read as the reverse complement.
AAACGTCCACTTCAGTTTAGAAATTCAGTCAGTATGTCTTATCTGTCATGTCATTGTAGCTGTCATGTATGTAAATAAAATGATAAAAAAAATATATAAAAATAAAAAATTATTAAAATTTCAAATATTTAATTAATAAAGTAATCTTTTAAGCTTTAATCTTCACTTATTTACACGCATCGTGATAGTCAACCGGAACGAACCATCGAAAATAAGGTAATTAAACATCGCTCTCGAAAAGCGAACAATTCAATCATAACCTCAGAAATTATCTCCGATCATTTTTAATGTACCTAGTTTAAAGATGGTTTAATTTAAAGCAATGAAAATGAGTCATTGAATTTACATTTTATAATTACCAGTTGTCGGTAATGTTTTTTTCAATCACTTTAAATATTTTACAATAATTCTCAATGTCAACTGATAAAAACGAATCGAACATGATCATTAAAATGAACCCGGCTGTACAAATTATACTACTAAACACTAAACACAAAACCACACCTAAGAATCATTATCGCGCTGAACCAATTTACTTTTATTGCCCCGTTAATTGCACCCGAAGGTTTACTGCTTAAATCAAATATTTAGATTTTATTATTATTACTGCGTCCTTATTAACTTCCCATACACAAGTCTCCTCCTATCTATTAGTAACAGTAAACTCGTTCCAATAACATCGAAGAAAACTATTCGCTCATAAAAACGAAATCATGTTCCTTCTAGGGCGTAAAATGCTAGACGAGAAGCTCCTCCAGAAGCGCCTTGCAGAATTCCAACCGGAACCGCTGGTCGATTACGATGAAAACGAGGAAGACCTCGTGGGGGCCCCGATCGAGATCCACTGCGTCGAGGAGAACGAGAACGTCATCGATCTGGCCAAGACCAATTACCTGAACTTCCTCAACTGCGACGAGATCAAGAGCACCTCCGAGGACATTATCAGGAAGTACGGGGTCGGAACTTGCGGTCCTAGAGCGTTTTACGGTATAATTAATTTATTTTTCCTGAATCATAATATTATATTAATTACGCAACACCCTGTATATTGTTCAAATTCCATTCCAGGCACAACCGATGTGCACCTGAACATCGAGACCTGCTTAGCAGAATTCCTGCAGGTCGAAGAGTGCATCGTCTACTCGTACGGTTTTGTGGCGATATCCAGTTCGATCGCCGCGTACTGTAACCGGAAAGATTACGTCTTCGTCGATGAAGAGGCCAATGTCCCGATCTGTCAGGGACTAAGAGCGAGTCGCTGCAAAGTAATCAAGTTCTCCCACAACGACCCGGAAGACTTCCGCTCCAAGATCACCAAACTGGCCGGGGAAGAGACAAAACGGACCAGGAAATTCCTAATAATCGAGGCGATCTCCTGGAAGACCGGGAAGATCTGCCCGTTGCCAGAATTCCTCGACATCGCCGAACAGTTCAAGATGCGCGTGTTCCTCGACGAGACCCACTCTCTGGGCGTGCTGGGGAAAACTGGACGGGGTCTGTTGGAACACATGAACATCGACAGAAGTCGGGTGGACATGACGTTTGGCACCTTGGAAGCGGCGTTCGGGTCGATCGGTGGCTACTGCGCCGGATCGAGCGTCTTGATAGAGCACCAGAGACTCTCCGGATCGGGTTACTGCTTCTCGGCGTCTCAACCAACTTACCTGGCGCAGGCCGTCATCAAGGCGATTGAGCTGCTCGAAGACAGGCCAGTCAAACTGGTGAAGTTGGCGGAGGAGTTCAACGATTTTCTCTGCGGAGCCGGTTTTAAGGTGCTGAGCGATCCCAAGTCGCCGTTTAAAGTTTTCACGGCACCCGACGGCGATAGAGTGAAGCTCCGACGGGTTTACGATTACTGCCGGGAGAACGGTCTTTATTTCATCAAGGAGGAGAACGGTCTGTTGGTCAATTTGAACGTGGAGCTGTACGATAAACGGGAGAGGTTGAAAAAAGTGTACGACGTTCTTACGAGCGCCTGGGATTGATTTGAAACGATCAGTATTCCTGTTAAATGCAATTGAAGCTTGTCATATCAACACCAAATATTGTATTCCTTATTATTATTATTATAAATGCATTGTTTTTTATTGAATATAAATATGTTGCACTATTAAAAGGGATTTATTCTAAACTTTCGAGGTGTCTTTTCAATGAGAGTTGAGAATTGTTATAAATATTAGAATCGGCAAGGGACGAAAAAAGTTATTGTATCACCGTCGACCATAATTATCTCTTAATTATTGGTCACTCCTTTTTTTTCAGTAAGAAAAGTTCTTATAATCTCACTGTATTAAAGCAGAGTGGCGGCGACCTCAAATTTTTCAGCCATTTTAAATTTAGCGATATGGTATTAACGAAATTTATCACCAACATTCTGACAGATATACCAGAGCCAGAGTTGAACACGAGTACTCGTAAACAATTCGAGTCAACATAATTCAAATTTTCCATACAATCAATAATTATCATTATTGTGTTTTATGCATACAGGGTCTCTTATTGATTAGTTAGTTAAAATTTTAAGGCCTGGCTGTTGAGATCATTTTAAGGATAAAATCTTTATATTATTTGAAATTAGAGGGTGTTAATTTTAAGAATTATTTTATTAATCAATCTATTATTTTAATTATTTACAAATTTTATGGATACAGACAATATACACATACTCCAATTTAAAAAAAATACCAACACCAGATAGAACCAGCACAACTATTGTATGTTTAAAGTTTAAATTAATAATTAACAGACATAAGCTTATTCCTTATTCCCTACAGAATGAACCAAATTTTAAGAATTGTACAATCACGGTTATATTAAAATGACAAATAGCTATATCAATTGAAGGCCTTGGTGCAATAACAGTCCACGTGCGGTATAATAGTTTTGATTATTGTCACCAAAAATTCATGTTTCACAACTGAACTTGCAACAAACTTGGTGCAATAATGGGCCACGTCAACTACAGTTTAATTTATAAGCATAATGCATGAACGGTTCTTGCACCAATCGATACAGAATCACTTTTCTGACCAAAATCTGACGATAACTCGATTTTGCAAAATTTGGTCTTTGACCGGTTTTTGCACCATGTCCTTCAATTATTAACATCGAGATTAACATATTGTAATTGTGGCAGGTAACAAAGCTAACTAAATAATCAAATTAGATACTTGAATATTGAACAGCACTTTTGGTGATTGTTAAGAACAGGGGCCACTCGCACTTCAACATACTATATATACCACGCGATAGGTCTACTCACTAGGAACTTCGTGGTAAAAATCTTATCCGCCGGTAATGTATAATAAGGGAGTTATAGGGTCTAGAAGAAAACGTGTGAAAATTATATCTAATACGGATCTGGCAGTAGATAGGTAATACACTAGTAGTAGCCGTAGTAACTAAGGTCACTGACATCGCCGGAGGATGCAGGTTGCGTCAAGACCATTGAGTTAGACGGCGACCCAACGCCGCAATGGGTAATGGGAAGCGGAAGGCGACCCTTGAAATAAATGGGAATAAATTCAAACACGTAAATAAACAAATATGAATCGAGATCGAACGAAACATTCAACACAGTGGAGGGGGGCCAGCGTAGGGGTAAAACCGTCGCGATAGAGGAACTGAAACATCCAAACATATAGAATCGGAAATCGGAATTCGGAAAGAGTTAGTTTAAAGCTGAAGGTCGAAGCAAGCGGGTCCACGGTCCGCCTAACAAAACATAAAACATGCAGTGCGAATATAATACGTGTACCGGGTGTGAGATCAGTGATGGAGCGGGGTATGTTTTGTTTCCGGACGAGAGGAAACTGGTGCCGGCAGTGTATGTATCCTGGGTATCCGCATCCATAGAATGTTTTTCCTTGCCCTAACAAATTGGGAGGTCGAAGCGATCGTATCTACCTATCAAAACGAAAAAAATGCAGTGCGATTATAATACGTGTACGGGGTGTGAGATAAGTGATAGAGCGAGGTATGTTTTGTTTGCGGACGAGCGGGACAGTTTTTCCTTGCCCTAACAAATTGTCAACTGGTGTAACCGGAATATTATGGAATTATGTACATCAGGTGAGTGTAAAATTAATATTTCATAAATGCGTAAATCGTTCTCGTAAGGGGAAATGAGGTAGGATAGGGGGGGGGGGGGACAAGGGGAAGTAGGCTACCATCAAAATAAGTAATATTGTGCAATATTATGCGCAACGGAATGCTTTGAAATTTAAATGGCGACAGGGACGGAGTGAGGAAGCTAATAATTGGTAAGCGGTGATGCCTCTCTGCTCGGATGACCTTAACAAAAGCGTCTCTCTGTTAGAGAAAAAGTGACCTTAGTTTTAAAGTGACCTTAATAGAAGTGCTCAAAACTAGCGAAAATAGAAACTAGTGCGTGTATTTTACCCACCCAGCACCCCTATTCGCTCCACGGTCCCGTATGTTTGTTGGGATGACACCGGGAAAAAACACCTTTAAAATGTGAAACTACATAAAAATCGCAACTGAATAGTGTAAAAATCGCAAGTCAATGCGAGTGGCCCATCTCCTTAACATTTACCGCACTTTTTTTTGTTTTTTCTTTTGCAGGTTTTAAGGTCTTCTTCTTTTTCTCACACATGCAGAATGTGAGTGTAGGTACAACGGTTTGTCAAATGTTCAATCCTCAAATGTTGACACAAAAAAAAAACAAACACTTAAAACACTGTTTGTCTTCTTATCAATGTTCATTGGTTTGTTTGTGTGATAATTTTTTGGTAAAAGTAAGAACACTCTTTACATTTCACTTGCATGTTGTATCTTGGGCTTGGTATAGGTCCCCATTAGCTCCTTCTGATTGAGTGAATGGACTTCAAATGTTGGACGAGGTTTTTCTTTATTTTCGTTTCATACTGACACTCAGCACATTTGTACACATCTACATCTTTGGAATGTTTAATTTTATAATGCTGAGTCAAATTACCTTTCCATTTTGTTTCAAATGAGCATTCCCGACATTTGTACATTTCAACTTCTTTCGAATGTTTTTTTTTATAATGTCTGGTGAAATCACTTTTATATTTCGTATCATATGAGCATTCCCGACATTTGTACATTTCAACTTCTTTGCAATGTTTAATTTTATAATGTTGAGTCAAATGACCTTTATATCTTGTTTCATATGAGCATTCCTCACATTTGTACATTTCAACTTCTTTCGAATGTCTATGTTTATGATGCAAGCTAAAATTACTTTTATTGTTTGTATAATATGAGCATTCCGGACATTTGTACATTTCAACTTCTTTCGAATGTTCAATTTTAAAATGTGAGGTCAAACGACTTTTATATTTAGTATCATATGAGCATTTCGGACATTTGTACATTTCAGCTTCTTTGCAATGTTTAATTTTATAATGCTGAGTCAAATTACCTTTCCATTTTGTTTCAAATGAGCATTCCCGACATTTGTACATTTCAACTTCTTTCGAATGTTTTTTTTTATGTCTGGTGAAATCACTTTTATATTTCGTATCATATGAGCATTCCTCACATTTGTACATTTCAACTTCTTTCGAATGTCTATGTTTATGATGCCAGCTCAAATTACTTTTATTTTTTGTATAATATGAGCATTCCGGACATTTGTACATTTCAACTTCTTTCGAATGTTCAATTTTAAAATGTGAGGTCAAACGACTTTTATATTTAGTATCATATGAGCATTTCGGACATTTGTACATTTCAGCTTCTTTGCAATGTTTAATTTTATAATGCTGAGTCAAATTACCTTTCCATTTTGTTTCAAATGAGCATTCCCGACATTTGTACATTTCAACTTCTTTCGAATGTTTTTTTTTATGTCTGGTGAAATCACTTTTATATTTCGTATCATATGAGCATTCCTCACATTTGTACATTTCAACTTCTTTCGAATGTTCAATTTTAAAATGTGAGGTCAAACGACTTTTATATTTAGTATCATATGAGCATTTCGGACATTTGTACATTTCAGCTTCTTTGCAATATTTAATTTTATAATGATTGGACAAAGCACCTTTATATCTTGTTTCATATGAGCATTCCGGACATTTGTACATTTCAACTTCTTTGCAATGTTTAATTTTATAATGCTGAGTCAAATTACCTTTCCATTTTGTTTCAAATGAGCATTCCCGACATTTGTACATTTCAACTTCTTTCGAATGTTTTTTTTTATGTCTGGTGAAATCACTTTTATATTTCGTATCATATGAGCATTCCTCACATTTGTACATTTCAACTTCTTTGCAATGTTTAATTTTAAAATGTGAGGTCAAATTACTTTTAATTTTCGTATCATACGAGCATTCCCGACATTTGTACATTTCAACTTCTTTCGAATGTTCAATTTTAAAATGTGAGGTCAAATGACTTTTATATTTAGTATCATAATGATTTGAATTTGAGCATTTCGGACATTTGTACACTTCTGCATCTTTTGAATGTTTACACTTATAATGCTTGACAAAATTAGATCTATTGTTTGTTTTAAAAAGACAATGGGCACAATTATACTTCAACTCTCCTCTCTTACTTTCAGAAAATCGTGCCCCGAGTGACTCACTTTCTTGATCGGGTCCACCCTTAAAAATTCCAACATGACTACTACTTCTTTTAATCTGCTCCCAGCCCGGTTTGTGGTCCTCGACCTCGATGTCAAACTCTTCTTTCAAGGCCGACGTCGATGGGTCTTCCGGTTCTTGTTTTATTGGGAAAGGTGCCCCAGACGTGTCCTCAAAGTTACATAACTCAGAAGACGGCCCGCAACCAGCATCGTTTTGTTTATCTTCACACTTCACCTTCGCCGAGATCAGTAGTAAGCAGTCCTCCTCCTCGGACTCCATAAACTGATCATCATCTGAGGCTTCCCTTTTGATGGACATTTTCTCCACCTGCTGATGTTGAATAGGACAATAAGAATATGTTATGTTGTCATTTAAACTCATGATGTTAACTAAGCTCACACCTGAGACTCTATTCTATAGATTACACTTTTCTTTGAAAATGCGGCTGTTACTGTTGGTTGAACTGTTGCAGTGCTGCGGCTGTTGCCTATTGCTGATTGCAAATCTCTGATTCTCTGTGTCCTGTGACTCCTGTGTTTGTTGCCTTTGCCACCCTTTGCGTTGCTTGTTGCTTCTTGCTTCGTGCTTCGTTCTTCAATCTTCATTACTTTTAGTTTTATTAGTACTTTTACCTATTTACTTGGCCTTTGTGATGATGAGTGTCACGGTTCACGGAAGTCAGCCATATTAGGCGGCCACATTTTGACATTGACAGTTGACACTTGACTTCACCCAAACCATGCCATAAAGCTCGGCGGGTGATTGGCTGTTACGTGACTGTGTTCTGTCTCTATCTAACATCGTCCGCCATTATAGAGGTCGATACTAGGGAACCTGGATTACCGACACTGACGCTTTGTTAGTGTCGGTAATACAGGTACCCTAGTCGATTCCGCTGGTCACCATCCAATGAATCACTCACCTTCACCATTCACCAACTCACCACCTGCTGGACATTTTGATACAAGTATGTATGTGTATCAGAAAGCAGAAAGTCTCATTGTACTGAAAAATGTTTCAATTGTACTGTGTTGTACTAAAAAATCGACGATTGTACAATACAATTGTACTGACATGAACAACGTTGATTCAGAGCTGGCCATGTACTCGAGTTCTTTACTCGTATTTTTGTTACGAGTAAAAAAACTACTCGTAATTTTTTACTCACAAGTACTTTCCATCCAAAATACTTACTACTCGTACGGGTAAGTACAATTACAACTACTCGAGAAATTTTACTCGTGAAATACGGATATTTTTACGGATAGTAATGACGTCATGCCGTCAGCACGGAACCGATCTGAAAACGAGTCACAGTCCTGCGCAATTGCACTGTCACTGTCACTAGTAATGCCAGTGTCACTATTCAAATTCATTTCAGTCAGTCCTCTTTATCTCTCTCAATCTCAATCAATCGCTATTCGCTACTACTAACTTCAATTCAAAAGTATCAAAAACAATTTATTCATTATTGATAAAAAATAAAACTAATTAAGACTCTTTTACGTCTTTGAATTTGAATAAAGTTAAAGTAGTAGTCGATTCAAAGTAACGTAATTATTGTTTCAGGCAGGTTAGCAAGCCCGACGTCATAGGCTGGTTGCGCCTTGACCACTGACATGACATGAGTGACATACCTTGTTTATTGGTATCATGATCGATCATGCGCACGACACGAATAAAACTACTCGTACTTGTTACTCGTGTTTTCACTAGTTTCACGAGTATTACTCGTACTCGTCCACCTATTTGTGCCAAAGTACTTACGAGTACATTTTCCAAGTACTCGTACTCGAATTATTTACGAGTACTCTTTTCAGTACTCGTGCCCTGCGTTGATTCGAGTACGAATACTCAGAAAATGTACTCGAAACTACTTTTGGCACAGCCAAGTGTACGAGTACTAGTAATACTAGTGAAAACACGAGTAACAAGTACGAGGATGAAAAGACATGACGTCATTTCTACTCGTAAAACTATTCGTAGTTCGTAACTCACGACTCACGAGTAATATATTCTTCCGATTAGTTATGAAAATTGTACTTACTCGTACGAATAAGTCTTTGGATGGAAAACACTTGTGAGTGAAAAATTACGTAAAGTACTCGAGTACCTACATGGCCAGCTCTGGTATCAATTAACATCAAACAACGCAAATATAAAACCTAACAATAAAGTTTTGTATGCCCCACAGACGCCATCTTGAAATGAAATCATATCATCGACATCATAAATTGGATCTTATTATTTTTATAGTACAATTTATTTTACTTAATAATTGATTATCGAAAAGTGACAGATGCTTTCGTTAATCTTTCTTATTATTTTTATAAGGCTCATCAACAAAGCAATTGAATTTAATTTCAGTAGATATGTTATAATAAATGTTAGGTTAGATGTTCTTTTTATGTTTTTAAAACTTCACTTCATTATCATAGAATACGTCATTTGTCATACTATCGTTGTTATTTCAAAAAGATACTGTCGTTGTCATTACTGTCAATTTGAAAAAATTATTGATGTGGAAAATGGAAATGAAAACAGGAAAAGTAAAACCGAGTTGGTGTTGGTGGTAGTGTTGGGCGATACCACGAAAAGTATCGATACAGCGTATCGATCCGTATCGGTAAACAAAATATCGATACTCGTATCGTATCGCTCCAAGAGTATCGATATTGGTAGTATCGATACAAAATATCGGTAGAGATAATAACATCAAAATAAGGATGAAAAATAAATATTTATTACTGAGAATGGTATGTGGTAGGTATATTAAATACATAATAATAATTACATACTTGATACATACATGTCAAATGGTATGTAATAAAATGAAATTAAAAAATACCTAAGTAAAATTATAACCTAAGAGGTTCAATAAATGTTTAAACTTATGGTCACAATAAGATGGCAGCAGCAATAGCAGCATGACGAAATAGAGTTAGGTGCTCTATGGTCTACCTTTACTTACAGTATCGAGTAGGTATCGATACCAAGGTGTCTGGGATCGATCCAGTGTCTGTATCGGTTCCTCAGGTATCGATACAAAATATCGTGTATCGCACTCAAAAATATCGATACTCGAAAGTATCGATATGTATCGCCCAACACTAGTTGGTGGTGTTGGTGTTAGTGAATTGGTTCGCTGGATGGTACTGGTAGGCGTATTTGCCGACTTTGAAATTAGATTAGTGGCGTTTTCCTGCAGAAATTGATAAATAAATAACACGGTAAGAGAACGAGTCGAGCAACTTGTCTTGTTTGACGATTTCAGTTATTAATACTGGCAATTTCCAGCAGCCAGGATGACGGATTCAAAGTATTTCACCACCACCAAGAAGGGTGAAATTTTCGAATTGAAATCTGAACTGAACAATGATAAGAAGGAGAAGAAGAAAGAGGCCGTCAAGAAGGTGAGTTTTTGCTAATGTTCTTCTTTTGTATGATAAGAAGACGGTTGGCCACGACTTCTGTGCCTATCTTGTGCCATTCTTAGCAGTCGCCCTGAATTGAAAGCAATATTTTTTGAAATTTTAGTTGATTTCAGCTTATTTATTGAAATCATTCCCAGTGTTGCCATGTCCTGCCTTGATTTATTTTGATAGTCTCTTAATTTCAGATTTCTGTATAGAGAAAACTTTTTGTAACGTTTCGTTTGATTTGACAGGTGATAGCTTCGATGACGGTCGGCAAAGACGTCTCGGCCCTCTTCCCGGACGTCGTCAACTGCATGCAGACGGACAACCTGGAGCTGAAGAAGCTGGTCTACTTGTACCTGATGAACTACGCCAAGTCTCAGCCGGACATGGCGATAATGGCCGTCAACACGTTCGTCAAGGTGAGTCGTGTATGCGCCCTTGCCACATCCCCCCCGATCCCCCAGCCGAGTTTGCTCTCATCTCGCAATACTCTCTTGTTTGTATCTCTATTGCAAGGATTTGCCCGAATCTCGACTTGTCAAGGTAAAACAACTACTTAGTTCTTTATTTTATTATTCTTCTTTTTTTTCCCCCTTTATTATTAGAATTGAAACACTATGTCACCGTCACCTTGACCTTCCTCCCCTCGCTTTTTACCTAATTTTACAGCGTTGCTGCTAGGGGTGATCTCGTGTGGCGGTCGGTCTTTTATGTTACAATTGAGTAATTCTTAGGGTTGTAATATTTGTAATAAACGAGGCTATCTAATTATTAATTTGACATAAGAGACCGTTGTCATTATCACTATCACTTCTAGCAAGTAAAGTGATTTAATGTTCCCAAAACGATTGGGTGAAGTTACGGAGAAATGGAATTGGTTGCTTGTCATATAATCAAAATTTCAATTAGAAGCGACAGTTGTTTGACAACGACAGTGACAATTACAACTCATCCCTAACCTCCCCCCTTCATTTACGGACTGAAAAAATCGATTGGTTTTTGCCCTAGAACTTTTGTAGCATAATAACCGAATCGCTTGTGTGCAAGACCGGTGACCTTACTTTATTTTTCTGATCGTCTCTCCTCTAGGACTGCGAGGATCCGAACCCGCTCATCAGAGCCCTAGCGGTCAGAACGATGGGCTGCATCCGAGTGGACAAGATCACCGAATATCTGTGCGAGCCGCTGAGGAAATGCTTGAAAGACGAAGATCCGTACGTGAGGAAAACTGCGGCCGTCTGCGTTGCGAAGTTATATGACATTTCTTCAGGTAATGTTTTCTCTCTCTATCTCTCTCTCTTCAGGTGTAATACGTTGAAGGGTTCGTTATAACTTAATCGATTATATTAAATTTCAGGCCTAGTGGAAGATCAGGGTTTCCTGGAGCAGTTGAAGGAGCTGCTAAGCGACTCGAACCCGATGGTAGTGGCCAACGCGGTCGCCGCTTTGTCCGAGATCAACGAGAGCAGTCCTACGGGACAGCCGCTCGTCGGTAAGTACAACGATTCGTTAACATTTGTGGCGGGGCTCGATAATTTCGTTCATTTGCTCAGAATTCAACACGGCCACCATAAACAAGCTCCTGACGGCGTTGAACGAGTGCACCGAATGGGGGCAGGTCTTCATCCTGGATTCGCTCTCGAATTACACCCCGAAGGACGAGCGCGAGGCGCAGAGCATCTGCGAACGGATCACTCCGCGACTGGCGCACGCCAACGCGGCAGTAGTCTTATCGGCCGTCAAAGTCTTGATGAAAATGATGGAGATACTCGCGAACGATACCGATTTCTGCGCCACCCTCAGCAAGAAGCTCGCGCCGCCTCTCGTCACTTTACTGTCGTCCGAGCCGGAGGTGCAGTACGTCGCCCTCAGGAACATCAATCTGATTGTCCAGAAGAAACCCGACATACTGAAGCACGAGATGAAGGTTTGTTTGTTAAGAATTCTTCCATATCTATATTTGAATCTGTTTTTTCCATTGTTTCCACTGTCAATTCCCAGGTGTTCTTCGTCAAGTACAACGACCCGATCTACGTCAAACTGGAGAAGCTCGACATAATGATCCGTCTGGCGTCGCAGGCGAACATAGCCCAAGTCCTGAGCGAGCTGAAAGAGTACGCGACCGAGGTGGACGTCGATTTTGTCCGAAAGGCGGTCCGTGCGATCGGCCGGTGCGCCATCAAGGTGGAACCGTCGGCCGAGCGTTGCGTCTCGACCCTGCTAGATCTGATCCAGACCAAGGTGAACTACGTCGTCCAGGAGGCGATCGTCGTGATCAAGGACATATTCCGGAAGTATCCAAACAAGTACGAGAGCATCATCAGCACGCTCTGCGAGAACCTCGACACGCTTGACGAGCCGGAGGCGAGAGCGAGCATGGTCTGGATCATCGGGGAGTACGCCGAGAGGATCGATAATGCCGACGAGCTGCTGGACAGTTTCCTGGAAGGCGAGTCTCCCGTTAGGTCGTTTGATTCGTTTTAATCGTTGTCCTTCTTGCAGGTTTTGCTGATGAAAACGCTCAGGTCCAGTTGCAGTTGTTGACGGCTGTCGTCAAATTGTTCCTGAAACGTCCCGCTCACACTCAAGCGCTCGTTCAGCACGTCCTGAGCTTGGCCACTCAGGATTCAGACAACCCGGATCTGAGGGACCGCGGTTTCATATACTGGAGGTGGGGGATCTCTCACGAGATAAATTAACTTGAAATTGAAATGTGAGTTTATTTACAGATTATTGAGCACGGATCCTGCTGCTGCCAAGGAAGTCGTCCTCGCTGATAAGCCGTTGATCTCCGAGGAGACGGATCTCTTGGAGCCGACTCTTCTGGACGAGCTGATTTGCCACATTTCGTCTCTCGCCAGTGTGTACCATAAACCGCCGACCGCGTTCGTTGAAGGAAGAAGTGCTGGTATGTTATATGCGGGGGTAAATCCCGTTTCTATGGTATACTAAGTAAACATCCTGATTTCCAGGTATCAGGAAGACTCTGCCAGCCCGTCAAGGTTCTGGAGACGATCACCAGGCTCAAGAGGCGACCGTCATACCCAGCCAGGATACTCTGATCGGTGATCTGCTCTCGATGGACATCGGTAGCAGCGTCCCGCAACAGCAGCCCGTCTCTCAACCCGCCAGTAATGTCGATTTGTTGGGCGGTGGCTTGGACATCCTGGTCAGTACCGTTACCGTTCATTAACAATTTGTTACTGAAGTTTCATGATTGAGTTATTTTTAATTTTACTAGCTCGGCGGAAACGATCTGACGGGCAACGGCGGAGTGGCCCCCTCGACGACCGGATTGCTGGGTGATATATTCGGCCTCTCTTCGACCCCTTCGATGTACACCCCGCCGAAATCGTGTTGGTTACCGGCCGAGAAAGGTAAAGGACTCGAGATCTACGGTACTTTCTCTAGACGAGCGGGACAGATATCGATGGATCTGACTTTCACCAATAAAGCCATGCAGGTAATGATAATTTTAAACGGTTGGGCGATTAATCCTTACCCCGCGGTTACTTTCGCCAGGCAATGAATCAGTTTGCGATCCAATTCAACAAGAACAGTTTCGGTCTGGCTCCCGCAACGCCCATGAACATGGCCCCCCTGCAACCCGGTCAAAGTTTGGAGTACAACCTGCCACTCAATACGGGCGGTCCCGTCCAACGTATGGAACCCTTGAACATCCTGCAGGTGGCGATCAAGAATAACGTCGACGTTTTCTACTACGCCTGTCAGATCCCGGTGCAGGTACTCTTCACCGAGGACGGGACGCTGGACAAAAGGGTCTTCCTGACCACCTGGAGGGACATCCCGTCCGCCAACGAGGTTAGTAACGTGGCAAGTTGATGAGACGCATCGAGTAATTGAATTCTGATAGGTGCAGTACCCGTTGGAGGACGTCAAGCTGACTGCCGACGGTATTTCGGGCAAGATGGTCCACAACAACATCTTCACGATCGCAAAGCGGAACGTCGAGGGCCAGGACATGCTGTACCAGTCGCTCAAGTTGACGAACAACATTTGGGTGCTTCTGGAGCTGAAGGTGACCCCCGGGTACCCGAAGGCGCAGCTCAGCATCAAGTCGCGATCGGTGGAAGTGGCGCCGTACGTTTTCCAGGCGTTCGAGTCGATCCTCACCTCGCCGTGAACGTGTGTGTATAGCTTAATCTTTAACGAGTATATCAATGGTTTATCAATTATTATATTATCATTAATGGTAGAGATGCCACCAATCAAGTGGTGCAATTTTCTCGTTATTCCAGACTTGTTTTATGTATTTTGAATATTTTTATTATGGCGTGTTTATGTTATTTCAAGTTACTACTAGTACTACCATCTGTGGAATCTGGTTCTGAATTTTTGTACAATTTTAGCGGAGTAGGAGTGTGAAAGTGAAGGCAGAGCTGTCAAAGTTCAGGAAATCAAACTGAAATCCGCAATTATTTTAGATAACTTTAGGGTGGTCCTTTGACAGAACATTTGATTGTCATGCGTGTTTGTCAAATTTTTTTTTTTTTGTAGCTTTTGGGCTGTTCTTTTGGCCGGTTCATTATCTATGAATTGTTTCCAATGGAATTCACCAGTCAGATCTTTTAGCAAACAATACCAATTGTTTGCTAAAAGGGCTGGGCAAATTACAAAACGGTCAAACCTAAACTTATTAGGACCCTCACAAGAAATCAGACAAACTGTTAGTCTGACATTTCTATTTTTACTCACTTCAAATGTGTTCTTTTAATAATAAGAAGAATAGAATGTTTTTTCATTTTAGTTTTAGATTTTCCGTCACATTTGACAACAAAGTTGGTGTGTTGTTGTCAAAAGTAATATAAAAAATATATATATATATAGATATGACATTATTATTGTACTTTGTACTTCTTCAAATGACCTTCCAAAAGGACTATCTTAAATAATCTGCCTTTATCATACAAAATGCAACTTTAAAGATAATAATTATTATAATATGATTGTTTTTATTATTATTATTATATTATTACTTCTACTCATAAAACTTTTGACACATTGGTGAAGTGTCAATTGATACCTTTGACATGCGAAGTAAATCATGGATGTTGGTTTTGAACACTGTGCTGAAAGTTTTATAAGATCTTGTCAAATTTTTATTTAGGTACACATATTTAAATGAATTGTTAATATATTGTAACATTCCACCTAACAACAAATAAAACAAACATTAAAACCAGTCTGTTTTTTATAGCCCAGCAAAATGTTTTCTACTGGCATTTTTTATTAGTGCGCACTGAATCCACTCCAGTTTTATTGCACTACCCTATAGATTCTTTGCACTTGCGCAGATTCGAGAACTTACTTCCACAAATAAGACTGACAGGAGAACATAAGGCAACGCAGGTTCCATATACCTCCTCAAACGTCTAAACGCAAAATGACAGGAGCCGTATGAAGAGAAAGTTGTACACATGATCGCATTTTTCTCTTGTGCCAACTATACCTCCTCACTACTTCTAGCCTCCTATTAACAGGAGCCATGTTGAAGATATATGATATACCTCCTCAAACTTCTAAACGCAAAATGACAGGAGCCATATGAAGAGAAAGTTGTACATATGATCGCATTTTTCTCTTGTCCCAACTATACCTCCTCACTACTTCTAGCCTCCTATTAACAGGCGCCATGTTGAAGATACATGATATACCTCCTCAAACTTCTAAACGCAAAATGACAGGAGCCATATGAAGAGAAAGTTGTACACATGATCGCATTTTTCTCTTGTGTAGTTATTGGGACAAGAGAAAAATGCGATCATGTGTACAACTTTCTCTTCATACGGCTCCTGTCATTTTGCGTTTAGAAGTTTGAGGAGGTATATCATGTATCTTCAACATATGGCGCCTGTTAATAGGAGGCTAGAAGTAGTGAGGAGGTATAGTTGGGACAAGAGAAACATGCGATCATGTGTACAACTTTCTCTTCATACGGCTCCTGTCATTTTGCGTTTAGAAGTTTGAGGAGGTATATGGAACCTGCATTGCCTTATGTTCTCCTGGCAGTCTTATTTGTGGAAGTAAGTTCTCGAACTTCTTCTTTCATGCCCAAGAACTTTCCCCTAAACATTTTTTTTTATTCTTACAACCGATCATATGGGATACATTATGACAGGATTTATAAGGGAATATAAACTAGAAAGAAGAAACCTGAGAGATAATTTTTGAACTTTATTATTCACAAACAGATCCAAAATAACTTTACAAAACAAAAATTGGAAATCACCAAAATTTTTATAACATTTGTAAAATCCATCAAGTAGTCAACTATAGTTACAGTGTTATAAAAGAAAATTGGAGTCTAATTTTGAAAATAAAAGTCCTACCGCCATTAAATTCCAATTTCCTTTTCACCGTAACAACATATTGTTACGAGAAAACAGTGTTATTTGGAATTTATCCAAATTTACTGGGATCTTGTGGTTGGGAAGATTGAAAATCTATTCTTTTTGTTTATCCAGATTCTCGCCCATTAGAATCTAGAATGCGATCAATAAATAAATAAAGCCTGATTATTATAAACTATTTAATAGAATAGAAGAATGGAAAAAAAAATTTGGAATCAATCTAAGAAACACTGCAAAGATTTATAATCACATCGAAAATTGTGATATTTCCGTTGGGATGTTCCTTGACTATCGAGGGCCTTTGACTGTTTCGATCACAAGCTTTTGCTGCTGAAACTGGATAGATACGGTATAGGTGTTGCTCATGAGTGGGTTAATTGCGATATCGCCAAGAATACAAACTCCCATTTATCAGAACAAATACATAAACGACAGTATGTGGAATGTACATATTTGAATGTTTACTGTTCTTGTTCGGGAATAGAGACAAATTTCTGGTGGATAATTTTGAACACGGATACAGCACCAGAACTTTAGAGACATAAAAACTACTTAGACGGGTAATTACCCATTAGACTAAAATTAACGGAAAAAAGTCCTTATTACATGTGTATCAGATGCTTTCATCAATTAACCAAATTACATAAAACGTATTGGAGACTAGACACTTGAAGACTTTTAAAAAACAAATTAACAATGTCATAATTAACATGGAACCCTATTGTTTGGGGGAGTATTTTAGTTACGAGTTTTAGCTTTAATTTATTTTATCACACTGTTACTTTGTCAACCAATTAGATTATTTGGCAGCACACTTGATGTAGTTATATCAATTCTACTCTATCAGAAATAAAGGTTATTATTATTTATCAAAGTTACTTTGTTTCAAATAAAGTGAGATTCATAACAATATATAAAATAGTTTATCGGAGTGTATATAATAATTATATAAAACATTTAAACGCACCAAAATATTCAAAAAATAACAAATCGACCGTGCTACATCATCATTATTATCCTTAAATTATCAGGAAATGCAAGAAAAGACCTATCAAAAACTACAACAAACTTGCTTACTTTCTTAAAATTCACATGTTTTCGTTTAATTATGCCAGATCATTGAAATCTCAGACATTTTAACATTAACAAGAGATCGAGCGTTATCTGACGAGACTCATTACTACTTAGAATAAATATTTACATATTTACACAAGACAAAATTCCTGTCACATCAATCCGGCTCACTATCCGGATCGCTATTCTCAGCCAGCACATCGTCGACCCGAAAAGTCGGCTCCAGACACCTCCCAAAGACAACTTTCGCTAGTTTTGTCCGGGGCGACTCCGGCGACTCCGGAATCACATCATCGCAGTCGTTCTCTTTACCACTCCGGTCGCTGACCTTCCGTTTACTTCCCGGCCCCAGCCTCAACGACCCGTTTTCACCGCACCTCGAACCGTTGCCGAAATTCTCCTTGCTCAGAGTGTCCAACGCTCGATTCATCATCTCCGTGAAACTGTTATCGGCCTTGCTGCTCTTACTTTTGAAACTTTCAGATCCGCTCCTTCTCACGTCTCCTCTCCTCGCGATCTCGTTGCTGCTGATCACGGCTTTATTGGAATCCTTATCGCCGTTCTGGTCGGTCTCAAAATCGTCCCAATTCTCGCACTCCAGAGCCTGACGGTCTTCGATTGTCAAGTTCGGATTCTGCGATTGTCTCGACGATTGACGATTGTTTATCACTTTGCTGGGTATCGAGGACGACGACATGGACGACTGCATGTCGCTGTTCGGGTTCATGGTGGCGACGATCAGGCTCGCTTGGAATGTCGGGCTTTTCATTATCATCGATAGAGGCCTGAAAAGACGACATAAGGTGAAAAGAGATGAAGGGGGAGGAAAAATGAGATGAAAACTAGAACCTACCGTCCGCCGGTTTCGAAATTGAATCCGATGTTCATGTTAAAGTTATCCGCAAAATGAACTGCGGTCCGAAACGGCCTCAACGAAAAATTCACTGTAGTTTCCTTCGGAATGTTGTACAAAGCGAATTCGGCTGCTTGCAGGTTAACTTGGCTTCTAATCGTTTTAGGTCGACATGGAAGCCCTAGAAAGGCAACAGCCACTATTAATAATCTGCAGGTGAATAAAATAATTCCTCGTGGACCTTACCCAAGCAATAATTCCTCGCTATCAGCTTGGATTTGGACACTTCGAACGTCATCTCGTCATCGCTGGTACAGAACATGGTCAAGAGTTGATTGAAGAAGGAACTGGGAGCGCAGACGTTATTAGAACCGGAATCGGTCGATATCCCGATGGTTAGCAATCCGGACTCCATGAGCCTCCGCTTGTGGAGCATGATGATGTTACCGTCGCCCTTGTACTTCATCTTCACGTCGATGAAATCCGAGTCGGTTTCATAGTCAAATTTGATGAAGTCCAGCTGTGAAAAAATAATTATTTATACAGGGTGTTTCAGTGATATCGGGGCAAATTTAAAAGCATATTTCCTCTCATATCGTTCAAAAGATACAGGGTCTCAAAGTTTTAAAAAAATATAACAGTTTTTGGTCATAACTCGTGTAAATTTGAACCAATTTTCATGCAACTCGGCATGAACAATAAACAAACGAAGCTCTTTAATTAGGCTGGTTCAAGTTTTGGAGATGTCTTCCAGTGGCCTAGATATTCAGGGTTTTTTCAACTATTCTTTCAAAAAAGTTTGTTTACCCTGACCCTGACTAAAGACCTGACGGAACCGGTAAGTTTTTTTTTTCAATTTACGAACATTTGAAGGAAAAAGAAACCTACCCTGACCAAAGACCTGACTTACTGCAGCAATAAGTGTTTTAAAATACGGGACGACGGAGAGCGAGCATCCTGTTCTGTTACACGACGATGGAGAGCGAGCTTCCTGTTCGAGCGCATTATGTTCGAATACACGTATTATTGAGGGCAAGGATGACACTTTGAGGTCTTATTTCTTGACTATTACTTGCCGGCGCAACAATTCAATGGTACCTTGATACTTCTAGAGACACAAGCTATCCGATAGTATAAGCCATTTAGCCCTATACCCATGCCGCTAATGTCAACAATCACCAAAATTTCTTGGTTAACCTGCTGATTAGCGACGGTTTTACCCCTACGCTGGCCCCCCTCCACTCTCTCTGCTAGCGTGCTGCTAGCTCTGAGTCGACAGGCTCTCAGCGTTGCCACATGAAATCCGTGTCTCCGTTCTCCTACGGCCCTTAAAGTGTCATTTTTGATTACAAATAATATTAAAACACTTATTTGCTGCAGTAAGTCAGGTCTTTGGTCAGGGTAGGTTTTTTTTCCTTCAAATATTCGTAAAATGAAAAAAAAACCTACCCTGACCAAATACCTGACGGAACCGGTAGCTACTTATTACGGTCTCGTGCGGAAGCGGGCAGGAAGCACGCAGGATTGTCTGCAGAACGTAGGAGAAGGGCTTGCATATGGCAACGCTGAGAACGTGTCGGAGCCTAGCAAGCAGAGAGAGTGGAGGGGGGCCAGCGTAGGGGTAAAACCGTCGCTAAACAGCAGGTTAACCAATTTCTTTAGATAATCTTAAAAAAATTGTAAAATAAAACTCACCTTCTTCTCCAAGTTTCCCCTGAATAGCGGCAGAATGGTCTTCATCTGCAGCTTACAAGTGACGGTTTCCTTGTTCTCCTCGTTCAGCTCGTTCTCGTCCACCTCGTAACTGGAGAAGAAGCTCTCGTAGAACTCGAACCTGGCGCAGACCGTCTTGCTGAGATTGATGGCGATGAACGAGAGACTCTCCTTCCGAGCTTCGATGTAGAATTCATCGCCCACTTTCGATAGCGCTTGAAGCGCCTTCGATATTACTGCGGGGCAGAGATAGAGTTAGGGTGTTGGGGTACTGAGACTGGGGGTTGAAAAATTATTATTACCTTTGAGGTTCGCTGCTGGGACTATGCAGTTCATTGTTACTGTTTACTGATATAATAATAAGCAACCAGGAAGGTGACGACGACACTAAATTTAAACCATAACTTAAAAAAATAAATTAACTGAATCTAATAAGTAATAAATAATCAATTTATTAGTAACAAAACAAAAACAAATTAAATACAAAAAAAGTTAGGTTAAGGTTAAGTTCAATTAAACTGACAAGTGACAACTGACGGATGACAGATATATCGAGACAGAATTTTACTCAGAACAACACTTATAATAACGCGTCCATATAAACACCGTATGACGTCACTTTGAAGGAGGTCCAAATAAATCAGAGTTCCCAAACATTTGTACAATTTTGACGTTTTCACGAACACCAAAATATTTTATTATCAACCATTATGATGAGATGAAAACTATCACGAAAATCAAGGAAACTGTCTTTTTTCTTTTTAAATACAGAGTGTTTCATAAGAGCAGGCGAAAAATAAAGATTCGGGTTCATAATTAATTCTAATTTAAAAAATAAAAAAATCTATTTCGCATTTTTTGCATAGAGAGCCCGAATCTTAATTTTTAGCCTCCTGATATTGTGGTTAAAAAAATAAATTAAAATATAGGAGATATGAGACAAGTGATGACGAGTATAAATTAAATCTTACTTTTACCTGACAGATCAGCTCGACAGACTTATTCAAAACAACAGGTTAAGTACTGAAAGAAATAATGACGTCATTTGGGAGAGCTTCGTTCACTATAAAACATGTATCAAATGCCGTTTTATGCCAAACTATAGCATAGGAGTCTGAAACCCCATTTTATTCCGAATATGGTTAGTCTTATGGTACCTGTATTACCAACACCGACACTGACAGCGTCGGTGTCGGTAATACAGGTATGGTCGCTGTAGGACTAGCACAGACGCTGTCAGTGTCGGTAATACAGGTATCCTACCTAGCCTGCAATAATCGTATTTGCGAGACAAATACTAATAAAGACGTCAATTTGGAGAGTGTCTCCAAAAACAAATATGATTATTTATTTAATATTATAAAATTTCACAATCTTATATTCATTTATGGAATTATTATTAAATTTTAGATTTGCGTTTTTTTTTAATAGTCTCATCATCTTCAATTATGAGAATTATTAATATTAAAACTCATTTTTGTATTATAATAAATTGAGAATTGACAGATTTAAGATGCACAATGACAGTTCTAGTTCTTCTTGTTGACCGACAGATACACAATGACAATTTTTAAAAATCCAAAGTCTCTATAAAGTTAAAAATAAAAGTTTATGAGAGCATTAAAGTTTAGACTGAAACTAGTGACGTCACTTTGGAGAGAGTCGCAAAAAGTAAGGAAACTTGGAAAATTGAACGATTTTAACGTCTTAAGGTTTAAATTATGGAACAAACAGGGGTGTGAAGCCTTTATATGTTACGATTATCTTCAACTATGATATTTTTCATTTTGACAATGCTCAACGATTAGTATGTTTATTTTCTTTCATTAATAGTGCACGTTAAAGTGCATAATAGTGCCAAATATGCATATTAAACAAAAATGGTAAATAAAATCAATTATGTAACTTGCTAAAGTAAGGATGAGGAAGAACAATGATACTCCGTTTCTTGATTGTTTTTTTATGATAATTCAAATTTATTCTGAAGCGTTTTCAATGAAAAAGGCAACGAAAATAAAATTATATACACTTTGACAGACGCTCGTATGTGATAAGCGATGATAAGCGAGTTTACTAGTTCGGTAATGATAATAATTTTCTTTTATTCTTTAAATAAAAAAAATAAAAAATAATTACTTCAATTTTTTTAATGAAAAAATGTAATATTTTTTTCAGTTTATCATTTACTTCCTACAAAAAAATCAGACCTAGCACCAGCAGAACAATCGGAACAGAACTTACGTGCCGAAGAGAACGTTGTCGAAATCAACGTCCGGATTGACCCTGGCCTAAAACTCAACGTCCATTCACTGTGCGACAGAACAGAAAGAGACGGAGAGAAAACAACACTGCCTACTTAATCATCTAGGCCAGTCTACAGACCTCACACGCACTTATTATTACATTTACGACGTTTATAAGGTCGTATCATTTTTAAATTTTCATGATATCGAATAATAAGGGAAAGTCTCTTGTGCACTTTGAATTATATAAAAGACCATCTACCTACCATGATGGCAGATGATGCGAGGTGAGACAACTTACCACAGTTATTATTATTAATCATCCGGAAGCCAGCTGCACTAGAATTATGCAAAACCGCGCATTATACAATTTTTTTTTCAATAAACAAGCCCAATTAAACACATATGTTAATAAACAAAACAACTTGGCCTAAAGAAGAGAGAGAAGACACGAAAACATATTTACGTGTATGTGTTTACAGTCGGGTACACCCGGTATAAAACGGGGGGACGCGGTCGCGCTATAAAACAATAATTCAAGTGATCGCCGCGAGGTCGTCAGTCTTATTATTTTACTCTCAGGCTTGCTTAAAGAAAGTTTCATCAGAGCGAACTCGAGTTAAGTTGCCATCTAATTCATCTTCTTCTTGGTTTCGCCATCAAAGTTCAATAATTCAACTATACCCACCCGTTAGTTGTTACCAGTTGTTATTACGCGACGCCAGTTCTTCGGCGGCCAAGAGCATCAAAGATTATCCAACCGGTCTTGGTCTTAATTAGATTACAGTGTTAGTGTTCCATTTCGATTAATTCAATTCGATAAAATGGTGTTTTCGATCCTAAGACACGCGAGTGTCATTAGGTGCGGAAGGAGTCTTCGGCAGGTCTTCCAGATCCAGAAATGTCTGAACGCTTCCAGAGAGATTAAAATGGCGAATGGGAAAAAGGTGAGTTTTATTTATAATCTGGGTGATGTTAATTTTGCAACGCTCTGTATTCCTATGTATAATAGATTAATACGAGTTAATTAAGAGATAAAAAAGAAGAGGTGACCTATACGACTTGATTACATGAAGATTGAAGCAATAATCATTGAAAATGCGATGTCAGGCTATTTTTGGGACGATTATTTATAAACAATTAATCGAAAAAAATATTTATTAATTTGTAATTGTAAAAAAATGCGCGCGCGCAGATTTAGAGACAGCAGATGAGCCATCAGGACCAATTACAAACTGATTGATTGATTAAAATCAATATAGAGCTTAGAGCTTCCAAATTCAAATCAACCAATGGTAGGCTTGCAAATTTTATTTTATCACTCGCCTATAAAAGTTTTGAGTATTTTATTTTGAGTTCGTATTGTGAAACATTTCAGAATATCGCTCGTTTTTTTATGAATTTATTGCGAAAATATGAATATAATCTCACCTTTATTGGGATTGGGACAGCGCAATATGTTAATATGGAAAGGAAAAGTCAATGCTCCCGTATGTAAATATGCGATATATAAACAATTATTCAATTTGTGTAGTATCGCTCAGAAAACCGGTCACGTTTCTAGGTAGGTACATAAATCGACATTCAAGTCAAGTAACAGGTAAACAATCATTAACGTACCGCAAGTCCTTGAAAATTCCGCAAAACCCCCCCTGTATATGACCGTTACCGTTATACAAATCAAACATTCCAATAAAAAACATCGGAATTGAAATTGAACAATCAATCCTTGCAAAAACACCCTGTATATGACGTAGATACACGATCAACAAATACAAATTAAAAAAAAAAAATCAATAAAAAAGTCCCTTAAAATGAAAAAAAGAAACATTTGCAGGAACAATCAGCAGGAAAAGACACTTGAAATTGTAAAATCTATCCTTGCAAAAACACCCTATATAAAGTAGGTACGCGATCACCAGATACAAATAAAAAAGTCCCTTTTAATGAAAAAAGAAAGAAACTGTCCCATTTGCAGGAACCATCAGCAGGAAAAGACACTTGAAATTGTAAAATCAATCTTTGCAAAAACCCCCTGTATATAAAGTAGGTACGCGATCACCAGATACAAATAAAAAAGTCCCTTTTAATGGAAAAAAAAGAAACTGTCCCATTTGCAGGAACCATCAGCAGGAAAAGACACTTGAAATTGTAAAATAAATCCTTGCAAAAACATCCTGTATATAAAGTAGGTACGCGATCACCAGATAAAAATAAAAAAGTCCCTTTTAATGAAAAAAAAAAGAAACTGCGGCCCATTTGCAGGAACCATCAGCAGGAAAAGACACTTGAAATTGTAAAATAAATCCTTGCAAAAACACCCTGTATATAAAGTAGGTACGCGATCACCAGATAAAAATAAAAAAGTCCCTTTTAATGAAAAAAGAAAGAAACTGTCCCTTTGCAGGAACCATCAGCAGGAAAAGACACTTGAAATTGTAAAATAAATCCTTGCAAAAACACCCTGTATATAAAGTAGGTACGTGATCATCAGATACAAATAAAAAGGTCCCTTTTAATGGAAAAAAAGAAACTGTCCCATTTGCAGGAACCATCAGCAGGAAAAGACACTTGAAATTGTAAAATAAATCCTTGCAAAAACACCCTGTATATAAAGTAGGTACGCGATCACCAGATACAAATAAAAAAGTCCCTTTTAATGAAAAAAAAAGAAACTGTCCCATTTGCAGGAACCATCAGAAGGAAAAGACACTTGAAATTGTAAAATAATTCCTTGCAAAAACACCCTGTATATAAAGTAGGTACGCGATCACCAGATACAAAAAATGAAAAAGTCCCTTTTAAAGAAAAAAAAAGAAACTGTCCCATTTGCAGGAACCATCAGAAGGAAAAGACACTTGAAATTGTAAAATAAATCCTTGCAAAAACACCCTGTATATAAAGTAGGTACGCGATCACCAGATACAAATAAAAAAGTCCCTTTTAATGAAAAAAAAAGAAACTGTCCCATTTGCAGGAACCATCAGAAGGAAAAGACACTTGAAATTGTAAAATAATTCCTTGCAAAAACACCCTGTATATAAAGTAGGTACGCGATCACCAGATACAAAAAATGAAAAAGTCCCATTTAATGGAAAAAAAAAGAAACTGTCCCATTTGCAGGAACCATCAGCAGGAAAAGACACTTGAAATTGTAAAATAAATCCTTGCAAAAACACTCTGTATATAAAGTAGGTACGCGATCACCAGATACAAATAAAAAAGTCCCTTTTAATGAAAAAAAAAGAAACTGTCCCATTTGCAGGAACCATCAGAAGGAAAAGACACTTGAAATTGTAAAATAAATCCTTGCAAAAACACCCTGTATATAAAGTAGGTACGCGATCACCAGATAAAAATAAAAAAGTCCCTTTTAATGAAAAAAGAAAGAAACTGTCCCATTTGCAGGAACCATCAGCAGGAAAAGACACTTGAAATTGTAAAATAAATCCTTGCAAAAACACCCTGTATATAAAGTAGGTACGTGATCATCAGATACAAATAAAAAGGTCCCTTTTAATGGAAAAAAAGAAACTGTCCCATTTGCAGGAACCATCAGCAGGAAAAGACACTTGAAATTGTAAAATAAATCCTTGCAAAAACACCCTGTATATAAAGTAGGTACGCGATCACCAGATACAAATGAAAAAGTCCCTTTTAATGGAAAAAGAAAGAAACTTTCCCATTTGCAGGAACCATCAGCAGGAAAAGACACTTGAAATTGTAAAATAAATCCATGCAAAAACACCCTGTATATAAAGTAGGTACGCGATCACCAGATACAAATGAAAAAGTCCCTTTTAATGGAAAAAGAAAAAAATTTCCCATTTGCAGGAACCATCAGCAGGAAAAGACACTTAAAATTTAATAATCAACCCTTTGTAAAAACACCCTGTATACGATTTATAGGTACGTGATCAACAGATACAAATAAAAAAATTCAATAAAATAGTCCCTTTTCATGGAATTAAGACGAAATTGAAATAAAAATTGCAGGGTGCCCCATCTTGTTGGAGCCATTAATCGACGAAATATTAAAAAAAACATCAAAAGGAAGCGAATTTTGGCGTCCCAGTTTATTTAAATATATCAAATTTCTCGGAAAACCTTGTCCACAACTTTGTTTACGTACGATAACCGGCTGAATGTTCGCTATAACGGTAACGATACAGCGCGAACCGATCAAAAAGTAAAAATTCGATCTATAAAATTCTTGAATAAATAAAAATAGGCAAAGCTAGATAATTATTGTTTACAATAACACGAGTCGTTGTCCTTTACTTTCAATTCTCGAGTGGACAGACACGTTATTCTATCACAATTATTACATAAACACGCTAGTACTGATTGTAGCAAACAAACAGACTACGCCCCTGCTTTTATTTTAATTTTTATATAATCAACCAATCAGCGATCATCAATCGTCGTAAATAACACGTAGGCCCGAGCGTCTACGTGCGTACAAACATTCGTCCCGAAAAATGATAAGAATAGGTACCTATGACTCTATTGTCTCATGTAAATGTCAATGTCAACAATATTTATTCACATCGTAGGTATAGTCCAATAAAGTCTAAAAAGTCATACGTATCGATTAAGAATACACATCCATTTGATAGTTCGATTTATTTTGTTTCATATACGTGGTTTTTATAGTAACCGTCCAGTTTGTCTAAACACTCCATCCCGCATAAATAAGTTTACGTCAACATTGGTTTTGAATGAGAATTAAATGCACAACACAGAGGATAGAGTGTCATTACGTGATTAAATTTTCTGTAGTTGTCAGTGGCTCTCAAACTGACGTAAGCGTCATTCATTTATTGTTTGAATGATTCCTTCAATAATTTACGCTCGTTCACAACTTGACAATTAACTGTTTGACATTTTCTGGTGAAATTAAAAATATTAATTCGGACGGTTAGTGCGACGTCACATCTGACTTTTTAAAGTTAATCCTACTATAAGACTCGATAATTCGGACTTTGATTAGATAAAAATTGCTCTTCAAATTAATCACTTTCTCAAAAATAAAAAAAAAACAAGTTAAGAAATCACGCACTACAAAAAATTATTATGACTCAATACTAGCTCAAGGTCAATAAATTAATCCAATATAATGAACACACTAATACTATGTATTATGTAATGGATCACAAGTACAGGACATTTTTCTTTAAATTATTTTTGTCCCTAGAACAAGAATTAAGGGTACCTCAGAAATCGACCCCATAATGAAACCTCCAAATAAAGACTAACATAATTTCTTGTTACAGTTAATAGGCAACGAGTTCCTACCGGTTCTAGCAGCTTCCAACACGTTCGTTGCTGTCAGAAAATACGGCAAATACGCAAAACCGCAAACCAGTAGACTCTACGATTCTGATTCGAGCTCGGACAGCGAATGGGAGATAATGGGTCATAGGGTAAGTGTAGCGTATCTGTATTACCGACATTTACTACGACAAATGCGGAAGCGCCACCAAGACCTATAAAAACAACCGAGGTGAAACAAGCGGGAGTTTTAAAATTAACTATCAATTCTGAAAACAATACTCATCATAAGCTTTGCAATAATGTTTATTAACAGTAAGTGACACCGATTTCCGCATGAGGGCGCTGTAAAACTTGTCGTTCTAGGGTACCTGTATTACCGACATTCGCGCTTATTACCAGAACGGTAATATAGGTACTCCTTAATTTAAGTTAATTAAATGGTTTTTGCTGCAGCTCCTATTTAATTTAATTGTTTCCGTTTATGTAACAGGGAGACTCAGAGTTTTGGAGAAGAAAAATGCGCACTTTCCACGGTATTCTCGACGTGAATAAAGACGGCGTTATTTCCTACGACGACTTCCTCCTACTGGCGGATAGGTTCGTCAATTTGGGACACTTGAGTGCGCAGCATTCCAAGGATTTCAAGAACATAATTAGGGTGAGTTTAGTTAGTAACTTTTATCTTAAACCTTTCAATGAGAGAATATTTTTCTAGAATATCTGGGAGAAACAATGGGGTGAAGTGTCCCCGTACAACCTGATCACAGTCGAGCAGTACCTGGAAGATATGCACCATGTAATCAACGACAAGGACCGGGTTAAGAGGGTTTGTTCCTTCCTGCCATACATTTTTAAGGTAAGCAATTTGAATTGAGGTAATAATGGCTAGATGAGGATTAAATGATTTATTTTGCAGGCTGTTGATAGGGATAGCTCTGGATCGATCAACGTGGAAGAGTTCACTTTGTTCTTTAAATGTCTCGGGATTGACGAGAGAGACGCTCTTTACTCCTTCAGGATCATTGACTTGAACGGTGACGGCAAGATAACGTACAAAGAATTCATAAAACACGGCAGAGATTTCTTCTTAACCGAGGACGAACACAGCTTAAGTAAATACTTCTGGGGTCCACTGGTTGAACATTAGACTTCACCTTATTTTGTTAATTTTCTTGCCACATATTATCATTGTAATTGTTTCATTCCATTTGGCTTTAATTTTTATGTGGTCGCTTCTTGTGTGATATATCATTATTATTCTTTACTAAGTATATCCGGGTTTTATTATTTTTATAATTTATGTAAGTAGTACTAGTACATAATGTTAAGGTAGTAGATATAAGATTGCTCGTTGTAGGTATATTACAGACTTACCTAAGCATTTAAAACTTTTTTTACCTATTACTGTATTTGATGAATAAAATTTTGTAATTTTTATTAGTTTTTTTTTTTTATGAACGCAGCCTGTTTTTTAAAGAAAACGATATTTGAACGCAGGCCAGGCAGTTCGCTCCTGGGGTGCGTTCACAATAACATGCCGTTTGAGTGATAAACAGCCTAATGGTAGGGAGCCTGTATTACCGACATTGACGCTTATTACTTACGCGTTAATGTCGGTAATGCAGGTTCCCTACCTAATGGGAGTTCTTGGTGTTTTGTTTCAAAATGAACTCTTTCAGAAGTTTCAAGCGATAGTTTGTTATACACAACCTACTTTTTTATGTTATTTTATATTGTTTTAGGTTATTCATTAAAAATAATCAATTTAATTCGATACACAAAACTCTATCTCGAATTTGAAGTTTTTCAACTCGAGTTCAAATGGGACCTGTGTACTGTTCAACTGTGCATCTAGTGGCTGCCATTTGTTAAGAGGGCAAAATTTCATTTGGAAAATATGTTCATATATTTTTGACAGATAGCCTCTCGCCTAATATTTTTTTCGAAAAACTATTCACATTAGGTTTGTACGTCTATGCTTCTCCTAAATAACTGTGCCAACAGAATCTCGCCCTTACCGAGAAAAGTCTAGACAGGTAACACGATGAAAAAACAAACAAATACGACCCTGAACGGGTGCCTTAAAATTCTAAGATACGGGCCATTTTCAATAGGTCGTGTTTGGGAGCGCCCAGGTAACCACCTGTCAAATTTCAACTAGATCGGAGTAACTTTCAGACACTCAGAGTGTTTCCTAAGATATTTTCTAAAAACAACACTCTCCCGGAACAGATCCTGTATTTTCAATAGGCTTTGTGCGATTGTGTGAGGTTTCAATCGCCCTGAATTTCAGCTCCCCGAGTCAACAAATTGGCGTCCCGCGGCTCTAAGAAATACTTTTTTTTTTAACAAAAAGTGTGACTCAACAAAAAAATTAAGTGTGTAGATAAGACATAGTCGCTCCATTCTGGTAATTTATCTTAGAGATCCAGCTCTTTTAGCCAGACAGAAATTTTCAATTCATAAACAGTTGAATAACCGAGCACAAACAACCATGGCGAGCTGGGATTCGAACCCAGACGGTGACAGCGTTAACGGCTTAACAGTCAGCGACCTAATTAGTTGCATTACCGCCCGCGCTCACTTTAGACTTCTAAAGCCTTAATTTTCCTTCGTGGGAATTATTTGTTAAAATTATTATTTTCAGGAATAGCCTAGAAAATACGTAAGTGTCTGAAAGTTGCACCAATTGGGTTAAAATATCATAAGGGGGTACCTCGACATTTTCAAATACATAGGAAAATGGATAGGATCCTAAAATTTTAAGCCCCCCCCCCTCCCTTCAAGGTCGTATTTGTTTTTTGCACCTAACTTGACTTTTCTCGATCAGCACGTGCGATGCGGCGGTATTTTGTTGTCATAGTTATTTAGGAGATGCATAGACGTACAATTTCTATACGAATAGTTTTTTTTATGGAAGAATATAATAGAAAAAAAGTTACGCGAGCAGTAGCTATCTGCCAAAAATATACGTACGAACAACATTGTTGCCAGAGGAATTTGCCCTCTTAGCAAATGGCCGCCACTCAATATGATCTACACAACACTGGCCAAATGCACAGATGTGCGAAGGTCATTAAAGAAACGAAGAAGAAGACAAAATGATCTTGACACCAATGATATACTAACCTCTCTTAGATCAAGTGAAGAGAGAGATGAGTGACACCAACATAAAAGTCATGCGTTAGAAAAGGATAGGGAGAATAGGTAGGCAAAACATTGCAAATCGCCGTAAGGATACATGTAAATATGGTGAAATTGTTCGTTAAATTTCAATAACTTACTAACGTTTATTTGTTTTCAAAAGTGGTTCAACAGAAAAATAGATATTTAAAGTTTCTAAAAATGGTATTTTCATGTGCTGCTTATAATTGTACAGCCAGTTATAGTAAATTGAAAGCCACTATGATTTCACTGGTGAGTAATGTGTTTCTGATCTATTTTTTAATTGAACTGATTTATAGCAGAAATTAAAGCATGAAATTATTAATCCAACTTCTGAAACAGTTTCCCAAAGAATCCGGATCTGCAGAAGCAATGGATCTTGGCGACGAAAAGAATGGATTTTAAGGTTACGGCAGGATCTAGATTGTGTGGTAAACATTTCCTTCCACAAGATTATATTGACACAATTTTAAATGATCGAAAAAGATTAAGGAAAAATGCAGTGCCCTCGGTTTTCGAATTTCCAAGAGATCTAAAAAGAAAACCCGCCTGTGGACGAAAAAATCTATTAGAATCCAAATCCACATTTATTCCGAACAGTGAACCAATTCCCTCGACTTCAAGGTAAAGTGTATTATTGCTGTGATTAGATACTAAACATTCTATGATGGGCAACAAAAAACATTATTTTATTAGAACTAACATAATATTTAACTCTACATAATGTTAATTGTTTTAAATTTTTTTAGAAGTCAGTATTATGATGAGCATCGAAGGACAACTTCTTCAAATATACGGAGTCCGCTAATGTAAGAAAAAAGTAAGTGCGTTAGCTATCATCAGGAAAATAATATTTTATTATAAATATATGTTTGCAGTAAAAAGAAGAGCGATACATATCCCGGAGATTTCTCTTTGCAAGACATGCAGAAGAAAAAAAAGCGATGTTAATGTACAAGATGGCTCAGAAACAACTGGAGAGGCGTTCTGGTCTTATAAAGAATAAAAAAAGAATAGAAGACAATTTCATATAGTATTCGAAATCTCAAAGATTTATTAAATCATTTGAAAAAGTCAAAAAATATTTCTTTGTCATGCTTTTCCATGTTAAAGGTGAGAAACAGCTTAAAAAAAGTTATAATGTTTTTCTGACTTGCCTTTTTATGCTTTATATTTTTTTTTACTTTCATTTTAACTTTTTTATCATGCATATTATTGGTTTTTTATAAAGAAATAGAATATTATTATGGTACGATTAAGTTTAAAAAATCATATGTGACGTCACATTAAATACTACCTATACTAATTTAATACTACCTATACGTAATTTGTGTAATTTGAAGCTTCAATTAAGTTATATTTAATTAAGCCTGTCGATGATGTACCTATCTGGTTGCAAATAAATATATTATAGAATGAAACAGTAAATTTATGCAGTTATTGTTTCTTTATTTTTTGTAATTCTTTCAGTTTTAAATTTTTTTTGTAAATACAAATTTATATCAGAATGCAAATGTTTTTGTGAAAAAATCGTAAAACATAAAATGTAAAAAATTAATATATTATAGAATAAAACAGAAAATTATTAATTTCAATCAATTGTTTCCTTTCCTATTTCATTAAAATCCAAAAAATCCACCTCTTAAGTTGAACCGTTTCTTTGTTCTTTAGAATTGAAAATTCCAAGCAAAGGCAATAAAGAAAATGCAAATTACCTGGTGAGTGTATAGGTGCGGGTGGCTTGAAGTCGTCCTTCTGGTGTTCTTGCACTGGATTGCTTGAGTTCACTTGCTTTAATTATCGGTGAAGAGAGCGGTTAATTATCTTTATTTTTGAAATGTTCGCGAAGCACGAGAGAGAGTTTTCTTTCGTTGAGACACGACACGAGCGAGAGTTGAAGAAAGAAGCGCGTCTTGAGTAGAGTGCTGTGGTAGAGTAGACCGACCTTTCGTGGCGAGAGTTGAAAAGGAAGAGCGCTAATTTCTTCTCCGTTGTCGAGGGGGATGCGAGAGAGAGAGAGAGGGGATAAGGGGAAAAGGATAGGATGGTATAGCATTATTACTACCCTTGCTTGACTAAAGACGAGGTTCGTTGTATGCAACCAACTTTACATAAGAATTAGTAAATTTAATAGTAAAATAGTAAAATTAGAACATTCCGCCCACCAAAATACACAGTATTTTCACAAGGAGAAAACATTTAAGAGCGATTAGCTTGCCTACATGGGCGAGAACGAGGGTACCAAATTCCCAAGTTTGAAATTTGGTAGAGCAAATAATGAGAAACTTAAAATACCAAATGAACATGAAAAAAGAGTAATAATTATGTACAGAGGATCTACCATTATTAACTACGCCGAATAATGAGTAGAGAGTTTACCAATATAGAGTTTAATCGGCCTGTGGCAAAGGACACAACTTTACAAGTGGCCTTTGAACGATACCCTTTGCCGTTTGTACTGTGGCAACACGAGCGGTGCCATCGCGTCCCGAATGAACTTCGAGAACTCGCGCGAGCGACCACTGAAGGGGTTTGGCTTGGTCATCCTTGACTAAAACGACCATGTTGGGTTTGAGAATCCTACAAGGCTCAAACCATTTTGCGCGTTGCTGGAGAGTGTGGAGATATTCCGAGTGCCAACGATGCCAGAAGTCCTGTTGCATCCGCTGAATTAGTTGCCATCGAGTGAGGCGATTGAGCCGAATGTCGGTTAGGTCTTGATCAGGGACCGAAGTGAGGGGGGCTAGAGTCAGAAAATGTCCAGGACTGAGGGCGCAGAGATCATTGGGGTTAGAACTTACGTCGAAGAGCGGACGTGAGTTGAGCATGGCCTCAATCTGAACGAGAAATGTATACAACTCCTCGTACGTGAGGATCTGTTCGCCAATAACTCGAGTAAGGTGAGTTTTCACAGATTTTACCCCCGCCTCCCATAATCCGCCGAAGTGGGGTGCTGAAGGGGGGTTGAAATGCCATTTTATGTTAAGAGCATCACATGCACCTTGAGCATATGATCGGAGTAGCTTGTTGGCGCCAACGAAGTTCGTGCCGCAATCACTGTACAAATCCGTTAACTGACCGCGTCGTGAGACAAAGCGACGTAACGCAGCTAGAAAGGCGTCAGATGTTAGATCAGATACCAATTCGACGTGAATGGCCTTTGTGGCGAAGCAAACAAACACACATACGTAGGCCTTGGTTGACTTAGCACCTCGATGGCGTCCCATTGTGATGGTATAGGGGCCTGCGAAATCAACACCGGTACGAGAAAACGGTTTAACTTGATTGATTCGAGCTGCGGGAAGATCTCCCATGGGAGGTGTAAGCGCCTTGGGATTAGTGCGAAAACATTTATGGCATTGTGACAGATAATGGCGAATAGACGATTTTGCCGACAGAATCCAAAATTGCTGCCGGAGAAGAAAATGAAGAGTTTGAGGGCCAGGATGTAACAGATCCTTATGAAACTGTTCGATGATGAGCTGGGTGAGGCGATGCCTTTTCGGAAGCAAGACTGGGTGCTTCGCATTAAAGGACAAAGAGGAGTGAGTTAAACGGCCGCCCACCCTGAGAACTCCCTCACTATCGATGAAGGGGTTTAATTTTCGTAGGGGCTGTGAGGTTACCTTTCCTTTACGAAGAGATTCCATCTCGCAGTTAAAGATCTGACCCTGAACAGATTTTGCTAAAAACATCAAAGCCTTATGCATTTCTCCTTGAGTTAGAACGCCTGTTTGTTTCTCATGAGGCTTCCTCGCGTTGTTGATGAAACGGAATGCATAAGAGATTATTGACTGAATTTTCTTCAGCGATGAAAATTTATTTAGCAATGACGCACTGAGAGTAGCGTCTATTGAAGCGAGCAAGACAGTTGTCTTTTGTTCGGCTTGAATTTGAGTTTCCGTTTCTACCGAAGTGGGCAAGAGAGAGAAAGAGGGCCAAAGCTGGCGATCTAAATGAATATATTCGGGGCCTGTCCACCAGAGTTTATTGTTCAAAAGGTCTTGAGGTAGGAGGCCTCTTGATGCGCAATCGGCAGGATTCAACGAGGACTTAACATGCCTCCACGATGAAGGAGAAATGTGTTCTTGGATGAAGCTCACGCGATTGCTAACGAATGTTTTCAATTGGTGAGGTGATTGTCTCAACCACGAAAGTACTACTGTGGAATCAGTCCACATGTAGACATCGGAAATGATCAGATGCTTGGAGTAAGTGGTTTTGACGGAAATGATTAGCTTGGTTAGAAGATAAGCTCCGCACAGTTCGAGCTGTGGAAGAGTGCGTTTTTTCAATGGGGCTACCTTCGACTTGGCAAGGATCAGACTGACGTGAATATTTCCCTGTTGATCTACCGTTCTGAGGTACACTACCGCGGAGTAACCTGCTTCTGAGGCATCGGAAAATCCGTGGAGTTGGAAACTAACACCATCATTGATATGAAGGTTTCGAAAGATTTCTATTTGTGAGACCAACGGTAACTGGTCTTGGTAACGTTCCCATCGCTCCACGACATTCGGAGGTGGTGTTTCATCCCATTCCAAGTTTAAAAACCACAGATGTTGAATAAGATGCTTCGCAAAGAAGGAGAGAGGAGATAAGAAACCCATAGGGTCGAAAATCCTTGCGAGTTCGGAGAGAATGACTCGCTTGGTGCAAGAGCGACGAGATGGCTCGACTGAGTAGGTAAAACTATCGGTTGAAGGCTGCCATTTCAAACCCAAAACCTTGATTGTTGAGTTTGGGTCAGCATCAAATTGAAACGCGTTGTCATTGCTACACGAATCCGAACCTTTAGCGAGCTCCGGATAGTTACTACACCACTTATGTAGCGTAAAACCTCCTCGTTTGCAAAGATCTATGAGTTGTGACTTTAGGATGGCGGCCTGCTCAAACGAAGCGCAACCAGTAACCACGTCGTCAACATATATGTCCTCCTTGAGCACAGGAGCCGCGATGGGATAGAGAGACTGTTCATCATCAGCTAATTGATGGAGTGTTCGTATGGCTAGATACGGAGAGCAAGAAAACCCAAAGGGGACTGTGGTTAATTGAAAATCTTGGACTGGTTGACTTGGATCGGTTCGCCAAAGAATCCGTTGGAAGTCACGATGTTCAGGTGCCACGAGTATCTGCCGATACATCTGGCGAATGTCTGCTATCAACACTACTTGATGCAGGCGAAATTTCAAGATTATGACCATAAGGTCTTGTATGAGTTTGGGACCCACAAGAAGCGTGTCATTGAGCGATTTTTTGTTAAAAGACTTGGCCGACCCGTCGAAGACCACTCTGAGTTTAGTAGTAGTCTTTTCGGGGCGTGTGACGCAATGATGCGGTAGGTAATAACAGTGTTTAGAAGTGCTGCTATCGACCGGGATCATATGACCTTGTTGTTTATAATCCTCTAGGAATTCAACATAAGAAGATCGGAGTTCGGGATTGCGTGCCAAGCGCTTTTCCAAAAGATGAAAACGATGAAAAGCAATTTCCCTTGAACCGGGAAATTCGGGATTTGCTTCCTGAAAGGGCAAGGACACAGTATATCGTCCTGAGTCATCTCTCTTCACAGTGGAAGAATAGATTTTCTCACACAACTCGTCTTCTGGGGACACGGAACTGGCCTGAGGTGGCTCTTCCACTGCCCAAAATTGCCGTAGTGTGGAGTCTAAAGTTTGTTCGAATGAAACAAAGAGCGAGCTTATAGTGTTTGGAATTATTGGGGATGCATTTCCCATTAAAATCCAACCGAAAATAGAATTGATTGCTGTGGCCTGTCCTTGGATACCCGGAATTTGGCCATTCAGCGTGATTTGAGGGAATAATTCCGCTCCAATGAGAATATCAATGTTTGAGGGAATATTGAAATGAGGATCAGCAAGAGTTAAATTTGTGAGATGTTGCCAATTTGCGATGTCAATTTTGCAAGGAGGCATAGCTGCACAAATTTTTGGTAACACAACCGCCTTGAGAGAGAGAGTGGATTGTGAGTTTCCACGAGGGCGAATTGTGCAATCGACTGTCCCTTCCGAGACAGTGGAGTTTAAGCCAAGACCTTGGATCGGCAATTTGGCGCGAGTGCGTTTCAAACCCAGACGTTGAACTCCCTTGGAAGTGATAAAATGAGCCTGGCTTCCGGAGTCTAGAAGGCAACGCATGGTTTGGAAGGTTCCATGACTGTCTTCGATTTCGATCAAAGCAGTTGCTAGGAGAACTGTTTGGCTTGAATTTACGTTGCTATGCAAGGCAGACTGAAAAGAGGGCCCAGGAAGAGGTTCTGAAGAAGCCTTGGCTTCCTGAGTTTGTGGATTACCAGGAGCACTTTGAGAATATTGAGAGTCGAAATGCAGCAGACTGTGATGCCTAGTGGACTTACAGCTGCGACAAGAGCCTTTAGAGGAACAGGGATCATTTGGATGGAAACTAAGACAGTTTGCGCACAGATTGTGCTGTTTAATTAAATTAAACCGATCCCGTGGGGTTTTTTGGAGCAATGTGGGACAATTGTAGATTTTATGCTGTGCTGAGCATAATCCACAGCCTCTAATCACGGTAGCCGAGAACGAGTTTGTTGGGAAAGATTTCCCGCGTTGAGGAAAGATTCTGTTCGAATTAGATTTGAACTGAGGCTTAGGAGATTGCGACCTTTTAGTTGTTTTAGACGAATCGTTGATAGATTCGAGAATTTGACACTGACTGTCAATGAAAGATTCCAAAGAAGAAAATTTAGGAATATCGGTGTTCTCGTTCCTGATTTCGCCTTCGAATGACTTACGAGTTTCTGGATCGAGTTTTCCGGAAAGCAACTGAAACCACATGAAGTCTTCAAGGTTATCTGAGAGTTGCAACGCCTTGAGAGCGCAACGATTTTCCCTAAATTTGTCGAGAAGAGTTCGCAAACCTTTTGCCGATTCAGAGTGGAGTTGAGATAAGGAGTAAATCTCCGTCCAGTAATGTGATGCTAACTTCCGCTTGTTCTCATAACGATCTGTCAACATTTTGTAGGCTATGGGATAATTTTCCACAGACATGGTTAGAGATTTGATGATGTTCAACGGTTCTTTTTGTAATGAGCTTAAAAGATATTGAAACTTGTCAATTGCAGACAAGGAGTCATTGTTATGGATCGCATTGTCGTAGCACTGAATGAATGGAACCCAATCAGAGAAATGACCATCGAAGGTTCTTAAAGGTATTTTTGGCAAACGAATATGTGGGCCAGAGGTAGAGAAACTGTTGTTTACAATGGGAGTACCAGCAAGAGCGCTGCCAGTATTAGGGAAAAGAGTATGATATATATCCTCAATGGTGAAATACATGGTATCAAAGTTTTTGCGCACTGCATCCTCTGCGTTAAGATCGACATCAACTTGAGCAGAGAGAAGCGATAACAAGCTACCCTGAATTTCAGAAAATTGCTCATAAATCACTTGAACCCGTTCATAACGTCGAGTAAACAGGGAACGAAACGATAATTGTTCTCTTGCTGTTTCTGCCAGGTGTAAAGTTTCTGTTAATTGATTAATTAAACTGTCTCTTTTCGCTTTAGCTTCGCGTATTTTTGCCATCTTAATTTAGATGAGGCAATGAGAATGAGTAATATAGATATATGTAGTAATTATAACAAACGAACCTGCTAAACCACAAATATCGAGCAGACAAGTAGGAATTTTATTACCCTTAGAGAAAATTTTGATGAGTAAGAATTTATTAAATTAATTAATAAACAAAAGGAACGTCGTAGAAGGAGAGAGTAATAATAATTATCCGAGCATAAAGAGGAATTTATTAAAATTATAAAATCCGTAAATATGTCTCTGAGTGAGCACGTGGTGCGAGAATGTTATACCCACCCTTAAACCGGTAGGCCCTAGGTATAATAATAAGATGGGCGAGCGAGAAAGTAGCCTGAACAACGCACGTGTTGGCTGATGAGATCTGTTTCTGCCGATATTATGGCACCTACCTACGCCAACAACAAAGGAAATACGAATACCTAAATACGTAGGTATAAACAGGAATGTAGGGACCTACCTACTAACGAGCTTTAAATTATGTAGTTACTACTTATTCGATTTAGAATTTGCTGCGAGGGAGACAATAGATTTTGAAGAACGGAAGTTCTTATTTGCTAAAAAAAGCAAATTTTAAATGTTTAAGTATAACTAATTGAAAAAACTTGAATCGTTTTTTCGAGTTCCGGATATGACACACTTGAAACGACGTGATGTAACCTCGAGTATTATGAGTAGGATTGAAATAAATTTGAGATTTTAATTACCGATATTTAAATTAAACAATTAAGCTAGGTGCATACAACAAAACCAGATCTTCGATGTTTCAAACCGATATCCGGTGACGAAGGACCATCTAATGAACCGTTTCTTTGTTCTTTAGAATTGAAAATTCCAAGCAAAGGCAATAAAGAAAATGCAAATTACCTGGTGAGTGTATAGGTGCGGGTGGCTTGAAGTCGTCCTTCTGGTGTTCTTGCACTGGATTGCTTGAGTTCACTTGCTTTAATTATCGGTGAAGAGAGCGGTTAATTATCTTTATTTTTGAAATGTTCGCGAAGCACGAGAGAGAGTTTTCTTTCGTTGAGACACGACACGAGCGAGAGTTGAAGAAAGAAGCGCGTCTTGAGTAGAGTGCTGTGGTAGAGTAGACCGACCTTTCGTGGCGAGAGTTGAAAAGGAAGAGCGCTAATTTCTTCTCCGTTGTCGAGGGGGATGCGAGAGAGAGAGAGAGGGGATAAGGGGAAAAGGATAGGATGGTATAGCATTATTACTACCCTTGCTTGACTAAAGACGAGGTTCGTTGTATGCAACCAACTTTACATAAGAATTAGTAAATTTAATAGTAAAATAGTAAAATTAGAACATAAGTTAATAGAATCTTAATAAAAGTTTATCATGAGAAACAGAAGTAGGTACCTATCATGTTATTTTAATTTTATTGGATTCTTGTGAGAGAAATTACTAGATTTAAACTTCATTACTTACATATTGGGTTCACTAGTTATGTGTTGTAGGTTTTTTTTTTTTTGAAAAATGCTTTAAAAAAGAAATATAAGGAAAAAAGTAATTTTTGAATAGCAATTCCCATTTATTCTAATGTTAAATTTGGAGCTTTCTGCCTACATAACATCGCGCTCTTCTACCAACACGTGAGTATTTGAATCTACCCATCCTTTTCTCATGTTGGCGTCACTCGGTTAGCACGGCGGCATACGGCAACACTCGATCTATAGAGGTTAAGATATCATTGCTTGACACGAATCACGAATCAAAACATAACCCAACAAATCGTCAATATTTACATTACGAAACTGCAATCATTTTCCGAGTAAAAACGTCAGCAATTTCCGGAGAAATTTCCATGCCACAGCAACATACGAACCTAAATCTCGGCCTCATCTCAGTTTCCATTCATACCAATAACCGACGATGCGCGCTTTAATTTTAGTCGGCGGCTACGGGACACGCCTACGTCCCCTGACGCTGAGCCGGCCGAAACCGCTCATAGAATTCGCCAACAAACCGATCCTCCTGCACCAAGTCGAGGCCCTCGTCAAAGCCGGCGTGAACGAGATAATCCTCGCCGTCTCCTACCGCGCCGAACAAATGGAACAGGAACTCACCCTGGAAGCGGACAAGCTGGGCGTGAAACTTGTCTTCTCGCACGAAACCGAACCGCTGGGCACGGCCGGCCCGATCGCCCTGGCCCGGGAGTACCTCCAGAAGGACCCCGACGTCCCCTTCTTCGTCCTCAATTCCGACATCATCTGCGATTTCCCGTTCGAGCAGCTGCTCAAATTCCACAGGCGGCACGGACGGGAGGGCACGATCGTCGTCACCAGGGTCGAGGAGCCCTCAAAGTACGGCGTCGTCGTCTACGACAAGGAGAACTGCATTGAGTGCTTCGTCGAGAAGCCCCAGGAGTTCATCTCCAACAAGATTAACGCCGGCATCTACATCCTGAACCCGAGCATGATAAATCGGATCGAGATACGTCCGACGTCGATCGAGAGAGAGGTGTTCCCGTTGATGGCGATCGAGAAACAGCTGTACGCCTTCGAGCTGCAGGGATTCTGGATGGACATCGGACAGCCGAAAGACTTCCTGACCGGAATGTGCCTTTATCTGAAGCACCTTAGGAGCAAGTTTCCCGAGAAACTTCACACAGGTAATTAACTGAACGGTATCATCGTAAATTACTTATTATTATCGATCGTTTCAAGGTAAAGATATAAGAGACAACGTCCTGATCCACCCGTCAGCTCGGATCGGGAAACACTGCAGGATCGGGCCGAACGTGACGATAGGCCCGAACGTGACCATCGAGGACGGCGTCTGCATCAAACGGTGCACCATCCTCGGCAACGTCACCATCAAGTCGAACTCCTGGATGGAGAACTGCATAATCGGGTGGCACTGCAAGATAGGAAAGTGGGTCCGGATGGAGGGGACGACCGTTCTGGGCGAGGACGTTGACGTCAAAGACGAGACTTACATCAACGGCGGGCAGGTGTTGCCCCATAAAGGGATTACGACTTCGATTATGCAACCACAAGTCATCTTGTGAATATTTTTATTATTAGTGTCCTTCATTATTACATTTATGCATTTTATTTAATCGTTTAATCTTACGTTGTTTTTGTATGTATCTATCTATGTATGTATGCAAGCATGTATGAACGTATGTACATTGATTTGGTACATAATTATTATAAAGTCTATGAAGAGAGATGAATAAGTGACTGGGTTTATTATTTCTAAGGAAGAGTAAGACGGATAAATTAATATAAAATAAAGTTTATAAAGTTTTAACGAGTCGTTTGATTGATAGTGTTAGTTAAAGTAGATTTTTATTGCCCTCAAGCCTGTAAAGTCTTTTCGTTTGTGTGTGCTATTTATCCCTACTAACTACCCACACCAATTTCTAACAACACATCAACAACTAGTTACAAGAAGTTCCCGAATAATAAAATTACAGTCCAGTCTAGGGACGGGATATCTCGGACACTCTTCAATGAGTGGCTTCAGCTTCAGCATGACAACAAAAGAATATGTGCTGGCCAAATAACTGGTAAAAGATAAAGGTCATAAACTCTAAAGAAGAAGAAGTAGATTTTACTCCCTCTAGGCAACTTTTTCTTCATTTCAATCCATAAAAACCATTCTGAAAGAGACCGAGTATTTTATAAAAACTACTGTGTCAAAAATATGACACAATCTGGCCTCGCCTCATTAAAATAAAGGCAAATATAGAAAAATCAATCAAATATGAGTTAGAGGTGGAAATTGTAGACATGTGTTTCATCCTATTTGTCTACTAGCAATCACTAGCAATGGTTGGTAAGCCATCACCTACTTCCAAGTACACCGGGGGACACTGCAATCAGTTGTTGAATGCGTTTTGGTTGCCTGGGGTGTGTCCT
Organism: Malachius bipustulatus; assembly: GCA_910589415.1. Taxonomy (NCBI): domain Eukaryota; kingdom Metazoa; phylum Arthropoda; class Insecta; order Coleoptera; family Melyridae; genus Malachius; species Malachius bipustulatus. Next base: position 36,017,142 of record OU342638.1, on the reverse strand, counting down.
ATGGCGCAAGCGGAACCCACCGTGAATTTTTATTTGTTTTCATGACTTTCAGATATTCCGAGTCGAAATTAACGTCAAAAAGCCTGATCTGGCGAAAGTAAAAAATAGCTGCAAGATTGTTATATTTTTTCCTCTTTAAGAAAGTCAGTTTAGTCCAGTCAAATTGGGCAAAATAAGGGGCTAACCTCGTAATGTTCGGGACTAAAGCTGCAGTAAATGATATAAATATTCGTTTGGGCATTCTAGATGGCTGGTAGAAAAATCTCATTAGCTCGGGTCTGCGTCCCAAGATTTTCAAGGTCAAAGGTCAAAAAATCGTTCTTTCGCGGTTATCTGCGTTTTTGTATGCGAAATATGTCATTTACGGTTATTACAACACTTGTAGATCATCAAATTAGTCACAATTTCCCTTTATATAATTTTTTTTGCATATTCAACTATTTTCGAGGTACCTACAGAGCTCAGAGTAACAAGCACGCACGCTAGAAATATACAGGGTGTGTGGTAACTGAACAACCAAAATTAAACGTCATAATATACAAAATCGCGTTTAAAACATGAAAAAGAATTTTTTTTTCAAGATTTTGGCTTGAAAAAATTTATATCAAGCTGCTATGAATTTTTTTTCAGAAAGTGAATAGAACGTCATAAATAAGAATGGGTGGATACAAAAGAATAACTTTTATCAAAATGGGACATCGTTTAGGAATTATTTAAAAAAATGTAAAATTAGGGCTGTTCTGAATTTTTTTCCGGTAACTGGACACTCAAAATCGAACGCCATATATAAAATCGTATTTTAAGCATAAAAGAGAGAATAACTTTCTTCAAGATCAGGCCTCGTTTAGACAATATTTCCAAAAATGTAAAATCAAGGCTGTAGTGAAAAAAATTTTTCTTAGTAACTGGACAACCAAAATCGAACCTCATGTGTAAAATCGCGTTTTAAACATAAAAGAGAGAATAACTTTCTTCAAGATCAGGCCTCGTTTAGACAATATTTCCAAAAATGTAAGGCTAATTCCCGTATTCACAAAGCGTTTTGGCGCGAGAAATAATTAAATGAGTGGGATGAGGATGGAGATATACATTCCATATGCATTAGAATGAGATGGATATATATGATTACGTAATAATTATTAAGGTAATTATTGTTCGTGAATACGGACGTAAGGCTGTTAAATTTCTATTTGTTAGTAACTGCATGAACAACCAAAATTGAAATCATTATACAAAATTGTATTTTAAACAAAGAAAAAAAAAACTCCTTTTCAGATCGGGATTCCTTGTTTTTGACTAAACTTATTGCACAATCCTGCTTTAATGTTAACTGAGTTTTTGTAAGAATAAACACATATAAAAAAATTACGAACTTTATTTGATAAAAAAATCTCAGGATCATATAAATGATTCAATTTTGTTTATTTTTTTTTCGTTTATGCCCTTGAATTTTAGGGAAAATGAAGGTTAATTTAAAAGATAAAACTTTGAAACTTGCAGTCATAATCAGTTTAATTATTCCTTTTATACCAGCATCCAACACAAACAACAAAAAACTGCAATTTGGCGATAAAAGAACGAAAAAAATCATTTCATTTCGAAACAAGTGGAAACAAATCCTTGTAGTAATCAAAATTGCAAAAAATAAATATAAGTAAAAAAAAAAATTACAAATAAAAAGTAAATACAGCAAAACTACTAATACTAATACTATGATGGTCGATTTATGGCACCATCAATAAAACTAATTTTAAATTAACAAAATTCATAATCAGTTTTGAACTCGCATCTTTTAAACTTTGAAATTAACCTCCATTTTGCCTCAAGTCTTAATAAATTTTTACAAGTAACAAGTAACAAAAAAGACTTAACGCAAGTGTAACTGGCGTTTGTAATCGACGACTTGTTGATAGATTTCGGCGATTTTTCTACTCCTAAAAAAAAAATCTCGCAATCAACGGAATTTAAGAATTTTTTTGAATACTCACGTGTCTTGCAGGTTCTGCTGGATCGTGTTCTCCTGCAACTCGCTCAAATAGGGGTGCTTCCTCTCCTCCAGTCTCTTCCAGTCCTCCATCTATTCCGCAATAATTATTAGAACAAATTTACCTTCCGCGGGAAATAACAACTCACCTTCGTTCTTTGATAGCTAACCAGAAACTTCAACTTCTCGATCGCCTTCTGGAAGTCCTCAACGCGCTTCTTCGATTCGGCGATCTCTCTGCCGAACTCCTTTTCGACTTCCGTCGGTTTACCGCTCTTCTGCGATGCCAAAACTAGTAACCTCTCGCACCTGCAACAGCATCAAACTGTAAAAAAAAGAAGAAGAGGAGTTAAAAAAGATACCTCTTGGAGAGCTCATCCTGTCTATCTTTGATGTCTTCATATTTCTCGGCAAGTTTTTCCGCTTTCTCTTGCACCGACTGCTTTTCCAGGCTCATTTTTCGCAGCTCCTTCAACAGGTGCGCTTTAATCATTTGCAGGTTCAGGACTTTCTTCTCGATCTCCTCTTTCGCTCGCAGATGGTTCGGGAAATATTCCTCCCGGAATATCTTAGTGGCCCTTTGTAACAGCTGCAAATAAAATTATTTACCATTTTTCTGTAATTTTTATAACAACCTTACCTCATAGCAATCTTTTGTGGTTGTGTTATTCTTATCCAGCTTGAAAATCGGTAATTTCGAAGAACTGCTCAAAATCTTCTGCAAGAACTGATCAAAAGGTACCCTGGACATCTGTTAAGGAGATAAATTAGTACATAAATGAACGAATAAATAAATAAATCGTACTTTAACCAAAGGAGACTCCGGGGGATCCCATTTCTCGTCGTCGTCGATCGACGCTTTCGTCACGACGTTCCCCGTCAAAACTTGCAAGGTGACCACGCAGCCGTCCGCCAGCATCGCGATAATCGACGGCGCCAGGTGATACGGGGAAAAACCGATTATGAAGTTCGATTTCTCGATCCAGGGGGCTCTGGTGCAGAGTAGATGCTCGCATTTCGTTCTCTCCATGAAGATACTCTCCGGCGACTCGTTTTCTACAATCAACATTTTCATTTAGTCCGCCTATCAGGGTAACACGACGAAGACTTACCGGCAACCTCGGTGGCGTACGAATGGAGACTCTCGACGGCCGAAATGTTGACGCTCTGCACGCCGCCGTTGTGTATGACGTAGTACCGGTCCATTCTCGAGTCGTCTTTGACCAGGATCAGTTTCGCGTTTGTGTCCGATTCGCTCTCCTTGTTGACCCCCAAATCGAGCTGGACGTCCTCGAAAGTGAAGAGCTCCTTATCGGGTACTTCCACCAGGGCTATGAACTCGTCACCGTCTTCAACTATCCTCTAAAATCACGTTTTTGTCAATATCACCCATCATCTACATCCACCACCACCATTTTTGAGGAGTCATTGACCTTGTCGTGGTGAGAGAAGGGTCATTGACCTAATGGTGGTAGGGGGATCTGGATCATGGACCCATATATCTAATACTACTATATTGCTAGTAAGGGTCTGGAGATGGAAAGAATCATATCTTTCTCACAAGCGCGCGCAACAGATTATTCAGATCAGACATACCACTTCCTCTTAACACAGATAGAAGTAGTCGTTTGCTGTCCCACTCAGTGCGTGACACTTCCACTTACCGGCGCTAGCAATATAGAAGTATTAGATATATGCATGGACCTAATGGTGGGGAGATGTCATTGGTCTTGTGGTGGTGGAGGAGAAGTCATGGATCTGGTGGTAGGGAGACGTCATTGGTCTTATGGTGGTGGGGAAGGATTAATTATTGTGGAAGATACAACAAAATAAAAATTCACCTTAGATTTTGCCTCCCTCTCATCTACAGGTAACACGATCATATGGTTTATAGTGCCGTCACCGTTACCAACGCACAATACTTGGGGGAATTTATTCAAACATACGATAGAGCAATAATTCAAAATAACCTCCGTACATTTCGTTCCGCGCATCAAGGGGCCCATAATTTTCGACTCGTTCCTGGAAAAAAAACAACTTTATCCCCGGAAGTGGAAATAATGCGGCCACTTACAAATTGTACAAAGACACGTATAAAACGAATATACTTCCGTCTCCGCGCAGGACGTAAATGGGCCAAGCCAGGTTATCCTCCTCGTCTTCGGCCATCGTCTCGTTCATCAGATCTTCCAGAATGATCGGTTTGATTTTCTCGCCGCGGCTTCTGAATTTGTTCGGCCGGTTATCCTTTGCTGCGGAAAAAAACTCAGTCGTGAAATCGAGAAGAGAACCCTGATCGATCGGCACTCACTGAAGAGTTTGTTTGATTTTTTCGCTTCAAGGCGCTCGGGCAAGCCGAAGTCGAAGTCGATGGCGGTGTCTCCGAGAGCGGCCAAAAAACCCATGTGGGTCGTCGGGTAGAAGCCGAGAGGTGTCGCGCCCAGTTGAAACACCCCCAGGTACAACGCTTCCGAACCTTCGATTTTATAAAACCTAGAAACGCATTAATAAAAAGGGCCACTGTAAAAAAGCAAAACCTCAAGCATACTTGATGTGATTCTCGGTTGATAAGACAACCAAATGGTTGTCCCTGGAGCCACCTGGATGGAATCTGACTTGAAGAACGTTAACCGTCTCGCTGAAGAGGAACAGTCGCTCGTCCAAGCTGTGACTCCTGCAAGAAACAATAAAATCAATTAAAATGAACGCCAGATTGTTCTATTATTATAATAAAAAATTCAATTTCGACACTTGTCGCGTAATAATTGTCATTACTGTCATATACATCGGCCGCAAATTGAAACGTTAAACCTTACACGCGAACTTCAACATCAGCACACACAATCCCTTTGATTAATTTACGGAATTCGGACTAGGAACAGTCTCGCTGCCGGTACAATTACCGTGTAAATAATTCATAAGAGCGTCGCTTTGTTAGCGGGGCGGGCGCCCGTTGGATATTATAAATATCTTTAATTCGTCCGAGTGTTGTCGGTACACATCCTGTCGGGAGCCTCGCCGCTGTGTGCCGCCGGAAGAGGAAAGGGTCGGGAATTGTATAAAAGTTACCCCGGCGAGAAGTAATTGTGACGTTGCAAACTGGAAGGGTGTAACTCTAACTCGCGGGCTAATGCTCTTCACTGTCAGTATAAAAGGAACAATCTCTCATGTTCTTGGTCAGGCCGACAACGAGAGCATGGCATTCCGACTGCCGGGGAGGGATGGGGGAGGGGATGCATTCGGTCACCCTCCCGACACCCCCCCTCACCGAAACGCATCCCGAACACCGTGTCCCCTTTATTATTGCGAACGGGTGGTGACAGGTGACAGGATTGTTAGTAATTCTTCTCGATTTTGCTCGCACTCAAGGAGATTGAGTGAGAATTGACAGATTCTGGAAGTGCACAAAAAATGCAATTTTCTTCTAATTGCCTCTGTGGGTGGATTAATATACAAACACAGACTTTTTTTTTTTTATTTTTTTTTTATTTTATTGTATCTACGCCCTTTACACCCCCAAACGAGCCGCCGTCCCTATTAAGTACACAATGACAGTTGCCGAGAAACGTACAGCGAAAGAGACCGTCTGAAAGGAAAACGCTCACACTTCTTTCATGTCGCCGTCGAATAACTTACAACGAACGGTCCTCCTCTTGCGACAATAACTGTCCGGGATAAGCGAACGGGACTCACAGGATGCCGTGCGAGATAACAGTTCCGAGACTCGCTCGCCGCGGCCACTGATGCACTTTTGTTTTACGATCCTCCATACCGAACGTGAAGAATTGCCGTCTGATGAATATTTCAGCGAGGCTCGCTTTGACGAATCTTGAATAAGTCATTGGACGAGCTATCCGTGGATGGGTGCATGGATATTTACTCGCGGGAGGTCAAAATAATAGATAGGTACAACTCCCCGTGATGGTGATGCATCCACCCCTCCCCGAGGACTCATTGGAGATTTATCGGAATTGTCGAGTGAGGAAAACGTTTGACAGCCAAGTCCAAGAATGAAAAATATTATAATGTAGCGTTTATGGAACAGACCATCGAGGCGCCGGGCTAGCGGGTTTGTTCGGCCATGACGAAGAAGTCTTCGCAGATTTGTAGGAGATAACGTTCATTGGTGTGTTTAAATAATTGCACGCTGAGTAAGCCAATTCACCTTAATACGCTATATAAATAGGTATATTAGGAATAAAATGGGGGTTCACAGGAAAGTTTTGGTATAGTTTTGATTTTCCCACCCTCTGTGTTTTTTGGTCGCTGAACACGAATCTCTTTTTTCAATTTTTGGCCTAAATCTCAAAAAGGGAGCGTTTTTTCGACAAATCAATCCATTCAAAATTAAAGGAGACAAAATTTCTTACATTTTTCATAAAAAAGTTCTTTTTGGAAGACTAACCGTTCCGCCGATAGAGCGCGCCAAAAATTTCTAGTGAAAAGTGGCAAAAAAATCCAAAATAAAACAAAGTTCCGGGCCAAATTTTTGCCAGGAAACTTTCAAATTCGTGTTCGCAGCCACTACAAAAACAGAGGGTGATGAGGAAATCAAAACTATATCCAAATTTTCCAAAACCTTATAGCAAAAAATTTGATTTTTTTTGGCGAGCTTTACCGGCGGAAAGGTTAGTTAAAAAAAAAAACGTTTTATATGAGAAATGTCGCAAATCCAGTCAACTTTAATTTAGTATAGAATGAACTTGTCAAAAAAACGCTTTCTTTCTGAGATTTAGATCAAAAACTAAAAAAAAAGTGCAAAAATTTGGGCAGCGCACTACCGGCGGAGTTTTCCAAAAAACCGTTTTGTATGAGAAATGCAGGAAATTTTGTATAGAACGAACTTGTCGGAAAAACGCTTCCCTTCTCAGATTTCGACCAAAAACTGAAAAAGGTGCAAAAATTTGGGCACCGTTCTACTGGCGGAAAGGCGAGCGAAAAGGTTAGTTTTCCAAAAAAAAAATGTTTTGTATAAGAAATGTAGGAAATTTTGTCTACTTTAATTTTGTATAGAATGGACTTGTCGAAAAAACGCTTTCTTTCTGAGATTTAGACCAAAAATTGAAAAAAGTGCAAAAATTTGGATAAAAAGTGCAAAAAAGTGCAAAAACAAGTTACGGGCCGAATTTTTGAAGCCTTTAAATTCGTCTTCAGCGACCACTGCAGCATAGAGAGTGAGGAAATAAAAACTACCTAAGTATAGCTAAATTTTCCAAAACCCCAAGCAATGGGAATTTTTTTTTGCGAGCTCTACTGGCGGAACGGTTAATCTTCCAAAAAAAATGTTTTTTTATGAGAAGTGCAGGAAATCTTGCCACCTTTAATTTTGTATTGAATGGACTTGCCGAAAAAACGCTTCCTTTCTGAGACTTAGACCAAAAACTAAAAAAAGTGTAAGAATTTGGAAAAAAATTGCAAAAATTTAGCTAATAAATCAAAACTATGGCACAATTTGAAACATCCCACGCAATAGGAATGTTTTTTTTTGGCGCGCTCTACCGGCGGAAGGTTAGTCTTCCAAAAAAAAAAACATTTTTTTTATGAGAAATCTTGTCAATTTTAATTTTGCATAGAATGAACTTGTCGAAAAAACGCTTCCTTTCTGAGACTTAGACCAAAAACTCAAAAAAGTGCAAAATTTTGGATAAAAAGTGCAAAAATTTTGATAAAAAGTGCAAAAAAGATACGGGCCGAATTTTTGCAGGAAAACTTTAAATTCGTCTTCAGCGACCACAACAGCTTAGAGAGTGAGGAAATCAAAACTACCTATAGCAAAATTTTCTAAAACCTCACGCAATGGGAATTTTTTTGGCGAGCTCTACTGGCGGAATGGTTAATCTTCCAAAAAAATGGTTTTTATGAGAAATGTAGGAAATTTTGTCTTCTTTAATTTTGTAAAGGATGGACTTGTCAAAAAAACGCTCTCTCCCTCTGATTTAGACCAAAAACTGAAAAAAGTGCAAAAGCATTTGGGCGAGCATTTGGGCAAAAAGTGCAAAAAAGTTATGGTCCAAATTTTTGCCAGCGAACTTCAGATTCGTGTTCTGCAAGCCCAAAAAAACGTAGAGGAGGAGGAAATCAGAACTATAGCCAAATTTTCCAAAACCTCCACGCAATAGGAACCCTTTTTTTGACGCGTTCTATCGGCGGAAAGGTTAGTTTTCCAAAAAAACGTTACTAATGAGAAATGTAGGAAATTTTGTGTAGAATGAACTTGTCGGAAAATGGATTCCCTTCTGAAATTTAGACTAAAAACTGAAAAAAGTGCAAAAATTTGGGCAGCGCTCTACCGGCGGAACGGTTAGTTTTCAAAAAAAGGTTTTCTCTGAGAAATGTTGGAAATTTTGTCATTTTGTCTACCTACTTTAATTTTGTATAGAATAGACTTGTCGGAAAAACGCTGCCTTTCTGAGACTTAGACCGAGAACTCAAAAAACTGTAAAAATTTGTGCAGAAAGTGAAAAAAATAAAGTTCCGGGCCAAATTTTTGCCAGCTAATTTAAAATTCGTGTTCAGAGATCAAAAAAGTGTGAGAAAATCAAAACTATACCACAATTAAAAAAAAAAAACATGCAATGGGAATGTTTTTTTTTGTCGCGCTCTGCCGGCGGGATGTTAGTCTTCCAAAAAAAAGGTTTTTTTAATGAGAAATGCAGGAAATCTTGTTAATTTTGATTTTGCATAGAATGGACTTGTCTAAAAAACGGTTCCTTTCTGAAATTTAGACCCAAAACTAAAAAAAGTGCAAAAATTTAGATAAAAAGTGCAAAAAAAGTGCAAAAAAAGTTACGGGGCAAATTTTTGCAGGAAAACTTTAAATTCGTTTTCAGCGACCACAAAAGCATAGAGAGTGAGAAAATCAAAACTTATTGCAAAATTTTCCAAAACAATTTTTTTTGCGCTCTACTGGCGGAATCGTTAACCCTAAAAAAAAAACGGTTTTTATGAGAAATGAAGGAAATTTTGTCTTCTTAATTTTTGTAAAGGATGGACTTGTCGAAAAAATGCTCCCTTTCTGAGATTTATACCAAAAACTGTGAAAAAAGTGCAAAACATTTGGGCAAAAAGTGCAAAAAAAGTTATAGTCCAAATTTTTGCCAGCAAACTTCAAATTCGTGTTCAACGACCCAATGGAGGGTTTTAAAATCAAAACTATGGCAAAACTGTCCTCTGAGAATTCTAATATTCCCAGCCTATAATAACGGTAACACATTTAAGTCTAAACTGACCACCTAGAATATTTCTACCACCTCGGATTGCCAATACAGGGTGACCTAATCTATCATATGGCGAAATGTGTTATTTAGAGAGTTACAGATTAGGTTGCAGTAAAATTGAGGAGAATTTTATGCTGAAAAAAACTGAAAAAATATCTTATTCAAAGCCGACTAGATTCCAGATTTTTTTATGGCCGGCAAGTTGTTTTTTCATATCATTCGGTATTAAAAAAACTTGAATTTTTTTCCTATTTTTCGAAAAAAAAAAGAAAGTATTTTCACCGAAGGACGCCATAACTAAAAACCGTTCACTGAACAACCAGAGGACAGCAATATGACGTCACTATATTGAAAACATTGACCTTCTTTTTAAAAAAGGGAATCAATTTTTTTTTTTTAGAATTTTTGTTAAGTTAATTTTTTTTAATACCGAATGAGATGAAACAAAAAAATATGACGGCCACGAGAAAAACAAAAGTTGACTATGAAAACATCTCAATTAAATTACTTTTCAGATCGCAAATCAACATCAAATTTTTCCTAATTTTGCCAATTCAACCTTACTTGTAACTCTCAAAATAACAAAGTAAGCGCTACAACTATGGTAGATTATTATCACCCTGTATAAACGACCTGCCCGAGGAAGAGTCTTCAGTCTTGAAATGTAGGCGTTCAAAATAAATGTTAAATAAGTTAAGTGTAAATAAATAATTAGCGTATAATGTGTGAAAATAACTATAAGTTGATTGAGTCTGAGATTACTTAAAGACGAACCTTTTCAACGCAAATCCGTTACAACAATAATTCCCAATCCAATCTGCTGATGTCATATATATACCTAAATATAAAAGCACGTAGGTATAGGTATATAATATGGAAGGAATAAAACGCTGATTCGGATTCTGGGGTCGGAAAAGGCTCCATTATAAAGCCGAAAGAATTATAGACAGAAAGTGAAGGGTTAGCCGGACTTTTAATATTTCCAAAGGTCCAGACATTATCTCCCTTGTTCGGTTCGCCAGTACATTAAGGGGATGCCTTTGGGTTTCCACGTGACCGCGCTCTAAATTCACCCCTTCCCCGCCCTTATATATGCCATACGAACCCCGTTTCGGGGCGCCGAATAAAATTCCAATAATTTCAAGAAACGCACGCACGATTTTTAATCACCCCCTCTAGCGCGCGCCGAAGAGATAACCCTTTTATAATAATGCAATGCAACCCGAACGAGCTGAAGAAGGGACACACACACCTTTATTAAGCCTCGCGCGCGGGCAACTATCTACTTAAAGTGCAATTAGCAGCAAACGTTAGTAACAATAAATTATAAATTATTTGTATACGCGGGGGGTTGAGAGAGAGAGTTTAAATAATGCCACTTTGGAAGACTCTTAAGGGATGGGGGTTACGTAATGTATTCACAACAAACTTTGCTAATATCAGAGAAGATTAACAATGGCAGCCCCGGATAGGTGTGTACAGGGTGGGCTGTAATTTAACGTCGAGCTCTAGAGTTCAGAATTCACCTGGACGAGATATATGATACAACTGTTTCGAACTAATTATTTACGCTCGAGTCGTAAAATATTAAATAAATAAATTAAATACCAAACTCAAACTATACGAGCGAATAATAATAACAATAATAAGAGAAGTGAAGATAATTAATTATCGCACATACATAGGTAGGTAGATACAGGAACACCCAGTATATGGTTATTAGCAGCGTTACGAGCGAGGCAAATTTCCTTAATAAAGTATTGTTTGGAGTTTGTCCTGCAGTTGGAAAACGTTTAATAATGTTAAAAAGGCCATAAAATACACCCGGTATATTATGTAAATGTAAATCACGCACCCAGTCACATCTTAAAACTTGGCGCAGGGGGTTGAACGCGAAAAGACAACCTGAACTCGTAATTGATTCGCGCGTCGTTGTTCGAAAAATTAATCGCAATGTTGACCGAATCGCCGGCACCCGATAACGGCCGGCCCGTCGATTCGGGGGGCACCGTTCGCAGATTTACGGCCGGTATTAATTATTGCGTGAAACGCTTTTTGAAGCCGTGTTTTATCTTTGCCGAACGTGCCAAATCATCGGGAAACATGACCCATGCATCGGGTTTATCGGGAGTTTATTACATAAGCCGGTGATTCACCGGGCGAGTTTTTGCAGCGTCACCGCACGAATCGCGCTTTCAATTAACAATCGATGACCGACCAACTTTCGTCTCTTCGAGAAATGGAAGCTTTTCTCAACTTTATCAGAGTTTTTCAGATTTTTTTTCCATTCAGTCTTGTCTCCATACAGTTAGCCCAGATAAATTCTGGAACGTTTTTTATTCAACTGGCGTATTGGCTCTCCTCGTCATTTATCGTCTGGCCTGCCACGTAAGCAAATCCCTCGTCCCTTTGGGCCTCCTCATAACATGACCGCACCTCCTATTTGCCAAACATCATCATCTCGGTCATTTTGGTCATCTCAAGTCAGCTCCATAAAAGTCATTTTGGTCATCTCAAGTCAGCGCCATAAAAATAAATCGAAGGGGTGGAACGCGATCTTTCTGAAATGGTTGAACCAAGGTGCTTGAATCATGTCCAGTTCCTGGTGCTGAAGCGTTATAGCGATATGGGGAGGATATAGTTTTGGGGTGTTTCATTCATCCCCATCCTTTACCACAACTCCGGCGTGGATTTCATCTGGAGCGGCGACTTTGTTGTAATCATCTTTTTGACAGCTATCTCTGCTTCGTCTGTGTGATTTCCTGGATAGGTCTCTCGGCCGCTTCTTCTAAAGAGAAGAAAGCTGCTTCTTCTAAAAAGTTGAGAATAGAACTCTCTTCAGCTTTAAAACCAGTTTTTTGGTCATTCTGATTTATGGATTTAGAAGTATTTACGTCCAAACTGTTGTTATGACTTTGCCTCGCAGCAAGTCTCTTCTTGCTTCCAACCTTTGATAAGTTTTCTAGTAGCACATGCAGCCTCCCTCTTTGCTTCTTTCCGTGTTCTGCGGTAGTTTTGACGATCTTGCAGGTTTCTTGCAAGATTTACAAAGGTTCTTCTTAGTTTTGGCCTTCTCTTGAACATCTTCTTGTAACCACTTTGCTTTTTTGTTGTTTTTCAAAGGCCCCTTTGAAGCGCCCAAAACGTTAGAAGCTTTCTGGAGCCACTGGTCCCGAAATTTTCTCCACAAGCTCTTCGTCGATTGTTCGATGCCGTGAAACAAACGATCTCCCTCATCATGAGATAGTTTGTGCCAAAAAATTTTAGCTAAATTTTCCAAGACTCGGTTGCTTGCAGAATTTACACTGGTTCTTCTTAGTTTTGACCTTCTCTTGAACATCTTCTTGCCACCACTTTGCTTTCTTGTTACTTCTTAACGGTCTCTTTGCAGCTCCCAAAATTTGAGGAGCTTTTTGGAAACACTGGCCTGCTGGGATGCAGTTTTGGGTGTTTGCTCCCGCCGCTTTAGTGAAAAATTTTGTTACCATGTCTTGAGTTTTTCACACGACATGGGGCTTTCGACCATATGGTGTGTCAATGCAAAAGTCCATACCATCACCATGTGGGTTCTGCCTTTCATAACTTTTCTCACTTCTTGGTAGCAGCCTGAGTCCATCCCAACATGTTAAAATCTTCTGATATGCACTTTGTCTCATCGTGAGGGATGCTTGAATCAGGTCGTTAATCTCACACCACAAGGTCGGTTTTCGGTGTTACTTTAACCCATTTATGCAGCATAGGCGGATATACGTTCCTAAATGGTTGGGCTAGGTCATCTTTCTTTTTCTTTTTTAGTATTTATGGCCTTTAGTTTTACCAAGCCATTTAGGCATCATGATCTGGAAGAATTACTTACATGCGCTTTTAAACGAGCACAGCTGCCAACATCTTAGCCCACTGTATTGGCGGAGCTTTACAGGCTTACTCTATTGAGGCGCGATGGTTTGTTCCTAATATTTTTCTGTTTAAATTTTCGTCTACATTTACCCACACTGTACGGTTTTGATGTTTAAAAATTAATGAATGAGACCAATGCAAGGCAGTATAAAAATAATGCAATAATTACCGTTGGAGAGAGCCGCCAGTCGCTTGAATTCGCTGGTTTGCTGCTGCTGCCGTGATGAGGGCGAATCACTTAATTACCGGTTAATGAGATCTTCATACCGATCTTGACTTCTTCGAAGCTGGTAGAGAAGAGTGTGTGTCTCGCGTCCAGACGTGTGAACGCTTTTCATCGTGAAAACGGAAGGAGGGACGGTAAATTCACTTGTTTTCAATTTTACGCAAAGATGATGCTTGTTTTCGTGAAAGATTTCGGAACACACATACTTCTCTAATTTTACAGATGCACCGCAATAACTCTACAAAATAATCGTTCAAGAACGATCAACTCCCAACACATTCTTTCTCGCGATAAGAATGATCGAATCTTTAGTTCCTTTCGACAGATTTCGAGTATCAGTCGCGGCGAAGAGTTCGAGGACGAGTGAGGTTGAGGGGTGGTGGTGTCGGGGGGTGTTGGGGGTGTTATTTATTTGCATATAACGGCCCGAAGCTCGAAGTTTCGGAACGTAGCAGTGTCGCTGCGAATTGTTGAGGAGAACTTAGTCGAAGTTCCCGGGGATTACAACTATAACGTTTCTAACTGCTATAATTGGGATTATGATATTCGTTTTAATGTTCTGCCGGCGACATTAAAAGAAATACAAAGTGCTTTAGAGGTATTTGCGGCCCAAAAATTTATGCGCGACCGTTGTTGTCACTTTGAATACGACGAGCCGTGATTTCTTTATCATTACGTTCCTGCTACGGCCGGGGACACGGAAGCGCTTTACAGATAAAAACCTCGTCAAGTTTTATCTATAGCGTGGGAAAACACATTTTAATCTTCACTTAGTCGGAGGACATTAAATTAATTTTTAATACGCAGGTAGTACTTGAAAAAAAAATCTTTTTCGCTTCAGTATGTAGAAATCTGCGGTTAAATATTAAAATTCATTGTTTGGTTACACACACTCTCACTCCCCCCGCATACACAAGAGAGAACCGTGCGGGGTCAAATGAATGATAATTACGGGGGTCGCCGCCCTCGTAGCCCTCATATACGTCATAAACGTCATACCTGTACCGCGGTCCTCGTTAAGAGGATCTTCCGTGTCATCTGTTTAGCCCCCGAAGGGGGAGAGAACGTAAGGGTTGCATGCATATAATACGTTACAGGGCGAAATTACGTGTCATTTTTATCATTTTTAGTTGTGCTCCGCAGATCTCCGGGGAGGCGGAAGAAGCGTATTTATTCGCTCCCGCGGAACGGGATTAATACGAGTTAGCCTTTTTGCATTGTCCCGTCGATCCGTCAGGGGGACGCGGTCATCTCTGGCTCTGGTTCTTTTTTTCTCGCACAGGGGATCCCCCGGGCGATGTTTCGATTATTAATTCCCGTCGACGTTACTTTCAACCATCGATCAAGCGATTAAATTTCTGGAAACGGAAAACGACTCTTTTATAAGAGTAAGGGAAGCGTTCCAGTTCGGGGGGGCGATAAAAATTATAAAATCTCCGGAAAATAATTAGAAATATAGTGGCGGTTTGTTAAATGGCGCGTGGTCCGCCTTCGGTGCATTCAAATGCAGCCCGGCATCAGCAACGGCGCAGATTCGGCGCTTACGCTTGAAATAAATTGATTAAAAAGACCGCCGTTTCTATTCTTTAACAACCAGACCTTCGGTCGTAAATTTTCCCTTATTTGGTCCGCCGCGCCGATAAATATCACAAACTCGGTTTTAAACGGTCGGTTTCATCCAGGACCGTAACCTTAAACGAAATCGTTTAACAATCCTTTGTGTATTATGTAAAACTACGACACTGTGACGTCCTAATATTGACAGATAAAATGTCAAACGACACGAACGGACTGCGCAGAGATTCAGTCACACGTACATGAAGCAACGAAGTTTCGTTCAGTGCGCATCTTCCAGACTCCTAGCCAATTGTGATGTCATCGATCACTTTTCAGTTATAAACAATCATTGCACGAAAAGTGAACCTTAGGAGCGGCTCACTCTTAGGAGAAAGAACTCTTTTCTATCTCTTGGGAATTGACCTCCGACTGTTACAGTTCACTATTCCTACCTCACTCTTGAAAAAAAAACATCAAGAAACAGGTAACGATGGTTTTAAGAGATGTGAATGACCCTGCATCACCGTCTAAGAACGCGAGCTTCTGTACACCTTAAAGGTTCTCAATGGCTCAAACCTTGAAGTCTTAAAAAATATAATATGCGATCGATTGCTAGTGACCTTGACGAAAAAAGCCCTAATAACTCTGGGTCCACAACCCTTTCCCTCCACACCTTTACCCCTCGAGACTACCAGACCAGATTTATGATAGTATGGGCGTAACCATAACAAGGATTGGTTCAGTCCCATCTGCCACCATCAAGACCATTTCGCTCTCCAAAACCTTCTCACAGGTGGAGGTTCCAGGTCAATTTTGCATCCAGGATGATAGCCAGACTTATTATCAGGCCCGAACTGGCTCTTTCGGGGACCCTCGTCTGGGGACTGCGTAAAAGTCCTCTACCCAGAGTAAGGGACAGGTGACAGGCAGCGCTGCATCCACGGTTTTGTCCATTATTGTCCTTATAAGGACTCCTCCATCTGATTGGTTTTTTTTTTTTAAGGGAATTAGTTGTTTTCCAAGGTTTACGGGCAGCTTAGCCTTGCATCATCAGATCTGAAATTGTCAGCTGGTAGGGCTACTATGTCCCAGAGAAATGGAGACGAGACTCCACATTTCGGGCATATTTTGGCAACGACGACCCACAAGGTGGCCAGACTTTGTTGCATGGAATCTCTTGCATTGTCCAGGTCGTGGTTTCGTCAACATTCGTCAACTTCTTGGGAAAGAGACCCTGAAATTTAGGGAGGCATTATCTCCATCAAATCAAGAAAAAAACAAGTTTAACCAATTATTTCCTCAGTATTTTCAGGAAATCTTCTTGTACATTCAAAGAGAGGATCACGTCGGAAAAAAAGGAAAACACGACAACCCTGTCTTGACCGCAGAGCTTCGCATGTATGGAGATAAAAACCCCGCGCCGGTGAACGAGCGGTGCTGAAAAATCCACCCCTTTCCGTGTGTTTGTTTTAAGAAAATTCGCGCCGCCTCCACATCGTCCACCTTCCGTCCCTCTCTCTCAGTCGCGCGGTTCCCGTTTCCTCTCCGGTCGTGAAGGAAACGCGCAAGGGGACGGCGGCGGAATTAATATATGCCGGGCAAAGAAACGGTGTTTGATACCCACCTACGGCCCGGCAGATTTATTGACTTTGACAGCGGCTGGAACAGAAGGGGTTGGGTTTTTCCTACAAGATAAAATCAATATGAACGGCAGGCAGCCTAATGAACGGACGGGGGGTTCATAAATTTTTTGAAGAGGGTGTTATCTTTGCCTCTGCGTGATTTAAACTGTGTTTGTTCTTTTTACACGCCCGTCGGATTAAACCCGCTGTCCTGACCGTGGAAGCTGCGGAAAGTGCTACTTTTGCAAAATCTTTATCCCGGACTGGCAATCCCTGATAAGTTAAACTGGGGATGATTTTTATACCTGTTTGGTGGGAACGGTTACCACCACTCACCTTAACTTATACGTACATACGTCGTACGACCCAGATCTACCTAGTAAGGATGACTTATGAACCGCCAAGATTAAAATAAGGCCTCCATACCAATATGAAAACTTTTTTTACCCGAATTTACGTGAATTTAGTTTCCAATTGCTCTTCTAATTTTCACAATCATTCACAAGTGAATGTAAGAAAAAATAAAAAAATAAATATTAAGTGTTAGATAATTTTCGACCAGGGAGGAAATTTTTTATTTTTCGATAAAAGTGTCCACATACGCGAGACGAATTGAAGCCAATATTTCAAATTATATGCTGAAGAAAAAAAAATATTTCAACACGATCGGTGCAATTTTCAGACCCTTAAGAGTGTTTCCTAGGATCTTCCCGAAAAAGTCCGAAATTCCTGAAAAAAAGACACTTCCCGGTAACGGATCCCGCTCATTTTCAATAGGCATCGTGGGACCGTACGCCATTTAAAAGGAGCAAAATTTCAGGTCTCTAAATGATTTTTGTCTCTAAATCATTTTTGGGAAGCAAGAATCCGTATAACTACCGAGAAATCGGCTTCGCCGGTCTCGGAAGTTAATAAGACAATCTGAGGTCGCATATACGTACACGTAGTGCAGTGCGAAGAAGAAATTTAAATAAACTCTGCTACCGTGAAATGGTTCCCTCTCGGCAATAATTCGGGCTACGAAAGTGCAAAAGTTGTTATACAGATGGCGTTGACGTAATTATTAAGTTGGATCATAACACCTGTAAGAAGATTTCCAAAGTGCCATTACGGTTCCGCTACCTATTATAATCTGGCTGATATACGGTCGCCATCGTAATTTAAACTTGCAGTAATTTAGACTTATTTATGCGCCACATGCCTTATATTTAGATATATCTTTCTACCCGCATCTTGGGCTCCTTATTATTATTGTTGCCGCCGTGGAACACGCCCCTAAGATGTCTTCCGTCGCCTTTGAAATAATCATTAACGGATCTCTCTCTCGGTCTTTGTCGCGCGCTAATGCGAAAAAATTACCACTCTTCGATCCACACACACCACACCTTCACGTGTGAAAAACTTTACAGGACCTATCAGAAATTGGATTCGTACAAAATTTCCCGTCGGCTCCCGCCGGTCGTGATAATAATGAATATTTAAATTTTTAATCATTACTTCAGCGTCCGTTCTCAATTCTGAGATAAAGGGTGAAATCCGCTGACATCCCCTCACATGATGCAAGTCGACTCATCCCTCCATTTTTCAACTCATCCCCTGGTTAAAAATCAAGTCGTGTATGGCCAGAAATGTAAATTTAATGCCCCGAATTCCACCCCTACCCCCGTCCTCCCTCTCTGCCACCGTACGACGTATCCTTTCGCTGGACTTTACAGCATTGCCACATCTTTTCATGACGACGTGAAACAAAAAAAATCATTCCTCTAAATTACCAGTGTTGACGTTGCCGGATTAAAAAGATGCAATTTCCCTAATTCCCCGTCTTTAATTTCACCACAGTATCCCTCCCGGCCTCAGACGCACTAAATCAAAGCCTTAAGACGTTACGAGTCACTTCTGGAAGCCATTCCTCGCTATTCCCCGGCTTAAGGTTACAACACACACACGTAGATTTCGCCGCTCCCGCGGTAAAGATTCAAATGAATATTCAACCGGAGCAATTAAGAACACATAGGTTATAATAGGGAATTTGCGGCAGCGGAGCGCCAAGATTTGCCCCCGCGATTTGCATGAAAAAACGATAAAATTATTGCCGGATTAGGTTTTGGCAGTGCGAGCCCGAATGCGCCGTGTTTTAACAGTTCGGGCAACGCGTGCGAGGTTACTAGTTACAAGAAGAACGGCCACCACCAGAAACCGTTCTTTTCCGCCCCGGGGAGAGGGACCCACTGTAACGACCGACCGTCGAGATGGGAGCGGCACCCATCTCGAGGACTCGAGGGGGTGGTCTTTGCGGAATAGTTTAGATGCTCCTCGGGTCCCCTGTATCGGTAAGATAATAAGTAATGTATATTCCGGCGAGGTAATTTTCTTAATTTCTTGTACGCGACGAAATGGATCTTATAATTATTTAGAGTTATCCAAATTAAGTTTGAGACGGTGCAAGGACGGCAAAATTGAAGACCGGCAACTGTATAACTGAACTTTAATTAACGTTTCTGGGACGCTTTTTACTTATTCTTGTCATTTACTAAAACCTGGTTGATCTTTTTCATTGCATACGTACATACAAAATAGCGATGAATCTAAGGTACCTTGATTATTTCAAAACGTTCGAGGTATCTCGAGATAGAGACTGATCGAAAAGCTCACTTGTCTCTTGTTAGAGTAGTGCGATATTCTTCGAGAGATGGCCATTGTGGTGAAACGAGTGGAGCAAAGTCCCCGGGTGTATTACCTACCGAGCCTTGAACCAGTTGAAACACATAAAAATTTATAGAAGCGGCGTAGGTTCTTTTAAAACATCGTTCGGTGCTCTCATCTACTAAAATAATGTGAGGTATGTATCTGAAATGGAATTAATTTACGAATAGCTAGCTCTTTTACAAATAAACCAATATTAAATATTATAGGTTTAATAGAAATTCACACATTACAAAATGAGTGCAATTAGGCGGTCGACCTCCCTAAGACTCTGAAAGAAACAATAATCACCTTATTCTAAAAGTACATAGTACATATTTATAAAATAGAAATCTTCTTGCAGGAAAATCAATGGTAAATGCTTTAAAACTCACTCAGTAGAACTATTAATAATTCAAGACTCACAGAGTTACTATTCTTGACCTCCAATTAAAGCTGGAAGGATTACGTTGCAAGTCGGAAGACGGCAAATAGATTTAATTCACACTAGGAACGTATGGATGCTGCTGGCGGCTGGATCAGTTGAAGAACATTAGTAGGTACTCTACCACTACCACCGTCAATTCAAGGGGTAGTATCCGAAGGTTTATCCGTGTGGTTAAGGTGAAATTCGATTATGTAGCACAGCACAAAGAGATTTCACATAGGTACCTTATTCACTTCTTTCATTAAGCACAACAACAAATTTGTAATACTATAAGCTATTGACAA
Organism: Malachius bipustulatus; assembly: GCA_910589415.1. Taxonomy (NCBI): domain Eukaryota; kingdom Metazoa; phylum Arthropoda; class Insecta; order Coleoptera; family Melyridae; genus Malachius; species Malachius bipustulatus. Next base: position 35,997,225 of record OU342638.1, on the reverse strand, counting down.
CACTTATAAACATCAATGGAGAGCTAGTTACTGGTAATTTATTACTAATAGTTGAAATAATTCGACTATAACGGCTCACCGTAATAACAATCCAATAGTAAAATCTGGCCGGAGATATTATACGAACCAGGCTCTCTTGGCCGGTTTTCCCCGTATCCGTTCAGTCCCGAATACCTCGACTGACTGCCTTCCCTTCCGTGAAACGTGAAGGAAAAGAACAATTTTTAAACAGAATAAAAGAAACCACCTCGCTGGAAATATTCAGCTTGTCCAAAGCAGGCTGGACCACCCATACTTCACGCTCCCTTCATGTAAAATAAAAGTTAGGATGATTGGAGAACACCTGCAAGACTCGAATCACCTCATTACCCCCCTTAAGGATCCAGATAGCTTGCCCGAAGGAATTCGCAAGGGATATGGATCCTTACATGATCCCATTATAATAACTAATACCAAAGTCATACTTGGGCTGACCAAACAAAATTTAAATTCCGTGAAAAATAGTGAAAATAATATTATTCGTCACGAGTCGACTATGGTTGGCGACCTTTAAAAATACTCCCGTTCCAAGGGATGTCTGACAAAGAAACTTCCTGATTAAACAGTTTCAAGTGATTGACATTATGCACGCCGATGATAACAGAATCATCATCTATTGACGCTAAGACGTAAGCATTATTATCGAAACAGGATTTAATCAAATAGGGACCTTCATATAGTAAAAAGAGCTTCTTAATAGTACGGTCCTCCGCATTCGACAAATAATGAGTCCGTCGCAGCACAAGATCTCCTGGTTTAAAAATAACAGGATTTATTTGTTCACGAACTTTAGTGCGGTAAGCAACGGGGATCGGATACTGTTTTAATTTATAGGGTGCTGGATTCTTTATTTTAATACCATGCTCGTAGCAGTGGATCTTTCCGGTATTGTCCGAAAACAACGATTCATAACTAGTTAGAACATCAAATAACTGTCTCTTTTGATCTTCAGTTAATGCATCCGCCTTTTTAACAGCACTGATCAATTGTTCGCTTTTCGTGTCCTGCACATTTTCCGATTTTATTAAACCCTCGCTTGTTATTAGATCCACCGTCTCGATTACGGTGCCTCTACTTTTCTCAGTTTTTATACTTTCAACTTCTATGACTGGCTCGTCATTATCCTTAAATATCGATATTTTATTTCTAGGCACGTCAATTACCACGCGATTTTCTGTCATCCAGTCATACCCTAATATTAGGTCTTTTGATAAATTTTTTATTATAAGGAAATACGATTCAAAAGATTCTTTACCAATACAGTATTTCAAAAACGCTTGTTGATTAACTTTTTGTTTTTGACTGGGACCCTTAATTGCAGCTTCAACTACCACACCGCTGACGGGAAACGTTGGGATATCTTTACCTAGACTCCGCAAATCCGTGAAAAATTTTAGACTGACACACGAAGTGTGGCATCCAGTATCGATTAACGCAGAAATAGTTTTCCCAAAGAGATCTAAGTCCACAGTTGGGCATTCAATAAACTTTTCCTTTTTATCAGTCTCTTCTTCCAGAAGATCATCCGAAGTAAGAAGCGTATGTACTTTGAAATTTGACGCACCGTCTTCTTCATAATTTTTATAGCACGAAGGCGCTCTCGGTGATTCATCCTCCCAACTTAACTGGTCCTCCCCTTTCATCGGGCAATGAACTGTACTTTTTGAACCGTTTGGATTACAATTGACCTCTGGACTCGATCCGAGTGTTCTACTAGCCTCCTCAACCTCAATTGTACACAATTTGCGGTTAGAGTGGTCTAGAGATGAAATTGCAGGCTTTCTAGACGATTCCGCCCCTTTATTTTCATTAAATTTATAATTGTTACGATAAAAATTATCATTTTTCCTCTCCATTCTATATTCTCTATCATACCGACTTTCGGGATATCCGTCATTCCGAGAAAAATTTCTACCTTGATTCGGATTTGAGTTACCCGGAACTAAAGTGTTTGGCATAGTTGCTCCTACCCCCCTTGTTTGGTGACTACTATAATTGTTACTGGCGTTTTGCCGGATGTAATTATGATTTATCGATTTTTCCCCGTTGGTATCTCTGTTAGTACCGTGATACTGGGCGGCATAATTTTTTGCTGAGCTGTTTATGCTACGTTGACCCGACATTTGGTCCAAAACCTCTAACTCCTCACGAAACATTTCCAGGTTTTTTGAACGACGAAGACCGTATGACTCATCTCTTGAAAAATGTCTAACTAATTCCTGCACTATCTCTACCTCAGATAGTCCATGATTAACCAAGGACAGTTCTCGCAATAAATTTTTGAAATACTTAACGCGAGTGCCGGTCTTGGTCTCATAGGTATTATTATATAATTTTTTCATTATTGCCCCTTTGTCTGGAGAAATAAAATACTCTTTCAAAAACAGATCCTCGAAATCACGGAAATTAGATATTTTCTCGTGGTTCTCCTGACACCATTTTGCACTATCACCCTTAAGACACGTACGAGCCACCAAATATTGCTGGGACCTCGAAATCTTAGCCTCGGTTAACAACCACTTTAGTTGTGATAAGAAATGATTAGGGTCATTATATTGGGTATTTCTCGGATCAAATTTCAATTCTCTTAGTGCCCCTAAAAAGAACTCTACTTCCTTTTCCCTGTTTAAATTCTGACATTCTGTGAAATTATTGGAACCTAACTCTCGAATTAAACGTGCCCCCAGGCAATCTGTTTTCACCTCCGCTTTTTCGGGGATTTTCTCTTTTACTGATTTAGAAAGTTCGGAAAAAGTTGCATCAATTTTTTCATTAGTTTCAGCCAGAGATTTTGAAAATTCTAATGCTAAATCATTCATAGTCTTGCTAACTGATTGTTTTAAATCTTTGTACTCATGGGTACTATGCTGCTCCAATTTTTCAAATAAACGCAATTGCCACACCTGTATTTCAGTTTGGCGTTTTTGCTCTTCAACAAACATTTTCATCATACCCTCAATAGATTTATCAGTAGATGAACTTTTCGTACGACATTTCCTAGATGTCATCGTTGATTCGTCAACCCCGTCTGAGTCTGTATCGTCAGAGCTAGTCCCTATTTTATTCGACTGGGAAAAATTATGTCTCAATGAAAAACTACTCCTATCCACATCCCTGAGATTGTCCATCTCGGTTGCTGATTTAGATATAGACTGCCCATTCTCGCCTACAGTTCCCCTACCACGCAAGATCATCGAATGTGATCTCGCCGGAAAGTTCGTGTTACCTTCTCCTGACATACTATAGAATTATTCTATTTATATTTATTATCAATCAATTAAGGAAATAATTGTCTACCCCCCTTGAACAGAACCTCACAAAAAAGAATTTTTTTTTTTTTTTTTTTTATGTTTTAAAGCCGCGCTGTGGACGCCATTATGTGGTGAAACGAGTGGAGCAAAGTCCCCGGGTGTATTACCTACCGAGCCTTGAACCAGTTGAAACACATAAAAATTTATAGAAGCGGCGTAGGTTCTTTTAAAACATCGTTCGGTGCTCTCATCTACTAAAATAATGTGAGGTATGTATCTGAAATGGAATTAATTTACGAATAGCTAGCTCTTTTACAAATAAACCAATATTAAATATTATAGGTTTAATAGAAATTCACACATTACAAAATGAGTGCAATTAGGCGGTCGACCTCCCTAAGACTCTGAAAGAAACAATAATCACCTTATTCTAAAAGTACATAGTACATATTTATAAAATAGAAATCTTCTTGCAGGAAAATCAATGGTAAATGCTTTAAAACTCACTCAGTAGAACTATTAATAATTCAAGACTCACAGAGTTACTATTCTTGACCTCCAATTAAAGCTGGAAGGATTACGTTGCAAGTCGGAAGACGGCAAATAGATTTAATTCACACTAGGAACGTATGGATGCTGCTGGCGGCTGGATCAGTTGAAGAACATTAGTAGGTACTCTACCACTACCACCGTCAATTCAAGGGGTAGTATCCGAAGGTTTATCCGTGTGGTTAAGGTGAAATTCGATTATGTAGCACAGCACAAAGAGATTTCACATAGGTACCTTATTCACTTCTTTCATTAAGCACAACAACAAATTTGTAATACTATAAGCTATTGACAACACTTATAAACATCAATGGAGAGCTAGTTACTGGTAATTTATTACTAATAGTTGAAATAATTCGACTATAACGGCTCACCGTAATAACAATCCAATAGTAAAATCTGGCCGGAGATATTATACGAACCAGGCTCTCTTGGCCGGTTTTCCCCGTATCCGTTCAGTCCCGAATACCTCGACTGACTGCCTTCCCTTCCGTGAAACGTGAAGGAAAAGAACAATTTTTAAACAGAATAAAAGAAACCACCTCGCTGGAAATATTCAGCTTGTCCAAAGCAGGCTGGACCACCCATACTTCACGCTCCCTTCATGTAAAATAAAAGTTAGGATGATTGGAGAACACCTGCAAGACTCGAATCACCTCACCATGAAATCAGATACTGAACTCGCATACAAAATTTCCCGTCAGTTTCTGATGTTAAAATAAGGAACCCTCAAAGACATCCACGCAACATAGACGCTGATCACTTATTTAATCCCGTTTTCCGTTCGGAATCTCGAAATTCCATGTATTCTTCCGTAATACAATAGCTCGATACAATTTGAACTTTCTAGGAAGAGCTCACTTGTCTCTTGTTAGAGTAGTGCGATATTCTTCGAGAGATGGCCATGAAATCAGATACTGAACTCGCATACAAAATTTCCCGTCAGTTTCTGATGTTAAAATAAGGAACCCTCAAAGAGATCCACGCAACATAGACGCTGATCACTTATTTAATCCCGTTTTCCGTTCGGAATCTCGAAATTCCATGTATTCTTCCGTAATACAATAGCTCGATACAATTTGAACTTTCTAGGAAGAGCTCACTTGTCTCTTGTTAGAGTAGTGCGATATTCTTCGAGAGATGGCCATGAAATCAGATACTGCACTCGCATACAAAATTTCCCGTCAGTTTCTGATGTTAAAATAAGGAACCCTCAAAGAGATCCACGCAACATAGACGCTGATCACTTATTTAATCCCGTTTTCCGTTCGGAATCTCGAAATTCCATGTATTCTTCCGTAATACAATGGCTTGATACAATTTGAACTTTCTAGGAAGAGCTCACTTGTCTCTTGTTAGAGTAGTGCGATATTCTTCGAGAGATGGCCATGAAATCAGATACTGAACTCGCATACAAAATTTCCCGTCAGTTTCTGATGTTAAAATAAGGAACCCTCAAAGACATCCACGCAACATAGACGCTGATCACTTATTTAATCCCGTTTTCCGTTCGGAATCTCGAAATTCCATGTATTCTTCCGTAATACAATAGCTCGATACAATTTGAACTTTCTAGGAAGAGCTCACTTGTCTCTTGTTAGAGTAGTGCGATATTCTTCGAGAGATGGCCATGAAATCAGAAACTGAACTCGCATTCAAAATTTCCGGTCAGTTTCTGATGTTAAAATAAGGAACCCTCGGCGACATCCACGCAATATCGACGCTGATCACTTATTTAATCCCGTTTTTCTGTTCGGAATCTCGAAATTCCATGTATTCTTCCGTAATACAATGGCTTGATACAATTTGAACTTCCTAGGAAGAGCTCACTTGTCTCTTGTTAGAGTAGTGTGATATTCTTCGAGAGATGGCCATGAAATCAGATACTGCACTCGCATACAAAATTTCCCGTCAGTTTCTGGTACATTAAACATTAAAATAAGGGACCCTTGGCGACATCCATGTAATATCGACGAATAAGGTACTAATTTCATAATTTTTCAAAAATTCTTTGAAACTAAAATAACATAAATTCGATTTACTGACGGCTGACGTCATGATATAGGTAAACCAAAATTAAGACGATGCAATTGATGAACTTGCAAGGAAATTTGTTGGTTCTCTTTTATTCGGGAATTCATCAGATAAAAAGCTCTTGAGGTGATCTTCAAGAAAACGGCGGCATACACAAGTTATTAAAATTGACTTCAAGAGTCTTTTTAAAATCAAACACGAGGCGTTTGACGTTGGAAATGGAAATCACTGGAAGTTCGATATTAATTTGGTGATTATAAACGGGAAAAGAGCACTGTCGAGTTAGATCTTCGTTATATCGTAACTTCTTTAAGAAAATAAAGAAAAAAAACACAGGCATAGTTGAGATAACAAATTAAGTAAAGGTAACAAGTAACAGGTGATTGTAACTCCATTTTTAAGAGAGAAAACCGCAACGCCAGCACGCGCGGATGTTGCCTGTCTCGTCGCTTGTGCCCTTCTATCTCTTCGTAATTAGATTCCGGCTTTCTCTTCTCGCGTCCTAACCGTCCAGCGAATCAGCGGAACACTTTGACGATTTCACTTCTTCTATCTTTCCCTGCCTACTCCTTTCGCGTCCTTTGCGTGCGTTTCTTCCACGTCATATCTCTGACTTGCGCTCTAAAATTGTTCCTAAAATTGGTAACTAAGGTCGGTACACACGATATTTTTAGTGAAAAGGTCGTTGAGAGACTTGCGCCATGAGCCTCTTGTTCACCATTTTGTTTTTAATGAATATGGTATATATCGCTGGTAATTATTATTTATTTTCATTATTAGAGGGGTTTATCAGGAGTGATACAGTTTTTACGGCGGCGATAAACACGTTATCTCCATCAGCACCGGCTATATAAAGAGCACCAGCCACAAGACTGACCACAGAGTACATCGTGAGGAATTGACTTGCGAACAACTCTCTCTCCTAGGTGAATTGAGCCCGGAGATCAGCTGGGGCATGTAGTGAGTGCCCCATACAGTACACATAGCCGGATACAGTAGGTCGATGAACTGAGTTGACCGAACCGTAACTCGGCATCGGAAGCACGACCAGAGTGAAGTGAGCTCTGGCCGGCGACCGATCAGAATAGGTAATCAACCGGAACTGCATTGAGGTTCCGGCAGATCCCTTCAATCCCTACCCGGTCTGTATTGAGGGCCGGATCCAGTAACAGCCGTCCCGAGGTCGTAGTGAGGCATCGGGAGCGGCTTTTTGTTTCAGAGAGCGCCTGCCAACGAAGGTAATCGCCCGGAGGACCCCGAGACGCGTATCTTGCATACGGTCGGGGACAGCGCAGATCGTGCGACGGCGGCGGAATTACTGACGATGAACGGCAAGCAGCGAGGACACCAGCAGCAGCAGTACCGAAAAGGCCAATGGTAAACGAGGCCGCCTTTGACGCGGTTATCTGTAGCCAATCCGGTCACTATCCAGAACGAGGGCCACCCCCTTTCTCTCACTCAGAGGACGGAGCAACCCTAAGATCAGTTGTATGGATAATAGTACTAGATCGATTTATTGTAAATATACTTCTTTTGTAAATAAACCCTAACTATTTAATCGACTTGTCGCGGGTACAAAGGGGCAAATATCCATTCCTGGGAACTCACCTCTACCCACAGAAAAATCTCGTTACAACCCTTATTAGCGACATCTACGCAAGATGGACGCTGATCGGGTATATTCAATCCATTTTTTTCCCATTCAGAATATCGGAATTCTAGATCGAAGCTACACGATACTTTTATGTTTAATTTAGAGTCGAGTGGAGAGAATTACAAATGGGCGCCCGGCGGGGGGACGGAATCAAACGATATTTGTCAGGTGAAAAACAGAGTTCCGAGAGACTTTAGAAGAAATTACACACGCCGGCCCCATCATCCCCTCGCTCGGTCGACATTACCATAACCGTCTTAGCGCGCTAATATTTCCCTTATTTCCCAAGACGGAATTAGAATGTTGTTCACTAAAAGGGTTGCATCACGCGTCCTCCGCAACGGCTCCCTGGGCGCCGCGCGACACTTTCAGCACTTTTACCGTCCGAATCCGGGCGTCATTTCCTCCCTTTCCTCTAAACGTCAAACGTAAGAAGTTTGTAATAAATGTTTCATTAACTGCGTCGCACCGGGTAATCTCGCATGGCGAATAAAGGAACTTTTCTGTGTCCGGCTTTTAACCGGGGCGGCGCGGGGGACGTTTTTATCAGCCGGTGGAGAATAAATAAATCAAAACTGTTTCTGGTGCTAATGAAGTGGACATATTCCGAGGCGACGTTTCGTAATACGAAATCCCCTTTTAACGGGGCGATTTTAAATGAATAAGTTTTAAGAGTGTGCAGTAAAGAGCCAGCGGACGAGTGTAGCGGTGTATGATGAAGCGACATTGTAGTTTTAAATAAACGTTAAATTATCATGCATCAGAAAAGTGACCGGAGAGGATAGGAGGACAAGCTGTGGAAATCACCCTGGCGGGTTCACGTTTCCAACCCTTTCCACGGAGCGCGCACGGTCTTTTCAGTCGGAGGGAAATGCATTCCGAAACGTTAACATCATATAAATATACGAGAGGGTTGAAATTTAGCTGAATTTATAGACTATGTCCACTCTAATATATGCGAAATTAAAAAAATTACGTCCGTGTTTGTTTTAAAAGCTCAACGTCGACACCGAAATGAATACGAAAGAAATATGAGTTAAATTAGGTGTGCACACGGTATATACGATGTAGGCGGCCCTCTAATAATAATAATTATTATTATTATAAAAAATGTTCCGGAAGGGGAATTTATGGGGTTGAAAAAGCTCATAATCGCATCTAGATTGTGTTTGTTTAATTTAATTTAAACGTCCCTGCTTACCTCTCGGGATTATAAAAAAAATTTAACGCTAGATTTACGGCAACTTTCACGATTAGCGTTAAAGACTGGCCTAAATTAAGTAGACTGGCCTGCGTGAGGACGGGCGGCGCTCCGGAAATGGACCCGCGCGCGTAGCCGATCCCGTAGCATATTAATTATGCTACGTAACCTCCTAATAATAAATGTCCGGGAGTGTAATGAAAAGAAATTCTAATTAGGAAAATAAGAAGAGGCGGCGCGGCGGTTCCGGGTCTCTAAATTTACGATTCGCGGCTCTCGCTCCGAGAATGATAATGTGACAACTCTTGCCAGTGCCCGGTAATGGATAAGTTGGGTTAAACGTCGCCGCTGCAGAGATCCGTCCTGAATTCTACAACTTCGATAATAATGTTTTAAATTCGCGATCCGAAAGGCGCGGATCCGGTCGACTGCGCCGTGATTACATCTATTAGCCCTGCTAGTTTCATCAGCTGTTACTTCTTATACTTAGCCGTCATTGATTATTGAAAACGTATATCTAAACGAAAAAGTTCTTCTCGCGTCGAAGATTATCCTCCCACCGGAACCACTTCATGAAAGGTATATGAGAGCAGAGGGAGGAAATTTTGTAGTCATCAATCTGGAGAACGAGGTCGCAATATTCATGTGTTCAGTGCCTTTGCACCCCTCTTGCCGAACACCTAAGGGATGAGGGCAACTTTCGACAGCCCATAAATTACAATTGAAACAACGTCGACTCGTCTCTTCTCCGGTGAAGGGATCAAATGATCAACTGTTTTTATCGCGCAACTATGACCATAAAAATGATATGGAACAGAAGTGGGATATGGAGAGTTAAAAAAGTTTCTCGTACTTAGACCGAGGCTTAAACTACTGGCGTATAAGCGCCCGGATTTTAGGGCGCTTAAACGTTTTTTTTTCAAAATTATCACCTCTATCACCAGACTTATTGCCATGCCATAATTTTTCCCAAAAGTCGACCAAAAAATCAGAAGTGGGATTTAGAAGTCCAAAAACAACTGAAAGGTAATTAAAATGGTCCGGTTAAGAGTTGTAATGGAACAGAAGTGGGATTCAGAAATCGAGAAACAGAGTTTGATCGGATTGTTCTTCCATAGTGGTCCATCATTATAACAGCAACCCGTGTGGTTATGCTTAGGTTATAGGCCCCAAATTTAGATTAAAAAACCTTATTTTTTTCAAAATTTCCAAGTCTTTGACAGATTTTTTGCAACAATTATCCCCAAAAGTGGATCAGAAAATCAGAAGTGGGATTTAGAAGTCCGAAAATAGCTGAAATGTAATTAAAATGGTTAAAATAAAAAGTGGGATTCAAAAATCGAGAAACAGAGCTTGATCGGCTCTCAGAAATTTTTCGTGCTACGGCGATCAAGCGTCCCGCGTTGCACGCCACTGCGCCCGATCACCGAACCACCCCCTTAGACGTTTCCACACTGCGCCAGCCGAGCAGGTATAGATTAATTAATGAATAAATGATAAGCCCAGTGTGGCCGCAGCTTGATTATAAGATACCCCGGGTATTCCCCGAGCTTCATTACGTATCTGCGGCGGGCGATAGGCGCCCGCTTTGTTTATTGCGGCCCTGTACACGGCCGTTCGTCAAGTCGCGGTGTTAATTGTTAATGAATAAGTTATAAGAGACGGTTTATAGATTGCGGCGGCCCGGTACGCACGCGGATATAAGGAAACGGGAAGTAATCTAATAAACGATACCGATATCGTCGGAGCGCGTCAAGAAAGCTTCAACACCCGGTAGGGTATAGTTCTAGTTTATTCCCGAACGGGTGTCGGTCAAATCTTCGGCTGATGTGTATCCCGCTCGGTTTAACAAAGACGTGTTACGGGGTCGTAAAGACCACCGGTAAAGCGAGGTAAACCACCTGAAGACATTCGGGGCGTAATAAACCGCGTTGCTAATGAAAAATTCGGCCGGCAATCACACGGGGTGTTAAAACCGGCCAGGGCGAGGGTGCAACCTCACCAACAGATTGACTTCATTAAGTGTTTTTCTTCCTTGCTGCCCTTTGTCGGATTGACTTGAATTTTTTATAAACGCTCGTGTTAACGATCGCGCGGCCGATCCACGGAACATCTGAGAGAATACGCGAAGGAGGATATTGTTATTCCCCTGGATTTATAATTTCTTAATCTCCAGGATAAGCTCGGACACGATTCTGAGCGAGCTTTCATTTTAAAATTCGACGTGCACGATGCGTTTCTCGGCCCCGCTCTCTGCTCTCTCACCCACCCACCGTCTGGCCGCAACTCTTTCGCGGCCCGGTCGCAGAGGCACATTAAAAAGTTAAGAGACGCCGTTCCCCGCTTGCATACGGATCCTAATGGAAAGACGGCGAACAGGACACTTTCATTAGCAGAATTATTATTTAGTGTCAACGAGAAAAGCCTAGGCGAAGCGGAAGGAGAGCGTACCCTTGTCGTTTTGATGAACTTAACTAGACAGTTACTTTTCGGAAAACGGGAAACTAGGCAGCACGATGAGAGGAAAACGTAGGTACGCCTACTCCAGCAGGCGCTAGTTTTTTGTTATATTAATATTAATTAATAAAGATTTAATGATGCGTTGGAAAAAAAATTGGCTAATATATGAGAAAAGTGAAATTACTTCGTCACTATACAGGATGTTTGGTACCTGGAGAGGCTAAAATGAAAGGACATGTATATAATTATATTTTACGCATGAAAGAGAGAATAACTTTTTTCAAGATCAGGCCCCGTTTAGACAATATGTATTTCCAAAAATGTACTGAGGCTGTAGTGAAAAATAATTGTCATAGTAACTGGACAACCAAAATCAGACCTCATGTATAAAATGGCGTTTTAAACATAAAAGAGAGAATAACTTTTTTCAAAATCCGGCCTCGTTTAGACAATATTTCCAAAAATGTAAAACCAAGGCTGTAGTGAAAAAAATGTTTCTAAGTAACTGGGCAACCTAAATCGAACCTCATGTATAAAATCGCATTTTCAACATAAAAGAGAGAATAACTTTTTTCAAGATTAGACCTCGTTTAGATGATATTTACAAAAATGTAAAACTAAGGCTGCAGTGAAAAAAATGTTTCTAAGTAACTGGGCAACCTAAATCGAACCTCATGTATAAAATCGCATTTTCAACATAAAAGAGAGAATAACTTTTTTCAAGATCAGGCCTCGTTTAGAAAATATTTCCAAAAATGTAAAACTAGAGCTGTAGTGAAAAAAATGTCTCTTAGTAACTGGACAACCAAAAACGAACCTCATGTATAAAATCGCGTTTTAAACATAAAAGAGAGAATAACTTTTTTCAAAATCCGGCCTCATTTAGACAATATTTCCAAAAATGTAAAACCAAGGCTGTAGTGAAAAAAATGTTTCTAAGTAACTGGGCAACCTAAATCGAACCTCATGTATAAAATGGCGTTTTAAACATAAAAGAAAGAATAACTTTTTTCAAAATACGGTCTCATTTAGACAATATTTCCAAAAATGTAAAACCAAGGCTGTAGTGAAAAAAATGTTTCTAAGTAACTGGGCAACCTAAATCGAACCTCATGTATAAAATCGAATTTTAAACATAAAAGAAAAAATAACTTTTTTCAAGATCAGGCCTCGTTTAGACAATATTTCCAAAAATGTGAAACCAAGGCTGTAGTGAAAAAAATGTTTCTAAGTAACTAGGCAACCTAAATCGAACCTCATGTATAAAATCGCATTTTCAACATAAAAGAGAGAATAACTTTTTTCAAAATCCGGCCTCGTTTAGACAATATTGCCAAAAATGTAAAACCAAGGCTGTAGTGAAAAAAAATGTTTCTAAGTAACTGGGCAACCTAAATCGAACCTCATGTATAAAATCGCATTCTAAACATTAAAGAGAGAATAACTTATTTCAAGATCAGGCCTCGTTTAGACAATATTTCAAAAAATTGGGAGAAAATTTTTTTTTTCTGACTCCCATACAAATTAAACAGCTCCGGGATCAGACCGTCATCTCGCCCTTAAAAACTCCGTACCTTAAATCGAGACATGTTAGCAAGTTCCTTCGACCAGAACCCACACAATTATTACTACACTCCTAGAAACTTTAAAATTGAAGTTTTTCGATTACAAAAATTCACCCCAAAGTTAGGAAATGTGACATATCTCATTCTGGAGCAGTTGTTTCCAAAAATGTGTTTAATAAATTAAAAATACAACTTACCTACAGGTGACAACTTCTTTGTTGTGGTCAAAACCTCCATAAGGCGGATACCTGGTCGGCAGTTCCAAGACGAAGACACCGGAAGGTCCGAAAATGCACAGAAGGCTCACGCTGTCGTTGACGATCAAATTTTCCGGTGAGAAGAGCGGATTGTTGATCGGTAAAAGTTTCTAAAAAAAAAAAGAAACACTACTTTAGCATCTCGCCAGGCGAAAACGTTATCTCTGAGAGAAACAACAACTGCCCCCCACACCCCTAAGTACGTCTGTTAATAACCACCCACCCTCTTTATTTTTAATTCTCGCCGAAAAGCAGACATCACATTTCAGGGCCTATTAATCTCAGCGGAATATTTTCGAGAATAAAAAATTCAAACCGAAAGCATTATGCTTAGCCTTATACACTTCCACCCCCGGGGGACGACGGGGGTGAGCCGCTACCGTGCCCTAGGGGTGAAATTCTCCGATCTCTGAATATATTAATTGAACGACTGTGCATTTTTCTTCGGGAGCGACAAGAGTTTTTATTGTTAATCTCTCTTAATAACCCGGATCTGCTTTCTTTGTCTCTGCCGTGGGAAAAGCGCCGCGTAGACGTGAAGGCGGACAGAGAGAGGGAGCAGGAGAAAGACAATAAGTCTGGTATGAATTAGTCAACAACTTTTATACTTTTAAAGTCGGTAAATGTAGACTGCCAGTTTTTGTTTGGCACGGCAGAATTATTTGCATAATATTGTCGAATCCTCTTTCAGCCCGGCTGACCGGTCTTCCTTCCTTTCTCTCGCTCGTCTCGGGGAAAATAAGGACGGCGCAATTTCGGGGGCAACGTTTATTAACGATTTCGTGTTCTACAATTCGGAACGATGTTCCTTCGATAATAAGCTGGATGAAAAACCATTTTTATTTTTTTTTGACGGTACAAGTAGACCTGCAAGGCTCAGATAAGTCCAAGTCTTTCATGTCATGTCAAAATATCTTATTAAGACATAAAGAGATGTTAGTGTTACGACAATTTCATCTGGAAAGTGTTTTTTCATTTCACCTACTACGCTATTTTCTTATAACTGTAATAAAACTGTTCAATCCCATAATATCATTATAAACAACGCTACTGGCCTAGTAAACAAACGTTTCAGGGGGTTTTGCTTAATCGGACATCTTTCATGGTGCGCGCCTGCGATATGGCAAGCTGAAGAGACTTCAATATTTTATTAAAAATTGTATCGTTCAAATAAAGCACGAAATTCGCACCCACGGTTCTGTATAGATACATAATACAGGCGTGAAACTTCCCTCGAAAATCAACTCGCATCCACACAGTCTATTAAATTATTAATTTACCCCCAAGAACCATAAATTTGGTAATTTTTGATAGTCGCAAGCCACAAGGTAACATCAAAACATAATATAGTATTTAATAAGGCCCGTGAAAATTAACACCCTACAGAATTACAAATTCCATACGCCCTATAACACATAACCTATACGCGTCGACGGTCCCCACGTCGGCGCCCGATCCCCGGCGATCGCGCCGACCGTCTCCCGCGGGACCGACGAGGACGGAGACGGTCCGCGGGTGGGAAAATCGACGGCGCCAGGCTCCGAGAGGATACATGTGGCACGGTGGAAAGTCTCTTGCGGAAATTTATTGCGATAGTGTTAACGAAGGCAGAGGGAGAAAATAAACCAGGAACAAACGCGGAGAGAATGCAACACACACTCTATAAATTATTGTATCTCTCGTCCCGGAATGGTTATTTATCGACGGACAGGAATCCGGGCAAAAATTTAATTCGATAATTTTACGACGTATCGACTCCGCGTAATTATTCTCGATAACAATTTACACGTGGGTACTTCTCTGCAAACGGCTATTATTTTCCTAGAGCAAGTCGAGTGGCTGTAATCACGCGAGCAACAATGAAAGATCACTCCAGCGAGTGATGTACGCTCATTTTTCCACCGCTGCGTACTTTCACCAAATCAACAAGAGCAAATAACAAAACTTTGTGAAAACGAGTGAATACGAGTAAAACACATTCAAACGCCACCGTTGGGTAAGTCGAGTGGAATAATCAAGTGTGCACAAAAATTCTCGAGAGAGATGTACGGTAATTTTCAGACAGGCAGCTGTTTGATTTTGCTGAATATCGAAAAAAAAGAGTAGCAGCACAATTTAAATCGTTTTCAACACACCAGATCATTTTAAATCGATCTAGGTCAGCTCACTTTTAATCGATTCAGGTCAGCTCACTCTTAATCGATCCAGGTGAGCTCATTTGTAATCGATTCAGGCCAGTTCCCTTTGAATTGATCAAGATCAGCTCATTTTTAAACGATTCAGGTCAGCTAATTTTTAATCGATTCAAGTCAGTTCACTTTACAATGATCCAAGTGAGCTCATTTTTTATCGATTCAAGTTAGCTCATTTTTAATCGATTCAGGCCAGTTCCCTTTGAATTGATCAAGATCAGCTCATTTTTAAACGATTCAGGTCAGCTAATTTTTAATCGATTCAAGTCAGCTCATTTTAAATCGTTTCAGGCTAGCTCACTTTAAATCGATTCAAGTCAGCTCATTTTAAATCGTTTTAGGCCAGTTCCCTTTGAATTGATCAAGATCAGCTCATTTTTAAACGATTCAGGTCAGCTCATTTTTAATAGATTCAAGTCAGTTCACTTTACAATGATCCAAGTGAGCTCATTTTTAATCGATTCAAGTCAGCTCATTTTAAATCGTTTTAGGCTAGCTCACTTTAAATTGATCAAGATCAGCTCATTTTTAAACGATCCAGGTCAGCTCATTTTTAATCGATTCAGGCCAGTTCCCTTTGAATTGATCAAGATCAGCTCATTTTTAAACGATTCAGGTCAGCTAATTTTTAATCGATTCAAGTCAGTTCACTTTACAATGATCCAAGTGAGCTCATTTTTAATCGATTCAAGTCAGCTCATTTTAAATCGTTTTAGGCTAGCTCACTTTAAATTGATCAAGATCAGCTCATTTTTAAACGATCCAGGTCAGCTCATTTTTAATCGATTCAGGCCAGTTCCCTTTGAATTGATCAAGATCAGCTCATTTTTAAACGATCCAGGTCAGCTCATTTTTAATCGATTCAGGCCAGTTCCCTTTGAATTGATCAAGATCAGCTCATTTTTAAACGATTCAGGTCAGCTAATTTTTAATCGATTCAAGTCAGTTCACTTTACAATGATCCAAGTGAGCTCATTTTTAATCGATTCAAGTCAGCTCATTTTAAATCGTTTTAGGCCAGTTCCCTTTGAATTGATCAAGATCAGCTCATTTTTAAACGATCCAGGTCAGCTCATTTTTAATCGATTCAGGCCAGTTCCCTTTGAATTGATCAAGATCAGCTCATTTTTAAACGATTCAGGTCAGCTAATTTTTAATCGATTCAAGTCAGTTCACTTTACAATGATCCAAGTGAGCTCATTTTTAATCGATTCAAGTCAGCTCATTTTAAATCGTTTTAGGCTAGCTCACTTTAAATTGATCAAGATCAGCTCATTTTTAAACGATCCAGGTCAGCTCATTTTTAATCGATTCAGGCCAGTTCCCTTTGAATTGATCAAGATCAGCTCATTTTTAAACGATTCAGGTCAGCTCATTTTTAATAGATTCAAGTCAGTTCACTTTACAATGATCCAAGTGAGCTCATTTTTAATCGATTCAAGTCAGCTCATTTTAAATCGTTTTAGGCTAGCTCACTTTAAATTGATCAAGATCAGCTCATTTTTAAACGATCCAGGTCAGCTCATTTTTAATAGATTCAAGTCAGTTCACTTTACAATGATCCAAGTGAGCTCATTTTTAATCGATTCAAGTCAGCTCATTTTAAATCGTTTTAGGCTAGCTCACTTTAAATTGATCAAGATCAGCTCATTTTTAAACGATCCAGGTCAGCTCATTTTTAATCGATTCAGGCCAGTTCCCTTTGAATTGATCAAGATCAGCTCATTTTTAAACGATCCAGGTCAGCTCATTTTTAATCGATTCAGGCCAGTTCCCTTTGAATTGATCAAGATCAGCTCATTTTTAAACGATTCAGGTCAGCTAATTTTTAATCGATTCAAGTCAGTTCACTTTACAATGATCCAAGTGAGCTCATTTTTAATCGATTCAAGTCAGCTCATTTTAAATCGTTTTAGGCCAGTTCCCTTTGAATTGATCAAGATCAGCTCATTTTTAAACGATCCAGGTCAGCTCATTTTTAATCGATTCAGGCCAGTTCCCTTTGAATTGATCAAGATCAGCTCATTTTTAAACGATTCAGGTCAGCTAATTTTTAATCGATTCAAGTAAGTTCACTTTACAATGATCCAAGTGAGCTCATTTTTAATCGATTCAAGTCAGCTCATTTTAAATCGTTTTAGGCTAGCTCACTTTAAATTGATCAAGATCAGCTCATTTTTAAACGATCCAGGTCAGCTCATTTTTAATCGATTCAGGCCAGTTCCCTTTGAATTGATCAAGATCAGCTCATTTTTAAACGATTCAGGTCAGCTCATTTTTAATCGATTCAAGTCAGCTCATTTTAAATCGTTTCAGGCTAGCTCACTTTAAATCGATTCAAGTCAGCTCATTTTAAATCGTTTTAGGCCAGTTCCCTTTGAATTGATCAAGATCAGCTCATTTTTAAACGATTCAGGTCAGCTAATTTTTAATCGATTCAAGTCAGTTCACTTTACAATGATCCAAGTGAGCTCATTTTTAATCGATTCAAGTCAGCTCATTTTAAATCGTTTTAGGCTAGCTCACTTTAAATTGATCAAGATCAGCTCATTTTTAAACGATCCAGGTCAGCTCATTTTTAATAGATTCAAGTCAGTTCACTTTACAATGATCCAAGTGAGCTCATTTTTAATCGATTCAAGTCAGCTCATTTTAAATCGTTTTAGGCTAGCTCACTTTAAATTGATCAAGATCAGCTCATTTTTAAACGATTCAGGTCAGCTAATTTTTAATCGATTCAAGTCAGTTCACTTTACAATGATCCAAGTGAGCTCATTTTTAATCGATTCAAGTCAGCTCATTTTAAATCGTTTTAGGCTAGCTCACTTTAAATTGATCAAGATCAGCTCATTTTTAAACGATCCAGGTCAGCTCATTTTTAATCGATTCAGGCCAGTTCCCTTTGAATTGATCAAGATCAGCTCATTTTTAAACGATTCAGGTCAGCTAATTTTTAATCGATTCAAGTCAGTTCACTTTACAATGATCCAAGTGAGCTCATTTTTAATCGATTCAAGTCAGCTCATTTTAAATCGTTTTAGGCTAGCTCACTTTAAATTGATCAAGATCAGCTCATTTTTAAACGATCCAGGTCAGCTCATTTTTAATCGATTCAGGCCAGTTCCCTTTGAATTGATCAAGATCAGCTCATTTTTAAACGATTCAGGTCAGCTAATTTTTAATCGATTCAAGTCAGTTCACTTTACAATGATCCAAGTGAGCTCATTTTTAATCGATTCAAGTCAGCTCATTTTAAATCGTTTTAGGCTAGCTCACTTTAAATTGATCAAGATCAGCTCATTTTTAAACGATCCAGGTCAGCTCATTTTTAATCGATTCAGGCCAGTTCCCTTTGAATTGATCAAGATCAGCTCATTTTTAAACGATTCAGGTCAGCTCATTTTTAATAGATTCAAGTCAGTTCACTTTACAATGATCCAAGTGAGCTCATTTTTAATCGATTCAAGTCAGCTCATTTTAAATCGTTTTAGGCTAGCTCACTTTAAATTGATCAAGATCAGCTCATTTTTAAACGATCCAGGTCAGCTCATTTTTAATCGATTCAGGCCAGTTCCCTTTGAATTGATCAAGATCAGCTCATTTTTAAACGATTCAGGTCAGCTCATTTTTAATCGATTCAAGTCAGCTCATTTTAAATCGTTTCAGGCTAGCTCACTTTAAATCGATTCAAGTCAGCTCATTTTAAATCGTTTTAGGCCAGTTCCCTTTGAATTGATCAAGATCAGCTCATTTTTAAACGATTCAGGTCAGCTAATTTTTAATCGATTCAAGTCAGTTCACTTTACAATGATCCAAGTGAGCTCATTTTTAATCGATTCAAGTCAGCTCATTTTAAATCGTTTTAGGCTAGCTCACTTTAAATTGATCAAGATCAGCTCATTTTTAAACGATCCAGGTCAGCTCATTTTTAATAGATTCAAGTCAGTTCACTTTACAATGATCCAAGTGAGCTCATTTTTAATCGATTCAAGTCAGCTCATTTTAAATCGTTTTAGGCTAGCTCACTTTAAATTGATCAAGATCAGCTCATTTTTAAACGATCCAGGTCAGCTCATTTTTAATCGATTCAGGCCAGTTCCCTTTGAATTGATCAAGATCAGCTCATTTTTAAACGATTCAGGTCAGCTAATTTTTAATCGATTCAAGTCAGTTCACTTTACAATGATCCAAGTGAGCTCATTTTTAATCGATTCAAGTCAGCTCATTTTAAATCGTTTTAGGCTAGCTCACTTTAAATTGATCAAGATCAGCTCATTTTTAAACGATCCAGGTCAGCTCATTTTTAATCGATTCAGGCCAGTTCCCTTTGAATTGATCAAGATCAGCTCATTTTTAAACGATTCAGGTCAGCTAATTTTTAATCGATTCAAGTCAGTTCACTTTACAATGATCCAAGTGAGCTCATTTTTAATCGATTCAAGTCAGCTCATTTTAAATCGTTTTAGGCCAGCTCACTTTAAATTGATCAAGATCAGCTCATTTTTAAACGATCCAGGTCAGCTCATTTTTAATCGATTCAGGCCAGTTCCCTTTGAATTGATCAAGATCAGCTCATTTTTAAACGATTCAGGTCAGCTAATTTTTAATCGATTCAAGTCAGTTCACTTTACAATGATCCAAGTGAGCTCATTTTTAATCGATTCAAGTCAGCTCATTTTAAATCGTTTTAGGCCAGTTCCCTTTGAATTGATCAAGATCAGCTCATTTTTAAACGATCCAGGTCAGCTCATTTTTAATCGATTCAGGCCAGTTCCCTTTGAATTGATCAAGATCAGCTCATTTTTAAACGATTCAGGTCAGCTAATTTTTAATCGATTCAAGTCAGTTCACTTTACAATGATCCAAGTGAGCTCATTTTTAATCGATTCAAGTCAGCTCATTTTAAATCGTTTTAGGCTAGCTCACTTTAAATTGATCAAGATCAGCTCATTTTTAAACGATCCAGGTCAGCTCATTTTTAATCGATTCAGGCCAGTTCCCTTTGAATTGATCAAGATCAGCTCATTTTTAAACGATTCAGGTCAGCTCATTTTTAATAGATTCAAGTCAGTTCACTTTACAATGATCCAAGTGAGCTCATTTTTAATCGATTCAAGTCAGCTCATTTTAAATCGTTTTAGGCTAGCTCACTTTAAATTGATCAAGATCAGCTCATTTTTAAACGATCCAGGTCAGCTCATTTTTAATCGATTCAGGCCAGTTCCCTTTGAATTGATCAAGATCAGCTCATTTTTAAACGATTCAGGTCAGCTCATTTTTAATCGATTCAAGTCAGCTCATTTTAAATCGTTTCAGGCTAGCTCACTTTAAATCGATTCAAGTCAGCTCATTTTAAATCGTTTTAGGCCAGTTCCCTTTGAATTGATCAAGATCAGCTCATTTTTAAACGATTCAGGTCAGCTAATTTTTAATCGATTCAAGTCAGTTCACTTTACAATGATCCAAGTGAGCTCATTTTTAATCGATTCAAGTCAGCTCATTTTAAATCGTTTTAGGCTAGCTCACTTTAAATTGATCAAGATCAGCTCATTTTTAAACGATCCAGGTCAGCTCATTTTTAATAGATTCAAGTCAGTTCACTTTACAATGATCCAAGTGAGCTCATTTTTAATCGATTCAAGTCAGCTCATTTTAAATCGTTTTAGGCTAGCTCACTTTAAATTGATCAAGATCAGCTCATTTTTAAACGATTCAGGTCAGCTAATTTTTAATCGATTCAAGTCAGTTCACTTTACAATGATCCAAGTGAGCTCATTTTTAATCGATTCAAGTCAGCTCATTTTAAATCGTTTTAGGCTAGCTCACTTTAAATTGATCAAGATCAGCTCATTTTTAAACGATCCAGGTCAGCTCATTTTTAATCGATTCAGGCCAGTTCCCTTTGAATTGATCAAGATCAGCTCATTTTTAAACGATTCAGGTCAGCTCATTTTTAATAGATTCAAGTCAGTTCACTTTACAATGATCCAAGTGAGCTCATTTTTAATCGATTCAAGTCAGCTCATTTTAAATCGTTTTAGGCTAGCTCACTTTAAATTGATCAAGATCAGCTCATTTTTAAACGATCCAGGTCAGCTCATTTTTAATCGATTCAGGCCAGTTCCCTTTGAATTGATCAAGATCAGCTCATTTTTAAACGATTCAGGTCAGCTCATTTTTAATCGATTCAAGTCAGCTCATTTTAAATCGTTTCAGGCTAGCTCACTTTAAATCGATTCAAGTCAGCTCATTTTAAATCGTTTTAGGCCAGTTCCCTTTGAATTGATCAAGATCAGCTCATTTTTAAACGATTCAGGTCAGCTAATTTTTAATCGATTCAAGTCAGTTCACTTTACAATGATCCAAGTGAGCTCATTTTTAATCGATTCAAGTCAGCTCATTTTAAATCGTTTTAGGCTAGCTCACTTTAAATTGATCAAGATCAGCTCATTTTTAAACGATCCAGGTCAGCTCATTTTTAATAGATTCAAGTCAGTTCACTTTACAATGATCCAAGTGAGCTCATTTTTAATCGATTCAAGTCAGCTCATTTTAAATCGTTTTAGGCTAGCTCACTTTAAATTGATCAAGATCAGCTCATTTTTAAACGATTCAGGTCAGCTAATTTTTAATCGATTCAAGTCAGTTCACTTTACAATGATCCAAGTGAGCTCATTTTTAATCGATTCAAGTCAGCTCATTTTAAATCGTTTTAGGCTAGCTCACTTTAAATTGATCAAGATCAGCTCATTTTTAAACGATCCAGGTCAGCTCATTTTTAATCGATTCAGGCCAGTTCCCTTTGAATTGATCAAGATCAGCTCATTTTTAAACGATTCAGGTCAGCTAATTTTTAATCGATTCAAGTCAGTTCACTTTACAATGATCCAAGTGAGCTCATTTTTAATCGATTCAAGTCAGCTCATTTTAAATCGTTTTAGGCTAGCTCACTTTAAATTGATCAAGATCAGCTCATTTTTAAACGATCCAGGTCAGCTCATTTTTAATCGATTCAGGCCAGTTCCCTTTGAATTGATCAAGATCAGCTCATTTTTAAACGATTCAGGTCAGCTAATTTTTAATCGATTCAAGTCAGTTCACTTTACAATGATCCAAGTGAGCTCATTTTTAATCGATTCAAGTCAGCTCATTTTAAATCGTTTTAGGCTAGCTCACTTTAAATTGATCAAGATCAGCTCATTTTTAAACGATTCAGGTCAGCTAATTTTTAATCGATTCAAGTCAGTTCACTTTACAATGATCCAAGTGAGCTCATTTTTAATCGATTCAAGTCAGCTCATTTTAAATCGTTTTAGGCTAGCTCACTTTAAATTGATCAAGATCAGCTCATTTTTAAACGATCCAGGTCAGCTCATTTTTAATCGATTCAGGCCAGTTCCCTTTGAATTGATCAAGATCAGCTCATTTTTAAACGATTCAGGTCAGCTCATTTTTAATAGATTCAAGTCAGTTCACTTTACAATGATCCAAGTGAGCTCATTTTTAATCGATTCAAGTCAGCTCATTTTAAATCGTTTTAGGCTAGCTCACTTTAAATTGATCAAGATCAGCTCATTTTTAAACGATCCAGGTCAGCTCATTTTTAATCGATTCAGGCCAGTTCCCTTTGAATTGATCAAGATCAGCTCATTTTTAAACGATTCAGGTCAGCTCATTTTTAATCGATTCAAGTCAGCTCATTTTAAATCGTTTCAGGCTAGCTCACTTTAAATCGATTCAAGTCAGCTCATTTTAAATCGTTTTAGGCCAGTTCCCTTTGAATTGATCAAGATCAGCTCATTTTTAAACGATTCAGGTCAGCTAATTTTTAATCGATTCAAGTCAGTTCACTTTACAATGATCCAAGTGAGCTCATTTTTAATCGATTCAAGTCAGCTCATTTTAAATCGTTTTAGGCTAGCTCACTTTAAATTGATCAAGATCAGCTCATTTTTAAACGATCCAGGTCAGCTCATTTTTAATAGATTCAAGTCAGTTCACTTTACAATGATCCAAGTGAGCTCATTTTTAATCGATTCAAGTCAGCTCATTTTAAATCGTTTTAGGCTAGCTCACTTTAAATTGATCAAGATCAGCTCATTTTTAAACGATTCAGGTCAGCTAATTTTTAATCGATTCAAGTCAGTTCACTTTACAATGATCCAAGTGAGCTCATTTTTAATCGATTCAAGTCAGCTCATTTTAAATCGTTTTAGGCTAGCTCACTTTAAATTGATCAAGATCAGCTCATTTTTAAACGATCCAGGTCAGCTCATTTTTAATCGATTCAGGCCAGTTCCCTTTGAATTGATCAAGATCAGCTCATTTTTAAACGATTCAGGTCAGCTAATTTTTAATCGATTCAAGTCAGTTCACTTTACAATGATCCAAGTGAGCTCATTTTTAATCGATTCAAGTCAGCTCATTTTAAATCGTTTTAGGCTAGCTCACTTTAAATTGATCAAGATCAGCTCATTTTTAAACGATCCAGGTCAGCTCATTTTTAATCGATTCAGGCCAGTTCCCTTTGAATTGATCAAGATCAGCTCATTTTTAAACGATTCAGGTCAGCTAATTTTTAATCGATTCAAGTCAGTTCACTTTACAATGATCCAAGTGAGCTCATTTTTAATCGATTCAAGTCAGCTCATTTTAAATCGTTTTAGGCTAGCTCACTTTAAATTGATCAAGATCAGCTCATTTTTAAACGATCCAGGTCAGCTCATTTTTAATCGATTCAGGCCAGTTCCCTTTGAATTGATCAAGATCAGCTCATTTTTAAACGATTCAGGTCAGCTCATTTTTAATAGATTCAAGTCAGTTCACTTTACAATGATCCAAGTGAGCTCATTTTTAATCGATTCAAGTCAGCTCATTTTAAATCGTTTTAGGCTAGCTCACTTTAAATTGATCAAGATCAGCTCATTTTTAAACGATCCAGGTCAGCTCATTTTTAATCGATTCAGGCCAGTTCCCTTTGAATTGATCAAGATCAGCTCATTTTTAAACGATTCAGGTCAGCTCATTTTTAATCGATTCAAGTCAGCTCATTTTAAATCGTTTCAGGCTAGCTCACTTTAAATCGATTCAAGTCAGCTCATTTTAAATCGTTTTAGGCCAGTTCCCTTTGAATTGATCAAGATCAGCTCATTTTTAAACGATTCAGGTCAGCTAATTTTTAATCGATTCAAGTCAGTTCACTTTACAATGATCCAAGTGAGCTCATTTTTAATCGATTCAAGTCAGCTCATTTTAAATCGTTTTAGGCTAGCTCACTTTAAATTGATCAAGATCAGCTCATTTTTAAACGATCCAGGTCAGCTCATTTTTAATAGATTCAAGTCAGTTCACTTTACAATGATCCAAGTGAGCTCATTTTTAATCGATTCAAGTCAGCTCATTTTAAATCGTTTTAGGCTAGCTCACTTTAAATTGATCAAGATCAGCTCATTTTTAAACGATTCAGGTCAGCTAATTTTTAATCGATTCAAGTCAGTTCACTTTACAATGATCCAAGTGAGCTCATTTTTAATCGATTCAAGTCAGCTCATTTTAAATCGTTTTAGGCTAGCTCACTTTAAATTGATCAAGATCAGCTCATTTTTAAACGATCCAGGTCAGCTCATTTTTAATCGATTCAGGCCAGTTCCCTTTGAATTGATCAAGATCAGCTCATTTTTAAACGATTCAGGTCAGCTAATTTTTAATCGATTCAAGTCAGTTCACTTTACAATGATCCAAGTGAGCTCATTTTTAATCGATTCAAGTCAGCTCATTTTAAATCGTTTTAGGCTAGCTCACTTTAAATTGATCAAGATCAGCTCATTTTTAAACGATCCAGGTCAGCTCATTTTTAATCGATTCAGGCCAGTTCCCTTTGAATTGATCAAGATCAGCTCATTTTTAAACGATTCAGGTCAGCTCATTTTTAATAGATTCAAGTCAGTTCACTTTACAATGATCCAAGTGAGCTCATTTTTAATCGATTCAAGTCAGCTCATTTTAAATCGTTTTAGGCTAGCTCACTTTAAATTGATCAAGATCAGCTCATTTTTAAACGATCCAGGTCAGCTCATTTTTAATCGATTCAGGCCAGTTCCCTTTGAATTGATCAAGATCAGCTCATTTTTAAACGATTCAGGTCAGCTCATTTTTAATCGATTCAAGTCAGCTCATTTTAAATCGTTTCAGGCTAGCTCACTTTAAATCGATTCAAGTCAGCTCATTTTAAATCGTTTTAGGCCAGTTCCCTTTGAATTGATCAAGATCAGCTCATTTTTTAACGATTCAGGTCAGCTCATTTTTAATCGATTCAAGTCAGTTCACTTTACAATGATCCAAGTGAGCTCATTTTTAATCGATTCAAGTCAGCTCATTTTAAATCGTTTTAGGCTAGCTCACTTTAAATTGATCAAGATCAGCTCATTTTTAAACGATCCAGGTCAGCTCATTTTTAATAGATTCAAGTCAGTTCACTTTACAATGATCCAAGTGAGCTCATTTTTAATCGATTCAAGTCAGCTCATTTTAAATCGTTTTAGGCTAGCTCACTTTAAATTGATCAAGATCAGCTCATTTTTAAACGATTCAGGTCAGCTAATTTTTAATCGATTCAAGTCAGTTCACTTTACAATGATCCAAGTGAGCTCATTTTTAATCGATTCAAGTCAGCTCATTTTAAATCGTTTTAGGCTAGCTCACTTTAAATTGATCAAGATCAGCTCATTTTTAAACGATCCAGGTCAGCTCATTTTTAATCGATTCAGGCCAGTTCCCTTTGAATTGATCAAGATCAGCTCATTTTTAAACGATTCAGGTCAGCTAATTTTTAATCGATTCAAGTCAGTTCACTTTACAATGATCCAAGTGAGCTCATTTTTAATCGATTCAAGTCAGCTCATTTTAAATCGTTTTAGGCTAGCTCACTTTAAATTGATCAAGATCAGCTCATTTTTAAACGATCCAGGTCAGCTCATTTTTAATCGATTCAGGCCAGTTCCCTTTAAATTGATCAAGATCAGCTCATTTTTAAACGATCCAGGTCAGCTAATTTTCTATCGATTCAAGTCAGTTCACTTTACAATGATCCAAGTGAGCTCATTTTTAATCGATTCAAGTCAGCTCATTTTAAATCGTTTTAGGCTAGCTCACTTTAAATTGATCAAGATCAGCTCATTTTTAAACGATCCAGGTCAGCTCATTTTTAATCGATTCAGGCCAGTTCCCTTTGAATTGATCAAGATCAGCTCATTTTTAAACGATTCAGGTCAGCTCATTTTTAATAGATTCAAGTCAGTTCACTTTACAATGATCCAAGTGAGCTCATTTTTAATCGATTCAAGTCAGCTCATTTTAAATCGTTTTAGGCTAGCTCACTTTAAATTGATCAAGATCAGCTCATTTTTAAACGATCCAGGTCAGCTCATTTTTAATCGATTCAGGCCAGTTCCCTTTGAATTGATCAAGATCAGCTCATTTTTAAACGATTCAGGTCAGCTCATTTTTAATCGATTCAAGTCAGCTCATTTTAAATCGTTTCAGGCTAGCTCACTTTAAATCGATTCAAGTCAGCTCATTTTAAATCGTTTTAGGCCAGTTCCCTTTGAATTGATCAAGATCAGCTCATTTTTAAACGATTCAGGTCAGCTCATTTTTAATCGATTCAAGTCAGTTCACTTTACAATGATCCAAGTGAGCTCATTTTTAATCGATTCAAGTCAGCTCATTTTAAATCGTTTTAGGCTAGCTCACTTTAAATTGATCAAGATCAGCTCATTTTTAAACGATCCAGGTCAGCTCATTTTTAATAGATTCAAGTCAGTTCACTTTACAATGATCCAAGTGAGCTCATTTTTAATCGATTCAAGTCAGCTCATTTTAAATCGTTTTAGGCTAGCTCACTTTAAATTGATCAAGATCAGCTCATTTTTAAACGATTCAGGTCAGCTAATTTTTAATCGATTCAAGTCAGTTCACTTTACAATGATCCAAGTGAGCTCATTTTTAATCGATTCAAGTCAGCTCATTTTAAATCGTTTTAGGCTAGCTCACTTTAAATTGATCAAGATCAGCTCATTTTTAAACGATCCAGGTCAGCTCATTTTTAATCGATTCAGGCCAGTTCCCTTTGAATTGATCAAGATCAGCTCATTTTTAAACGATTCAGGTCAGCTAATTTTTAATCGATTCAAGTCAGTTCACTTTACAATGATCCAAGTGAGCTCATTTTTAATCGATTCAAGTCAGCTCATTTTAAATCGTTTTAGGCTAGCTCACTTTAAATTGATCAAGATCAGCTCATTTTTAAACGATCCAGGTCAGCTCATTTTTAATCGATTCAGGCCAGTTCCCTTTGAATTGATCAAGATCAGCTCATTTTTAAACGATTCAGGTCAGCTAATTTTTAATCGATTCAAGTCAGTTCACTTTACAATGATCCAAGTGAGCTCATTTTTAATCGATTCAAGTCAGCTCATTTTAAATCGTTTTAGGCTAGCTCACTTTAAATTGATCAAGATCAGCTCATTTTTAAACGATCCAGGTCAGCTCATTTTTAATCGATTCAGGCCAGTTCCCTTTGAATTGATCAAGATCAGCTCATTTTTAAACGATTCAGGTCAGCTCATTTTTAATAGATTCAAGTCAGTTCACTTTACAATGATCCAAGTGAGCTCATTTTTAATCGATTCAAGTCAGCTCATTTTAAATCGTTTTAGGCTAGCTCACTTTAAATTGATCAAGATCAGCTCATTTTTAAACGATCCAGGTCAGCTCATTTTTAATCGATTCAGGCCAGTTCCCTTTGAATTGATCAAGATCAGCTCATTTTTAAACGATTCAGGTCAGCTAATTTTTAATCGATTCAAGTCAGTTCACTTTACAATGATCCAAGTGAGCTCATTTTTAATCGATTCAAGTCAGCTCATTTTAAATCGTTTTAGGCTAGCTCACTTTAAATTGATCAAGATCAGCTCATTTTTAAACGATCCAGGTCAGCTCATTTTTAATCGATTCAGGCCAGTTCCCTTTGAATTGATCAAGATCAGCTCATTTTTAAACGATTCAGGTCAGCTCATTTTTAATAGATTCAAGTCAGTTCACTTTACAATGATCCAAGTGAGCTCATTTTTAATCGATTCAAGTCAGCTCATTTTAAATCGTTTTAGGCTAGCTCACTTTAAATTGATCAAGATCAGCTCATTTTTAAACGATCCAGGTCAGCTCATTTTTAATCGATTCAGGCCAGTTCCCTTTGAATTGATCAAGATCAGCTCATTTTTAAACGATTCAGGTCAGCTCATTTTTAATAGATTCAAGTCAGTTCACTTTACAATGATCCAAGTGAGCTCATTTTTAATCGATTCAAGTCAGCTCATTTTAAATCGTTTTAGGCCAGTTCCCTTTGAATTGATCAAGATCAGCTCATTTTTAAACGATCCAGGTCAGCTCATTTTTAATCGATTCAGGCCAGTTCCCTTTGAATTGATCAAGACCAGCTCATTTTTAAACGATTCAGGTCAGCTAATTTTTAATCGATTCAAGTCAGTTCACTTTACAATGATCCAAGTGAGCTCATTTTTAATCGATTCAAGTCAGCTCATTTTAAATCGTTTTAGACTAGCTCACTTTAAATTGATCAAGATCAGCTCATTTTTAAACGATCCAGGTCAGCTCATTTTTAATCGATTCAGGCCAGTTCCCTTTGAATTGATCAAGATCAGCTCATTTTTAAACGATTCAGGTCAGCTAATTTTTAATCGATTCAAGTCAGTTCACTTTACAATGATCCAAGTGAGCTCATTTTTAATCGATTCAAGTCAGCTCATTTTAAATCGTTTTAGACTAGCTCACTTTAAATTGATCAAGATCAGCTCATTTTTAAACGATCCAGGTCAGCTCATTTTTAATCGATTCAGGCCAGTTCCCTTTGAATTGATCAAGATCAGCTCATTTTTAAACGATTCAGGTCAGCTCATTTTTAATAGATTCAAGTCAGTTCACTTTACAATGATCCAAGTGAGCTCATTTTTAATCGATTCAAGTCAGCTCATTTTAAATCGTTTTAGGCTAGCTCACTTTAAATTGATCAAGATCAGCTCATTTTTAAACGATCCAGGTCAGCTCATTTTTAATCGATTCAGGCCAGTTCCCTTTGAATTGATCAAGATCAGCTCATTTTTAAACGATTCAGGTCAGCTCATTTTTAATCGATTCAAGTCAGCTCATTTTAAATCGTTTCAGGCTAGCTCACTTTAAATCGATCCAGGCCAGCTCATTTTTAATCGATTCAGGTCAGCTCACTTTAAATCGATTGTAAGGGAAACCAAAGATTATTACCTGAATTGGTAACAACTAAATATTATCAATAAGACAATTAAAGTATACAAACAGATGTCTTGCGTAGCCTGGCATTGAACTAATAAAACAAACTTGTTTATAAACAATCACGCGGCCCCGCCGACTTAAGCATCTTTGAGTTTCTAGACATGTAAGCACCTCCAGCGACCTCGAACCACATAGAACATAAATAGAGCTAGATATGTAATGTAACAGGAGAGTATTATTATTATCATGATGCTGATTAGTTCGATTAATCAGTAGTCAATTAATCTTATTAGTAACCATGTACTTGTTAATTGTTAATAAAACTCATTAAAACCAAGTAAGTGTCTCCAACCTCTCCACCACCTTCTACCGAATGGCGATCCTGACCTTAATGGACCAATAAACCCAATCTATCGCATGCCGAGATTGCGAGTTTATCACACGATCCAGGTCAGCTTATTTTCAACATAGCCAGTTTAGCTCATTTTCATTGATCCAGGTGAGTGAATTTTTCTCTATTCAGGCCAGTTCCAGATGGAGCAAGCCTTCGACGCTGTCATTTGATGCGTTTAGAGGTTCGGGAATTGATAAGTTGATAAGTCTTAGCAGTCAGCGAATGAGGTTCAAACCGGTTCAGAAATAATCATGGAACTCCAAATAAAAATCCAAAATTAGTAACAGAAGTGGGATCAATGACAATATTGTAACAATTATGATCCTACGAGGATTTTGTTGGATTTTCTCGTTTTAAGAATCGACCTCGTTCAGGTTTTCCCCCGCACGAGGAAAAATAAGAAGGAGCGCCATTAATGGTCGAGATTGATAAAGTGCCCAATTAAGAGAGAGAAATTATTGTGCATCGTTATAATATTCTAATATCGGTGCATAAAAATAAGGAGATTGGACGGCTAATCCGTGGTTATTGCCTAATTTAAATCGGGGAGGCTCCGAGAGAACGCCGCGTATAAATTATTGAAATTATTATATTAAAAAATCCATCTAAGAAGTCAAAGAAGCTATTATCCGCGACCGTTTTCCCGTTAACCGAAAGCTATTTTTCCTCGGCCCGCGGCTCCTTCGGTCCCGTAAAAAATAGATTTAAAATTAACGGCGCTGTACACTCAGACAACTTGCAGAAAAAAAAACCCTCTGGGAAATTTTACACAACTTCATATAGGTACGAGATTACGCAATAAGGACAATCAAAAGAAACAATAACACCCTCTTAAACCTCCATAACGACCTTCCTCTCGCACCCATCCAAAGACAGATACATGCGCGATTTGTACAAATAAAAATCGCCCAAATCGCCTCGCATTCCGGCTCGTGCGACAAAGCGACAACCGCCAGAGGGCGACACTTTCCTAATTACGTCATACGTCATCTATTGTGCCATTGGTCGCCGCAGGTATTGTCCCCTAACACGCCAAGGATCTCCCGGAGTATTGTACCCGGGAAAATGGATTCGTTGTTATTGTTGTACGAAGACACGCATGTTATTAAAATTGCGATACGGGGGATAATAAGGGACGTTATAGATAATAATAAGGGGACCGGTGATATCGACATGGAGCGAGTAACGTGGTGCGCGACGGCGGGTGGACGCGGACGGGGGGCGGCGGGTACGTGCGCGGAAATAAATTGCACCCCCGAGCGGTTCTTTTTAAGTTCGTTAAGAAGTTTTTTATGGGGACGAAGAACGAGACACGGGGACTGATTGGGTTTTGTTGTCGGGAAATTCAACGTATACTATATTTATGTACGTTTATTATGAATTAACTTATTTGTTCGGGCTCTTCAGTGGGCCAGGATCGCCGTATGGTAAAGGATTGAACTCTTGTGAGTGGTAATTGGTGGTACTTGGTACTTTATATTACTGTCGGTCAATGTCATGTTGGTATGAACATGTTTGTGTCGATTGACATGATGAAACTATCCGTACTCACGATCATTTTCCGCTTAGAAGCGAAACAAAGTTTCCATTTCTAAACAGAAGCGATGAATCGATGGGGATGAGAGTAAAGTTTCCGGTCCGAGTTCCGGCGTCGCCTTAATCTAAAGTACGGTACAGATAACGTCGCGCGTTCGCCGTCTCATTAAACGCGCCAAGTATCGCGTTTCCCGGCCATGGATATCGCGTTCGTCGGCATCTTTGAACCGTCTAAGATTAACAATTTACAATATGCGCGGCGCCCAAGTTTTGCCTTACTCCAATAAATGACACCGGGGTCTTAATTACGAGCCCTTATTACGGCCATATGTTATCAGACGTATGCTCAGAATCCGATGCTTCGAGGTTGCGTGTACCGAACTTACCTTATATACATATACATATGTATTATAAGTCCCCACCCCCGCTTTATTTATTATACGGACTTCGATCTCTTGTTAATTATTCAAGTTGCGCATGAGCGAATTCTTATCAACGGGAGAAAAATCCCCATTACTGTCTGCACAAGGAGCACTTTTCCCGCTCGTAAATTCAATTACTTTACTATAATGACAGATTTCGCGGAGTGGTTTTCCATTTGTTCAATGCCATATCTACCGCCACTTCATTTGTTCCAAGATAACGATCGTACATGCGACCCATCATTCTGGCACCTTCCTAATTAGAATTATTGCACCCGGACAACTACTGGTTTAATGGCTGATCTGAATAGGCCAGTCTGCGTTGGAAAAATCATTCATTTCTACCGTTTTGGTTAAATTATCCTGACGCAGGGCTGATGAGTCCAACAACGAACGAAACAATAGAAACAAAAAATACATTCACGAGTTAACAAGATCTGTCGTCGTACATGGGGGACTCCAATTTTCCGCATGTGATTTTTCCATGGTTTGTTCCCATTCTCTTGAAGTATGACCGCACACTTCTAGAAAGCTCGAAACCTCGTGGGATTTTTCTGATGCGCGATGAGAGGGTGGATTCTTCTTGCCATAGCTCACGAGGGTCGAAGCAGCTTTCTTCCATGGTTTGTTCTCATTCTCTTGAAGTATGACCACACACTTCTAGAAAGTTCGAAACCTCGTGAGATTTTTCTGATGCACGATGAGAGGGTGGATTCTTCTTGCCATAGCTCAAGAGGGTCGAAGAAGCTCCCATGGTTTGTTCTCATTCTCTTGAAGTATGACCGCACACTTCTCGAAACCTCGTGGGATTTTTTGATGCACGATGAGAGGGTGATTCTTTTCGTCATAGCTCAAGAAGGTCGAAGCAGCTTTCTCCCATGGTTTGATCTCATTCTATTGAAGTTTCTAGAAAGTCCGAAGCTCCGATGGATTTTTCTTATGCCCACTAAAGTTTTTGCATGAATCCCAAGACTTTGCGTAACTTAGATGGGAGATTGGTGACCTTAAAGTGGCTGGAACTCTGGAGGGGGCTGTGAGTGACAGAAGGGATGTAAAAACCCCGCTCCACTTCGCACGGGGAAGTTCAGAGCACGAATCATCTCTCGGACCGCTGGTGAGAGAGAGAACAAAATGTGACAGCCGAGGTTTTCTTGGCCTCTGGTACAATCCGTAAAAAGTGAGTAGGTTATTAAACTCGGAAGATCCCAGGATCTCCTGATCAGAAGCCAATAAGATGTCGATCTTAAGGGGACACCTGTGGCGCGGGAGTAGTAGTCCCGATGTCAAGAGATGAAAGACACGAGCTCCTCTAGGCTGGAGTCGTAACTTTTGCACGTGCAACTGTTAAAATACTCTGAGGGGTTTATTTGGCAACATCAGGGTGACCGAGGAACTCTGCATCTTTCGACATCTCCACGTTTGAGACTGGCATGTAAAAATGTGCCGGGGAGCAGAAGAAATCAGTGATAGACGTTTTCTTTGTTTGAGGCCTAAGGTCCTCGCGAGTCTTGGGGCTTGTCTTATTAGAAAGAGTTGAGCTTGAGGCTCTTATAACCTTTCCCGGAGAAAAAAGCAAAGAGTTTCTTTGGAGTTGGCGTGGAAATGCTTCATTTTCTTCATCGCTTAGCTAATGGAGGCCCTAAGAGGCTGATAACTGTAACGATAGAAAGGTATCTATGCCCTCTCCCTTCAAATCGACTCAAAAGAAAGCCATTCTTCTGATGGTTTCTTGTAGAGGAATTGGTTTTACCACACTCCCTTGAAAGGTGCTCGAAAACCAATTAGTTTTAGCTCACAGAAGAGTTTTCGTCTTGTTTGTAGGCGTGACGTCGGGACAAAATGTCTTCGAAGTTTTGGTGTTGTGTTGCTGTTGCCCAATCGTGTTCTAGACATGTCTGCTATTTATACTACAGAGTAGTGCGGCTATGATGGAGTACCAAAGGAGTCCGTTGTTTAGTTTCTTCGTCCCATTTATGGAGTTTTCCATTATCACTCGGAAGAGTTCGTTGGTAAGCATTCTGTCGATGAGAAAGGCCGTCTTTCTGCACGGTAATGCTTGAATCAGAACTGCATGGAGAAGAATTCAGCATGTTCAACGGTGAAACTTGATTGGTGCGAGGTTTTCCTTAATCCTTTCCCAAGATTTCAGCGAAAACGCCTGCCAGTGATCTTCGTGCAAATGCTCCTAGGTCTGCAGCAGGAATTCAGAGGGCCATCAAATCCATCCATAATTGGGAAGGTGTAGAATAAAACAATTAAACAAATGTGTGACTACAGTTTATTACATATAATACAACGGCCAGTTTACAAGAAATAAATTATAAGCAACCTGGCCTAAATACAATACCAGGTCCTTTTTGCACATAAATAATCATTGTTATCGTCGTACAAACGATCCCTTGTCTCTTACTTCTATTACCCTGAGAAATATCATTGTTAATTTGTATAATTGCGGGGTTCAATTATAATTTATTCTTTTTAATTATGCGAGAACGGTCTGGGGGGTCGAAGCGACGCTTCTCGGGGTGGGGTGGTGTTTCAAGGTAAAAATGTACACAACGAATACGAGTAAGAGGCTATATTTCTTTTAAATTTTCCGAAAAAAAAAGAATAACCCTTATCAAGTATTATGCAGCGGAGTTCACGGGGTGAAATATGATTTTTATCGCCTTTCTACAGCAGGTTCGTATACATTTTCCGGCACCTGCTTAATATAGCCGGAAATTTACAAACAAATTGAGTTAATCATATGAAAATTTACACTAGATTTGTTCAATTTTTGTAATTTACGTCTCCGGTAGGTAGCAGTCGCCTCTCGGCGGGACTTACGTCACGTTTCAACGTCTTGATTTTGAATAAGAAATTGCCTCTCCTTTTCCCCTTTCAGCCTTTTTAAAAATAAGTGGCGTGTTTCCTGAATTTTAATTCCCCGTCCACTCTGTTAATAAATAAATTTCTCTATATGAATTAATTAATTTTAAAATAAGACGAAAATTAAGTTGGTTCGTTGTCGTCGTGTACCTGCTTGTTATGCAGTCGCGCTCACATTAAACGCAACGCCCGGGCGTGAGAATTTTCACTAATTTCCAGCGGTCAAATTTCATCGTCAGCGGACGCACACGCAAGAAATTAGCAACAATATTACTAAATAATGATAAATTCCGAGCCTCCGTGTGGACGTTTTAAAAAGCGAACAGGGAAAATATAACGCGGCCGGATTACCGTTCCCGGTAATGCTGATGAAAAGCGTCGGCTCCGTCATAAAGAACGTTCCGCTAAAAGACAAAACGGTAAAGAAAAATTAGTAAATACAAATACAAAGTACTGCTAAAACATAATTCTGCCCCAATACATCTACGGGGAAGCATCACCATTAGCTATGTAAAGTGGAAAATGCGTCCTCTGGCGGCCACTCTTTCTATTGTCGGCACAGGCTTGGACTTGAGATTTTCCGGCACACTCCGGGAGGGAAATTCGTGATTCTTACTGAGGCCTCCATCTCGATCTAATAAGATAAACAGATGTTTACATACAATAAAAACAATATGTTTTATAATAACGGAAAAATTCGGCATAATATGCCGATGAAGATATTATCTTCAATTTTTATGTCACATTTTGTGTTCGTTATTTACGTTATTGTGTTAGAAGAACCTCTTTTTGATAGCTTACGATAATACTCCACCACAGTGACACAAAAAGATCTTAAAATGTATTGAAAAACAATATGATATTTTAAATTGTTTTATTAACTAGGAGGGTTGTGTAACGTGTGGTGCCACTGTTATACGAATGGTGTGATACGATTTCGTCCCCGCATATGACAAACAAATAATAATCTTTAAACATCATACGCAATAAACATAGTGAAATCCGGTTATAACGAGTATATAATTGTTTATTCGCAATAACAAGGATCAACGTGATCAACGTTCAAAATAAGCTAACATAAAAAAATCTCCCTAAAATCAACAGGTACGGTCCTGTCTGCACAAAGATCGCCGCCTCGGAGGGTCTGAACTGCCGAACTGCCGTACCGGCCTCCGGGGACCTGGAAATAATTACGGAGCTCAACTTAAAACTCGAGAAAAATTGTGCACCATTTTTATAATCATTCACCTTTCGAGAATAGAATTTACCTCAGCGGTGCCCGCCTATTCCTTTCTCTTTGCATTAAGTGCCCCCCGCCTCCGTGTCCCCGAAGGGTGTCGGTACGTTTCTCCCCCGTGAGCGTCACGACGTCGACGGACTGTGCTCCCGGAATTAAATAGAGGAGAGCGAGAACGGCGCCAAATTGTCCGGAACTGTTCATTTTCCTACCGGGCTCTTTAGTTCGCATCTAATAGCGATTGCTGATCTCTTCTCTTTTAACTTTTTTTTTACGATCCATTTTATTAATCAGAGTAGAAAAATGTTGTAATATGTGTACTATTACAGCAGGATTTGATAAGAAAAATGAGTAGAATTAAAGAAAATAAAAGCGAGAGGGGGAGGGGGGATGGGATTTTTCCTTAACTGAGCGGCGATTTTCCGGGCTTTGAATCCTGGGCCGCCTTCGACCCGGCTCACTTCTATTGGATTTCTTTTTCAATCAGGCCGCAAGTTGCCGTGCTTCGCTTGTTTTTATTGAAGAATTATTCAATTATAAAGTTTTAAAACAGATTGGAAATCATACGGTTCGCTGATGGATGGATGGATGGCGCGGGATTCCTGCAGCGGTGCTCGTCGCGGAAAAGGGAAAATCCTCGCGGGCGCGCTCGGATAATAGAACAATTTATTTGCGAAACGATTGTTTTCGATTTAAATACGAGGCAGGGCCTACTTTTAATAATGCCGCGGCGCGGGGAGGACGGGGAAATAGGGACGCCGGCGGGATTTTTGATTGAGACGGCTAAACGTCACCTTAACAATAATTGCATTGCTCGTCGCTTTATAAGCGATTTTTTTTCCTTGCCGAGAGGCCGGATCGGAGAGCTACTGCATTTTACGCAACAGTAATAATCTCTCACCAAGAAACACTTCTTCTAATGTCTCAGTTCACTTTACTGATCTTCTTCCACAAAACGTTCTCACTAGACTGACTTTTCCACATTATATTTTTAATAGACTCGCTTGAGCTTTTTCTCTTCATCAAAGCAAATACTTCACTTTTTTGCTCTTCAACGCTAGGCTGGCTCCTATGCCTGCCGATCACGCGTTATACGTTGACAGCAGAAAATCTCGAACGACAAGAGATATTTCTGGATGTTCCCTCTTTGTGGATACAATTTATACATCTATATAGAGTTCCATATTATCTGCATAGAACTCTATCTTCACATTAGAAATGGAGTTCTAAAAATTATCTTTGATGTTTTCTAACTCTACCAGAAAGGCGTGGCATCAGAATAACTCTTTTTAACTTAGAAAACGTTTTCGAGGCTATGTAAATCTCGAGAAAAGACAATTTAGGGCTTATGTGATGCAGGTTTATAAAAAACAATGTAGAATGATGAAAAAACAAGTCTCGGGTATTAATCGTCTTGGAGATGCTGCATCTATATTAAAAAAAAATCCGTCCCCGTCGTCGATAATACGAGCCGTTATTATAAGCGACGCTCGCCGGCTCGAGAGTTGAGCCCGAATTAATTTCAAAACAATTCAGAAAAGAAATTAAGAAAATCACGATCCAAATTACCTGAACGATTATCAGGTTTCCAGTCGAAAGAAAACGTCGGTGGAATGTAATAACGCGCGCGACAGGAGAAAGAAGATTATGTGAATATTTTGCTTGCCGCTCTTTTTTTATTTATCGTTACCGCTAATGCGACTCATTTCCCGGGACGTTTCTCTGATCTCCGCCAATTATTAATAGTCTTTTGCTTTGTTTATTCTCCGCAAGCGATTTTTTCGTTTAATTGTAGCGCAAAATTAAAAAGCATTATTATTCCGGCGGCAACGACGACGCTGAGAGATATTTCGACAAATTCGTCGAATTTTTCATTTCTGCCGGAACGGCGGAAACGACGAATAATTCAAATTCCGCGCGACGGTCAAAAATATTTCTTACGTCCGTCTCTTCCGTCATAAAAGAACGGCGACTGAAACACACCACTCGATTAATTTTATTCACCCCGTGCGTGAAATTCGCAGATAAAACAATTCCAATTAAAATGACGTTTTATCTGATTTACGATCCACCAATATTGACCGGCTGTATAGTGGCGGCGCTAGTGTATTTTTAGTCGAACAGTTGTCATTAACGTAATTTTTAATTAATTTAAACGGGCCATCCTGCGGGATACGCCTATTATGAAGATAAACGATTCGATAGTGTTGGCATTATTGCGCGATCGTCAATGACAAATGGCAAATAACGACCTATATCGTTTGATAAATATGTAACCCCCCGTGTATTATTATAGCCGAGCCTATCTCCCAATTGAATAACTCCACCTTATTAACCGGACACACGTTAATTCTAATCGATCAAAAAAATACTCGCCACACTTCTACAGGTGAATAATTAATCAATTTTATCACCTCAAAAATTTACGCATCTACTTTGGGCAGCGAAAAATAACGGGTAAATAATCGCCACTTCACCCACCAATAATAAAACAGGAAACTTTCTCACATTGAAATAATAATACAGCGAAAAGTAACGACCATCAAGTAACGGGTCAGTAATTCTACTTCGTCAACTAATAAGCCAGAAAACCTTCCAACATGTAAAATAATTTAGGCAGTGAAAAGTAACGATGATCCAGTAACGGGTAGATCGTCACTCCAGTAAAACGATAGAAAACTTTCTAATATGGAAAATTTCAAGGAACTAATAATTTGAGCAGCGAAAACTAACGACCATCAAGTAACGGGTCAGTAATTCTACTTCGTCAACTAAT
The DNA here is from genome assembly GCA_910589415.1 of Malachius bipustulatus. NCBI lineage: Eukaryota > Metazoa > Arthropoda > Insecta > Coleoptera > Melyridae > Malachius > Malachius bipustulatus. Next base: position 35,958,462 of record OU342638.1, on the reverse strand, counting down.
AAACCAGAAAACCTGCTAACATGTGAAATAATTGAGGCAGCGAAAAGTAACGAGGATCCAGTAACGGGTAGATCGTCACTCCAGTAAAACGATAGAAAACCTTCTAATATGGAAAATTTCAAGGAACTAATAATTTGAGTAGCGAAAAGTAACGATGATCAAGTAACGGGTAAGTAATTACTACTTCGGCAACTGGCAAACCAGAAAACCTTCTAGCATGTGAAATAATTTAGGCAGCGAAAAGTAACGAGGATCCAGTAACGGGTAGATCGTCACTCCAGTAAAACGATAGAAAACCTTCTAATATGGAAAATTTCAAGGAACTAATAATTTGAGTAGCGAAAAGTAACGATGATCAAGTAACGGGTAAGTAATTACTACTTCGGCAACTGGCAAACCAGAAAACCTTCTAACATGTGAAATAATTTAGGCAGCGAAAAGTAACGAGGATCCAGTAACGGGTAGATCGTCACTCCAGTAAAACGATAGAAAACCTTCTAATATGGAAAATTTCAAGGAACTAATAATTTGAGCAGCGAAAAGTAACGACCATCAAGTAACGGGTCAGTAATTCTACTTCGTCAACTAATAAACCAGAAAACCTTCAAACATGTGAAATAATTTAGGCAGCGAAAAGTAACGAGGATCCAGTAACGGGTAGATCGTCACTCCAGTAAAACGATAGAAAACCTTCTAATATGGAAAATTTCAAGGAACTAATAATTTGAGTAGCGAAAAGTAACGATGATCAAGTAACGGGTAAGTAATTACTACTTCGGCAACTGGCAAACCAGAAAACCTTCTAACATGTGAAATAATTTAGGCAGCGAAAAGTAACGAGGATCCAGTAACGGGTAGATCGTCACTCCAGTAAAACGATAGAAAACTTTCTAATATGGAAAATTTCAAGGAACTAATAATTTGAGCAGCGAAAAGTAACGACCATCAAGTAACGGGTCAGTAATTCTACTTCGTCAACTAATAAACCAGAAAACCTTCAAACATGTGAAATAATTTAGGCAGCGAAAAGTAACGAGGATCCAGTAACGGGTAGATCGTCACTCCAGTAAAACGATAGAAAACTTTCTAATATGGAAAATTTCAAGGAACTAATAATTTGAGTAGCGAAAAGTAACGATGATCAAGTAACGGGTAAGTAATTACTACTTCGGCAACTGGCAAACCAGAAAACCTTCTAACATGTGAAATAATTTAGGCAGCGAAAAGTAACGAGGATCCAGTAACGGGTAGATCGTCACTCCAGTAAAACGATAGAAAACTTTCTAATATGGAAAATTTCAAGGAACTAATAATTTGAGCAGCGAAAAGTAACGACCATCAAGTAACGGGTCAGTAATTCTACTTCGTCAACTAATAAACCAGAAAACCTTCTAACATGTGAAATAATTTAGGCAGCGAAAAGTAACGAGGATCCAGTAACGGGTAGATCGTCACTCCAGTAAAACGATAGAAAACTTTCTAATATGGAAAATTTCAAGGAACTAATAATTTGAGCAGCGAAAAGTAACGATGATCAAGTAACGGGTAAGTAATTACTACTTCGGCAACTAATAAACCAGAAAACCTTCTAACATGTGAAATAATTTAGGCAGCGTAAAGTAACGAGAATTAAGTAACGGGCAAATAATCGCCACTTCAGCAATAAGTTAGACGGGATAAGATAAAAAACTTTCTGACATGGGAAAAATGAAGGATCTAAAAACTTGGGCAGCGAAATGTAACGACAATCAAGTAAGGGGGAAGTAATCGCTACTTCAGCAATAAGATAGAAAACTTTCTGACATGGGAAAGATTAATTATTCAACAATTTAGGCAGCGAAAAGTAACGATAATCAAGTAACGCGTAAGTAATCGCTACTTCAGCAATAAGATAGACGGGATAAGATAGGAAACTTTCTGACATGGGAAATATGAACGATCTAATAACTTGAATAGGAAAAAGTAGCGACAATCAAGTAACGAGTAAATCGTCACTTCAGCAAAAAGATAGAAAAGTTTCTAATATGGAAAAATTCAAGGAACTAATAATTTGAGCAGCGAAAAGTAACGATGATCAAGTAACGGGTAACAACTAATACGATAAAAGTGGTTGCTTAAAATGAGTGGAATTATCGAAGCTGAGACGGGAGGTGGGGAAGGTGCAGGGGAAGGTTGAGGAGGTTGATGGGGGCGGTATCATTTTCCTTCTTGAAAATAAATATTAGTCCGTTATTGTTATTTGGTAATGAGGAGAGAAAGACGAGACAAACAAGTGGCGGGGGCCCATCAAAAATTGCAGGCCGACGCGCGGCGATATTAATGTAGATTTTTCTTCATAATAATTATGTTTTTCTACTTTTGAATTAATAATGTTCATTTTTAACGCCGTCCGTTTTATTAACGCGCGTTTGTTCGTCCTTCTGAAATCCGGCCTTATTTTTTCTCATTTCAATTTTCAATGAGGGCAAATTAGGACCGTGTCGCGCCGTATTTAAAAAGTATCTTCCCCGGGCCGGGGTCGGGAGCGGGGTCGAGGGGCCAGGCGAAGGGAGACGCGGAGACGTCAACGAAATCGCCTTATTAGACATTCAATTAAAAATAAATAAAAATTCGCCTGTTCTTCGAGGCGATGTCAATTTGTATTATTCCCCGGCCTTCTTACAGAGAGAACAAATACGGGATTTATGAAATATTAAACGACGTTTGGTTAATTTTCCGACTGGAGAATCGCCCGTTTAATATTTCATCTCTCCGGACGTATACACGTTAGCTATACATACATAGGTATATCTACGTAGAGGACTTGCGAAATGAACTTAATTATAAATGTGCGCCTTTTTCCGTAACATCTGTACACGTTAACAACATTATCCCGAAATATAAGGGCGCGTTTGTTCTTTGAAGCCCTTTGTTGTTCGGCGGTCGAACCTGGGGAAAGGGGTTCCGTATATATCGACCCCAAGGCGGAAAAATCTTTCCCTTTGATATCTCAATGCCCCGGTCACTATACTTGGATTAATACGAAATTATTCCCATTACCCGCGTTCATTAGATATAATCGATTTTCCCTTCCCCCGCTCCTGCTCCTCCTGCAGACACCTCCCGACCGGACGGATATTTTTCAATTACCACGGCCGCAGTCGCGCGGCGGGAAGCGGTCGCGACGTCGATTTTTCACGACATCAAAAAGGGGAAGTGGAAGAAAATCGGCCGATTAAAAAAAACAAACGAGACAAGACAAACAGAAGCAATTAGACGCCGAACAACCCTTTCCCGCAGATAATACACAGATAACAAGCGAGCATTGGAGACGGAGAGAAACGGGGCCCCATTAAAAAGTTAATTTAATTACCAGTTATTGGTGTAAGTCGTTCTATGGTTCTTCTTTTTTTATCTGCCGCGCACATGGGGCACCCGCGGCTAAATTAAACGGGGGGACCCTGCGCTTCGCTAATTATATTTCTGCGGGGACAGTTATGTCGAAAGGGCTCGTTTCTGATAGAATATATCTTCTTAATGTCGCCGGCGTTGCCAAAGGCTACACTTTTTCAACGAGTTCGAAGATATTAATCTAACATTTATTTATTATTACATTAACCGCATTATTGAACACGAGCAGTGGCTCTGAAGTCTTACAATTTTGGAACAGTTTAAATATTCGAGCTTGGAAGTCTTTCACTTTTAGAGCGAATTTTATTGTCGACGCGCTGAGGCCGCTGACTTATCTCTCAACGCGGCCCAATTTATTCTGTTTATCCGTCCAGGTTCGAGGTGTCTAGTGATAACTTAAATCAATTAAACGGTAATTTTCAAGTAGACAAAAATCAAGAGATCGACCTACTGCTGAAAAATCGTCAATCTTAATAGTGAAGAAACTGTTTTCTATCCTCCCCCTTGGGATTTTGAAGCTCTCAGCCCCTTGGGATTTTATCGACCTCCCCTTTGGGATTTTGAATGGTACAGTATTAATGAGGGATGTATCGATGTATCTACACTACGACTTAGAAGATCTTACGTGTCTCCCCTTCTAGTGAGTGACTATTCAGTTATAGGACGTTTAGGAGTTTCTATGGTGATAAAGATAAGTCTTTTTTCACTGGTTGGTGGAGACCTAAACAGTGAAATCTTCTTTGGTGTACTGTGTGATACTCGACCAAGAGATGTATTGGGGTTTCGTCCCCCTCCATGAAGATTTTACAGGTTTGGTCGTTTTGTAGACCAATGGTGTGCTCCAAGTCTACAATGCCCCTTTAGCATTCTGGAACCATTTTTGCTCAGTTTAAGGCTTCGAATCTTTGTTGGTTGCATTTCCCAACTATTGGTCTGTCTTAATCCTGGGACGTCTTTCCAGAGGTTTTCTCTTCTTTCTTTATTTTGTCTTTAGGAACATTTTCTCCTCTTCCGCAAAAAGGTTCCAGTCCTATGCTCCTCGCCCAGCCAAGTTGTCAGCGTTTTTATTTCCTTCTACACCTATGTGTCCTGACACCAGGGGAGCTATTTTGTTTCGTTTTCCCAATTTATTTAGCTTCATTGGGCAATCATTAAGATTTTGAAATGCCTCTTTTGATTTTGAAAACTCTTCCTGGGAGTTTTACCATCTCCTTCTTGGATAATTCATTTTTTTGTGACTCCTGAATCCAAGCCAAGAACCAATCAAGAACCGCTGCCAATCTCAAGATTCAATTCAAAAACAATCTGGTCAAGGTCCATTACCAACTGCTTCAGGTACACCACTTCAGGGGCATGTGGGGCTGAATTTGAACAGCCTGACAGCTGGATGAGGTTGGCACCATAAAAACGTCCCAATCCCATGGTATTGAGCGCGCCCATTGGTGCATTGGAGGGGTTGCTCGTCAGCTAGCGAAGACCTCTGGGATTTTGGGGCACCTCGTTGTATGCGCATGGAGCTTCAAAGGGGTTATGGTCAGTTTCGTAACGTTATTGCGCTTATATTTATGGGATCAACAAGAAGCAACGCCTATACCAACCTCTAGAAGAAAAAATGCTGTGACTCCAGGACGCTTGCATGAAAGAAAGCGCTCAATATGAAAAAAAAAATTTGACCGTGCTCAAGACGGAAAAGTCGGCAACGCCGTAAAGTGGAAAGGGTTGCAGGGGCGAGAAAGTGCCGTCGCCGGTCTCTTTTCTAAGTTTTTTATTGACGCAAAGTGAAATTAAGCTTGCCGTTTAGTTTGGAAGTTTTTAATGTTCTGCCGGTTCTATATTTCGAATTATTTTTTGCTTTGATGACGGTAATCTAAAGGAAATTAAAAACGTAATGGAAATATGCTCGCCCGCGGCCAGGTTTCGCCTCTCTTTAGCCGATCCGTCGATTGGACGAGCCGTCTCGCGAACGAAAAGGAAAATAATTGAATGCACACGAGAGGTGCGGCGACGATTTTTCTTCCGACGAACCGGGCAAGAAGAATCGATCTTTTCTTGCTTTCCACGTCGCTCGGGCCGCTCAAACAAATTCGTATGGGATTTCTCGACGGCGGGCAGATTTCTTATATACAGTTCGGGAAATTTCCGACTCCAATAAGACATTAGGCCGACGTAATGAAAGTAATTTTTCTCCCTTTTTATATGAACTGTATATGATGACTGATGATAAACATCAATAAAATTACTACTCCTACGCAAGTTCAAATGAGGATAGATCGTCACTGCGGCCGGGAAAACCTCCAGCCATTCCTTCACGCCGGGGAATCTAGCTGATGATGGCGACTCAGACAACGGTTACTTTCAATTATTTATTTAACATTCCAACTACAATAATTTTTATTGTAACACTGCCAGCTCTTCGGGGGTGAAAGGAACCACATCGGCAGCTTTCCGTTTCAAATAAATCCAAATCACAGCTCCAATATTACCCAAAATGCACATCCCTAATATCAGGAAGGGCGGTATAAGGGCTAATTCGATTGCCATTTATTGGGAAATGGAAATTTCGTTCAATAAGTGACGTAGACAATAATAATAAATAAACGTCGCCGGAAAAGTCACAGAAAAGACTTAGATGATGACATTTCTATTTTCTAATAATAATTAATCAAAGAAGTCATAATAATGATCCTCTAGCTTGATGAAGGTCGAATCCTAGAACCCTAAAAGTCCCCAGGCCAGTCTCCTATAATGTCAACCGTCACAAAACTCTCTTTTCCCGGAAAGAGAGATGGGACCAGATCAACCAGATCAACAGAATATAAACATTTTCAGGTCAAGTTAATGTTGAATATTTTCCACCAAAAAAATGGCGGATAACCTCTCCTTAAAAACAGTCTGGACCGATTATCATAAAAGCGTCAAACTGACACAATGACACAACATATTCCTACAATTCTGCGGGTTTTTCTTTTCGTGTAACGCGACCTGGCCGTGCAATTTCCTCCCGGGCGCAATCATTTAGTATCGCCAGCCAATAAAGCGTCCGTCCGTCCATCCGAATTGCCGCACACACGGACCTTCTATTTATTCTGTTCCTTCTTAATCTTGCCTCCGGTAGTTGATATATCGTCTCTCTGCTCCGTGGCTCTTAATTAAATAAATACGGAACGGCCAGATGTCCTACAAGACCGATTGTCTTCTTTTCCTTTATTGGGCGACGCACTGGCAGACAGCCGGACAAAAAATGTCTCATCGATTTTCCCTGTCCCAGGGGCGGAAACAAATTTGATGAGAAGCAAACCGAGTGGTCCGCATGATTACGTTGCAACGGCCTCGGGAGGTATCGGTATTTGGTAACCTATAATATCGGATCGATACCATTAAGTAACGTCGGTAACGGTAATGGGCAATATTGACAAGAGATTATGCCATTCATTGATGCCGCGTTGTGAGTTAAAGGTGGAAATTGTAGACTTCTAAAACTAAAAATGATACTTTTGTCACCCTCGCATTTTCGTGTCGTCTTGATCAAACAGAAATTCGCATTTCCCTTTAGTCGTTCAGGTAAGTTTCCGTGCATAGGGGGGGGGGGGGGAATCGGATTTCCCTAGACTTAGGTGAGAGGGTCAAATTAGGGAAATCTGGCGCGCCCAAGTGGGTACTTCAAGAAAATTGACCTCTTCTTGTCGACAGGTCCTGCAGAAAGAACCCACGAGAAGAATTTTGGCGTCCCTCTCCTATTTATGCTTTCTTGTCACCCTCCATTTTGTTAACTTCTCTTCCTGTCGTTTTGACCAAACAGAAATTCGAATTTCCCTTTAGGAATTCGCGTATCAGTAGAAAGAGGTGAGGGGGAATTTGGGTTCGCCCTAGAATCAGATTTCCCTAAATCTAAGGAAACTTTGAGCCTCGCTTCATGAGATTTCAACATATTTCCCTAGATTTAAGTGGGAGGCTCAAATTTCCCTAGATCTAGGGAGATCCATAAGCCGGGACTTATGGAAACTAGGGCTCTGCGACTGCGTGGTCAGCATGTTAAATACGTCATCTTGGAGAGATTAACGCGTAAGAAACTAGAAGTGTTTCCACTATTTAGAAAACGTCTTAAAAAGGAAAAAAATTACGTTCCAGTTATGTACGATAGTGAGGTTAAACGGTGATTCTGTGCTCCAACGTTTTACTAATGAAAAATAAATGCACAAGTTGAAAAATTGGACGCTGTCACGTTACGGCGACTATATGTACAACTGCGTCACAAAAGACAAAGCCGCGGAAAAGTTGCGGTAATCGACAGTGTCGGTTGAAGATGAGATGAGGGCGGTAGAATTCCAAAGCACCCGGTATAACTCTCGATTAGTCATTGTGGAGAAGTTGGCTGGTGGGATCAGAGCCGGAAGGGACAAAATGACGATCGATTCCATACTTTGGAAGGAAATTAATGCCCCATTAGATAAGGAACCTGGCAGTGAGTCGATGATCTATAGCCGAATTTGTGGGATTTTTTTGCAAATTACCGTTTTAGTTCTGACAAACGATTAATAACGGGAGTAAATGGGACATAAAAACCAGATTTATGGATCGCGGCAATCTGGGATCCCGGGTAGAATGTTGCCAATATCTTACATTAAAATTAACTCGAAGGGGGGCGAAAATATTGAAATAACACTGATTGCGGTCCCGGCGCCCCCGGTAATGTCTTTCGTTCCGTTCCGTTCCGAGACGGACCCGTTGTTTTTATGGTGCTGTTTTTGTTCGGACGGAAAATTGAACGACTTTTTAAAATTGCACTCGGCGATATTAATGGCCAGTTTATCGGCAGACTGTTCGGTCCTGTCTCTTAATCTCGTCCCCACTTCCGAACATTAGAAACATCCTTCGATTGCGAAACGCTCCTCTCGCATTTGAATATCCGACCGCGGCAGAGGGAAAAAGCTCCCGATGACGAGGTAATACGTCATATTTTATTTAATGAACCCTAATTATAGGACGCACCGTCGTTAACGACATTTCCCTAATCAAAGCGAATCTAGAATACAAATGACTATATTACATCAACCATATGGTGATTAAGACGACAATCGCGGCCGCAAAACTACCGCGCCGAGGACGTTAATCTCATTTGATGTTCCATTACCGAAATTGGGAGTCAAATATTGACAGAAATCTTAAATTCTAATAAGGGCGCGCACCTAACCGCGCCGCGTAATTGGGGAGACAATAACGTGGAAACCATTGATTTCCATCACGCCATCGGGGTGCGCCCCCGGCGATAAATGACAGCTGAAACATGGATATTAATTATACCTACACGACCGGCCCGACGAAAGCCCTGATGACCAGTAATCGACCCGCACTTTATTATAACCAGAACCGAAGAGAGCGTCACCGTTTCTTCGTCTCGCCGTCCCCTCTTCCATTGGAAACAATTACCCTCCAAGAATATCTCAACGAATTAATCGGTGGAAAAACGGCCTTAATTTCCCCTCTAGGTATTACGATATACTATATATACATATATATAAACGCCGGCAAGACAAGAAACCATTAAGACGATCGTTCCAATACTTCCATGGTGAAGCTTCCCATGTCCCGCTTATACAAACTCCTGGAGAACGGGATGATAAAATAAACCATCCACGGGATGATTTCATCGACTACTTGATCTCTTTTCAACCGATAACTACCCAGATATCCACAAAATCCACAACCGGGGGATCCCCTGTCTCAGGTGTTCAACTCCCTTGCGGAGACGCTACATGATTATCTTATCTTCTTCAATATTGTAGCTAGCGTTTGTGGAAAAAGGTTTTGACGCCGTCTTCAGGCGGTCAGTTCGGCTCTCGATGGTTGCCGAACTATCCTAACGCTTCATATCAGCAAACTATCGTAAACTTGATGACGTCATCCTGCTAATACCGTGAACAAGATGACAGATTGTTCTAAGAATCCGTGACCGTCTAGAATATTTTTACCACCCCGGGTTCAAGCCCGAGGGAGAGGTAGAGGAAGAGAAAAAGGAGCAGAGATGGGAAGGTTAAGTCATGATCCGTGAGTGCGTGGTCGTCTTTAACCCCCTAATCTCGCGGCGCGATTAAAACGGGGGGCCAATCAACTCTTCCCCGATAAGGGCGAGTGTCGCAAGGGTTGCCCGAGCCTCTCGTTATCTCGAATGCGATTCCTATGCAAATCATTGCCAGGCACTTTTGATTATTCCCTCCGTGATGGGCCCGGTATTAGTGCCCATCAGGATCGGGCGTGGAGTTATACGACCCCGGAAAGACGAACCGGGATATACCGGGAGATCTACTCCTTATTCCCGGGGATTGGAATCCGTTCCGGATTGCCTTTGAATCTGTCTGCACATTTCTCCAAGCGTTCCACGAACGAGGTCAGATATGTCGACGCATATAATAAGAAAAGAAAAGAGAAAAACACGCGGTTCGCTCACATAAATCGCGTAAATCCAATAACAACCCCCTAATACTTCGGTAAGGACAAGCGTGCCGTGTCGATCGAGCGCCCACCCTCTTGTCGAAGGGGTTAAACCGTAGTTGCAGATACAGGCACCTGTTGCACGCCTGCACTGGCCACTGGTCATTCGGGCAACCCTCCGCCCGATAAGGGTGCCGAGTGATCGCCTTCGGTAACTCGGCGTTAACAACCCCTTCTAATAGTGACCTCGCACCCTCTACAAGACGTCACGACCCGAGACAGTTTGACCCTAATTGATAGTAAGGACGCGGTGGGGTTATAATAAGAAAATTTGGGGCCGGAAGGTTATTGTTTGACGAGTCGCCGCTGCGTGTTCCGTGGAGAATTCACGGAGACGAATTTCCGCCGCCGCCATAAACAATGTATCGGCATTTGTCTTGATCAGCGGGGAAGTGAGCCATTTTTATAATATAATTTCGCGCCCGTACGTGCCAGAGGCACACACGGTTTCCGGGTTTCGATAAAAAATCACCAATTTGCGGCCCTGAAAACCCCGCGCGTTCGTGCTTCCCGTCTTTCGAAAGCGTCGTTATGTTGACAAATGGCGGCGCACATTCATCGCTAAGACAGCGCAGTAGGCCGTGCGATGTTTATTTTATTTTAGATTTATTAGAAAATTCGAAGCTCGGGCACGGAAATACGTCAGTTGGGCAATAAATAAAATCAACACTGAGGAAAAGATATAATTAGCAATTCTTTTTATAAGTTTCTACTAGCATTGCGATTACATCCAGAAAGATGGTGTGTAAAATTACGTTTTACCGAGATCAATGCGTAAAATGGTACATTACCTACTAAGCCGCGGTGCTTGAGGATAAAACATTCTACCAAAACAGGGCTAGCGGTATTTTACATCATAGAATCTCAACTATTGGCCACCTTCAGGGCGGATGAAGGTTAATCTTGCAGCTGGATTGATGACATAATTCCCTGAGACAAGTTATTAAATTGACATTAAATATCGGCGATGTGTGAGAGGAGAATCCAAGCTCCCGTGGCCATAAAGTCGTTACAAGTCGATGTGTACAAAGTTCAACCTACAATCAAATTACTACAATAGAATTAATTAAACGTTGAGAAACAACAACTTACCGGATCGTACACTGAGTTATATCTCAATAATAATAATAAATCAAGGAAAATTCAAAGATCAGAATCAAAAAGAAAGAACGGTGTAGGTTCAACTGCGCTTGAAACCTTTCACTCTTCATAATTTATCATAAATCGTGATCCTAACTATAGAAATTCACCATAGAAAAATCGATCAAGATCAGGACTAGCGAGAAAAAAGCAACAAAAAATGATGGTCCCGCTAAGATTGTATACCTCACTTAAACGAACGTAAGAGAACAATATGAATGAATCATCTTGCTAGCAACAGTGACAACTGTCATTACTTCCGAACATCCGATATTTGCACCACCCCTCCCGCGCGCACGTCATCCAGACGAACGATTTCCATCGCAGTCGTCGCAATATATCTTTCCGTCCGTGCGGGAATTTATCAAAAACCCTAACGACACTTCCAGTAAGCTCCCACCCCTGCATATACGTCTTAATACACACGGGCTCCGTATAAATATTCTTCGGGCGTGTGAATCCCCCAGATAGCTCACATGTCATTGGATTGGACAGTCGCGGGCTCGAATCATTCATCTTCGCGTCTTTGACGTGACGAGGAATCGATCGGCACTGTTATCATCATCGAAGACTCCTGCTGCTGGAGGAAATAACCGTTTCCCTTGCGTTAAGAGCGAGCCGTCCTATTGTAAGTAGTGTCAGTAGTAATACTCGTATACAACGTTCCAAAACCACCCCTAAGAGGGACAGTAGTGTCAGGAGCGGTTAGTTTAGGGTGATTGGGTGAGCGCTTCTTAATTCCGTTCCTGGTCCTATAATAGCCTATCGTAAACTCATTAAGAGAGGTGAGATATTTGTTGGTTGTTTGTGTTCTGTTACACATTTCCCATTTTTTTCTAGCCTGATGATTGGGTTGAAATGTTTCGAGAAAGGGCTCCAGTTCCCCACAGCTCCAATTACTTAATTTCTAGATCGTAAAAATTTAAACGATACTAATTCCATATTGGACATTTTATCAATCTGGCCCCAGCTTATGAGGTTATCCCTGTCTTCAAGAAGCGCAGATTTGTATTTTCCCCAATTCTGGTAAGACACTTGAGGTCATAATGTATAGGGTGCTATACCTTCATGCCACATTTCTCTTATCACCCTGACTGATCTTAGCTATTACTTACAAAGCTTTCCTCTTCTGATCTCTCCAATGCTTTGATGAGGTTCTTCTTCAACAATTTTTCTGATTATTCGTGGTTCTATCTCTATCCCACTTCTCCGACTTTGGTGTCTTTCAAGGCCACCAATCAGGGTCCACTCTTTTCAACTTGTTCTTTGATGGCATCGGTTGAAGGCCTGGAAGTCAACCTTCGGTTAGTTATCGGCTCTGGCCCCTTTAGTCGGAAACTCAAAGTCACCAATTTCTTTCATAATGGACGACTGAGCTATTAGGAGGGTCTCATCTTCGAGTTTTCCTTCAGCTAAATTAGTGGCCTCCACGGTATTTAGAATGCACACTCGTTCGTTTCCTTTCGTTGCTTTGGTCCTAGCCTGAAAATGGTTGCGTCTTAAGGCTACAAGTGCCGCTTTCTAAAATTTCTCAAGATAACAGATTCATATCACTCGCAAGGTTATCCACAGAGTGAATTTGGTTCTAGAAATCTTGTCACATTGATTCTCCTGGCATACTCTTCCAAATATCTCTTTATGTGCCTCGGGCATTCATCGCAGCCATCTTCTCCCCAGTAACAATTCACCTTAAACGTTGTATCTACTCCTTTTTCAATTTTTGCTTCTACGGTATGGATTTTAACTATTAGATTATGATGTCAATCAATTTGGCGTCTGAATGCCTGTATCATAGAGCATTGTCTGCCAATATTTGGATATACTTGTTTTTCAAGGAGAAGAAATCCCTCATGGATACATTCGCGTGTCTCTACTCTCCCAGGACGAACTCCTACCCCCAAAACTTCTCTTATTTTTGACTTCTTCCACTATTTCCAGGTTTAAACTACGATCAAATTATAAACCGCTGCTTTCTTTTTCCTTTCTCACAAAACCTCAAATGTAATTCCAGCATTGTGTGTCTATCAAATTTTCCGGCTTTGCTTCTGCTTCCAAAAAGATCTCCAGGTTGAGCCGTTCTCTGGACAACTTTTCTCTCCACCGCTGTCATATAGATGTTTTCTCTCCGAAGCCAATAGCTCCAAAGGTGTAGAAGACATCCGACATTAACACCCCAGCATCCGTGGATTCTCTCTATGGATGGAATGTCTCTAGAGTGCTTAAATTCAATTACTGGAGAATACAATATTGTAGCTTTTACAGAAATTGTAGATGGTCTCATGCCTTCTTGCGTTTCAGTCCATTTATGTTCGGAAGTAGCGCCAACAGTGCCTTTGCGTGCTTTTTCCCATATTCTCTTCATGTCTCAGCAAGGTCCAACAACAGACTGCTGGTGGGACTTTCATTCCGCTGTTGAAATCGATGCCTTCAAATTTGATGCGTCTGTTGAGGATAACTGGCTTCATCTTTTCTGTGCCGTTGAGCTACACGTTGTGAAAATCTTTTGCTGTCACTTCTAATTCCATCATCAAACCACCACGATGTTGGAGGCATGGATCGAATCCTGAAGAACACACATATAAATCTCTTTTAATGGTTATATAAATTATTAACTAAATAAATAAAGTCCGTTTATATAGCTTAAGTGGTAAAACGTGGACAGTAACTAAGATCGGCGTTAAAAGTAAAAAAAAATCCTTCCAGAATCTTTCCCGCAGTTAGTATTAAAAATACATCTCGCGATCGCAATACGAACCCTTGGGCGTAATATTCGAGTGATTTCCGGCAGATATGCGACCCGCATGACGTCGGGAGACCGTCATCAATGCTAATGAAAGCGATAAATTCGCGGCAGTTTCCGAACATCATAACGGGAGCTTACCGCAACGTGGTTAAACAATGGCCGGCCCTTAATACGATTCTTTCAGCCGCTGCGATACACCGAGTTAAGTAACGAATGAAAGAACCCAACAATGGCTGATTTGCATTCAAACTCGGGGTTAAAACAATCGAATGCCGACGCGCTCCCAGTCATATCCGAGCGCGCTGGAATTAATTACTAAAAAATGAAACTTCGATAAATCCGCTGACGATGACCCTCTGAAAAGGGCTTGTCGGGGGGCACTTTACGGCGGGTTCGATTCACGACTCGTTCGATTTAGGTAGACGCATTTCCATAAAAACTGTTAGCAGCGCTTTGAATAATTTAAGCGTTCTTTTTATTTTCTATATATTTTTTTAATTGTTGGAAATTATAGGAGAATCGCTCTGGAATTAAACGAGCGCACACCCCGTGCTGAAGAGCAGAACGGTTCAAAGTTCCCTTAATTGTCATCAAACTTGAAACACTCCTCCTCTCACGAACAATTGAGTGTATCGCCGAGTATCCGGGCGTATTTTCTGCCCTATTGTGACGCAATTACCATTGGAAACAATTAATACTTAAAAAAGTCGACGTCTCTTTCAGCTTATGTATAATTACATCGGAAATTGCTCTTTTTTACTTTCACCACTTTTCGACCTGCTTCACCCGTTTCCCATACGAGGCACAATGCGGAAGAAATAACCGGCTAATAAGCAGACAGCGACAAGCGACCCCATACACTTTTTCGATGCCACCCTGTATAACGGCAGCGTGTATTTCCATTTTCAGTCATTCAAGAGCCCACATCATTAACACGAGTTGTCAATTATATCGTTACTGAACGCGTTCAAAACGAAGCGCAAGTGGATGATTAAAAGGGTCGAAATTCAAAAGACCGCAATTTCAAAGAAATTTTCATTTCGAGAAAACTATCGTCTCATATTATATCCATTCACCCTTTACAGGGGCTGGGGGGGTGCGACGGTGGCACTAGAAGACGGCGTTAAATTTGATCCCCCATACACCGCTCCCCCATCCCGAAACAATCAAGAATTGTCGACAAGCGATTTAATTTCTCTGAATTAAGCGTAATAATTGATAAAGTAAATCATTAAATGCACAATAAAGCGCCACAATCGGGCAAGTAACGTCAAACTGAAACAATCCACAATCGCGTCGACAAGCGACAATCGCAACGGCGCCGTGACGGCAACCTGCGATAATTTGTCCGCGGTTTAATTAAAACTAAAACCCGTTCCGCGACAACTCCCGCAAGACGACGAATACGACGACAAAAGAATTAAAGCAAGGCAGAACTTGTCCGCGGGTGGTTGGTTGCGAGTTACAAGTCACAACTGTCAAATCAAATATGTTTATTAATTACTTTTACTTATATAACCGGCGACCCGCCGTTCATAGTTCGCCGAGAATTCAACTCCCCACATTTCCTCTTGGAACTTTTTATAACGACCTCTTACACTTTAAGGGGCGTCGGGCGTCAGATAAAAACCTCCTAAATAAGACATCTCTTAAGCAACCTCGACAAGACACAAGAAACTAACGAAATTCGTTACAACCGTAAAAAAAGAGTCAGAATATATCGTAGGGAAGGGGAGGGATCCAAATCGGCCACCAAATACACGAACGAATGTTTTAGTGTTAATTCCGTCCTGGCATGGATTGGAAGTCCTTTCTTGAACTGAAGAAAAGACAGAGTTGCATATTCACAATCTAATGGCGTTCCTCAGGGATCGATACTTGGACCGATTTTTTTCTCATACGCGTCGCTGATGACATCTTTCATTGCGACTTTTTATACTGCAATTATTCCTTCTAATGCAATAGAGCCTTCTTGATTGACATACTTTTTTTTACATAAAAAAAAGATCGACAGATGAGTTGCAAGAAGAAAAAGTAAAGGACGAAGCAAAGACGCGAAAGTAATGGGACAATTGTTGTCACTTGAATCAAAATAATAATTCGCCGAGAAGAGGGAATCTCCCGATCCCGAGCCTCTTAGCTCACGTCTCGAACAATCAACAAACGCCGCGCGAAACTTTTCCTTCCTCATGCCGTTCGGTGCGGGCCCCCGCGGAAACTGGGGCCGCCCGCCCGCACACATATATGTCGAAAATAGGAACATTCAAATTTAAATGTACCAGTAAATCAAGAGTCCGCGACGTCTTCTGCTCTTCCCAATTCCTTGTATTTGTCACCTTTCACATGCAAAGTCGCCCCTGTACGCTCGTCGGGGGTGCAATTCGGGGGTAATTTATTACTAAATAATGTCAATTCGGCGACACCTTAGGCACGGATGGTCTCTTAACGCCGCGTTTGACTGCTTCTCTTGAGACGCGTGTATACGGGAATATTGCCCGGAAAATGTGATGAATCGTTGTTGGATGCGGAAAATCTATATCCCGTTATTGATGCAGGGAAATTCGGCTTTTTGTTAGGAGAAGTTCCATACGTTACCAGTCATTTTAAAGCTCGAATGATCAGAAAGAAATAAAAAATCAGAGAGAATAATTTTCATCTTGGCGCGGTCAGCTGTGGAACGGCGGCGGCGGCGGCGTGTTCCCTCGAGGGCGGGAGTCCCGTGTCGCCGCCCATTCCGCTTTGCCCGCCGTCGCCGCCGTCTCTCCCGTCGGCCGCCCACGATATCGACTCCCATCAATTGGTGATCGGAAATGGGAGGGGCAATCGATTGACCTATTGAAAACTCCTAGTCGATAATTTGACCTGATTGGATGAACCGCAACTCTTTTTACGCGTCGGAAAGGGTTGAAACGTGAAAGCAGCATCCCGATTTTCTTTATTTGCATATTCCAACACCCCGTGTATACATAAGACAAAGAATTATAACATCCCCCGTCTCGCCGAGAACCTCCATTAAACCCACCGAACAATACCACAACATCATCCAAGTTTACCCATAAAATAAACCCCCGCTCGTCGAGATAAGTATCTCAAAACTCGTATAACTAATAATTACCCCTCCCCGACCACCCGCCCGTCCCGTCGTTCGCCCCGGCTACGGGAGCCCAGACCGAACCGGGATGACTCCTTTTGCGAGGATGCGCTCGCTGGTGGTTGGTAGGTAATATATCGCGAGGC
Source organism: Malachius bipustulatus (assembly GCA_910589415.1). Classification (NCBI taxonomy): domain Eukaryota; kingdom Metazoa; phylum Arthropoda; class Insecta; order Coleoptera; family Melyridae; genus Malachius; species Malachius bipustulatus. The sequence goes on along the minus strand of OU342638.1, from coordinate 35,941,463 downwards.
TGCTTCTTCAACTCGCGGCTATAAATACAATGACAATGGAAGGGAAGCGTCGTCGTCGCTGAATGCGGATGCCCGCACGGGCCGGAGATGCGACTCGTAAGAGACACGATGATAAATCAGCCGATTGTCCTACGCCCCGGACGGACAGACAGCAGGAGAGCGAGCTGTAATTGCCGAGAGGAAGTCGCCGGAGGAAGGTACGGAGGAGTTAGTTAGAATAAGTGGATGTATATATGTGTGTCGAGAGAGAGAGAGGGGGGGAGGGGTACGAGGGAGGAGCAGTTCAAGTGGATGCATTGAGATGAATTGTTTGTAATTGTGCGCGAGATGATTAAACGGATCAATATGTCATTTTTTCATTTCATGTCATTTCAAAAGGTCATGTTCCCTATTAAAAAAGCTTGCTAGAGTAATCTGACAGCGAAGTCAGAATGCTGAATAAAATAGGACCGAGCATGGATCCTTGAGGGACACCATGGAGCTAGAGACGCTTTTTGATTCCAACATCTCTTCCTAGAACTGGGCTTTCTTTTCAATTCCAGAAAAAAGGACCAGAATCCGGAAACCGAAAACCAATCCTTGAGAGATACAATCGAGCTAGCCTGAGTCCGCTTTTTATCCCCTGATACAAGAAAAACTAATCAGCGTTGCTCTTAGTAACAAATGCCGCTGCGACTAAAAACGTCATCATAATCGTCACAGCTTGGAAGACAATTGGACCCACCATTGATCCTTGAGGGACGCTTCGAAGAAAAAGTAGTTTCAATTGCCAGTAAAACGTGAATTAGACTACAATTTTCAAGACAGTTCCGTCTTGAGGGACGCGAAGGAGGTAGAATTATCTCTTACCGCATTTCCCTTCAAAATACGACGAACTATTTCTTCAGGAAAGTCAGAATTGAAAGTAGATCATTTTTCAGCTCTAGGTCCCCTTTCTGAAAAACCTGAAACCATGCCACGAGTGTCACGACCAAACAGTCCGTGGTCGGGGGGAAAACCGACCACAACTTTGAAGAAATTAGAATGCAGAATTGAACCTTGGTGCTCGAATTCGTTCCTGAGGGACGGCCAAGGAGGTGGAATTATCCTTCACCGCATTTGCCTTCAAATAGGACGAACTATTACTTCAACTGACATTATCTTTGATAAACGACAAATGACATTTCTTATTGTCTTAGCAGCATTTTCATCCTGTCCATCCTACCACTGACAAAAATCCACGAAAGTCAAAATTGAAAGGATATGATAATTTTTCAGCTCTAGGTCCCTTATCTGAACAACCTGAAACCATGCCACGACCAAGCAGTCTGGGGGGAAAACTGACCGCCAACTTGAAGGAAATAGAACCTAGAATTGATTCTTGAGGGACGCCATGGAGCTAGAGATGCATTTAGTAATTTCAACTCTTACTCTCGTTTCCTCTTATTGCATTGACATAGTAATTCTTAACAACCTGAGACCATTAAAGACAAAATAAGTAAAATCGACGCGATTTTTCATTACTTCCATCCCGAGAAGCGTACGCCATTTGTTTTTTCAAACGAAGTTTTTTATCGATGCATATCCCGTCGTTTGATATTTAAATCCGGCGAGCCGGGGCCGCGTCACAGATCACCGGATCGAGGCTAATTTTCGCGATCGCAGCCGCCTCTACGACCGCATATCGACAAACAAATGCCATCTGGTCCTATAAGCGATATCGGGACACTTAATGTCATATATGGTCGGGATTTTTAACCGGGTCCCCGAACTAAATGTCATCGTAAAATGAAAGGTTGGTTCGACGTTTCCACCGATACGGACCGTTTGACGGGAAATGAACCGCGAACCGGTCGGCCGGGGCTTCCCCGCCGCGCGCGTCAGATCACATCGTCGAATCGAATCTCCGCGAAAAAGTGAAATACAGCGACGACGGCGGGACGTAATCCGATTGCAGGGAGAAATACAGCTGTCCCGTTCGCTCGTAAAGATAGTGAATGATTTTAATTAGATATTTAATTGCAGAAGCGAGGCGAAAAATCGTCATCCGCCAGTTCGAAGAGAGGAGCATTTTTATGCCCGACGAGGGAGTTAACTACGTGTAAATTGCTCTAGTAACAGTCGCTGCTAAATTAAAATCAAATGATTAATTTAACGACAGACTGAGAGATCCGGCTTCAGAACGGTTATCTCGCGACTATTCCCAGACATAATTAAAAAAAGAAAGGGAAAAAGGTCCGACGATTTAATGGGACTTTACTGCCTGATATCTCATCAAAAGTCGAAACTCCCGACTTCGTCTGTATTGTAAAAATTCAACCCATCTCGTTCCGTCACTACTTGCAATAATCGTAATAATTACCTTCACTGTTACATTGTGTCCAAGGATGAGTGATTTTTTGCCTCTCGCCTCGATGGGAGATTCCCCGGACGCAGGAGGGGGAGTCCCGGATCGTCGACGTAGAACGAAATATAAGAGGCACGCACGTGACTGTTCGAAGTCTCCGCGGTCATTTCCCGGCTGCGTAATGACGTTGTCCTGCGGGACACGGTGATGGAGCTGCGGGCGGTCGGAGGACATCCGTCTCAGTCGTGGGGTTCAATCTACGAAACCGATGGGATCGCTAGGGATGGACTGCACGAATATTTCAACGCTTCGAATATATGCGACCACGTCTTGGAATTACCTCGGCCCGGCGAAACAGTCGCCATTAGAAAACAATGACTTTTAGAAAGTATCGTGTCACAATATGGGGGCTCGACGGTTCAACTTGTTCTTGTTCGATAGAAATAGAGATTACCTTGAATCCTATGAAGGTGCGTGGAAATTGAAATAGCTCTCGTTGATGGAAAGACAAAGAACTCGAGGACAATTAGAACAAACCACTGATACTGCATATATAATCCTAGGAGTGTGTTTGGAAGATATTGTTAATTTTCAGGTCCAAAGGTTGCTTCGTTGCTTCCGTAACCCACATGGTAGCTGATAACCGAATCTCTTACATCGCTCTCGTTTTAAAGAGTGGGAAGTCAAAATCTACTTGATAAGAGAGGTAGGACAAAATCCCCTGAGCTTCGTTAGGAATTAGTGCCCCCTTTTGGACACCTTGTGAGCTTCCATAAGTCACATGGTGATGGTATCTACGTAACGAAACGCACATTACGAGCAAGGATACTGGGCAACAGAGCGTTTGCATGAAAGTCCAATTCGTGGTTTTCTGTTGACCAAATCTCCGACATCGCTCTCGTTTTGTAGAGTGGATCAAAATCTACTCGATAAGAGGAAGTGGTAGGACAAAATCCCTTGAGCTTCGTTAGGAACTAGAGCCACTTTTAGGGATCCGTGTAAGTATTAAAATGAAATTGCTCTTTTTATGACGCGAATTTACTTTCCAGAAGTCACATGGTGTACAAACATTATAAGCATGGGAACTGGGCAACAAAGTTGTGTACTCGGTTTACCTCCTCGGTAATCTGTTGGCCTCTTTTGACGAAATCTTCGATATCGTCTTTAAGTGTGAGGTTTAAAGTTTACAATCCACTTATTAGAGTGGGAATTAGGGAATTAGTGTTTTAGTACTTCTCGTCGGGTACTGTTTGAATCTAAAGGCGATTCCTTAATTTTCTGGCTAGATTTTCGTGTACCATGGTGTCCCTTCTCAGCAATCTGGTTGACATCCGTTGATGAAATCACCGATACTGCCCTCGTCTTCAAACCTGGAAACAACAGTGAGTCTTCAAGCCTGGGAAAGAACAGTAAGTCTTCAAGCCTCGTGACAATCCAGTTGATGGAAATCTTCGCATCAGGATCGAATCCCTGGCCCTGGAACTTCGTGGTAACAGTGATCCTCTTCATTAAAAGCCAACGAATTCCATTCTCCATCGGTAAGATTCGTTTATAAAACTATGCTCTAACAAAAACTAAGTCAGTAAAAGAACTTCATGCAAAAAGTTAAATTTCTTTATTTACCTCATTTCCTCCCTCTCGGAAAGTGAGGGAGTCGCTGTAATAACAAAGTAACGATTAATCCCCGCATCCCCGCCCGCTCCACGAGCCAGTGTTTTATTGGTTTATTTATTTTCCAGCGGAAATACATCGGCGATATTATACAACAGATGTATATCGCTGCCCGGGCCCCGGAAGAACGACAAGAGGCCGTGTCTTGAATGGCTAACGCTCGGTGATAATTCACACAAGATGGATTCCTGGCATCGGGCTCGTAAATCCTCGCGCGCAGGACGTGCCAGTTATAGGAACTCATAATCTCCTAGGTCAAGTTTTTCCTCAAACTTACATTAAATCCCCGTAGGGCTCTCAGTCTTCCGGCAATGGAATCGAGGCCGGGACGTCGCGTCCCCCACCAAACAGGCATTGTATCATCTTGGACGCTTCGAAGTTCTTTTAATTCGGGGAATATTCGCCGATTGTCTACATATTTCTCGATGCAACCCTGTCTTCCCGTTCCAGTCTTCTCTCCATCAAACTCAGATTATGATTACTTTTTATTGGCTTGTTTCAACTTAACCGACTGTTGTTTTAATTGTTTCTGAATCTGCTTATACCAATTGTTGCGTATAATTCCGGTTGTAACGAACAAAAAAATAGGAAAATGAAATGATTAAATGTTGGGAAGTTTAACTTGGTTCTGCGTGCGTTATGCGTTATGGTCGTCCTTCTTTCACTAAGGGGTTACTACACTGAAGATTTGATTTAACACAATTTATCTCAACGCCACAACCTCAGAGATGGTATCGCTTTTGTTAATGCTCATCAGTCTGTCATGATCTCAGATATCCGCGACTTGATTATAATACACCTTACCACTTTACTTTCTTAGCATAGTCACAGTTTAAATATATGTTTCTATGTACGTTGCTATTGATGGAGACATAGATCCCTGGATTTTCTTGCCCGAAGTTTTAGCTTCAATACGAGGCTTAAATTCCCTAAATCGGTTTGCGAGGAAAAAAGTTATGCACTTCAAGAGCTTCAGTGATTTCTCGAGATCACCCTGTAGATAAAGGTGTGAATTCGAAAATTTGAAAACTGTCTCGCCTTCACATATTACCCTGTAGATAATTTGTTGACAGTTTTTTTGAGTTTAGATCCAATAAAATAGAATAATAAAGGATAGCGCTGCTAACATGCGGAAACAAAATCATAATCCCCTGGGAATATCGAAAGTTATCCCCAATCAAAACCAGGCAATCAAAATTATGATGGCTAAATTAAAATTATGACAACCAAGCAGTAAGCAGTCCGTATAACTGAAAAGGTGCAACAAAATGCACAAAATTGACAATAAGCTACCGTAGTACTGCCCAGGGCCGCATTGTAAGGTCAGGATTGATGACTTTTTGGTCCCCACTTAACACATAAAAATCTTATGAACTGTTCTTGGAGTTCATAAATAATTTCTTCTCGTTTCTAGGGCGAATTTCCCAAATTCAACATCAATTTTGGTCTTCCGAGTGACTCATACATTTAAAGATGAATAAATAATAAATATTAGTTTAATCGAAAAAAAAAATCATATAAAAAATCTCTCTTGACGTTTCGAGAAATTCCAACATGATATAAGGTAAGGCGCGTTCAGTAAGCATAAAAACTAGTCAAGTTCAACTATGAGAGAGAAGACGGTGAACGAGACGGTGAAGCTTGAAGAAGGACCGGCGCAACCGGAATTGTTCATTTTTTGGGTTTCCGGCTATATCTCAAAAACGGTACGTTATAGGGAAAATTTTTCTTATAATAAATGAAAGCCCATAAAATTATCTACAACTTTTATCTTATACGTGATTTTCGAATTCCCAACAGTTTTTGAGTTACACGCTCCACAAAAGTAAAAAAAAAATCATTTCACCTCACGTTTTCCATCAAACATTCCTTCATATCGCTTAAACTATTCATCACAGACAGAGCGTGTAGCTCGAAAACGGTTGCGAATCTGAGAAAAACCAACAGAATAAAAGTTTTACATAATTTTTGGAGCTTTCATTTATTATAAGAAAAATTTTCACTGCGATGCACCGTTTTCAAGATATAAGGGGAAACACAAAAATAGAATATTTCCTCACCCCTCCCCCCCCTCCACCTAAACGTCAGAACTTTTGGCATTTTCACATCTACTTCACACTCCAAGCACCCTGAACAAGTATTGGGTCTTTCGTTCACTGGAATAGAATCGAGCGGACAAATTTTTCAAAATCAGGCCTGACCCGATTCATTTAGAATCGAGCTGACCTGAGTCGTTCAAAATCTATCTGAATTTTTTAATTATGGAGGGGGGAGCCCTCATGGACACCCTAGTGTGGTCCTACTCGATCAGGGAATTGATGAACTCTTCCCGGAATCACCTATAAAGTTAAAAAAAACCCTCCGTGCATCTTCCTATCAATCCTATCACCACCTTTCATTCATTTAATTAGATGGGTGAGTCAGAGAAGGGCAATTTTAACAGAGACGGGTGAAGTGAAAAATGTATAGTGTCGTTGTACGGTTTCCTTAAGAGATGATCATTTTTGTACATATTGCTGTGGTTAAAAAGGATTAACATTGACATAAACGATAGACAGCTTCCAATGAGAAATTTTCAGATACTGCCAATGAGAACAGAGGCACTGGCACTAACGAAACGTTTTAATTATTTTTTCTCTTCATTTAACGAGACTTCCAGACTAATGGACACCCGTTCGTTATAAACAAACAGATATTGACAGCGATATAATTGACAATGACAGCTATACAGCACTTGACTTTGTTGCGATAATGACAGCTATAATCATAAAACTGTATATTACGGAACTGTGTAATAGCAACCAGCATTCTAATTATAGCAAGATGTCGCTATGATGACAGCTTCTGTAACTGTCACAGAAATATTATTCAAAGCAACACAATAAGAATGGCAACTTATTTGATACTGACAGACTGACAGCTTTAGAGTATCTGAGAGTTTCGGTAAGAGTAACGACTCGTTATCAAGCAGGTTATATCGTTATTATAGCAACTGTAACGTAAAACTGAGCAACGATAGCAAGCAACTAGCATATAATAGCAACTATAGCTAGAAAGAATCGCAGTATAAATTGATTTTTTGAAATTAAAAGAGTAATAATTGAGATAATTGCTTGAAAAATTGATCGGAATAATGACAACTACTGTCACTGTCACAAAAATATTACTCAAAGCGGCACAAAATGACTGGCAGCTTATTTGATACTGACAGACTGACAGTGTTAGTGTTGAAGTACTTGCAAGTTTAGGCAAGAGTAACGAGTCGTTATCAAGCAGGTTATATCGTTATTATAGCAACGGTAACATAAAACTATGTAATGATAGCAAGCAACTACCATTGAATAGCAACTATAGCAAGAAACAATCGCAGTATAAATGGGTTTGAGTCAAACAATTGCTTGAGAAATGGTATGACGAGACTTTAACACGAAACATCACAATCAACCCTGAAAACCCAAATATTATAAAATTATGCTCCCCCAAACAATAACAATCCCCCCCTGGCACAATTAACTCGTCATTACCATCAAAATAAACGAAAATATCAACAAAAAACGAAATAAATAAACAAATAGTGAGGTTATGTCGTCTCACAAACTTTCCCTCCTGCGGCACTTCCAGGCCCCAATAACCAGGTCTCATGACTGAACACTTGAAATTAACGATAAGAGGGACTTAATTAGGCACTTACCTGGTGTGAGACTCCGGCACTCCGGGCGGCAGCGACGTTCAAAGTCAGCACGCACTTGTCTTTGAAGTCCCAGCAGAACAACGCGCCGTCCTTGACCGCGAGAAGGTTCAGGGTGCCGGTTATTGTTTCCGGGAGGCCGCCGCGAACCACTTCGAAGATTTTGTGATCGTTCAGGCCGAGAAAGTCCGTGGAATTCATTCTGAAAATGAATCCCGCCTTTGTATTTACGAAAAATTAAAAACCAAACAAAAACTAATAACGAACGAGATTACGTGATTACGAGATACGAGACGGCGGTTGACGGAACTCAGCTGTTTGCTGACGGGTGACGTTTGGGTTTGGCAGATAGCGACCGCGGTGCGTGCTGGTAGAGTCCCTAAACGGTATAATTTACGTTTCATGTTCTCTCAGCATAAAATTTAGTAATTCTTACTCAAGTAGAGCGCTTTATATGGACTAGAAGTTATAATGGTATTGAAGAGAAATAAAAAAATGAAGTTAAATTCTATCAATAACTCCGATAAATGTGGAAAATAAATATTAGTCATGGGAAAATCTTTTCTCAACCTCACTTTTCTCTTACTGATCGACTTTTTTTGTTTTCAAACCATTTTCAGTGCTTCACTAATAGGACATTTCCTATTTTTTTGCTGAAATAAATAAATGCGCTTAATAAAATATCTTGCATTAAAAATAATGCAATATTTTGATTATTTTACTAGGCAAGATTTTTTCTAACATTAAAAAGAAATTAATTGTGCAATAAATTTTGCACATCACGAATAATCGAACATTACAATAATAATAATTCCTGAACAAGTAATATTCGTAGCCTCACCACATGTGAAATAAATACTTCATTTATTTAATTTTAAAAGTTAAAATTTTGCAAAAATATTATTGAAGTAAAAATATTATGAAAAGCTGGAGATAAATTTTGCACGCCCATTAAGTCGCGATCCTGTCACTGTTAACAAAATTATCGTATCCATCATCTAAAGGCAGATTTATATCAGCAGCAACTAGAAATTAATAAAATTTTGCACACATAAATATAAATTTTGTACGCTTTTTGAAACCTGGAGAAAACATTTATCTCGTTCAATGCGAATATAAAAATTATTTAACGATCAAGTTTGTTTTCCGATTATCCAATTTTGCACTTCAATATTTACCTCCGGTTTCCATCGCTATAATAATAAAATTTTGCACGTTTTAATTTTCAAATTTTGCACTTAATTTATTTTGCATATCTACCTTTGATATTCCAATTTCCTGACAAACTCGCTTCTTAAACCTATCCCTCTCAAATTTAATGTCTAATTTATTGCCATATACCCAATCAAAAATTAGAACAATTTAATTCCCTTTATATATTTTTCAAATTATTTAAAATTACAAAATTCTCAATTCATAAAAGGTTCAAGATTTTATAATATAAAACGGGTGTATTAGAACGGGAAGTGTTACGTGTTAATGAGCAAAATTTAGCGGATGACATGAAAAAATAGAACAATCTGGCAAATATGTAATTTTTTTACGTGAAGTTCGAAAAAAATTTGAGCAAAACAAGTAGGCACTGATTTTCATGATAATCATCTGCCTCCAGATGAAAAATTGAGAGAAAAATCGTAGATATAGCACTTTTGCTAAATTTGAAGAACCTTTTAAAGCTGGGTTAGAGATGGGAATTTTTTTTACAAAATAAATTATTTTCAGCCCTAATTTTTATGGAAAAAATAACAACGCCCTCTTGTGGTGAAATTGAAAAATGGGAGGTGTTAATGTGCAAAACTTAGAGGATGTAATGAAAAAATAGAACAATCTGGCACTATACCTAGCATGTTAACAATAATGAAAAGTCTAACCCAAGTTAAATAGCATTCTACCTTCAGTTTATCATCGATATATTAAATTTATAGCACAATTTGGCTTTAATATTATTTTTTTTACGTGAAATTCGAGAAAATTTTGAGCAGAACGCGTGTAGGAACTAATTTTCATGATAACCATCTTCTTTAAAATAAAACAAATTGAGAGAAACATCGCATTTTTTAAGAATTTGAAGAACCGGTTGAAGCTGGGTGGGAGAGAGAAGATTTTTTTTTATAAATTAATTTATTAGTTTAAGCTCTAATTTTTATGAAAAAAATAACAATAATGCCCTCTTGTGGTGAAATTTAAAAATCGTGTTTACCTGTGGAAGGTGTTAATGTGCAAAACTTAGAGGATGACATAAAAAAATAGAACAATTTGGCAATATTCCTAACATCTTAACAACATAATAATAAATCTAACGCACGGCAAATAGCATTGTACCTTCAGTTTATTATCTATGTGTTAAATTTATAGCACAATGTGGCTTTAATATTAGTTTTTTTTACGTGAAATTCAAGAAAATTTAGAGCAAAACACGTAGGAACTGATTTTCATGATAACCATCTTCTTTAAAACGAAAAAATTGAGAGAAAATCGCATTTTTTATAAATTTGAAGAACCGGTTGCAGCTGGGTGGGACGCGAAGTATTTTTTTTTTGTAAATTAATTTATTGGTTTCAGCTCTAATTTTTATGGAAAAAAATAACAACGCCCTCTTGTGGTGAAATTCAAATATCAAGTTTACCTGTGGAAGGTGTTAATATGCAAAACTTAGAGGATGCCATGAAAAAATAGAACAATCTGGCACTATTCTTAACATGTGAACAACATAATAAAAAGTCTAACACAAGTTAAATAGCATTGTACTTGTACCTTCAGTTTATTATCAATATATTGGATTGATAGCACAATTTGGCTTTAATATTAGTTTTTTTTTACCTGAAATTCGAAAAAATTTAGAGCAAAACACGTAGGAACTGATTTTCATGATAACCATCTTCTTTAAAATGAAAAAATTGAAAGAAAAATCGCATTTTTTAGGAATTTGAAGAACCGATTGAAGCTAAGTGGGAGAGCGAAGAAATTTTTTTTTATAAATGAATTTATTGGTTTCAGCTCTAATTTTTATTTAAAAAAAAATAACAACCCCCTCTTGTGGTGAAATTCAAAAATAGAGTTTACCTGTGGAAGGTGTTAATACTGTTAATGTGTAAAATTTAAAGGATGACATGAAAAAATAGAACAATCTGGCAATATTCCTAACATCTTAACTACATAATTAAAAATCTAACGCTCGTCAAATAGCATTGTACCTTAAGTTTATAGCAAATTGTGTTAAATTTATAGACAATCTGGCTACAATATTAGTTTTTTTTTTTACGTTTAATTTAGAGCAAAACAGATAGGCACTGATTTTCATGATCTTCGTGTTCCTCCAGATGGAAAAATTGAGAGAAAAATCGTAGATAATAGCACTTTTTATAAATTAATTTATTGATTTCAGCTCTATTTTTTATGGAAAAAATAACAACACACTCTTGTTGTGGATTTCAAAAAGCGAGTTTAGCTTTGGGAAGTGTTAATGTGCAAAATTTAAAGGATGACATGAAAAAATTGAACAATCTGGCAATATTCTTAACACCTTAACAATATAACAAATTCTATTTATAGCACAATCCGGCTATAATGTTGCATAATTTTTTTACGTGAAGTTCGAGAAAACTGCCAGCAAAACAGATAGGCACCGATTTTCATGATAATCATTTTCTACAAGATGATTATCACTGGGAGAAAAATCGCAGAGGAAATTTGAAAAACTGGATCATGTTGGGTCGGTGAGGGAATTTTTTTTATATAAATAATTAATTGCATTCAGCCCTATTTATTTAGAAAAAAAAATAACAACCCTCTTGTGGTGAAATTAAAAAATCGATCTTACCTGTGGGAGGTGGTGATATGCAAAATTTAAAGGATGACATGAAAAAATTGAACAATCTGGAAATATTCTTAACATCTTAACAAAATAAAAAAATGTATTTTTAGCACAATCTGGCTATAATGTTAATTTTTTTACTTATTCGAGAAAATTGATACCAAAACATTTAGGTAGGTACCGATATTCATGATAATTCATCTTCCTCTAAATGAAGAAATTGATAGAAAAATCGACGATAAAAGCTGCGTGGGAGAAGGCAAACATTAAACAAGGCCCAGACGAACTGTCGAGGTGTGAGAGTGACCTAAATAAAGCGTGTTTAGATCAATCTATGTAAAAACTTAATTCAAATATTGTTCTTTATAGAATCCCTAATATCATTGCAGACGGTCACGAAAGTCTTGCACAATTCCTATTCATGTCTCTCTCTTCGATTCCGAGACCGGACGGAGGGAAAGAAAATAGAAAACGGCGACGATCGATGATGATATTTGTATGCAATAATACGTTGCTTAGCAATTATAAATTTATTTATTGATTATTCGTCGGGAAATATGCAAATCGGCCGATCCGCCTGCTAGATATTTTAATTGTTTTATTTTCGGTTGTTAGAAGGGTTGTTGCTGTTGTTGTACGCGTCCGCCTATCGGCGTTTCAAATCGCATTTTAACCCGAGACTTTTTATACCGCCGGCTGACGGTTAAATAATTAACGTGGTGCTTGTAATGTTTCTTTTTATAGCAAATTATGGCGGCGATAATATTCATAAAGCTATTTTTGCGGCGCAAGAATGAAATAATCGCACACCTCAAGGATATTCTAATCCGGGACAATTGATAACTCGAGCCCGTATATATATAGGTGTATCGATTATCAAGAGCGCCCTGCCTGCCCGAATTCTTAAGACCGCCTGTATATATTATTAAAGGTATAATTTAAAATTTGATCGAATTTTTTCAAGGGCGCCGCGGCGTTAGTGTTCCTTCCTTCAATAGCGCGCACCTTATTGGTATTTTCGCATATTTATGAACAGGTTGGGGTGCGGTGTACGGTGTATCTATACACAAATTGAATACATCCCCGAGCGTATTTCAGTCGATATCTATTCTTCCCGATAACTCGTATTTAAATATTAAATATCGAAGGAATTGAGACACCCCTCTTATTTGCGGAGCAGGGTGAATTGTTGGGATCAAAAATATTAAAGAAAAAATTGACAGTCATCGCTACAGAAAATGGAAAGCCTACCTACCTATTGTTATGGTATTACTTACCCCCCTTTATCTCAATTTATTATTATGAATTCTATTTAAAAAAAATTAATACCATAAACAACAAAATTTTTAATAAAGTTATTCTCTGAGGACACTCTCTTTCTCAGGTGGGTTCAGATAAATTTTTCAATATATTTTCTAAGTTTGAATCAAAATAAAATATAAAAAAATTAATTTGAAATTATTATTATTATTATTTATAACTTGTAACTTACAAAATTTTAAATAAAGGAAAATCTAACCTACCTCGAGCTCTCTGAATTTGAAAATTTCTTATACTCTAAAAATTTTAATTAAATACAATTCCAAATCTTACAATTTCCTTCTTCTTTATTAACCTTTCTCTAGTCCTCTGCTTCTCTTCTTTTTTAACTCTTTCTCTTACCGCACTTTTCAAAATTTCTCAAACTGCTCTCCGACACCGTCTCTTATTATCCCTTGTCCTTTCCAAATAAAGCTTCTATCTTGTTCTCGTAGTCTTTCTCTTTTTCTTACTGCTTCTCTTCTATTTACTAATCAATCTTTGCTTTGCGTTATTTATCCTCTTTCTGCTTTCAAATTCTGCTCTTTCTCTAGTCCCTCTGCTTCTCTTCCATTTACTAATAAATATTTGCTTTCTGTTACTTTATCTTCTTTCTGCTTTCAAATTCTTCTGTATTTCCTTTTGAAAAAACTCTCTTCTTTTATCATTTATTCCTCTCTTAATTTCTCCTTTCTCTAGTCCCTCTGCTTCTTTTTAATTCTTCTAAATCATTATATTACATTTTTTAACATTATTTCTCACTGACGCTCTTTTTAATTTTTCTCTCCTCTCCCTATTCTTTTCTCGTTGCTATCAACATTCCCCTCATTCACTTTTTTTTTTCTACTCCTCATTTTTTTCAAACAATCCAAATTTTATTTCTTATTGACATTTATAATAATTTTTATCTATTACAAGTCATAAACTTCATTGTCACAATAATAAATCTAATTTAAACTCGAAATCTCTACCTTCCTACACCTGAATTCAATTTTCTATAACACTATACTTACTTACCTGGGGGATTATAAAAGGGGATGATGGAAAATCAGGCAAACTTTTCCACCCATTCCCCCCTTCCACCCCCATTCATATTCACATAATGACCTAGTCGATATGCAATAAGATTTCGTGAATCAATGCTATTAGCAGCGAATTCAGTCACGTTATTTATGTCCTTCAGTCAGTCATCAGCAATGCTTTAAGGTACGAATTAGAGGGAATAGCAGATTGACAGGTATTCAATCATAGGTTTATATTAAATAGCTTGCGCTTGCAGTGGCGTGCGTTTTGCCCTTCTTAACAGGTGATTGCCCGATAAGGTCTCAGGTGAGTTCAAATAAGACAGCCGATGGTTGTTAAAAGTATTTAAACGTCATACATAATAAATTCTAAATTTTACACAGTTCTTGTGAATTTTGCACAATTTGTTGAACATTTTGCATTCTCCATAATCTTTTCTTTTTTTTGGTAGCGCGCGACTGTTAGATCAGATAAGACGGTCAGTTAAGACATCTCTTGGCTGTTAAAAGTCAAAAAGAACAATGAACTTTGCATAATTTTTTTCGAATTTTGCACAATTTGTTAAAGATTTTGCATTTTTGTTAGTCTTCATTTTTTTTTTGGTTACGACAGACTGTATTGTATCAAATCAGGTCAATCAAGATATCGCTTGGCTATTAAAAGTGATAAAAACGTTTTTTTTGTGAATTTTGAATAATTTATTGGTTACCTCCACATTTTGCATTCTTCTCAATTTTCTTTGATAACGTGAGAATGTGGGATCAGATCAGATCAGTTAACGCATCTCTTGAATGTTAAAAGTCACAATAAATGTTTTCTTGCACATCTTTGGTAAATTTTTGCACTATTTGTTAAACATTTTGCATTCTTTTCACTTTTTTGAATGAGTGTCAAATTATATCAGGTCGGTAAAGAAGTTCTCTGGTTGTTAAAAATCATAATAAACCTAAATATTGCACATATTTTGTGAATTTTGCACATTTTTTGTGAATTTTGCACAATTTTAAAATTTTTTGCATTCTTATCACTTTTTTATACAGGGTAATCTAAAAAAATTGTAAGGTAAAATATCTTAGGGGTTGACTATTTCAATCCCTTCTAAGCATACTTCAGGATTGAAAAAAATTCAAAATATGTAGTTTCATTGACAATTAATATTTACCAATTTTCGTGTCTTTAGCTTAATATACAGGGAAAATAAAAAATAAAAACCATTTTTTTTTAATTCTTCGGAGGGGTGTAACTTTTTCGGGGAGAGTTTTTTCAAAAAATTCTATACCAAATACCTCCCTTAATTTTCATCACAGAATCACCCCTTAATTTTTTTCGGTGTTATTTAGATACACCCTGTATAACATGAGTGTCAATATCATGTTAGTGAAGACGTTCTTTGGTTCTATGTAAAAAGTCAAAATAAACCTAAATCTTGCACTTTTTTTAAATTTTGCACCAAATTTATTAATTTTCTTTGTATTCCTCTTGTTTTGCCAACGGGAGAGGCTTGTTAAAAGTCACAATAAACGTAAAATCTTGTTTTTTTTTTATTTTGCCCAATTTATCAAGTCTATTGCATTTCTCTTACTCTTATTTTAGGCAAAAACGCAGGTAAAATCTGGCACATTATTTATGAATTTTGCACAATTTTCAAAACATTTCCCATTCTTCTTATTGATATCTGAACCCAGGTAAATTTTAAGACTGCAATCCCTTGGCTCTTATAAGCATTATAAACATGAAATCTTCCACTTTTTTTTGCAAAATTTGCACATTAAAAAAATATCTCGCATTCTTCTTACTTTTCTTTTTTTTTTTTGTAACGTCAGAAAATAAATGTATCAGATCAAGTCAGTGAAAACATTCCTTGGCTGTTAAAAGTAACAAAAACGTAAAATATTGAGATTGTTTTAACAATTTTGCACAATTTCTGAAGTATTTTGAATTCTTCAAACTCCTCGTTTTGATAAAATGAGACTAATGGATCAGGTCAGGTCAGTTAAGTCAAGACATCACTTGGCTGTTACTTACATCGAAATAAGCGCACATTTTGCACATTAAAAAAATAAATTTTGCATAATTTGTTGCACATTTTGCATTCTTCTTAATTTTATTTGGTAAAAGTGATAGTTTAGTATCAGATCAGATCATAAGACATCTCCTGAACGTTAAAAGTCACAATAAACGTTTTCTTTAGACATTTTTGCTAAATTTTGCACAACTTATTTAACATATTGTATTCTTATTAGTCTAATTTTTTGATAATAGAAGCGTCAAATCAGATCAGGTCGCTGAAGATATCCTTTGATTGTTAAAAATTAAAATAAATGTAAAATCTTGCACTTTTTTATGAATTTTGCATAATTGTTCAAAAATTTTGCACTTATAATCTTCTTTTTGCTTTTTGTGGTAACATGAGATTCTCAGATAAGATCAGGTCTGTAGAGATATCCTTTATGGTTGTTAAAATTAAAAATAAACGTAAAATTTGTACTATTTTGTAAACTTTGCACATTAAAATTTTTTTTCACTTTTAATCTTTTTTCTTTGGTAACATGAGACTCAGATAAGATCAAGTTTGTAGAGATATCGTTTGATTGTTAAAATAAAAATAAACGTAAAATATATTGCACTTTTATGTGAATTTTGCTCAATTTAAATTTTTTTTTCATTTTTAATCTTCTTTTTTTGGTAACATGAGACTACCAGATCAGATCAAGTATGTAGAGATATCCTTAGGTTGTTTAAATTAAAAATGACCGTAAAATCTTGAACTTTTTTGCATTAAATTTTGCACAATTTTTGAAAATTTGCACTTTTAATTTTTTTTTCTGGTAACATGAGACTTTCAGATTGGATCAGGTCTGTGAGGACATCCTTTGGTTGTTAAAATTAAAAATAAACGTAAAATAGAGCACATTTTTGTGAATTATTCACAATTTTTTTTTCAGATTTTGCACTTCTAATATTCTTTTTTGGTAACATGACATGAGACTCTCAAATCAAATCAACTCTGTAGAGGTATCTTACGATTGTTTTAATTAAAAATAAACGTAAAATCTTGTCGTTTTTTTTTTGTAAATTTTGCACAATTAAAAAAAATGCAATTTTAATTTCAATTTTTGGGTAACATGAGACTATCAAAGCAGATCAGGTCAGTAGACGTATTCTTTTGGTGCTAAAACTAAAAATAAACGTAAAATATTGCACTTTTTTTTGTACATTTTGCACAATTTGTTCAAAAAGTTGCACTTTTAATTTTATTTTTTTGGTAACATGAGAGTGTCAAATCAGATCAGGTCAGTAGAGATATCCTTTGGGGCTTAAAATTAAAAATGAACGTAAGATCTTGCACTTTTTTTGTAAATTTTGCACAATTTGTTCAAAAAGTTGCACTTTTAATTTTATTTTTTTGGTAACATGAGAGTGTCAAATCAGATCAGGTCAGTAGAGATATCCTTTGGGGCTTAAAATTAAAAATGAACGTAGGATCTTGCACTTTTTTTTGTACATTTTGCACAATTTGTTCAAAAAGTTGCACTTTTAATTTTATTTTTTTGGTAACATGAGAGTGTCAAATCAGATCAGGTCAGTAGAGATATCCTTTGGGGCTTAAAATTAAAAATGAACGTAAGATCTTGCACTTTTTTTGTAAATTTTGCACAATTTGTTCAAAAAGTTGCACTTTTAATTTTATTTTTTTGGTAACATGAGAGTGTCAAATCAGATCAGGTCAGTAGAGATATCCTTTGGGGCTTAAAATTAAAAATGAACGTAAGATCTTGCACTTTTTTTGTAAATTTTGCACAATTTGTTCAAAAAGTTGCACTTTTAATTTTATTTTTTTTGGTAACATGAGACTGTCAAATCAGATCAGGTCAGTAGAGATATCCTTTGGAGCTTAAATTAAAAATGAACTTAAGATCTTGCACTTTTTTTGAATTTTGCACAATTTAAAAAAAAATTTGCACTTCTTTTACCAGTTTTTTAAAGTAACTTGAGATTCTTAAATTAGATCGAATCAGTTAAGCAGCGCTTGGCTCTTAAAAGCTTTGATAAACGTAAATTTCGCATACTTTTAGTGAATTTTTCACAATTATTGATCAAACTTTTCGCTCTTTTTACCTATAGTTCCTTTTTTGATATCATTGGGATCTCTGTGATTACTTATTTTGAAGATAGGAGTCAAGAGATTATCGCAAACATCAAACAAGACTGCAGTGTCTTCTTTCGTGAGGATGGAGAGAAAATAGCTGGCGCCCGAGACGATTCCTTAGATTCCAAGTAAAGATAAAAGTGTTCAAGTAACTGAGCCGGGGAACTTACTTCGCGTGAACGCCTCTGTTTTTTCCATCTAATCGAATAACTCGAACTCCCATTTCCATATCGATATAAAAGGGCTCGATAATCGCGTGATTGTCACTGTTCTATAAGCACGATTCGGTTCATTTCCTCGTTTCGATTGCCCTTTCATACCGGGGGCAGGTATGATCATCAAACTGACGTATCGTAAATTGCATTTCTAATAGATTTTTTACAATCCCACCCTCACAATAATAATCGACTGCTGGAACTACCCAGAGCTGGAACTGGAACTTGGACTCAAAACGAAGCGGCGGCGACGCAAAAAGCAATAAAGCAAACAAACCAACACACGAACGAACAGTTTCAGTTTTCAGTTTTCAGTTTTCAGTTTACAGAAAGAAACCCGGTCAATTTAGAGTTAGAGTATCTTTTCATCGCTGCGGTCTATGAAATATTCCTCACAATGAGCATGAGCGCACACTCAATGTTTATTCCAACGTATGCCCCAAAGGCGGGTATTTATGGAGACATAGGTGACTGGGTTCGAGTCGACTTGTATCGTAATGGCGAAGCATTCAGACTGTAATGGCGTATAAATAATTAATAACTCCATTCGAAGAGTCTCTTTGCCGGTTTCATTATCGGTGGAAAGATTCCTCGCGCTTTATTTCCCCTCCAAGATGCGGAATAATTTTTTAAAAGCGAACAAACAACCATTCCTTCAATATATACTTCAATTCCCGGGAGTTTTCTAGAAAAATGAGCCCCCGGCCTCTAACTAACAACGTGGAATTAACCGCTTACAGCTTACCGCTTGGTCTGTAACGTTCAATTTTTTCTTTCCCACATCTGCTGTTGTTGTAGTTAACAATAATAGAGTTATCGATTAATATGGTTCAGTGAATAATAGCCATTCTCCGAGAAAGCGGGAAAAAGACGCTTTTTTCTTGAAATAATTGAAAAGCCGTGAGTTCTTGAACCTGTCGAGCTGTGATTGGCTCTTACTGATGATTTTTATTCGTTTATTATTTTACATGCCGAGCTGCGAGTGGCTTTTATCCGTGATTGCGCGTTAATTATTTTTCAGCATCAGGAAAATGAACGTTTAGTTATTGTTCAATAGTCGTGGAGAGACGATTGATTCTAGTTGTGATTCAGGAAAGGATTTTAATAAAAAATGTCTCCTTTGATTGCGAATCTTCGTCGGTACTATAGGAAAATTCGCCTTTAATATGCGATTAGGTATAAAAGGGAAAAGGGACATCAAGATACGAAATATTAGCGATAGCGTAGGCTTTGATATCTTTGTATAGAGACGCGGAGTCGGCCTTGAAAACTGTCGTCGAATTTCCCTCGTCGTCTTATCGAGCATTGATCTGGCCGATCGGGACGTGCTTAGGCTTTTATTAAGGCATTTTCTCCTTGAAAAGCTGCATGGAAAATATTTGAAAAATTGATTATTCATCGTTTATGTCTTTGTGAATTTATAAGTCCTTTGATCGTTAGCTTTGATGTCGATGCTCGTCATATTGGGAAATTTGTCGTACTTAAAGAGAGGAAACTGAAATTGCCGTCTCATAATCGCTTGATTTTTGTTCTTCTCTCTGCCGGCAATAAAACTATTTTTTTATAGCGAAGGGTATTTATTTATTTTATACACAACTGGTATCCTGACTTGCCATCAGCTTTCTGAGAGCACTATCCAACTGATAACATCCCAAACTTTACTATAAATGACTATGCGCTGAGCTGGCGCTTTTTATATTCAATAGTGACGTTAGTGACTTTCTAGGCAGATGTTCCCGAACGTCAAGTAGTTCTGTCGCGATCAATAGACTCAGTTCATTCTAGGAATCTCCAGAGCAACTACTGTCACGTCACATATCAAGTAACTGTCTAGATAAGTTGAAAAGCACGTTTCTTATTTTGTAGATAAATCGAGCGAATAACTCGCTAATCAACTCGCTACTTCGACATCGACAATTAACCTAACAATACATTTCTTGAACATGCACACATACGGCTCAAAGGTTTATGAGCTTATCGCAAGTTAAGACGTCCATTAGATTCAATCCCGAGGATATTTTTGGTTAAGTCTTAAGCAGGGCTTGAATACACTGACGAGTGAAAGCAAACTTCAAGTTAGAGCGAGAAGTGTTCAGAATTGTGGGGCTGTCAATTTAGTTGAGTAGTATCTTGCGCATATTATGCAAAATTTGTGATAAATTGTGCAAAATTCAGCAAAAGCGTGCAAAATTTTTTGTTTTTCTTAATTTTTGCTTTGAATAATTTGACAGTCTCTAGTCTCTTGTTGTCAAAAAGAAAGAACAGTAATCAGAGTGCAAAAGTTGAATCAAATTGTGTCTAAATTCAACAATAATGTGCAAAATTATAACTTTTTTGCACGCTCAAGTGTTATCAGTCTAGAGCAGTTTTAACTAAATGACAGTCTCTTATGGAGTCTCTCGCTGTCAAGAAGAACAGTAAGAATGCAAAAGTTCTAGTAAATTGTACAAAATTCAGCTAAAACGTGCAAAATTATTATAACGTTTTATGTAGGATCAAGTATTAGCTCCCAAGAGCGGTCTTAACTGATTTGGCAGTCTCTATATAGTCTCTCGTTGCCAAAAAGAAGAACAATAATAAGACCGTAAAAGGTAGAACAAATTGTGCAAAATTCAGCTTCAGCGTGCAAAATTTAAATTCTTTTGGAGGCTCGAGGAGTTTTAACTCATTTGAGGGTCTCTAGTGTCAAAAAAAATAAAAAAACAGGTATGAAAGTGAAAAAGTTGAAATAAATTGTGCAAAAGTACGAGAGTTAAATGAAAGCACGAAGGTTAGGATAAAATGTGCAAAAATTCACCAAGAACGCGCAATATTTTAATGTTTTTGGAAGCTCGAGTATTAGCAGTCAAGAGTGTTACAATTTGACAGTCTCTCGTTTCCAAAAAGGAGAACAATCAATACCAAAAGTGGAAAAGTTACGATAAAATATGTAAAATTCAGCAAAATAGTGCAAAATTTCAACTTTCTTCTGTCCGAATATTTACACCCATGACCAGTCTAACTAGAGTTGAAAGTCTCTCGTTGCCAAAAAATAAAAATTTTATTTACGACTGCAACATTCAGAATAAATTGTGCAAAATTCAGCAAAACGTGCAAATTATAGCGTTTATTGCAGGCTCGAATATTAACAGCCACGAGCAGCCCTAATTGACTTGAGAGTTTCTTGTTGCTAAAAAGGTGAACATTTTAAGAAAAACATAAGAGTGCAAAAAATAGGATAAATTGTGCAAAAATTCAGCAAAGAGTGCAAAATTTTAACTTCTTGGGCCTCGGCTATTAACAACCAAGACCAGTCTAACCTGAGTTGACAGTCTCTCGTTACCAAAAATAATAACAATAATGAAAGTGCAAAAATTAGAATCAATTGTGCAAAATTAAGCAAAAAGTGAAAAATTATAACGGTTATTGGTGGTTCTAACAATAACAACCACGAGCAACCTTATTAATTGACTTGAGAGTCTCTCATTACCAAAAAGAAGAACATTACTAAGAGAGCAAAAGTTAAGATAAAATGTGCAAAATTCAACAAAAGAGTGCAAAATTTCAACTTTTTTGGAGCTCCAATAACAGCCACGACCATTACAACCTGAGTCGACAGTCTCTCGTTACCGAAAAAGAATAACAATAATGAGAGTGCAAAAGTTACGATAAATTGTGCAAAATTCAACTAAAGCGTGCAAAATTGCAACATTTTTTGCAGGCTCAATATTAGCAGCGGAGAGGAGTCGTAACTGATTTGACATTTCCTGTATTGTCTCTCGTGGCCAAAAAAAGAAGAGTAATGAGAGTGCAACGTTAGCATAACGCGTGCAAAATTCAGCAAAAGCGTGCAAAAATTGCAACATTTTTTTGAAGCTTTTGAATCATCAGGCAAGACCAGTCTTAACTGTTTTCACAGTCTCTATAGTCTCTCGTTGCCAAAAAGAACAATGATGGGGGTGCGATAAAATGTGCAAAATTCAGCAATAGCATTCAGTAGTCACATGAGAGCGGAATATTTTTTAGGACTATTTTTTGCTTCTCTCTGATCAACTGTAACCCCAGCAAACTAAGTGGAAAATAAATTAATCTCAAACATAATTCCGAGCATCAGCGCCCATCATTAATAAGGTAGGTACTGTAAGTTTTTTTAATGGCCAAAGCGGTCCATGAAGGGATTATATCTTGGAGGGATTGTTTGAGCTCCAGCAGTCTTGAGGCGAGCGTCAAACGGTCGACTACAGTGAACTTCTTCCTAATGATTTCCTCGGGAGGTCTAAGCGCTCGGCTTGTCTTTGTTCCAGAGCCCGCTTTGATGAAGTTACCTGCATGTATCCAGTCACCTTTGCTCAACTATCCTTGATCTAGTCCATGTGGATCTAGTCAGCTGGTTGAGACGGGGGCGCGTCTAAAGCTTATATCGACCAGATTCCCATTTCCAGAATCGAGTTATTAGAGCAATAATAATTAAAATTTGAGAGTATTTTATGTAAATCTGGACCGCTTCGATCAGTTCTCAGAGGTAGCAAAAATAAGTTTTAATACATTCGAGCCTCATCGTTGAATCCTTGAAGTGGTCCTTGGATAGTAAAATTTCTTGCCGGATCGGCCTTATCCGTCGCGCAGCCTGTACAAACGTAATATTTCGTGTGTCGAAAGCGAAGGGTTCCTTGGGGATTCAAGGAATACGAAGGATAAGACACATTACCGACTGATCCACGAGCAGATATACCCGAATTAATCCCAAATATTGTACGGGGAGTCCCTTCTCGCAAACACCGAACCGGATCTGGATGTACAAGTTAAAGAAAATTTGCATTCTAACGATTACCCTTTAATTTTATAGGTAGAAAATGTCTTAGCTTAAGTCTACAGACCTCCCGTTTTATCATCTTTACGTCCGTCGAGAAAATACAGGGACTGACTCGAAAATTTCGACCGTTCAGAAATAATTTTAATCGTTACTAACGATAACGCACTTGTTCCATTATACTACTAGACGGACGGACACCCTAACAGACGATTTGCATAAAAACTAGCCGTTAATAATTAACCAGCCGCATGCGAGCACAATTGAATCAGCAGGTATTTGTAACGCGTCCAATATGTCAAATGGAACGACTATCGCTATATCTGCGGCGTGAAACAAGTGAACCGTTGAATTCTCCGAATGACAAACGAGCGCCGCTGATATCTGCCATAAACAATTAATCTATGGACACACCTTGACTCGATGCGCATACTAATGGCTTTTTATTCAGACAAATGAAACACTGACGCCCTCTCATATCATCATGAATCAACTCGGCCTCTGTTTGACCGATAGATCAAAACGATTCGAACCGATTGGAATCGATGAGCGAGGGGGGTGTCATTTTCGATGAATCAACAAGGGCGGTATGTAATATCAGGAATCGCACACATGAATCACAGATATTTCAAATCTGCTGACCACTCACAATAATTAGTTACCACTTTGAAGTAATAGTGTAGTCATCGTTACTTGTGTATTTCTGTTATCGCAAACTTACTGCGAAGCAATCGTTACCATAAATATGTACCTTAATACCGTAAACATGATTTAACTCAGTCACAATAACTTTGAAGTAAGATTAACACTATAGTCACCGTTACCAACTAAAACGAAATTAGTAACTGCGACTCATTCGTCACCGTAAAAAACATTCTAAATCTGCTGAACAGACTGTTCTTGCTACTCACAAGCAGTGGCTACTTTGAAGTAATAGTGTAGTCATCGTTATACTTGTAATTTTTTTGTCGCAAACTTGAGTTGCAACGTATTAGTTATTTTATTAATAACTGCAAAGTAATCGTTACCGTAAATATCTACCTAAATCCCGTACTTGAATATGATTTAAATCAGTTACACTAACTTTGAAGTAACACTAACACTATAGTCACCGTTATAAGTGTAACTTGTAATATTCCTATGGTAGTCATGAGTTAAAAGTAACTGTGACGTCATCATTACCGTAAAAAATAATTGGGAAAAACAGACCAAACCGATCTTGTTACTTAAATCAGTTACAATGACTTTGAAGTAACACTAACACTATAGTCACCGTTACAAATCAAAATGTATTAGTAATTGCGACTTAATCGTCACCGTAAAGCTTTTGCTGGAATCTGCTGACCAGACTGGCCTTGTCACTCATAATCAGTGGCCACTTTGAAGTAATAGTAATGGTGTAGTTACCGTTACTTGTAATATTATTGTCGCAAACGCGTTTTGCAACTTATTAGTTATTAGTAACTGCTAAGTAATCGTTACATTAAAAAATCTTTGAAATCTGTTAATTCAAAGTAACACCGGCATTATAGTCAACGTTATAAGGATAACTTGTAATATCCCTGTGGTAGTCAGGAATTAAAAGTAACTCCGACGTCATCGTTACCGTAAAAAATAATTACGAAAAACAGACCAAACTGATCTTGTTACTTGAATATGACTTAAATCAGTTAAAATAACTTTGAAGTAACACTAACACTAACACTATAGTCACCGTTTACAAAGTATTAGTAGCTCCGACTCAATCATAACCGTAAAAAAATTTGAAATATGCTGACCAGACTGCTCTTGTCATCACAATCAGTGACCACTTTGAAGTAATACTAATGGTGTAGTCACCGTTACTTATATTATTGTCGCAAACTTGAGTTGCAATGTTTAGTATTGATAATTGCGAAGTAATCGTTACCATAAAAAATATTTGAAATATGTTGGCCTTACTGTTCTTGTTACTCAAATTCGACTTATGTCAGGTAGAATAATTACTTTAAAGTAACACTGACACTATAGTCACCGTTACAAGATAACTTGTAATATTCCTGTGGTAGTAATGAGTTAAAAGTAACACTGACGTCATAATTACGATAAAAATTAATTTATTACGTTGGGCCAACATAAATTGTTGGACGCATTATGCGCGATACAGTACTGTTTGGAATCTATAATGCAAAAAAATTCATTCAATACAAAATCGTTACGAAGCAGCAAGCAGAGCCCATTCATCTCGTTCGCAGTTAGCATATAGTTATTCCTGCAGGTGTTTGTCTCAACTTATGGCAGATAAAATTGTGCTGGTTTGAATAATACTATACACATGCATTTTGTATTACACGGGCATGCATTATATTGTCTTGATGGCATAACTTCCTATTCGAGAACATATGCACATCCTACAGATAACGCTCTCCTCTTCTCTATGTAGCTGGAAATTTATTGCGACTCGAATTCATACCTGATACATTTATGGACGACGTATATTATTATCATTATTACCATTACGTGCATCTCTCGTTCAAAGTGCATCACCGCAGACACGACGATCGAACCAAAAAAGAAGATGAAGCGGCGCGAAATTATTTACCGCTAATAAGTTCTAAGTAAACAGCATCGATATCTGTTGGGGAAATATTTGCAGTGGGTCGTATTGAATCAAGTGAGCTTTATGCTTGAAATATCAATTGTTTCTCTCAGCTAGTCGCTGTTAGAACAAACGAAAGTCGTCGAATCGACAAATCGGATTGGGAATTGGCAAAGCATGACGGAATTATGAAAGCCTTGGAGAAAATCAAAGATTACTCGACTATTCCCCGGGCTGCGCCGCGATATTTATTCAACATGTTCCTTGTGCCTCAACGAATTTTCCTTTATTCCGAGGAAACATCATCGGGGATTCACCATCAGGTCGCGTTACAGGCACACCTAATTTATATTATGTTTACTTATACTTTACGGTATAGTTTCGAGAATTCTTCATCTGCTTCCGACTTTCAATATAGTTGACAGAACTATATATTCAAGATAGAGACGAACGCTTTTCTCGGGCGCCTGCTTCTATTTTTTTAGGGATTATACGGCTAGAGCTAATTTATAAGCTGATACTTTATGTACAATTAATTTTTTTGTGTGTGAAAACAGCCCGTTTTCAGAGAGAATATTATATGATAATGCGAAGAGCTCCTGAAAAGGGTTGACAAATGACAACTAACATAATTTTAATAAAATAATTAAACGAGCGAGATTTTAATCGTGCGTATTTTTAGATACGAGTAGACAGGTAGGTTTAAACATATGCGAGCAGAAGGGCAAGAGATTGCCCTTTGGAGGGGTGAAAATCCGGAGCCCCCATGTTCTTTGACAGTCGGTAAAGGGTTTCCTGAACGTATTCCAAGAATTCAAACCTACAAAGGGTTTGTGGGCTCTTTTAGAAGACCTGGGGGTGTTCTTTCATCTAACGCCCTTATCCTCGACAAACAACCACATTCACATGAACGCGGACATTTTTCTGTTAAAGTGGAGAATTTTTAATTCTTTTGTTGCGAAGAAGTATTCATACTTTTACATCGTCAGAAACATTCCATAGCAATAATATGATTTTTATGTCATTTATTTATTTATTTATTTATTAACGCAAAGTGACGTTATTAATACCTAAGTGACGCCCAACCGCAAAACGCCAGTGCGAGCAGCGCACCAGTTTAATCCCGTTCTGTTTAAAGCCAGTCTTCTTGTCTTCCATAAACAATGGCCGGTCATAATTCAGCATCCATTGTCGGTACGAGGCGTGAACAGTCTTACCAACTCCGAGATTAAACAGTTCGGCCAACTTTACATGCATAAATATCCCCATATATCTCCTTGCGGAGCGTCGCAAGAAACCCGTATCTTTGATATTGTAGGTTTAATCACCAGCCGACGAGATACCGGACTTTGGCTTTATTTCACCCCCGTGACGTCGGGGAGCGGGCGAGGCGGACGCCCGTCCGTCCCCCCTGTTGCTCCTTCAAGACGCTTCCTTCATTATCCCGGGGGTCGCTCACGTTATGGCCGCTCGTGAGTTATAATAGGAAGAGGAACAATTGATATCTGCCGTCACTGCTGTCTTCTGGGGGATTCACACCATGTTTTAGGGGTTGTTTATACGCGGCATTCAATGATAAAGGGTTGCCGGTGCGATAAATCATAATTAGACAAAACTAAAAGCGTTTAGAAACTGTTTATATTAAGCTTCTTTGATTGATTGCTCGATTGTTCGATATGTCTGATTTATTCCTGTCAGGAATTTTAATTGTTCCCATGTAAAAAAATATCCCGCTCGAAGGACCATAAACATATTTTATCGCTAATACAACAACTGAGATCATTTGATGGGAAAGATAATCCTGTTCGAAGGACCAAAAACTGGGTTTGATTTATTAAAAAAAATAACGCTCGCGGTAAATTGAGGACATTTTTCGAAGAATAGCGTCGAGAATCCGGCTCGAACGACCAAAAAATAAATTTTGCCTCGAATGATCAAAAAATCGAATCATTCTCGGTATTGATCGTAACAGTAATCAAAAGATCGCTTGCTGAATATAACTTGAGTATAAACGTTTGGGAAAAAAGAAGCTTTGGGTAGATAATCCGGCTCGAAGGACCATAAAAATAACTTATCGCTAATACAACAACTGAGATCATTTTGAAAAAATATTCCTGCTCGAAGGACCAAAAATTGAGCAGTGTTCCAGGATTTATTAAAAAAAAAGAACGCTCGCGGTAAGTTGAGGACATTTTATGAAGAATAAAGTCGAGCTAGAAGTTTTGGGCAACGGATGCGGCTCGAACGACCAAAAAATAAAATTTTGTCTTGAATCACCCAAAATTTAATTATTCTCGGTATTTATCGTAACAGTAATCAAAAAATCGCTAGCTGAATGTAACCTGAGTATAAACGTTTGGGAAAAAGAAGCTTTGGGTAGATAATCCGGCTCGAAGGACCATAAATTATACAAAAAAGGATATAATCAATTTTGTGTTTC
The DNA here is from genome assembly GCA_910589415.1 of Malachius bipustulatus. Classification (NCBI taxonomy): domain Eukaryota; kingdom Metazoa; phylum Arthropoda; class Insecta; order Coleoptera; family Melyridae; genus Malachius; species Malachius bipustulatus. The sequence goes on along the minus strand of OU342638.1, from coordinate 35,913,470 downwards.
AACGGTGGGATGTTCTGAGGGATATAAAACTAGAAACGTAGGTTTGAAGAACTATAAAACAAGGAATACAGAATTTTTTTAATAAACTTTTTTCGGTAAATAAATAGACCAGAATAATAAATTTAAATGATATAAAATCAGGAAGAATCAACTTTGCTAGACAATCTGTTAATTTTATATCGGTAAAAAATTAAAAAAAAAAACAATCCGGCTCGAGAAGGACCATATGTTAAAAGAAGAACCAATAATTATTTAACAAATAAATCTAACACGAACTTAGCGCTAGTATTTAGCTCTCTTGAGAATTGCGTAAAGTTTTTAAGGAAAATAAAATGAAGAATCGTGAATTTGATTTAAAAAAAATCCTGCTCGAAGGACCATAAAATTATGTAAGGCCGCGGAAATAAATTAAGTGAAACCATACAATTTTCGTATAGCTTTAGGATATTCTGTGGGTTGTAAAAGTGAAAACGTAGGCTTGAAGGAGTATAATAAAGCGATGCGGATTAAAAAAGGGAATTTTTGGGGTAAGTAATTAGAACAGAATAACTTTAAATAATATAAAAACAGTATAAAATTATCTTTACCAGACAACTAATAAATTTTATAGGGGTGAAAAAAAATTAAAAAATATTTTAAATAAAAATGATCCGGCTCGTAAGGACCATATTTTAAAAGAAGACTAATAATTAATTAACAAATAAATCTAGCACGTATTTTGTTAGTATTAAGCTCACTTGAGTATAGTGTATAAGTTTTTAAGGGTGATGAAATGAAAAATCGTTATTAGTGGATAAAAAAATCCGGCTCGAAGGACCATAAAATAAAAATAAAAACCTGTGTGTATAAGATGACTGGCTATTAAACAGCCTCTATTAAGCGTTGTTGGTTCAATCAATGGTTGAGAAAAAATAATAAAATATATTTTATAAATAATCCGGCTCAAAGGATCATAAATACACGAATTTATAATTTCTCAGCGAAAGTAAAAAAATAACTTTTTTATCAATCTGTGATCAAACAGTAACGTGCCGAGGCATTTCATCCCTTCCTAGGAAACAGTATTAACCAGGGGGTTATATTATACTGCAGTGTCTAATCTTTCCCACCACAAGAGCGCCATTTTCAGGCTCGAACATAACGGAAACTGTCTAAGATGTTGACCAATAAATCCCACAGCCTTCTCCGTTACATAATTAAACCTACACACTACGGGAACGGGGGGTTGGGGCAGCGAGAGACTGAACTACCCCTTTACTGCCCTATCTCTCGCACTATCCCTTTAACTAGAACTTGTTAATTTACGACGTTGCAGCAGGAAAATCAGCGCAACCGAGGTTAGATTTGCGCTGCCAAAAATCGAACCGACGTCCCGCGTCCCCCCTCCCCCCATGCATTTTGATATTGTGATTAATTATGAAACACGGCGGTAATTTTTCATCAAATATGCGCTCCTAATGGAAGTATAAATAAAAGGGGTGGTTTAGGAGTATTAGCGGCTATAAGATCGATTATTTAGCTGTCATTATCTTATGAATAATAAACAGTAATTTTTGTGTTAATGTATTTGTGACAAGCTCTAATAATAAACCACACCCCTCTGCTAACTATCGACCTATTTTCCCCGTATTAATGATAGATTTTCCACCCTACCCGATGTTTATTTTCTTCTCCGCGCGTTCCTGCGAGCGGAAAGTTAAAAAATTACCTCATGATCATAGGTGACTCTCGGATATTTCCCAGGACGATTCCCCCCGTAATAGACGTTGTCATATGTCATCGATGGAAATGAATTTGCATGAGGTATATGTCAAATGGAATTCCGCGGAAATAAAAGAGCGACTATAATATTCCGTCTGTCATTTGTTAGATACAACACGATCAATTTGTCACGTGTGTATCTATTTCACGTTGACATGAATTATCAAAGACATAAATCATGAAGGATGTCGCTATAGAAACCATCTTTTCCACCAAGAAAAAATATAGAAATGTTGGGATTTTTTTACAATAATTTTTATATGCGCGGATTCCTGAAGATTGACGATAAGTGATGCGAAACAAGCGAAAGAAAAAAATCCGCTCGAAAAATTCTCATTTAAATAAATATTTCCATATAGTATAAATAAATAATTTATGAAGTATAAGAGATTTTATAAATAAATTTTCTTGGGAGAAATAAAAAATGAACACTTACCAAAAGTAGTGGGTTCCTGGTCCGTACCACTCAAAAATTTCGATCTTTTGAACCTTGAAGGGGTAGTGTAGAGTGTTAAAGGTGCCAGTTACTGAAATTAAAAAAACATTTTTAGATTAAATGAAAAAACTACCACTAAAACTACTTCTGAAACTATCTCCAGAAGTGATACTAAAAGCTGCCAAATTGGAACAACGACAAAAAAGTTCAAAGAAACAAGTAACAATAGGCTGGATAGTTCCATCAATCAAAATATTGGTCAAAAATGGGTACCAATACCCTCTCTCTCACTCCCTTTTGAATAAAGATCTTCTCATTGCTTTTTACCATCTCCTCTCAATCCTTTTCCCCACATACCCTCTTATCCCACTCACGCTTTTTTTCCATCCCCTCTCATCTTTGCTCCACAAATATTAGACTCTCCCGGATAAAGACCCCATCAAGCCTTCATCATCTCTCCTTGATGCTTTTTTCCATGTCCTCTTCTTATCTTCTGCTCTCTCCATCCAGTTAGGAATCCATTAGCCTTGAGGTCGACCAAATGGCCTTGACTGGTCTAAGTCTGCATCGTAGGACTTTTTCGGCCACCTTTATCAACATGTCCTGATTAATGAAAGTTCTTACTCTCTCTTTCTCACAGTCTCTCCTAGATAAAGACCACGTCAAGCTTTCCGTGGCCTTTTATCTTCTACTCTCTCCATCCAGTTTGAAATCCATGAGACTTGAGGTTGACTATCTTAAGTCTGAAATCCAGTTCCAGAATCCACTGTAGTTGAGATCTGAGTTGGCTAGTCTGAGTTTGGGCCGAATTTTTGGCTACCCTCCGAGTTTAGTTCAATGAAGAGCTGGACTTCCCTGTAGCAGGAAATTGCATTGAAGACGGCTTGAAAGCTTTTTTCATTTCTTCCTCAAGCTTTTTCCATTTCCCCTTTTTTTATGCCCTCTGAATCCAGTTCATCCTGCAATCATTTCATCACTTCGTCAGAGGAGTTAGGGTCAACCAGACGATTCATCCCAGTCCAAAAAAATTGGAACGTTCATCTCAAAAAATTCAGGAATTTTCAAACCATTACTTGTCAGAGGTGCCAGGAAGGGTGCCAAGGGTGCCAGATTTTGGGACCCAATTAATTTCTCCTTAAAAAACGATCGATTTGGTAGATTAAAGAGAAACTCAGCAGGACCAAAGTTTCCACTTTCTCTATGAAACATTCTTCGTCGCCGATTAAACCGACAACAATGCAACAATCCCGTAATCGAATCCGCCAAGACATCTGAAATCAAATAATAGAGCAGATGCCCGGAATTGTTGAGAGTGGAATATCCATCTCGAGACGCGTAGATAAAGCGTAATATTTCAAGTAGACCATTACAAGGACAAGCATATTTGACAAGACAGACGATCCGAGAGGACCCGGTCGGTTATTGATACCCGAGTCAGGTAGAGGGCGCCTATTGGGAACTGCATCAATATATCTCAGACGGTCCCCGCGATGCCGACTGTCACTTGTCTCTCGCATATATCGGGTGTCATCGGTCGCTTGATAGTGTATACGCGTCCGTAACGTCCGAAACAATCAGCCTATCCGATTAGGACCTTCAGGGCAACCGGTAATGATATTACGCAGAACGGACATGTCTGGAAAGAACAACAACTGCCACTAATCTGGACGAGGCGGTGACGATCTTTCATCGCGGGACCGTCGCGCGAAGACGTGGATGTCGACGATTATGAATAAAATAACCTGGCAGGAATGAATTAATTAATTGCAGAAGTAGATTGTTACGACGATGACTGAGCAGTTTTCCACGTTATCAGTTCTTGCCAGTGGTGTAAAACAAATGCCGGGCAAGGGTAAATCCGACGCGGTCCTAAGAACAACTTCCATCCAAGGCCGGCAGTAACATAACTCCGTCTCCACCTCCCGACTTTACACCCCGTCCCACATTGTAGACGAAATTACAATATAATAACAATCTCATGATCTCCGTACCCATACCGGTTTATACCTAGCGACCAGTAAATTTAATCAAGAGGCTCTCGCGCCCCGACCGACGACGGGCGTCTTCGATATAATGAAAGGACGTAAAGGGTTGGCCAAGATGAACGGGGCAGTAAAAACGGGCGCGGGTGGTTATTTACGCCCTCATAAGTTTACAATGACCCTGCGTCGGACCACCGCGTTACCAGGGAAGCGGGGGGACGCGAATTTACAGCGATGTGCAACACGACGCCCGCAGATAAGCCGGTGCCGCTTATTGCTGCTTAAGGAACTCGAGCTCCGGCCACGGCGCTTCCTCGACACGTAATTATCCAGCTCCAAGACATTTCGCACCCCTTCCGGACCGATAATTGGTCTTTCCACGTCAAGGCAGGATCCGCTGACACTCCCACGTACTCATTGTAAATGGACCATATATGCGATACTTACGACGTGTCGTCAAATAACACATCAAACTGATCGCCTCTTCATTTCTCCTCGTTCTTACACGTCTTGTCTGGTATGGGTCCCGATTTATCAGAGCCTCAGAAGGCTTGAAGCTGTAGAGAGATTATTAAAAATTTTGGATTCACTCATCGGGTACCTCAACTCAAGCGTTGATGGACAATGGTTCCCATTTCCGTTGTACGAACGAAAAGGGGAAGGTCACTCTTGAGAGGAAGTTACATCACTCCTGTGATCGGCTTTAGGGTAGTAAGCTCAGGGGTACGCTGGTTGGGTTAACTGTCTGAAAGCGTGGATGAGGTGGCCAATCTCGATGTACCTGGGATCAGAACCTCTTCTTCTTTAGTGACAACAAAACAATATTAGAGTTGTTACTTGTAATTGCGTCACTGTAACCGATTCAATCCTAGCTGTTACCGACAATTACAGTGACTGATGACTACTATTTTTCACCTTTAATTTTCTGGATCTAGTCTGGAAAATTTAAATCGCGCTCACATCCGAACGTGTTTGAATCTTCTAACCGGAAATAAATTTCTTTAGAGGAAACTCAGAGTCCAGACGGGCATAGCTTGAATAGCCACAACCGGACAATGCTGCTGCCGTTCGTAATAAAACTCACACATGCACACACACACACAGGAGCAGCGAGGATTCCTATCCTACTTCACATAATCGTTGCGGATCTGAATGACAAGTGACAGGGCATCGCTGTGTAACACACGTCAAAAGTTTTTCTTACATATCACGTTTCTCCCGCTATTATGAATAGGATATTCACGCTCCGGGGCACATCGACTATATAATATGAAAATTCGGTTTGCCTTTTTACCCGGACGAACAATCTAATCTGAACGACAACACACAGAAAACGAATGAATGCATTATAAGGAACGAACCAGTGTCTCTCAAAATCTCTCTCTATTTAATACCACCTCCCTCCCCTCTCTCAGCTGTCATCATCGACTCGTTACTGATGATTCCGTTATCCGTTACAGTGACTTATTATCTTGGAGGCGATATAAAAATGACATTTTCTCATGCCCCTAGCGCTCAACGCCCAGATGTCCGTCCATTTACGAGCACCAGCAGACACACAAACACACACGGTCCATCAACGGACCAAATGAGCTGCGGATGACCGTCCATCAGGTTAATTCCAACACGGGCAATAACGCGTAACGAAGAGTTATGATCCCGATGAACACATCCCTCCGGATCGGGACGTGGGTCAGCAAGAGAGCCGCTCGCAGCTCGGCCACTCCTGCTTTTTAATTTTAATATAGAATGATGTCACGTAATCTGTATATTAAGCGCGGATATCTCCTAGGAATCATCATACGAGTAATTACTTTGTCTCTGATTTATGTCCCGAGTTGCACGTCGCACGTCCCGCACTGTCAGCCATCCGCAGGGCCGGACAGATTGGCTTTGGGAATTTTTTCAAGCCTAATCTGTCCTTTGGCTGCTGAAATTATTCATTCGACGCTCCGCTGACGTGAACGGACGTCACGGCGGAAACTCGACGACGATGTGATGGGGTAGGTTTTATTATTCTTATTGTGATTTGTTCGAAGCAGATAATATTATGAAGAGGAAGAGATCGATTCTTAAACGTCTCCGTCTCCCAGGGCGGTACGTTACTGTAGAACGTATAGAATATTAAAAGTCATAAATTCTGAATTTGATATTTCTTTTATATAATATTCGGGAATAACGTTGCTTTACCATGTCAAGAGCAACTGGTTTTGCATATATTTATATGTATGTGAATTCAATATTGAATAATATGAAGAAAATATAATAATATGTGACATCAATTCGCTCATGGTCCTTCGAGCCGGATCTGTCATCGCGGAATTAATATCGAGTAATGCACACAGAAAGGGAACAGAGCCGGTCTTCCTCGTAGCTGGATATTTATAACGTCTCGTGACAACAGGATCGATTACGATGTATCAAAGTTTTCCCGCAGCGCGGAGCATAACGATGGATGCTTATGCCATGGCCCAAAGTTTCGACAAGTGTATTATTGTTTTATTTATTACGCCGTAATCTAGCTCCAAATAGCAGAGGGTTTATGTCGGATACTTTCGGATCCAACTGAGTTTTCAACTCCACCAGATTATCGCTCAAACTTATGACTTATCTTTTATGGATTATCCTGTGTATATACACTTCGCCAAACTGCCATTAGAGAGATCTTATTTATCTCCCGGACTAGGACGATTCTTCTAAAGACGCGGATCGATTTCTATCCCGTTGGCAAACAACTAAACTAATTCTTCTACAACTGGTCTATTTTTCTTGTTACAGTTAGTTATAATATAAACTGAATTAAATATTTGCAAAAGCAGCAAGTTTAATTATTTTCAACCTGTAGGAAAACGAATATTTTTTTATCACCACTATGGCGTACCTCAAACAATTATAACAGACAACGGTCTTTTATTTTTGTCAATTTTTTGTCAAGACCGTCTTAGTCTTGGTAATGGTACATGTAAGTGATACCATGTTGCCTGGTCAGTATTAACTTGTAAATCTCGCGTCAAAACTTGAGAAAAAAATCTATTTTTACGATTCTAAGCCTCATTTAAGGTCATCAATAATTATTCTCATTGAGTTATGATGCAGTTTATTTCGATGTGATTCGTAAGTTACATCGCGGATGGGGGGAGTGTTGATATGTAACACTTTCAAGAAATATAAAGAATCAAACCTCGCCGCACAGTTAAAGCAAAACGTAACTCACTCCTCTCGGTTCGGCATTAATTTAATCAAAGTAACAATGTAGCGGTTCCCCATCGCCGCCGCCCGCCCACCCGAGCGATCCCGTGCGGTCGGGGGGATGAAAGTATAAGTTCTAATTTGTAATTTGGCGCGTGCGTTAGTTAACGTCTTCGCGCAACTGTCAGGAGGGCCGTTTGGGTCGAGTTGCCGAAAGTCGCAGCTCAGCTTTGATTATCAAGCCTCTTGCCGCCCCTACGAAGGGCACGCACTAGATATGACGGAAGATATTACCGACCCTGTGCTAAGTATGATTGTATTATTTAAGGTGTTCTCGAGACGTTACTACAAGATCGCCCGGGCGCGTTTTGACGATCGTCCTTGAACGATCGACGATGGACGAAAGAATGAGGAATATTTTATCAACTCAAAAAAAGCCCCTACGTTGTGTTTATTTTTCGTATGATGCTTAAGTATTCAGACATTTCGATATCACCTAGTTGAATAGAAAATTATCGGATACTAACGGAAACAAAAATCGGCCGCATCTGCTTCCGTACCACCGCTAATTTGTATGCGTAATCGCCGGCGACAAAGACAATATTTAACAATGATATCACAAATGATCTGTCAGGGTGGCTTCAGCACCCTCTGTTGTTTCCATGTTATTGATATCTCACCCTCTCCACCCTCAGCACCCCACCCAGACCGCATTCCTGTTGAGCGATTGCCGCTGTGAATTCGAGCGTGCCATCATAAGAGTTGCCGATTAGTTATTAGTCACGTTTCCGATTCGAGCTGATCGATATTTTTTTAAAGAGCGCCCTTTTTCGATCTGCACCTGATGCGCGGGAGGGTTGCTACCACTACCACTGGCGAGTTACGTTAAGTTTGGTCGGTATGTGGTATTTATGATGAAAGGATGTGCCATAAACAGGAGAGATCAAAGAGTAGATTAAGTGTAAAGCAATGCCATACACAGATGAGATCTGAGGCTGCTTTCGATCTGAAGATTCGTGATGCTGGGATTTTAGTTGGAAATTCTCTCGCAACGGATTTTGGTCAAAATTCTCTCATATATTTACTAATCGTGATGTTTTTCAATTTGTATCAAATTTTAAGAATCGATACTCATGAAGGTTTCTTCCGAGGTCTTGGCCTGCTGGCGGTGTCGGGCTTTCGGCCGCTCATTTATCACTTTTCATTTTCTTTCAATTTTTTATTAGCTTATCAAAAAAATAACAAAACAGTGTGATAGAAACATTTATTACCTACAAAAAAGGTAGATATAGTTTTATACCTCCAAAGCTGGCAAAACTATCTTAATCGGAAAAAATTTCGGCTGGTCATTCTGACCTTTTTACCGCCCTCTAGTTGTATCTTACTGTATTTTCTACATCGTGAAATTTTTTCCCTTCAATATATAATATGAAGTGTTGGCTTCAATTCGTCTCGCATATGTTGGCACTTTTATTGAGAAATAAAAATTGCCTCGCTGCTTGAAAATTAGCTGTAAGACACTAATACCACATTTTTAATAAAAATAATTTTTTAATTTGTCATATCTTCGTTATTAAAAGACCAATGTGGATAATTATTTCACACGCAGTTAGGTGAATTAATTATCGATGAGACTATTTTTCTTATTTTTTTCAATCAAACATAAACGAGTGTGAGAAAAAAAGAAATTACGAACGATTTCACGATTTATTAATTTTTAAATTAGTGCAAGCTAATTTTTCACCAGAGAGGAAGTCTTTTATTTTTCGACAAAAGTGCCAACATATGCGAGACGAATTGAAGCCAATACTTCAAATTATATGTTGAAGAAAAACCAATTGAAAAAAAGTTCACGATGTAGAAAATACAGGAAGATACAAGTAGTAAAAAACGTAAGAGAAGTCTCAAGGACCTGCCGAAGTTTTTTCTGATTAAGTCAGTTTTGCTACCGTTTAAGGTAAAAAACTATATCTACGTTTTGTGTAGGTAATGAACGCCTCTCTCACATTGTTTTCTTATTTTTCCGATCTATAAAAAAAAAGTGGGAGAAAAATTCGAAATTATGCGAAAAATGTTAGGCGCACTTCAAATTCTTCTTACCGCCCACTTAATTTTTTTTTCGAAAAACGGTCCCCACAAAGTTTGTATGTCTATCCCCGCTCTTTCTATATGAAACTGTCTAAAGGGAATCTCTCCGCGATGTACCGTTACCGAGAAAAATCCTACAGGTGAGACTTGCAAAAAAAAGTACGGCCCTGAACGGGGGCCTTCAAATTCTCGGATCCGGCCCATTTTCAATAAATCCTATTTAAGGGTGCCGAGGTACGTCCCCGCAAAATTTCAACTCGATCGATGCAACTTTCAGACACTTGGAGATTTTCATAGACCGTTCCCGAAAAAACCCGAAAAAGTCCGAGAAAACTCGAAATTTCCGAAAAAAAAAACACAATTCCCGGCAACGGATCCCGCTCATTTTCAATAAGCATCGTGAGACGGTGCGCCGGATCAATCGAGCCAAAATTCAACTCTCTACGACGAAAAATGGCGGCGCTAGTGTTTCCTAGCAAACGCACAGACAGACCGACGTTTTCTGGACACAAGTGCGCGTGTAAAAATCGGATTTTCCGGTCTCGTCAATAATAATGGGGCTCAGTTTCCTAGAAGATTTACCTACTAAATCGCCCTGAATACCAGCCCATATCCATGCCCCTGTAACCTGATGCACTGAGTCGGCTATAGATTATGATTAATTAACTTTTAGCCCACGTACTGAATCGTCGAGTCCAGCAGTCCTGAAAGGTGTATTGAACCCCCAAATTTGGTACATTAGATCTAATAGATAATAAGGAAGTTCAAAGAAGCGACGTACTGAGTCGTTCTCATCCCTGATTAAATCTAGACTTGGCTGCAGTGAGTCGGTCCGAATCGAATCATTTTCTTTATTGCGTTATTTTTATTTTCGCTGAAATTCTATGAGGAAAAATACTTTGCGCATCGTTTTTTGTGCGCAAACTAGCAGATTCCTCACGTATCCAAAACTGTGCGACAAAGTGACATAACGCATAGCCAAAAATCGTTTCCGTACAGTTTTAATGTAAACAATAGTGATGGGCGGTAACTGAGAACTCAACTGTTACTTATTGTTAATGGAATAACTATTCATTCAAAGCTTCAAGGTAATCAAATAAACACAAATGGGATAACATAGAACCCGACAAGACTATAAAATATACTCATTATTCTCTTGTGGCAGTAATTATTAAAATTTACGAGTTGATCGCTAATAACAGCATTGGTAGCGTTGAAATCAAATTCACGAACGTGAAAATAACTCGCACACCTCTAACTTCAATTCAATCGACGACGCACAGCGCCTGCGTTGTGTGGAAGTTGCATATCTACCACGTCTCCACGCTCACGTCACTTATTTTTAGTTTATACGGAGTCTAATAATAAATAATAATAATATTCTCGGTAGAATTCAATGATTTTACAGTATATAATAGTAATATTAAAAAGTCATTGATAGAATTGAAAATAATATCTATACATACCTGGGTAGTCTGAAAAAATAATCTTTAGTTACCTATCATTATAATGGATTGTGATTCCTCTGAATCTGAAGCAGAAAATACACCACCTGAAGTCAGAAAACAAGCAGGTTTGTGTTCTTTGAATTTGCTACCTGTAGTTTCGAGAGAAAAATACGAATCTGCTTATAAACATTTCATAAATTGGAGAAAAGGTCATAAAAGCAGAGCATTGTCAGAAACAATAATTTATGTGTTAAATTTGTTAAATAATTAATCTGTTGAATTGTGGTCGTAGGAAAAGTACTGTGTGTAGCACGTGCGGAAAAGAAATTTCATACTCGTGTGAATTGTGACACTCGACTTTGTCTCGTGTCACAATTGTTTCACACTCGTGAGAAATTTTCTCTTTTCCGCACTTGTTTCACAATATACTATTGCGCCATTTCAAAAAAATATTTCCAAGGGAAAACCGAAGATAATGATTAAGAAATAGAAAGAGCAGGTCACAATACAATTAATTGACAATTCTGAAGAGAGTCATAAGAAAATATTGCATTTTTTGGGTTTATTTCATTCTTGGACCAATCAAGCATTCTTGGGACACGGTGAGAGGGTCACACAGTTACTCTAGCCGTGCTAAAAATACGTCATTATTCTTCGTTATGAATGAGCATGTCAGAATCTAGGGTAAGTTAAAATTCGTGCACCTTCCCGAGTATATAAAATCACTCCCTGAAAATTTGATAATATTCCAGGTTGAACATGGGTAATCTATTTAATTAACAAAATCCTGAAGGATTTGTTTCCCTGATTACATATATGACAAAATCATGCAAGATAATATGACAAATACGGTATGATATATTATAAGTCCAGATTTTCCAGTTCCATATTGTAATATTCACGCGACGTTCCCTTTTTAATTATCTTTACATAATAAACATATTAATAAGAATACACACACACACACACTCACACACACACACACACAGAGTGGTCGTCATAAAAAGTCGGTATTGTAATATTTTTTTATCATCATCAAGGTAACCTACTGACCAATTTTCATTCATCTCTCTGTAATTATAAAAAAAAATTGAGAGAGAGGCACCAACACGAAAACGACTATAAAAGGAGCCACACTAGAAAAGAAATTCAGTTATCTGGAGATTCGATCAAACTAATCGAAATACTTAAGATGTACATTAATTGAAGCACCGAGTCTCCCGCTCCACGCAACGTCTTGTCACAGCTTTTTTATTTGTTTATTAATTGTATACGAGTTAATTAAGAAAAATATAATGAAAAAATTAAAAGCATTCAATAAATAATAATTTATCCTGTATAATCCCTCTTTTATCAAATAGAAGTATGTTATCACACCTCGCTTATGATATTATATAATAAGAAAACTGGGAAGCGTCGTCTGAGCCGTGATAAATCTCATCGTTATTATTATTATTATTATTATTATCATTATCTGTTACAATTTACATATTCTCGCATTATAAAAACGGTCTAAAACTTCCGAAATCGAGAGTTGTTGCGAGATTGCCTCACTCTAAACTTGCACAATAAAAGTTTAAGAGTCATAACTGCGGAGGGCGGGGGGAGTTTAATACGGGGCCCGGTTCAGTATTCACAACGGTTAAGATTTGACAACTCCGAACTTAATCTAAGAGATAATGTTGTATTCTCTCAAAAGGGCTTTTGCGGGATTCCTGGAAACCTTAAGGGTGGCCGATAAATCAAAACCTAACTCCATCAACTCCAACTCGAGACACGCGGCTCTACTATAATAACAAGAATTTGAAAAAAGTATGTTTTTTTGGAAACAAACTATGACGAATAATAAAGGTAACCGTGGTTCCCCATTCCCAGTCCACTACAGTCGAACTTATCTCGAGAACTCAAAGACAATTATAAGCGAAGAAAGCATAAATTAACAAGAGACGTTAGCATGTTATGTCTTCCCACACCATCATCATCTTTATCACTGCGGAGAAAAGGGAATCGAGCTAGGCCGAGATAGTAACAACTGAAAGTCTCAGGTGGGCTATAAAAGTATGCCTACAACGGAGCGCGTGCATCGACAGTGTCAGTTTTATAGCTAACCGCTGATACTCGACGTCACAATCACCAAAAGTACAGAGTTTAGACACTGCGTGGCGTTAATGCGTACAAGGGTAAAGTGTTAACGGGTCGCGGTGGAAGAAATGAAAACCGGGAAGCGTGTGCAGAAACTTCTCATCCGATTAGAATCATCTAATGCCTTGCTAGGCCAGATTACGCTTTCAAGGCAATTTCGGTTCTTTTCCAGCACGATTTAAATGACACAACGAAACTTTTTTAAAAATTCTTGGACTTGAACAACAACTTTTTACATTAAAACAAAATGAGAAATTATGAACTAAAACTGGCTCAAAGGGTTCCACCCCGAGTCAACAGGTTCATTTGAAGCTTCAAAATAGCTCAAAAATGATTTTTTTCTAATAAAAAAAGAGTTGAGAGATTCTATGATGATCATTGTTTGAAAAAGTAAAAGTCGCTCAATATACGTTTCAAGAAAATCACTCAAAGATAACAAGATTCACCTTTATGGTTTGAAATTTACTGAAAGAGTTCAAATTGGCAACAAAATTGAAGAATTCATTTTATCAACTCAATTTTTGATTGATCTTCTTATAAAAAAGAGAGTTGAGTGATTCTTTGATGATTATTGTTTGAAAGAGTTGAGGCTGCTCAATATACGGTTAAAGGAAATCACTCAAAACGGTTCAAAGTGTCAATAAAAATTAGGAATTCAATTAATCAACTCAATTTGTGATTGATCTTCTTATAATAAAACGAGTTGAGAGATTCTTTGATGATTCGTGGTTGAAAAAGTAAAGGCTGCTCAATATACGGTTGAAGGAAATCACTCAAAACGATTCAAAATGTCAATAAAAATCAAGAATTCATTTTATCAACTCAATTTTTGATTGATCTTCTTATAAAAAAGAGAGTTGAGAGATTCTTTGATGATTATTGGTTGAAAGAGTAAAGGTTGCTCAATATACGGTTAAAGGAAATCACTCAAAACGGTTCAAAATGGCAATAAAAATTAGGAATTAAAAAAATCAACTCAATTTTTGATTGATCTTCTTATGAAAAAGAGAGTTGAGAGATTCTTTGATGATTATTGGTTGAAAGAGTAAAGGTTGCTCAATATACGGTTAAAGGAAATCACTCAAAACGGTTCAAAATGGCAATAAAAATTAGGAATTCAAAAAATCAACTCAATTTTTGATTGATCTTCTTATGAAAAAGAGAGTTGAGTGATTCTTTGATGATTATTGTTTGAAAGAGTAAAGGTTGCTCAATATACGGTTAATGGAAATCACTCAAAACGGTTCAAAATGCGAATAAAAATTAGGAATTCAAAAAATCAACTCAATTTTTGATTGATCTTCTTATAAAAAAGAGAGTTGAGTGATTCTTTGATGATTATTGGTTGAAAGAGTAAAGGTTGCTCAATATACGGTTAAAGGAAATCACTCAAAACGGTTCAAAATGGCAATAAAAATTAGGAATTCAAAAAATCAACTCAATTTTTGATTGATCTTCTTATAAAAAAAAGAGTTGAGTGATTCTTTGATGATTATTGCTTGAAAAAAAGTAAAGGCTGCTCAATATACGGTTGAAGGAAATAACTCAAAACGGTTCAAAATGGCAATAAAAATTAGGAATTCAAAAAATCTACTCAATTTTTGATTGATCTTCTTATAAAAAAGAGAGTTGAGTGATTCTTTGATGATTATTGGTTGAAAGAGTAAAGGCTGCTCAATATACGGTTAAAGGAAATCACTCAAAACGGTTCAAAATGGCAATAAAAGTTAGGAATTCAAAAAATCAACTTAATTTTTGATTGATCTTCTTATAAAAAAGAGAGTTGAGTGACTCTTTGATGATTATTGCTTGAAAAAAAGTAAAGGTTGCTCAATATACGGTTGAAGGAAATCACTCAAAACGATTCAAAATGTCAATAAAAATCAAGAATTCATTTTATCAACTCAATTTTTGATTGATCTTCTTATAAAAAAGAGAGTTGAGAGATTCTTTGATGATTATTGGTTGAAAGAGTAAAGGTTGCTCAATATACGGTTAAAGGAAATCACTCAAAACGGTTCAAAATGGCAATAAAAATTAGGAATTCAAAAAATCAACTCAATTTTTGATTGATCTTCTTATGAAAAAGAGAGTTGAGAGATTCTTTGATGATTATTGGTTGAAAGAGTAAAGGTTGCTCAATATACGGTTAAAGGAAATCACTCAAAACGGTTCAAAATGGCAATAAAAATTAGGAATTCAATTAATCAACTCAATTTTTGATTGATCTTCTTATAAAAAAGAGAGTTGAGAGATTCTTTGATGATTATTGTTTGAAAGAGTAAAGGTTGCTCAATATACGGTTAAAGGAAATCACTCAAAACGGTTCAAAATGCGAATAAAAGTTCGGAATTCAAAAAATCAACTCAATTTTTGATTGATCTTCTTATGAAAAAGAGAGTTGAGTGATTCTTTGATGATTATTGTTTGAAAGAGTAAAGGTTGCTCAATATACGGTTAAAGGAAATCACTCAAAACGGTTCAAAATGGCAATAAAAATTAGGAATTCAAAAAATCAACTCAATTTTTGATTGATCTTCTTATAAAAAAGAGAGTTGAGTGATTCTTTGATGATTATTGCTTGAAAAAAAGTAAAGGCTGCTCAATATACGGTTGAAGGAAATAACTCAAAACGGTTCAAAATGGCAATAAAAATTAGGAATTCAAAAAATCTACTCAATTTTTGATTGATCTTCTTATAAAAAAGAGAGTTGAGTGATTCTTTGATGATTATTGGTTGAAAGAGTAAAGGCTGCTCAATATACGGTTAAAGGAAATCACTCAAAACGGTTCAAAATGGCAATAAAAGTTAGGAATTCAAAAAATCAACTTAATTTTTGATTGATCTTCTTATAAAAAAGAGAGTTGAGTGACTCTTTGATGATTATTGCTTGAAAAAAAGTAAAGGTTGCTCAATATACGGTTAAAGGAAATCACTCAAAACGGTTCAAAATGGCAATAAAAATTGGGAATTCAATTAATCAACTCAATTTTTGATTGATCTTCTTATAAAAAAGGGAGTTGAGAGATTCTATGATGATCATTGTTTGAAAAAGTAAAAGTCGCTCAATATACGTTTCAAGAAAATCACTCAAAGATAACAAGATTCACCTTTATGGTTTGAAATTTACTGAAAGAGTTCAAATTGGCAACTATATTGAAGAATTCATTTTATCACCTCAATTTTTGATTGATCTTCTTATAAAAAAGAGAGTTGAGTGATTCTTTGATGATTATTGTTTGAAAGAGTTGAGGCTGCTCAATATACGGTTAAAGGAAATCACTCAAAACGGTTCAAAATGTCAATAAAAATTAGGAATTCAATTAATCAACTCAATTTTTGATTGATCTTCTTATAATAAAAAGAAAATTGAGAGATTCTTTGATGATTCGTGGTTGAAAAAGTAAAGGCTGCTCAATATACGGTTAAAGGAAATCACTCAAAACGGTTCAAAATGTCAATAAAAATTAGGAATTCAATTAATCAACCCAATTTTTGATTGATCTTCGTATAAAAAAGAGAGTTGAGAGATTCTTTGATGATTATTGTTTGAAAGAGTAAAGGCTGCTCAATATACGGTTAAAGGAAATCATTCAAAACGGTTCAAAATGTCAATAAAAATTGGGAATTCAATTAATCAACTCAATTTTTGATTGATCTTCGTATAAAAAAGAGAGTTGAGTGATTCTTTGATGATTATTGGTTGAAAGAGTAAAGGCTGCTCAATATACGGTTAAAGGAAATCACTCAAAACGGTTCAAAATGGCAATAAAAACTGGGAATTCAATTAATCAACTCAATTTTTGATTGATCTTCTTATAAAAAAGAGAGTTGAGTGATTCTTTGATGATTATTGTTTGAAAGAGTGAAGGTTGCTCAATATACGGTTAAAGGAAATCACTCAAAACGATTCAAAATGTCAATAAAAATCAAGAATTCATTTTATCAACTCAATTTTTGATTGATCTTCTTTGAAACAAATTGAATAATAATAAATTATTATATCAATTACAGCAATCCGATTGTTGAAAAACAATAATGCTTTCTGAACGACACACTTACTCCAACGGTATGGTGAAGACAGAGACATCGATGTTTCAATGGTTATTTCCATCTCATCAGTCTGTCACATCACCACCACTAGAGAAGTGTGCCGATCAGAAAGAAAATCAAAAGCTTTAAGCAAAATGATTTGTCGGAAACATAGTGACTTGCAAGGCAAATGCCATCTGACGACTGAAAAGTACAACTTTCAATGTGTCAATCAGAGATTCTCCCAGAGAAATCTGCAATTTTTCACTACCAACGCTGACAGTTCACTGAAAAACCAATTACCTTGCGAATCTCAGTAAACCATGTATTCTATGTATTCTTTTTTATTCCTTAGTGAGGCCAATACTTGAATATTGTAGCGTTATTTGGTTTCCCATATATCAGGTTCACATCAGCCGTCTGGAATCTGTGCAGCGCTCTTTTTTGAAGTTTTTAAGTTTCCGTCTAGATGGCCAGTATCCTCCGAGAGGGTTTGAGCATAATATTTTATTAACCAGATTTAACTTTACCTCTTTGCATGTCAGACGGGTTGCTGGGATGTTGCGATTCCTGTATGGTTTGCTTAACAATTTGAATGATTGCACTTACTTACTCAGTAAAATTGATTTTATGGTACCTCGTCTGAATTCGCGACAAACTCAACCATTTTACTGCATGAGTGGACGCACTAATATACTGGTAAGATCACCCATCTCTATGATGTGCCAGCTCTTCAACAGATTAGCTCACTCCTGTGACATTCATGCTGATAGCTTTTCACTAATATCGGAGTGTGTTGCGCAGGTATTCAATGGCGGCTGATGACTGACCCTATCTGATTGTAACCTCAATTTATATTGTATAAATGTTCTTTTTTTACATAATATGTAGGTATCTCATGTATTTAATTTTTCCTATAAATGGGTGAAGACCTGTTGGAAATTATTGATAATAAATAAATAAATAAATAAACCAATCAGAGATGGAGCTAGCCACAAAGCTGTGTTCCTAGAAAGGAAGTAGTTTCTATGAAACAAATTGAATAATAATAAATTATTATATCAATTACAGCAATCCGATTGTTGAAAAACAATAATGCTTTCTGAACGACACACTTACTCCAACGGTATGGTGAAGACAGAGACATCGATGTTTCAATGGTTATTTCCATCTCATCAGTCTGTCACATCACCACCACTAGAGAAACTTCTGTCTTCACCATACCGTTGGAGTAAGTGTGTCGTTCAGAAAGCATTATTGTTGATCTTCTTATAAAAAAGAGAGTTGAGAGATTCTTTGATGATTATTGCTTGAAAAAGTAAAGGCTGCTCAATATATGGTTGAAGGAAATAACTCAAAACGGTTCAAAATGTCAATAAAAGTTGGGAATTCAAAAAATCAACTCAATTTTTGATTGATCTTCTTATAAAAAAGAGAGTTGAGTGATTCTTTGATGATTATTGGTTGAAAGAGTAAAGGCTGCTCAATATACGGTCGAAGGAAATCACTCAAAGACACTATTATGGTTTGAAATAACTTAAGAAGTTTGATGGAATTCAAAGGGGTTCAATAAATTTATTTAATTAAATTTTTTTGCTACATTTATTTACAAAACAAAAAAATTAAAGATTCATTGATGAAGATACCTTAAAAATGTAAAACTTGCTCCAGAAGGTTGAAAGAAACTCAACAGCAGTACCACAAGATTAATTTTTATGCCCTAAAATAACTCAAAAATGTTCAGAAAATGCGATCAAAATCAAGGAGGTTCAATTATTGAATTCAAAATTGGATATATCTTTCTAGAATACCAAAAGATAGGAGATTGATGAGAGATGTCACGGAAGACACTGTCAAGGAGGTTCATAAGTCAAGGAGGTTCAATTAATCAGGGATCAATTTTTGATAGAACTGTGAACAAACCCATCAAAATTTTCTTGAACGAATAAATCTTGAGCATCTCTCCCAAGATGTTAAAAAATCAACCTATAATACCACTTTACTCTACTCAAAGGAAGCGCATATACCGACATTATTTACACACACACATAGACAGACACAACCAATCCCTCTCCCTCCCAGATTGGGCTAGTTATGACTTAAAATTATTAATGGTTCCTGTTCCTCCCGACGCTGTTACCTTTCACTAACCAATGCGTCATCCAAACGAGCCCTTATCTGACTCCGGCCCTTATTAATTAGACGGTGCGTGCATGTCCGGACAGGTCGCGGGACCCGATCGGGCGACCCTTCCGAATGTCACCGAGGGACCGCTGAGTTATTACCGATTAATGCACCGAGCTGCACGTATGCATCAGGAGCTATTTACGTGCGCTTGTCCAGGGTCAGAGGTGGCGCTGGCGCTTCAACCTTCAATAATTCTAGTTTTGGGCATGCTTATTATTAGATCTTGATTTAAGTTGAAAAAAAATCCGCTTTCAGGATATTATTATTGAAGTTATGTCTTCACATTAGAATTGTTATCTTGAGATGTTTTTTGATCTAAAAAGCACCCCCACGCCACTGATCTAGACCTATAAATGATTTTTTACCACCCCCGCAATCCACCATCATCGTAGAATCCAGGGTGGGTCAGATTGACGCACTAATGTCACCGGTGGGAGAAAGAGACAAATTTTTCTATTGTCATTGTATTTCACCCTTACCGGGCCCACTCATGAATTCTTAATGGGGCGGAATTTATTAATTAGCCCGCGGTCATGTGATTTAGTCTGACGTTCTTATATTATAAGCGCGTGATAAGAGATTTTTTATTACTCCTGCGTTCATAATTCGTGGTAAAGAGGTCCTGATTTTTTTTTCATTATCTAATTGTGCCGCATAATTTAATTAATTATTTGCTTTGTTTCTATCTAGGACAGTTATGTTATAATTATAAATTATTTAATTAATCAAGCTTGCGTTGCATTGCGATACCGGATTACCGACCGTGTTATATTATGTGTGTGTAAGTATTAGAGCGGCAATAAGTGGGGGTGGAACTTTAGACTTTAGAACGCTGCAGAGTAGAAGTGAGGGGTTGTTTCCACGAGAGGGCGTTACGGGTATGATTATATCTACCCGAATATTTATTTCTCTCATTTGAACGATATAAATAGATCGAATTATCAGGTAAATTTTTGCAACCCTGAGAGAAAAAAAGACCCAAATAACCTCCCCCCTCTTCCCTCTATTAGCATTTAAATTACATTTTAATACGACCATCGATTCCAGATCCAGAGAAGAAAGATTGGAATAATGAAATTAAAAGTTTTCATATTTTTCCACAGGAGAGGTAATCGAATTTTAATTGTCGCGAGAAACAAAATCTAGCCGCCGATAAAACCGCTTTTATTAGACTTATAAGTGTAGACAACGTCAAATACTAATTCCAGAACGATTAAATCTTTGACTCGACAAATCCTGCATGAATTGGGCATCAGGACTGGCGAACAAAAGCCCCAAAAAAGGCGAGTTGCATCCGAAAATTGCCTGCGAAATCGCAGATATCAAAGTGACGTAGCCGGGTAATCGTATGCAAAACAGTGCCGTCCGCTTGAACCCGATAAAAGAAATTCACAAAAAAACCTAAATTTTTTTTAAATAATAATTTTATTTAATAATTAAAGAATTCATAAAACCCAAGAGGTGCAATAAAATTGGTAAATTTTAACCGCATAATTGTCGATACTCGAGTTAGAAGGGATTTGTGTGCCGATATAGAACTAGCAGAAGAGGTCGAATTATGAGAACAATAATTTTTTGCACTTCTTCAGTTTCAAGAACAAAAAGAAGCAGCTTTTTTCGCTTCTTAAATTTTGTTTTATTATAGGAAAAATTTTTTTGATAGACTTTCTGAACTTCCTTTTATCGAAACAATCACCTGCTTCCCTCAAAATTACATTGATCCAATACAAAATTTCTTTGAAAAGAATAAATATGAATTGTTATCGTTTGCTCAGTCTTAATTTAGGAAACTGTACTGAGAAACTGTACTGTAAAGAGAAGATTGAATTAGTGAGTTAGTAGACGACTCTCGTTCCCCATCTTCCTCTTTTTGCTCAACAAAAATGGTTGTTTTCTGACTCCCCTCCTCCCCAATTTTTTGTCTTCGTTTTTTTTTTTTTTTTGATGATGCAGAGTTAACAATTTAGGGCAATTAAATTCCTCTATGCTATCATAAACTCTCTTATAAAATGAAGAAATTGATCTTTTACCATTTTAAGCATCTTCTTCTTTTCGCGCAATATTGTTTCCTAAGCCGACCTCCTCCTTTCCCCGAATTTTTTTTTTATGCCATCATAAACTTTCTTTAAACAGAAGAAATTTGTCGTTCTACTGACCTAATTTAGGAAACTGCATCAAAAGTGGGAAGATTGAATCGGAAAAAGTTGACTAATTCTACCATCTCCTTCTTTCCGCTCATCCGCTCATGGAGGAAGAGACAATGGAATTAGAAGAAAATGACTAGTTCCACTATTTTCTTCTTTTGTTCCCATGAAATTCCTCTATGCCATCACAAACTTTCTTAAATTGAAGAAGTTCATCTTTTGGTCATGCAGAGTTAACATTTTAGGGGATTACAGGAAGGAAAAAATGACAGAATTAGTAGAAAATGACTATAAAATAAGAAGATGGTTGTTCTTCTTCCTTTTCCCAAAAATTTCTCTATGCGATCATAAACTTTCTTTAAAATGAAGAAATTGATCTTGTAACCATTATTTTGTCCAAATGCAGGGAATTGCATCGCTGACGACAAGGAAGAATTAGCAGAAAATGAGTAGTTCTACAATCTTCTTCTTCTTCCTTTCCCCTAAAATTTCCCTATGCCATCATACACATTTTTAAGACGAAGAAATTTATCTTTTGGGTCATGCAGAGTGAATAATTAAGGGGATTGAATCGAAAAAGAAATGATAGAATTAGCAGAAAATGACCACCTTTTCTTCCTTTCCCCTGAAACTCCTCTACGCCATCGCAAACATTCTTAAAGTAAAGATATTCATCTTTCAGGCATGCAGAGTTAACAATTTAGGGGATTACTTGAAGAAAAATAAAATAGAATTAGCAGAAAATGACTAGTTCAACCATCTTCTTCTTCTTTCTCAACATTATTGAAAGCTTCTTTTCATCAATCTTCTTCCTTTCCACCAAAATTTATCTGTGCCATCATACACTTTTTGAAGATGGAGAAATTTACTTTTTGGCAATGCAGAGTTAATATTTAAGGGGATTGAATCGAAAAAGGGATGATAGAATTAGGAGAAAATGACTAGTTCTATTATTTTCTTCTTTTTTCCCATGAAATTCTCTATGCCCTCATAAACTTTCTTAAATTGAAGAAATTCATCTTTTGGTCATGCAGAGTTAACAATTTAGGGGATTACATGGAGAAAGGGACAATAAAATTAGGAGAAAATTATTAGTTCAACCTTTTTCTTCTTCCTTTCCCCAAACATTATCTTATGCCATCTTAAATTTTATTTAAAATGAAGAAATTGATCCTTTGGCAATTTTGGTTAAATTTAGGGAATTGCATCGCAGAAGAAATGGAAGAATTAGCCGAAAATGACTGCTTTTGTCATCGTATTCTTCCTTCCCCCGAAATTTGCCTATGCCATCATAAACCTTCTTTTAAATATAGAAATTCATCTTTTGCTCATGCAGAGTTAGTATTTTTGGCAATACATCGCAAAATAGATCATAAAATTAGCAGGAAGTGACTAGTTTTACAATCTTCTTCTTCTTTTCCCCCAAAATTCCTCTATGCTATCACAAACTTTCTTCAAAATGAAGAAATTGAACTTTCAACCATTTTGGCCAAATGTAGGGAATTGCATCGCAAAAGACCTTAAAGAATTACAAGTAAAATGCTCAGTCCTGTCATCTTCTTTTTCCTTTCCTCGAAAATTTTGCTATGCCATCAGAAACCTTCTTTTAAATAAAGAAATTCTTCTTTTTGTCATGCAGAGTTAGTATTTTTGGCAATACATCGCAAAATAGATCATAAAATTAGCAGGAAATGACTAGTTTTACAATCTTCTTCTTCTTTTCCCCCAAAATTCCTCTATGCTATCATAAACTTTTTTCAAAATGAAGAAATTGAACTTTTAACCATTTTGGCCAAATGTAGGGAATTGCATCGCAAAAGACCTTAAAGAATTACAAGTAAAATGCTCAGTCCTATCATCTTCTTCTTCCTTTCCTCGAAAACTTTGCTATGCCATCAAAAACCTTCTTTTAAATAAAGAAATTCTTCTTTTGGTCATGCAGAGTTAGTATTTTTGGCAATGCATCGCAAAATAGATCATAAAATTAGCAGGAAATTACTAGTTCTACAATCTTCTTCTTCTTTTCTATGAAATTCCGCTATGCCATCATAAACTTTCTTATAAAATGAAGAAATTGATCTTTTAGCATTTTAAGCATCTTCTTCTTTTCGCTCAATATTGGAAGGTTTCCTAAGCCGACCTAGTCCTTTCCCCAGAAATTTCTTTATGCCATCATAAACTTTCTTTAAGCAGAAGAAATTTGTCGTTCAACCTGACCTGATTTAGGAAACTGCATCAAAAGTGAGAAGATTGATTGGGTCAAAAAAAGTTGACTAATTCTACCATCTCCTTCTTTCCGCTCAACATTATTGCGAGGTTTATTTTACCTACTCCCTCTTCTATCCCGAAATTTCTTCATGTCAAGACGAGACAGTTTCTCTCAAAAGAAGGAAAACGAATGATTGCCATTTGATCGTAAGAGAGAAGACAATTACTTCAAGATTCTTCTCTTCATCGTATCGTTTTAATTAATAAAGCGATACTTTAATAACAAAAACACCCCAACCCCCCACTTCGGCACCGCTGGCTACGAGACCGCACACTCTATAATATCGTCCTGTATAATTGTTGTCGTCTCAGTCGTCCCTTAAGCCGAGATATCGGCGACAAGGACCGCGCTATGCCGGGGGGTTAATAAATAAGTGAAAGAGACTGAAACAGTCGGAATTAAGCCCCTATATTTCCCATAGTCCTGGGAGCGCGCGGGTTTAGCTTCGGACACTGGATTAGGAATTCAGTTGCGACGTTTTGATCCATACTTTCCTCCTGTCTCTATCTGGCGCGTTCGGGAGAGATCGGGCGTCTCGGTCGTGCCGCATGAATATGCAGATCCGGCATTAGCCTGCCAAAAACCGACATCTCAGTGGCCGATGCCAGTCGATATCGATGTGGTTGTCGTTTTTTTTTAGTTTTGTTTTCTTGTCTTTTCTGGAGTGGGCGATGGATAAGGAAACTCCTCGATTGCATTGAAATAAAAAATTGATATTTTCTATTAAAAGAAGAAAAGCGAGAGAGGGAAATTCTCAATGGACGAATTTTCTTTGGATGGTACCTATTTCTGTCAGAGAGAATTCTCTAAATTGATTTGCCCTATCAGCAGAGTGACAGCCGGCAATGTATTATATTGTTTTCTTTCCCTTTGTTCGACAAAATTGAGCTTCTTTTATTTGCGAGTATTGGAGACTTGGAGAGGCCATCTTGATCATTATATAGCTTGTTTTTGAATGTATTCTTGTCAGTTCAATTGACGAGAGATAAATGAAAAACTCTCTTGTCGCTCTTGTCCTTTAGAAGCGGACAACTACTTAACTCGTCATCGATTTGTCATCCCCTAATAATAATAATAATAATAATAACTCACCGGGAAAACTCACTCTCACGCCATAAACATTCAGACTTTCACTCGCACCGTTTTCAAAGTCCGATAATTATTCCGCTTCGAATATATTCACGAGACGAGAGTGAGGCAAGCGAATGTAAGGAAAAAGCGATACAGCGAGCACACGATGATGGCCATTCTGTCGGTATCTCATTAAAATTTCAATTAGGATTTTACATTAGTAAGATTAGAATCAATAAATAGGACCGTATAGATTATCCCATACCGAAAGGCATGAAAATTTAATCAGTGTTTGCATAGAAAAGCAGAAATTCACGTGGGGGTCGGAAAACTCACCCCTCTTCGCCCGGTTTTAAGCCATCCCGGAACGTCTATGTCGATACGTGAGGAGATCAGACAGCAAACCCTCGCTATCTCTCTTTGCTGCGCTTTGTTTTCAATTAAAACCGAGCCTTCCCATTCTGCACCGTCTACAGCTATGAGCAGTCAATTTCGATTCGTCGACGTTCGTCGTCAATTCTTGAAAAAAACTGCACTCAAACCAACAAGTGCGTTAGTCGGCGTCAATGGCTTGATCCGATTGATCTTCTTAACCTAATTTGAGAAGATGACACCTCGTAGACGCTAAATAAAGAATCACCTCAAAGGAAAACGTGCCCTGATTGAGAACAAGATGCCGGTATCAATAAAGTCATCAGGGTTGCCAGATCTTTATCGAGTCCCGTAGGAATTCTCCTGTACAAGATTTTTAATTTTCCTCCAAGACGTTTTATGCTTGGACTTGGAAAATTTATTACAATCCTGATATCACCGAAACGACAGATTTGACAGATGGAGACAGTCGTCTGCTGTCTGACTTCTACGAATCGTCAAAAAATTGTCAAACAATTTGGTTTCCCGCAAGGTTTGATGTTGCCACCAGTACTGTTTAACTCTTACAATTATTTCGAAATGACCTGACTTGAGCTGTTGGTGGATCGATTTAGACTCCATCAACAGTATTGGTCTTACCAAGATAGGACCATGCGAGATGTCGTGGTTATTTTGAAGATTTCTGCTTCAAAAATGATTTTGCCCTTCTTCAAGTAAATCTCTCATGGATTTTCTTGGTTCTTGAGAGGTCTTCTTATTTTTTACTTACATTCCCTATTTTTGTTCTTCCCCAGAATATCAAAATTTCGGTAGAAATAATTAAAGCGAGGGTAAAATTTGGTTGCAATACTCTGAGGAACAAGAGCAAAGCTAGGTCAGCCAAAAATTCGGGGTTGGTGTAAGACCATCAACAATCAAAGACGGTTCAGGGCTCATCGATCTCGAGGACTTCATGAGAGTTACTTGTGAATTGCGGAGACGTTACTTAAGGAACGGTGAGATAATTTTAAGGGTAGGAAACCTGAGAAAAAAACTATTTGATCAAAAAACAAGATTGATTGAAGACCATGAACGATCAAAGACAGCTCAGGTAAGATCAGATGATTTTTTTCAACTAAGAGGTTACTTAAAGAACGGTAAGAAGAGCGGAAAGATAATTTTAAGGGTAGGAAACCTGAGAAAAAACCACGACGTCCCGCAGGGTCCGATGATAAGACCAATGCTGTTGATCTCTTCAGAAGGCGATCAACTATTGTTGAAACTCGGAGGTATTTGGTCAAAAATGAAGATTGGTCCAAAACCTTGAACGATCAAAGTCAGCTCAAGTAAAATCAGATGATTTTTTTGAATTAAGAAGTCACTTAAATAGCGAAAAGATAATTTTAAGGGTAGGAAACCTGAGAAAAAACTACGACGTCCCGCAGGGTCCGATGATAAGACCAATGCTGTTGATCTCTTCAGAAGGCGATCAACTATTCTTGCAACTCAGAGGTATTTGACCAAAAAAGAAGATTGGTTGAAAACCATGAACTATCAAAGACAGTTTAGGTCATATCAGATGATTTATTTAAGCTAAGAGATTACTTAAAGAGCGGTAAGGTGTAGGAAACCTGAGAACATATTGTTGCAACCCAAACTCAGTTAAATTGTTAAAAAGAGCATTTTAAATGTTTTGGGGAAGAAGAGCTTAAAGAGCAGAAAGGTTCTTTTAGAAGACCTTCTCAAATCGCGAAGATTGTTCTAAGAAAGAAGAGTAAAATTTTTGGGTATTGAGTAAAAGAAAAGAACACCAAGATCGATTTAAGATGGCAGCTCAGGTAGAATTGATGAAAAAATGTTTATAGTAAAAATTCCATTTTAGAAGCAGGCAGTCACTCAAAGTGTTCCTCAGGGTAAGCTATTGGGACCAATATAATTTCAATTTTTACCTTTCACTGCAATTGCAATCAGAATAAACTCAGCCTAATTTAAAGATTCTTAAGACCCGGCAACGATGGAGAAAGCATCAGGGAAGGAGCGTTCCCTGCTCGAATAAGAAAACACGGTAAAACAAGTGACGGAGGCGAGATTGGAAACGGCCCGCTTTGATCTTCGATTACGTCAGTCGGTAATTGGACCTGAAGAAGATTGGATACTTGTAATTCAGTTAACTTAGTGCGAGCCAGTTAAGTTGATTGCAAAAATTACCTCGATCGCTTTTATGGTTACTTTGAATTCACGCACCGGTTCAAGTCGCTGCTAATTTTTTAATCCACCCCCGTCTCGCGGGGCTAAATCGAGACCGTTCCAGTGACGAATGCAGATTCAAATGGGTTCGATTTCTTCTGTTTGAAATGTCAAGAGCAGGGTTGACGTATGATTTGTGGCCACAAATGTCGCGTATATCTACGTTTGAGTAAAATTGCGTTCTTAAATCGGGTATCCCACCCACCTAAAAAAATCCTTCCCCTATAAAAATATATTTAACTGTATAGGAAGAACTATACATGGATTAAGTCAGCTCGGATGACTACAAAAGTAAATGTTTAAGAATTCTAATGACAATTCCACTCATCTCTTCAGTTCTAGTGGTGTCACGACTATAGTGGAACACTCCAGGACATTAGATATTATGATATAAGTAACAGGGGGTGAATGGGATACGAAACAAGAGGGTGAAATATAAAATATCAAACAATATTTCATCCAGTTCAATTTGCATCCCTCAAAGTTCAATAACACAATCGCAAAAGTATTATTATATACGGTGGAGCGTGCATCATCAGCAGTAGCAAGGCACACGATTAAACATCAAATCAATTAAAACAAGTAAAACAAGCAATTACAAGCCGAACCTGTAACACCATAAAATCGCTCGTAAATCCGACAATTTACGCCCCGATATTCCCCCGATATTGAATATTCATTCGTTCGCTTCCGAGGTCCGTTCCCTCACCCGTTGACCCCGATTCGGATAAAACACCTAACAAAAGCGATACGATTGATGTAAACGGGACCCTCCCGATTCCGCGGGGTCGATCGGTTAATCCGGGAGGCAATGAATTAGAATCGCCGTTTCGGAGAATGCCCCATGCATAGATATTGGCATATCAATATCAAACACGCTGTATATGTACGGCCACGGCGTCCTATACCGATGTCGTTCGGTTCAAATTAGAGGAGCTGTATTGCTACTTGAATTTTTAATCCGCACACACGTCCCCCCGTACTACACACAATACGTGAGTATACAATTACCTTGACATTAGAATATACAGGGCGTTCTATGTGGTATCTTGCGATCACAGTTATAAAAGAAATAATAATAATTCCAAAGCTTTTTTCATCTAATCGTAACGTAGTCTTCAGTTACAGTTCTTGCTCAATTAAGGGCATTTGCGGTAGTCGTTGGTTGCATTTTTGGTCACTTATATGCGGTACTTGGTCGTTAGTAGTCAATTTTTGGTCATTTATGAGCATTTGCGGCAGTCTTTCAATTATGGGATTTTGCTGTAAGTAGTCCTCGGATGCAGTTTTTGTTCATTTATGGGTATTTGCGGTACTTTTTCAGTTATGAGCATTTGCGGTAGTCCTCAGTTGCAGTTTAGTCATTTATGGGTATTTGCAGTAGTCTCAGTTCAAGTTTTTGGTCATTTATTGGCATTTGTAGTAGTCTTAAATATGGGAATTTGCGGTAGTCCTTATGCAATTTCAGTTTTTGTCCATTTATGGGTGTTTCTGTTAGTTTTTCAGGTATGGGCATTTGAGGTAGTCCTCAGTTGCATTGTTGATCATTTATGGGCATTTGCGGTAGTCGTCGGTAGCATTCTTTGTCATTTAAGGATACTTGCGGTACTTGGTCGGTAATAGCAGTTTTTGGTCATTTATTGGCATTTGCAGTAATCTATCAACTATGGGAATTTGCGGCAGTCCTCGTGCAGTTTCAGTTTTTGTCCTTTTATGGGTGTTTCCGGTAGTTTTTCAGTTATGGTCATTTGCGGTAGTCTTCAGTTGCAGTTTTTGCCCATTTACAAGTATAGGCGGTAGTTTTTCAGTTATGGGATTTGAGGTAGTCCTCGGTTGCAAATTTTGGTCATTTATGGGTCTTTGCGGTAGTACTCAGTTGCAGTTTTTGATCGTTAAAGCTATTTGCGGTACTTGGTCGTTAGTAGCAGTTTTTGGTCATTTATGGGTACTTTCGGTAGTCGCAGTTGAAGTTTTTGGTCATTTATGGGCATTTGCGGTGGTCGCAGTTGAATATTTTGGTCATTTATGGACATTTGTGGCAGCCTTTCAACTATGGGCATTTGCGTCAGTTTTTTGGGCCTTTGCGGTAGTCTTCAGTTGTAGTTTTTGGTCATTTATTGGTATTTGCGGTAGTCGTCGGTTGCATTTTTTGATCATTTAAGGGTATTTGCGGTACTTGGTCGTTAGTAGTCAATTTTTGGTTATTTATGAATATTTGCGGTGGTCGCAGTTGAAATATTTTGTCATTTATGAGCATTTGCGGTAGTCTTTCAATTAAGGGATTTTGCTATAAGGTAGTCCTCGGTTGCAGTTTTTGACCATTTATGGGTATTTGCGGTAATTTTTCAGTTATGAGCATTTGCGGTAGTGCTCAGTTGCAGTTTTCAGTCATTTATGGGTATTTGCAGTAGTCTCAGTTCAAGTTTTTGGTGATTTATTGGCATTTGTAGTAGTCTTAACTATGGGAATTTGCGGTAGTCCTTATGCAGTTTCAGTTTTTGTCCATTTATGGGTGTTTCCGTTAGTTTTTCAGGTATGGGCATTTGAGGTAGTCCTCAGTTGCAGTTGTTGATCATTTATGGGCATTTGCGGTAGTCGTCGGTAGCATTTTTTGTCATTTAAGGGTATTTGCGGTACTTGGTCGTTAATAGTAGTTTTTAGTCATTTATTGGCATTTGCAGTAATCTATCAACTATGGGAATTTGCGGCAGTCCTCGTGCAGTTTCAGTTTTTGTCCCTTTATTGGTGTTTCCGGTAGTTTTTCAGTTATGGTCATTTGCGGTAGTCTTCAGTTGCAGTTTTTGCCCATTTACAAGTATCGGCGGTAGTTTTTCAGTTATGGGATTTGAGGTAGTCCTCGGTTGCAATTTTTGGTCATTTATGGGTTTTTGCGGCAGTACTCAGTTGCAGTTTTTGATCGTTAAAGCTATTTGCGGTACTTGGTCGTTAGTAGCAGTTTTTGGTCATTTATGGGCATTTATGCGCATTTGCGGTGGTCGCACTTGAAGATTTTTGTCATTTATGGGTACTTGCGAGAGTTTTTAAGTTATGGGCCTTTGCGGTAGTCTTCAGTTGCAGTTTTTGGTCATTTATTGGTATTTGCGGTAGTCGTCGGTTGCATTTTTTGATCATTTAAGGGTATTTGCGGTACTTGGTCGTTAGTATAGCAGTTTTTAGTCATTTACGGGTATTTGCGGTAGTCGCAGTTGAAGTTTTTGGTCATTTATGGGAATTTGCGGTAGTCTTCCGATTATGGGAATTTGCGGTAGTCCTCACTTTGTCCATTTATGGGTATTTGCGGTAGTTTTTAAGTAATAGGCATTTGCGGTAGTCATTTTAGTTTACAACTTTACACCTTTAATAGGCGTAGTGTTACGATTTACTTCCCGTTTCAAGATATTGTCATTTGCGGCTATAAAAAATGACTTTTTGCATTTGCGCGCGGTTGTTTCAAGTAGCCGTCTTGGGAATTTACTACTTTATGTCTTAGTGGTCGCAGTGTCACTGCTTTCATTACATTTTGAGACAGTGTCATCTGCGGTTTCTAAATAGTTTTGTCATTTGCAGTCATCATTTGCGGTTGTTGCAATTCGCAGACCTGATACTTGACGACTTATTGTACTTGCTGTGTTACTTTTCATCACATTTTGCGGATGGATTAAAAAATCTTTTGGTCATTTTGACAGTCATTTATTTTTGGATTCTCATTTCATCTCTCAGCAAGGGTGGCGCTAACAAAACGAAACATTTTAGTTACACTTTCATTCGTCAGTGTGTGGACGCTCATTTCGAGATTAAATAATGTATAAGAATTGCATTCGATCGAGGAACTAGACAGAACAAAGACAATTGTCGGCTTGATAAGTTAGACAAGAAACCTTAATCGCTTCTGGCAGCAATCTGGGAAGACAATCGTCTTGGTGCTTAATCAGCGAACTGTTCCTGTTAATTAATCGAATGAATAGTGATTTAACTTAGTCGTGTACTTACAAACAATTGGCTGAGAACCAAATCTGAACAATATCCGCAAGTTCGGAACTGTTTAGGCGTTATTTCGATTCTATTAACTTTGAATTTATGTATGTGTTCAGCACATACACTTCCCAAGTTACTCCCACTTCCTGGTAGTGTATTTACGGCTGCTGCTGCTGCTGGTGTCTTCAGATAGGCGAGCATGTGGGTTCTTCTATCTATACTTATCTCTTTCTCCCTCGTCAAGACTCCATATATTCCTCTTCTCTTTTGTGTGTGCACTGAGGTATCTAATTCTACAGCCTAGACTCTATTATACTCAATGGGGACTGATAAAGTTTCTAATTAACAGCGATAATCACACCTTGTATTTAATTATTTACTGCGTTGAACAAATGTTCAATTAATTTTTTCAGTCGTACGACTTAAGATGTAATCAAAACGATACGTCTGATATAAAAGTAACTTTTATGCATATCTCTCTATAACTCCCACCTCTTCTTCTCTATAACAACCCTTTAGCGTGTCTTCGAAATGACTAAACTGAAATATTATCTGCTGTTTCAATTTTTCTAGGACCATTCCGGTAACAATCAATGTTCCAGACTGGTAAAAAAAAAATTACCAGTTGAAAGAAAATTGGGTTAGGAATCATTCAAGTTTGTTTCAACAGACAGTAGCGCAGTTAAGACTGTGATTCCCCGGAAAAAGAGAAGAAGTGGTTGTGGTTGGTCATGGTGTTTATCAGACTCAGGCATCTGAGATCGATTAAAAAAATTATTTGGCTTTAAAAGGGAAGAAATTACTGGTCTATGAGTTTCTTCATTTTCAATGAACAAAGAGCAGTTTTCAGATGATCGGGGATCACTTTTTCTTAGATCTTCTGCCCAGCCTCTCTTTTCCTCTTCATCCTTGTTTTATTATTGCTTTAACCCGCAGAATCTATGAGAGAATCACTGCCTTTTCTTGCTTTTCATGAAGAGGGAGACCATGTCCCTATCATCGCTCTGGAGAAATGGAAAAATTCCCTTTCAATGAATTAAGAGCAGTTTTCAGATGATTGGGGATCACTTTTTCCTTAAATTTTCTGTCCAGCCTTTCTTTGCCTCTTTTCTTTGTTCTATTATTGTATCACCCGGCAGAATCTATGAGAGAATCACTGCCTTTTCTTGCTTTTCATGAAGAGGGAGACCATGTTCCTATCATCGCTCTGGAGAGATGGAAAAATTCCCTTTCAATGAATTAAGAGAAGTTTTCAGATGATTGGGGATCACTTTTTCCTTAAATTTTCTGTCCAGCCTTTCTTCTCCTCTTTTCTTTGTTCTTTTATTGTATCACCTGGCAGAATCTATGAGAGCAATACTGCCCTTACTTGCTTTTCATGAGAAGGGAGACCATGTCTCTTTCATCGCCCCGGAGTTTTGGAAAAATTCTTTTTCAATGAAAGAAGAGCAGTTTTCAGATGATTGGGGATCACTTTTTCCTTAAATTTTCTGTCCAGCCTTTCTTTGCCTCTTTTCTTTGTTCTATTATTGTATCACCCGGCAGAATCTATCAGAGAATCACAGCCTTTTCTTGCTTTTCATAAAGAGGGAGACCATGTCCCTATCATCGCTCTAGAGAGATGGAAAAAATCCCTTTCAATGAATTAAGAGCAGTTTTCAGATGATTGGGGATCACTTTTTCCTTAAATTTTCTGTCCAGCCTTTCTTTGCCTCTTTTCTTTGTTCTATTATTGTATCACCCGGCAGAATCTATGAGAGCATTACTGCCCTTACTTGCTTTTCAGCTTTTCATGAGAAGGGAGACCATGTCTCTTTCATCGCCCTGGAGTTTTGGAAAAATTCTTTTTCAATGAACGAAGAGCAGTTTTCAGATGATTGGGGATCACTTTTTCCTTAAATTTTCTGTCCAGCCTTTCTTCTCCTCTTTTCTTTGTTCTTTTATTGTATCACCTGGCAGAATCTATGAGAGCATTACTGCCCTTACTTGCTTTTCAGCTTTTCATGAGAAGGGAGACCATGTCTCTTTCATCGCCCTGGAGTTTTGGAAAAATTCTTTTTCAATGAACGAAGAGCAGTTTTCAGATGATTGGGGATCACTTTTTCCTTAAATTTTCTGTCCAGCCTTTCTTCGCCTCTTTTCTTTGTTCTTTTATTGTATCACCTGGCAGAATCTATGAGAGCATTACTGCCCTTACTTGCTTTTCAGCTTTTCATGAGAAGGGAGACCATGTCTCTTTCATCGCCCCGGAGTTTTGGAAAAATTCTTTTTCAATGAACGAAGAGCAGTTTTCAGATGATTGGGGATCACTTTTTCCTTAAATTTTCTGTCCAGCCTTTCTTCTCCTCTTTTCTTTGTTCTTTTATTGTATCACCTGGCAGAATCTATGAGAGCATTACTGCCCTTACTTGCTTTTCAGCTTTTCATGAGAAGGGAGACCATGTCTCTTTCATCGCCCTGGAGTTTTGGAAAAATTCTTTTTCAATGAACAAAGAGCAGTTTTCAGATGATTGGGGATCACTTTTTCTTTAAATTTTCTGTCCAGCCTTTCTTCTCCTCTTTTCTTTGTTCTTTTATTATATCACCTGGCAGAATCTATGAGAGCATTACTGCCGTTACTTGCTTTTCATGAGAAGGGAGACCATGTCTCTTTCATCGCCCTGGAGTTTTGGAAAAATTCTTTTTCAATGAACGAAGAGCAGTTTTGAGATGATTGGGGATCACTTTTTCCTTAAATTTTCTGTCCAGCCTTTCTTCTCCTCTTTTCTTTGTTCTTTTATTGTATCACCCGGCAGAATCTATGAGAGCATTACTGCCCTTACTTGCTTTTCATGAGAAGGGAGACCATATCTCTTTCATCGCCCTGGAGTTTTGGAAAAATTCTTTTTCAATGAACGAAGAGCAGTTTTGAGATGATTGGGGATCACTTTTTCCTTAAATTTTCTGTCCAGCCTTTCTTCGCCTCTTTTCTTTGTTCTTTTATTGTATCACCCGGCAGAATCTATGAGAGCATTACTGCCCTTACTTGCTTTTCATGAGAAGGGAGACCATATCTCTTTCATCGCCCTGGAGTTTTGGAAAAATTCTTTTTCAATGAACGAAGAGCAGTTTTGAGATGATTGGGGATCACTTTTTCCTTAAATTTTCTGTCCAGCCTTTCTTCTCCTCTTTTCTTTGTTCTATTATTGTATCACCCGGCAGAATCTATGAGAGCATTACTGCCCTTACTTGCTTTTCATGAGAAGGGAGACCATGTCTCTTTCATCGCCCTGGAGTTTTGGAAAAATTCTCTTTCAATGAAAGAAGAGCAGTTTTCAGATGATTGGGGATCACTTTTTCCTTAAATTTTCTGTCCAGCCTTTCTTCGCCTCTTTTCTTTGTTCTTTTATTGTATCACCCGGCAGAATCTATGAGAGCATTACTGCCCTTACTTGCTTTTCATGAGAAGGGAGACCATGTCCCTTTCATAGCCCTGGAGGTATGGAAAAATTCTCTTTCAATGAAAGAAGAGCAGTTTTCAGATCATTGAGGATCACTTTTTCCTTAAATTTTCTGTCCAGCCTTTCTTCTCCTCTTTTCTTTGTCCTTTTATTGTATCACCTGGCAGAATCTATGAGAGCATTACTGCCCTTACTTGCTTTTCATGAGAAGGGAGACCATGTCTCTTTCATCGCCCTGGAGTTTTGGAAAAATTCTTTTTCAATGAACAAAGAGCAGTTTTCAGATGATTGGGGATCACTTTTTCCTTAAATTTTCTGTCCAGCCTTTCTTCTCCTCTTTTCTTTGTTCTATTATTGTATCACCCGGCAGAATCTATGAGAGCATCACTGCCTTTTCTTGATTTTCATGAGGAGAAGACCAAATGTCGCATATTGCGGCAAGGTCTCCGTGTTTTCCTAAAAATTCACTCCATCTTTTTGACCTCCTTCCTCCTAATAGAACAACGAATAAAAATCAATACTCAAGTCAAATTTCTAAATATCTTTCAGCAGAATAATATTTGGTCCTCAATACTTGGCCTTATCGTGCTGGTGACGCAGAGGGGTGGCTTGCTCGAGGTAGGGGGACGCGATCTAAGGTAATAAATGGGTTGATAACGAGCAGCAGTCGGTCACAGTCTAACAACCGATAATGCTGATCTCAGGAGATGCTCTAATGCAAATGGTCCATCTCGCAACAATAGAGCTTTGATGAGAGTCGATAAATCAGGGATATGCAAAACCTCCCTTTTATTAAGGGGGTGGAACGGCGACGGGGGAACGCATCGATATCCCGTCGAGCGAACATTACGCTCCGTCTCATCACACAACAATATCACTGGATACGAATGTTGTTGTTGCGAAACGCGGGAAACGC
This sequence comes from Malachius bipustulatus, assembly GCA_910589415.1. Classification (NCBI taxonomy): domain Eukaryota; kingdom Metazoa; phylum Arthropoda; class Insecta; order Coleoptera; family Melyridae; genus Malachius; species Malachius bipustulatus. The sequence continues at coordinate 35,877,791 of OU342638.1, read as the reverse complement.
GGTCCGGGATCGATCAAAGAAGGGTTAAAGGATCGTAATTCATGCAAATCTGGTAGGTACGCCGATTTTCGGCGACAAAGCTGCTGAAAAAATCATCGCTGTGTACACAGACGGAGGTGGCGATGCGGCCGCCGGGATGCGGGGGTGTTCACCCTTGGAGAAAATATGATTGTGAATATTCGCAACCCTTCAACCAGGGGGGAGAGGTTCATTTGAATATCGGCCGCGGAGAATCTATAACTTCGTGTCCCAGTCAGATATTACACATCAGGACAGCGGTACTCAATAAGTGAGAAGGGATGCTATTTGTAGCGCTAGCGCCAGCGCCATAATAGAAAGTGATTTTTTTATTTTCTCGCATAATGTTCTCAAAAAATCTATTAAATAGTATATTGTGAAACAAGTGCGGAAAAGAGAAAATTTCTCACGAGTGTGAAACAAGTCGAGTGTCACAATTCACACCAGGGTGAAATTTCTTTTCCGCACGTGCTACACACAGTACTTTTCCTACGACCACAATTTAACAGATTAATTATTTAACAAATTTAACACATAAATTATTTTTTCTGACAATGCTCTGCTTTTATGACCTTTTCTCCAATTTATGAAATGTTTATAAGCAGATTCGTATTTTTCTCTCGAAACTACAGGTAGCAAATTCAAAGAACACAAACCTGCTTTTTTTTCTGACTTCAGGTGGTGTATTTTCTGCTTCAGATTCAGAGGAATCAAAATCCATTATAATGATAGGTAACTAAAGTTTATTTTTTTCAGACTACCTAGGTAAGTAGGTATTATTTTAAATTCTACCAATGACTTTTTAATATTACTATTATATACTGTTATAAATCATTGAATTCTACCGACAATATTATTATTATTTATTATTAGACTCCGTATAAACTAAAAATAAGTGACGTGAGCGTGGAGACGTGGTAGATATGCAACTTCCACACAACGCAGGCGCTGTGCGTCGTCGATTGAATTGAAGTTAGAGGTGTGCGAGTTATTTTCACGTTCGTGAATTTGATTTGAGCGCTACCAATGCTGTTATTAGCGATCAACTCGTAAATTTAATAATTACTGCCACAAGAGAATAATGAGTATATTTTATAGTCTTGTCGGGTTCTATGTTATCCCATTTGTGTTTATTTTATTACTTGAAGCTTTAAATGAATAGTTATTCCATTAACAATAAGTAACAGTTGAGTTCTCAGTTACCGCCCATCACTATTGTTTACATTAAAACTGTACGGAAACGATTTTTGGCTATGCCTTATGTCACTTTGTCGCACAGTTTTGGATACGTGAGAAATCTGCTAGTTTGCGCACAAAAAACGATGCGCAAAGTAGTGTTTTGTATAGTGGTCGTAGGAAAAGATATTTGTGGATGAGGCGTTATTGGTCACACTTCCAAACTGGGGACCTCGTCTTTATTAGGGAGAAAACAAAAATGACACCGGAAACTTTTTTTCAAAAAATTTGAAAAAGTAGTGCAATACTTAAGTAAAAGATAAAATAAGTGTGAAAGACTGTTTGGGCCGCAAGCAGCGGAAAATATGGATCAAATTGAGACAAACAGGGGTAGGTTTGGAATCACAGGTTATAAAGGACAATTCAGAGTGTTGTGGTGGTTCTAGTAGTGCTAGCCATCCCCGATTGAAAGGGTGACTTGGTATCGTTGAATGCATTTGCATATTTGACTGATACGGCCAATAGAGCCACTTCCTCGAGGCTACCCTTGGGCCGAGCTCTCGCAAACTCCCGTCCTCTTGAAATATCGTCATCCTAATCTTTTTATTTTCACCGCCGGGGACCGGACGATATTTTTATAATTTCGCGGGGCCGAAAAATAAAAGATTTGTTTTATTATTCTCGAGTCACAGTTGTTACAGTTACAGGTAAAGGCAAAACCGTCTACACGCCAGAAAGGCATTATTTTCAGCAGGCATTACTCTTTTAGCCGCGTTCGGAACCGGGTTGTCCAATATATCAACTCTATGTGGAGTATAAGTGAGTCGGCAGACCGAGAAGCCATTGGTTATTTCCATATCTACTTTTTCTCCAGTTTTCATCTATATGCCCAACAGCGTTGCCAGACTTTTCAATTATTTATTTACAATTTCACTCCCATAAAGAAATATCGTTGAGAATCAGTATCAATGGATACCTTCATCCATCTCTAACTCCTCGCTTCGTCTTATTCAAAATAGTTTCCTGATCGTTTTAATAGTTTGTGTAAGTGGTAAAGTGAGGAGGGATGATAATGACTTGGCAACGCGGTCTCGGTGTCGGTCATAGAGACCGGTAGTGGGGGTAATTAATTATGAAGAATGTCGCGGAACGAGTCCGAAGTCAAGGTGCGGAAATTTATAATTCATTTTGCAATTAAAAAAAGCGGGACGCCGTTGGAATTTTAAGGCCGCTACTGGCTCCCTTATCAGAAGTGTTCTTATTGAATTTGGAAATTATCTACTGTTTTCTTAGCCATTAATTTTTAAAACGGGAAGTTTTAATTTTTAATCTAGGGAGACTCGCGAAATTAATTTTTGATGTATTTTAATGGTCGTCTGATAAGTATTTCTGTGACACGGATAACCCGGAATGCTTTGTCAAAACAACCGCCCCCGGACGCTTAGTGCTTAGTCGCTTAGTGCCTAGTGCTTGGTGCCTAGTGCTCAGTTTCTGGTTGCGTCGTCGGTATATAATCGGGAGAAAAAGCGAGCTTTCATGAACGAACTCGCTTTAAGGATAATAACTAATAGGAATTCTCTCCCTCTGATAATGATAATGATAATAATACTGATGATAATAATACATAAACATGGATAACTCAACAGCTCGAGAGACGAAAATGAAACGGAAACTGACTAGGCGACGTCAGATGTAAAGCAACACGACCAGAAGAGCGTTTGTCAGATCAGCTGTCAGTTCTGTATAATGTGTAGGAATCCGGGGGGTTACTGAAATTTAATTAGCAGACAATACAGCCAACACTTCACACCTACAGGCATACTTTGCTATATCTTATTGCATTTTAGTTAGCATCGGAAGTCGATGTCGAACATACAGGGTGACGACTGACTAAACTTGCTCCCGGAGTTACATCGTAGGTAACACAAAATTTCATTTTTTATATCTTCGGCCGATCAATCTCTTCAACTTTCTTGATTCAAGCTGATCCAATCGGAAAAAAGTATCAGCGTTTGGAATCTGCAAACTTCAGACGATGAACTCCGGACGAATCATAAATTCGTGGAAAAAAACATGACCTGCCGTATTTTTTTTATCTGGAGAAGGGTTGATGATGAAATAAATAGATCTCCAGGGAGTTCAACTTCAAAACGATAAACTCAGACGACAGATTACACAAAAAATAAAATTTCCATGACCTGGACTGGTATTTCTTTCCTGGAAGAGGGGAGAGGACAACTTCATCGACTCAAAGGAGTAAATCGGACGATTTATACACCTAAAGCAGAAAACGCCAGACGAATCATCTTTGTGGAAACACTCTTCTTTTTCTGGAGGGTTATGACAAACTAAATCCACATAAGAGAAAAGATATAAATGAATAAACTCAAGAAGAAATCTCCAGACAGTTAAACTTTAAAACGATAAACGCAGACGACAAAAAACATAAAATTTCCATGACCTGGTCTGATGTTTCTTTCCTGGAAGAGGTGAAAGCACAAACTTCAACGACCAAAAGGAGTAAGCCAGACGATATACACTGAAAGCAGCAAACTCCAGACGATAAACTTCAGATGAATCATATTTGTGGAAAAACACCTTTGTTTCTGAAGGAGGCGTCATGAAAAACGTAATCAACATAAAAGAGAAGATATATTTGAATAAATTTAAGAAGAAATCGCCAGACAATTCAACTTTAGAACGATAAACTCAGACGACACCAAAAATATCACATTTCGATGATCTGACCTGATATTTGTTTCCTGGAAGGACAACTTCATCCGCTCTCCAGACGACATAGAACTAAGAGACGAAGTCTAGACGTTTTCACGCGATTTAGTCCCCTTGAATGTTGAAAGTAGTTAACTTTAGACGAAACAATAACTCAGGCGACAAACAGCGTCAATCTTCAGGCAATCTACTTCAGACGATTAATTGCAAGCGATTTAAAGGTGAAGAAAAAAAATCTCTTGAGTTCATTTTCAAAACGATGACTTCAGTTAACGAACTCAAGACGATACGGAAGTAAAATTCGAACAAAAAACTTCAGACGAAATAAAACGACAAATAACGCTATTCGAGAAAACTCTATAGAAGAAAATAGAGAAGAGAAACTCTAGACGAGTAAATTGAAACGATTTGATCTCAATTAATTATTGAAGCAACAAACTTCAGACGAGAAACTTCAAATAACACCACAAAAGTGAGCTAGCTGAATGTAAACTTCATAAATTTATAAGTTTCAGGTGAAAAAATCATTCAGACGACAAAAAAAATCTCCATAGAACTCAGTTTAGAAACGATGAACTTCAGACGATACAGAAGAAAAATCACAACACCTACTCTGGAGGAACAATCATTGAACTTCAATATTATAAAATTCTTGGGATAGAGTTTGAAATAAAACTTCAGACGACACCCAGACCTTCAGAAGACAAACTCGCGACGTTTTAAAGAAAGGTAAATGAAACTTCAAAAAACTCATGCTTCAGACGACTTAGAAATTGAAATTTCCAGACAATTTCCTCATCCGGCGAGCTTCGGAAAGACAAACTCCAGGTGAAATGATACGAACAACTCTAGAGGAATATTTCAACATAAACTTCAGACGAAATGCGAATCAGATGATTCGCATTTTGATATCACAGGTAATTGAAGTTCAATTTAAGAATATCTTAGGATAAAATTTAGGACTAAATATAAACTTCAGATGACACCAGAACCTCAAGTTATTTTTTTTCGAGATTACAACTTCAGATACCAACTCCAGACGATTTTTTTTTATCTGGGGCGCTTTGAAGAGACAAACTTTATGCCCAATGATAAATGAGACGACAAAACCATCTTAAACTTGAAATGATAAACTCTAGACGACTAAATTATTTGGTACATCTTTGAATCGGGTGAACTCAGAAGAATCAAAATTCGATTTTTAGCTAATTCTCCCAGATTACAACTTCAGACGACTAACTCTAGACGAGTTTTTTTTATCTGGGGCGCTTTGAAGAGACAAACTTCATGTCCAACGATAAATAAAACGACGAAACCATCTTAAAGTTGAAATGATCAACTCTAAACGATAGGGATGCATAATAGGTGAACTCAGACGACGAAATTCGATTTTCAGCTAATTACAACTTCAGACGACTAACTCCAGACGATTTTTATATTCGGACCGCTAACTACACCGGAATCTATACAGGATGATAAATTTTTAATTAATGCTGACTGCAGAAACTTAAGCACACATTCGACATACGACTAACTTGAGACGAATTAATGGTGCTTCTCTGCATCGTCGAATAGAACTCAGACCCAGACGACAAAAATACCAACGTCAAGATAAATTTATTTTCAAGACGAGAGACTCCCTTTAAAGCTCACTATTGTTAGAGGGAAATATTTCTCAATCGCCCGGTAGGTTCCTTAGATTTCCTATCTCTTGTAGTAGAGACGAAGATGTCGACATTTGATTCCCGGATTAATTCTGGGGAGGCAGGAAATCGGTATGTTGCATGTCATCCACTCGACACGTTCTCCAAGTAATAGATACCGGGCTGATAGTTCCTTGTAATTCTGGTTCGACTATTTCAATTCGACGTGTTCGGATGTTGTTTGTGTCTGGGTGTGTTAATCAATTAGAGGCGTAATGTCATCTCGAACGTTTTGTAGACCGAAGAGTTTTCCTTTTTTTACAAGCGGATTGAATCGTTCGAACGAGGGCGCGAATTTGTTGAGTTGAGCGTCAAGTATTGCAGGTGGCATCCGTGAGGGAGAGAGAAAGGGTTGGAGTAAAGGGGAAAGGGGTCGTACATCGGGCGCAGGCACATCACATGTTAAGTCCTTAATACGAGGAGAGACAAAGTAACTCTACTGTGAACTGGGAGGTCTGTGCTTTTGACATGACGACACTGCTAATTAAATATATTATTATAAATATGCTCTTTGTACTGAGGGGTGAAAAATACAAGATTATTCGTTTATGCGCTTACACATGCCAGAGGCAGCGGCAGAGACGGTCTCCCCCATTCCATAATTCCTCCACAGGACGTAATTGTGTATTGCCTTTTTCTCCTTTTATTTGTAATTATGAAGGATGATGAGCCCAGACCGCACACATACACGTCGACATATCTGATTAGGATTATCCCATTAACGTGTCACCGCTGAATAACAATCGAGCTTTGTCTTTGTGAAGAAAAATAAAGAAGCGACAAGCGACAAGGGACAAGCGACACGAAATTGCATAAACTTTGATGATATAATAAATAATTTCCCATTGAAAGAAATGTGTATTTCACGTGACATTTTTAATGGAGAGCACTAATGAAGTAGGGTCCCGAAGTTGCGAAGGGGTGAGATAAGAAAGGGAGGTTTTTTCTTTAATTAATAAATCCTGCCCGGGCGTCTCTTTTATCGGTCAAGATCTCATCACTCGTTTTCAATTATTTATAGTTATATTAAAAGCGAGCGGCCAAAATAACCAACTTGTAATTTTTAATTCGCTCTCTCGCTCTCTCCCCCCTCTCTCTCGCGCCCCATCTCGAACGACGCGAGATAGAGAAAGACGACCGATCGTGACTCTGGGTCGGTTTATTCGAATCCGACCGCGCGGTATAATTGCCTGACATTTTTTGTATTTATAGCCCGCGATAAGAATTCCTCAAGTTTGGAAATGAGTGGTGGACGCGGAATGTAAAAACGGGAGAAAAAGTATCATAACCTACTAATGAAGCGCGTGATATTATTTATCGCTTAAATGCTTAAAAGTTAAATATCTCAGTCCACTCCAGCACTCGCACATCAAGAGGAAGATCCATCCGAAGCGGGAGACGCCGACACCGGCGTGTTTATCTAAGGGGTATGGCAAGTTTACCAGCACCGCATTTGTTAATTAGGCTCTGGTAAAATCCGAAGTCATATATAAATCCATGAAATATGCAGCTTGCCTCTCCATTGTGCAAACAACAATCAACGAACGTATTCGTCTCAATTAGTACAAACCTCAGACTCTTGCAAGTTATATGTCTTTGGTCTACGCGACAGGATTCGAGATAAAGGATTAGCGAGGAACGATCCTACTGACTGCGCCGTGCTCGCGTGTTTATATATAAACCTGGATAAACCACGAATAATTTCCATTAGATTGGACGATCTCGATTTCGTATGTAGCGGCAGGAAAACTGTCTGTAACGAGACCTTGATTGTTTAATGTTAAATTTGCTTTTCGTTATAAAGCCTAATTAATCCAGCCGTAATGCAATAGGTTAAACGCATTGAGATGATCATGACGAGGTAGGAAATGTTGCTTCATCGCATGAGTAAGTACTAATGGTCTTAGGGAAGAAAGAACCATGCATTTAATAGCAGGACACTTAACTTGGATGATTGATTTTTTTTAGTCAAACCAGAATAGGTACCTTGCTTGAAGGAACCAAAAAAGTGTCAAAAAATTTTGAAAGGTTGTTAAACTAAAAAGCGACAATTTCTTTCTACAACAAAGCGAGAGATTAAAACATTAAAATGAAATTGAAACAGGTGCCAGAATAAAAAAATACTTGTCACTGGTAAAACAACCAAGAGAAGACTTTTGCTCTAGTCATAAAAAGATGATAATACAATAATTTCCAAAAAAAGTTCACCCCTCTTCACTCTTTCGTTTGTTTTCTGTAGGTACTTCCCCCGCCATATCCTCCTCATATTGATTCGTGAAACTGCATTTTGTATTGTTTTTTTTTTAATTTTTAGCAACCGTGCGCCAAATTTTGAACCAGAAAATGGATAGAAAACACGACAATACTTTTCTCTCCCATGAACCAATTCCCGATTAAATTTCTGTTTTTTTTTTCCTAAAAATTTACCCACCCCTTTTTTAAGCCTTTCACGTGGACCCCCTTTTGAGCATATTTTTAAAAATTTAGTTGAAGCCACAAATATCTGATAATGAAGTCCGTTTTTCAAGTAGAACACAATTTTTTTGCTCATTAATTTTTGAAATTTGTAACTTTCCATTTTAAAATTTTTTGGCCCTCTTTGGGGCTCGGTTTGGGACCTTTCCGATCATAAGTCACCCCTAAAACTTTATATATTCTGAATCGGCGTTTCAAGGACTACCAGAAAAATGCATCAGTAACAAAAAGCTTTTGAGAAATGCTTTTTTTTTGCAAAAAAAATCACGTGGAACCCTTTGAAATTTAATTTTTTGGTCGGTTTTTTTTTATATAAAATTTTGGGTTCCAATAGTTTAAGCCACGGAGAATCTGAAAATTGAGCCCGTTTTTCATTTAAAATAATATTTTTTGTGATATGATTTTTTGAATTTGGTCACTGACAATTTTTTTAAATTTTAGACTTTTTGGGGATTGATTTGGGTAGTTTCCGAGCATAAATCACCCCTAATACCTTACGTATTCTGAATCAGCGTTTCAAGGGCTACTAGAAAAAATCATCGCATTTCGAAAAATGAGTTTTTGGAAAAAAATAATCAATTAGAACAATCTTTTTTGGAATATTAATTTTTGAAACAAGAATTTTTTAATTTTTCGCTCTCTTCGGGGTTCGATTTGAGCATTTATGCCGACTTCGAGAGACTGTTGGTATTTTTTCATTATTTTAACTTTAGACAGATGACAAATTGTCGCTTCTGTCAACGATTTAACATTTTTGAACCGTCAAAAATGAGAGTTACGACATTGCATTCTGACATTTAATAACGTTAACTTGACAATTCTGTCAATGAAATTTCAGAGCTGTCAAATAAGTTTTTACAGAATATTTTTTGTCACCCCTTTTTCTACGACATTTTCCCCAGGAGGTACACAGATGGATAAAACCTGAATTTTCTTTCGAATAATTTCACCCTCTTTTACTTATTTTTTTTCGGTAGGCGCAATCTTTTTTCCCTTTCATTCGGTTTTTTTTTTCTTTAGTTTTTTCATTTTTTCTCTTTTACACGTCTTTCCCCACAATGTATGTCGGTCTCAGTTGTTATTATCTCATAAAGTTATTTCGCTGAACTGCTATTTTTTATTACTTTATTTTTTACATTTTTACATGTATTATCACTTTTGTGAACGAAATTATGACATTGACAGCTATCCCATGACAAAATACTACGACAATACCGTTTTCCTCGTAGGTACAGCGAAATAGTAAATTTCTGTTTTTTTGATTTTGATTTCACTCCACTATGAACCCTTTTTTTGGTCGCTTTTGACTTTTTTCACTTCCCTTCTCCATTTTTTTCACCTCTAAAGTCCATAACTTCATCCACCATATCGGTTCGTGTCAATTTCTCGAGAATGTACTTCTTCTTCGTTTCGTCAATGACCTCTTGTGCATTTAGCCAGGGAAAAGTTCCCGAGAATGGAATATAAATTTTCATAATTTTGACATGTTAAAGATGTCTTTTTCTGAAAACGAAAAAAATTACCTTTCTGGTCACAAAATCGGGTATATTCTCGAGATTGTATTTTGACATTTAACAAGTTATTTTGACAGTTCTGTGGATGAAATTTCATATGAACCACCACCTTTTTCCCAGAAGGTACAGAGGAGGATAAATCAAAAATAAAACATCATTTTCACCAGCTGTCGGTAGTCACTTATTCTGCTAATGAAATTTTGACACCTGTCGCGTCTAAAACTTTCTAAAAAAAAATTTTTTTCCCTTTTATTTGCGTTTGATGCCAGTTTAGTATTTTCGTAGTTATTAATTTGACAGCTGTCACTTGTCACTTGTCACTTTTGTCACGCCAGTGCAACATTGACAGCGTCATTAGAAAAAATACCAGCAGCAGCGATGCGGGGATCGACGTTAAAATGTGTTACACTTACAAGTCAAAAATGATCGGGTAGCGAGTAAAGTCTCCCTTTACTGGTCGATATTATTATTATTATATTCGTCCAGCTCGTAATTCTTTTGTTTTCCCCACGGATAAAGGGATGCATTCATCATCTTCCGCGGTTCGACGTTAAAGGAGTATATCTGCCTAAATGCACCCAACTGTTATTTTCCGCAACAAATTCGTGCTCCTCTTATACCCGAACGATTTTCAGAACCGTCGATTTGGAAACCGTAAATTTTATTTTATTCCTTTGTTTTACGTGCCATTTGTTTTTCCTCTACTTTGAACCGCATCGATTAAAGTTGCTGCTTTTCATTCATGTAAAATATGCCAGCCAGCTCCATCCCAATATGCTCCCTGCGCGGCCAAGAAGAATTTCCTCCTCCCTTATTTACTTGCACTGCGATGGTGCCGTGACCAGGATGGAGTGTTCATAATTCATAAATATTTAGGACGATTTTAAAACATGGTAAGTTTGGAATAAAGCGATGATTACCCACCTAATCCGCGATCGAGAGAGTTATAAAAACGCAATGCCCTTTTACGATACGATCATTTCCGATATAAAAGAATGTAACTAAAAGTTAGGAAAGTGGGCTTCGGCATCCACTAAACATAAAATAAAGGCACAATAAAAACGCACAGGAACCGTAAAATCAAACCACAGAAGGAGTCGGTTTCCTGCCGGAGGGGCCCCCTCCCCCCTGCTGTTCAGCATATATCTCTCAATATTCGTGCTCGCATATCAAGGAGACTATAAAGCAAGTGGCTTTGTATTTTATCGCGGAGTTTAATGCTTGTATCCAATACTGGAAATGGCTTTCTGTTATTTCTTATATCTCTTATCCAAATCAGGGAATATAGGCATTCCCGAAGAGCCCTGCCAATTTCCGTTATTTGTTTTGACTACGGGCGATTTGCATACCCTTATGTAAGACTGTCTCGCCTCGGGAGGAGACATGCACCTTCGATTATCCTCAAATTTATGTTCAAATGAAACGGGATCACAAAAAAACCGTTCAATAACACGCAACTGAGATGAAAAATTTGAGAAAATGCCGACTGGGTCATGTTTCTTAAAAAAGCTCTCTTCTGGGCCCATAACCTAACACGATATTCAATTTCAAGTTCGATACATTTCCACCGCTGGTAAACTACCTTCAGGATATCAACTTGGTTACGTCGTAATGACCAATAAGCTTATTAACATCTCTCTTAGATACTGAAAGCAATGGAAAAAATGATTGAGAAACACCTCCGGGGATCTCTTTTATAGACAGTCCACTAAATCAGGAAGCATTTTACTTTATCTACATCGTAAAATCCATTCTTCTAGAGATCTTCTAGAATATGTAACCCCCAAGAGTGTTCTCGAAGGGTAAAACGTCACACCAGAGCGCAATTGACACTAAAGACTCCTTAGTTACTTCCGAGACTAAGGCTCCGAAGGCTCTACGCAGGACTATAGCCCCAAAAACGCCTGTCTGTCGGTCTGTGGGTCTGTGCGTTTGCTAAAACACCACACAGGCGCCATTTTTCGTCGTAGAAAGTTGAAATTTGGCTTGATTAAAGAGGTGCACGGTTTCGTGGTGCCTATTGAAAATGAGCGTTATCCGTTACCGGATTTTTTTGGACCCATAAAAAAAAAAAAAAAACAGTGCGATAGAGACGTTCGTTCAGGAAAAACTTTTTTTCAATTTTTGTTCTACATATAACTTGAAGTCTTGGCTTCAATTTGTCTCGCATATGTTGACACTTTTATCGAAAAATAAAAAAATTCTTAATTAAAAACTACGAAGTTGTTTATAATAACATTGAATAGTTACTGAAGAGCTTTAAAAGTTACTAATTCATGTATTTGTCACTTTTCATATCATGATTACATATTCATGTAACATAATTTACGTGAGTAACGTTTAAAATAATTAATTAGTGAGTGTTCGCTAAGTAAAAAAAAAAACGGGGGAGATGATTCATGATGCAGATTATGGAGACTGTCTTAACTCGGGGCATTATCTCTCCCTCTGAATCAATCAATCTATACCGCCAGGTGTCGTCATAGCAACAAGGGATGCACATTAAAAGTGGTCCATTTAGAAAATTATACACTCAGACTTGTGTATGTCTGACTGGGGATCGATATCGAAGAATAAGGGATAAGCCGCTCGGCTACGACGTGAAGCCCTTTTCGCTTCGCCGTTGTCTGTTGTTTGCATCGGAATTATTATTATCATCATCAAACGACGATTTCGTTTGCAGTTGGGCAAGTTTCGATGGTCGTTTTTAATTTTAGAGAAATAGATGTACGTGGTGCGGCTTATGCGCGGTCGTATCATTCCGGGATGGATATTCATTTGCTTTAGTGGAAGGAATCTCTTGTGACATGTCGTAAGCAATATGAGAGATATCCCTCTTGTTCCGATTTAGTAAAAATTCAACCGAAGACATCCATGACAATACAATGTAATCTTTCAATTTCAAAAATCCGCATATAAAATCCCGCTATAATATTCCATGTCATATCTCGCTGCCATATTTCACTAGTTTTTATTTCTGACAAGAGACATTTCGGATCATTTGCCTAATGCAAAGTGGCCTACTTGAATCCTATAGATATTCAAAACTATACTTAATGTTGCGTTAAACACCCTTCTACTCGTACTCTCTTCCCTTTTATTATCGTTCTCATTCGCTCCCATTTTCTCGTTCTCTATAAATAGCATTCCAATTTTTTTTATCGGCGCGTAATGTGTTTTCTATTCTTCAAGAGTTTCCGGGCAAACCTCACTCTTATCTATATGTAACAAACGAGAATCAACATTGAGGATTTTGCGGAGAATTAATAATACCTAAGACTAGTGTTACGAATTTTCCTTCTGTGTATTCGACGATAATTAACACTACATTTACTAATTTACAAGTTCAATTATCATCTCAGCACTATTACTGCTGCCGTAAATCACAGTATCTATAACAATACTATCGCTCACTTATTATCGCTTCCTTATTTGCTTACTACTTCGCAGTCTACACTTAATAGTTCCAACACACCTTTATTGTTCTTCTGGAACGCCTTCTAGAACTAACTAAATCTCGATTATTTTTTCGAAATCTCGAAATCGATTTTCCTGTTGCCTACAGCTTGTGAGAGGCTCATGGTGTGCCAGAAGAAGAAAAATGGGAAGCTTAATATCAACAATTTCACCATTTTAATTTATCGCATACCCTGAAACAAAATCTTACTTCTTGTCAGTATGGCGTTATTCGAAGTAGATCCATAATTACCAGTCCATTCTGCTCAACGCAAAACTGCTGGATTTCTTGTTGATGTTGATGTGCATGAACAAGGTCTTGAATTTTGGGGATACCATCATGGGCCCACTTTTCTTCGATTATTGAGGTGCTGTATTTTTTGTATGTTGATGACTTCGAGATCTTTAATCGTGCGAGGACATTATGGCTGCACGACGAAACTGAAGAGGTTATCGATGGTATGGTTCTGGATCGTCTTGGAAGTTTTTCTGATGTTTTAGGACGAAGAGCCACAATAGACCTTCGGTCGCAGTGGAGGTGTCACAATGGCCCACTCACGACACGACAAATCTCTGGGGCGAAGGGGTTCATAAGTCGATCTTCTCATATACGTTACAGCTATTGGAGACTGTACTTCTTTAGATCGTCAAGTTTGTCTCTTTCGGGAAGGACGCGGAGTCTACCCTCCGGTTGATTTTTTCCAGACGATGCTGCGCAGGTTTGACATGAAGTCATGTTTAGAGTCGCATCAGTCATTTCTTCTCAGAGCAATCTCATCGATTGTCAGGAGAAGGAGGGTGTGCTGCATTTTTATGTACCCAGACCTATGTAAGGTTTTGGGTATATGCACTGAGAAACTACCCTGATAGGACTGTTTAATTCAATTTAATTAAATTCAATTCAGTTAAATTCAATTCAGTTCAACCTTATTAAATGCTATTCAATTCAATACAATTCAATTCAATACAATACAATTCAGTTCAACTCTAATTCAATGCAATTCAATTATTTTCAATTCAATTCAATTCGGTTCAACCCTACATCAATGAAATTCAATTAATTTTAATTAATATCAAATTAATTCAATTTAATTAAATTAAATTCAGTTAAATTCAATTCAGTTAAATTCAATTCAGTTCAACCTTATTAAATGCTATTGCATTCAATTCAATACAATTCAATTCAATCCAATACAATTTAGTTCAACCCTACATCAATGAAATTCAATTAATTTTAATTAATATCAATTTAATTCAATTCAATTTAATTAAATTCAGTCAAGTTCAATTCAGTTTAAGTCTAATTCAATTCAATTCAATTCAATTACTTTCAAGTAAATTCAATTTTTTAAAATTAAATTTAGTTCAACCCTATTAAATGCAATTCAATTCAATTAAATACGATTCAATTAAATTCAATTTAATTTAGTTCAACTCTAATTCAACTTACTCATTTCTCCTCATCGATTGTCAGGCGAAGGTAGGTGTGTTGCATTTTTATGTACCTACCCTAAGTAAGGGTTTGGTATATGCACTGAGACTAAATTGAGGCTACCCTGATGGGACTGACAGTACAAACAGCCTTATACCTTAACGATACATACGTCTCCATGCTCCTGGTCACGAGCAATTCTTATTGATAAACATTGACTGTTTAATATTGCAGTGTCGTGTTTATCAACCATACTGTTTGTTTTATAAGCACTGAAAGATACTTTTTTGATAAATCCGCCAAGTTTTGCAACAACAACTAAAGTAACGTAAGAACGATTCGATGATAGCAAAATAATGCATAAACCGAGTAGAACTAAGTAAGTAAGTAACGTAGAAAATTCCCTCACAACACCAACCTCGCTAAATATTAAACAAAGGTGCTCAGAGCTTCCATTACTTCATCAAGGATTTTAGAAAGCGTAAGTGAGACACAAGGAGCATCTCCTATGCTGATTTCCTGAGGCATTAGCCCTTTCGCCTGTATGTGCCGTTAATGTTAGTACAGATTCCCATCCTTGCATACATTACACTCATTACCGAGACAATTGTAGACTTGTCCCCTGCTATGGCTCTTATTCTTAATTAAAGTAAGACCGACGCATTCCGCGCAATGTCAAAGCCTTGCTAATGTGCCCGTCTCCGGAAGCTAGCTCTAGCCCAGTTCCCCGGTAATGGCGACTCACGTATTCGCAAACGGAATTACTAAACTTAGGCCTTTTGTGAGTACTAATGAATATGGCCCGAAGAAACACGTTACATGTATTAACTATTTTCCAAGCAACGATATTCCTTCTCTTAGACTTTGTCTGAAGACACCTCGCGAGACAAACTTTCTGATGCACTCTAAGTCGCAGGACAGGTGGGCGAAGTGAAAAATATCACCCCCTTCTCTCTAAATAAATAAGTATCGAGTCTACGTCCTACATCCCTTCGAAAACGATTCAGTCGTCGTGTAACATGTGAAGATATACGTATATATAAACCACCGTCGGGCAGCCCTTGCGGGTAAGTCGTTGGAGCGAGAATAAGGGCCAGCGGGGCATCGAGGAATGCGGGTTAGAGGGTTGGACACCCCTTCAACTACCCTTACCCCTATCCTAAGATACGACCCGGTCTCTCGCTTAACTCTCCAAACACTGGACTAATTGTAACAGTTAATGAGCCGATACACTTACCGCGTTTCAAGGGGGATCTTTGTTAAAAAACAATCAAACGGTCAAGGAGAAAACGGGAGGGGAAAATAATCGATCTACCGTCCTAGGAGTAAGAAAACTTAACCCCTGCTCAAACTTATTAATTGACAAGTTTACCGGCAACCTTCCTATACCGAGTCTTAAGAGCCAGGCGCACACATCCCCCGAATTAAGGGCGATTATTATTCATCCCTTAATATATTCCGTTCATAATTCGGCGAGGCTGATGAGTAATTTCTAATTTGGGACGTCACTCTTCATACAGTATTGATAAATTCAAACTAAATAACAGCCGAAAGTTAGTATAATTCCGCTGAAGATATTAAAGTTAAGAACGAACTGAGTGGCGACGGGACGGGGAGGAGAGCAGCGGAGAGGAGATGTGGCGGGTAGAAATGAGGATGGGGAGGGGGGAGACGGGAGGGGGGTAAAGGCACAGAGTAGATAGACTCTATTAAAGATGCGAGTGATGCGACAGAACCCTTCATTGGGACATGAATATTCATCGGTTAAATGTCATTTTAGGGTAGCAGCTACAGTATTTAAAATATCCATAATCTCTAATCATATTCGGGGAGGTTTTAAGAAGTGCCGGATATTATACGGTTCACTCTCTCCCTCTCTGCTTCGTTTATGCGTTGATTTCTTATCCGGTAATAGTAAAAATTTATAACCAGATTAAGAAAATTACGCAGAGATATGGTTTTAATCTGAAGAAGAGTTGGCGAAGGAGGAGAGATCAAAAATTGAATCAAAACGCTAGGCATAAGTTTACTTAATTTAATTTCGCGCAAGTCTCCGTAAAGAGACATTATTTGTTCCTATTCAAACGTTTCTAAAAAGATCTGCCACGAGAAAGAAACTACGGCGTTAAGATCTCACTCACTCTTTTATGTTAATCTGCTTATTGCTGGTGCTGGAAATCTGTCAAACAATTGAAATGTAATGGAACGATAAAGAAAGGGTTCTGTAAGACTTGAGAAAAGATATGCTTGAAGATAGCTAAGGGATCAAGATAGCTCGAAGCAGTATTAGTCACGACATCGAACCTTGAGGGACACCATACATTTTTCAGTTCAATTCAATTCAATTCAATTCAATTTAATAAAGTAGATACTTATGGGGGGTTCTGGACCACTTCGGTGGTGTTGGTGTTTTTTTTTTAGATCTTACCGGTGAAATTAGTTCATTCAATTCAATTCAATTAAATTCAATAAAATTCAATTAAAATAAATCAATACAATTCTGTTCACCTTTAATCAATGCAATTCAATTAATTTCAATTAAATTTATTTCAGTTCAACCCTATTGAATGCTATTCAATTCCTTTCAATACAATTCAATTAATGTCAGTTCAATTCTATTCCTTTTTTTTAATGGTTTTATTGCCGGTTTACCAATACAATTATAATTGTTATTCACAGCATTTGTCACATAAATTCAATTAAATTTAATTAATTCAATTTAAATAATTCAATTTAAATAAATTCAATTCAGTTCAATCCTATTAAATCCTATTCATTTCAATTCAATTCAGTACAATTAAATTAAATTCAATACAATTCAATTAATTATAATCAATACTATTTAGTTCAACTCTAATTCAATGCAAATCAATTAATCTCAATTCAATTCAATTAAGTTAAATTGAATTCAGTTCAACTCAAATTCAATGAAAATTAATTAAATTAAATTCAGTTCAACTTTGTTAAATGCCATTCAATTAAATTCATTACAATTCATTCCAATTCATTACAATTCAATTAATTTCAAATAAATTAAATTTGATTCAAGTTAATTGCAATCAATTCAGTTCAACTATAATTCAACGCAATTCAATTAACTTCAGATAAATTCAATTTAATTCAATGTAATTAAATTCAATACATTTAAATGCAATTCAGATCAGCTCTAAGATATTAGTAAGAATTGGAATTATCGCAGTTTCAGATATTCTGATTCTCGAGTTTGTTATCTTGTCCATTTATTTCCGTGACGAATCCGGCGATGGAGTTTTTTCTTTATCGATGCATCTAAGAGAGTGTAGATTTTCTCGAGTGTGTATCTCTATGATTTGATCATTTTATGGCATTGTTTGTTATTTTTCTGGCATCCGATGTCGCCGAATCGCCCCCTTTCGATACATTTATCAAAAATTAAACGGCTTATGAAATAGAGAGGAAGCACTTTGATGGAGTCTAGCACCATCAAAGGGATATTATAAAAGGGCGCCAAGAAAATAGGAAATCGTTCCATATATTTATGGCCGTTCGCTCTGTTGTCAATTTATGCAATTCCGAACGACGAGAGTGTTTCGAATTTATGCCTATCCGTCATTTAAATTAGTTCTCTCCGATGGCGAGCGGAGGGGGACGGTTTACTACTAAGACCCTGTACATAGTGAGCATTACGGGTCCATGCGAGCAGGGAAGACTGCAATAATCTTAAATTTGATGAATAAATTTCAATCTAGCCCAGTTTCAGAGCAGCGTCGTCCGTTTATTTCCACGATTTATTATTAATCCCATAACTTTTAAATTAGATAAAAGTACAACTTTCGTCATAGATATAATTTAAAGGTGGTAGAACGGGCGCGAATGGAAGTTGGCATGTCGGCTTTGAAATTAATTTATACCCCTTGCAATGTGTTTTATTTATTCAAAGGGTGGTCGGCGACAGTGGCCTGTTAATTGAGAATTATTACTATTACTCGAGGAGGTTTTTGTTAATCCTCAGTCGCGTTTTTTCCGGTAATTGGGTATCGCGTACCGCTGAATTTTTCTGCTGGGACGTATTGAATTAATATTCATTTGTTTCGTGATTTTTTCAGTGTAACGACATCACACAGGTGAGGCCGCGGCTTGATTACATTAGAGCCGGACACGGGGCTTAAAAGGACATCAGCGCGCACGTACCTTGTTTTCGCGATATCAATTCTGAAAGGCTACTTTATTCAATATGATTGAGGGTTCGCGACCCTTCTGCGGCAGTTTTTTAAACACTGTTTTGTGTATCCGTACGCGGGGTTATTAATCAGCGGCTCGCCGATGGGACGATGTTAACGTATATCGTTCGCCCCCCGAGGAATCAAATATTCGTGCACGACTCCAAAGTACGAGCGGAGTTTAGTTGGGAATTTCCCTCTTGCTCTTGACGCTTCGATTTTCCCTCTGAATGGGAGCATTGACAAATATTGAGGAGGTCAATTAATAACAGCACTATCTTAAAAGCCGAAACCGAGGGGAGTTTTTATATTAAACGCGAACATCTTAATAATAAAAAATAACCCATCATTATAAAACCGCCGAACGCGTTCGCTCCTCTCTCTCGGACTCGCGCCACGCGACAGGGATGAAGAGATTGGGGTGCCTAAAGACTGCTCCAAATTCAAACTATATCTATTACCCTGAGGCTTATTATTCGGCTAATATAAATTACACTAATTTATATTCTATTTTAATATCGCTACACGTCATTTAATTTTACTGCTTGTAAAAATATTCGTCGTTGAAAATTCCGATAACGACGCTCTACCCGGCGCGCGACGCTAATGCAAACGCATTTCTGTGTGTGATAAGACATTTGTCATCGGGCATTCGGAACGTGAGATTCCCACTAAACAATTTCAGCTTTTAAGCTCGGGCTGCGACAGCATTGATAAACTTATGAATTGATGTACACGTGGTGTACTGTGTTTTCAAGTACGCATGCAGTTTAGCCAAAACGAGGGGCGTTAATTTATCTATAGTCCTTTCGAAAACTTTTAGAAAGTAGAGCTTCAGTTTTTCCTTGAAAGTTTCTTACAGTCTTCTTGGATCAGACCTATCATATAAAATACGCTTTAGAACGTTCCTAAGTCAGCTAAGAACCCTTTCAGATAGTTTTTAGAGAGTCCAGGTCGATGCATTTCAGAAAAACAAAAATAATGATCTCTTGGATGTTCCAGACTAAAATTAGCACGAAACGAGTTGCATTATTTTATTCAGGATCACTTCAATCAACATATTAGTTTTGAGCTATCTAGAAAGAAGTTACCTGAGTTCTTTCGAAAGCTTTTAGAAAGTAAAGTTCGAGTTTTTTGCACGAAAGTTTATTACAGTCACATTAGATCAGATCTATCATATAAAATACGTTTTAGCACGTGTCCAGGTCAGCTAATAACCCTTTCAGGTAGTTTTTAGAGAGTCCAGATCGATAAATTTCAGAAAAACAAAAAAATATTCTTTTGGATGTTCCAGATTGAAATCAGCACGTGTCTAGAAATGTTGGGTCAGCTAACGTTTCAGATAATTTTGAAAGCTCAAGCCTTTACAAAAAACTCCAAAAGAAAGAACTGTGCTTGATTTTGCAGACTTAATGCACGCGTCTTGAAATTTTTGTCGGCTAGCTCATTTGGAAACATTTTAGAAAGTACAAGTGTCAAATAAAATACACTTCGGCACGTTTATAGAACCTTTTGAAAAATTTTTAGAGAGTCCTGGTCGGGCCATTTCAGAGAAACTAAAAAATATTTTCTGGAATATTTTCTAAAATCAGCCTTTCCGAAAGCTTTTAGAAAGCACAGTTTTTTTTTATTAAAAGTTGAATGTCGATCAGGTCTTTCATACACACTACATTTCAGCACGTATCTAGAAATGTAATGTTAGCAATAACGCCTTTCAGATAGTTTTTAGAAAGAAAAGGCCTTTCTAAAAACTATCTGAAAGGCGTTATTGCTAACATTACATTTCTAGATACGTGCTGAAATGTAGTGTGTATGAAAGACCTGATCGACATTAAACTTAAAAAAAAAAAACTGTGCTTTCTAAAAGCTTTCGGAAAGGCTGATTTTAGAAAATATTCCAGAAAATATTTTTTAGTTTCTCTGAAATGGCCCGACCAGGACTCTCTAAAAATTTTTAAAACTTTATATGGATAGGTCCAGTTATGTCATTAAAAGTTCGATAAGTTATGTCAGATAAGGTTTCTAGTAGAGATTTCTAGCTAAGAAGAAATAAAGATAGTTTCAAAAAGTCAAAGTCGAGTAACATACGAAAAAAAAACAGTTAGAGTTTATCTTAGGGTGGTGATAAAAAGAAAGCCGCTTACCCCATTTTCATAAGACAGACTTACCCGAACTTCCCAGACTGAAATAAGCTCATACCAAAAATTTTTTGATCTGCTGGTTTATTGAGAAGCCTTTTATATAGTTTTTAGAAAGTATGGGTCTTCTTTTATCAAAAGTTCAATACTTATAAGCCGAACTTTTGAGACTGAAATAAGTTAATGTCTAAAAATGTCTGATCGACTGGCTTTTTGAGAAGTTCGTTAGATAGTTTTTAGAAAGTCTAGATCAGGTTATTTTGTGAAAGTCGTCGGCAAAGTTAATAAAAAGAAAGCAATTTTAGTATTAAAATAAAAAGACTTTTCCGGAATTTTGTATAGAAATAAAATTGCAGGTTTCTACAAATCGTAAATTATCCAGTTCATTTAGAGACCTTTTAGATAGTTTTTAGAAAGTCCAAGCAGTCGAGTCATATCATAAATTCTCAGTAAAGTACAGTTGTTGTAATAAGAAAGTCATTTGACTCTCAGAAATGATTTAACCTGGATTTTCTAAATCGAAGTTATGTTACCATATAACTCTTGTTTAGATTAGAAAGCATAGTTTTAATTTTTGATTTAAAGTTCAATACTTGCAGTTATGCCAGAACAGCAGCTTCTTAAAAAGTTCACGTCAGCACGTTCCTATAAATCCTGGATTAGTTGGTTTATTTAGAGATCTCTAAGATAGTTTTTAGAAAGTCGTAATCATCAGTTAGGCAAAAGTACCTGTCACAAGCTTGGATTCTTTCATATCGACTTGAAAATGTTACCACGTAATAGTTGTTTCTTCCTGTCCTTGTTTTTAAAGACAGATGTAAATAAAAAAAATACTGATTAACAATAACAATTATTCCCTATCACACTGTATAAAATGTACATACACAAGTGTATATATTCAGTTTAGCCGTCCTAGCCATGAGTGTAAACCCGGAGCCGAAGCCTGAGGAGCAGCTATTAGTTCAATGGCGTGTTGATAATGAATTTTGAATATAGTTTGTGAACTATTAGCGCCCTGAAACTATGCTATATGAGGTCCCTGGAATTGATACCGAGATCCTGATTATATCAGTAGTGCACTTGATGCCACTAGCAGCAGAGATTCGGGAAGACGGGATTGCCTCGCCTGCAATACCCGGTCCCGATTGCGGCTGCTAAACGAGACGTTGTAATTGGGTGGTCTTAGTTTTTTATTCCATAACTCTAAGTACTTGTAACGTAAGTGAATGCAGTGTTGATTGGTCAAGATTTTTGCTCCCTCTCTTAAAAATTTTGCTCTTTATTTGTTTTTATTGTCTTTGTTGAGAGCAATTTTGTAGAGTGGTGTTATTGCAATCAGCTATTTCGAAGCAATGCAATGATTTCTCTCTATAAGCACTCTGACCTGGATTTTTTACAAATTAGGCTCTCTAAGGAAGCTGCTCTCTAACCAAAAAAATTCTCTAATAAATGAGCTGATCAAGAGTATCTGAAATAGTTATTAGAGAGCTTAATTAATTATTTTTTTAGAAAGTATATTTCTAGAGAGTTCAGTAAAAGTCTACTTTCTGCTTTCTAGAACTACTTAACGTTATAGAAAGATTATTCCACAAAAAAATTGAATTACTCTACCTGAACTTTCTAATAACTTTCTAAAGTTTTATAATAATTGAAGTAAATCTACAAGGCATTACGTTTCTAAGAAAGGCTCTCCATAAACTGAATTGTTTTTAGAGAACTTTTTTTGAACGAATGTTTGAGATTTTTTTTTGGCAGCTTGGGCTTTCTAAATACCATCTAGGGTACACCAAGTAACTTAACTTTCTAGAAACGCGACTTAAGGAGCTGATTCGTCAAAAGCAGCTCTAAGACAAATTGTTTGACAGATCCAAAATGGCTTGATATGGACTTTCTAAAAACTATCTAAGAGGTTTCTAAATAAATCAGCTGACTTAGAATAATTACCAGAAATGCGTGCGTAAACTTTGAGTTGAAATAAAAAAGTTGCTCTAGCGTGACTTTATAAAGAGTTATCGTTCCTGTGACCTTCTAGATGAGTCCAGAATTCTTAGGGAAAAAAAAACGAGAAGGTAACTTGTAATTTTTTTTTATCAAAAAAGAGGAGGCTTAATTGCATAAAAATCGTAGGTATCCAGTTTTAGAGCTCGGTGAGCTTGTAGCGGTAATGATTAGATTTTTTTGGCGATGCTTCATAAATTTTCATGACTCTCTTTAGAAAGAACTCGAGTCATTTTATATCGCATCTAGATGGTCATATAATGACCGGCCGGTAGGAGACTATGCGGGCCCCGGCAATAAAACGAGAGAGAGACGCAGAAACGAATTGAAGTTCGGGTTCCACTTGGTCGGAATCGTGATCCGGGGAGTAATTAATATGTCTATTACAAATATATATTAATATCGTGTTCCGAGCAGCGTTGCGGCCCTCACGTATTTACACTACTTGCTCTTGCAATCTGTTCTTTCTTCATTAATGTAAATGCATAAAGTTATCCAGATTTATTATCACCTCCATGCAATTTGGATGAGTGATACATTCTAATATGCCGGTTATTGTCCCGCTGCTGATTCCGTAGCAATCCAACTTCTGACCCGGACTTTTTGGGCCCGTTTTATAATTATTTAATAAACGCATACATGTCGGTGCGAGCTGGTATTTCTGAGTAATGCAGAGGGACAGGAATAACGACACGGTCCCTACGAAATAAGGGAAATTCACGACACATTTGTTTTTACTCCTTCCAAACATGTTAATGAGTTATCCGGTAGCAATGTTTTCTAATTACGATTTCCACTACCGAAATTAATTAATGGCCCATGTAAATAGTTCGAGCAATTGAATTTTCAAACTTTTAATTTATTGCCGCCGGCTGCCTTCGGTCGCTTCTATGTTGCAATTAGTTAAAACGAAATTATCGCCATTTTTTCTTACACCTATTTTGACAATCTATAAAAATTAAAAATTAATTTTGGTGTTATGACCTTTAAGCCTAGCGCAGTTGTCATTTTATACTTAAGGCTACCGAGGCCTTTCCTTTCAGTTGCTGATTTAAAATTTTGTAAAAATGGTGCAAGAAAAAATTTATGGCTCTGTTGTCGCTTGGAGGTGATTTTTTACATTCTAAGGCAGTTTCAGGGCTGCAAATTTTTCTCTCTTAGTTGGATTTTGTTAAGATCTCATACTTAAGGCTACCGAGGCCTTTCCTTTTAGCTTCTGATTTAAAATTTTGTAAAAGTGGTGCAAGACAAAATTGATGGCTCTATTGTCGCTTGGAGGTGATTTTTTCCATTCTAAGGCACCTTCAGGGCTGTAATTTTTCCCTCAAAGCCGGATTTTGTTAAGAGTTTATACTTAAGGCTACCGAGGCCTTTACTTTGAGTTGCTGATTTAAAATTTTGTAAAAATGGTGCAAGAAAAAAATTATGACTCTGTTGTCGCTTGGAGGTAATTTTTTACATTCTAAGGCACCTTCAGGGCTGTAATTTTTTCCCTCAAAGCCGGATTTTGTTAAGGTTTTACACTTAAGGCTACCGAGGCCTTTCCTTTCAGTTGCTGATTTAAAATTTTATAAAAGTGGTGCAAGAAAAAAATAATGGCTCTGTTGTCGCTTGGAGGTCATTTTTTACATTCTAAGGCAGTTTCAGGGCTGCAAATTTTTCTCTCTTAGTTGGATTTTGTTAAGATATCATACTTAAGGCAACCGAGGCCTTTCCTTTTAGCTTCTGACTTAAAATTTTGTAAAAATGGTGCAAGAAAAAATTTATGGCTCTGTTGCCGCTTGAAGGTGATTTTTTCCTCAGGCACTTTCAGGGCTGTAATTTTTCCTCTCGGAGCCGGATTTTGTTAAAGTTTTACACTTAAGGCTAACGAGGCCTTTCCTTTCAGTTGCTGATTTAAAATTTTATAAAAATGGTGCAAGAAAAAAATTATGGCGCTGTTGCCGCTTGAAGGTGATTTTTTCCATTCTCAGGCACTTTCGGGACTGTAATTTTTCCCCTCGGAGCCGGATTTTGTTAAGGTTTTACATTTAAGGCTAACGAGGCTTTTCCTTTCAGTTGCTGATTTAAAATTTTATAAAAGTGCTGCAAGAAAAAAATGATGGCGCTGTTGCCGCTTGAAGGTGATTTTTTCCATTCTCAGGCACTTTCGGGGCTGTAATTTTTCCCCTCGGAGCCGGATTTTGTTAAGGTTTTACACTTAAGGCTACCGAGGCCTTCCCTTTCAGTTGCTGATTTAAAATTTTATAAAAGTGGTGCAAGAAACAAATGATGGCGCTGTTGTCGCTTGAAGGTGATTTTTTCCATTCTCAGGCACTTTCAGGGCTGTAATTTTTCCCCTCGAAGCCGAATTTCGTTAAGGTTTTACACTTAAGGCTACCGAGGCCTTTCCTTTTAGTTGCTGATTTAAAATTTTATAAAAGTGGTGCAAGAAAAAAATTATGGCGCTGTTGCCGCTTGAAGGTGATTTTTTCCAGTCTCAGGCACTTTCGGGGCTGTAATGTTTCCCCTCGAAGCCGAATTTCGTTAAGGTTTTACACTTAAGGCTACCGAGGCCTTTCCTTTCAGTTTCTGCTTCAAAAGTTTGAAAAAGCGGTGCAAGACAAAAATTATGGCGCTGTTGTCACTTGGACGTGATTTTTTCCATTCTAAGGTACTTTCAGGACTGTAACTTTTTTTTTCTCTCAAAGCCGGATTTTGTTAAGATTTTATACTTAAGGCTACCGAAACCTTTTTCTTTAGTTGCTGAGAAAATGTTTTGTAAAACTATCACAGAAAAAACATGACAGAGCTGTTGTCACCTAGAGGTGAGTTTTGCCCTATAAGAGGTTCTAAGGGTTGTCAATTCCTCTCCCACGATCAGTGGGCTGACATGGAAGTCCGCCAGCACTCGCAAAACCTACCAAGATTGGACGAATCAAAGGTTTATACAGGGTACTTCGAAAAAAATGACCAAATAACTATTGAAGGCCTTAATGGGCCTATATACTGGGCACTGCCAGCTGATCTGCACAGGATTAGTGTAACGAACAGCGGTGACTGCCGCCTGTGGTTAGAGAACGACGAAACAGCAATTACCGATAGTCAAGATGGTCAGCTTCCTCAAAGAGACTGACCTGATGGGGTTAATGTGGTACTGCTAGATGTGAGACTCAATCAATAGACCTTTGGTCGCAGTGCAGGTGATTAGGTAAAGGTGATTCCGTTACTGTGACTGCTACAGTATTAGATATAATGATAGTTACTCATACCGGATAGTTACTGACAATCTCGCAGTGAAATAATTAGATTCTCTAGAAGATAACGAGCATCAGCCTTCAATAGAGAACCTTACGTCCGCCAATGGTCCACTCCACGCTCTCCCCTTTCTCATCCCGCGTTTCCCGTTTTTGTCCGCACACGATAAATAATAATAGGATTACAAGGAATAGGAATACAAAGTCTGCTATTGTCCGAATAAGGGATTAATGTGCGGGCGGAACGGCCGGCCATGGACTAAAAACGTGGAAATCCTTGAAGGACGCTCGAATGACGTCGGTCTCGATTCCTGAAGGTCCGGTTAATTAGCGGAATCTAACGGATAGTAATCCGGTTCATTACCGGCCCAGTTCATTACTTGATTAACGTGGCTTTTTGTCCGGTCGGTAATTGTTGGAATTCCAAATGACCACGTCCTGTCTCGGAGCTCGGAGAGAGAGAAAGAGCCGGGGGTCTTAGCTTTAGGTAGGTAGATCTGCTTGATGTGGATGGCTCCCAGATTGATTATTCTAATATGAGAAGTAATCCTTTGACTGTGACAGAGAAATTTACGCAGGCAGAAGCCTCAATAATAATTCGTTATCTCCATCATCGCTCCTCTTGTTTAAGAGTTGAGCTCTGATTTTTTTCTGATCGATTTATCATTGATTTCTCCACTACTACAGCTAAATGATTGGATGAATAATCGCGTAAAAAAAGGGGTCGCGTCCTGCAGGATCCAGGATCGGCCCCATCCCCGGCCCCCGCGTGGCAGCGGCAGCGAGCCGTGTTCAGATGCTCATTTGTTAATCCGAATAACGTCACAGCACAGCCGACTTGGAGCGGGTTAATAACGGGTGGTTGAGCGACGCATGGTGACGTTTGAAATCTACACGTTGAACATAAAAATGTGCGACGCCGCCAGGATGGGTTCGAGTATAATTCCGCGCGTCCCGATTTCCAGCCTCCCCCCGGCCCGGCAGCACGACTGGGGAAGACAAGTGCAGTAGACATCGTCACTGCTCGGCTAAATATTTTCACCACATTTAACCCTTGTGCTCCACTCCACGGAACGGTGACACATCTGTTCAACAAGCTGCACGCTCAAATGCACCCCTGTTCCGAACAGGTTGATCCGTCCGGGACGGCTCGCTATGTACGGAACCTGACTTATTTCGGTAAAATACTGCGTGGGAAATTATTATAAAAAAAATGTTTCGGGGGTTGCTGGGAAAAAATGGTTCACAAAACAATCTTCCTGATAAAGGTATTGCTTGAAAATTGTTTAATTCCCCTCTAAAAAAATTATAACTAGAATGTTCTTAGCGGGGTTGTCAGCTCACTGAAGCCGTAGCTCATCACTTCTCGCATCTTTCAAATTTATACTACCCATCGTTAAATTTAAATAACGAATTAAAAAAATAGAAAATAGGTGCAAAGACAGAGTTATCCTGGTAGCACAGCAACGTCAATATGACGTAATTTTTTGGTATTCTCCGACGTCGAATGACTAAGTTTGACGTAAAAGTGACGTCATAATGACGAAGAAATGTCATAGATCAAAGGCATCATTTATTTACGCAAGATCACTTCAAAACGACTTGTTTTAGACGTCACTTTAGGTTTCTGAGGTAAATATCACCAAAATATGACGTTATAATCACATTTTATGCTACCTGAGACATGGCTCCTTTTACAGTTTCTGTCCAATGCTGATGGATGACCATTATTTTCCCTTGCAGGTGATTTAGTCGCTATGACTGCTACAATACTGGATGGTATCGAATGATTGAACGTTAATGTCAGTTCTCGGACGACTAATGACGAATTTTGACGTGTAAATGACGTCATAATGACGAAGAAATGCGACATTTCTATATGACATATAGAAAAGTAGTTGCTGACGTATATATCACCAAAATATGACATCATACTCACGTATCTCTGCTACCTGGGACATAATCATTATTACCGCTTATGCTGGCCAATGCTGATGATTCCGTTTTTGTGTTTTCCGTTCCAGGTGATTCCGTCAATGTGACTGCTACGATACTTCATGGTATCGATGATTACACATTAATGGCCGTCAGGAACGGCCAAAAATCGTCGGCTTCAGTATCTACCAGGAACGATCCGGTACGTGAGGAGGGATGTGCCCATCATATTGAAAGATTTCTTTCGATTGATGACGTCATATCACATCAAAGGGGCGTTTCCATTTAATTTTTTTTAAAGAAATGAATATAAGAAAATTCTTCAATAAAAAGTCTACAGTTCTATGGCAATTATTAAACGAATCGAGCAACATAAATGGCGTAGTTTATTCTTGTAGTAGGGAAATGTAAGATTCTTAAGCGAATAACTTGTCCCACGATGGCCCGGTTAAATAACGTCGAGGGAAATAACGAATATCGCTTATTTAGATATTAGTGGGATAAAATACGGCTGAAGTTGCAAAACCGCCGGTCTATTCAAATTCCGATATCGTGGACGCAAGCAAACGATCTACGATTATTAAAGTCAGATTTGTATTTACTAATAAAACAATGCGGCATTAAACAGGAATTAAGTATCAGGGATCAAAGTGTCGTTAGTAGGATGGGGAAGCCGTATGGTGTTAACGACATCCGAAATTATCGGTTCCGCTAATATATTTGTCTGGGTATCGGATTTTTATTTTAAAATAAGCTCGGAATATTGATCCTCAGCGCCTTTTTTTGTATATACAGGGCGCTTTATAATTTGATCGTTTCATAAAATATTTCCAAGGAATAAAATGTCACATCCCTGGCAGCAAGGTGATTTTTTGGTCATCCTCAACGTTATTATATGACAGAAATGACGAACAGATGACGTTAGAATAGAATTATTTAGAATTAGAATGGAAAAAATAGAAAGAAAAAATTTTCATATCGATTACAAGGTGGCAAATAGGCATTTTTTCATGGATGTAAATGACGAAAAACGACTTTAGATTGGCGCCCGAGCAGGGACTCTGACACTATCCATCTACTTTTGTCAATGGCTCTCTGCTTAAATGGGAGTTTGTGGAAAATGAGACAGTTTTCTTCGTAAAATTGCTGCTGAAGAAGAGTAGAATGCTACAAGAATAAGCCCGATGAAAAATTGAGAGAAATGACAAAAAAATGACGTTACTATAACGCTGTCCGGGATAAACTGGCGCCCGAGCAGGGACTTTGGGACTTTCCATCTACTTTTGTAAATGGCTCTCTGCCTAAATGGGAGTTTGTGGAAAATGAAACAGTTTTCTTTGTAATATTCCTGCTGAAGAAGAGTAGAACGCTACAAGACTAAGCCCGATGAAAAATTGAGAGAAATGACTAAAAAATGACGTCAATATAACGTTGTCCGGGATAAATTTGCGCCCGAGCAGGGACTTTGGGGCTTTCCATCTACTTTTGTCACTGGCCCTCTGCTTTAATGGGAGTTTATGGAAAATGAAACAGTAAATTTGTAAAATTCCTGCTGAAGAAGAGTAGAACGCTTCAAGATTAGCCCGATGAAAAATTGAGAGAAATGACAAAAAAATGACGTTACTATAACGCTGTCCGGGATAAATTGGCGCCCGAGCAGGGACTTTGGCGCTTTTCATCTACTTTTGTAAATGGCTCTCTGCCTAAATGGGAGTTTGTGGAAAATGAAACAGTTTTCTTTGTAAAATTCCTGCTGAAGAAGAGTAGAACGCTACAAGACTAAGCCCGATGAAAAATTGAGAGAAATGAGTAAAAAATGACGTCACTATAACGCTGTCCGGGATAAACTGGCGCCCGAGCAGGGACTTTGGCGCTTTTCATCTACTTTTGTCACTGGCCCTCTGCCTAAATGGGAGTTTGTGGAAAATGAAACAGTTTTCTTCGTAAAATTCCTGCCGAAGAAGAGTAGAACGCTTCAAGATTAAGCCCGATGAAAAATTGAGAGAAGTGACTAAAAAATGACGTCATTATAACACTGCCGAGATAAATTGGCGCCCGAACAGGGACTTTGGCGCCATCCATCTGCTTTTATCGATGACTGCTTTATGGGAGTTTGTGGACCATAACTGTGGAAAATGTGAAAATGAAGAATTTCTTTGGAAAATTCCTGCCCGACAATGATTTTCCTTTTACATATGAACTTGAATAATAGTTGATAATTTTTTTCAAAATGCCGCAGTTGTGTACTTTTTTCAAAACCTGATTTTTTGGCAATTCTAAAATTTCTGTAATCACTTTGAACTTGCTAAAAGTCGTCTTCTCCTCCTCTCTCTTACTATATCTCTCTGTGTCTCTCTAAAAAGGCGTTCTTCAAAATAAATATCTGGTTAAATAATTAAAACGAAATAGGCCAGAAACCAATGACGTCATAATAAAAAGTTTTACTATTTCTATAGAAACGGTAAATAATGGAAGTATTAATTTTATTCCAAACTTTATACATACAGTGTATATCCTAGAAACTGACTCTTATTTCTGATGAGAATAAAATAAATAAGATTTTTATCGTCTGCAACACTCTATACATCTCTCTTCATGGGATTAATCTAACCATTCGTATCATTATGATCAAACCTATTTTTGTTTACAATAATAATTATCAGATAATTATGTGATAAATATTATAAAAACTACCACATTAAAATGAATTGTCGTTATTTTTTTGTATTATCTCGAAAGTTCAAAACAAAAACGATCAGTCAATAATCTCGCGAGACTTGGTTGCTACTCGCGTCAGGATTAGTTGACGGAATGCTGAAGAGATGTCGCCAGTAGTACCTTCCAAACCTTCACAAGATGCATCAGAGTTTTTTCATTTTTGTGGCATTGGCATTTTAACGATTAATATACCAGGTGTTTTATTTAAGGGGGCCCTTTATTTATTATTAGTACTAAGTACTAGCACTGCCAGTTGTTCTAAAAAACAACTTCTAAAAAAAAGTTCTACAAACTTTTATCAACATCCGGTACTTAGAAACGGATAATTGGCAATAATTGATGAGGCTTGAGGTAACATAATTATTATAAATAAAATAATATTGTTAAAGAGCGAGCAAAAATAGTATACTTCAGATACCTAAGCCACAAGTTCTTTTTTATATCCGACCATAAGGGTGAAAAATAGTTACTTTCATGAAATTTATTGGCAAGAATCAAAATATATTTGACTAAAAAATAAATTTTTTGCAGACTCAATCATCAATTTTTTTGACATCATTAATTCGTAGGTATCTAAGAAAATTTTTTGTTGAAAAGATGAAGTTGTCATAAAAATGCGGCAAAAAATGTTTGGCTACTTTATGAGTTATATTACCAAAATGAACTGACATGATGGAAAAATTGATTTTTTTTCAACGATTTCTCTGAGATTTGAGATCATGAAGTGCAAAAGTTTAAAATCAAAAATTTTGTGATTTTTTCTTATTTCTGCAGTTAATAAATCTTGTTACCTACTCTCTATTTTTTTTTATTTTCAAAAAGATTCATATTAATTTGATTGCTGCTTTTTGAAATTAAGTACTTAATTAAATCCTAAAATTTATTTTCTAAAAAAGCACAATATCTGTTTTTCGGGAAAAGTTCGTGAAAATATCATTCAACACTAATTTCTTTGAGATCTGAGAACAAAAAATTACACTAAAACCGATTTAAAAAAAATTAAAAAGTCATAAAATGAGCCATTTTCTTATATTTTTTCGGAGACATTTTGAATTAAAAAAAATTTCAAATAAGTAATTTTTGTTTACCTATAAGAATAACAAATTTTTAAGAAGCTCGTAAAAATTACAGTACTTCAAGACCAAAATATAGAAATTTCGAAATTGGGCAAAAAGAGAAATTAACGCCTTTTTGAAAAATCTGCAGATTCCAAATTTTCAGAAATTAGGGGTGAATTTTTGTGTTTGTTCAAAAATTTTCGATATTTACCTACTTTACCCTTTTAAGTGAAATGGTCATATTATGAAACTTTTTTTATCGACGTACCTCTGATTTGAATTCAAAAACTGACAAAAAAATCGGCTAGTCGTGCTTGAACGAAATAATTATTGTTTTTTTTTTAACTTTTGCAGCTCTAAAATGAAACTTTGATTTTCCAAAAAAATATTTGAGTGAGTTTTTTTGTTAGATTATTAAAAAAAAATTATTAGGCCTTTTCAAAAGAACCGTAGATCCAAAATTTTCGGGAATTAGGGATGAATTCTTGCATTAATTCATATTTTTATTATATTTGCTACCCTTAAGTGGAATGATCTTAATAGACATTTTTTTTGTCGATTCATCTGAGATTTATATTCAAAAACAGTAAGAACACAAAAAAATCGACTGTAGTCGCGCTCGAACAAAAAATTTGATTTTTTTTTTATTTCTTCAGCTATAAAATTAAATTTTGTTTTTTCGTAAAAAGTTTTTAGGTGAGTTTTTTTGTTAAAATATAAAAAAAATATTACGCCTTTTTAAAGAATTCTTGCCTTTATTAATAAATTTTTTATATTGGCTACTCTTAAATGAATTAAACGGTCTTATTAAACATTTTTTTAAATCGATTTCGCTGAGATTTAAATTCAAAAACTGCAAGAACACAAACAAATCGACTAGCCGTGCATAAAAAAGAAATTTGATGTTTTTTTTTACTGCTGCAGCTATAAAATGAAAATTCAGTTTTTCGTAAAAACTTTTTGGATGAGTTTTTTGAAATTGAATTTGGGGCGAGTTCTTGCATTTATCCATATTTTTTTCTGATATTTGCTACCCTTAAGTGAAATGGTCTATTAAACTTTTTTTGTCGATTTCTCTGAGATTAAATTCAAAAACAGCAAGAAACCAAAAAAATAGATCAAAAGCCAGCCATAGAATTTTTTTTTTTTTTTGGTGATAGTGAAATGAAAATTTGCCTTTTGAAAAAAAATTGTGGAAGGATTTTTTTATTACAATATTTAACAAACAATTTTTTGAGATTTACTGTACTTATAAAAAATTGTAAAAATTTCTGCCCGATGATGGTTATCAAAATTCAAAACACGTTAAAATTTTTATGACTAGAAAATGTTGCTGGATTATCGGCCGATTCATATTTGGATTTATACCAATTTGTAGGTACCATTTTTTCAAAATTTTTTGATATTTCACACCATTGGGTGAAACTACCATACCTATAGGCAATTTTTTCATCAATTTTTCTGATTCATTTCTATTCAAAATTTCAGTTCAAAAATTAAAAAAAGTATAAAATAAGAACAAAATCGGGCATGAATAGAAAATTTGGTATCCATTTTTTTGAAATTGCTGCAGTTTAGAAATTTTCAACTCATTTTTTTCTTAAGTTTTCCAAACAAAATATCCTTGTGGCATCACTTTTCCTAATCAACCATACCAAATGTGTAATTTTAGACGTTTCCAGAATTTTAGCTCTGATGATGGTTCTTATTAACATTCGAAACAAGACTCCATAACCATGTATACGACATATTAGATTTATTCCACTCTAAGTGGCTTCTAGACTCGATTTTTTGACAAAATATGATTTTTATTCTTCTTTTGCATCCTCATTTTTTTTTTCTATAGTCTTACATCAACATTAAATTGATCGTACTCGCTATCAGAGCTGTTAAACTATAATAAAAAAATTCTACCGACTTTTATCCTTTCGCTCTCTAATTAATATAATTATTGTCAAGCAAAGACTATTTTTTTTAACTATGTCAAATAATTTTTCCTTCTCTTGAAGCTGGCAAATGATACTTTTTTGACAGTGTTGAAATGCTTAAGGACGCATTCATTAAAATAACATCTGCAGTTGAAAAAGAAATTTGGTTAATACAATAACGCTATCAGATTTTGGTCGTCTTTAAATGGTGTTGGTGTTCCACAGGGACCCATCTAGGAACATATATTTTTCTCCTTTTAGGAAGCCTTTTTGACAGTGCGAATGGCACACGTAAGGGCACACTCACGCGTAAAAGAACATCTGCAGTTGAGAAAGAAACTTGGTTATTACAATGACGTTAGATCAGATTTTGGTCGTCTTTAAATGGTGTTGGTGTTCCACAGGGACCCATCTAGGAACCTATATTTTTCTCGTTTTAGGAAGTCTTTTCGACAGTGCAAATGGCACACGTAAGGGCACACTCACGCGTAAAAGAACATCTGCAGTTGAGAAAGAAACTTGGTTATTACAATGACGTTAGATCAGATTTTGGTCGTCTTTAAATGGTGTTGGTGTTCCACAGGGACCTATCTAGGAACATATTTTTTTCTTGTTTTAGGAAATCTTATTGAGAGAGCGAATGGCCCACGTAAGGGCACACTTACCCCTAAAAGAACATCTCCAGTTGAGAAAGAAACTTGGTTAATACAATGACGCTAGATCAGATTTGGGTCGTCTTTAAATGGTGTTGGTGTTCCACAGGGACCTATCTAGGAACATATTTTTTTCTTGTTTTAGGAAATCTTATTGAGAGAGCGAATGGCCCACGTAAGGGCACACTTACCCCTAAAAGAACATCTCCAGTTGAGAAAGAAACTTGGTTAATACAATGACGCTATCAGATTTGGGTCGTCTTTAAATGGTGTTGGTGTTCCACAGGGACCAATCTACGAACCTATCTTTTTCTCGTTTTTTTAAGAAGCCTTTTTGACAGTGCGAATGGTACAATTAATTGACACATACCCTCTTAAAATAACATCTGCAGTTGAGGAAGAAATATGGTTAGTGGATTAGATTTTGGTCTTAGGTAAAATATGGTGTTGGTGTTCCACAGGGATCCATCTAGCAACCTATTTTTTTTCCTGTTTTAGGAAGTAATTAGAATCAAACTGTTGAATTATGTTTTTAATCACTCATTAATCTGGTTTCAACGATCAAACCCATAAATAAAATATAATACGCCTTTTTTTTCCTACATAGAGATTAATGCAATTCAGATCATGAAACGCATGAGGAATTTATCAAAGGTAAGCAATACGTTCAAACAATAGAAACACAATATCGATGTAAATTTATACCAGATAATATACAATGTGATCTGCTTCCGTAGTTTGATCTCAAACAATACCTGTTGATTTATCTTACATACGATTTCCAGCGTAAAGGATTTTAAGGTACAATGCGTAATGATCTAATCGTCAAATACCGTAAAGGTGCACTATAAGCGAAGTTAAATCATACTTTCATATTAATTATACGACTCGTTCGTTATTATCCGTAATAAATTAAATTAAAAAAAAAGAGAATGAAGCTTTACTGTTATTAGATATCGAATAACACATGTATACGTAACAGTAACAACAGATAAGGGTAATGTATTCAATTTTCATGGTAACAACTGTCGTTACATATTATTCATCATCCATGATGTCTATTAAACATTACTTTTTCCATAAAACGAGGCGAGTAGGCGGGTTCTCAACTCAAATCAGATAATACCAGCTCCCATAACAAATTCCGACCGAAATCGTGACTCAATAATAACAATAACAGACGAGAAATATTAGGTAAAGGTACGAGTAAGTATAATAAAGTAAATCATAATTTTTATCTCAAGGCTGGTTTAATTTGATCTTTAAGCGGACATTATTATGTCCTTTAAATCTACAAATCTACTGATTTCTTGAAGCGATTATATACTGATAGAGATCTATGAGACGTGGTTAACGGTTTCAATACAATTGTTTAAAAAAAATACTCAAAAAGTAACGGGACATTGAGTTATGGATGGAGTTAAGTAAGAGTGACTGAAATATCTGAAATATTATCACCCCGATGTGACATATTTTTAATATGCCCACCTCTGCCGCGTCCCTTGAAAAAAATATACCGACGTAAGTAAGATATATAATATAAATGTATGTATATCTTCCCGGTTGCGAACGATGAACGAATATCATAAGAAACCCATAAATCAGATTTCCATATATTGGAAGTAACGTATAAATTATAATAATGTCATTGTGTTTCAGTTGAATACGAAATACGGCCATCTATTGCTTTTAAATCCGCGAGACCTTGTCGAAGAGAGAGATACATAAATCTCCTTTGAAGATCCGTGCCGAATCATTACTGCATACAAATATAAAAGGATGAAAGCCGGATTTTATAGACGTCCTGAGAAGTTATTTCACGCCAAAGTTGTTTATGACACAGTTTTCTTGTGTCTCTTGTCTCTTAACGTGTAAACTATACTCGATACAATGTATTAAAATTAAATCATTACGAATGCAAGGTCAAAACTTGAAGATATAATCGAAAATATACTGTTGTCATAACCTAAAAAAATATTTTAAACATCGTTCCTTTCCAGGATAAAAAGGGATACATAATAATGAATCCAATTATCACAAGAATCAGAATTACAAAAATCTTGACAATCCCGATAGATAATAGATATGATCAGTTGTAATAATAACCTAAAAAAACAGTGATCTTCGAGAATAACCCTTCAAATGACAAATACCTCGAAACTACTCTACGACTTCCGAGAACACGATCATATTATTCATCATCACGTACCAAAGTTATATAAAGTACCTAATTTAATAAAAAAATCCTCCACAGAAAACATGGATTTAGTGGTTAACAATTAAGATAAAATCTCTTGTATCGAATGTTTTATAGTTGAACGAGACGTGTCGACAGAAGGCTGAGGAATTCCTACGATTCTTATCGTCTAAACATCTCGGGTCTCGTGCTGGTGCTTAGACGATTGGTAGTAGCTTACTCGTTTGATTGTTTAAACGGCAGCAAACATTATGGGGACTTGAAAATTGTTGTTAAGTTCGACGAACTTCTTGTTACAGACAGTTGGACGTGTTCTTATTAGGAAAATGTAAAAAACCGGCAAACTGCAACGTTTATTAAATAAGTGTTGCATAAAAAAATTGATTGATTTTTTTGACTGGAAATTCTTCTGTAGTGACGGAATTTTTATTTTTTATTTTAGGCTTTATCAACATCTTCATCGTCTCTTTTCATTTCTGCTGCAAATATTTTAAAAATAAGCGAGAAAAATCTTATAGCAGCGCTTTTGTCACTTAGAGGTGAGTTTCGCCATTTTAAGGCACTTTTAGGGCTGTCAGTTTTTCTCCCAAAGTCGGATTTCGTTGATATTTGATACGTGAGACTACTGAGGCCTTGTCTTTTAATAGCTGATTAAAAATATCTCAAAAGTGGTGCAAGAAATTTTTTTTGACGCTGTTGTCACTTGGAGGTGATTTTTCCTTTGTAAGTCACTTTCAGGGCTGTCAGTTTTTCTCCCAAAGTCGAATTTCGTTGAGATTTTATACGTAAGACTACTGAGGCCTTGTCTTTTCATTGCTGATTAAAAATATCGAAAAAGTGGTGCAAGAAATTTTTTTTGCCGCTGTTGTCACTTGGAGGTAATTTTTTCCTTTGTAAGTCACTTTCAGGGCTGTCAGTTTTTCTCCCAAAGTCGGATTTCGTTGATATTTTATACGTGACACTACTGAGGCCTTGTCTTTTAATTGCTGATTTAAAAATTTTGAAAAAGCGGTGTAAGAAATTTATTTTGGCGCTGTTGTCACTTGGAGGTGGTTTTATCCATTCTAAGGCACTTTCAGGGCTGTAAGTTTTTCTCCCGAAGACGGATTTTGTTCAGATTTCATACTTAAGGCTACCGCAGTCTGTTCTTTTAGTTGCTGATACAAAATTTTGTGAAAGTCTTGCAGGAAAAAAATGACAGAGCTGTTCTCAACTAGAGGTGGATTTTGCCCTTATAAGAACTTCTAAGGGTTGTAAATTCCCCTCTCATTACCGGATTGCGTTAAGATTTCACACTTTTGAACGCAAAGGCCTTTACTTTTAGTTGCTGATCTTAAGTCTTGTAAAAAAGACGCAGAAAAATATTATAAGCGCTGTTTTCACTCAGGGGCGAGTTTTGTCCCTCCAGAACATACCGAGAGCGGCACTTTTTTTCTTTTAATCGAATTTTTGCTAAAATTTCACACGTAAGAATGTATTGGTTGTTTCTTCAAGTTTCTGGTGTAAAAGGCGGAAAAGGTGCCCCAGGAAAAATGCTACGACGCTGTTGTCACCCAGAGGTTAGTTTTGCCACACTACGACCTTCTAAGGGTTGTAAATTCTTCTTCCACGGTCAGATTTTGCTCTTAAAAATGTAGAGACGGTTTTTTCAGGTACTGCTGTCAAATTTTGTAAAAAATGCGCAGAAAAAAATATTACAGAGCTGTTTTCACTTAAGGGTGTGTTTTGTCACTCTAGAGTCTAGAACATACCGAGGACGGCACGTTTTTTTTTCCTAAAAGGATTTTGCTAATATTTCATACTTAAGGATCTACTGGTCGTTCCCTCAAGCTTCTGGTGAAAAAACTTGCAAAAATGCCCCAGAAAAATCGATACCGACATTGTTGTCACCAAGAGGTGAGTTTTGCCACTGTGCATACGACCTCCTAAGGGTTGTAAATTCCTCTGCCACGGTCAGATTTTTTTGATGAAACTTTGAAGTGATAAAATGAAAAAAGTACAACGAAAATATAAATATTTCCATACTTATCACTCATAGATATTAAACAGAATCACACGAAACTGCAACCAAACTCACCCCTCCGTCAGAGCATATATAGATTTACCATCTTGACCTCCGCCGCCCTACAGGGGAATATAAATAGGAGTATTTTCCATACCGGTTCAGTTCTCCCCGATCCATAGAAGGTCCTGTCTCCAGGCAATCAGTGTCTCCTTTGCCGATACGCGCATACCTACAGGATAACGGCTCTCCAGGGAGCGTAGAGACTCCTGGAGGCGCGGGGGTAGCCATAGATGTGTAAAATAACCTGTTACGCATCGGCACCCGCCGTTATAGAGTGGCTCGGCCACAACACGAGTTATTTGGTTACGCTCCCGGGTCGCAGCACCTACGGGACCGGGGAGGTAAATAGGGAGAGCTCTCTGGTCCTGGATTTCGTCATTCGTGATTCTTCATTCACGGCTTCGACCCGAATTTCCGATCTGTGTTAGACTTGATCGAGGGGGGATAATCCTAGGATTTTCTCCCTTCAAAGTTGAGATTTGCGATGTCAATTTCTTAATCTAATTAGCCTTCTTGGAGACTTCTCCGGAGTTAAAATATTTCGCACGTATTCGTGCATTTCCCGCTGATATCTCCTCAGCGTGACGGTAGTTGTAGTCTCTAGTCATCCAGCAATGACATGTATGTTAAGTAGGTGGTTCTATTATCACGTAACTGTTAACTGGCGCCTTTAGCACCGCAGATTCTACCAGCTAGGAGTTTCTCTCTAACTGTTCCCCTACTGACTCGCTAATGCTCTTTTACGAGGACCACTTTCGGTTTCTTACGGCGCCGACGGCGTCCTCGCTTTCCGTTTCTAACGACCGACGATATATATACCTACCTACTGAGTCTTGAGAGCTACGGGATGCTGACAATATTTAATGGGCAGATTTTTTGAAACTGTCTTTAAAGAACTGGTTGCCTGTTTTTTTTTCTGTTTCAATTTACAATGGAAAATCTTGAAAATATAGCAAAAAAAGTCACTTTGAGTTGTGTTTCCACATTTTCGATTTTTCGGGTCTTTCTAATTTTTTCCCCGTGCTTAGATTTTGAAACATTCTACCGTCAAGGGTTTTTTGACATATACTTTTTCAAATCTGATAACAAACTTTGTGAAATTTGGTGTAACAAAAAATTTATGACGCTAATGTCACCTAGAGGTGAGTTTTTACTCTCTTCAATTTTCCAAGGGCTACTAGTTTTTTAGTCTTTATTAGATCACAATTAAAGTATACCATACAAGTATAATTTGACGTGATCTTTCAATATCTCCTCTCAAATTTGAGTAAATTTGTGTAACAAAAAAATTATCACTCTATTGCCACCTAGAGGTGAGTTTCGACTTTTTTGAATTTTCTAAGGGTTGCCATTTTGTTCTTGGTCATCAGAATTTGTTAAAATTTTGCAAAAAGAAGTGGGTTAGCGTACTCTTTCAACATATGATTTTAAATTTTATGAGCTTTTGCGATAAAAAAATTATGACGCTATTGTCGCCTAGAGGTGAGTTTCTACCCTCTTAAAATTTTCAAGGGCTACTAATTTTTTCCTCTTTATTAGATTCAAATAGAAGTTATTACATAAGCAAACTGAGACGTGAACTTTCAAAATCTTCTCTCAAATTTGATTAAATTCGTGTAACAAAAAAAATATGACCCTATTGCCACCTAGAGGCGAGTTTCAACACTCTTGAATTTTCTAACGGTTGCTACTTTGTCCTTTGTTATTAGATTTTTTTTTTAATTTTACGATCAAGAGTGGGTTAACGTACTCTTTCAATATGTGACCTCAAATTTTATGAACTTTTGAGATAAAAAAAATTATGATGCTATTGTCGCCTAGAGGTGAGTTTTTACCCTCTCAAAATTTTCAAGGGTTACTAATTTTTTCCTCTTTATTAGATTCAAATAAAAGTTATTACATAAGTAAACTGAGACGTGAACTTTCAAAATATTCTCTCAAATTTGATTAAATTCGTGTAACAAAAAAAATATGACCCTATTGCCACCTAGAGGCGAGTTTCAACACTCTTGAATTTTCTAAGGGTTGCTACTTTGTCCTTTGTCATTAAATTTTTTTTTTATTTTACGATCAAGAGTGGGTTAACGTACTCTTTCAATATGTGACCTCAAATTTTATGAGCTTTTGAGATAAAAAAAATTATGACGCTATTGTCGCCTAGAGGTGAGTTTTTACCCTCTTAAAATTTTCAAGGGCTACTAATTTTTTCCTCTTTATTAGATTCAAATAAAAGTTATTACATAAGTAAACTGAGACGTGAACTTTCAAAATCTTCTCTCAAATTTGATTAAATTCGTGTAACAAAAAAAATATGACCCTATTGCCACCTAGAGGCGAGTTTCAACACTCTTGAATTTTCTAACGGTTGCTACTTTGTCCTTTGTTATTAGATTTTTTTTTTAATTTTACGATCAAGAGTGGGTTAACGTACTCTTTCAATATGTGACCTCAAATTTTATGAACTTTTGAGATAAAAAAAATTATGATGCTATTGTCGCCTAGAGGTGAGTTTTTACCCTCTCAAAATTTTCAAGGGTTACTAATTTTTTCCTCTTTATTAGATTCAAATAAAAGTTATTACATAAGTAAACTGAGACGTGAACTTTCAAAATATTCTCTCAAATTTGATTAAATTCGTGTAACAAAAAAAATATGACCCTATTGCCACCTAGAGGCGAGTTTCAACACTCTTGAATTTTCTAAGGGTTGCTACTTTGTCCTTTGTCATTAAATTTTTTTTTTATTTTACGATCAAGAGTGGGTTAACGTACTCTTTCAATATGTGACCTCAAATTTTATGAGCTTTTGAGATAAAAAAAATTATGACGCTATTGTCGCCTAGAGGTGAGTTTTTACCCTCTTAAAATTTTCAAGGGCTACTAATTTTTTCCTCTTTATTAGATTCAAATAAAAGTTATTACATAAGTAAACTGAGACGTGAACTTTCAAAATATTCTCTCAAATTTGATTAAATTCGTGTTACAAAAAAAATATGACCCTATTGCCACCTAGAGGCGAGTTTCAACACTCTTGAATTTTCTAAGGGTTGCTACTTTGTCCTTTGTCATTGAATTTTTTTTTTATTTTACGATCAAGAGTGGGTTAACGTACTCTTTCAATATGTGACCTCAAATTTTATGAGCTTTTGAGATAAAAAAAATTATGATGCTATTGTCGCCTAGAGGTGAGTTTTTACCCTCTTAAAATTTTCAAGGGCTACTAATTTTTTCCTCTTTATTAGATTCAAATAAAAGTTATTACATAAGTAAACTGAGACGTGAACTTTCAAAATATTCTCTCAAATTTGATTAAATTCGTGTTACAAAAAAAATATGACCCTATTGCCACCTAGAGGCGAGTTTCAACACTCTTGAATTTTCTAAGGGTTGCTACTTTGTCCTTTGTCATTGAATTTTTTTTTTATTTTACGATCAAGAGTGGGTCAACGTACTCTTTCAATATGTGACCTCAAATTTTATGAGCTTTTGAGAAAAAAAAAATTATGATGCTATTGTCGCGTAGAGGTGAGTTTTTACCCTCTCAAAATTTTCAAGGGCTACAAATTTTTTCCTCTTTATTAGATTCAAATAAAAGTTATTACATAAGTAAACTGAGACGTGAACTTTCAAAATATTCTCTCAAATTTGATTAAATTCGTGTTACAAAAAAAAAGACCCTATTGCCACCTAGAGGCGAGTTTCAACACTCTTGAGTTTTCTAAGGGTTGCCATTTTGTCCTTTGTCATTAGATTTTTTTTTTAATTTTACGATCAAGAGTGGGTTAACGTACTCTTTCAATATGTGACCTCAAATTTTATGAGCTTTTGAGATAAAAAAAAATTATGATGCTATTGTCACCTAGAGGTGAGTTGCGACACTCTCGAGCGTTGTCAGAATCTTTTACATCTAAATCCTAACTTAAAGAGAGGTAAAGATGGAGATTATTCAGAGAGAAAGCCAAGAGGAGAACAATCCAACAACCGCCCCCTCCCACGCGCCGCGTTAAGCACTAATAGCAGCCACCTCAAAGGGCGCATCCCGTATGTATCAATAATGCAATTACCGGCCTGAAAGCCAGATTTCCATATCCGGGCTTTATGCACCTCGCCGTGACAAATGGCATCTCTGATAGCGCCTGCTGTAAACAGGCCGGAATCAATCGGCGCCCCGCCGCCGCCCCCGGGGGCTAATGAAGTGCAAACAACGCGGTGTCGACTGGCGGCGGCGAAAACACCGCCGGCCGCAGAATCAATTGCAGAGCTGACCGATGTGGACATATCTATCACTATCCGGATAAACAGCCAGGTGTGGGGCGGCTTTGCGGTGCCGCCCACGCAGCCACCTCCAAAACCCCCTACGACCCCCTAAAACCTAACATTCGTGTATGTGAGCGTGTTGTGTGTAGTAAGCTGATGATGTTTGGGGTCGGATTTAAGTGATGCCAATTGGGGGCAGTTTGGGAGATGGGAACTAGGGGGCGGGGGGTAAGTAGATCAAATTTATTTAATCGAAAAATCACTGTCTATTCAGATTAGCGGATGAAAAATCTCGAGATCAACCTACTGATGAAAATCACCAATCTTGGTGGTGACGAACCAATTTTTTTACATTAAAATCTTTAAGTCGTTTCAAGCTCCCTTTTTTTCTTATTTCCCTGTTGCTTACAGAGTAATTGCATTAAATCCAAAGGAGTTCTAAGATTTGTCTGAATTGTTTTTTTATGATGATAAATCTAGGAGTCGGGGGGGGGGGGGGGGTCTAGCACTAGCATCTCAGAACTAGCAACTGACAGTCAGATCGTATCAAAGAAGCGAGTCTCAAAAGACTCGCTTCCGTCACGAGAGATAAGTCACCTATACGCTATTTAGCAGAATTGATGTACGTCGGGGGCTCTTCTCTTACTTATAAATAGATATCAGCATATTCAATTAGAACGAAATATCATCTTTGAAGTTATCTAAGGTTTATTTCACGAGTGAATGTGTCCCGTCTTAAGGGAAATAATGTGAATAGAAATTTCAGATATACGGAGATAGAGATCTTTACTGTGTGAATTCGACTGTGAATACCTCCGGTGAATGCCGACATAGAGTCATTGATTCTAATTCAGATAACTTGTAATTAATATTTTATAATTAGGCCCTAATTCGTTTATAGAGACGTATGGAGGTACGGGCTCCTTTGAGAATTCCATTAAGTTAAAGTACTTGTGAGACTTTGATAATTGACGTCGATCTATCGGAACTTCTGAAGATTTCATGCTAATTAGAAACTGTTCCGAGGTTCTTTTGTACGTACAGTTCACCCCGTATGAGACACGGGTAGTGCGCGGGGCAGACGCGGCGAGGGGACGGCACACGAAAATCATGATGGGCAAAAAGTTGCGACGCGCCCTATCAATTTGAGACGCGCGTCTTGCGTCGTATAAAATCGCCGTAAATTCACGGATTACCGATTGACACACCAAACGGAACCTACTTGATCCGATAAAATATCCACTGACGAGGGAAACGGATGATATTTCATCCTGCGACAGTTCTTTAGACGGAACGACAACTGGCTGCTATTGTCCCGATTTCCTCCGAGAAAACCGCAACAACCAGTCACGTCTTAAATCGATAGCTGATATCCTCTTTTCATTCAGAAGATCTCTTCATTGATGAATTAATTGTGTTATTAGA
The DNA here is from genome assembly GCA_910589415.1 of Malachius bipustulatus. Lineage (NCBI taxonomy): Eukaryota > Metazoa > Arthropoda > Insecta > Coleoptera > Melyridae > Malachius > Malachius bipustulatus. The sequence continues at coordinate 35,833,481 of OU342638.1, read as the reverse complement.
GGCATCTGAGGCGATACGCCGCGTAATTTTCTTAACCCGATACCGTATCAATTTAAGCGAATCGCCTGCTTGCCTGGATCTTGGTAATTTTCCATTCATATTCAAGTGACCATCACTCAACCGGAATCACTAACACTGAAAGATTCTGATCTTTCAGTCAATATGACATGACCTTCTCTTAAATTTGATTTAATTTGTAAAAAAAAAAAAATTATGACCCTATTGCCACCTAGAGGCGAGTTTCAACACTCTTGAATTTTCTAAGGGTTGCTAGTTTATCCTTCGTCATTAGAATTGAGTAAAATTTTGCGACAGAGAGGGGGTTAATGTACTTTTTCAACCTTTCACTTCGAATTTTATGAGCTTTGATATAAAAAAAATATGACGCTGTTGCCACCTAGAGATGAGTTTTCACCCTCTTAAATTTTTCAAGGGCTATTATTTTTTTCCTCTTTATTAGATTCCAATAAAAGCATACTGCACAAGTATACGTTGACGTGATCTTTCAATATCTTTTCTCAAATTTGATTAAATTTGTGCAACAAAAAATTATGACCCTATTGCCACCTAGAGGTGGGTTTCGACACTCTTGAATTTTCTAAGGGCTGCTACTTTGTTCTTTGTCATTAGAATTTGCTGAAATTTACCAACAGAGAGTGAGTTAAAGTACTCTTCCAGCATACGATTTTTAATTTCAAGAGCTTTTGCGATTAAAAAAATTATGACGCCATTGTCACCTAGAGGCGAGTTTCAACACTCTTGAATTTTCTAAGGGTTGCTAGTTCGTCCTTCGTCTTTAGAATTTAGTAAAATTTTGCAACTGAGAGTGGGTTAAGGTACTCTTTCAACATTTGACTTCGAATCTTATGAGCTTTTGATATAAAAAAAATTATGACGCTATTGCCACCCAGAGGTGAGTTTTTACCCTCTTAAATTTTCCAAGGGCTACTAATTTTTTCCTCTTTATTAGATTCCAATAAAAGTATACTGCACAAGTATACTCTGAAGTGATCTTTCAATATTTTCTCTCAAATTTGATTAAATTTGTGTAACAAAAAAATTATGACCCTATTGCCACCTAGAGGCGAGTTTCAACACTCTTGAATTTTCTAAGGGTTGCTAGTTTATCCTTCGTCATTAGAATTGAGTAAAATTTTGCGACAGAGAGGGGGTTAATGTACTTTTTCAACATTTCACTTCGAATTTTATGAGATTTTGATATAAAAAAAAATATGACGCTGTTGCCACCTAGAGATGAGTTTTCACCCTCTTAAATTTTTCAAGGGCTATTATTTTTTTCCTCTTTATTAGATTCCAATAAAAGCATACTGCACGAGTATACGTTGACGTGATCTTTCAATATCTTCTTTCAAATATGATTAAATTTGTGCAGAAAAAAATTATGACCCTATTGTCACCAAGAGGCGAGTTTCAACACTCTTGAATTTTCTAAGGGCTGCTACTTTGTTCTTCGTCATTAGAATTTGCTGAAATTTATCGACAAAGTGTTAGGTAAAGTACTCTTTCAGCATACGATTTTTAATTTCAAGAGCTTTTGCGATTAAAAAAATTATGACGCCATTGACACCTAGAGGCGATTTTCAACATTCTTGAATTTTCTAAGGGTTGCTAGTTCGTCGTTCGTCATTAGAATTTAGTAAAATTTTGCGACAGAGAAAAGGTTAATGTACCCTTTCAACATTTGACTTCGAATTTTATGAGCTTTTGATATAAAAAATATATGACGCTATTACCACCTAGAGGTGAGTTTTTACCCTCTTAAATTTTCCAAGGGCTAATATTTTTTTCCTCTTTATTAGATTCCAATAAAAGTATACTGCACAAGTATACTCTGAAGCGATCTTTCAATATCTTCTCTCAAATTTGATTAAATTTGTGTAACAAAAAAATTATGACCCTATTGCCACCTAGAGGCGAGTTTCAACATTCTTGAATTTTCTAAGGGTTGCTACTTTGTTCTTTTTCATTAGTATTTGTTAAAATTTCGCGACAGGGAGTAGGTTAACGTACTCTTTCAATATACAATGTTAAATTTTGTGAGCTTTTGCGGTAAAAAAAATTATGGCGCTATTGTCACCCAGAAATGAGTTTTTACCCTCTTAAATTTTCCAGGGCTACTAATATTTTTCTCTTTATTAGATTCCAATAAAAGTATATTAAACAAGCATACTTTGACCCTGAAAGATTATAATCTCAAGCTCAGGTCACCGTTTGTTATTGGCACTTGGATGATATAGAAGACAAAAGACGCCTTGAGTTGATGAGCGTGTCAAAAAATCGTTTTGAAAAAAGTGACCCTTTTTTAATGTCGCCAAAGATCTTTCAGGGTTTATCTCGAAGACGAGAATAGATACCAGAAGAATCAATTACAGTTCTCAACTTACCACAATTTCCATCATCTGTTATAATATTTTCAGGAAAATAGCAGCGAGCGAATTTTTTTTTTAATTTTTCGATGTCTTCAAAATGGCACGACGTAAATTTACAAGACATTCAAATAACGATGGGGCAATTAGGTATTATGAATCATTTTAATTGAAACTCTCAATATGTTCTAATATTGTTATTGTCCCGATCTTGAGCGGATAAGATTGTTTTCGCAAGACCGTCGTATACACTAATTTTCAGCGTTTTATTGTACGTAGGAGTCGCGGCTATAATATTAGAAAATTTACATTGTAAAGACACAGCTAATTTCCATAAAAATCTGACGATCGTAATAAAAACTTGTGATATAATTTCGTAGAGTTTATACCATTCTTCGGCCGGGCCTTATCAAGAGCTGACGATCTACACGGACATATAATGTAACCTTTCTCCATCCTCTGGAAAACGACGATCCATATTTAAAGCTGACCGTAAAAATAATATTCAAACCTAACTTTATGAACAAAACGTACTAAAAATTCTTCGAAATAATAATTCCTCTTTTAATTGAATCATATTCTTGCAGGTCACGTCCTCCGGGCTAGTTACATATCCAGTAGTCTGATGGTATAACCTTCGCTGAGCGTATTTAAAAATTCAGTAATACCTCTTCTCTCTCGTATCTTCAACGGTGTCTGATGGAAAATAAAGGGCCCGACCGGCCAACAAACAAAAAAAATACACGCTCGTTTGTTTTAAATTCCTGAAATGGATATTACCGTGTTCTTTCTCGCGCCACCCTGTTAGTCTGGCATACGAGGGATGATTACAGAATTGTCTAAATCGTTACTGTGAGTGAAAAGTATCTACCAATCGTTACTGACGATTACTCTACAGCGAATATGTTTATTGTCGCTTAATACACTTTTAGCTGTACTTTTTTGTTGTGAAAAAAGTCTTCCTTAAAACTTCTTCATTATCTTGTAAATTTTGGGAGAACAACCGCCAAAAATTTAATCTCTCAGGAATATCTCGAGTTAAGAACTCCTTCATCACCGTCACTCGATAAGAATAAAAATGAGCATCTTTGCGAAGCAACATATGGTCGGTTCTAACCCAGGTAGTAAGTTGTCATCATAAAAACACGTCTCTCATTGGTTGCTAGTTAGTTACCTATGAAATGACGTGTATATGACGTGAAAATGACAGGCGAACGTCGTCCATTTGACGACATTTTTTAGTCACATGAAATGACTTCGACGCTATACAGCAGAAAAATCACCAAAACATAACCTTTTCTAACCTTGCCATACTACTTCGGTAGCCAGCTAACAAAGAAACGTCAATATGACGTCATTTGGTAGTAGATGACGTCAAATGACAAAAAAATTACCCAAATATCACGTCTTTTTAACCTTGCCTTGCTATTTGGGAAGCCAGGTAGCAGAGAAACGTCAATGTGACGTAATTTGATGTTCGGGACGTCGAAAAATGAAAAATAATAAAAATATTAGGTCTTTTTAACCTTGCTTTGCTACTTGGGTAGCAATTAAGGTAGCTAGGTAGCAGAGAAACGTCAATATGACGTCATTTGTTGTTCGGTGACGTCGAATGATGAAAAATCACCAAAATATCACGTCTATTAAACCTTGACTTGCTATTTGAGAAGGATGGGAGCAGAGAAACGTCAATATGACGTCATGTGGTGTTCGGTGACGTCGAATGACGAAAAATGACCAAAATATCACGTCTTTTTAACCTTGACTTGCTATTTGAGAAGGAAGGAAGCAGAGAAACGTCAATATGACGTCATATGATGTTAGGTGACGTCGAAGGACGAATTAAATGACGTTAAATGACGTCCTAATGACGAATAAATGTCATAGATCAAATACGTCATTCACTCACGTATAAATAACGTCAAAAAACGACAAAAAGCAACAAAATCAAAATATTGACAAAAAAAACAATTTTTTGTTGCTGCATCGTTATTGATCGCGATGAATCGTGACGCTGTTAGGGCCGCTGAAAGTCGATCTTAGCTTCGATGTTCTTCATGGTGATCAAAGGAAACATCCCAGATATCCCAAAGAGAATTTCCAGACAAAAGAGATCCCAGATAAGAGGACTAGATAAATTCAGGAAGCTTCAGAAACAATTTCACGGTCATAAAGATCGACGCAATAAACCAAGCGGTCGGTAGACAAAAACAGTTCGTACCTTCACTGAGTGGTTGACGGTGTATTTAGCTGCTTATCTGATTAGGTAAATAAGATCACAAAGAGCCATTTTTAAATGCTCTCTCGCGCATGGGCGATTAAAAGGCGAACCGAAAAAAATGAAAGATGACGCGGCCGTCAATTGCCACCAATACTATATAGAGTGTTCCATGAAATGTTTATAAATTTGACTCTAAAATGATCGCTGTATAAATAGTTGCTCAAAAAGATTACAATTTAGACTTATGCATGTTGATAGCAGTAGTAAAATTATAGCTATATTGTAATAACAGTTACAGGAAGTAACCGTGACTATACGTATCACTATTTGAATATCTCGTATATTCACCCACAATTTTCACAACTAACAGAGGAAATGTTACTAAATGAACACTCATTATGATCGAACGTTGCAATAACCCTAGCAAATCGTTATTGGTGGTGTGTAACTGTTCCAGTGCCGGTTAATAGTGATAATTCCGTTACAGTAACGGAATTGATTCAAAAGATGATCAAATAGAAATAATTTCTCCTTGCAAAACATTACATACAATGTCTCATGTTAGAATTAGATTCTGCCATAACTCTTATTAATAAATTATTTCATAGCAGCTTCATCTAATTGTGCTAAAAATAAGGTAATAATAACGTGCAGATGCCATAATCATAATTTACTAATGAGACAACTTAGAAGAGAGCAGACCAGACCTGAGACTTGCCTAGGTGTAATAAATGAAACGCACTCTCCTTTCGTACATTGTACATTGTACACGTTTACATACCGCGATGGATTACAATAAATTTATTAGTTCTCTCGCAGAAGGAATCGTCATCTTCAAAGGAGCTCCCGTACCATCAATTCAAGACGACCAGAGCGCACGTCATCGATTCCAGAAACGATTCTCTTATTTACGACATAATTAAGACTTCGAAAGCGAAACTGCAACATTTAATAACTCATACCCCCGAAGCCTCGCGCGCCTCGGGAACATGTGTTAACCACTCTTCATGATTAGGCGAACTGAAACGCATACTCCCGGTTGTTTATTACGTGCGAAGGTATAAATTAAACGCTTTTATTCTTAGCGATAGAGTCGTAAAGAGAAGCCAAAAACCTATTGAAGTCGTCGCATTCGGATGACGGAAACATGACGGAGACCCGGAGTTATTATTGTCGGGCGCGTTCGGGAGGTTCAATTTTTCAGCGTCGCGGAATCGAAAAGTAATCACTAATAGGTATTCGGATCCATTAGTCGAATTAAAAATGGAACTCGCGGACTGAGAAGTTATCAAAGGATGAGCTGGATGGGGAATTATTGCCGCGGGAATGGAAGTTGAAAAGAAGCACGCAGTGACAGGTCTTGTGACGGAGAATCGCGATCTGATGATGATGGTCCGGGCTATTATCTTCGGATAATGGAGATCGATCGTTCTGTGCTTTCTGATAAAAATTCTGACATTCCCGTTAACTATCATCATTAATTAGTTCCATTTATACCTACTGTAGATCTGTAGATAAGCGATGACAGTTCTGGACTATTCCTGACGGTAAATTACACAGGAAAACGAAAAAGGTCCAAAAACCCAGAAAACATCGACTCACACGGTTTGGGCACCGGTCGGCTTGGTTCCTGCTTTAGCAGGGACATTGCATCAAGGACTAGGATATTGGGTTAATCCACGAGTCAGTTTTTGGAGTTTTCCCGTGTATTTTCCCAAAAAGGAATGATCTGGAACTGTCATTCTATTTTTTTTGACGACGGAAGATCAACTTGGAAGAGAATTAATAATTGAAGAAGATACCGTAGAAATCAATCAAGATTCATCTAACCCAGATGGCGGTGAAGAAAGATCAACAGACTAAAGTTGAGGGATCGCTTTCTACCAGCTGAAGAACAAAGATATGTTCTGTTTCCCATGTATTTTCCCATGCATTTTCCCATAAAGAATGGCCCAGAACTCTCATTAAATTTTTTCTGACGACGGAAGATCAACTTAGAAGAGAATTAATTGAAGAAGCTACCGTAGAAATCAATCAAGATTCATCTAACCCAGATGGCGGTGAAGAAAGATAAACAGACTAAAGTTGAGGAATCGCTTTCTACCAGCTGAAGAACAAAGATATGTTCTGTTTTCCCATGTATTTTCCCATGCATTTTCCCGTAAAGAATGGCCCAGAACTCTCATTAAATTTTTTCTGACGACGGAAGATCAACTTAGAAGAGAATTAATTGAAGAAGCTACCGTAGAAATCAATCAAGATTCATCTAACCCAGATGGCGGTGAAGAAAGATCAACAGACTAAAGTTGAGGAATCGCTTTCTACCAGCTGAAAAACAAAGATATGTTCTGTTTTCCCATGTATTTTCCCATGCATTTTCCCGTAAACAATGGCCCAGAACTCTCATTAAATTTTTTCTGACGACGGAAGATCAACTTAGAAGAGAATTAATTGAAGAAGCGACCGTAGAAATCAATCAAGATTCAGCCAACCCAGATGGCGGTGAAGGAAGATCAACAGACTAAAGTTGAGGAATCGCTTTCTACCAGCTGAAAAACAAAGATATGTTCTGTTTTCCCATGTATTTTCCCATGCATTTTCCCGTAAACAATGGCCCAGAACTCTCATTAAATTTTTTCTGACGACGGAAGATCAACTTAGAAGAGAATTAATTGAAGAAGCGACCGTAGAAATCAATCAAGATTCAGCCAACCCAGATGGCGGTGAAGAAATATCAACAGACTAAAGTTGAGGGGATCGCTTTTTACCTGTTGAAGAACAAAGATATTTTCTGTTTTCCCATTGGGAGCTGTCCAGAACAGTCACTCTATCTTCCCTGAGGTAAGATCAACTTGGAAGAGAAATGAAGAAGCTCCCATAGAAATAGCGACTAAAGTTGAGAAATTTTCCTTTTATTCACTGAAGAACAAAGACGCTTTCTGTTTTTCCATGGAAGATCGACTATCTAAAGTGCGCAGTTTCGAAGTTTTTCGGCAAAGCGGAGTTTTAAAAAACTCAACTTAAACGACCGTGAAATTATTGAGCTTAATCGAAACTGCTAAAAATGTAATTTTTGAGTTAAACGGATTGAAAAACTCAATTTTTTTTAGCTAAGAGGAGTTTAAAAGAAATCAAGAAATCAATAACGTTTTTGATCCAACTGGGCCTTCTAAAAATCCAATTGATCTAACCGCACTTGAAAAAATAAAAAAATTTCAAAAATTTAATTTCTGTAGCTAACCGGATTTTCTAAGAACTTTTTTTGAACCGGACTGCACTGGATCTCAATTCTTTGGGCTAACCAGATTTTTGAAAATTAAAATACGCATTTTTTAGCTAACCGGAGTTTATGAAACCTATTTCTTCCGAAAGTCAGCTGACTTTCCAAAAAGTTTTCCTAACTAAATACTAATTTTTTCATGCACTTACCCAGCAGTTGGTCTTCAGCCTTTCTTCTTCCAAGTTATTTTCTGCTTGTCAGCCACAATCTAGAGTTTGTGGAGCCCCCAACTCCAACACTCTGGCATCTTTATCCAGGATGAACCTCCCCTCAGGTAATGGACAACTGGAAACAGGAAAAAATTAATCAAAAATTCATAAGTAACGAATAAAAAATATGGTTCATAAGTATGGTGAGCTTATTTTATCTAAAAGTCTTTTTAATGTGATTTTGGAAAATATTATCACTTTGGGGTTGGGGTGGTTTGTTCTTTGCTGGTTGAGTTGCTTAAATTACAAATTTTGTTTCATTTCCTGGCAGACACTATCAATTTTTGGGATAAAGTTTTGAGCATCGAACTGGAGATCTACAATTTTTTTGAAAAGCTTGAAATGATGAAACAAAAGGCATTTTGATTAAAGATAAAAGATCTGGTTAATAGTTTTTCTTTTTTTAGTACAACTTGAAATAATGTCAAGGAACCGTAAAAAAGTAAAATTTTTGGAAAAGTTCGGAAAAAGATTGATCAAAATCGTATAAAAATGAAGCAAGTTTACGAAAATTCTTCCAGAACCTAAGTATGGCCGGTTCCAGACCCATAACCACATCCCTAATTGGCCGCTAGTTACCCATGAAATGACGTGTAAATGACGTGAAAATGACGGGCAGACGTCGTCATTTTGACGACATTTTTTAATCGCATGAAATGACTTTGACGTTATACAGACGAAAAATCACCACAATATCACGTCTTTTTAACTTTCCCTTGCTACTTTGGTAGCCAAGCAGCAGAGAAACGTCAATATGACGTCATTTGATTCTTGGTGACTGCTAAAAACTCAAAAATCACCAAAATATCACGTCTTTTTAATCTTGGATTGCTACTTGGGTAGCAAGGTAGTAGAGAAACGTCAATATGACGTCAGTTGGTGTTTGGTAACGTCAAATGATGAAAAATCACCAAAATATCACATCTTTTCAACCTTGACTTGCTATTTTAAGAAGAAAGATAGCAAAGAAACGTCAATATGACGTCATTTAGTGTTCGGTGGTGCCGAATGACGAAAAAACCCCAAAATATCACATTTTTTAAATCTTGACTTGCGACTTGAGTATCAAGGTAGTAGAGAAACGTCAATATGACGTTATTTGGTGTTCAAACAAAATGAACGTGATATTGACATAATTTTAACCTTGACGATGATGGTGTTAGGGCCGCTGGAAGTCGATCGTAGCTTCGATGTTCTTCATGGTGGGCAAAGGAAAGATCCCAAATAAGGGAGAGTCCCAGATAAGGGGGCGAGCTTTTTTGAAATAAATTCAGGAAGCTTCAGGAGCAATAAAGAATGTAAAATAGGATGAACTTTCGAAAACGGATGACGTTTTCAGATAAATAATTCAACGATTCTTATAAGAATAATTATTGAAATATAATAATTCCAGCGCTTTCGAGAGTTCTACTGTTATAAATATGAGCAATAACCAATGAATTTACCCTCTCAAAACGGCATCAACCATTTTGACTTCATAGCCTCTCACGATCATAAAAATTGACTCTAATAAACCGAGAGATAATTGGAGGAAAACAGTAGTACGTACCTCCACTGAGTGTTTGGCGGAGTATTTAGCTGCACATTCTGATCAGGTAAATAAGATCAAGAACGATTTAGATGCCCTTTGACTTTTTAAGAGGGTAAAACGCATAATCCCGATAATCGCATGGAAGATAACCGGGCCCAAACGATTTGAATCGAACAAAACCGAAGGGTGACTCAGACGTCAATTTCCAAATTGACTGGATCATAAAAAACATAATTTTTGGAGTTTAAAAACCCGTTTTAGGCTAACCGGGTCTTAAAAAAAAACCAGTTAATCGGACGGTGAAATTATTGAGGTCACCAGAGCTGGTTGAAATGTCATTTTTGAGGTACCCGTAGTTTAAAAAAACTCAAATTTTTGAGCTAGCCGGCGTTTAAAAGTTCTACTTGTTCATAGGTTGGATGTCTCTCTGCACGAGCGGGCATGGCTAAGAAACCTCGATGAGGAACAGTTTGATTTTAATAAAATAAACTTCGCCACTCGAGGGTGAACAACTCGGGGCCCGTATGGAAGTTACTGTGATTAAATATTGAAGTAACCTCTTCAGAGATGGATCGTGGTTTAATGCAATTACGAAACTATTTAAAAGCTTCAATATCATTAATCCGGGGGATCGATCATCGTGATTCTCTCGAAATTTTCGCCGGCTGTTATTGTGTTTGTAACTGGATTGTTGCCACAAGTAACGTTTCGTTTAATTAGCGTCATCAATTATTGGAATTTTATAGGAAAACATTTATGGATCATAAATGCGATATTAATAATAATATATAACCTGGGGTGGTCCTCATAAACAATTTCTTTAATTTATAGTCCTATAATAGTCTTGATGATTATTTTATAGTTTCATAATTCATCCTTTGATATCGACAAGAATAAATTAATTTATTTTATCTCTACATGCACATACGCGAGCATATCCGCTTCCACCCCCTTTACAACATACAATATGTTTCCATTTGTTGCATTTTCACCGTTATTATTACAAGAGTTGCTGAAAAATGAGCAAAATTAATTTTTCTATAAAATCCCACTTCTGTTCTGATATCAAACGATTCCCTTCAAGTGCTCGGTTGGCAGCTTTGACAGGTTAAAAATGACTCTCTGAGGTTGAAAAAAAAAATATTAAAATTACTTTTCTTTAATAATTATTAAATTCATCACCTTTTTCTGATTAAAAACACACCCCAATGGCAAATAAAACACGATTCCTCCTCCACGTCCCCAAATCTCTAATGCCGAATGCCACTGATTCCTACTTAAAAAGAATCGAGGGTGGCCAACGCAAGAATCTCTCATAATTCTCAAAGGTCTAGATCGCTTCTTAGACCGATAAGGAACGGATTACGGATTATAATAATAATAAAAAAATAGGCATTGGGCCGGGTCCAGGTGCGTCTCGATTCCATTGAATCGGATCAGATCAACTGTGGCCGATTAGGTGACGACAAAACGTCAGCTCCCGGTCTCCCGTCGATCCGAAAACAACGTCGCATCAATCCGTGGCATTATCGATAATACGATCCTGAATACGGGAATCGAGAGGTGAAAAATGGTCGATCGAGATCACGATCGGATAAGAGGACAAAAAAAGAGAGGGTAAGAATGGTGAATCGCTTATTCGGGAGGACAATAATGACGTTTAAGAGGTGGGATTAGAAGCGATTATTTTATCATCCACATACTCATAAAAGTATGTTTTATATACATATTTATATATTATATGAAACGTCGCGACGTTCTTATGTATCAAACGTGTTTAGATTTGGCGAGGTATCCAGGAAAGCATGAAAGATTCCCCTTGTCTCGTCTGGATTTACACCGCATCCCCGAAACCCTTATATGAGTCTAAAAGAGAGATCTCTCAATCTTTGATTTGATATATCGGATTAGAGAAACCCCACACATAACACAAAGCGATACATTATTCTTTCTTATGTCGACGCTTCGAGCTTCGATTTTCGAGCTAATACAAGAGGACTCTCTTCAAAGACGATATTTCTTTCTCGAGAAGGACGCGTTTCGCTACAGCGCTAGCGCTACTGAAAATAACCTCTCCTTTGATTTATGTGATAATACTTCTTTTATATAAAATAATAAATAACTTATAAGACTAACACTAAGCACTGCGCGCACTCTGTGACATTGATACTATCTTTTCTATAGATCAGAATCGCGTTTTTATAAGTGGTAATGTCCACCCCCCGACCACCATACCACCCAACCCCGCCCGTGCCTGTGTAAACAATTCAAATTCAAGTGTCAAAATCCTAATTTGAAAATACAATTTCATAAATTTCAAATTATTCATCTAAATCAAAGATATCGGATACCAAATTTAATTTTTCCAAACTCAATATGAAAAAGTTCATTTCAGAACGATGAATCCTAATTGTAAAAATTTATTTTTCATCCTATTTTCGATCCTAGTTCATTTTTATCTCAATCAAAAAAGGCTCATTCTGTAAATATAACAAGAAATTGGTGAATTCTAATTTGAAACTCATAGAAATTTATTTCAAATTTACTCCAGTAAAAACGATGAAAATCCTAATTTTTAAACGACAATATTTTAAATGCCATCTAAATCAAGCAGAGCGGATACTAGATTTAAATTATTCAAACTCAATTTTGGAAATACTCATTATATTATGATGAATCCTAATTGGAAAAATTAGTTTTCATTCGATTTTCGATCCTAGCTCGTTCTTATCCTAATTAAAAAAGTCTTATTTTGGAAATACAACAAGAAATTAGCTAATCCTAATTTGAAATTCATGGAAATTGATTCAAAAAATTATTCAAACTCCGGTAAAAAATGATAAAAATCCTAATTTTTTAGCGACAATATACTTAATTGTTCAAAAAATAAAATTATTCAAATAACTCAATATGAATAAAGTTCATTTCAGGATGATGAATCCTAATTGGTCAAATTTCTTTTTCATCCGATTTTCGATCCAAAGTTCGTTTTTATTTCAATTAAAAATTCTAATTGTTCTCGAAATTCGACAAGAAATTGGAGAATCCTAATTTGAAATTCGTGGAAATTTATTACAAAAATCACATTCAGGTAAAAATAATAAAAATCCTAATTTTTAAACGACTTAAATTGGTCATTAAATCGAATGGAACAAATACTAAATTAAAATTCTTCAAGTTCAAATTTTAAATGGCTCATTATAGTAAGATGAATCCTAATTGGAAAATATCTTTTCAATCCGATTTTCCACCCTAGTTCGTTAAAATGTACGTCGCGATCGCGTAAATAAAAAGCAACTTATATTATTGCCTATTCAAGTAATAAAATATGAGAAATCCTAATTCAAATGAACCAATTCTCCACCTGAAACTGTTAATCTGAGAATAAAAATTAACAAATCCTCAAAACTTCTTTTATTTCAATTAAAAAGTCACATTCTTGTAATACAATAAGAAATTGGCGAATCCTAATTGGCAATTCATGAAAATTGATCCCAAAATGCACGCTCAGGTAACAAAAAAGATAAAAATCCTAATTTTTAAACGACAGTATTTTAAATTGTATCAAACAGAACAGATACTGAATTTGAATTATTCAAACTAAAATTTGAAATGGCTCATTATAATATGATAAATCCTAATTGGAAAATATATTTTCAATCCGATTTTCAATCTTAATTCGTTGAGATGTACGTCGCAATCGCGCAAATTAAAAAAATATATTATTGCCTATTCAAGTAAAAAATATGAGAAATCCTAATTCAAATAAACCAATTCTCCACCTGAAACTGTTAATCTGAGAATAAAAATTAACAAATCCTCAAAACTTCTTTTATTTCAATTAAAAAGTCACATTCTTGTAATACAATAAGAAATTGGCGAATCCTAATTGACAATTCATGAAAATTGATCCCAAAATGCACGCTCACGTAAAAAAAGATAAAAATCCTAATTTTTAAACGACAGTATTTTAAATTGTTCATCTAAATCAAACAGAACAGATACTGAATTTGAATTATTGAAACTCAAATTTGAAATGGCTCATTATAATATGATAAATCCTAATTGGAAAATATATTTTCAATCCGATTTTCCATCTTAATTTGTTGAGATGTACGTCGCAATCGCGCAAATTAAAAAAATATATTATTGCCTATTCAAGTAAAAAATATGAGAAATCCTAATTCAAATAAACCAATTCTCCACCTGAAACTGTTAATCTGAGAATAAAAATTAACAAATCCTCAAAACTTCTTTTATTTCAATTAAAAAGTCACATTCTTGTAATACAATAAGAAATTGGCGAATCCTAATTGACAATTCATGAAAATTGATCCCAAAATGCACGCTCAGGTAAAAAAAGATAAAAATCCTAATTTTTAAACGACAGTATTTTAAATTGTATCAAACAGAACAGATACTGAATTTGAATTATTCAAACTCAAATTTGAAATGGCTCATTATAATATGATAAATCCTAATTGGAAAATATATTTTCAATCCGATTTTCCATCTTAATTTGTTGAGATGTACGTCGCAATCGCGCAAATTAAAAAAATATATTATTGCCTATTCAAGTAAAAAATATGAGAAATCCTAATTCAAATAAACCAATTCTCCACCTGAAACTGTTAATCTGAGAATAAAAATTAACAAATCCTCAAAACTTCTTTTATTTCAATTAAAAAGTCACATTCTTGTAATACAATAAGAAATTGGCGAATCCTAATTGACAATTCATGAAAATTGATCCCAAAATGCACGCTCAGGTAAAAAAAGATAAAAATCCTAATTTTTAAACGACAGTATTTTAAATTGTATCAAACAGAACAGATATTGAATTTGAATTATTCAAACTCAAATTTGAAATGGCTCATTATAATATGATAAATCCTAATTGGAAAATATATTTTCAGTCCGATTTTCCATCTTAATTCGTTGAGATGTACGTCGCAATCGCGCAAATTAAATTATATTATTGCCTATTCAAGTAAAAAATATGAGAAATCCTAATTCAAATAAACCAATTCTCCACCCGAATTGTTTATCCAAAAATCAAAAGTAACAAGTCTTCAAAATTTGTTTCTTTTCAATTAAAAAGTCTTATTATTGAAATACAAAAGGCGAATCCTAATTTGAAATTCATCGAAATTGATTCTAAAACTTACACTTTGAAAGGACTCATTTTAGTACCTTATTGAATCCTAATTTGAAAAAGTCTCAACTTCCAGTTTTTGATCCCAATTAGTTTGGATGTAGGTACTTTTAATAAAAAATATTTTTAATTCCAATTCAAAAAACTCATGCCGAACATCAAATTGGCGAATCCTAATTCGAAGATTAACTCTCAATTTTTGATTCAAATTCGTTGAGGACCTGACCGAAAATCCTAATTCGAAAAAATATGAAATTATGACATTGATGAATCCTAATTCGAAATTCTAACCCATCTATAAAGTGGTAATTTCCACCCACGCCGCCGATGAATGTATGCAAATGTGGCCTTCAACCTCAAGATGTGCACCCGTCACCACCCCCGCCCGCGCCTGTGTAAACAAGAGAGGCGGCACAAAGGTAGAGTGCGCCCCTGTTTAAATTTGATTACTTATACGATCGCAAAACATCTCAGACAAATCAATTCATTACCGAGCCTAGCCGCAAACTGGTAAACTACTTGCCTTCAATAACTAGGAGCAAAACAGTTAATAGTAGTTGTAGTAGGCTGTGATGTTCAACGGGGCGCAGAATAATAGTCGTGTCAATACGACGGGAACTGTCACAGGTGACTGATATTTGCAATCGAGGGAGGAGTTTCAGGGAATCGAGACCGTGAGAGTAGAAAAAGTTTTTCTATTAGTTGTTGTTGGGGTGTTTGATTATACTGAGGGTTTGAGAATTCTTGAAGATTTTGATTTTTATTATTTTTTTTGGGAAATAAAAAGCATTTTTGGAGCTGATGATTTCTTTGAATTGTTCTTGGAACGCTGTATACATCAAAAATCGAAAGTTACGAATTTAAAAAATTGATATCCCTGAAACGATGGCTCCAATTATTAAAAAACGGACTTTGTTTTCAGATTCCTCATGGCTTAAAGTATTAGAGGCCAGGATTTCGTTCAAAAATCACATCCAAACTAAAAAAAAAATCAAAGGGGGGACATACACGTGATTATGTACTGAAAAAGTGATTGCCTAATCCTAATTCGAAGGCCATAAAATCTCACGTAGGTACAATTTTTAGATTCAGGATGGTTGATATTTTCATTATGAGCAGAAATTTTTGAATCCTAATTCGGAGAATACCGGAATTAGGATTCCAAATCTAATTTCCAGAGCAAAATTTGGAATGGTTTATTTCAAGATGATGAATCCTAATCCGAAAGATTTCTCTTCAATCCAGTTTTTAATCCAAAATCGTTGGGATGTACGTCTTGATTGTGTAAATTTATAAAAATCGAAATTACGATAAATCCTAATTCAAATAAACCAATTCTTAACCTGAAATTGTCAATTGAAATCAAAAATATATATCCTTTTTTTTATCGTTTCTAAATTTAAAGTCTCATGCTTGAAGTATACCATGAAATTGGCGAATTCTAATTTAAAAAAGACAAAATCGCAGTTTTAGGTTCAAATTCGCAAAGGACGTCCAAATTTGACCAAAAATTGTTGAATCCTAATTCGAAAAATGATCGCCTAACCTTGAACAAATATAAAAAAGACGATATTAAGCTTATCGACGTGTTAAAAAGAGAAATCCTAATTGAGATGAATCAATTTTTAACCGTAAATTGTCAATTTTATTCAGATTTTTTTTCAATTTAAGAAAGCTCATGAGAGCTCATAACATGAGATTGATTAATCCTAATTTGAGAATTACAAAGCTTCCATTTTCGATCCAATTTCCTTGGGGACATCTTAATTTGACCAAAAAATGTTGAATCCTAATTCGAAAAATATCGAAGTTGGGATTGATTTCGAAATTCCAATTCTATTCGCAAAAAATATGAATCCCAATTTAAAATAGCAAAAAAAAGATGCCAAATTTGAATTATCTACGCTCAATTTGAATTCACTCATTTCGGTATGATGAATCCTAATTAGAAAAATGATCTCTTAATTTTGAACAAATACAAAAAAGTCGATATTATTGCTCATCCACGTGTCAAAATAAAAATCCTAATTTAAACGAATCAATCTTTATTGATTCATTTGCTGAATCCTAATTCTAGGATAATAAAGTATCAATTTTTCGATCTAAAGTGATTGGGTACATCTCAATTGGACCAAAAATTGTTGAATTCTAATTAGAAAAACATCGAAGTTGGGATTGATTTCGTAATTACAGTTCTGTTCGCAAAATTATGAATCCCAGTTTAAAAATAGCAAAAAAAATTCCAAATTAGAATTATCTACGGTTAATTTAGAATCATAATTTAGCATTTCAGTTTAATGAATCCTAATTCGAAAAATGATCGCCTAATTTTGAACAAGTATAAAAAAGACGATATTATTGCTTATCCACGTGTCAAAATTAAAAATCCTAATTTAAATGAATCATTTTTTGAATTCTAAATTAGAGGATAATAAAGTATCAAATTTCGATGTAAAGTCGTTGAGAACATCTCAATTTGATCAAAAATTGTTGAATCCTAATTCTAAAAACATCAAAATTGGGATTGCTTTCAAAATTCCAATTCTATTCGCAAAATTATGAATCTCATTAAAAAAAAAAACGGATGCTAAATTTGAATTACTTACGCTAAATTTGAAATCACTTGTTTCAGTATGATGAATCCTAATTCGAAAAATGATCGCCTAATTTTGAACAAGTATAAAAGAGACTATATTATTGCTTATCCACGTGTCAAAATGAGAAATCCTAATTCAGATGAATCAATTTTAACCCGAAATTGTCAATTTTAAACAGAAATATTTTTATTTCTATTTGATAAACATACTCATGTTAACATGAAATTGATGAATCCTAATTCGAAGGTAATAAAGTCTTTATTTTCGATTCAAAATCGTTGGGGACATCGCAATTTTAATTAAAATTAATGAATTTATTATTGAAATTGTTACGCTGAATCCTAATGCAAAAACGATAAATCCTAATTCGAAAATATGTACCTCGAAATTGTACAATTTAAAATAATCAATCATGATTCTAACCCAAATTAGAAGATGCCTGAATCTTAATTACAACAAAATCCTAATTTGAACACAATGTCGTGAGCACAAAAAATATGAAAATTAGAATGTCGAATCCTGCTTATAAAGGAAAGTTCAATTTAATATTGTATTTTCTATTTTATAATTATTGAATCCTAATTCGAACCAGATCTATAAAAATTGTAAATTTGATAAAAAAATCGATAATCAATAATACGAAATCAATAATTATTAGAACCTGTGAGGAGGAAAGTTAATTTTATTAGGATTTTATTGAGGGATCTTTTATTTGATTCCAGGAGATCGAAGCTGATTTCCTACGAGAGAGACATTGAAGTTCTTTTCGAGTTAATTATTCATTCGGAGTTAATTACTTTTTTCTTGTGTAGTGACACCCGCCGAGAGAGTTTTCTCTCATTTATAAGATACTCCAATTAAAGAAATGTCTTCATAAATTGCCCCCTCCTTTACAATTATTCCTCTATTATTTATTCCCGTTGTTTTTTTTTTTTTGTTTCATTAAGCGCCAGATCAATATCAATTATTAACCTAGCCCCGGCTTTGCCTCACCCTCCACGTCCCGGTAATTAGTAATTGCTCAACGATGTTATGGAAATATCTGTTTCTGATCGCTGCGATGTGTTTTGAATTTTTCGCCCGTGGAAAATGCGAAATCAATATCGGAATGTTTCCTAAGAATGTCATAACTGTTCGCGTCGCAGATGCTCTGGATATATTTCAACCCGGAGTAATATTTCAGGAGATCATCAATTCGTACACTGAACGAAAAACGTATTAATTATTAACCATCGACTACCCTTTAACTTTACCTTGAAAACATAACACTTCTCATCTTTTATTATTATTAAGATCAATCCGACACCTGTCAAATAATTTTTATTTTAATAAAGCGATCAGCATATTTTGTCGCCAGTGTACTAGTTCCAGTCATATCAGTATCTGAAACCGATGCCGCTATTATTATCCTGAAAGAACCGAACAAGTGAACATCGAGTGAAATGGATCAGAAATGACAATCCTCTGGTTTGAATACCGCTCTCTCTGGAATCATCCCGTTTTCTCTTGTAAGGGGGAAACTCATCCCGGAATGTCCCCCCGAATAATGCACGACAATAACGCGGATCTGAACAGCTCCAGGTCAAATAATCAAACTGGAATTTTCAGTTTCAAGAAGCATCGCGCGGGGGGATATTCGCTCTTTTGACGATTCCCGATTTATTATCAGAAAATTTTACTCTCTTCCACTCTCTCTCCCACTCATTATTATTACAAGAGATAAGCCTCAAAAATGATTATTATAATAATAATTATTATTAGACGTAC
Organism: Malachius bipustulatus; assembly: GCA_910589415.1. Lineage (NCBI taxonomy): Eukaryota > Metazoa > Arthropoda > Insecta > Coleoptera > Melyridae > Malachius > Malachius bipustulatus. The sequence continues at coordinate 35,814,334 of OU342638.1, read as the reverse complement.
ATTATAATATTTTATGGGTCGTATACATATAAGATATCAGCCTGAGAGGGTTGCATTATTAAAGTCTAGTCGGCGTTTGTCTGATGTTCACTTGTTATGGCCAGTTATTAAACTGTCATTATTTGTCAAGGTGACCGCTCGAGGGGATCGAACATGCAATTCGTTCTTCATCTACCGTCGAGTCTTTCATTTAATGAATTGTCAGATTATATGCACACCATAATAAGAGATTACTTTTTAAACTGCGGACTGGCATTAATGGGACGTGTATTTTTACCAGACTTGATTAAATCACCCTGTAACTTTTTTTTATAAGGACGCCGGGCTTTGTGTTAATACTCCGCATCGTTCCTCAGTCACACGTGCTCTCGTGCCGCATTACCTACCTTGTTAGGCTGAATTTAGAAAAAGAAGTTATTAAGAGAAGAAGAGATTAGTGAAGTATATGTAGAGCGGGCTTGTGGTCTTTAGGCATCCACCCGGTATACTAACACATTCGCTAGGCCTTGAAGATCAATTAATAATTATTTCTTGAACTGATAAAAAAACTGATTAGAAGCAATATAACGTGAAGTGGCTTACCGAATTCACCCCCCCCCCAATAGTCCAGCATAAATCAACCATTTTCTCATATAAATGGAAGTCGACAAATTGTTGGCAATTTGTTGACAAGAAGTTGGCAAATTGAGCTTTTGATAGGGAGGCAGGTTTGTGGTTTTATAGGCACCCACCCGGTATATTAACACATTCTCCAGGGTGAGAAATTGAGAAACTGCGGTGTTATTTCCGGTAGGCTATTATTACACAGAAAGGTAGATCGAATAAAAATTATTTCCTGAACTGATTAAAAAAAAAAAAAAATTGACAGGAAGCAACATGTGACGTGGAATGGCTTACCGAGTCCCCCCCCCCCCGCAATAGTTAAGCGTAGATCAACCATTTTCTCATATAAATGGAAGTTGACAAATTGTTGACAAGAAGTTGACAACTTGAGTTTTTGATGAGGGGGGATAAATCGCAGGTGTGTGGTTTTTAGACATCCACCCGGTATATTAACACATTCGCCAGGGTGAGATGTTATGAAGCTGCTGTGATATTTCCGGTAGACTATTCTTACAGAGAAAAATAACTGACAGGAAGCAATATAACGTGGAGTGGATTACCAAGTTGCCCCCTCCCACCCCCAATAGTCCAACATAAATTAACCATTTTCTCGTGTAAATGGAAGTTGACGAATTGATGGCAAATTGTTGACAAAAAGTTGGTAAATGGAGTTTTTGACGAGGAGGTATAACTCGCAGGCGTGTGGTTTTTAGGCATCCACGCGGTATATTAACATATTCGCCAGGGTGAGAGCTTATGAAGCTGTGGTGGTATCAATATAAGGTGGAGTGGCTTACCGAGTCCCCCCCCCCCCAATAATCCAGGATAAATCCATAATTTTCTCATATAAGTAGAAGTTGATAAATTGTTGGAAAATTGCTGACAAGAAGTTAGGAAATAGAATTTTTGACGGGGAAGGATAAATCGCAGGTTCGTGGTTTTTAGGCATCCACCCGGTATATTAACACATCCGCTATATATGACTCATATGAGCCGTTTGGGTGCATAAAGATGCAGATTTGTAGATTTTGGAGCCTGTCGATTTTCACTGCGTCAGTAGCTCAACATAAACTTGAGTGGTAGTCCTTTTCTCACACACGGAATCACGAGCAGGGTTTTTTGATCAAGGAGGGATTCTGATTTTTTAGAGGTGATGCACTGATGCCACACTCTCGCCCCCCATTGATTGAAAACCAGGACGACGCTCCCGCAACTAGTGGCATTACGAAAATAACGTAATTGTTGTATTGGAACTACTACGCTTGTGGAACGGTTTGTTCCGGTTCCACTACCCGTTACGTTAACTCCGGTTCTCATTATATTTTTAGTTCCAAAAGTAGTGACTTGCGTGGCCTAGTGGTTCTCCGCTGGCTCACGAAGCCATAGATCGCGGGTTCGAAACTCACCTCGGCCCGCTTTACTTTTCAGATTCATTTTCGAATGTCTGTGAAAAGTAAAACAAGCGATCGAACGTTTATAAGGAAAATATATAATATAGAAGTGTCTGTGGCTAATGAGTTCGTCTCGAAGCCAAATTACCAGAGTGGAGCGACTATGTCTTACCTACACAGTTAAGACCGATGCTCCCTCTTTTCAAAAAAAAAAAAAAAAAAAAAAAAAAAAAAAAAAAAAAAAAAAAAAAAAAAAAAAAATATAGATGTCGCTTTAGTTGCTGTATTTCAGCATACTCCCCTACTTTTACATTATTAGGCTTTACAAATCAATAATTTCCAGAAAACATGCAAAAAGTTTTTTTTTTACGTGTCTCTCATCTCTCGTTATTTCGGAACTGTTACATGGAACCTATTCCTATCCCGGAACCGGAACAGCCGGAACTAGTGCGTGAAAATAACCATCTGGCACATCAATTCCGTGATCTCTTCTCTTTTATCTTCCCTTGTAAATAATCGTTTTTCTCGGCTACTATTCGACTTTTAATCAACCAAATCAAAGCTGTGATAAAACTGGAAGGTTCTGATACATGACAAATAATAAACGATCGACTGTTCTGGTCCTGAGATATTTCATTATGTCATCTATAAATTGAATAATTCTATTGAAACGACGATAAAGTAGGTCGAGTGGTATTCATTACCGAACGGGCTCATTGAAATGGATCTCGAAAACAAATACACAACAACAGAAAGAGGCCATTCATTGGAAGTTTTTGAGACGTTTATCTTCGATCTATTATGCGACGTAAGACTCGTTCTTTACATTTGGAAAGGTCTCCTCGGCGCATTCAGATATTCAAATAATCGGTCTCTTCTCTATGCGCGAAATCAACAAAACGTCAGATCTGAATAAGAATAAGAATCGTTCCACCAGGGTTTATTATTTATTGATCAATTGATGATTAACTTGAGGTTGAGGGTTGAGGAGCGTTCTCAAAGAGGCAGGTGTTCAATATCCAGTCACGAAATCACCAGTACCAGTAGTAACTGGTAACTGATACCTACTGTAACGGTTACAATTATTATTTTTGATGAATATTTGAATTATGATTAAGAGCGTTCAATCATCAATATAAAAATCGCTGGAGCATTTTTTCCTTGTTGACAGACACCAGAAAAAGTGCTGACTCAATACAAATAATGACACTTCAATTTCAATAACAAACCAGATCCATCATTGTTCTCGCGCTGCTACTTCTTCCTTTATACCTTACCTACAACCAAAAACGTCATTGCCTCCATTGTCACGTGCGAAAAATCCACGCATCCCAATTTATACAGCCACCTGGACGAAAAACTCGCTCGACTTTTTGCTCGTTATTACATTCGCGTAAGATCGATTATTGAACCAGACCGAACCGCACGTTCGTCTTGTTACTTGATTGATTCCAATTATCCCGTTAATTGGATAAGAGAAGACGAGCCTACTGAGATTGACAGGTGGGACTCTCGAAAACCGTCCAACTTAAATTGAATCCGGTGTTTCTTATTATTATTCCGGGCCTGAACAAATGGGGACAGAAGTGGATACGAGTAGGTTAAGCTATTAAACACATATTAGACGTGACAGACCGTTGTCGGAATGACACTTATTTAATCGAACGTGATATTTAATCGAGGTAAGAAAAAAAACTTGATCGACTGTTAATTATTATTAAAATATTAATAATGAAAAAAATTATACTTCACAAATCAGATTGACATGTAGCTATAATGTATTATAGTAGTCTGTATCAAGAAGGAGCCCCCTGGCTAATCGAACCCCGTTTCCAGATATCACATTCCTATAAGTTAATAAATATGTATTAAAAATTACGTCAAAAGAAGAATTAATAATACGTTTGTGTCTTATAAAGCGAAATACGTCAGTCAAAGTTATTGATACCGGCTCGTATATACACGTATAATACTAAACCGCTCCTTTTACCTTTTCAAACCTCTGATGCATGTGTCTTCATAGTCCAGGAGGCGCCATTGGCGGCTCGTTATGAATCACCAAGGCTGATTTTATTTACTGATTTTTCTTAAATATTTTACTTAGTTCAAATAAATATTATTATTTATTTATAATAAATCATTTTATTTATTTAACAATTTTTTTTATTAAACCTTTTCCTATAATGTATAAGTTCTTCATGTGCACACAAGCTAATAGAATATTGCGGTTAGATAATCGTTGGTGCAATTTTTTTTGCCAACAGGTACAAAGATGTTTTCTATGTTTGGGCTTAAATTTTAAACGGCGATATCTTTGCAACGGTTTGATGAAATCAAACAAAATTTTTGCAGAAACACTTTTCTACTGAGGCTCTCCAAGATGACTTAATGGAAGTTGATCTCAAAAAAATACTTTGCCCTTTTTTGACAGAAAAGCAGATTTTTCGGTCGAATTTCAGAAAAAACGGCATCGGGTTCAAAAGAACAGAAAAAATGACATGGAATTAGCTTCTTAAATCGAACGGCCCACTTCAACCATTTTCACAAAATAAGATCAAAGTAAGAAACGTTATTGCCAGAATTTTACATTCAGTAACCAGGTCCGTACTTGAAGAAAAATTGTTCGCATTTTTTTTACAAAAAAGCACATTTTCTGTGACCTCATCAGCACAGCACATCGAGAAAATAACCAGATGATGTATAAAGTCAGTCCAGGAAGCCAGCTCTTATATAAAAAAGTGACTCCGTGACTTTAAGAGCCTCTCGCCATCTACCGATAGAGACAACAACTAACGGTAGCAATGCCTACTTGTACCCATCGGGAATAGTATCCCCATGCAGATTGCACGTTTTGGGGCATTGCCATCCTTCGGATGATGTCGACGAGCTAGGACTTCCTAAGAGAGGCTCCTTAAAGTCACCGATGATACTGATGCGGTACTGATGAGGTCACAAAGAGACCGAAACATTGCGTTGGCTATAGCTTCGAGATGACTAGATGGCTCTGTGTGTTAGTCTGCCTTAGGAAGTCCGCATTAGTCATGAATCACCCTGTAGATAAAACATGGTCGCTCCACGCTGTTAATGTCTGCCTCAACTCGTTTGGCCACATTGGACAAACACAAACATCCATGGCGAGACCGGGATTAGAACCCATCAACTATTTAATCGCAAACTAGCTTATTCCCTCAATTTCTGAACCTCACCTTTGCAAATTTCCCAGTTCTGTGGTAACTCTTCCTCCTTTATTTCGAATTTATTCCACTTTTGTTTGAATTTGTTCGAATACTCTTTGTACAGGATGGTCCATCGCTTCTGTACATCACCAGGCAAGTCTGTCTGATAAAAAACAGCACCAGCGATTTAAAAAAACTGCAATTTGGTGGTTAGTAGTTTGAGCGATAATCTGAAGAGGGTAGGACTCATAAATTCTTAAGCATACTGAGTTAACAGTAGGAAGAATCCCCAATCAACTTCAATGGTACATCCAGTATAAGTCCAGTGTGCCATTAAACTCGAATAACAATGGGGATTTTTTTTTATTGTTTATTTCAGATTACCGGTCGCTTTAATACCTACCATACATCGATCATTGGGTGGATCCGCAACATACTTGGAAGTAGAACTATAACGACCTCAATGGGAGGAAAAAATATCGTCCTCTCCCCTTTACTCTGGTCCCTTCTTGTCGATGATCTTCTAGCTCTCTAACTATTAAGTGTCGACGTTCAGGCATACGTATGCTGATGACTTGGTCATTCTGATCAAAGGAAGATCTGTAGCGACCATTTATAGGGTCCTTCAAAAAGGACTCGAGGTGACTTATCAGTGGTGCAAGAGGGAACACGATACATGTCAGTCAAGCCTCGTGAAACTGTCATAGTACCAGTACCATTTTCCAGAAAGAAGAGAATGGACGGTTGAACGTCCCAACTCTTCAGGGAGAAAACATTCCATTTGCGGAGGAAGCTAAACACCTGGAAAAAGTTGTACATAGAGCCAAATTCTCCTTATGGATGTGTAAAAGGACCTGTGGCAAAACATAAGGAATCGCACCCAAACAAATATACTGGCTATAATACGTAAATTGCGTATAGCAGTACCGCTTGGTGGTCAAAAAGCCAGCACGCCATGGCCAAATTAAAGCTCCCTAGTCTACAGAGACAAGCTTGTCTGGCGATCTGTGGTACCATTAACACCACACCGTCGGCGGCTATGGAGATCCTACTGGACTCACCACCCCTCCATATTTATTTGGATAGAGAGGCCAAATGGACTACATATAGAATGAAACAGACTTGCCAAGGGCTTATAACTTGGGAGCGAACCAGGTTACTGGATGATATAGAAAATCGAAGTCTACTGGGTATGCCCTAGGACATAATGCCTAAAGACAATCATGAACCGCTCTGCTTACCAGGTCCAACAGAAACGAACTCCTAAAAAGATAAGAAATTCAGAAATGAACTCCTGAAGACATTTTCAGACAGCCAAGCGGATCTAAAAGCCCTTAGCTTCAGCCAATGCAAGTCCAAGTTGGTCTGGAACTGTCAACTAACCTTGAATGCTCTAGCAAAGAGCAACCAAGTAACTCTGGTCTGGATTGCGGGCCATGCTGGAACTTGCCGACTCTCTGGCCAGGAAAGGGTCCCAGCATTTGTCATATCACCAGCACCAGATATTGCAAAAACAACAATACAAAACTGAGCTGAGAGGGAAGTCCTCCAGCACTGGCAAAACTGACCAAGATTGAACCATTCGATGGCCTTTATAAAGGGTACTTCAAAGAAAAGGACCAAAGAACTAATGGAGCTTAACAGGAAAGAACTGAAAGCCCTAATAGGCCTATCCTTTATACTGGACACTGTAAGCGGAATCATCATCTGCACAGGAAGGGCTTGGAAGGGCCAGGAAGGATCAGCCTGTGCTTGGAGGATGACGAAACAGCAAAACACATCCTATGTGACCACTCTGTATAAACGAGAAGTTGTTGGATTAATTTATTAAATAGGAGAACCCCTCGCGGCCGCCGCGGCTGGACCGCCGCTGTCCTCACGAAGGTATAAAAATCAAGTATTCCTAACCGAAATAAAAGACTATCGAGTCGGATGAAATGAATCGAAACCCCCGCGCTTTACACTGACGTTTGACGTGGGATCGAATGAGTTGACTGACAGGGCAGCCAACCCACTGTGTCAAATATCCCGCAGAATAGCGATAACGTCTTACGGGCTCCTCGGTCGTGTTATTCCGTGCTGACTGACATCCTTAATCAATGAATTATAATCGCTCTCGCTGCCCGCTTAATATAAAAACAACGGGAAAGTAATTAAAACAATCCGAGGTTAAAGAGTTGATTGATAATAATAATAATGATAATAATTATAGGGTTAGGATTGGATTCACGGAAATTTGAATCGTCTGTGCTGGAATGATTCTCTTAGGTGCGGCCGTTATCGTTACAATGTACATCAATAGAAAGAATATTTCATTGGACTGTATGCGCCAAAGTGCCCAGTTAAAAAAGAAGAAGGAGAAGAGACGTTTTAACGATCTCGTTAACAAGAATCGGTTTCATAGAGGATTTATTGAAATCAATTGGACCAGACGTTTAAACAAAAAAGAAGAAGAAGAGAAGAAGAATCAGTTCGTTTTTATCTCAGGTCAAATCGTTTTTAACAAAAAATCAGTTTTCTTTAAAACTGCTCAACTCTTTTAAGAATCGAAGAAATACCAAAAACAGTAACATCGGACATGACACAAAAATAAGAAAACGTTGCAGAAGGAACGCTACAAGAAAACAGACGCACTACTAAACTGAAAACAGTTGAAAGCAATGTCAACCCCAGGGTTTTCATTCAATTTCCATCACCGAGACAGACCAAATAAAAGAAAACAGGAAATGGAGACCTTCTCGTCACGATTCAACATGAAACGGGGCAGAAAAAGCTACTAAGCTGGAAGACACACATGCCTGATACATAGACAAATGCCATAAACATTAAGGACATCAACGAAGTCACAACCATAGAGGAGATCCATGTGGCAATCAGGAACTCGTGTAGATCCTCTGTAAAAGCCAGCATCAAGAGATGTAAGACATGGTGATGATCAGGACACGTTAGTAGAGACTGCATGAGGTCCAATCTCCAAAAGCCTTTAATGCACCCAAAAAGGCGCCCCTATTATTGCCTCAACTGCAAAATGGAAGGGCATAGAACCGAAATTGTATACTGCTAGCGGGCAAAAAGTTTCCAATCAAGCCACAATTGAGAGATGAGCACCATTGAACAGCCGCGACATAAGAGAAAAGCACATACAACAGTTAAAAATCTGCTGGGACAATTACCACTTCCCAGTTGATTGAGAATTAAAAGGAACCGCCTGGAAGAAATAATCAAAGAAGAACTAAACGTAGGAACTGAGTGATCACAATTCTTGAGAGCGGAAAGGGATGAAGATGAAGGCTTCCAACGGAATTTATGGTGCAAGTTATGAGAGCAAAGAAGAAGAACGAAAGAAGGCTGCAACGCTGTGAGAACATCAAAAAACGTACAGGATTCCAGGCGATGATGGACATGGAAAGAGAGACGAGGAATTATCTCCCAAAGCGCTTGCAGCTAGTCACAACGTGACATTTGAACAGCTGCAAGTGGGCAAGATAGAGTTGGAGGAGGTTTGATCTATAGGAGTACGGCAAAAGAACCAGAGAAGAGTGTCCATGATGGATTTCCTCGCCACCAAAATAGAAAATATGCTCGGTTTCAAACAGGCGAGTTCAGATTGATCAATTTTTGACAATATTGTTTTCCGTGGGTTCAATCAGTGGGTTTGATTGAAAAAAAGTGGCCTCCCTTCTAATGAAAAAATGAACTACCTCAGCCCGCTCACTGATATTGATTATACAGGGTGATTATTTCATTTGAAATCATTTAAAAAGCTGATGTACTGCAAATTTATGGAATAGATCAGCGCCTCCCGGAATGCACTTCGAGAGAAAGTTTGTTCTTGACTTTTCGCTCTTCATTCGAGTTTTCTCAATTATTATAAGCCTCGTCACTCTTTTCAATCTAGTACACGGACTAGGGTCAATATTTTATATGTTTATAACGTTTTTTCAACTTCTTTTACGGTTTACTATTCCGAAATGTAAAAAAATATATAATAAGGGGACAGTAATACTTGAAAGTGGTTTAATTCCCATGACAATAACGTCGATAAGACGACAAATAACGTATAATAAGATGTTATGAGGTGACAACAAATGACAAATGATAGTGATGGCAGATGATAGACGATAGATGACAGTTGATAGGTGGTTCAATGACAGCTCCGTGGAGTAAGAAACTGGCGCTTTCAGCGGAGGTCTTGTTAATTCTAATGGCAATTTAGGATTTCATTTCGGAAGCGTGTTGAGAATAATTGCCTGAATAAAGTAATGAATGTAAATTTGCCCGACATATTTATTTATTATATGTGATTTCCCTAGATAAATATAATTTTAATTCAGCGTCTATTTTGATGAATATTCAATAGCAAACAAGGATTCCTCCAGAGCGAATTAATCGGAAGTAAGGTTTGTCTCACTCCTCAGATGCCGGGAGCGCGATCCGGCAAGAGGAATCCGGGAAAGAAAAGCCGTTTTTATTTTAATCTCAATCTTAATGGTCGATAATGTTCAATTATTTTTTTTTTATAAAAATTATCAACGACTGTACGCCGAAACGGTTACCGGGACTTTTTCACAAACATCAAAACTGCGTTCCCCTAAAAACTTATATCGAAGAACAGGCTCCTCAATATTTGAGTTTTCAATTAATTAGTATTTCTTGTTTTCAATTCCGCTTCTCTCTTGTCTGAAATAATTGATTCATTATTATTTCAATTATATTCGCGAAATACTCATCGGGAACGGAATCGAAATTTGAAATTCATTTCTTGAGACGTAAATTTATTCGACAATTCTACTACCTACTTTACCTTCCTATTCTTCTAATGACTGCTCCTGTTTCAACACACCTCCATTCTACTGAAATAGAAGCAATTTTTGATCTTACAACAACTTTTTTCATGATTGATATTGAATCAAAATGAGTCAACTATAGAGACTTATTCAGCAGAAAGTGCTTTGCTCCAGGAATCCATGCGATTGAGAGGATAAGACAAAAATGGGCACTGCGGACTAAACAATAATCTCCATACGAAGGGAATCAACCTTGATTCCAGGAATTTCAGTACGAGGAAGAGACAGTGGAACATATCCTGTGCTGCTGCCTTTCACTCTACAACCTCCATGTACCTTACATCAAAAATAGAATTGTTTTCTCGAGCTAAAATTCCTAGCGACCTTTTTCTGAAAAGTATCACGTGTAAATTCACGGACCCTTTGATCAGCGTAGAAATATCACCCGAGAGTTGCAACGCGCGCACGGAAAACGTCTACGTGGAACCCAGAGGTTGACGTGGAAGCCCTTATTTGGCAATATCGACGACAAGCTCTCAGGATTGGTCCAGGAGACCAATGTTTTTAAACAAAAGCACAACAGCTTCTAGCTTTCTATCTTCACTAAAAATGAGTCGGAAATTAATAAACAGACGAGGTTTCAAGCTAACGACTTAAAATTTCGCGGCCATTTTGTTCTTTTATGGGCAGTGAAGGAAATCCAAGCGTGTTGCCCGGGTTAACGAGACTGTTTGCGGTACATAATCATCTTGATAACCTCGCCAGACTTTCCGCCCGTGACCTATCTCAACATCAAACTTTGCGTGCCGATTTATACTTCACCAGACTCGAAATAGCTCCCTTCTAGCAATGCTGTAACTCCAATTATTCTTCTACAAGTAAAATAGAAACATCCGAGTGCTGTTCAATTAACTACAGGCTCATTCTCTTGGTCTAGGAAGGTACCTAAAGAACGTTCTCCCAGCAACTCCAACTGCAAGTAAAGTTTTCTTTGATTCCTGAAGAGCTTTTATAACAGAAACAGCGAAATCAACATCTTATGAGACATTTCAAGTAAATTAGGGACCACCTTCAGTATCCTATTTACGAGTCTCGAGTTGTCTGCAATTAAAGCAAAAAAAATAAATAAATATATTTCGACGTCTTATGGACGGTATTCTGGGGGAAAAATAAAAAAAATGGAGGAATAAAATAAAATGCAGGAAACATCACAGTCCGAGTTCACTTAAGTTTACTCGTTTTCATATTTTCTACGAAATGCACTAAAATACTTTTACTCCAAAGATGCGCGTAATTAAGAGCACAAGGCTCCCCAGTGCCAGTAGATTTCTGCGCAATACGTAAGCGTAGAATGTCGCTATGGCTTGATACCTTCACCTTCTAAGTTCAATCAAGGGGATTCATCCTGAAGTAATTTCTAAGTGAAAGCTGGCGAAAAAATTTTATCCTCCATTTTTTGAAAAAAAAAAAATCACCGAATCTCACAAAAAGCGATAGGCAGTATTTTGACGTCACGTAAATGGTATTCTGGGGTACAAACATCGAAAAAAGAATGAATAAAATAAAATACAAGGAAAACAGTTGCATCACAGTCTAAGTTCACCCAAATTTACTCGCTTTCAAAACGAAAGCACAAAAAGAATCAGAGGTGACTTAAATAATAATAATAAAAAAATAGACAACCCACCCTGTATATCGACATTACTTCCGCCCTCGGAGTCACCTCGAGTGTGTTTCTGCAGACAGATTAAAGATTAATGATGTAACGAATAACTTACCTATGCTTCGACTCCGCGAGGGTCCTCGAGATCGGAGTCAAAGCTTGCGTTGCTCCTTTGGACTGGATGTCGACTCGACTTTAGCAATTAATTTCTTCCGATTCAGGTGAGCTCAATAGTTGCACCGCGAATTGATCTTTTACTATTCGTGTAATTAGAGAGCCGGTGTTCGTATATATAGAAAAAGTCGGGATGTATTTATCATTCGTCGGGCGATGTTTTTGTCGTCAAAGGAAAGCCCCGACCGGTTTTGTCTTCCCCTGGAAACCAAAGAGAGCAGCTTGTCGTTGGGGAAAGGTTCTTATTCAAGTAATTCAAGTAAAAAATATTGTTGGTGTTGGTAGTGTGAAATAAATGTTGTAGGGAACTTTTAATTATTGCCAGTGCGAGTTGATCTGATCGACTGCGCCGATTATGAGATAAGGATGAGAGCAATTAACTTTGTAGGGCTGGTTTCATGTACCTATACAGAAGTGACATTCAACAGTTCTGTTAGTAAATTGGCGCAACTCTATAAATAACCTCTAGTTACTCGTTAGCATAGAGATGGCGTCACTGTGTTGAGATAACGGTAACCGATGGTTAAATGATTCCATAGAGCAATAACTAATAGAGCAGTTTGTAAGAGAGATAAACTGGGCCATAACTGGTTCATCACACGCTATAACGATAAGGATACGTCATAGTCGGGTGATAACGTTTCGTAAAGTACGATTATATACAGGATGATTAGTGCTGTTGTGTTGATTTATTACCGAATTGATGGTTAACGTTAAGGTAGATAAGCGGTCGTGGTGGGGGTGGTGGTGGGAGGGTGGCGATATAGGGATCTTCGAGTGAATAATAAATACTCGCGTCGTACTGCTTGTTAACAATGTCAAAATTAAACCCTTTACATTGAATTATACTCATTTTTATTGCGCGAGACACGCGAATTGACAGAAAGAAAGAATAATCCATAAAACGTTCGTTTGCGAGCGGCGGGGGCCACGTGTTACAAGAATCCGGGAAAACTCGATTAAGGGTTGAAGACGACGGAAACGGGGCGGTAATGAAACTTTGAAAAGGTGGCGTTATATTGACAAGCGAAGAACAAATTCATTGAAAAATTCAAAGCGATAAAGTCGTTGTGTAAATAAGGGTGTTTCTCGAGATCAAGTGGCCAATATTTTAATTAAGACACTTGACGATTCTTTCGTGAGGCGTCCGCGATTTCTGATTAACTCCTTTTCAGTGGAGCTTCGAGAGTTCTTTAATAAAACCCTCACTCGATATCTCTTATTCAAATAATTCGGAATTAAGGCGAAATAGAGATCGTTTTAATTACTTTATGGACGGGGCGCGACTTTATATAAGCCACTTGCTCTTTTATGTAAAAAAAATAAAAAAAAATAGGGATAGATTGTAGGTATAAGTATAAGTATAAGTAAAGTTTCTCTTTGAGATGAATAGAAAAAGGTTTATTATAAAATTTAAAAGAGTTTTGAGAAGTAAGTAAGTATAAAGTAATTTTAAAGTCTGTTTGAGATTCTTGATCCTGGTAGAACCTCCAGGTTTTGATATTTAAATTGAGTTGTAAATATAAACTATGACTCTCGTGAAGTTAGCCCCTGAATTGTATCAAACCACTATATTTTTCAGAGTTCTGAGTAGAACTAGAACTGTTCTAAAGTTCTGTGTATAAATTTTAAATAGTACCGCGGAACAAAGCCCTTTAAACGAAAAAATAAATTCTGAGGGCTAACTTCACGCGCCCCCACTTTGTTCAGAAAATGAGTTCTGATGTGATAAGCAGCAACGAAGGATAAGGAGTTCAAGAGTTCCTATTTTTTCTGTGTCGGGTTTATGATAGTGACAGAATTGACGTTTATTCAGATCCTTGTCTAAGATTCAGATAGTTTCGACTCTAAGTTCCCGATTTTACCATGTTGCTATTTAGGTTGGTTATCTTCAGTATACTTAAACAAGAGTTATGATATAAATCAGGTAAAATGAGTTTTGATTTCTGGATAGTCCCATAAGAGTTCTATAAGAAAAGTGATTTTCCATTTTGCAAAAAACCAAACAATTTGGTTGTTAATTGCGAAAATGATGAACTCTTGGGGGGCTACCCAGAACTCTAATCAGAACTCATTTCGGCGATTTTTCAAAAATTTGCGAAAATAGACAGGAACTCTAGAACGTCAAGTTTTGTTGCTACTTATCACATTATTACAAGTCACTTTCTGAACAAAGTGGGGCTGCGTGAATTTAACCCCCAAACTGATTTTCGCGTTTAAAGAACTATCCTAATAGTTCTAGAGTTCTATAACAATTCGGGGGTTAACTTCACGAGAGTTAAACTATGAACTTAAGCGTGGAGGGTGTGGGTTATTATATAATATGTATTTTTTCAAGTGGTCGCGAGTAATGAGAAGATATAAAGATTTTAAATTGAGGTGTAATTTTGTATAACAGTCAATAAAAAAATTTTGATAAAATGTTAATAATCATGATGAACACTTGACGTACTCATTAAATTTTCAGCCCATCCTTTCATCAGGAACGTTTTTCGTCGCTAATCCACACGTACGTTAGCTTCATTCAGTAATTCCCTCTTCCAACGGCACTTTTTTCAATAGTTCCAAGAGAAATTACGCGATGTTAAGCGACTACTTATTTTAATTAAAAACCTCAACGTGGCCCTTACATCGTTATCTCTTGTCGATCTTAATGAGTTCTAACACTTTCGTCGACTCTTCCACATCTGCACAATTATTGTAGAAAAACAGAATAGATAATATCATCCAGCCAATGTGTGCGGGACGCTAGCAAGTAGCAAGTAGCAAGTATCATTAAAATGAACAACCCGGGAAAACATAAGCAGCGCTGAATACTTACAGGATGATTAAAACATCTTCAAATTACCAATTCCGAATTGGGTGTAATTTTATTATGTATTTCTACTTGTCTTCTCCCTGTTCAGACTTCTAATCACCTACCGTTCACCACTTAAAATCAAATCAGTACAATGTATGTTTTCATATACATTTTTGTAGCATATTAATCCTTCCTAGAGGTTGTGATAATATGATGACGTCATAATAATTCAGCTCTCTTGGGTCTTAACAAAATAATTAAGAAAGGAAATTCAATACTGACTTCGAGATTGTTCGAGATTTTCCGAAGTTTTGTTTTCATGCAGATTTTAAAATAACGCTGTAACGTGTAACTGGTGACTTGAATACAAATTCCGTACCATTGTCAGCAAGTATAGTTTAAGGAATACCAAAAAAAATTTAAGTTGGAGATTTAACTTTAATAATTATGGGAATGATATTTAATAAGAAATAGATGCAATAAGAACCGACAACCACGGAAAAGGATCAAGGAATGCAGAAAAATTGACAAGAAATGTCCACAGAAATCGCCCTGTATATATTCTTGATCATTTGACAAATCGCGATCAATCTTTTAATACATTATTGATTGTTTTGTACGTTCCACAGACCTCATTTTTTTGGCTCCACTATTATTGTGGTTGAAGCAAACTATGACTTTCATTTTAAAAAGCGATAACTCGGCGAGAGAGTTGGCTTAAGAGAGTGAAAATTCGTGTTTTTTCATATAATTAGAAAACAACCAATTTTAGTTTACACCATTGACGGTTTCTTAAAAAAAAAGAGATCGAGGATGCTCGGTCGTGAAAGGGCGCACTTATGAGGAGCACGCTCCCTAGGTTATGGGCCCAGAAAACAGGTTATTTCTCAAATCAGGTCTAGACAATTTTTGAGTGCTCTGATGATAGTCCAGAATATATCCAAATGGTCCAAAAGAGGTTCATGCAATTCTCTAGCTCACCTTGCAGATTCAGATGCTTTAATTAAGGTCTTTATGAATTTCTTCCGCGCATTCATCTATGATGATATACGCGTATTTCAATTCCATCCCTATAATACTGTACCGATCCTGGTAGTCCCGTCGTCGTTCCCGATTCCCGTCACGTCGCCAGCCGAGGAATACGGGACGGAAGAATAAGAATATCAATGCCTGGCATCTATCTATACGCAAAGCCTGAGCCGTACGTGTTCGGTTCAGCAATCGGCATGACGTATACCGGCACAGAAATGGTCACATATTCGCAATTTATCCGTCCGCATTGTCGTGTGTTGTAATGTCGTGCAATTTGTAGGAGACGACCGTGGAGGGTAATAAAAATATTATAGCAAGAGATGTTGTAAGAAAGGCTCAGACTTAGCAAGAACGGCAATGCAGATCTCCTCGCGTGTCACTCTTTATATAATCGACTTGCCACGATGATGGTGGTGGTGGAAGACAAGACGACTCATTTACCTTGAAATTAATGAAAAAGTTCACTTCTTCCGTTTTGGGGGAGAAAAAAAAACTTAACAAGTCACCCAATTGAAAAAATCAAATAACTTTATTCATGCATGGTTTTAATAAATACCCCTGGAAATATCAAAAGTGACCCCAAACCACAAGAAAACTACCCCTTCCTAAATTCCGCCATAATTTTACGTCAGGGAGAAACGTGATTTGTTTTAATATTCAATAAAATTGTATCCATTTCAAGCAGAGCAAAAACCTTGATAGCTCTCTGACATTGACAGTTAAACAAATGAGTCTCAATCTCGCCCTCCGCTCTTCCACCCCCTCGAACTCTAAACCCCCGCCCGCCTCCAGATATCCGGAGAAATTGCCGCCGAATGCACTCTTCAATAATGTCTAATGGAAGTCTTTGTTCCCTGGCTCGATGTCTGCTAAAGCCACATTTGCGTCCCCTGAATTATGAATCGTCAAAAGGGTTCTCTCTTCTGTTTCATCGGATATTATTTCACGACAAATTTCAACCACCCCTCGCCGATAATCAATCAGCGAGATTGAAAAATTATCCCCCGTCGTTCGGAAGAAAACTCAGTTCACCGACGAGAAGTGGAAAACGCACCAGAGAGCATCCCCCGACTCTCCCGTACCCTACCTCCACCTTCACAGGGTGGTAGATCGTTCCACCCCTTGTAAACTTACTGGACTTTACACAGGAATCAGGATGCAGAACTAAAGTTACGTAGCGATTGTGTCTAACCCCTGAAGCATGACTAAACAATGACCATTCCGCCACTGCATGGACACTGGACACTCCGACCACCCCCCGGGCAGTGGAACGGACCTGCTCCTGGGGGACGAAACACCCCCACCAGAACTGATGTATGCTAATTATGCTTGATCTTTTTTAATTTGAAACAATTGCTCCTTAAAATAAATGTTGACTTTAACCGAATGTAGGCCGTGGGAGAAAATCAACGAAAATCTCTTCTCTCGTTTCGAATTGGGGTTGAATTTTTCTATTTTAACGCTCAGATTTAAAAATAAGGATCAAATCGGAGTAGTCCTGAGGGAGAAAGATTTTTAAAGAACTCCAGGTAAATGAACAACTTAATTATAGAAGTGGGATTTATATCATTTTTTGGACAAAAATCAATTATTCTGATCTTACTTATTTATTAAATGTCTGGATCTGTTCTGGATACCAATTGCTTTTTTGTTTGAAATAACAATAAATAACAAAAAAATAACAATAATAAAAAATGTGGACTGTAAGGTTGAGAAGAAAATATGAAAGTGAAGTTTTGAGGGGTAACTAAATAACAGAAGTGGGATTTTTATTTCGGATTCAAGAATGGATTATTCTGATCTTGCCGGTCGGGTTAATTAAATAATAACGTGACCAGTTTGATTAAGTAAGTAGTGGATTGAGCAATATAAGAAGAGAAACAAGGGACTGTGGCGCGCATAAAATTGGGAAGAAAATAAAAAATTCCAGGCCATAAATCTAGCGTTTAAAGAGGGACGAAGGGAATCGACAGAGCCGTCCGCAGAACAGACATATCCACTTTCGGGAACGATAAATATTTCCAAACAACGATAGTGACAGATAGGGAGAATAAAATAGACTGAATTTAGGGGCTAAAAGGGCGTTCTTATCCTTATTTTTTATTTGCCCACTTGGCCAGTAGATTTAAGGGCGACCGACAGTTTCCGCAGGAAATACGTCGACCGGCTCAACAAGCAGCAAAGGCATTCTTTGCGGTCAGCCTGACCCTTTCGCTCCGCTTTCTCCCCCCTCGTCTGACCGCGTGACTTCCAAATTGCGTCATCGAAAAAGCGCTTCGAATATTGAATACAAATTGCTCGTTGTTTTTTTCCGCCGTTCGCATTCATTGAAATTCATCTTCGGATTTATCAATTGTCCGCGGGGAACATCAAAGCGCGGTCAGCCCCTCTTGTTTGATTATCAAATTTCCCCCGCGAGTATAAAAAGCTGCATCATCTATGATTCAATCAAGTAAATGGGGTGAAAAGGGGCTTTTTCGAATATCAATTTTTATAAATCCTCAGCTTTATCTATAGCCGCCGGAACAGTTTTTGTTTAAAAGAGTAAAAGTATAGTTTGTTAAAAATTACAGTAAACTGGTCGTATAAATTTGAAAGAGCCTCGCGTTTTCGGCATACCGCGCGTTATAATGAAATATTCAGGGAAAATTTGAAAACTCTGCCTGAATTTCTTGATAATACATCCCCGATGCGTCATAAAGGTGTTATACGGCCTGATAGAAAACTCCCACCGAACCGGGAGACTTCAGATACTACTTTATGCCCCGAAAAAACAGATATCGTTCATCTTTTATTTATGAACCCACCTACCGAATACATTTACCCGTACACATTCCCCGGCAGCTTATTCTTATCCAAAACAAAAAATCCCATCACTTTGACGTTTCCGATGCAGTGTCATTACATTTAATCCGCAATCACCCCGGCGTGACTGACGGACGATAGACGACAGACACGCTGCATGATCCAGTGCTGCCAACTGTCGCCAATTAGCTCCGCCATTAACATACTCCGCATATGCATATTAGTTGACGTATCTGTCATTTAAGGGCGGTCAGTGTGCCTAATTGGGGAGGCCGTGCAATCCATCGATACACAAACACCTGTGATTTGTGTTCGGGATGTGTCTGTTTGATCTCATGTTGCCATGTTGAATATTTATTCTCAATTAATCTCTGGAAAAAAAAGTCCCTGGAATTAGGGTCGGTTCCCGAATTGAATCTTCTTGCGACAATATAGTCCCGGCAGATTAGAGCAATTTGCCTAAATATTCACCATCACCGACACACAATAATAAAGTCGTATAATTTTATGGCCAATAGAACTAGAACTAGAGAAATCAGCAGAACCTCGATTTTAACGATAACTCTTTCACCGCAACCGGATCAAGGACGTTCATGCCCGAGAGGATTCTATCCATTGAATAATATCATTCAATTGTTATTCAATTCCCGAATAACAGGAGCTTTTTGTACTAAGAACGTGCAAAATGTTGCATTCTATCTATTCAAGTGCAATATTAAGGTCAGTTAGAATGTGCCAAATATGCAAAATAGTCCATTATTATTATCCAGGTAGTGGATGTGTGCAAAATATAATAATTAGCAGCTCTTGTTGAAATGTGCAAAAGTAGCTGCAAAAATAATTTCCAAGCTGTGCTAAAAATGCATTAGAATGTGAAAAGTAGCCCAAGATGGCGAAATGTCTGCGCAAAATATACAATTTGTAGTGCAAAAGTTAAATGGTAGATCAGATCAACATGCAGATCAACATGAGTACAAAAATGGACAAAATATGTTCAAGATGGCGAGATTCTTGCACATAATGGGAATTTGGCGTTATTCCCAAATTTATCCCAACTTAACAAAATGCGCAAAATTTAGAATAAAACGTGCAAAAAAAATTACACTTTTTTTAATGTGCAAAATATGTTCAAAATACGCTCAATCGCAGTACATGATGGAGAATTTTTGATAAATTTACTAATCCAAAACGAATATTTATTTTAAAGTTAAGGCATAATGTGCAAAATGCATAGAATTTTTTAAAGGTTTAAATCAAATATTGCAAGTTAAACAGCACAAAATAGACAATTTGTGGTCGCTCCCAAATTTGTTATAAAAGTAGATATACCTACCAAAAATATGGGCAAAATTCGTGTATAAATAGGAATTTGGAACTGCCAAATCAAAAATTAAAATGTGCAAAATTTGTTAAAGATAGTAAATTCTTGTACAAAATAGAGACTTTGTATAGTCACTAACAAATTTGTTATAAGAACGAGAAATGCAAAATTTTGGTTAAAACGTGCAAAAGAAATTACAACTTTTTTAATGTGCAAAATATGTTCAAAATACGCGCAATTGCAGTACAAGATGGAGAATTTTTGACAATTTTATCACTCTAAAACGAATATATATTTTAAAATTAAGGGCATAATGTGCAAAATTAGTAGAATTTATCAAAGGTTTAAATAAAACATTGTAGGTTTAAAAACGTGCAAAATGTGTGAATAATGTGCCAAATATGCATCAGAAAAATATGTTAAAAATGGCGAAATTCCAGTACATAACAGTCAATTTGTAGTCGCTCATTCTTCTATAAATAGGAATTTGGCATTAGCCAAATCAAAAATAGAAATGTGCAAAATTTGTTAAAGATAGCGAAATTCTTGTACAAAAAAGAGACTTTGTATAGTCACTGCCAAATTTGTTATAAGAACGAGAAATGCAAAATTTATAAGTTAAAATGTGCAAAAGTAATTAAAATTTTTTTAATGTGCAAAATATGTTCAAAATACGAGCAATCCCAGTACAAGATGGAGAATTTTTGACAGTTTTACTAATCCACAACGAATATTTATTTTAAAGTGAGGGCATAATGTGCAAAATGCATAGAATTTTTTAAAGGTTTAAATCAAAAATTGTAAAGCTTAAGAACGTGCAAAATGTGTAAGGAATATATCAAATATGCATCGGAACGTGAAAAATATGTTAAAAATGGCGAAATTCACGCACAAAATAGACCATTGGTATAGTCACTGCCAAATGTGTTAAAAGAATATACCTACAAGAATGAGGAATGCCAAAAAATAGGTCGAAATGTGCCAAAACCAATCGAAAAAATGTGCAAAAGTGTAACAAAATGGGCAAAGTTCGTGTATGGGAATTTTTGGGAATTTCGAAATCAGGTCAGAATGTGGTCAAATAACGAATTTTTCTATATTCGAATATTCAAACCAAACTTTCAAAATGTGCAAAATGTGTTCAAGATAGCGAAATTTCTGTACAAAATAGAGACTTTGTATAGTCAGCGTCAAATTCGTTATCAAATTCGAATTTGGATGAATTCGTCAAATTCGAATGAAGGATTCTAAATTTTAGTCAGAATGTGCAAAAGAAATAACCCTCTTTTTAAAGTGTGCAAAATGTGTATATAAATTAATAAAAGATGTTCAAGATGGCGCAATTGCAGCAAAAAATTGAGAATTGATGACAAATTTACTAATCCAATTAGAAGAATATTTTAAAATCAAAGACAAAATGCGCAAAATGCATAAAAAATTTTAATGCTTCAAATCAAACATCGTAAGTTTTAAGACATGCAAAATGTGCTAAATATGAATCAAAACGTGCAAATGTCCAAGATGGTTAAATTCCTGTACAAAATGACAAATTTATAGTCACTGCCAAATTTGTTAAAAGTATACCTACAAAAATGAGAAATTCCAAAAAATAGGTCAAAATGTGCAGAAAAAATTACCAATCGAATCCTTTAATATTCAAATCAATTTTTTTAAATGTGCAAAATTAGTACAAAAATGGGCAAAATTCGTGTATAAATGGAAATTTGGTATTATAGCTATATCTTTATAGGCATATTAACCATATACGAATTCCGAATTAAGGTCAGAATGTGGTCCAGTAACGTTTTTATATATTTTTTTATATTCAGATCCAACTTTCAAAATGTGCAAAATTTGTATAAGATAGCGAAATTCCAAATTTCGGAGGCAAATAATGTTCAAAATGACTTAATTCCTGTACAAAGTGTAGAATTTTTGACAGCCTCACTAATCCAAAACGAATACGTTAAAATTAAGCTCTTATGTGCAAAATGCATAGAATCTCTAAAATGTTCAAATTAATCATTGTATGTTTCAAGATGTGCAAAATCTGTAAAAAATGTACAAAATATGGTCAAGGTATCGAAAAATGTAGCTACAATGGGCAATTTTTGTCAACCTTATACAAATCCAAATCGAGGATTTTAAAATTAAGCTTGCACGTAACATTTGCACATAACATAATGTACAAAAGTAACTGGGTGAAGGTTCAAAATAGAGATTGTAAATTTCAAGGCGTGAAAAATGCTTAGAAGTTCAATAATTGTGCATAATTATGCAAAATAGAGCAAAATTATAGAAAATTGTGCAAAATTGTACAAGAAGTGTTCCCAATTCTTGAAGACCATTGTGGTGATTGATGCAAATATGTTCAAAAGTGTTATAAATTGTACAAACTTGATGCAATATTGTGGAAAATGTACACAAAATGAGTGAGGAGGGGACATTTTACAATTATTAAATCAGCCATATTTTTGAAAAATTATTCAGTCTCAAAAATAATTATTTTTTGAAGATACATAAATCATAAAAATAGAAAATCCAACATAAGAGGAAATTTGGTGCAAAAAATTTGCAAGAAAGTAGTAAACTGGTATTTTTTCATTGTCAAAATTCCACCAACCCTCTAAAAAAAAAGTCCTAAATAAACTAAATAAAGGAACTAAGCAAAACTCTCTCGTGACACGGAAGTCGTTTTGGCACAACCCTTCACGCTCTATTAAAAAAATCAAGTAAGGGAGTCATCTCATCTCATCTCCCAGTAGGACACGCTCTTGTTTCCAATTTATCCAAACGAATAGACAGTCAAGACGAAACGGCCTAGCATTAACAGGCAACGTACAATCAACCGGGGGGTGGTGACCAGCCCCCCCATAGATACAGCATGACCGATACAACTTTGCCTAAAGATTGACACACACGATTGACTTCTGCGGCTGTCTCAATTGTATTGTTGAGTTACCCTTGAGGCCGCGTCAGGTCCGTTCCATGGAATTGAAGAATCGAGATACCACTAGAATTAGAACTATGCCACAGCATTGATGACGGTGAGGAAACTGTACACTCGAACTATCACGAAGCGAGATGGAATCATCTGGAACACCATAGAACGCTCTCGATGCTTATATAGAACGATATACAAGCTGTGCGAGTGTGCAGTTTTGGTATAAATAGACCTGTTTGTGGAAGAGCTTAGTTTGAAGTGACGACGCGTACGATACACAACTCGATTTATTTTTCTTATTTTTGGAAAGTATGAAGTGACTCGACATTTTGACTTTTTCTTTTTCTTGTCAGGAGGGTAATAAGATAAATTACGAGTTCTGAGAGAGTATGTCTTCTAAAATGAATCGTCTAGTGTATGGTGCGTTTTAAGGATCCAACACGCGTGAAACAACTGATAATGAGAAGGGCATCGCTGACCGAAGCTGTCCCGCTGACCTGCCCTTCAATTGGCCCTCTTAATGGGTACACTTTCGCCGAAGACCCTTCAGGTTCAACGAGCTAACAATTCCCTGGGAAAACGCGATTACATCAATTGTTTCTCGGGTACACGACTGGGTCCCATTACCATATTCGATCCCTCGGGATTATATACGTATATAGAGGCGACTTATAATAATACGAGTAGTGGACGGATACAATAATCGTCTTAAGAATAAGTAACGTTTGCGTCGATCGATTAGGATTCAGGAGGCAGTAGTGGCAGGCAACCCCGGGCCCCAGGTCACAAATCAAGTCTTTAGAATAAACAGTCGATATATTCAAGCCTGTCATATATCTGCGCCAGTCGAGACCGGGGGTGGCCGGGTCCCTCGGCATTTCAAATCCAAACAAATTTGGTTAGAGGGACAAGAAGACAAATGTGGTCAGATATCAATATAAGAAACAGTTGCGTCCCCTTCAATCATTGCAACCGGACAATTCAGTTATGTTTACAACCCCTATGAAAACGCGCCCCCGCGGACACCGTGCTCGCTCTCTCCCTCTCGATTCAATAAAAAAAAACAAGCGGCATTTTAAAGTCAGATTTATCCCTGTCACGCCCGGTATAAACGAACGGGAATCTTTCATATCCAAGTCCGGTTTTCTTGCGTGGCCGTTTAGCGGTAGAGTCTGAGTCCGGACATTTAAATCCGGGCAAGACCGCAGCCTGGAGGTATTTCCGACCGGAAACTAGCTAAATACTCCTGGATCCGGAAGCACGTCAGCCGCCGGAATAAATACACATATATATTCTTAACCTGGAACTGTTTTACTTGAAGGGAAACCGCCTACAGAACAAGCACTGGTTACGTTAATTATTATGTTATGATGATAAAGTATTGTTTAATTAATTTCAGCGTTAGCCGGGTTTGCAAGGGATAATTGAGATCTTAGCGCTGGAATTTTTGATGCAGAAAAAAAAAAGAAGTGGGAGGAGAGAGAAATGTCAAAGCAGGGCAGGGAAAGGTTAACTCATAAATTTGCTTAAATTCTACGAATTAAATTCTACAAAGAGCTTGGCGCATTTTTTCTAGCATTAAATCGAAGTTTCTATACCTAAGAGCAAACAATTGTGCCAAATTGTGGGCAAAATAGACTTGAGGAAAAAATTAATTAAATATGAGCGAAATTAGGGGAAGTTATGTAGAAAAGGGCGCAAAAGTGTAACTTTTGTGGAAGTAGTCAAAATAATTTGATTCGTATGAAAAATGAGAGTGTGCAAAAAGGAGTAAAAAATTTCAGGACATAAAAAAACTCAGGACATATTGGGCTTAATTATTGTATAAAAGATGTGCAAAATAATTGACGGAAAATTAGGCTTCCGAAATCCCGTGATTTATGAAATAAGCAAAAAGTGAGTGCAAAAAATTGTGCAAAAATCAATAAAAATAGTGCAAAATATGACTGAAATTGTACACATGTTAAAGTGGAACGAGAGATTTTTGTCAATTATTTTGATTGTTGATTTTGTTTAATCGTGTAAAAATGAACAAACATTGAAGAAAATTGTACAAATTGTACAAATGTAAGGCCAAATATGCGTAAAATTGTTTTTCTTGAGTGCAGTCTTTAAGTGCAAAAAAGCTTTTTTTAAATTTTAGTTGAAAACTGTTTCCAAAACTATCCATGAAAAATATTCTCGTTTGCATGGAGAATGTGCAAAACGAGTATAAGTCAAAATAAGTGTGTGCAAAACTCAAGTGCTGTTCAAAAATTTGTCAAAAAATTATTTCCAAAACAGGAAAGTGATTGCTAAATAGCTACATTTGGAATTTTGCACATATATTTGCTATTCGGTGCAAAATGTGTAATAAATTGTGCAAAATCGGTTAAAATAGCAAAAGTGAGACAATTGAGGGAAAAAATGAGCTACGTCGTGGAAGAGTGGACATTTACTCAGCTGCAAAAAGTGCTGTGCTAGATATCGGCATGAAATACTTAAAATTGACCTAAATCAGTGCAAGAAAATGGTTTTATCCTTCTTTTAACCATTTAACAAATCGTGCAAAATTGTTTAAAATAGCAAATGGTTGAAAACTCTGGACATTAGTCAAATTTGTGCAAAATTGAGGCAATTGTATGAAAAAATCAACCACGTCGTGGATGAGTGGACCTTTTCCCAGTTGCAAGAAACAGTTGTGCAAGATTGTACCGATGATTTGGGATATAGCACGAAATATATAAAAATTGACCTGAATCAGTGCAAGAAAATGGTTTTATTCCTTTTTTAACGATTCAACAAATGGTGGAAAATTTTTTAAAATAGCAAATGTTTGAAACCTCTGGACATTAGCAAAATTTGTGCAAAAGTGAGGCAACTGTATGAAAAAATGAACTACGTCGTGGATGAGTGGACCTTTTCCTAGTTACAAGAAACAGCTGTGCAATATAGTACCTACCGATGTTTTGGTATAAAGCACGAAATTATATAAAAATTGACCTAAATTAGTGCAAGAAAATAGTTTTATCCTTTTTTAACCTTTTAACAAATCGTGCAAAATTGTTTAAAATAGCAAATGGTTGATCGTTCTGGCCATTAGTAATATTTGTGCAAAAGTGAGGCCATTGTATAAAAAAAAAGAACCACGTCGTGGATGAGTGAACCTTTTCCCAGTTGCAAGAAACAGCTGTGCAAGATTGTACCGAAGATTTGGGATATAGCACGAAATATATAAAAAATTAAACTAAATTAGTGCAAGAAAATAGTTTTATTCCTTTTAACCTTTTAAAAAATTGTGCAAAAGTATTTAAAATAGCAAGTGGTTGAAAGTTCTGACAATTAGTAAAATTTGTGCAAAAGTGAGGCAACTGTATGAAAAAAATGAACCACGTCGTGGATGAGTGGACCTTTTAAAGTGTTTTGAGGGATATCGTGTGCAATATGTCCTTAAAACGGTGACAAAATAGTTTTTTTTTATGGAAAAAGACAAGTCCTGGGAAGTATATTTATCTTAATGTTTGTGCAAAATATGTAAAATAAATCGTTCAAAACTTGTGAAAGAGTGAAAAGAGATTTTGCACACTTCACAATATTTTGCATTCAGCTACCATGCAATTTTCGTGTCTCTCAAAAACGAGAAAAATTAGAGAAGAGCCAGTTTCTTTATGATTATGAAACATTTATGAAACATTAATAACACACCTACACCAGAAAACACATCGACTCCGCTGAGACATTTTAAATCCATCCCGTCTGCAATTCCAAGATAAAATAATCGCAATTGTCCCGGTCGGTGATTAATGCAATGCAGGAATGTCCCTTTAAACCCGAATCATCGACGCGAGACCCAAACCCTGCTATTCCGACCAAACTATCAAAGCGCCCCCCATTCAATTGAAAACCAACCAAAGTCCGCACAATTACTAGGACCAAATAAATCGTAGCTAAAACTTCAATGGCGACGTTGCGGGCCGCTGAATAGCGACGGATCGGCCAAGCCACCCGTTCGTCCGTGCGGCCTCCACAGTTTCAAGTCCGATTGTGCTAATGACCACCGCGGCTCGCTGCTCGCCCCCTCACACTTGACCGAATCGCCATTCAAGATTCCCGGCACCCGGCTGTTTATCCGGGGATCGAAAGATTTTTGAGCATCGGCCGCGTGATGGAAGTTGGAACGATCGTGATGAGGAGAAGCGGGGAGGACGCGGGACGGTTAAAGACTAAACCGGGTATAAGGAAGGAAGAGGGATGGTTTTAATGGGCGAGACGGTATAAGAAATCGCAGGCCCCGGCTATAACGTTAATTGGTATCGTATCGTAAACCCCCTGTATCTCCCTCCGGCAGCCAGAGCTATTGGTAAAATCGCCTATCAACTCCTGCCTATAAGTACCTCAGTGTGTTGTGCTCTTGTATTTCTACTACTACCGCTACCACTACCACTACCACTGCCACTACCAAGCAACTAGGTCTCCAGTGACGGAGATGGAGGAGGAGATATTTGCTTTTCTTCTAGACGCGACCATCTCGAGGATTTCTTGATTACCATTAAGACGAGAATACGTTTTTTTTTAATAAATTTTTTTTCTTGTGCTGAAGTAATTAACAAATCACAAAGCGTTAGCGTTAATTCGTTTGAGCGTCTCGTTCGGTGTAGTTACTACGTCAATGATTTCCGGGCGATCCGGAATCGTTTCTCCTAAACTACCCCCTGTATTTTTACTGCCCTGTTCTAGTCAGGGTTTAATGGACATACAACACATAATCTACGTATTTATGTTCTCTTTTCAATTAGTATTGCCCAAGAATTATTATGATTGTTATCATTAAAAGGACTTAATTGGACTTCTAGACGCTGAAATCTTTACATTCGTCATTCTACTTAATTGCTGCAGATATTTTATTGGAACAATGAAATTATTCCTTGCTACTACTACTCCTCTACAACCTCCCATTAGTTGTATATACGAACATTTTTATTGCTTTTTATTGTTGTGATTCCGTTCAGTGCTTAGAGCGAGTTAATCGGAGCAATCGGTTTGCACCTAACCCATTACATCCCGCAAGACAAACGCATCGTTACACCCTGCTGCCTGCATAATCACCCCCGATGCGCATAATATTAATGTCCCATGCACATGCAAGCGCCGCATTGACAGATATCAATAACTATTACCGGAGTATCAGATAGCTGCTGTCACGCAATAACGGTAAATCACCGGCGGCAATTGGAGATGTAATTGTGCAATAACGGTCCGGCCTTAACGTGAATTGATATCGCCCATTGATGAAGCAGTTCCATCAGGAAGGAACACACGGAACATACATCAACGACAGATTTGTGTATCAATGACGACCGGATTATGCAATTCCGGGACGGCCATTGTATTAAACAGGAATAATAGACTAATTACTGCTACTTGGCAGCGGATTGCGATCTCTGTGGATATCGGTCAGGGTGAAGGACGTTCATATACGCGTTGAAAAAAATTAAATTTACACATCACCGCTATACGGCGTCCGGACGCTATTATATACGCTGCTCCACTGAAGATTTCTTTTTATATCGTGCACATCTAGAGAGAGATAATAATAATAATATAAGAGCGGGAACCATATTCCTAAGTGGAATGATATATTATGAGACGCATGTCCTCGTGCCCCGTGCAGTAGTACAATATGTAAATGTGATTTTTCGATTCGGATCTAATAAAATCGATCTATTGTTCTTATAAAGTAATAAATAAATTAATATTTTAAGGCAAGTTCGTGCTTATCGGTTCAACGTTTACAATAGTTAATTTGAATATCGAATATCTCGACGATTTCAAGCATCGTATCAGATGTATTGTAACCTGATTGGCCTTTGTATGGGCATATGAACTAACTATACGTGCGCGAGTATCAAGATCTCATTGGTACTTTGCATAAGAATCGAACTGTAATAGCTCAGCGATCATAAATTCATTTCTGAGAAATGCGTTTTTTTTCCTTTTGTTGGTTCTTGGTTGGACGCCGTCAGGTGGATTATTATTGTGATGTCATCAAGGTTTGACACGCCATGTGTGAGCTGTTAGAAAGAAAGCTGACTTTTATGATTCTTTACGTTCGGGGTAGTACTTGTGGAACTAAAAACCCCTTCGTTGCGGTGCTGGAATTAATCTTTCAACGTTACGTCTCGTCAGAGTGAGCTATATCTTCAGTTGTTGTCGTTTTATTCTCAACTTTTCTTCTCATCTTGAACCTTACCATCTATGATTGTTTTTCTTCAGTCTAGAATTTTGTGGCATTTCACGTTCTCCAGAAACAGATCCATATCTTTTGTATGTCGTATTATTCAGACCTTTCTTCTCATTCTTCATCTTAATAATTTTGAAGACCATCTCCACTCCATAATTTATTGCACTCCACTTTTTCTCAGTCTACAAAATCGGCGTCCATATCTTCAGTATGTCGTGTTATTATAACCTTTTTTTCTCATCCTGGACCTTACCGTATATATCATCCTGGACATTTTAATTCACAGTTGTGAAGAAGAGTGTTCCACTTTACTAGTTATCCAGACTCAAGAGTCCATATCTTCAGTATCACTCCACTTTTTCTAGTCTCCAAAATCAGCGTCCATGTCTTCAGCATGTCGTATTATTAAGAAATTTTTTTTCATTCTTCAGTCTTCATGGTGAAGATTATCTTCAGTTTGTCGCATTTTTTGATATTTCTTCTCACTCTTGATCTTCATGGTTGTGAAGATCGTCTCCGTTTTTGCACTCCATTTTACCTCACTCTCCAGAATCAGCGTCCTTATCTTCAGTATATCCCATTTTTCTGACTTTTCTTCCCATTTTTCATCTTCAGGATTGTGAAGATCATCTCCATAATTGCACTCCACTTTTTCTAGGCATCCAGAATCAGCGTCCATCTTTTCACTATGTCATGTTATTCTAAAATCTCGTTCTTGGACCTTACTATCGGTGACATCTCATGCTCATGCTGGATCATCCCATTCACAATTGTGGAGAAGAAAAATGATTGTGTTCGACTTTACTCGTTTTCCAGACTCATGAGCTCATATTTTCAGTATGTCCTAAGTCCATCCGCTACGACGCTGCCAGGTTGAAAATTTTCCGACAACCTGGTGATTTTTTTAATCGACAGAAATCCCTACTTTTCTGAGTAAATCATTCCAGTGTTGCCATGCTGAAATTTTTCCGGTCTTCTTGGGAATTTTTTTCATGAATTGAAATCATCCACTTTCTAGACCTAAATTAATCGCTACGATGCTGCCAGGTTGATAATTTTCCGGCAACCTGGAGATTTTTTTAACCGACAGAAATACCCACTTTTCTAGGTAAATCATCCCAGTGTTGCCATGCTGAAATTTTTCC
Organism: Malachius bipustulatus; assembly: GCA_910589415.1. Classification (NCBI taxonomy): domain Eukaryota; kingdom Metazoa; phylum Arthropoda; class Insecta; order Coleoptera; family Melyridae; genus Malachius; species Malachius bipustulatus. The sequence continues at coordinate 35,784,273 of OU342638.1, read as the reverse complement.
GGACTTCTTGTAAATTTCTTGTTTGAATAGAAATCGTCCACTTTCTAGACTCAAGTCAATCACTACGATGCTGCCAGGTTGACAACTATGCGACAACCTGGGGATTTTTTTAACCGACAGAAATCCCTACTTTTCTAGGTAAATCATTCCAGTGTTGTCATGCTGAAATTTTTCCGGTCATCTTGGAAATATCTTGTTTGAACAGAAATGGTCCACTTTCTAGACCCAAGTCAATCGCTATACGATGCTGCCAGATTGAAAATTTTCCGGCCACCTGGGGATTTTTAACCGACATAAATCCCCACTATTCTAGGTAAATCATTACAGTGTTGCCATACTGAAATTTTTCCGTTTTTTCTTGGGAATTTTTTTTATAAATTGAATTCGCCTATTTTCTAGATCCAGGCCAGCCGCCACGATGCTGCCAGGTTGAACATTTTTCCTGAAATCTGGGAGATTTGTTTTATGAAGCAAAAATCATTATCGATTTCTTATTTTCCGATTGCTTCAGACTGAACTCTTTCTTATTATCTTATTTCAGTGTTGCCAGGTTGTTATTTTTATAGAAAACTAAGGAAATCCAACAACAGAATGTAAAATTTATCATGTGAATTTCGCACAAGCGCACACATGTCTTGCGATAAGAAATGCGTTTGCGATCATCAAATCGTTCCTATAGATCATTATATAGTCAATCAATAATAACAACCATATCAATAATTTTCCGATCCTGACAATGGTCTTAAATAATTTTTTTTAAATCTCATCTTGAACAAAATTGATAGCGCAGTGATTCGGTGCTACCAACGTGAGTATAATTTATTCACCCACACGTATTACTCAGAGAGATACCTATACCTGGGCAAGGCACCGGCACCATATGGTCCCGAGTAGTCGCTCTAAATAAATTCAAGCGTCATAATGAAGATTTATGCTGATATCAAGCACGGATTCTTTGGAATACAATTGTTCAAGTAAAATAATAAAAGCAACAGATCGCGTCATCGTACTCGAGATGGATTTCGGAATGGTAAATACGCGACAGCGGACCAGTTGAGTTGTCAAGTTGACGGCGGTGACAGTCCGACGAGCGCTCTCCACGGCCGACACGATTTTTACATGGAGGACATGTTTGTTCTTAGATATTAATCGTTTTGGGTCGGTTTACCTCTAACTACCTATCTGAAAACGGAACGTCGCCGTTCCGCCGTAGCTGCAATAAAGCTTTATTGTTTTATGTTAATTTATTGCCGTTTTATTCAATCTGCTGCGTTTATAATTTGCATTATGTCAACTAATAATAATAATAAGATTGTTATTTTTATTACCGCACCATTTTATATCACTAATACAAAATAAATAATAAAAAAGATTAAAGAGAAAAAATTTAACGACCAGGCATATTTTTGGAAATACATATGTCTCCGCGATCATCTTGCATCGTTCAAAGATTTCAGTGACATCAAAAAGATGTACTGCCACGCCCGGCGAAAAGAATGTCGTCGAATCAATCTTCGGGCGAGTTTTATTTGAGGTAACCCATTAACACGGCAGTAATATCGTGAATTTTATTGTTATTATTCCCGAAAACTGTCTTTTATATAGAGAGTCGGTTTGAAGCCCGATCGGCGTCGTAAAGATCGGGCTTGAGACTTTTTAACACGGCCCGATGGTTTTGATTTTAGATGATATCGTCGCGTTATTTAGCTACCGTCTTGTCCCGGTCGCTTCATTAGAAGGAAAACCATAAAATATTCTTTAATCGACCATAAACGTTGGCTTCATTTAATATTTTCGCTGCAATTAAAACTATTTAGAGTTGTTTGAGCGGGAGCTCACGATAAATAACGTTTCGTTTGTGCGAGAGGTGGACACAAATCATTCGGAACGTTTACGATCGTGTCTGTTAACAATTATTTTTCTGGATTCTGTAAAAAAATTGAATTTTATTAAAAGCGTCAAGAGCAACGTTTCATGCACATTTCGAATACTTTCCTGCAATCTTCATGTCTTCCAAAGAAATTTTTAGCAATTTTTCACATACGCTAACCATGCCAACGAAGGGAGATTGAGCTTACCTTAAAAATAATCAAATCTGCCCTTAATCCATCGAATTCTTAATTTTGGACACATCCCAGGCAGCAGAGTGACGCCAATAAGACGTCAAATTTTAATGTCAAAATGAAGTGACTTAAGTAAACGTCATGCGTGACGTTTCTCATTCCGTGGAAGATGAACCAGAACTGTAGCTAAGCTCGTTATCTGCGCAAACGACGGGAAACAGAGCTTACTCTAAAAATGGTCAAATCTTCTCCCACTCCATGGAATCATGGAATTCGTAATTTTGGCCACATAACGTAAAGGTAGCAGTGATTTAAAAATAAACAGAATATCCACGATACTCTCAGAATTTAGGCCCACCCCTCTCCTTTTTTAGTCTAAACACAACACTAATGACAACAAACGTCAAAAAATTCTCCTGTCACTAAATTGATACAATTATCAATTCCCAAAACTGACACCTCGCAAATCTTAAAAAATGCAACCTCCATTACCATTACCCAGCTCGCTGAAGCTAAAAGCGTCACGAATACTCTCCAAGCTAGACACCCCGGCGGTGAAATGGCTCATGGTGATAATGCTGATCTTCACCATCTACTCCTGCATCCCGAAACAGCGCTCTCTGAAGAACTGCTTCCGTTCCCCGAACGATTCCATGGAGGATTCCATCGAGGAACTGATCTCCATTATCCCCGACGAAGGGATCTTCTTCGTCGACACCACTTGCATCCAAAGCTTGTACGGAGTGATAGTCCTGCACGACCATCACATGTGCGCCATCGAATCGGCTGCACGACTGCACCCCAATAGGAACGTTTACGTGATCTTGACTTCCAGGAGGAAATATAACCGGATTAATTATCACAGACGACATATTGTTTTCCAGCCTGTTACCGATTATGAGAACATCAGATTTGTGTTTGTTAATTACAACACGTACGTGAAGAATCCTCCGATTAGTGAGGCGTTGCCTTTTTACAGTTCCGAGTACGCTGACGTCCAAGCTAATGATATCTTGAGGTAGGTTATTGCTTGATGACAGGACAACTGTCATGATTATTGATCCTGTCATCAGTTTTGTAATAAAAATGTTTGATGTACGTAGGAAATATTTCTTGTTAAAAGGTGTTTATAGATCCGATCAAAGATTGAACAAAATTATTGTGTTAATATCGCTCCTCGTAGCGGCAATGTCGCTCCTAACATTGATCGTAACATGTTTCCAAATGTTAATCTCCTCTTATCGTATAAAAAATTCTGATATCTACTGCATCGAATATGTTGGAGCAGGTGAAGAGGAAATGCTGATTGAAGTTGGCGGCCTCAAACCGGACAGTTCGATCATCATGGTCAACACAGATTGTGACTCGTTTGTGGAAGGAAGACTCGACTTGCCGATACGGCATCTCTGCGGAATCGAATCAGCAGCGCTCTTGAACCCCAGGAAAGACGTGGTGGTTTTGGTCGCATCCCCAGTCTTGATCAAACTAAACCTGAAGTACGATTACGATCGAATCCTGTCCAACGTTCTAAGTTACCGGAACATCAAGTTTATGCACGTGTCTTTTGGGAGGTACTTCAGAGATACCGCGCTTCAACGCCTCGTTTCTGAAGGTGCGCTACTCTCATCTAGTTTTTCTGTCAACCACGCTAATCATTTGATAAGGTGACGCCGTGTTCTTGTAAACTTAAGACTATATGAATCGTAGAGTTGAATTATTTGATTTACTAATCTTGTCATTTTCTGGTTACAGATTGGTGACTTTGTACAAATACGGCGGTGTCGCTCTAGATATGAACATGCTGCTGTTGAAGAATATAGAACATCTCGGACTCAATTACGCAGGAATAGAAGGAGAGGGGTATGTCAGTAACAACATCTTGAGCCTCTCCTCCGATATGAAAGGACGAGAGATAGCGGAAAATCTCATGTATGAAATCGCTGAAAACTACGATCCAGATTCATGGAATAGCGCTGGAGGGAAGGCGTTGACCAGGTAGATCCTTTACCTTACACCTGACACCGCTTATTATTATGTTACACCGTAAAATTATTAATTCAAAAAATGTTTCAGGGTTATTAAGAGGAAATGCGGCGGCGCAAGCGGAAACGTCACCTACGAGGACATGAAGAATTGCGATTTCTTGAATATTTTTGACCGCGAGATGTTTTATGCTTTGGACGCAGAGCGGTGGGTCAAATTGTTTGATAAGAAGGAAACGAGGATTCTGAACGATCTGAGAAATAGTTACGCGATCCAGAATTTGCAAATTTCCTACATGAGTAATATTACCGTGGATGCGCCGTTCGGGAAACTGGTGCAGCGTCTTTGCCCGAAAGTGTTCAGCCTCTCCGGTGGCAGATTTCTTTAAGATGTTATTTTTCCAGTCTTTAATGTTAGCAAGTCAATGTTAAAATTTTTGTAAATGAATAAATCTGTAAAAATAATCTTCCTGGGTTCCCATTTAGGCGGGGTGTGTAACGTGACTTCTGCCAGTCAGAAAGTTGAGTGGCGGATCATGAAAAAAAAATTATCATGACAGATCTTGATGAAAAAAAAAAAACTAAACGCCCATCTTAGCTAGGCTAGGCGAAGTTCGACAAACTTTCCATCCATTTGTAGATAATCCATGAGGGTAAAATAATGTCGCAGGAGGTGGTTGTTTGTGCCACCCACTCGCGCAGAAGATTAGAGATAAGACAATACAACCGGCTTACCCTCCGACAGACAAACACTGAACACTAAACACTAAACACTAAACACGACCTTTCGGTATAAAAATTGTTATTAAATCACTGTGGTAAAATCAGGTGAGCAAACAGCTTTACCTTAAGATCGCTAATAAACTTAATAGAGAGTTCGGATGAAGGGAGACGACCGGGGCGGTCGCGCCACCGGAGGGAGCGAGAGCGACGTATCGGGGGTTCGAAATAAAGGGCGCAGAATAAATCCGCTAGTATAGTGTTTGTCTAACTGGGAGCTTAAGAACACTAATTATCAAAGTTGCAAACTGTATTAAGATTATGCCAAGGTAGAGGTATTAAATATTGTCAATTTAGCAATTTAGCAAGTTCTCTGGTGATTTTGTGTGTTATTATAGATAATGGTATGCTAAATGCGTTGACTTTAGCAAAGAGGAGTTTACTTTGGTTGGCTATTATTAGACAGGTGACGGCTGGAAAGCTTCGCGATTCATTAGTTTGTTACTCCCTGATACCCGTTTCTTGTTACTCCCATATCTTGTGGATGTTAAATGAATGTGCAACGTGGCACAGGCCGGACTTTGATCATACAAGATTTAAAAAAAAAAGTGCCAGAAAATATCAAATTGTATGGAAATTGTTTGTAACCTCATAAAATTAGCCGTAAATTGGACAAATTTTTACTTACCTCAATTTTTTTCAAAACGCCACCAAGTCGAATCGTCCGTAACCACGCCGCCAGCCACTGAAACAAACATGTCCTGTATTATAGTGGAGCACTTGATAAGAGAAATAGGTCGATGTTATTCATAAATAGAGGGAGGCGGGGAGGGAGAGCGGAGGATAGGAGAGCGACATGATCGATATAATAACTAGAGATAGGAAAGTAGAAAGCTCCGAGTTGATTGGAAGTAATCCCCGTAGAGCCGGGAAATTATAAGATTAAGAGACGTGGAAGCCCTTTGACTTGGAGATTACCCATTATTTATGGGGTCATCCATATACACTGGCGTTCCGTTCTATAGCCAATCAGCTTTCTGCCAATTTACAATTAACATTCACTTCAAATACCGAGACATCTTAATCCGCCGCTATTCAATCTTTCCCTGATTTTTTTTCATGCACGCGAATCAGGTCGGTGATATAGTTTGATTAATCTCGTATAGAAAGCAATTTTCTTGAATAAGCTGACGCGCAACTGATTGCTTGGTCTTTACCCTAAAAGATGCACTTGTTGGAACTACTAATGTAACATTTTTTCAATCACTTACGGCCTTAAAACGTGTTTACGCGTTCCTTACATCGTAAATAGAATTGTTTTCTCGAACTAAAACACCTAGCGACCTTTTTCTTAAAAGTAACGCGTGTAAATTCACAGACCTTTGATCAGTGTAAACTGAGCATCATTAAATTTGACGTTTCTCGTTTTTTGCCACGTCATTTACGGTCACGGTCACGGTTCGTTTCGCTTCGTCGAGTCGGTGCCGCCTTCGGCGGGCTTCGCATCGCACCTCGGCAAAGGTCGGCAAAAATCGGTAACGCTCGTGTTTGATCAGAAAACTTCTTCTGAAACGGATAAATCCATAAACCCGATCCGTCTGCGATTCTTTTTTCTCCAGTTATTCACGTTTAAAGTTTTTAACTGAAAAAAATCGAAAAATCTACCTTTTCGACCGTCAACTCGCAACGGGTCGTCATAATCGCACGAAAACTTCAGCAGTGATAAAGGGCATCGATACCGATATAACCGGAAAAAAATCGCACCCCTCGTAATTGCCGTTTGGTCATGACAGATTTCCGTTCTTTTTTTTTTTTTGAAGGTGACATTTTACAGCTGTCAAACGTCAGAACTGTTAAAGTTTTTCACGCGCTTTCTGGCGACATCTCGTAGCCCCCCTCCGGAAAACGCAAAACGAACAAAAAAAACACCTTTTCACCACGAAAAAGCACCCCGAAAAAAAAACGAAAACCCGTCGAAAACAGAGCTCCCAAAACTTTTGGTGGTTGTTCGCTGGGTGTCGTAGGATGTTGTGCGCTGGATCTTAAAGCTCTCCTGATTTCTTGAGCGGTATAGCCATGCTTGTAGGTGGAAGAGCTCTTCTTGGAGGTGTTAGGTATGACAAATTCGAGATGCACCATTCACCAGGGTTTTAATTACTGCTCTTTTTTGACCTGGATGATCGTTGAAGTTCTTGCGTAAATACCGATCTGTGTGTGTTGGTTTTCAGTAGACCCTGTGCTCCAAGGTGCCACTTTCATTCCTGTTAACGAGGACATCCAGAAATGGTAGTTTTCCGTCTATTTCTGTTTCCATTGTGAGTTGAATGCGGGGGTGAATACTGTTAATATGGTGAAGAAATCCCTCCAGGGCCTCTCTCCCATGCTACCAAATGACGAAGGTGTTATCTATGCAACGAAACCAACAAGACTGTTTGTTGATGGTCGATGCTTCAGAGAAAGTCTACACACATCAATTAGGTTTCAACGTTCTCAAAAAAGCGTACCTTGAGTCCAGAAAATCGCAATTCTCTAATGACATTAGGAATTTCCAAAGTAGATTCCTGTAATCTTTCCAGTTTCCCAAGTGACCAGAAAAATAATTGGAAAATTCTAAGAATTCTTAGCTTCAGCCATTTAGCCTCCAAAAAACGGAATTGTGGACGAATTTTTGTAGCTTTCTAGAGATCCAAACGATTTTTGAGAAATTGTACAAAGATCCTATTTCGGTTCATATTTTCCAATTTTTGGGCAATATTTTTGGTTCACTTGGTCGTACTTGCATAGGAAAAAATACGCTTTTCGGGAAAGGCGCCCTAGAAAACATTATACTCCCACTAAGAGGGAAAAAAGACCTTCTACCCTCGGACTAAGTATAAGCTCGTCATCAAACTGGTCTAACGACGACGCCGCTGGTGACTATGCGATGTTGCTGCAATATGAAAAAGTGACTGGCAAGTGACGTTACAGGCAGGAACGATTACTGTAGAATTTATTTAGTTTGAAGTAGTCAACGGTTGGCAAATAATTGGTAAGTCTAAGTATTCGATTTTTTATTCGAACGAGCAATACGAACGAAATGTGAATAAAAATCAATGACCCTGTATAAATAAATTATTTATGATTTCTCTCGCATTCAACCTAATAGCAATTACAAAACTATTAATCCTAAAGCACCGTGTAATAAATCTAAACCGTATTTTTCAGTGGGCACCACATGAGCACATGTATTCAGTACCAGAGGCGTCCAGATGGGGCTCAAATAAATATTTAATTCTTGCTCTATCATTTTTATCACGTTATAGATTTTTTTGATGTTCTAGAATTATTAATCAGGATTAAATGTCAAGCCGGGCCCTAACAACTCTGCATGATTCAGTATATCTTCGGCGATTTATCCCGTTCACCTTTTCTCAATCGCAGCTCTCCGTCACTGCCGTGGCACCAACACCGACCGATCAAGCAAAAGGATCTATTTACCATACCACCTATTATAAAACGGAACGTTACAACAATGGCTCTTCAAATAGGAATGTATAAGTGACAAATATAGGTGTCCGGTTAGTAGACAACATTACATTTCTTACAGTGGCAACGACTAATGGTTCACATTGTAGCTGCTACTGTATTCCTTCTTGGGAGGCGACCCCCCGTCGCCTGAATCCATAACTCATCACGGCCAGGGGTATATAATATTGTCATTAAGGCCCACCGCTCGATATCCAATTGTTTTGATTTCCTAAGACGAATCTCGACTTCATAATTTGTTTTCTGCTTATTACTACGACCTGTCAATTTTTTTTTTTCTTAATTTGGACGAAGATACCTCCGCTCAAGTAGCTTTTAGACTTCACCTCTGCATTTCTTGGTGATTTATAACACATGCTATATGGACAGACAATGCTATGACGTCAGCGTCATCAATGCCTCAAAATGCATCAAAGAGGTACACAAAAATGTACTAGCTAAAATTCGCACCTAACTACCAAAATCTGGAAAAAGGAGAAGATTCAACGCTCAAGAGAAATATGATCAACAGTATGCAGAACATGAGGGTATTTGTTCTTGCGTTCCAGGAACATGAAGAGTTTTTCGGGCACCGTTCTTCAAGACTTCTCGATCAATATTCATCCAGAAGTTGCTTCTCTGAACAATCTTGTGAGTGATTAAGAAGGTGGAAAGAAGATCGAGAAGATGCCATTTGTAACCGCGGCCTGGATAAACAATGATGGTCAAGCTTGAGCAGAACAAGGGAACGGAAGAATGAAGAAAGAAAGGAGAAGAAAGAATGCAGAATGATAAAACCAACACTAAAAAATTAGAGGAGGCTGTAAATTCAATACATTTGCTAAAGGAACTCTTAGGGTCGAAGATCACACTTGAATTCACCCATCAGATTCTCCTGGACACTCCAGATCCAGAGAAAAGATGATCGATGGTGCGCTGGAGTCTTATGGAATCATCAAAAGAGTCTGCTAGCCTGATGACCATCCAAAAAGGTGGTTATGAGCTTTTTCCCTAAATCTTCTCCATATTTAGTTTCCGATCTTCATCATTCTTTGTACTTTATTTTCCGCTTAACTTTGGCGAGACTCAACAGCCCCATTCCTGGATTCTTATTAGAAGTGGTCTGAAGTTATTCTTGCAAGGCTGGTCCCCTTTTTCTTTTCCTGGTATCTATCTAGGAGTGGTGCTTCCCTTGATTGAGGATCGAGAAAAAAATTCATAACTGACCTGATTGCTGGAGAAAAAAATAGACAGCTTCCAGGGAGACAATGACAAGGAGAGAAAATTTTTTCAGGGATCTGGGCGTGGTCCTGGTGCTTCCCTTGATTAAAGATCGAAAAAATTAATAACTGACCTGATTGCTGGAAGAAAAAATAGGCAACTTCCAGCCGAGATACAGACAAGGGGAGAAAATTTTTTAATTAGAGAAGATAGGAGATCTTGTTTTTTTAGCCTTATGCAAATTTCCGAATAGAATTATCTTTCTAATCGGGGATGAAACGAGAAAACAAACTCTGTCTAATAAAGTGCAAGAGATCTAATGGGTTCGTGGAGTGTTCGTCGAGACTATAGAGAGAGAGCGTAGGAAGAGAAGATATATTTATAAAATTTTTCATCACGATAATGATATTCGGCAGTTCCTTTCCGGCGTTGATTAAACTGGAAATCGACTTGCCAATAACGACAAGTGGAAGTGCCCCGCGCGTTATAATAAACCCCTGATGTGTCTCTCACGTAATATCACGAAGGGAGGAAAAGACCGACGAACATGCTCTAAAAATTGGCAATAAAATTATACAGAAAACTTAATCGAGCCAGGCAGTTCATATCGGTTGAATATTTAGTACTGGAAATAAGACAATAAATTCACTGACGAGACGGTAAATTGGAATATTTGACCGCCATAAACACTGTTATGCTCTCTGGCGGAATGCGACGAAATTGACACGTCGCGTCATACAGGCGGATTAATATTTCAACCCGGAAAATCCAGCGAAATATCGCTTTTCTAATAAAATAACGCACCGATTATTTTCCTTCTTCCATAAGTCATCGTATTTCACTTAAGCGTCACTTGATGTAACCCTAATCAACTATTGCGCTGTTTTTTACAGTTTTCCTGGATTTATAATGTTAACATCATCACCCTTTTTACGGAGGCCTTCTAAATTCACTCAGCAGTACCTCCTCCCACAAGCTTTTTTTCGCCATATTTTTTTTATTATTGGAAATAAAGAATTTTTTGTAGTAGGCTAACCTAAAATAAATCGTCAAGAGCTATCTATTTAATATTTGGAAAATTTTTCAGTTCATAGACAATTTTTGTTTTTCATTCGCTCTAGAAAAAGCATGAAAACCAAACATCACATAAATTTATGAAAACCATTTATTTCTCTCTTTTTAAATTTTTTTTTACGTCCATACAAAATGCTACCTTTTGGCTTCATTTTTGTAACATTCTCAAAAATTTTCTACTGGTTTTTGAGGTCCTACTAGTGCGAGAGATTAAAAAGAAAAACTAGTAAGGGAATAAGTACTTAGACTGTGCTGCTGTTTAATTCTTGTGAGATGTATAAAAAAGAAGTATTAGTAACCGAATATGGACTTAGACTGTGATGCTTTAACTTAATTATTGATTGAATAGTGACATAAAAAGGAAGAATTGGTACCTAAAAAAAAAGCGAGAACCAGCTATTATAGAACTTGAACCGTGGAGATAATTTTCTGTTCTACAATCATATAAAGCGAGTAAGTATGGGAGGACTTAGACTGGGATACTTTCCCTGATTATTGATGAAGTTACACATTAAAAGAAAAAATGAGTACCAGAAGAACTTCTTTTAAAATCTTGCAGAGATCAAAGCGAAAAACAGCTAAGAACTTGAACAGTGGAGGTACTTTTCTGTTCTCCAATCATATAAATCGAGTCAGTATGGGAGGATTTAGACTGTGATGCTTTCCCTGATTATTGATGAAGTTACACATTAAAAGGAAAAATGAGTACCAGAAGAACTTCTTTTAAAGTCTTGCAGAGATCAAAGCGAAAAACAGCTAAGAACTTGAACAGTGGAGGTACTTTTCTGTTCTCCAATCATATAAATCGAGTCAGTATGGGAGGACTTAGACTGTGATGCTTTCCCTAATTATTGATGAAGTTACACATTAAAAGGAAAAATGAGTACCAGAAGAACTTCTTTTAAAGTCTTGCAGAGATCAAAGCGAAAAACAGCTAAGAACTTGAACAGTGGAGGTACTTTTCTGTTCTCCAATCACATAAATCGAGTCAGTATGGGAGGACTTAGACTGTGATGCTTTCCCTAATTATTGATGAAGTTACACATTAAAAGGAAAAATGAGTACCAGAAGAATTTCTTTTAAAGTCTTGCAGAGATCAAAGCGAAAAACAGCTAAGAACTTGAACAGTGGAGGTACTTTTCTGTTCTCCAATCATATAAATCGAGTCAGTATGGGAGGATTTAGACTGTGATGCTTTCCCTGATTATTGATGAAGTTACACATTAAAAGGAAAAATGAGTACCAGAAGAACTTCTTTTAAAGTCTTGCAGAGATCAAAGCGAAAAACAGCTAAGAACTTGAACAGTGGAGGTACTTTTCTGTTCTCCAATCATATAAATCGAGTCAGTATGGGAGGATTTAGACTGTGATGCTTTCCCTGATTATTGATGAAGTTACACATTAAAAGGAAAAATGAGTACCAGAAGAACTTCTTTTAAAATCTTGCAGAGATCAAAGCGAAAAACAGCTAAGAACTTGAACAGTGGAGGTACTTTTCTGTTCTCCAATCATATAAATCGAGTCAGTATGGGAGGATTTAGACTGTGATGCTTTCCCTGATTATTGATGAAGTTACACATTAAAAGGAAAAATGAATACCAGAAGAACTTCTTTTAAAATCTTGCAGAGATCAAAGCGAAAAACAGCTAAGAACTTGAACAGTGGAGGTACTTTTCTGTTCTCCAATCATATAAATCGAGTCAGTATGGGAGGATTTAGACTGTGATGCTTTCCCTGATTATTGATGAAGTTACACATTAAAAGAAAAAATGAGTACCAGAAGAACTTCTTTTAAAATCTTGCAGAGATCAAAGCGAAAAACAGCTAAGAACTTGAACAGTGGAGGTACTTTTCTGTTCTCCAATCATATAAATCGAGTCAGTATGGGAGGATTTAGACTGTGATGCTTTCCCTGATTATTGATGAAGTTACACATTAAAAGGAAAAATGAGTACCAGAAGAACTTCTTTTAAAATCTTGCAGAGATCAAAGCGAAAAACAGCTAAGAACTTGAACAGTGGAGGTACTTTTCTGTTCTCCAATCATATAAATCGAGTCAGTATGGGAGGATTTAGACTGTGATGCTTTCCCTGATTATTGATGAAGTTACACATTAAAAGGAAAAATGAGTACCAGAAGAACTTCTTTTAAAGTCTTGCAGAGATCAAAGCGAAAAACAGCTAAGAACTTGAACAGTGGAGGTACTTTTCTGTTCTCCAATCATATAAATCGAGTCAGTATGGGAGGATTTAGACTGTGATGCTTTCCCTGATTATTGATGAAGTTACACATTAAAAGGAAAAATGAATACCAGAAGAACTTCTTTTAAAATCTTGCAGAGATCAAAGCGAAAAACAGCTAAGAACTTGAACAGTGGAGGTACTTTTCTGTTCTCCAATCATATAAATCGAGTCAGTATGGGAGGATTTAGACTGTAATGCTTTCCCTGATTATTGATGAAGTTACACATTAAAAGGAAAAATGAGTACCAGAAGAACTTCTTTTAAAATCTTGCAGAGATCAAAGCGAAAAACAGCTAAGAACTTGAACAGTGGAGGTACTTTTCTGTTCTCCAATCATATAAATCGAGTCAGTATGGGAGGATTTAGACTGTGATGCTTTCCCTGATTATTGATGAAGTTACACATTAAAAGGAAAAATGAGTACCAGAAGAACTTCTTTTAAAATCTTGCAGAGATCAAAGCGAAAAACAGCTAAGAACTTGAACAGTGGAGGTACTTTTCTGTTCTCCAATCATATAAATCGAGTCAGTATGGGAGGATTTAGACTGTGATGCTTTCCCTGATTATTGATGAAGTTACACATTAAAAGGAAAAATGAGTACCAGAAGAACTTCTTTTAAAATCTTGCAGAGATCAAAGCGAAAAACAGCTAAGAACTTGAACAGTGGAGGTACTTTTCTGTTCTCCAATCATATAAATCGAGTCAGTATGGGAGGATTTAGACTGTGATGCTTTCCCTGATTATTGATGAAGTTACACATTAAAAGGAAAAATGAATACCAGAAGAACTTCTTTTAAAATCTTGCAGAGATCAAAGCGAAAAACAGCTAAGAACTTGAACAGTGGAGGTACTTTTCTGTTCTCCAATCATATAAATCGAGTCAGTATGGGAGGATTTAGACTGTGATGCTTTCCCTGATTATTGATGAAGTTACACATTAAAAGGAAAAATGAGTACCAGAAGAACTTCTTTTAAAATCTTGCAGAGATCAAAGCGAAAAACAGCTAAGAACTTGAACAGTGGAGGTACTTTTCTGTTCTCCAATCATATAAATCGAGTCAGTATGGGAGGATTTAGACTGTGATGCTTTCCCTGATTATTGATGAAGTTACACATTAAAAGGAAAAATGAGTACCAGAAGAACTTCTTTTAAAATCTTGCAGAGATCAAAGCGAAAAACAGCTAAGAACTTGAACAGTGGAGGTACTTTTCTGTTCTCCAATCATATAAATCGAGTTAGTATGGGAGGATTTAGACTGTGATGCTTTCCCTGATTATTGATGAAGTTACACATTAAAAGGAAAAATGAATACCAGAAGAACTTCTTTTAAAATCTTGCAGAGATCAAAGCGAAAAACAGCTAAGAACTTGAACAGTGGAGGTACTTTTCTGTTCTCCAATCATATAAATCGAGTCAGTATGGGAGGATTTAGACTGTGATGCTTTCCCTGATTATTGATGAAGTTACACATTAAAAGGAAAAATGAGTACCAGAAGAACTTCTTTTAAAATCTTGCAGAGATCAAAGCGAAAAACAGCTAAGAACTTGAACAGTGGAGGTACTTTTCTGTTCTCCAATCATATAAATCGAGTCAGTATGGGAGGATTTAGACTGTGATGCTTTCCCTGATTATTGATGAAGTTACACATTAAAAGGAAAAATGAGTACCAGAAGAACTTCTTTTAAAATCTTGCAGAGATCAAAGCGAAAAACAGCTAAGAACTTGAACAGTGGAGGTACTTTTCTGTTCTCCAATCATATAAATCGAGTCAGTATGGGAGGATTTAGACTGTGATGCTTTCCCTGATTATTGATGAAGTTACACATTAAAAGGAAAAATGAATACCAGAAGAACTTCTTTTAAAATCTTGCAGAGATCAAAGCGAAAAACAGCTAAGAACTTGAACAGTGGAGGTACTTTTCTGTTCTCCAATCATATAAATCGAGTCAGTATGGGAGGATTTAGACTGTGATGCTTTCCCTGATTATTGATGAAGTTACACATTAAAAGGAAAAATGAGTACCAGAAGAACTTCTTTTAAAATCTTGCAGAGATCAAAGCGAAAAACAGCTAAGAACTTGAACAGTGGAGGTACTTTTCTGTTCTCCAATCATATAAATCGAGTCAGTATGGGAGGATTTAGACTGTGATGCTTTCCCTGATTATTGATGAAGTTACACATTAAAAGGAAAAATGAGTACCAGAAGAACTTCTTTTAAAATCTTGCAGAGATCAAAGCGAAAAACAGCTAAGAACTTGAACAGTGGAGGTACTTTTCTGTTCTCCAATCATATAAATCGAGTCAGTATGGGAGGATTTAGACTGTGATGCTTTCCCTGATTATTGATGAAGTTACACATTAAAAGGAAAAATGAATACCAGAAGAACTTCTTTTAAAATCTTGCAGAGATCAAAGCGAAAAACAGCTAAGAACTTGAACAGTGGAGGTACTTTTCTGTTCTCCAATCATATAAATCGAGTCAGTATGGGAGGATTTAGACTGTGATGCTTTCCCTGATTATTGATGAAGTTTACACATTAAAAGGAAAAATGAGTACCAGAAGAACTTCTTTTAAAATCTTGCAGAGATCAAAGCGAAAAACAGCTAAGAACTTGAACAGTGGAGGTACTTTTCTGTTCTCCAATCATATAAATCGAGTCAGTATGGGAGGATTTAGACTGTGATGCTTTCCCTGATTATTGATGAAGTTACACATTAAAAGGAAAAATGAGTACCAGAAGAACTTCTTTTAAAATCTTGCAGAGATCAAAGCGAAAAACAGCTAAGAACTTGAACAGTGGAGGTACTTTTCTGTTCTCCAATCATATAAATCGAGTCAGTATGGGAGGATTTAGACTGTGATGCTTTCCCTGATTATTGATGAAGTTACACATTAAAAGGAAAAATGAATACCAGAAGAACTTCTTTTAAAATCTTGCAGAGATCAAAGCGAAAAACAGCTAAGAACTTGAACAGTGGAGGTACTTTTCTGTTCTCCAATCATATAAATCGAGTCAGTATGGGAGGATTTAGACTGTGATGCTTTCCCTAATTATTGATGAAGTTACACATTAAAAGGAAAAATGAGTACCAGAAGAACTTCTTTTAAAATCTTGCAGAGATCAAAGCGAAAAACAGCTAAGAACTTGAACAGTGGAGGTACTTTTCTGTTCTCCAATCATATAAATCGAGTCAGTATGGGAGGATTTAGACTGTGATGCTTTCCCTGATTATTGATGAAGTTACACATTAAAAGGAAAAATGAGTACCAGAAGAACTTCTTTTAAAATCTTGCAGAGATCAAAGCGAAAAACAGCTAAGAACTTGAACAGTGGAGGTACTTTTCTGTTCTCCAATCATATAAATCGAGTCAGTATGGGAGGATTTAGACTGTGATGCTTTCCCTGATTATTGATGAAGTTACACATTAAAAGGAAAAATGAATACCAGAAGAACTTCTTTTAAAATCTTGCAGAGATCAAAGCGAAAAACAGCTAAGAACTTGAACAGTGGAGGTACTTTTCTGTTCTCCAATCATATAAATCGAGTCAGTATGGGAGGATTTAGACTGTGATGCTTTCCCTGATTATTGATGAAGTTACACATTAAAAGGAAAAATGAGTACCAGAAGAACTTCTTTTAAAATCTTGCAGAGATCAAAGCGAAAAACAGCTAAGAACTTGAACAGTGGAGGTACTTTTCTGTTCTCCAATCATATAAATCGAGTCAGTATGGGAGGATTTAGACTGTGATGCTTTCCCTGATTATTGATGAAGTTACACATTAAAAGGAAAAATGAGTACCAGAAGAACTTCTTTTAAAGTCTTGCAGAGATCAAAGCGAAAAACAGCTAAGAACTTGAACAGTGGAGGTACTTTTCTGTTCTCCAATCATATAAATCGAGTCAGTATGGGAGGATTTAGACTGTGATGCTTTCCCTGATTATTGATGAAGTTACACATTAAAAGGAAAAATGAGTACCAGAAGAACTTCTTTTAAAGTCTTGCAGAGATCAAAGCGAAAAACAGCTAAGAACTTGAACAGTGGAGGTACTTTTCTGTTCTCCAATCATATAAATCGAGTCAGTATGGGAGGATTTAGACTGTGATGCTTTCCCTGATTATTGATGAAGTTACACATTAAAAGGAAAAATGAGTACCAGAAGAACTTCTTTTAAAGTCTTGCAGAGATCAAAGCGAAAAACAGCTAAGAACTTGAACAGTGGAGGTACTTTTCTGTTCTCCAATCATATAAATCGAGTCAGTATGGGAGGATTTAGACTGTGATGCTTTCCCTGATTATTGATGAAGTTACACATTAAAAGGAAAAATGAGTACCAGAAGAACTTCTTTTAAAGTCTTGCAGAGATCAAAGCGAAAAACAGCTAAGAACTTGAACAGTGGAGGTACTTTTCTGTTCTCCAATCATATAAATCGAATCAGTATGGGAGGACTTAGACTGTGATACTTTCCCTGATTATTGATGAAGTTACACATTAAAAGGAAAAATGAGTACCAGAAGAACTTCTTTTAAAGTCTTGCAGAGATCAAAGCGAAAAACAGCTAAGAACTTGAACAGTGGAGGTACTTTTCTGTTCTCCAATCATATAAATCGAGTCAGTATGGGAGGATTTAGACTGTGATGCTTTCCCTGATTATTGATGAAGTTACACATTAAAAGGAAAAATGAGTACCAGAAGAACTTCTTTTAAAATCTTGCAGAGATCAAAGCGAAAAACAGCTAAGAACTTGAACAGTGGAGGTACTTTTCTGTTCTCCAATCATATAAATCGAGTCAGTATGGGAGGATTTAGACTGTGATGCTTTCCCTGATTATTGATGAAGTTACACATTAAAAGGAAAAATGAGTACCAGAAGAACTTCTTTTAAAGTCTTGCAGAGATCAAAGCGAAAAACAGCTAAGAACTTGAACAGTGGAGGTACTTTTCTGTTCTCCAATCATATAAATCGAATCAGTATGGGAGGACTTAGACTGTGATGCTTTCCCTGATTATTGATGAAGTTACACATTAAAAGGAAAAATGAGTACCAGAAGAACTTCTTTTAAAATCTTGCAGAGATCAAAGCGAAAAACAGCTAAGAACTTGAACAGTGGAGGTACTTTTCTGTTCTCCAATCATATAAATCGAGTCAGTATGGGAGGATTTAGACTGTGATGCTTTCCCTGATTATTGATGAAGTTACACATTAAAAGGAAAAATGAGTACCAGAAGAACTTCTTTTAAAGTCTTGCAGAGATCAAAGCGAAAAACAGCTAAGAACTTGAACAGTGGAGGTACTTTTCTGTTCTCCAATCATATAAATCGAGTCAGTATGGGAGGATTTAGACTGTGATGCTTTCCCTGATTATTGATGAAGTTACACATTAAAAGGAAAAATGAGTACCAGAAGAACTTCTTTTAAAATCTTGCAGAGATCAAAGCGAAAAACAGCTAAGAACTTGAACAGTGGAGGTACTTTTCTGTTCTCCAATCATATAAATCGAGTCAGTATGGGAGGATTTAGACTGTGATGCTTTCCCTGATTATTGATGAAGTTACACATTAAAAGGAAAAATGAGTACCAGAAGAACTTCTTTTAAAGTCTTGCAGAGATCAAAGCGAAAAACAGCTAAGAACTTGAACAGTGGAGGTACTTTTCTGTTCTCCAATCATATAAATCGAGTCAGTATGGGAGGATTTAGACTGTGATGCTTTCCCTGATTATTGATGAAGTTACACATTAAAAGGAAAAATGAATACCAGAAGAACTTCTTTTAAAATCTTGCAGAGATCAAAGCGAAAAACAGCTAAGAACTTGAACAGTGGAGGTACTTTTCTGTTCTCCAATCATATAAATCGAGTCAGTATGGGAGGATTTAGACTGTGATGCTTTCCCTGATTATTGATGAAGTTACACATTAAAAGGAAAAATGAGTACCAGAAGAACTTCTTTTAAAATCTTGCAGAGATCAAAGCGAAAAACAGCTAAGAACTTGAACAGTGGAGGTACTTTTCTGTTCTCCAATCATATAAATCGAGTCAGTATGGGAGGACTTAGACTGTGATGCTTTCCCTGATTATTGATGAAGTTACACATTAAAAGGAAAAATGAGTACCAGAAGAACTTCTTTTAAAATCTTGCAGAGATCAAAGCGAAAAACAGCTAAGAACTTGAACAGTGGAGGTACTTTTCTGTTCTCCAATCATATAAATCGAGTCAGTATGGGAGGACTTAGACTGTGATGCTTTCCCTGATTATTGATGAAGTTACACATTAAAAGGAAAAATGAGTACCAGAAGAACTTCTTTTAAAGTCCTGCAGAGATCAAAGCGAAAAACAGCTAAGAACTTGAACAGTGGAGGTACTTTTCTGTTCTCCAATCATATAAATCGAGTCAGTATGGGAGGATTTAGACTGTGATGCTTTCCCTGATTATTGATGAAGTTACACATTAAAAGGAAAAATGAGTACCAGAAGAACTTCTTTTAAAATCTTGCAGAGATCAAAGCGAAAAACAGCTAAGAACTTGAACAGTGGAGGTACTTTTCTGTTCTCCAATCATATAAATCGAGTCAGTATGGGAGGATTTAGACTGTGATGCTTTCCCTGATTATTGATGAAGTTACACATTAAAAGAAAAAATGAGTACCAGAAGAACTTCTTTTAAAGTCTTGCAGAGATCAAAGCGAAAAACAGCTAAGAACTTGAACAGTGGAGGTACTTTTCTGTTCTCCAATCATATAAATCGAATCAGTATGGGAGGACTTAGACTGTTATGCTTTCCCTGATTATTGATGAAGTTACACATTAAAAAGGGAAATGAGTACCAGAAGAACTTCTTTTAAAATCTTGCAGAGATCAAAGCGAAAAACAGCTAAGAACTTGAACAGTGGAGGTACTTTTCTGTTCTCCAATCATATAAATCGAGTCAGTATGGGAGGATTTAGACTGTGATGCTTTCCCTGATTATTGATGAAGTTACACATTAAAAGGAAAAATGAGTACCAGAAGAACTTCTTTTAAAATCTTGCAGAGATCAAAGCGAAAAACAGCTAAGAACTTGAACAGTGGAGGTACTTTTCTGTTCTCCAATCATATAAATCGAGTCAGTATGGGAGGATTTAGACTGTGATGCTTTCCCTGATTATTGATGAAGTTACACATTAAAAGGAAAAATGAGTACCAGAAGAACTTCTTTTAAAATCTTGCAGAGATCAAAGCGAAAAACAGCTAAGAACTTGAACAGTGGAGGTACTTTTCTGTTCTCCAATCATATAAATCGAGTCAGTATGGGAGGATTTAGACTGTGATGCTTTCCCTGATTATTGATGAAGTTACACATTAAAAGGAAAAATGAGTACCAGAAGAACTTCTTTTAAAGTCTTGCAGAGATCAAAGCGAAAAACAGCTAAGAACTTGAACAGTGGAGGTACTTTTCTGTTCTCCAATCATATAAATCGAGTCAGTATGGGAGGATTTAGACTGTGATGCTTTCCCTGATTATTGATGAAGTTACACATTAAAAGGAAAAATGAATACCAGAAGAACTTCTTTTAAAATCTTGCAGAGATCAAAGCGAAAAACAGCTAAGAACTTGAACAGTGGAGGTACTTTTCTGTTCTCCAATCATATAAATCGAGTCAGTATGGGAGGATTTAGACTGTGATGCTTTCCCTGATTATTGATGAAGTTACACATTAAAAGGAAAAATGAGTACCAGAAGAACTTCTTTTAAAATCTTGCAGAGATCAAAGCGAAAAACAGCTAAGAACTTGAACAGTGGAGGTACTTTTCTGTTCTCCAATCATATAAATCGAGTCAGTATGGGAGGACTTAGACTGTGATGCTTTCCCTGATTATTGATGAAGTTACACATTAAAAGGAAAAATGAGTACCAGAAGAACTTCTTTTAAAGTCTTGCAGAGATCAAAGCGAAAAACAGCCAGGAACTTGAACAGTGGAGGTACTCTTCTGTTCTCCAATCATATAAATCGAATCAGTATGGGAGGATTTAGACTGTGATGCTTTCCCTGATTATTGATGAAGTTACACATTAAAAGGAAAAATGAGTACCAGAAGAACTTCTTTTAAAGTCTTGCAGAGATCAAAGCGAAAAACAGCCAGGAACTTGAACAGTGGAGGTACTCTTCTGTTCTCCAATCATATAAATCGAATCAGTATGGGAGGATTTAGACTGTGATGCTTTCCCTGATTATTGATGAAGTTACACATTAAAAGGAAAAATGAGTACCAGAAGAACTTCTTTTAAAGTCTTGCAGAGATCAAAGCGAAAAACAGCCAAGAACTTGAACAGTGGAGGTACTTTTCTGTTCTCCAATCATATAAATCGAGTCAGTATGGGAGGACTTAGACTGTGATGCTTTCCCTGATTATTGATGAAGTTACACATTAAAAGGAAAAATGAGTACCAGAAGAACTTCTTTTAAAGTCTTGCAGAGATCAAAGCGAAAAACAGCTAAGAACTTGAACAGTGGAGGTACTTTTCTGTTCTCCAATCATATAAATCGAGTCAGTATGGGAGGACTTAGACTGTGATGCTTTCCCTGATTATTGATGAAGTTACACATTAAAAGGAAAAATGAGTACCAGAAGAACTTCTTTTAAAGTCTTGCAGAGATCAAAGCGAAAAACAGCCAGGAACTTGAACAGTGGAGGTACTTTTCTGTTCTCCAATCATATAAATCGAGTCAGTATGGGAGGATTTAGACTGTGATGCTTTCCCTGATTATTGATGAAGTTACACATTAAAAGGAAAAATGAGTACCAGAAGAACTTCTTTTAAAGTCTTGCAGAGATCAAAGCGAAAAACAGCCAGGAACTTGAACAGTGGAGGTACTCTTCTGTTCTCCAATCATATAAATCGAATCAGTATGGGAGGACTTAGACTGTGATGCTTTCCCTGATTATTGATGAAGTTACACATTAAAAGGAAAAATGAGTACCAGAAGAACTTCTTTTAAAGTCTTGCAGAGATCAAAGCGAAAAACAGCCAAGAACTTGAACAGTGGAGGTACTTTTCAGTTCTCCAATCATATAAATCGAGTCAGTATGGGAGGACTTAGACTGTGATGCTTTCCCTGATTATTGATGAAGTTACACATTAAAAGGAAAAATGAGTACCAGAAGAACTTCTTTTAAAGTCTTGCAGAGATCAAAGCGAAAAACAGCTAAGAACTTGAACAGTGGAGGTACTTTTCTGTTCTCCAATCATATAAATCGAGTCAGTATGGGAGGACTTAGACTGTGATGCTTTCCCTGATTATTGATGAAGTTACACATTAAAAGGAAAAATGAGTACCAGAAGAACTTCTTTTAAAGTCTTGCAGAGATCAAAGCGAAAAACAGCCAGGAACTTGAACAGTGGAGGTACTCTTCTGTTCTCCAATCATATAAATCGAGTCAGTATGGGAGGACTTAGACTGTGATGCTTTCCCTGATTATTGATGAAGTTACACATTAAAAGGAAAAATGAGTACCAGAAGAACTTCTTTTAAAGTCTTGCAGAGATCAAAGCGAAAAACAGCCAGGAACTTGAACAGTGGAGGTACTCTTCTGTTCTCCAATCATATAAATCGAATCAGTATGGGAGGATTTAGACTGTGATGCTTTCCCTGATTATTGATGAAGTTACACATTAAAAGGAAAAATGAGTACCAGAAGAACTTCTTTTAAAGTCTTGCAGAGATCAAAGCGAAAAACAGCCAAGAACTTGAACAGTGGAGGTACTTTTCAGTTCTCCAATCATATAAATCGAGTCAGTATGGGAGGACTTAGACTGTGATGCTTTCCCTGATTATTGATGAAGTTACACATTAAAAGGAAAAATGAGTACCAGAAGAACTTCTTTTAAAGTCTTGCAGAGATCAAAGCGAAAAACAGCCAAGAACTTGAACAGTGGAGGTACTTTTCTGTTCTCCAATCATATAAATCCATTAAGTATGGAAAAACTTAGACTGTGATGATCAACCCTAATTACTAATTCTTGTGATTTTCGTAAAAAGGAAAAAAAAGTAACAGAAAATTTTTATTTTAAGTCCCAACAGACATCGAAACGTTACGTTAGGAAGTCAGACTGAGAACCACAATCAAGTGTATCTTGAAAAATTATATATCAATGACTGATACTTTAGATATCAAGTGCAAAAACTGCTTTAGAATAAATTACGGAACGAATACACGGGAGGGTGGTTTTCCCCAACAGAGACTTATAATAAGTCGGAATAACCACAATCCGATGTTCGATCTCAGCCTACAGTTTTCCCTAACCGGGAAAATATGAAAGGGCAACTCGTTAGCTCCCGCCCGAGCTCTGAATGCCATCGCGGTATTGCTGGAGTGGAAACTGTCGGTTTCCCGGCCCCGTGTATCGGATGCGCCGTATTGTAAATGTTTAGAGAACTCTTCACTCTAGTGGCATCGGAGTTATTGGAATACCTGCAGATTTGTTTCCTTTTCAATAAGACCACACTTACTACTTGAGGATCGAGCCGCGTGCTTCGCCTTTTCCTTCCATATTGATATTCCGAGCTCTCGTAACGTAACACAACGACTGGGAATCCGGATAAACCGGGTAAATAGCGAGCGAGGTGACTTACTTTCAATACCGTGAAATATATTTACGATAAATATCCCGAACAATGATTCCAGTTTGTGTGGTGTATCTGCTGGATCTGAAGATCGACAACACGGGAAGCCTTATTACAATGGCGCGAGAGGGAAAGGGAGTTGAATTATCTTCGACTATTCCTAAATTGCCTCAAACATCCTGTCAGACATCGAGCAATCGACGCCGGGCCACGGAGCATGCATAGAGGAACGGGAACGAGGCGACGCAGAATAAGGAGCAGCAGTAGTCCCTGTGAACGATAAGGAAATCTGGGAACAATTGGATTGTCAACTTCAAAGCTATACTTGATGGCTGGAGTTTAGATTTAGCGCCACGGAGTATTGAATAGTGGATAATACATGTCTATTCCGTGTGTATGATTCCCGGATCCGGGACTATTGTCTCTGCTAATCGCCGCCGTTACGAGCAATTTACCGGGGCACGTCTTCGTATTGCCTCTGCTCGAGGAGGAAATTGCTAAATCAGTGTTTTAATCTCAAACTTGGAGGTCTGCAGATGACTCGCTCCGCTTGTGAGTGTGTGTGTGTTTTGACTACCTCCACTCTCTGCAGTAATAATTATTACGCCTCAATCGCTCGCGTCCATTACTTATTATTGACCTTGAATAATCGAGACTTTAGTTTTCTTCAGACAGCCGAGACCACGCCGTCTATTAAACAATCGAAAGCGGCGTCACTTGATTTCGTCTAATAATCCTCAGATCCGACGCCTACTTGGATGCCTGAGCGCGATAACCGTAATGAGCTACTTGAACAAGTGAATAATGCCGTTGCCAATAAGCCTCAAATGTTAAGCCTAACGCCACTAGTGATGCGAATCCTGTTATTTGGGCGATGTATCAGTTACTTTGTCTGTTGTCGATGTTACATCCCAGTGAGGTTGCTATCAAGTAACTAAGAGGAATACTGAGAACCTTGAAGATTGAAGACAGATTTGTTACATGTTGCGCCTATGACGTCTCCAGTCGTCTTACACAGTTAGAAGCTTCTTCCACAACCATTACATGTTGTAGGTGCCGGATTTTATAGTTTACTCCTTATAGGAAGGCTGTTAGATTAATTTCTCTGATGCTTGGGTTAGAGTTACTTTATCAATGGATTATGAAAGAAAATGCCAGGCATTAGTTAGGGCTATGACCAATAGGCATCCCTCGGTATATTGGTAACTTCATAGAGCGGAAGGAGGACGAGGGACGACAGGTTGGATGAGATTTTTACCAGAGAAAAGTATCAGAATTTTTGTTTTTACCGGATTAATCCGAGGACGTAGTAATCCCGTATGGGTAATTTTAACACGACATCCCATCACGATACCACTAAGAATCATGTACGATATGTATGTGTGCGTGCTAGACAAGACAAGTCGATCATTGACAGGATGTGAAGTCATCTTCGACAGCTGTCGTGTCTTGATAATTCATCTAATCAAGTTAACACTGGTTACCACTTAATTGTTGAACTCAACAAGTACTCACGCTGTTGCCTGATGCTTTAACGCTTGAATTGCATCAATCTTTGATGAATGAAACTTCGACGAGACAAAAGAAACGATCGGAGGGTTAAGTTGGTTCATTGAAGGGTGTTTTTGTCGTCTCGTTTAGTTTTAAGACAGACATGAAGCGCGTGTTAGATGGAAATTGGAGAGCGGCGCTCGAAATGAATTTCTGTGCAACTTGTCAAACTTCATATTGTGTACATATTAAAAGCAATAAAGTGTAGGAAGCGTTATTGATATTTGGCGGCGGAATGGCTGAAGATATTCGTTCTCCACCCCTCCGTGTCTAAATCGGGCTCAATTTTCAGTCGATTCTCTTCTTGTTCGGTTTACTGGAAGCGATCAAATCCGAGACGATAATTACCATCGATTCGCGACATGAATTTTTTCGGATAATTTAAAAACGATCCGCTTCGGGAAATTAATTTAGAGACGCCGGGAACAAATTAGTGAGAAAATTGTGATCAATGACTCGCATCCCTCCCAGTAGCTGGAATTAAGATCGCTCTCTCTAACTTAGTTTCCCTCCATTTGATTTCCTACGAAGGAAATATGTTAAAATTAATGTTGCCTTCAATATTGAACCAGAGCTGAATACAAATTTTAATATTCATATTGTATTCAGGGTGTTGCTTTTGGTTTCTCGATCACAAATCATCCGGCGCTAGAAGAGGAACTGCGAGCATATTTTGCACGGTCCGGTTGTTTCATCGCGAATCGTGCAATATTTACTTCTTTCAGTTATTGGTTTATGGTTAACGGATTCACAATTCACGTGTGCATATTTCAAATTACTCGAATTATCTCCTATGAAACGTAGGTACTAATCAAACTTTTTGTATTAATTTCTCTTCACCTAGCCCCACATCTCTCCCCGTCTCTCTCTCTCTCTCTCCAGTAACGTCAGAAATCAAAGATCGCCACGGAATTAAACTACAAAGGCAGGAGATAATTACAACAAAAAGATTACCCATCCGGACGTTACACCTGAACCCAATAACAAGTTGACAACCAATTAAAAACCGTTTAGCCGACCCGATCTCCATTTATAATTAAGTGTATCGGAGTAGGCCATGTAATTACCAGAGCCAACCGCGATCAAAGCCGTGTCCGATCCTTTGACGATGCATTCTCCAGGCCCGCTGGACGATGGAGTCTCGCACTCGAGTCCATGCCCACTATTATAATACCTCGGACCACCCGACGGGCAGCACACGTCTCCGTCGCCTGTCAAACTTGACAGCGATGACAATCTGACAGTGACGAGAACCGACAGCGATGACAAGTTGCCGCGATGTCATCGACGTCGTAAATCAACAATCTGAGTGAATTTCGACTTGTATTCGTAAATTATGGACATTACAGTACAAATGACGACAAAAAATCGAGCAAAAATGACTTAAACGTATATCTTTACAACCACAACAGACTGGGAGTATAATTTGTATCAAATACTATTGACAAGCCAGACAAATGACAAGCAGGAAAAGTGACAGCAACCATCTAAGGATCAACGACATGTATTACAATAACTACAACTGACAACATTTCAACTGACATTTTTAAAACAGATCACTATAATCAAATGAAAAGAGTTCACAAATCCTGACAGATGACAATAATATCAGTTGTTAATAATCCAAGTGACAGCAATACACACCAATAATGAGTACTACTGACATTGTGGACAATGACAAATATGTACTTCAATTGAAAGCAACGACCATGATGTTAACTACAACTGACAGTGTTCACAAAACAAGACTGTTAAAACAAATCTTGACAATCAATTGACAATCGTACCAATTACTGGCAATGAATACAGCTGATAGTGAAATTAACCGATTGGACATCTCACTGACATCATTATTTTTACTGTAAGCAATTTGTTTATTGCGATAAAAACCGTCAGTGAATTTATCATAAAGGAAACACTGCTGACAATGATTACAACTGACAAAAGCCTGTTAATAGAACCTGTCAATAAAAACGAACGTAAAAACTATTGATATTGATGATTGGTGGTTTACTGTCAATAAATCAGTACTAATGACATCGATAGGCAGTGTCAGTGAATAAAACTAGAAACAACGACCTGTCAATTGTTACAACTGACAAGAAAAAATCATAGACGATCATAAAGGCGCTACAAGAACAGAAAACAACAATATTGATTGTAATTATTATGACATCAACGGAAACTGACAATAAATACAACTGACAGTAGAAAAATAAAAAGCGATAAGAAATGACAATTAATTCTACTGACATCGATGGTACGTGACAATGATGATGACAATTGAAAGCGAAGAAGCTGCAATACTATTACAACTGACAGAACAACAAATTGGTGTCATTACCATTGATAGACGTAAAAAATAGAAAACTAAATGACTAAAAGTATTGGTACTCTCAATTACTAAACAAATTTACCCTGATAGCGACTTTTACAACAAAAGTTACAACTGACTGTGATAGAAACTGAAAATGCTTACAGCTGACAATGGATACCTATTGCTGACATCAGTTATTATACCTGACAATTACAGACAACCTTTTTACAAACTGTCCAACCTATTATAAGATAGGTCGGAACGCAATACAACTGACATCGCTGGAAACTAACAATGATTACAAAGACAGAAAGAACAAGTGATAAGAACTGGAAAACGCTGAATTGCTCTCAAAATTTGCTTCAGAAATTCACAGATAATTATTTCATAACCATTGACAGCGACAGTTACAACTGACATCGATAGACACTGACAATTGAATATTGAGAACTATTGCGCATTCAGAAAATTACTTACATCATCAAGAGAACTGAAACGAAATACTAATGACATCGAGAGAAAGTAACAATGACTACAACTGACAGAAAAATTATTGTTATTATTAACAATGTATCTGACAATAAAATTATGACTTCCTTACCACTAACAGCTGCAAGAAGTGAGATGAGTAGGTACAACTGACTCCAATTGAAACTAAAATAAATACAATTGACAATGGACTGATTACTACCAAACTGATAATGATTACTACTCACAATACTACTGACATCGAAACGTGATTAAAACTGAAAATTAATTAAAACAAATAATGACATTACAACTGATTGCAATTAGAACCGGACAGAAATACAATTGACTTCGATAGAAAGAAACTTAAAATGATGTTATCTGATATAGATTACAATAATTACAACTGAAAGCAATATAAAAACTGACAATTAATCCACCTATCGGCTGACAACAGCTCAACTGACAATGAGCAGTACAACTGACAGCGATAAAAATATACAATTGACTGTGTAAAAAAAAGAATAACTATCAGTGATGACATTTGTCTGACAGCGTTGACAACTGACAGAGATCTAATCAAAACTCCACCTGAGCTGCAGCGTTTATTAATGGCAACTTTCAACCAGTTACCACTTGATTATTTGGTAACGTCGATGACTGAGCTGGTCGGCTGTTTGCATCCCTCGAGGGGAAAGGGTTTAGAGCGTTGCGAGTCGTGATATCAGAATACGCCAATGACGTGAGACAAATGACCTCGACTTGTCTAATTGATGATCGTTCTGTCATATCTGCGCCCGGAAATCTGGCAAGCGTGTCACGGCTCCTCGTCTTATTCCGAGGGCCCGACTACGACTACTCGGCGGTGGTGGTCGGCGGGACTTCAAAACATCTGCTAAGGGGTGACAGACAGATAGACAGATAGACTAACGCTAACGCTAAAACGACGGTGAGTGGGCTCGGGTTGATTAGCGAATTCGGGACGTGATTGCTTTTATGCTCCGATCCACCTGGTGGTGGATTCCGTTGTTGAAGTTAGATGGGTACACGGTAACGGCGCGCTTCTAAATGAATTATTGCATCATCAAGTCGGGGCTAATAAATATTGATTTTTGTCAAGACGATAATTTTATTCTGCGGCATGTATACTCTATTCGGTTCATTAATTACCAGTAAAGGCTTAAAGTCGACCAGTTCGTTAATGCGTGAAGATTTAAGATTAACGAAAAGCGACTCTGGTAGGTGCGCTATTATTATAAACGTAGGTACGAGAGAGAAACCGAAGAGAAAAATTGGTCGTTTCTATGAAGGTTGAGAAATTTTGTCCTAATTTTAGTCAAAAATCGTTCAATTTTACTTAATTTTCGACTTTTAAGGAAATAATTTTAGTAACTGTTTCTAAAATAATATTCTTATAGTCAAATTTAC
This sequence comes from Malachius bipustulatus, assembly GCA_910589415.1. Lineage (NCBI taxonomy): Eukaryota > Metazoa > Arthropoda > Insecta > Coleoptera > Melyridae > Malachius > Malachius bipustulatus. The sequence goes on along the minus strand of OU342638.1, from coordinate 35,755,089 downwards.
CAAGAGGGTGATAATTGGGTTTACATAGGGCTACTTGACCGTTTTCTTTACCTATTTCCAACTTCAAAGTTATATTAACTCTTATGTTAACAAAATGTCGTCCAATGTGAAAATTTTTATGGTTTTTCAATTATTATAAATTAAATTAATATTTTTCGTTGCAATAAGACCAGGCAGGTACCTACGTCTAGCTAAGAAAAGGATATCGAAGCTTGCAGATTTTCGTCGAGACTGTCGCTACCGTATCATTTTTTTGCCATTTGCTTCGTGGTAAGACTTGAACCGAAATCCCTTTTTCATCTTCGATCATAGTTTTGGCAAGAAATCCAAGAAAAAAATTAAGATGGCGTCTATATTTTGACTTCGGTGTATCAGTGACAAGCTAATCAAATGGATGTTTTTGAGAAAATGCGTATAATTTGAAACTGTCACTTCAGAAAAGCCAAATTCGATATTTTGAAAAATAAACTTGTCTTTTTTTTAGAAAAGTCATATACCTAGTAGCTCTAGAAAAGATTTGGGATAAAGTCTTTTTTGAGTTGTGGAGATAAAGGCTCTCGAGTCAAACCTTGGTTCAAACCAAAATTGAAAATTCCCGGGAAAAATTGACGTAAATTACGTCACTCAGGGACGTAAATTAAAACGTAATTAAAAAGTAAATTACTCAGGGACGTAAATTACAAGTAAATTTTACGTAAATTGGATGTAACTTGATATTAGGTCCAATTCTCAGATTTGCCAACGAATTTACGTAATTTCTACCCCTACTTTGACTGAGGTAAGTAAATTATAAATAAATTAGAAGTAACTTTTTGGTAAATTGGGTTTTACCTTCATGTTAGGTAAAATTCCAAAATTTGTCGAAGAATTTGCCTAATTTCTACTTTAGCTTAGGTCTCTGGTACGTGAATTAGACGTAAATTTTACGTAAATTGGGTTTATAAAACTTCTTAGGTAAATTTCCCAAATTTGTCGACGAATTTACGTAATTTCTACTCTCACTTAGGTCTCTGGGAGGTAAATTGAAAGTAAAGTTTACGTAAATTAGGTTCAACTTCATATTAAGTAAAATTCTCATATTTTTCAACGAATATACGTCATTTATACTTTTATGCACGTCTTTTGTACGTAAATTTAAAGTAAATTTTACGTAAATTGGATTCAACTTCATATTAGGTGACATTTTCATATTTGTGGACGAATTTACGTCATTTCTTTTCTCATTTACGTCTTTTATACGTTAATTGAAAGTACATTTTACGTAAATTGGGTTTAACGTCAGATTATTGGGTCAAATTCTCATATTCCAATAATTTACGTTGAGAAAATGAAACATTTGACCTAATTTACGTCGAATTTAGGTAAATTTACCACACGCCACTTGGGAGATATGAATTTTCCGTGAGCAGGGAGGGGGGGTGCATGCGATGCTGATGACGGAAGTATCCGTGGTTAGATTTTTAAATTCATTATTCCCTCCCGCGGTAAAACGACTACCTAGCGTATACCTTGAGTTGTATTACACATCCAATTATGAACATAAATAACCACAAACAGAAGCTATGCAAATAAGAGCGGACTTGTCAACCCTTGCAGTGTTCATATCTTACCCGGTTCCGGGTACAAACAATGAAATACTGCTCATTCCAAACAACCGGCGAGTATTTTTCTTTAATTTCACCCCGAGAAAAAAAAAGGAGACAAATCCAGAGACTGAGCAGGAGACATACTCGTCTGTTAATTAGCATTTTGATTTTGTTATCTCTGTGCAAAAGGCAATTAAAAATTTCCGCGATATCTCGTCTGACTCATTCGGGCCAACAATAAAATGACAAATTAAATAAAAAAGGAGGAGAAGGGGTTTCTTTAAACAAGCGAAAGGCTAAATTAAAAGAATTCCAATCGCGATACTGGATTGTTTTAGGGCGCGCCGTCTCTCTCGTCCTTTCGCTCGAGATAAGCCATCTCCGGCAGTGTGTAGGCAAAATTATCTCCCTTATTATTTGAACGAGTTTAAATAAAAATCAGGCCAAATGGTTAATTACGTTTGTTTTGGACGTCTTGTTCAAGCCGGGGGTCTACAACGCAAACGCCTCACCGGCACCGGAGCCCCTCGCCTGAAAGAAGGGTTCGACGACGCTTTGTTCGGTGGAAAATCATCAAAGCAATTCGACTTGAATGAATAGGTCCTCCGTCTTGTTCTTCTTCTTCTTCTCCTCTGCCATGAGCACCGAGTTAATTACGGTCAATCTGACTTACAAAATAAATCTTAATCAATTCGACAAGGTGCAGAGGTTGCACCTATCATTGTATTCTAACTCGTTATTCGTTTCGTTCGCAGGTGAACAGTATGTATAAGACGGAGAGTGGGAGTCCGAAATATAGACAGACATAATTTAACAAAACACTGTCGAATGAAAGGGTAGATACAAACTATACAAAGTATACAAACGGTTGTATTTTAAAATAAAATGTAACAATCGAGAGTCAATGAGCCAATTTCGGGTTCTTTTGTCCGCGACTCCTACACGTGCACGTCTGTTTGTTCTTCAGATTATGAGGTGTGTACTCGTGAATGACCGCGACCATCATCACCAACGCGTCAGCGTCATTCTGATTGACGGATAATGGGTTTAATAGAAAAATAGAATTATTATCGTCAATGTTTGACGAGACGTCGGGAGCGTCTTTAGAGCCGAGGGAAGTCTCCTGAGAGACATAATAACGACGTGCTGGATGGATGACGAGGAGGAGAATTCGGGATCTTTTGAAGTTCGACTGGCAGACACTGGCTGCCAAGTCTATCCAGGGCTCCAGTGCCACTGTCAGTAATATATAAAGTTTGTATCAGGCAAAGTTATATACGAATATAACGAACTAGTATGCTTAGACTGAAATACTGAAATCCATATCTGGGAAACTTGTATATTTGATATTTGTTATCCGACCCCCATTCCTCTGGGTCTTGTCTGATGTTCGTTCGTCGCCGTATCTCGCGAACATCCACTTCTTGTAAAGCGATTTGATGGTGCAAATAGCTCCAGTCTAACGAAAAGCAATATATCCTTCTATATGCGGGTATGCGTGCACACAAAACATTGTTACATGCAAATATACTCTTCTAATATTCTAGGTACTTTATTATATGTATGTACATTATATAACATTATGTATTACGGTGCAAGTATAACGTAGGTATAACCCAATATGAAGATTTGATGATTAACTTTATGGAAGGGGGATGTTTCTTAAGAACAATACCATAAATTTCAATCGATCCTGACTACCAGATCACGAAAATGTGGCTTTCCAAAATGCATTTCCTACGATATAACAGCCTGCTCGTTTTATCTGAAGACATTGAAGTGCAGAAAAATACGCACGGGATAAAAAAAACTGAGCTCGGTAAAGTTGGCACCCCTAAGTACAAACTTTTTATAAAAACCACACGGCTTTTCTCCTTTCCCTCCCCCCTTCCCCCCCAAAAATAGGCAAAATAAAAAACATTGACATCAGTACCTACCCCTAAGAACATATTTCATAAATCTTCAAACAGAACACGTTTGTCCAGCTAAAATTTTAGTTCGTACCCTCCTTAAAGAAAAGTTACGACTAAGTTTTAAAAAAAAGTTATCACGATGATGACGTCAAAATTTCCGATTAATTTTTTTAATAATGTAAAAATAAAGACAATACCATAGACTCGATCTTGGTCATGCAGAAAAAGCGAAGAAAAAATCGAAACCGCGACTTTTAAAATGTCAAATTCCAAAAAATCGCGGGAAAAAATCGGCCATTTTCGATCCGTTGTAGCGCCGCCATATTAAAAATCCAAGCGACATAAATTGAAAATTGCGACAAAAAAAACACTTAGGCTACCTCACAAAAATGATTCCCGAGTCGCGGTGCCCGAAAATTGCGAAGAAAAAAATTTCCGAAATTTAGCTGATTTTGTCTTTGTTTTTGAAGAGCGAAAATGTACCATTCGGGGATTATTGACCGTAACTTCGGGCTCGTCGGTCTTATGAAAATCACGAAGGTATCGTCGTGTGGCTGAAAAATCGTTCTCGACTACTGCAAGGTTTCGTTCTAATCGACGCAATCACCTGTCACCTATGAGCTGTCAAAGCCGACCCAAAGAAAATTTTTTGGCCAATTTTCAATTTGACGTTGTGCAAGTAGTCGTCAAACCCTGTCGACGGAAAAGGGTCGTCAATTCGAAGAGGCGTAAACCATTTCCGAGAAAATGGTCGAACAAATTTTTTCTCAAAAACAACCCTGAAAATAATGAAAAAATCGTTGCGAGTTTCGAAACGAAATCCGTTTTTCGATTTCGCTCATAGTTTCGGAGAAAATGACGTTCGAATATCTGATTATGTAGAAAATCGGTATTAGTTAGAGTTATAACAAATTCAAACTGTCACCCTGTAAACGTCAAAATCGAAAATTAAAAAAAAAAGTCACGACTGATTTTTATCAAATAACAAAAAAACCTGTCCAAGTTACTTACGAAAGAGAGGTACAGGTCGCGTGAAGTGTGGAGATATTTTATTTGTCGATAAAAGTGCCAACATATGCGAGACGAATTGAAGCCAATACTTCAAATTATATGTTGAAGAAAAAAATTGTCTCAAAAGAAGTCTCAATGATCTGCCGAAGTCAGTTTTGCCAACCCTGAGCGGCAAGGGGGGCGCATCTCCCGTCAATTGTGTAAGGAAGCAATTGTTATTTTTTTTAATGCTTGCAGAGAGAGAGAAGGAAAAAGAACTGCGATGTGTATAACGTTTGAGTTTCGCATAAGTTGTAAAATGTAGAAATCAAAGAAGAACATGATGCCGGAAACGTGGAAGATCGTAAAAATGTTGCAATGATTGTGAAGAAGAAAAATAATTTTCAACGAAGTTAACTTTATAAGAGAAACGGTGGAAGAATACAAGTTGAGATGCTAACGATGTAAACAGATCGGTCACAAAACCGTTGAATGCTTGCAGAGAGAGAAGGCAAAGAAGTGTGATGTGCGATTGAACTTTGAACAGTTTTGAACACTTTGAACAGGTTTTGTTTTTTAACTGCCTAATACTTTTGATACCGAGGAAAATTGAAAAAGACAGTGTATAGACGGTGATTTTTTCGTGGAGATTTCTAACCGATAGTCTCGCGCAGACATTTTGGGTATTGGAACAGCGACGGGATATTTAAAATGAAGAAAAGAAGATTTCTATGCAGTTTACACAACATAAAACTCTGAACTTCTTCTACTTCCAGCTACAAAGATAAGAAATCCTGCAGGACTCTTTTCGTTTTTAATTCACCATCCGCTGCATACTTCCCTGCTCTAATACAGTCCCGGAATGAACGGAATACATGGAAATCTTCGCATGTGAAACTTGTGTCAATCTGGTATTTCAATATATCCAAACCGGGAATTCCCTGGACAACGGTCAGAGCAATAAAATACCGCTCCTGTCTTATTTTTACATTCCTTCCCGTAGCAAAATCCCGTTATATCCGCACTGAAATTTTCATATTAAAATATCCTCTTCTGGGGAAACAGGAGCCGTTCCGCGACTACTAACTATCAATCCGTTTCGCATGTAAGAACCGGGAAGCAGTAATGCTCCGAGCGCACGCAATTCGTAATTTCTCGGGCCGATTAAGATATCTGGACCGTTTTGGGCCGGATTCATTTAACGTGTACAAACTGCCGCAAACTCTTAGGCGATTCTTACGCTCGGGAAACGCCACGCAACACAACGCAACGAAAGTTTTCAGTTAGATTTCCGTCGGGAAGGTATCGATTCAGATTTGGATAGAATTCGACGATGTGAGTAGAGAATTAGTATTCCGGCACGCCAAATGACAAGTCTTGTTATCAGTAAATTGACCTTTCCAGTTTAATATTCACTCCCCGGGATTATATTCATTGGCAAAGTTCAATCACTAAGCTGTTTAATGGAGCGTTGGAACTCTATTGTGTGAATAGTTGGAGACTTTGTCTTCCTTTCCTCCTTCATTTGTTATTCATTGTATCGGTTACTTAAGCTCGTTGATGTTATACGGGAGTTCAGCCGCCGTTCTGAGCAGCAGGAGAAACCCGCCCGGGGAAAACTCATCAGGTTTCCTCTAGTTTTATTGGGAATTTATTCGATTGCTTGTCATTTTTTAACTTCTTTGAACCGGCTTGGAGTAGGGAATTCATCCCAGTTTAATACTTCCCTCTTATTTCCCTTGCAGATTTCTACAATTATTATTTCTACTGGGATCTTTTCTCACATATCAGCGTACATAAAGATCCCTTCAACCCTTCCTTAAACATAAAAATAGGAGTCAAGGGACTCTTCAAAGGCGAGTGTTAACAAAAACGTGTGATAATCTACGAAACTGGAGTTCTTGGCAGTCATATCAATAATCGTTGAGGGATCATTCAAGCAAAAATTTGAATAAAATTAACTCTTGCGTTGTCATGCAGCAAAGCAGTATGCTCTCTTATCACTTTTAAAAGATCAGAATGGGAGAAAGCTGCCAAAATGAGTCACGGAGAAAAACCAGCCAAATTTTGACCCCACACCATGTCAAACTGGTCAAGATGGCGGGCGTTTCATAATCCGAAGTTCGCTGTTACGCTTTCTCTTAACTTGCGCTGAGCTCTGCACCAACTACACGGTGAACTGTCTCCCGCTTATATGGCTTCTGTAGCTCCTAGCGCCATCTAGAAGAGAGTACAACATTAAGCGCTTCAGAGAATTACCCAGAATAATAAAGGGAGATTCAAAGCTATCACGAAAGTTCCCGTTTGTTCACACCAAAAATTGCAAAATGTCTCTTGCGCGATTTACTTTGATTTTGCCATACTTTTTCAATCGTTTGAACGACTCGCATGTCCTAGGGGAGCTTTAGAACTGAACTTGTGACAGGAAAGAACGATTTTTATCAAGACCTATATGTGAGCGCTCATAATACTTCAATGTGCCTCTTCAGTTGACTGATCGTTGTTAGGACAATAATAATTTTTCATGGAAAAAAATCAGACCTCCAAACCGAGGTTAGTTCCCGTCATCGACTAATAGATGGCGCTGGATTCATGAAGTCACGGAGTAACGTGCAAATGTTTCATACCTAAGGAATGCAAGCACTCCAAGCAACCTTTGTTACAGATGAGGTTGATAAGCTTATTATTCGAGCCTAAAGTCCACTAATTATTTCTTCTCGTGTAAAAAAATGTAGGTATATGAATCATATACATTTATATAAATACAGAAATAAAGGTAACCTGCGTCAGCGGTTTTACAGGTCCCAAAGAGTTTAAGGAAAAGTTTCCGAGCAATTTTGAACAACAAAGTCGAATCAAGTCGACTACAACGTCAGGCGTGTTCAGGAGGAAGAGCACGCAAACTTCGATTCTCAATTATTTGTCTGGCCATCAATCCAAGGCTGTCTTTGATACGGGCCCTTATATACCGATGGCTAGCTAGATAATTGTCGAAATATCGTCAAACATTAAATGAAGTCTTTGACGGATGGTTCTATCGCATGACCGGGCGATAAGGTAAATCTTTAAGAAACTATTTCCTATATTTAACACGAAAACGCGGGCAAAACTCAACCTAATTTCGCAGCACGCACCGGACCAATTAAGAAAAATCATTAATATCCCTATAAATACATGTTAATTACGTTCTACAGATTTCAGTCAACCTCACGATGATGGAAGCGTTTTTCATTTCGGTTATTTATGCGTGGTTATTAGCGATGACGGTTCGAGATTTTAACCCCGTAAATTGGCCCTTTATTACCGGTAATCTCGAAATTATACACCGCCGGTTTTACAGAAACTACACTGAGATATATCTTCGTTGATTAATAGTTGGAAAAACTACCTACACAGCTCTATAACTCAAATCTAAGGGCTCGATTTCAATCGCATCTCTTCTAACAGACTTACTGTTATTTGGGGCCTTCTTTTTATTTTTGAAAATGTTTTTTTTTTTCAAAGAGAACATCCTTGAATATTTCCAAATGATCAAAAAGTTGATTATCTCATTTTGCTGTAACATATTTATCCATTTTATTGAAAGTACACAGAGGAGACAGAAACTTTCACCGAGCAAAGCGGACTATTCAAGAGGTAGAACACTACCAAAATAAAAATCTGTAATGTCGATAACATCACAACTTGGGAGAAGTTACTTTATCATTCCCTTCACTCAGGAAACTGGAGGTGGTTTCCATTAACAAGAGATGTCGCTAGCAGTATTATATTTTGTTTGCCCTCCACTAGCTTCTACGCCCTGGCAACGGTCGGTCTCTCCGATGAGTCATTGATTGCTGAATCAGATGATGACTCCAGGTATGACGTAACGCCGCCGGATGTTAAATCCTCTTCATAATCGGTTATGTTTTCTGTTAAGCCTTTATGCATCAAAAAAATGCTGTGGAGACCTCTGTCATCGACCAAATCGTAGTTGCTCGTCCAACTTCATCGAGAAGGGTTCCAGGAGGGCCTGAAAACTACTAAACACCATTCGATGCACTAAAACAACCTCCACAAGTGCTTGAGTAAGGCCATCAGTGCAGTACAAAGAGAACACTCAACAACATTTGTTGCTTCAAGGATTTATGTTGCCACCTTTACCATTTTTTGGCGCTCTGGGAGCGGTGGATGAGCGTCAATAAATACATCCTTTGAATGCTATTCCAAAGGGCTGCGGTTCTGTTCGTACATGAAAGAAGTATTAAATAAAGTGGTGCGAAGTGTGCTGAGCCTGATAGGGATGAAGCTACTGCGGCTCGACGTGTGTTTCCGCTAGGCCTCGTTACCACGTCTGGAAGTATCGAAATGTCTCCTAAATCAAAATGTTTTGGGAGGATAAAATAATATAAATCCAAATAAAAACAACCCGCTCTTCCTAATGACCATCTCTTCCTGATCTCCATCGTTGTCCCTTCTCCATTACGTAAACAACAGTAAACAGGGAGAACATGCGAGCATCAACTAACTAATCCCGCATCGCGTGGTTCGAGCCATCGTCAATCGATCTGGTTCGGCATTTGATAGCCCGATAGCATGCCTGAGGGTGGGCGACGATTTAAACGGCATTGTGCGGGGTGGTCTTTAATCGATTCCTGTTCCTTTGTAGATGATCGGTTACAGATGTCGATATTACGGCGCCCCCCTTTCCCGAATGTTCCTTTAATGCCCCCGCTCGCACAATTCCGATAGCCCGAGGAGTGAAAAAGAATGGGGACACTGTACGTTTTCGCGTCCCTCACTTCTAATACCTTTGGACCGGATTGATGGGATTTTAATGCGGTTTAAATCCTCGTATCCTGCTGCCATAAGTCAAATATTTTCTTTTAAAACTATTCCTCTGTACTGTTTTACTCTGCAAATGTTACGGTCTCGGATGATCGAGCCAATTTTTGCCATAAAAGTTTTAACGGTGCCATTTTTTATAATTTATCCCGTTAACTCGATCTCTTAAAATTATTGTAAGTAGAGGCGACTTGTTAAGAAATCAATAATAAAGGAAAACAGATACAAGAAACAATAGGGAGTAAATGGCAATAATGAAGCAATCATGATCAAAGTGTCCACATTTAAGGCACCGTTAATTACCCAACCCAAACACCCGTTAATTGAATCCTCAAACACTCACATTCACACACAAACCCTCACCCATACCAATATTCGCGTATGTTTCTCTTCCTATCTATATCGACGTGAGGCTTCGGGGTGTTCGGCAGAGTATGGGATCCAGAACGGGCGGCGGCGGAGGCGGCGGCGGCGTCGGTGGCGTCTTGCTCGGCTGGCTCGCTAATATCCTCTCGATCATCAACAATAACCGCAGGTTACACCTGTCGGTAATCATCTGGGCGCAATTAACTCCTACACGAGGGTCGTACTTGTTGATTTGCTATATCGACTCTCGACTACCGCTATACTACCGCACTCTATATCGAAGGTGGAAACCTCTGAGGTTAATTGGAGCAGTTCATCGAACAGTAAGCACCATTTACTGGTAAATGAACGGCGAATTCGTGTGTATGAGATATCGCTGTCAGTTAATAATGGCCGGGGGGGTAATTAAGTATAACGAAGAGTGGTGGTCTGTAATTGTTGAAGCTCGGATGCTCTTATATGTTAAAAATTTAGATTGTATCTGATTGTTATTAGTACAATGTGTTCATTCTAGTTCTTAAGACCGTTTTGAAGACGACGTAGCGCGGTTAGTTAAGAAAGGCAAACAACGCTTTGAGATTCTAGATATGATTTTGAATTAATTAGACAATAAAAGCGTCAATTTTAGTGGAATTTAATTTAAAAAAAATGGACTACCATAGCTTGCTAATAATCAAAAATATTAATAAAATACAGGGTGTTCCTAGATACCAGAGGTACACACGGAAGGAGGTAATTGGTTGGCTTATTTTGTTATTATCAGCAATAGCATCAGGTAGCAAAACATATGGCTGTTACTCTTGCTATTAAAAGTTAAAAAATCAATCTCTAGAAACATTTTTGATAAATTCCGAGTCATAAAGGTGTTCAGGCTTCTGAGCAAATTAAAATTCTAGTAGAGGGTGGATAGAAGCCCTAGAAGAGCGAGTGGTTAGAGATGGAGATAAGAATTTTACTAGTTTTAGTTTCCAGCTTGTCGAGATCCAACCAAGCGTATAAAACATACAGAAACAATAGACGAACAAGACAGTAAGGAAGCAAAGAGACTGAAAATTGGTGAACGAATCGATTTTCTGATTACAATCAAAGACATAACGCCGTGTTGCGTCAGTCAGGAAACGGGGAGAGGAATCGCGGAACGAGCAGAAGCGCAGGGCTACATTTATAGCGTCCAGAGTATCAATAAGAGGGCTATCTGGCTATTTTACTGTCCACATGTCGACCAGTGTCCCTCAATACCCAAGCGACTTGTAAAAGCCTTGCGCTATTACAAGCCTAAAAGCATCGACAGACATATCAAACATTATACGATTACATCTGGAGACGAACCCTCCGGGAGCAGACATGATGGCCGGGATACTATCGAGCTTGTTATCGGTTCTCGCTTCGATGCATCGATGACGTTCGATCCCCCATAAAGGGTTTATCGAGTGTGCGAGAATGTATAACACGAGTGGCTTGTTAGTGGATTCTTCAAACCGTAGAAATGCCAGTAGCAGAAACCGGCACCAGATGCTCTCTTGGAATGGGATATAACGGATAATGATCCAGAAAGTTCCAATATACTCCTACCTGGGGATCTTGAGGGTTCCTCTTGAAGGGTGCATGCTCGTACTCATCGTCGTAACTCTACAGGGTGATAGCATAACGTAATAGGAAATATTCTTTGAGCTGAGAATTAAGTTATAATGCGGCTAAGTAAAATGCACCCCCAACATCAAGATAATCTTATTGATTTGATATGAGGGAATCAAATGACACCGGCACCACATCGTATCCCCAAAGGAGTCTCGTTGTGTACAAAAGAAACAGCGCCAGTATAGTTCTCAGTGTGCATTACGCTCTAATAAGAGTTTTATCAGTTCCGGGCAAATACGTCATACATATTTCATATAGGTCGCCCTTTCCCGTGGTGAAAGCGGACGTCCCAGATATACCCAATACGGCGGCCATAAAGCCTTTTATGACTTCGGTGATAGTGTTTGTCCTCTGATGTCCTATTGGTCCTTTCAGTGGCCGGCCATGAGCTTGTTACGACGGAACAACGGAATTTCCTTAATCTCATATCGGCTTATTGGTACACGCTGATGTGTTCGTATTATATTAAGGAGAGGGTAGGAAAATTCGTTAAATCCGTAACTATGAAAAAGTTTGATAAAGTTTCGTCTGATTTGATGTGTCCTGCACTCCTGCTTATGGGAAAGACACAGATTGGGGGAATTTTCGACAAAGCAGGACCTTATTTATTAGCGATGCGAATTCAATTAGGTGAGAAATGAATTTGCTTTCAAGTTTCAAAAGAGAAAAAGAAATTATTGGAAATTTCAAGGTTTTATGGAGCATTTTTATAAATTTTTATGATCGAGAGACTCCGTGACGATCTCAATAATCTTATTTCAATGACACGCTAATACCATGGTAGCCACAGTGGAGAAGTCTCACATATTGATGTTCTATGGTGCGATTAAAAAATATTCTTTTATTGAAAGCAACAAGGATATAGCTTTAAATCATGGCTGTTTGATGATCTTTTTTAGATTTTTTTCTGGCCATGTTGAGGTAAATCCGAACTCAACTCAAAACTTCAACTCAAAACGCTTAGTTTTTTTTGCCAAAATTTTTTTAGGACCTGACAACGAAAAAAGGGAAGAATGAGATTTTCAGAAATAAAGAGGAAGAGGCACAGAAACAGCCGAATTTTTTTAACACTATGGCGCTGTCAGATTTTTTGCCTTTGCATTTTTCTTTCCCGGCTTTGAAACATTTTTCCGGCTTCAAAAACCCAGGTAGCAGAGTAGCGTCAATATGACGTCATTTTTTGGTGTTCGGTGAAGATCAAACGATGAATTTAAGACTTGGAATGACGTCATAATGACTCAGAAATATCACAGAACAAAGACGTCATTTATTCACGTAAAAATTATTACACAAAATGACGTAAAATCACCAAATAAAACACGTAATATTGACTTAAAGCCGCAGTTTTTATCCTTCCATGAACGAAGAACTATATTTCTGATTTCAGTTTCTCAATTTGACTTGTTTGAAGCTAAAAAAAATCTTTTCTGAATCTAGGCCATCAAGCTCCACGTGTCTAAGACGTTAAAAACAGTTTACTTAAAGCGGCTTAATAAAATTTAGGCCAGTTTACGTCTTTTTGACGTCACTTATTATGTTGCGGACGTCATTAACCAATTATCACCCAAATATGACGTTATAATTACGTGTAATGACGTTATAGTGACTAAAAAACGTCACAAACCAAAGACGTCAATAATTCACCTATAAATGACGACACAAAACGACGTAAATCACCAAATCAAACACGTAATTTTGACCACGAAATGCAGTTTTCCCCTTCCCTGAACGAAGAATTTATATTCCTGATTTCAACTTCTCAATTTGACTTGTTTCAAGTAAAAAAAAGTTCTTTGAATTTCTTCTATCAAGTTCCATATGTGCATAACGTTGAAAACACCCTATTTACGGCGGCGTCATAAAATGTAAGCCAATTTACGTCTTTTTGACGTCACTTAAAGGTTGATGACGTAATCGACCAAATTTAACCAAATAATGACGTTATAATGCCGTCGTAATGACTAATAAAGGTCACAGACCGAAGACGTCATTTATTCACGTATAAATCAATAAAGAAAAAGGACGTAAACGACCTTGAAAAGCAATTTTTTTTCTTCCATGAACTAAGAACTATATATCTGCTTCTAGCTTCTCAATTTGACTTGTTTCAAGTTAAATTTCGTCTATCAAGTTTCACATGCATATGATAGAAACATGTTACTTACGGCAGCGTCGTAAAATATAAGCGAGTTTACGTCTTTTTGACGTCACTTACATGTTGCCTCGACTAATTATCACCAAAATTTGACGTTATAGTTACGTGAAATGACGTCATAATGACAAAAAATGTCACAGAGCAAAGACGTCATATATATTAAGGTATAAATTAAAACGTCATCGACCAATTATCACCAAAATATGACGTCATAAGTACGTGTCATCACGTGTGTGTGCTACCTGGGATAATTATCGACCAAAAAAAAATTCCAGCTTTATGCAGAATGTCCTGAAAACATTAAAAAATATTGTCTATGTCGAAATGACCCTCTTAATTACGCAAGTGATGATATTTTTGGTCTCCTATTCCTTATGGATACATTTTTTCCTAATTTCTTGAATAATTACTATCGATCATTTGACGGGGTGGATCGGTGGCTGCTGATGAGATTTGCGGCCGGTTTTTCCTCCGCAGCGGAAATTTGTATTTCCAGATCCGGTTTGATTTATTAATGTTCAATTAGGCAAACGGGGAGTCTTCTGCCCGCCATCAAGACCGAGCCGGTTCTGATTAAAACTTCTCCGAGTGTAAAAACTTGGATATCAATTTCCGTCTGGCGATTTTAGATTAACATGCGATGAGCGATATAAGTGGATCGCTAATCGTTTTTAAACTTTTCTCTTAAGGGAGGGTGAATTTTTATGCGGAAGGCATCGGCGAACCTAAAGAACCGTGTAATTGATACAAGATATTGTAATTCCACTTTCAAAGTGGAAATCGGGAATTTTTAAGACGCCGTGAAATTCCCTCTTAATTTTTCAATTAGCGGTTTCGATATTTGAAAAGTTACCGCTGCGCCGGGCGAGGTTTCTTCTACTCTTTGATCCTTAATGCAAATAAAAACCTTCCCCTTCGCGAGATGCGAGAAAAAAACTACAAAAAAATTAGCAACTAGGGTTAATATTGAGGGGTTTCGGTATACGTCAAGGTTTTCCGTCAACCGAATTACACTTCAGGATCGATTCCATCTAAAAGGGACAATTCCTTCAGTCACATTTACCAATTTCCCTTATCACGGGAATCTATCCTATTGCTTTTAGATCCTGGTAACACCCACCCCCTCCTGGAATCGTTTAACGAAATTGTTCACTTGAACATGGAGAAAAGACAAATCTTTTTATTTATTAGCCTACAAAAAGATCTTGTCTTTGGAAAATAATTCTTAATTTCCCTGCATGTCTCACCCCTTTTTGCAGACACAGAACTACGGACCAGAGGGTAGCTCAAATAGGATCGGTGTGAATTGTGGTCCAATATAGGGATCGAATGAGACACTAATCCAGGTACTATAGTCCTGATACTGAGGTATTAGAGTGACCATGTCTAGGCCTATCTCTGATTCAGGGGCTTGCCTATCTGGAACGTTTCAGGACGATATATAAAAAAATCAGCCCTTATCAAGCATCAAACTAATAACTAGTAATAATAACAATACCATAAAAGGGGATTTATACATTAATATAATATTAATCGTTGCAGCGGGATAAGGGATAGTCTTAAAGATGTGATCGATTTTAACTGGACGCCGCCACTGTCCCCACCGACTTGATATATGGCTACCCTTGTTACCAGACTATTAGACGGCCACCTAAAGGGTTGATATAGGATCGCAGATTAACTAATTAATTGGTTATCGTAGTTATTTCCTGGAGGATACAAGCGGGATTACATACCGAGCTCGGCGCTCCTTACTATAAATATCTGCGCGCCGGAGAGACAAGTCCTCGACCACGAACGGGATTATTGTGTCCGAATCGGGACTCTATCGAAGTGTGTAACCGATATCTGGAAGATCCTGGCCGGTCGTAAGGGTTTACTTACCGTTACCGTGTCTGGCTTAATGATAAATAATTACTGACATCGATCGTTTCTAGGAATCTGGGAACATTTAACTTTATGAGATTTCCATGCAGGTTTGGGAAAATTGGGTCAGATCAGTTTTTTTTTTTTTTTTTTTGAGCCGGACCAGATTTTAATAAGTTCCCCGAGAGAGAGACTCTCCTGGATTTTCTGATGAAATTCAGGAATATCCTGGTGCAATTTATGATACATCGGCTTGCGCAACCTTCAAGACAGCTAACGATTGTTCGAGTGAGTTAACTTGTGAGTGATATCTGGATAAAAACTTAAATTCCTTGGAAGCAAATTCGGGACCATTGTCAGCAATTACAGTTTGTGGAATACCAAACACAAAAAATACTTACATTGTAGATTTATAAGTAACTGTAATAACTAAAAGAAGGATATTGAATAAGAAATAGGTACAAGAACAAACGACCACAGAAAGCGATCAAGGAATCCAGAAAAATTGACAAGAAATGTCGCTTGAACGAGAAGACAAACTATACTTTCATAAAATCGTAATAAAGGCCGGATAAGAGCTCTGGATAAGAAAATAAGAATTCATCGGACATAAATTCGGGACCATTGTCAGCAACTACAGTTTGAGGAATACCAAACACAAGAAATACTTACGAGTGAAAGTAATTTGTGTCAATCTCATATGATGGTTAATTTTTTATTCGAAAGGTCATCTAGAGAGAGGCCGCCCCCGCAGCCCTTTATTATCATAATGGTAAGTTTAGACCGTTCGACATGGGCCATAATAATCTTCGCTGCCTGATTCGGTCGGTAAACCAACAACAGATGACTATCGAGGCCGATCGGCTGCTGTTTAATGCCGTTCCGAGCCATTAGTGAGTTTGTTGCTTCATTTCCTCCAACCCCCCGCCGACTCACCGCCATTCCGCAGCAACTCTCCTTTCAGCGTTGTCGAGACTCGAGCTTTTACTACCTCACTCTTTACGAGTACTCGATATTTTACTATCAGCCCTGATATCTGTCGGAAATCGTAGTTTATGAGGCGATCTGTTATACGTTTTGGTGGCGCGGCGGAGGAGTAGCCCGAATACTTTATAAGGGTTGAGGAAGGGTTGAAGTTTTAATGAAAATCGATCTGCTACAACCAGAACCAGAACCAGAAAACGAGATACTCAGAGCTGTATGAATTTTTAGCTCGATGTGAAAAAAGAAAAATGAAAAAGAGTAGCAACCCAGGTAAGGACAAATCGCTACGCTAAGTAATAAAAGAGAAAAATGCAGTCTTTTTTCCCGCCAGGCGGATTCAATCCATACGGCAAGGATTTCATTATAGAGAGAAAGAATAAAAGCACTTACCTACAACTGTATTACCGATTATGCTTTGAACGATTCAATTGTCTCTGGATTTCATCTACGTCGTCGCTGATGTAGAAATCCGCGCTAGCGAAAGACTGCCGATGTAAAAAGGAAAGAGGCAGACGTGGTGGCAAATAAGAGCTCACTCGCGAAAACTAGACGTTTGATGTTCGCCGCCAGATGCATGGCGGATTATTAACGTTGAAAATAATCAAAAACATTTATAAATCCTTAATTAGAGTTAATAGAAAACTGCAGGCGAGTGTGCATTTCGCCTTACTAACTGTTCAATTACCGACGTTTGTGTATTAAAGGACTATGCGCAAGATATACGATGCCGATTTTCGATAAAGTGCATTAAACTCTTTGCTCAATTATTAATTTCATCTTAAACGAGACAAAATAAGAGAGACGACACAATTAAAAGCCTTTCCTATTCAAGAACGTATTTTCCTATTCAGTTTGTAAGATATATGGGAGGAGGGAGGGGTAGAATTTAAAGGAAGATGTCAATGCAGTGACAGATAACTTATGGAAGACATTGAGAAATTGAGCTGAAATATTCAGACAGCTGTAAAGTGCATACACCTATACACAAAGTGTCATATCCATAATAGAATAAGGTTTCTTTCGATCTACGTTCGTAGATATAAGGTAAGGTACGTCTCTGACGCTGGCTGCGACTAAATAATATTCCGACATTTCCCTATACGTGACTCCATATCCTTAAAAGTATTGAATAATTCTAAGGCTATATGCCGCCTCTGACGGTTAAAATCGTTTTGTTTTATTCATACGCAGTCGATTTTTCTTGTAGCTGCCATAAACTTGAAGATAAATTCGGTTTAACCACCGCATTTGAATTCTCTCTGCCGGTGCTTCATCCCCGAACGTTTATACCAGCACTTATAGGTGCCTATCCTCGCTTGATGTGTAGCCTCACGATAATACTTCCAGAATAGTATCGTAATTGAACTGCTGGCTGCTGTTATTTTTTTGCAACGATTCGCCTACCCATCTCATAATTACGCCCCTTCTATATTAATCAAATATGAAAATTAGAACACAAAATAATAGCAACTGTAATAAAAGCAACGATACAACAACAGTAAAAGCACGAAAAGACATAGCAACCAGATAATTGACGAACTAAAAATGCTTCGGAAACTATCTTGAACATACTGAGCTGCACGTTCCTGCAATGAAACAATAGAAGAAACAGATCTATAGCAACAGTAACATCCGTTACTACAAGTCTGGGAGCAAAAACAGCAACAATAGCAAATAACTTGAAAAAGTGGTAGAAGGAACGATGACAATGCCGTGGTAGCAATAATAACAATTTTGGTAGCAATAGTAACAACAGCACTATAAACTTATAAAAATAGTTGTTGATAGTTAAAAAATAGCAACAATAACAACATTGGCAGATCTTCTGTTGTTATAGAGCTGCAGGTGTATAATATATCCAGCGTTATAGCAATGGAATTATAGCAAGCAGAAAATTCCTGTCATTACAATCACAATGAAATTTTCAAAACAGATTTACCACAAAAGCAACAATAGCAAGCATAAACTTGTAAAATAGCAATGATGGCGTCATAATAATATTCATAGCAGTAACAGAATAAGCAAACATTATAAAAGCATCAGTAATTGGTAGCAATAGCAAAAATAGCAACAGTAACAATATTGACATTATGATAACTGAATAAAAACCAGTTAATAATAGCTACAGCAGCAAACAATGTATTTCTCCGATACGATGAAAATATAAGAGAAAAGAAAAAATTAACATTGAAAGAGGGAAGCAATTTTTATTTATTTTTCCCATTGCTGTTGCAGCAATGGAAATATAGCAATTAAGATTTTTTCCTGCATTTACACATCCTTCTTAATATTGCTATTTTGAAAAGGAAATAAGAAAAATATTGTAATAATTATTGATCAAAAATATTACAAAAGTAACAACACCAGAACGCACTAGAATTGTAGCTATAGTAACAACAGAAGTTACAATCAAAGGAACAAAAAGCAGGCCAACAAGTGTATTTGAAAATTATTGTGCAACAAAAACAAGACGAAAACTGAAATGACAAGATATAAAACTATAACAACAGTAACAACCATCACGCTATAATAATTTTGGTAGCAATAGCAACATTAGCAGCTACAAACTTAGCTACTGTAACAATTGTTTCACTATGAAAACTTTGATACTAGAAGCATTATTAACAGCAATCACAAATCTGCAAAGAAATAGCTTTAGTAATAGCATCAGTATGACAACCAGAAGGAACAAACCTTAGTAGCAACTATTCAGAAACAAAAACAACATGAAAATTTTAAAAAACAAAAGATAGAAACATAGCAATAGTAAGAACGATGACGCTATAAAAATTTTGGTAGCAATAGCAACAATTGCAAAAGTAGAATTGCAGAAATGGCAGTAGTGACGGTGACAATACTGTGACTTTTAAACTATTTATAACAGTTTAAAAAATATAGCAACAGTAACAACACTACAATTTTTAAGAAAGTGGCTATAGTAATAAAAAAACATCAAAACAACAAAACAAAGCCAACAGCGGATACAAAACCAGATTAACTATCGCTTTATAAATTATTCTGAATTAAACAAAAACAATGCAGTAAGAAGAGATAAAAACATAGCAATAGGCAATAGTAACAGTAATGACGCTAGGATAACCTCAATAGATCAGAAGTTTGATTAGTTGTTTAGTTGCAAGTGCGACCAAACTTATAGAAACATATAGCAACAGTAACAAAACTGTTATTATGACAACCTTAGCAACGACAGGCTGTAAAATTTAAGGTAGCAACAAGGCGAAATCGCTTATTATCTCAAAACAGACAAAAAAAAAGATAGTTTTTGTAGCAACAGGAAAATATATATTATCAATTTCAAATCAATTTCATTGATCTCCTTAAATGGAACATGATTTATTTCATAGAAAGAAGAAATAATTATAGATAAATGTATAGCAATAGTAACAACTTGCAGCTCAACCGAAGAAGCTATAGCAATAGAAAAAATAAAAACAAGAACAAAAAATAAAAACACAATTTACAATAGTAAAATATATAAATATTACTATGGCAAACAAATAGGTGTAGTAGCAACTGTAATTTGCTAGATCCTGAAGATATATAGATAGTTGCTAATTTTTCTTGTAGCCACAATCATAGATAATGTAATGCCATTATGAGACGATGCTAGATCAAAAATGAAATAATAAAGATACAGAGGTAGCAATAGTAACAGTAAAAGAGAAATACATAATAATGATGTTGCAGCATTGTGAACAAGTAGAAAAATTTTATAACAAAAGCAACAACATTACAATAGTAGCAATAGTAACAATGGTACCTATTATGTCAACAATGGGAACAACAGGTTATAACTCTTGAGGTAGCAGCCAGGATATGTTCCCAAATATCTAAAAAAAAACAACCAAGAAGGAAATAAGGTTTTTGTAGCAAGAGGAAAATACAAATTACCAATTACATTGATATAAAACGAAAACATGATTTAAATCATAGAAAGAAGAAATAATCATAGATAAATGTACAGCAAAAGTAACAACTTGCAACTCAACTGCAGCAACTGTAACAATGAATTACATTAATAACAAAAAAGACTTGTAGCAATTGTAACAACAACAATTATTACAATTATTATTAAAGTCGATGAAAAGACAGTTGCTATACATCATGAACATATAAAGAGTTGCTATAGAGAAAAATGAATAAAAAAAAAAGAATGGCATAGCAGTAGTAACAAAAAAGAAAAGAACAATTATGATGAAGAGTATCCTGGCCGAAACAAAAATTGACCGAAAGTAAAAATAATGCAATTCCTAGAACGAGAGCCATCCACCTCTAACACACTGACACAATTACTCGTCCGAACACACCCTCCACGTTTCCATGCACCCTCACCAGTCGATCCTAACATAATAATCGAAGAGAGAGCGAAATTTTCCCGTTTCGATTAGAATTCCACGGCACCTCCCGTGACGTCATCCGGACCGAGCGTCGGGGGTACCCTCATCAATAATAATCAAGACTATTGATAATTATGCATCGGCGTCACCTTGGAAACTGACAATTAGTATAAATTGGGGGTCCCTTCTTGGTCTCTGGACGAGCCTGCTGATTACGCGCGAGCCAAACACAAACAGAGGGCTGCTACAGAGCCGTGACAGACTGATGACAGGCACACGACATCTTTCCTCTTATCTATACAGGGCGATCGAGTTTTGTTTCGATTGATTTTTCTATGGGAGGGCAGGTTTATCCAGTCCTCTTTGTATGTACGCACGTATGCAATAGGGAGAGACGTTTCCCCTCTCGCTGCCGAGCGCCGAGCTGAAGAGGATCGTTGTAAGGTAAAGGGTGCTTTTTGGAAAGTTTGATCGCGTATTATAGAAAGGCAGCGGGTCGCGTCGCTTATTAATATATATTGGGCGGCTTTTGTTGCGATCCTGCTCTACATGAGATATTGATGAGATACTTAGTAGCTGAACGCGCCCGAGGAGCTGCTGGCTGATTTAAATAATCGATACCGGGCTATACTCGGTGAATTATTCAATCACTTTTATCCATCGACGATCCCCTTAAATATTAACGCCACTTATCTACTCATTACCGTCGATTCGGGCTGCAAATATTTGCACATCGACTCTCGACGGCTCGAGCAGTTACTTTGTTGATGGATTATCTCGAGGACGGGAAGAAAGGATTGCGGGGAGGGGGACGGAGGTGCGTCGTGCGTGCTCGAGTCTCGAGTGTCGACGTATCGTTTGCGTATCATTCGACTCCTTGGAAATTAAATCGGAAAATAAACGAAAAAAAGGGTCGGAAATTTAAATTCACAATAATGTCAGTGTTTAGTATTCACGAAACCGTTCCACATGATGTCGGGTATAATTCACCTGGTGGAAAGAGTGGCCGGGGCCCATCTACGAGCCAGCGGTACGAGGATAGATTACAACCCTCCGGGTCCCCCGTACGCACGAGATGGGGTGAATTTTATATTTGGAACATTAAATTCTTTTAATTACTTTTTGTATCTACATATTATACGTATGTAGTTCGGCCATTATTTCCAGGAATGCTGGCTCGTTGGCTCCTCGGAATACTGATTATTCTCTGGATAATTTATTTTATTCCAGAGCGATACAACCGGACCGGACCAGTACAAATTTACACATGAAAAAAAGCACGTGTTCTTCCGCCACGAATATTAACTGCGAAATTCCGATACGGCTTGTTATCCATCCTTCCTATTAAAATATTTAGACATGAGAATGATCCCGCTGATAATCACGACAGGAGAAAATATCACATTCAACGTGTACACCTAATGCATATAAATGAGCCCCGCTGTGTGATAATAACTGACGAATGAACGGACGAACGGATATGAAAATCGCAAAATTTTCTGTTAACCTTATCCTTTAATAAAACATCGACGATATAGCGTATAACTGGGGGATTCCCTCATAAATCTACTTGTGAAATAAGAAGTTGCATTCCCTTAATCGGTAAATCCCAACCAAAGACACTACTACAGTCAGAGATGAAACCAAACGAGAAGTTTTGGTCTCTCTTCGTCTCTTCGACCCCTTTCTGATACACCAACACAGCCGGCGGTCATTTCCTTTCGGCTCTGACGAGTAGGAACGATCGCAATGGCGCGATCTCCTGCTCGAACCGAAAGACATTTTTAATTTATTCAGACCGTTCTCTCAAGCCCGCGGCATTGCCGATATACCACAGCATTGCCAATGATTCATTGATGACTTAATTTAGGCGTCGTCATGGCGACAGCCTCGATGCGTCGTCTTCATCTGGACGCCTTTGATATAACAGTCCTGTCAATGTTGCCAAACCGATCTCGCGTTCTCTTTAATGGAAAAAAATTAATTTTGATTCCAATTTGCTTTCAGTTACAAAAAACATTCATTTCAGTCGTATATTTTTTCATATTATTCCAATGAAATGCGCTTATAACGAGAAAAGTTGCTATGTTTTTTAAATATTTCTCCAAAAAATCGAAGATGCCGAGATAAATATTTGCGGTTTTTTAATAAAAAGAAAAAAAAACCGAAGAAATAACATAATTTGAAAAATATATTTACATGATCCTTCGAGCCGGATTAAAAAAACATCAAGGCAAGAAAATAACTCTAAGCCCATTATTATTGGTGCATCAAAACGGAGAAGAAATCGTTCTTACAACGGAATTCACTAGAAATGAAGCAAATCAAGAATGTTATTTGCAAGAAAACAAATATAAGCAGCCATAACTTCAACAATATGACCGTTTGTGCCCTCTTAGATGCAGACTAAACAACATAATTTAAAAAATATTTAAGTCATCCTTCGAGCCGGATAAAAAAATCGAGCCTTCAAAGAAAAACTTCAACCGATTATTATTGGTGCATTAAAACTACGAAAAAGACGTTTTTACGAAATATTTTCCAAAAAATGAAGCAAACCAAGATGGGTTTTTCAGGAAAAAGAAAGAATATTTATCATAACTTCGATAATATGACCATTCTAGCCCGCCTAAATGCAGACGAAGCCACATAATTCAAAAAATATATTTGTATGATCCTTCGAGCCGGATGGATTATTGATGCATCAAAAAGATGAAGAATTCGCTCTTATAAAATATTTCCTAAGAAACGGAGCAAACAAAGATGATGACTCTTTTCCGGAGAAAAAAACAATATGAACCTTCGACCTCGCTGAGAAGCCAGCCAAGACAACATAATTTGAAAAAATACATATATTAATATGGTCCTTCGAGCCGGATTAAAGAAAAACGAGTCTCAAAAAAATCCTACCGATTATTATTGATGCATGAAAACGATGAAAAAGTCGATTTTACAAAATATTTCCCACAAAACGAAGTAAACCAAGATGGTGTTTTTCAGGAAAAAAAAGGATGAACAACCGTAACTTCAATATTGTGATCCTTCAAGCCGGATTCGATGCAAACAAAGATCGAGAGAATTATTCGTTCAATTGCACATAAATCGTGTCTGAAAATGATCAGGAATACTTTTTTTTCAACAGATGGTCCGATGGTTATTCGAGACGGATTCTGAAAAAATTGAGCTTCGAAAAAAAAAACTTGAACCCATTATTACTGTTGTAGGTATCAAAAAGAAAATGAATTTGCTCTTACGAATAATTCCTAAGGAACGAAGCAAGCCAGGATGCTTTTTCGAAAAAAAAAACGACGAAACACTAAAAATTCAATAATATGATCCTTCGAGCCCGATTCAATCCAGACAAAGATCAAGATAAGACTTAAATACTCTTTGCTGCAACGGATGGTCCTTCGAGCCGGATTGAAATGATGTCTGAAAATAACAGAACGGAGGGATATTCGATGATAAAAAGCAGGGATGTTCGAGTAGATCAGGCAACGTCGCGCGCGATATCTGCGGATGCCATCGAGGACAGGGATGAATATTCACAAGTTATTAAATCGGGAACACGCTCTATAGACGAATCTGGCGGGATTTTGTTTTTACAGCGGGCGTCCGTCTCTCTCGGTCACGAAGAAACGGGAATGACGACCGATCGGGGACGACGCTAGATGGCGTCTCGACGCTAGAAAAGCCGATGCAATCTAGATTATATGGGATCGGACGTTTTAGTTTGTCTGAATATTTTATCGTTCTGCCGGAGAGGAATGGCGGGAATTGTGACGTGGCGCGATAATCCGGTCAGAGATTCATCGTCCCGAGCGTCAAACTTTGCGCGACACGAGCGCTGGAAAACGTTAACGAAAACTCGTACGTTATCGCGTCGGTGGGAGGAATTGATCAAGAGGTGCCGGTCGACGTCAAGAAGCGATCAAGAGACATTTCCGTGACCGGCGCGCGGCGGAGAAAACAAATGCGAATTAATTAAAAATATCGTGAAACAATTTCGCCGCCTCCGACGTCGGTGCGTATGCCGGGCGACTTTGATGGAAATGGTGCCGGTATCAGGAATAAAGCGAGATTATGATTGGTCACTTATTTAATTACATTAATCTATCATTTGCTGTCGACAATAGCTGACTTTGACCGATTGGTTCGTGGGGTCGGTGGGGGGCTCCCCGAATGTATCATGCGATTCGCGATAAGTAGCCGCATACAGGCGACGATTTAACCGACAACTTGTACGGGGAATTTCCGTACACAACACGACACGTTTGAGTTATCCAATTCAGCTCCCATACACGTAACGATTCATTATTTGATTCCAAAAACATTTTTGCCTACCATTATCGATCGAAGGATCTCGTATTAGGTACTTTTCTCTCTAGTAGTCATGCATCTTCCTCTAGTTGAAGGTTCTGGTTAGCTCAGCTCAATAGATTTTGAGGTAGTCGATTTCTCCTCATAACGATCTATTTTCGGTGAAACAAATCCGGTAGTGTACGGTCAGCCTTAATAGACAATACAGAGCGATATCCCGCAGCAATTGCTTATCGATAAGGTTACGTGACGTGCGACAATTAGCACCGCATTGATTTTCAGCCTTAAATAGGTCAGAGTGGGTACAGGCCAGGCTGACTTAGACACATCGATTACTGGGGGGGAATAATAATGACTTTGATCGTTATTCGTTATTTATTGCTTTCCATCAGCCGGGAAAATAAATTTATCTGCAATGATTTGCCTTATTTTGTCATTAACTTCCTGCGGTAATTTTATTCGATTCGTATCGGGTCAAGCGAATAAACACGCCACTGATTTAATTAACGGGAACTCTTTCAAGAGATTTACCTTCTCTACTGTCACACTATTTTTCTTATGCAAAAAATATCAGCCGCAGTCGCGTCCACGACTCCGGAAGAAGTTACACTGGATAAGTTGACTAGCGATGATGACAGTTGGCAGTGGTACAATATGGCAACAGGGCACTGACAACTTGACAACGATGCAATTCTCCACCACTAACAGTAAACGCGACCGCAGAACAACCAGAATCTTGCCGGGGGTGGATTTTCTAGAGTGCCCGTTTATTCATATTCCGCGGTCCCTTTTCTTTGTGATTATTGTTACACACACATGCACACACATATAAGCGCGCGTTATTCGTTATTCGCTTATCCGCGGCGGCTGTGATGTTATTTCATTAAAACCATGGCCATCTTTGCGAAACGGATTTAAAATTCCGCTCATGGAGATGTATCGCGCGGGAGAGTGTATGACTTTGCATACACTTATTTGATTTATAGGACGATCCTCCGCGTCGGCATTGTCCTCCCGCGTCTGGCTTTATCCTGCCGCCGACGTGATTTCATTAAAAAAGGTCCAGGAGGAACGGGTCCGAGCAGCCGGGCAAGGCTCCGAGTGCGGGGGAACCTTTTTAATCGGTATTAATTCGATTTGATTCGTCGACCGACCGCCAACGTCTGCTCGGGTAATTACCATACTATACGCGACGGACGAAAAAGACGCAGCCAGGGAAAATGTCGTTATTAGATGAATTCATATCCCCTTCTCATATATCTTCTATACTGTTACATATACAGGCTGTTTCAAATCATTTGTGGAAACTGAAAGGTGCCATTGCCTGGTTCATTCTAAAGAAAATGTTCCTGTCATCATGGTTCTTCGAGATACCCACTATACTGAGAACTTCCTGAGAACTGCCTGATTTCCACAGTCTTTCGCCTTTCCTCTTTCTTTACAATCTGTAATCTTTCGTGGATTCTTCACCTTCCCCTAGCTAGGAGTTCTATGGGGGGGATAGCAGCAATGACCTATATCGCCTCCGTTGACATTGTTTTATCTGCTGCCCTTCCAATTCCAAGGCAAATGTTTCCCTCTTCCGAGATCTCTTCAGAATGACGCTATTTTTTAGGCCAAGTCATGTGCTGCTCTCGACCTTCCTAAGTTTCCCTGCAGGATTATTGGCATGGGATTCCGGAGGAACGATGCCTTCTTGGCCTTGCCGACTCCTTAGCCTGTTCACTTATGACTTTTTTGAGTTAGGACATCTTAGCTGGTCAGATCGGTGTCCAGTGAGATTGCATTTGTCACAGAAGGATTCTGTTCTACCATCTGTTGCTTTGTGTCCTGTTTATAAAACATTGGATTTATCAGTTCCTATAAGGCACGTGGTTGTGCGATGTCCATATTCCAGGCATCTGTAGCATCTAAGAACTTTTTGAATCTAAGAACCGCCTGTTTCTTGTCCATCGCGATGATGGCAGTTTGGTTATCGTTTTTGTCTATTTCGTAAACTAAATCGCTTTGACCCCTGCAAGACGACTTAAAGACGATTTGGGCGGCGACTTGAAGATTGTCATTCAAGTCGTGCCGTGTAATGAAACCTTTACGTTACGATGCAGTGTAGTTCTTCCGGGTGATGTTAATTTCTAATAATAATCAGTGATTATTTCTGAATTAACCGAGATTAAAACATCTCTCCCTTTAGGTATTTTATTATAATCCACTATCGTTTACCTTGCTTCCGATATAATACCCTTCCTAATGCCCCTGCAATCTATTCGACACAATTTATTTCTAATTAATAAAGTATAATCCCTTCGGAAATACCTTGGAAAGGGCTTCCGGTGCGCTTCTATATTTCCTAATAATCGAGTTTAAAACTTGTATCTAATCGGAAGCTATTGCTAATGACTCGGATTTAGTTTTCCAACTTTAGAGTGTTGTTTGTCTTGTTTATAGATCGTCCGAGTGATGTAATCCCGCACTCGTACCACCTACCCACCCTACCCTCCGAGCAATGAATAAATAATCAATTTTTCTCTGTTTATGAGGGAAAAAATCGCTCGCGAAGGGGCAAGGACAGAAACAGATGAAGGTATAAAAAACCCCCTTGTCTTTTGTTTCTCCGGCGAACCGGCGCGACGTCATCGGGCCAAGAACTAATTAACCAGGCAAGATTGAATGAGCCTCATCAAATATAAAACTTTTTTTTTAATTCGAAAAGAAAAATTGGTCCCAATCTAATCAGAAAAGTCCCCGTTCTGTACGTATAAATTCATAATTAGAATTACTTGTTGAAATATTCAAACTCTTTCATCAGGGCGGCTTATAACGCGCTTTCCGGTCGCGGACGACGACAATCAATGAACTTGCATTTCAGATGGATCGCTGCTGCAGTCCTTTAGAGGGTCACGGATGAATCGCGATCCTGAGGTTATCTCTTCCGGGGATGAATAATCAAAAATGGGACCGTTCAAGCGGGAAATTTTAAATTATGGCGAACGCCTGAAGCCTACTGAAATATTTCTATGACATAATTACAATAATTGAATAGATTTGTTTATTATTATTTCACAATCGTGAACATAAAAGTGTGGTTATGGACTCTGTTATCTGTTCTTCTTCTTTCTTTTTGTAATATCTGGTTAGTTTCTGAAATTTATATTAGTTAGGAACGTTTAGTTCTCTCTACCAATCGCCGCCTCCAAGTCTTCCAAACGGTTAATCGTAACATTACACTTACTTCAAATGCCGCCACAAGAAAAAGTCACAAATTGTCAGGAGATGGAGCTCTCGCTGATTGTGACTGAGATACCAAAATGGATATCCGTTGGGACGTGAATGACCACCCCCCCCCCCCAGCCGACCATAGCAACCGTTTTAATGTGCTAAAATTTGTATTTTGAAGCGAAAAACTTGTCATTTGATAGCTGAATTAACAATTTATTGATACAAATAAATTTGTTTGTAATTTAATGCACAATTTGTAATTTGATGTGCAAAATAGCTAAGTTTATTAATTGAAGCACAAAATCACCAAAACCACCCTTGTAAATTGTCAGGCATAATTTTTAATCTAATGTACGGTTTGTTATTTGATGTCAAAAATGAAACTTTGATGAAAAAAATGTATAGTTTAGTTGATGCGCAAAAGTAACAATTGACCGAGACACGTTCTAAATTGTTATGGAAATTTTGTAGCTTGATGTGCAATAATTTTTAATTCGATGTGCAACACTTGTGGTTTGTCTCCAAAAGCTTTTATGTAAATGGATGTGCAAATTTAACAATTTCATTCGCCAGGTTGTAAATTTTCATCAAAAATTTGTTAAAAAAAAGTTAATGTGCAATTTTGTAATAATAAACAAATTTGTAATTTGATGTACAAAACTAGCTTTTAATATGTAAAGCTGCGTACTGTTGAGAAAAACATCTAAGTCAGTGTGAGATATTTGAAACCTGTAATTTGATGCGCAAAAGTAACAATTTAACGAGAACGTTCTAAACTGTTATAGAAACTTTGTTATTTGATGTGCAATTTTTATTCCATGTGCAAAATTTTGTCATTTTTTTTGTCGTTTTTGTCCAAATGTCCAATTTTTTTTTTTTTTTTTTTTTGTTTTGTCCAATTGTTCGGCAAAATTTGTCGTTTCTCTCCACAGGCTGCTAAATTGATGTGCAAATTTAACAATTTCAAGCGCCGCAGGCTGTAACTTTTCATACATTTTTTATCTTAGTCTTTTTAATTTTTTAATTTTTTACATTAGTTTGATCAGAGAAATTTGTAATTTGATGTACAAACCTAGCTTTTAATGTGTCGAGCTGTGAACTGTTGAGCAAAATGTCTAAATCAGTTGGAGATTTGTAGTCTCATGTGCGTAATTATTATTTTGAGTAGTTTAATGATGAAAACTTCTAATTTGATGCGCAAAAGTAAAAATTCAACGAGACACGACGTTCTAAATTGTTACAGACAGCTTGCAATTTGATGTGCAATTTGTAATTAAATGTGCAAAATTTGTGGTTTATCTCTGAAAGCTTATAAATGGATGTGCAAATTTAACAATTTCATTTGGCAGGTTTTAAATTTTCATAAAAATTTGTGAGTTAATGGAATTTGAAAATTGATGTGCAAAAATGAATCTTTGATGGACAAAATTTGTAGTTTGACTCGACAAATTTGTAATTTGATGTACAAAAGTAACAATTCAACAAGACAGGGTCTAAATTTTTATGAAAATTTTGAAATTTGATGTGCAATTTGTAATTTTATGTGCGCAATTTGGATTTTAATGAGCTAAAATTTGAAACTTCACGCGAGAAATTCGTCTTTAACCACCGCCCGATTCATAATGGGAATGATCTTCGTGGTCACCTGTAGAAAGTCAAACGATATACAACCGATAAAGTGAAGACGTATGACAGAAATTATAATATTTCGTTCAATTGTCACTCGTCAGATTTACAGCAAAATTGAGTGTTATCATCTCTAAGGTAGGTAGGTACTGTAGAAAAATGACAATTTTCAAGACAACATAACTTTCATCCCACTTCAGATATAAAGTATTTAAAAAAAATCCTCCTGTATCGCGCGAAAGCGCGAAATATCTCCGACGGATAACGTCAATATTTCAGCAGAACTTTTAATCACGGTAAGTAAGTAAGTAAGGACCTCGCGTATGTTTTACTATCTCTAATAAAACAAAACCGGGTCCGGGAATCATGAATCTGGTCTTCGGATCGCTCAGGTTTACTGCCCCGGTAGATTATTTCTCGACGTGTTCGGACCCTCTCCCGTTTATTAAGACCTGGCCTGATGGAAGCACCAATCTGACACCTTCGGGGCGTTTACTGCCGCCAGGACTCGCAGGTTTATTCCTTTTAGATGGTAGAAATGTATTAGCGGAATGTACAGATTATACGGTTAGTGGTATGATTTTTTCTTGTATCGGAATTTTACTTTGCTAATAAAAAAGCTGTAAAATAACTCCTCTTCACTCTGTTGAACATTCGGAGAGGAGAGATCCGAGCGTGTATATAAACGTACGGGCCCGGAGAGGGGGTTTTATGGTTGCCCTAAGGGTAGTTGGAGGACTCGTTTGTGGGTCTGTCGTTTTGGAGGTGCGAGAGCAGAGTTAGTAGAACTGGAAAGAGGAGTTGTAACGTTAATTTTCTTCTTTCTTATAACTTTTTTTTATTATTATTTAATCACGGAATAACGGCATTTATTTGTATATTAGAAGAAAAAATGGGTGCCTTCAAAAATTAAATTGTGCACACCTGAAACGATAAAAATTGAGGCCCGAAGATCGCAAAGCGCTTTAAATTTCCCGTCACTGTTTTTAGTTGTTCCCGTTTTAAATGAGAGCCCATCAACAATATCAAGTTACCTTCGAAAGCACAGCTCACTCTGATTAGGTTATTTAGGTGAGACGCCTCCCAAAGTTCGGGACGGCGCCGTGGAAAGATAATGAAGACGACATAAATTGCGATTTTAAAATTGCGTTTTTGTTATCTTATTCTGAAATGAAAATGATACGGGCTAGAGGCGTTTTTAATTTCCAAGGAATGATCATGCATGTTAACAGTAATAAGATGCTACAAGATTCAACAATAGCTCCGTCCTTCTCGCTGATACCCGATCCCATAAGCGGCGCAGTCGTCGGAAGATTTTTACTAAAAATAATAATTTTAACAATAAATCAGCCGTTTAAAAAAAAAGTTGGATTGATTCAAGTTGATTCACAGGATTTGTCGTTTTTGAAAAATGAGGTGCCGTTTTGATGATAGGAATTTTTGAGATAGGAATTAAAAAAATAACTTTTGGTCCTTCGAGCCTGATCATTCAAGTTAACATTATTCAGCGCAAATGAACCGCACAGCATAGATGACCATTGAAAAAAAATTTTTGAACTGTTGTGTACACCCAAAACTGTTCAAAATGGCAATTTTTTATGTAAAATGAACGGGGATAGGAATTAAAAAATTACTTTTGGTCCTTCGAGCCTGATTATTCAAGTTAACATTCAGCGCAGTTTAACAGCACAACATAGGTACATGATCATTGGAAATATATTTTTTTACAGTTGTGTACACCCAAAACTGTTCAAAATGGCAATTTTTTATATAAAATGAACGGGGATAGGAATTAAAAAAATACTTTTGGTCCTTCGAGCCTGATTATTCAAGTTAACATTCAGCGCAGTTTAACAGCACAACATACATGATCATTGGAAATATATTTTTTTTACAGTTGTGTACACCCAAAACTATTCAAAATGGCGATTTTTTATGTATTGTAAAGTAAACGGAGATTGAATTTAAAAAAATAAGTTACAGTCCTTCGAGCCTGATTATTTCATTATTCGTGCTGCCATTCCGTGCAATTTAAAAGCACGCCACTGTGCATGGATCATTGAAAATGACATCTCTTTGTCCGCGATCAGCTCGCTTGTTTTAATATCGCCCGAGGCCGATAAAGTAGGGTGCCTGCATTACCGAGGCGCAGGGCAGCCAATACGAGACACCTCTTACACTAATTGCAATCTGTCTGCTCCTATTCTTACACAGAGGGCTGATTTTTCAATATCCACCGCCTACTTACATGAGAAAATGAGCCTCTCATGTATACGTAAGGCTCAGCTTCGCGCCGACGAGTATAATACCAACACGCGCGCTCCTTGTACTACAAGAGCGACATTGTTGAGAATACATTTGCTAATTGTTGGAATTGTTTACCTATCGTTTTTTTCATGGAAGAGCTGCACCGTCGCTTTTTTTTACATAAACTTTATGAACAAAGGAAAGCGCGCTGGTCCGATTTGTGTTGAAACATGAGCGTGATTTCTTGTTAAAATTTCATCCAGTCAGTACTTGTTAATTTTTCCAGGAATTACGTCCGTGAAGTTACGTTTTGTGCTTTGTTGTACCTGCCTCGATACCGCTAACATAATATGAAATCAGAATTTTTTTCCGAGATTTAAAATCTCCGATTAGCCCGACTCTCCGCATGGTATACATACATATACACAGTCAAAACAAATTATCTGCTCTAAAAGCGACTCCGGAAAAGGAATACGTTAAAATTGCCCCGACCCCCGCCCGCTCCTACATATATTTTTTCCGAAATCCTTGTAATCTTTTTACTTGCTAATATGCAGCGGATGTTTAATGTATGTTTCTACATACGAGATTAGGGCGTTTTAAAAAGCCGCCGGCCATTTTAAGCCCAGTGCCCGTTCCTGGGGTTTACGCGGGGAGACTTCTTTTTCTCCATTAACCGGTTTTAAGCTGGCCCCGGCAGTAAATTACGAATTTTAAGGTAACTTAATGTACCAAATTAAGGGGATACTAATTTTTCAGATACGTTTGTTTCTGTTCTGCGGATTTTTATGTGTGCCCGTTTATATACACTCGTGCACAAATGTGCGGGCTTCCTAAATCTCAAAAGCTCCTGTTATTTAGTCACGTATTTTAAGATATTCTTGGCCTTGGGATTAAAATGAAATTTTAATGTTCAAATCGCTCAATAAATAATCGTAAGAACGCATAAATTGCTACCTACCATTCCTATCTTTACTTTATTTCCTACTTTTATGTATATCTCAAATTACCTCTCAGAATTATTAAAATCCCTATTGGAGCAAAAAAGAAATGATTTTGTGATTTAAAGTGCAATTTTCATTTTGATGTGCGAAATTTATAACTTTATGTGCAGAAATGTGTAATTTGAAGCGAAAAACTTACTATTTGATAGCAGAATTAACAACTTATTGAACAAAATTGTAAATTTATTTTTTTAATGTGCAATTTGTAATTTAATGTGCAAAATTTGTGGTTTGCATGTAAAAGTTTGCAAATTAATATACAAAAGCAATAATTTTATCCGTCCTTTTTAAATTGGCATGAAAATTTTACAATTTAATGTGCAATTTGAACTTTGATGAGCAAAATTTGAGCTTTGATGACCAAAATTCGTAGCTTGACCAGAGAAATTTTTAATTTGATGTACAAAATTAGCTCTAAAAAAGCGCACCTGTAAGCTGATGAGAGACATGCGTGAATCAATTTTAGATTCCAATTGTTTCATGTGCGAAATTTGTAGCATTTTGCAAAAAACTTGTAATTTGATGTGCAAAAGTAACACTTCAACGAGACGCATTCTAGATTGTTATAAAAAACCTTTCTAGTTTATGTACAATTTGTAATTCGATATTAAGTTATGTAACTTTAGGTGCAAAAATTTGTAGTTTGAAGCGGAAAACTTGTCATTTGACAGAAGAATTAACAATTTATTGATCCAAATTGTAAATTTGTTGGTCATTTAATGTGCAATTTGAACTTTGATGTGTAAAATTTGTGGTTTACATCTAAAAACTTGTAAATTAATGTACAAAATCATACATTTTATCCGTCTTTGTAAATTTGCATGGTAGTTTAGTAATTTAATGTGCAAAATTTATGGGTTGTCTCTAAAAGCTTGTAAATAAATGCACAAAACCCCTAATTTTACTCGCCCTTGTAAGCTTGATTGAAAATTTTTTTAATTAATCTGAAATTTTAAAATTGATGTACAATTGGAACTTTGATGGGCAAAATTCGTACCCTATCCAGATAAACCCGTAATTTGATGCAAAAAATTAGCTTTTAATAAGCACAACTGTAAACTGATGAGCAAATGTGTGAATCAATGTTAAGATTCCTAGTTTTAAGATCAAAATGTGTAGTTTTATAGTAAAAACTTCTAATTTGATGTGCAAAAGTAACAATTTAATGAGCAAAATTCTATATTGTTATAGAAAGTTTCTAATTAAATATGAAATTTTTTATTCGATGAGCAAAATTTATAATTTGTCTCCAAAAGCTTGAAATGATGTGCAAATTCAACAATTTCATGCGGTAGGTATAAAATTTTCATGAAAAAATTGTAATTTAATGTGCAATTTGTAATTTGATATGCACAACTGGGTTGTTGATGGGAAAAAAATTGTAGTTTGACGCGAGAAATCTGTAACTTCATATATAAAACCAAATTTTAATGAGCCGAACTTGTAAACTGATGTGCAACATGTGTAAATCGATGCGAGATTCGTAGTTTCATCTGGGAAATTTTTACTTTGATATGTGAAATTAGTAGCTGAAAGCTTACACATTGTTATTTGATGTGCAAAAGATTCAATTATTCAATGAGTCACGTTCTTAATTGCTATGGAAAGTTTGTAATTTAATGTGCAATCTGTAATTCGATGTGCGAAATTTATAATCAGATGTGCAAAATTTGTGGTTTATCGGTAAATTGATGTGCAAGTTTAATAATTTAATTCGCCAAGTTGAAAACCTTCACAAAAAATTCGTAAGTTACTGTGCAATTTCTAATTTGATGTGCGCAATTTGGATTTTATTGAGCAAAAAATTGTAGTTTAACGGAAGAAACCTGTATTTTGATTCGTGATGTACAATATTCAGGACTTAATGAGCTTAAAGACGTATATAATAAATTAATGTGATAATCGTAAGTTAATGTGCAATTTCACGGTCAAAAAATTGTTTTGATATGAGAAATTTGTAATTTGATGCGCAACCAGTTTTTGATGCACCAAATCATGCAAAATTCAACTATAACTGATAGACAACTTTCAAGAATAAGAGAAAGATTTAGTCGGAAGTGTTATTTGCAATTTGACGTGATTAACTTAAATATATTGCGGAACAATTATAATGAGTAGAGGAAATATTAATTAAATATGCAAAATGGGTAATTTGATATGCAAAATTTGTAATATAATGTGCAAAGTTTACAATTTAATATGCAAAATTATTTAAAAATCAACTAAAATAACTAAAATTTTATGGAGGGTAAGTAAAATTTTTAATTTATTGCGTGAAAAATTGTAATTTTATGTGATGGACTTGCAATTTGATGTACAAAATTTACAATCTTATAACCATTTGAGTAAATTTTTTTATTTGAGTTTAATGTGCAAAGAAATGTAATTTTACGTGATCTACTAGCAAAGATGTGCAAAATTTACATTTTAATGTGCACAATTTATAATTTAATGCGCAAAATGGTAGAAATTTTAACTTTCGAAAACATTGGGGGTTAGATCTTGACGTATTTTATAGGACAAATTGCTTAGAATTTCTGAGGTTTCCCTTTGGTGTAAAAGTTGATAGATTTGTGTGCCAGATTATCTGAGAAAGCGGAGATGTGTGCAATATGATAAATTTTATATAAAAAAATTGCAGCATACAAGTGGTGCTAAACTTAACAAGAAAAGTGAAATCAAAACTGAAAAAAAAAATTGTACGATCATGGATATTGTTGATGAGTGTACACAGTCACTTCTGCAGTCGATATCTGAGCGTTTCGTTTTCCCCCTTTTATTTTACTTACTATATAATTAACCCTTTTAATCCCTTATGAATGTTTGGACATTATTACGGTTTGACCCGCGGACTTCATTAATAAATAAAACGTATCGGCTATGCAAGAATTTATAATAACATTATACTGAAAACCCCGGCCCGAATATTACGTTTGGGTATTATTTTATTCATGGCAAAGCACCAAGTCTTATGTTATAACGTTACCAAACAACGGACCTCTTTACCGATTTCACGTATAATTGGACTTATATTTGACTCGACCCTTTATTACGTAATATATGGCATCAGGTGCATACCTACTCATATTTCAATTATAATTAATCATGTCATAAATATACCTACATATATGTATACATAATAAATAAATAGGGAGCATTTCGCTAACACTCCTCCCCCCCCGTCCTCCTAATTCTTATATATTGATCATATCAAGCACAATCGAGATGGCTTAGAGCGGTTAAGAAGTCTCCATTAGATGAGTCGTGGACGTCCGTCTGGACGCTATAAAGCTGCGATTTTACGAGCGGGAAGGCTTTCCGAACCCAATATCTCCTGGTCAATACAGCAGTCTTAGGACATTACTTGTCATCGGTTATTGGAACTTATGATTCCTCCCGCGGTATCAAAACCCAGGTGGTATTACCGGAAACGGGAGAGGAATATTGGAATTAGTGTCCGATTCCATTTAGGGGCTGTTATCGGCGGGGTAATGGTTTCGGGGGTGGATTATGAGTCAGTTTCTTTTCTATACCAGAAGCGCGCGTTTTATGGTGTGGAGCAAAGAAGTTTTGCCGTTAATTATGAGTGAAGGATGAGTTGTGAGTTTACAACCCAATTGACATCCATAGGACAAGAGTATGGACGGAAATTGAGAGTTTAAATGTAAAAACGGAAAGTGTTTATCGATTGCGCGATGAAAAAATGCCTCCTGGTCGTGGATAACAATAAACAAGTTGAGGGAATTTCATAACGAAGCGCGGATGGGAAGGAGAGTGGGACGGCTGCCGATCATCAAATCCCATAAATTTTTTAATACGGTTCAAAACTTCAATTAAATCCGCGGTAGGCTTTGACATCGGCCCGCGCCGCCGATATCATCCGAGGCGGCTGTGAAATTTCTTTTTCCAATTTAATAAAGCCGGAACAACGTCGCTTAAATAATTGATTCGCCGGGCTTTGACAGGGAAAACATTGATTTCTCAGCCCTTCATAACTTTTATTATATCCCCGAATTACCTATTCATTACCTAAGTTATTTTCCATCCCCGCAGCCGCTCCGATCACAATAACGGGATAACTTCCCTTGTAAATTAAAAATATCTCGCAAGCGATCAAAAAATCGGTTACTTTCAAAGAGGAAATACGTTAATAAGCATAAGTACCTACTGAAGTATAACCGATTCGATCTGATGAGAAGACACAAATCACCCTGACGAGGAGACATCCCGTCGCCGTCACGTTCTTCTTTTTCGTTTATCGAAGCGCGACCACCGTGAATTACCCCCAAGACTACTTATCGTTTACGTGCTAAATGCCACTCCCGGTCACCAAATGGACATTATCGTGCCCCGGCTATATAAGATGCGAGATGGCCATGTCACCGGATGGACCAAATGCGTCACAAATTATAACTTACAGTCTTTCATATTGGATTATGGCCGGGCTGTAACGTCCCCGAAGCCGTATATTGCATTAGGAGCGATGAGGCGACCAGAAATCGATACGCAATTACCACAATCTGATGCGATAGATTGCCAGGGACAACGACGATATGACACTTTTGATGTTATCAAGAAGAATAATTATTCTTCTTCTTATCAGTATTATCTGTTATATCTGGGTGTTAATGTGAAGAAAAGATATTTGCTAATGATCACTATCCTATAAGAAGTGCGTTTGAGTTTGGGGAAAAATAGTTTGATATAAGTTGGGCGCCATCTGCCATCTCAGTAAATTTTTTGTCCTAAACTGTTGAATCTGATGCGGCTTAACAAATGACGAGCTGAAGATAAGAACCGAATACTTCGCAAAATAAGGTAAAGAACTGAAGCTGTGCAGATCAATGGTAAATATGGGCCTGATTGGCTTTCAAAGTTTACCATGAGCAAGAAGAAGGGTTACTTTGTTAATTTTTAAGAAACCTTATAAGTTAAACGGTCAGAATGCAGCGTCAATAGGGGTATTCGAAAAATTTTCTTGACGATTTGTGAAGCCTTTCATTATCAAATCTTCGAAGCAATCGCTCACCAGGAAGAAAAAAGTTTCACTGCTCGATTGAACCTGCATCCCCCGGTATAACTTGAATTTTGAGCAAATGAATCTTTGGCTGATGAGAATAGAAAATTTGTACTTTCGTTAATGTTATATAAATAAATAAATTTATATAAATAAATAAATAAATCAATTTTATAAATAAATAATAAAAGGTCACGATCGTAAAGTGATGCAGTGGGGGCATGGGGAGGGTTACTATCGCGTTATGGAAGTGAATTTTTTAATTTTTGTTAATGTTATATAAATAAATAAATTTACATAAATAAATAAACAAATCAGGTTATATAAATAAACAATAAAGTGTTATGACCCTGCGTGATGTAGTAGGGGCATGGGAAGGGTGGCTATCGCGGTATGGAGGTGACTTTCTTAATTTTCGTAAGTGTTAAATAAATAAATAAATTTACATAAATAAATAATCAAATCAATTTCTATAAATAAATAATAAAACGTCACGATTCTAGGTGATGTAGTGGGGGCATGGGAGGGGTTGCTGTTGCAGGGTGACTTAAAGAGGAATGTCGAATGCGGTATTAGCTGACGAAGAAAAGTCTAGAGGTGAGACGAGGGTGGGGGGGGGGGAGGGAGAAATCGGCGCTATGGCAACATTAGGATGACTGAAAAAATGTTTCGTTGACCTTAGTGTCTTTTGTGACAAGGAGCTGGTTGAAAATGAGCTTGAGAAAAGGACCAATGGCATTAAATATTAATATGGCGGCTATAAGAAAAAAGAAAGTTGACTATGAAATTTCTGGGATCTAGTCGGCCTTGAAAATTTTTGAAATCCACAATCAAAATTCGAAATCCAAAATTAAAAGTCCACAGAATTCCAGGCTACGTAGTCGTTAATTCTCAAATTATTAATATAGAAGTGTTCTCGAAGCAACCACGCCCTGAAACCTTCCGTCTGGTACCGGAATAATCACCCCTGATGCGTTCTTAGTGCGAAGCACTGTCACTCACGACATTTCTCCTACCAATCTGTTCTCGTCTCCCAGATCTTGGAAGGTTTCCTTAATTGTAATCCAGAACGGTCCAGGAGCATTTTTTTAACCATAAAACCGAGCATAAAACTGACCTATGATAGAATTGAGTCTGGAAGTAGATAATTGAGAAAAATCGTTTTGATGTCTGATGAGCTTTTCTTGATAACAATTCAGGCTGATTTAAGGAAGGAGTTGAGGGAAGTCTTTTTCAAGAACGCCTATGTACTGTTTATATAAGGGGTGTTCGAAAACAAATCCGTTTTGAAGTAGGCCCTGACAAAAAGAGGTTTGTCTTAACTTAATCCACTCTTTACAACTGACAGCTGTAATTTTAATACACGGTTTCTCAATCCACTAAAAGCACTCTGTAACTGTTCGTCTAGTGCTCTAGTGTATCGTTTATCTAGACGAACTTCTTCTCTCGATTACTTATTGACTTGACTTCGTCAACAGTCTTACACAAAATACCGAGTTCTCGATGTAAATGTAGTAGAAAGAATTAAAGCTTACGTTTAAAGCTTAAAAAAAGCTCACGTTTTGTTATTTATTAGTTTTCAAATCAGAAGTCAGTGTTTACACGAGGAGTGGAACTATCTCTTGCGTACACAAGTCGTTTAGAGCACACGCATCTCCAAGGATCACGACAAAACAGCCCATAATGACGTTTGATTTCAACTGATCATTTTTAAGCTTGCAAAATCTGACTGGATAGGGTATCAACATAACGCTGAAATGTCACTAACGTTTATATCAATTTCATTGCGCTTGGACTAGATTTGGGAGAACATAACTAGGTAGCAGTGACAGTTCCTATGTCCCCGTTACTTGGGATATCCATGTGCGAGAAACAATGTTTACGACTATTTGACGCGTATCTACTGAAAGATTCATAGTTACGGATGAACTGCCGATGATTTGAGACTAAGAACCGGCACAATCATAGAAAGTCGAATAGACTAGTCTACTGATAAGTCTACTATGCCATATTAGTAGAAAATCAAGTTAAAACATCCAGGGCCAACTCGTGGCTTAAATAATATAAATGAATTTATAGGATATGATTTGAGAAGAAATTAGTTACGCCGGCGCTGCTTTGATCAACAAACCTGATTCTTATTACGCGAGCTGATATTTCTGCGCCCCCACATAAAGACACCATGTTTACGGATCCGCACTATTAGACTCATAATACTACAATAACGAACAACTATAAATAATATTCATAGATACCTACTGAACTCGTAAAATCTCCCCGTGCATGCTCCAACTAACATTACCTATCGTAATGTTTACCGTATTAATTTTTACTGCCATAGACAATAGAAGAGAGAACTCGGTAATAAAATCAGCGTTGTTTAGACTGTACTTATTACTTAGTACGAGTAACAAACCAGACCGGACGAGGACTATCAATAAATCTGGCTCAGACTGAGACTGCACAGGAAGATCTCTTCGATAAATAATAATTCCGAGCGAACTTGCAGCGGGAAAAAAATTTGCATTAGCTCGACTCGAACGATCCGAGGATCTCACAGGATGACTCTGCACGGGCGTACCTACACTTCGATTACGCCAGAGACGTTGGCGTCTTTAATATTAACAAAAGCCAGGATGTTCATTGTGATCAGGCTGGCTGGCTGACTGGGCTGGCTACCTGATTTACCAGCGATCATTTATTAAGATTATTATATTATAAGCCGAGGCATTAGCGTTCGATAAAAAATCATAAATAACACCCGCCAGGCGTTTGGATCCGAAGCAGAAGCCAAGAAGCCTTTACCTTTCAATGCCACCGTGTTAATAGTTATTAATGGTTCCGATTTGAAATGTGTTTTGGGTAAGGTTGTCGCACCAAGAATAAGCCGAAATTATGACTCGAATAAAGAACTCTCTCTCTCGCTTATACACTAACACTACCGTTTACCGCTCACTTATTTGAATCTCTATCTCTATAAATGCACCTCCAACCCCCAACCCCCAACGCTATCTCGATGGATGATGACTCGTTGTTGAGTTGACCATTCGATACGCGGTCATTTCACCGACACCGGGTGTTCGTGTTATCGAACCATCACGACAGAGGGCGCCTCCAGTTTCCGGTTTGAAGCGATTGAACGTCACGTGTGATTATCTGTCACTGGTGCGTCACATTGAACATGTGAGTTAACACGCGGATACAGCGACATCTGTGTCCGATTACGTTATTAAATTTATCAATGATAATTTCTACTATGGCCGTTATTGTTTCAATTACCTACCGAATGCTGCGTTAAAAAAGGGGAAAAAAAACTCTCCAACCAGAAACATAAAGTAAGCCGAACATGGGAACATGCTCTCCTCCCTATCTCCCCGTCTTGGAAAGTATCTCCCCGTCTTGGAAATACTCGCGCCTCGGGACGATATTCCGGCCATATCTGGTGAAGTATGGCATAGAGTCTATCGCGAGCTTATTCCACGGCCGTATGCTCATTCTATGCATTGATACAATCCATCCTAGCCATCCAGAGGCGACAGTTTCCCGTTCGGAACCTTCTTATCGCTTTCCCGATTCACATTCAGATGATACTGGGCGATACACGGGAACTGCTTGTATGAGGGATAAACAGGGATAGACTCCCGTGACACTGGTTCTGGTTTATAAACGAGACAATGCTGTGTATCTAATAATCTGGATACTTTTGAGTTTTAAGAGATGGAGTTTGAGCCATTACAGGTTTTGGTAACAACTTTGATGACAACCATCAATTTGGTAACGTCATCGTTATGGTATAATAACACAGTCGGGTAAAGAGGGGATTTCTTCGAAAATTGTGTAGTTTTTTTTTCACTTTTCGGTCTTCACTTTTCACTTTTTACACGTTTCACTTTTACATTTTTCGTTTTTCACTTTTTTTTTTCTTCACTTTTCACTTTTTCAACAGTTTGTGTACAAAGTATGCAACAAAAATAATAATTCTTTTATGAGACTGTTCATCGAACTGAGAAGTATAGGAGTTGGCTGAGCTTTCAAGTTTAACTTGTAAAGTGACGGTCGTAATTTGAAAATAATTGATCACCTAAATTTAGAAGGGTGGAAACATTAAGTTCATACAAAAATGTGTGCTTAAATATATTTATATCACTTTTATTCACTTGTTTCACTTAACTGTTCTTCACCTTTCACTCTTCACTTTTCACATTTTTATTATGCTTAAATAAATAAATAGACAAATAAATAAATAAATAAATATATTTATCGTCACTTTCACTTTTTCACTTTTCACATTTTTTTTCTGTCCACTTTCAATTTTTTAACGTTTTCACTTTATCACCTTTCTATTATTACTTTTATCACACTCATTTTGTTTCTAGTTTTTACTTTCAACTTCTAACTTTAACCGTTCATTTTATCACTTAATTTTTTTAATTTTCACTTTTCACTTTATTACTTTTCAATTTTAACATTTTCATTTTGTTAACTTTTCATTTTGACACCTTTTCACTCCATCACATTTTCACTTTTCAGTTTTAAATTTGAACTTTTCTCACTTTCTATTTTGCCTACTTTCAATTTTTCAATTCTAATTTTTTTTTACTTTTCACTTTTTCATTTCTTTTTTTTTTTTTTTTAATTGTATGGAAATCGCTGGAAATTTA
Organism: Malachius bipustulatus; assembly: GCA_910589415.1. Lineage (NCBI taxonomy): Eukaryota > Metazoa > Arthropoda > Insecta > Coleoptera > Melyridae > Malachius > Malachius bipustulatus. The sequence goes on along the minus strand of OU342638.1, from coordinate 35,712,318 downwards.
AGGAAATCGAGATGAGCTATCAATATCAATATCAAACTTGAATAAAAAAAGTGGCGGTCGTAATTTGAAAATTGATCAGTTTAATTTAGACCGGTATGGAAACACAAGTTCGTAGATACAATAATGTGTGCTTAAATATATATAATGTTATTTAGCTATCCTCTATATCTTTTAGGGTCGACAAATTGAAATAATAAACTAGACTGTTGTTGCTCTGCAAACAAAGATTTATTCTATTAACTACCTATTTACTAAACTATTACTAAAATTAAACTATATTACAATAATTAAAAGACCCACCTGCAAACAAAGAAACGACATTCAAAGTTTATTGCCTCGCTTTGTCTATTCCTTTTTACATGGAGGTTCTTTCTTAAAATAATTGAATACAATAATAACAACCACTATTATAACTACTCATTTCAGCTAAAATAATTTCTGATTGATAAATAAAATGATATTATTATCTGATGAGTTCATTCCACCTCTACCTACACCATTACCTGCGCGGCGCGCGGGACAATTCAAAATTAGGGAAATGCATTATTTCCTTTACATCTCCCCCCTCGGATAAGAAAATTTTCAAGAAATTTTCCACTATATATCCTCTGCAGTTTCTGCTTTTTCTTCATCTTCTAATGTAGGAACCGGAATAAGTTTTGTTATATGGAAAAGATTTGATTCTGTTTTTTTGTGACCTGTGTCTATCCTATATATTGAGTTTGAAATTTTTTCAATAATCTTATACGGTCCAATTTTTAATTCATCTAATTTCTTCCTGTTCAGCTTGTTCCCATTTTCTACATATACGATATCCCCTTTGTTAAATTCATGGTTTTTGCAATTTTTATCAAATAGTGTTTTGTTGTAGTTATGTGATCGTATTGTATTTTTAAGTGCTAATTTTCTGTCTCTGTCCCAGTCGCTATTTGATACTTCTCGCTGTAGTTCATTTGGTAAAATTGCGACATCTGTACCATATAAGAGATACCGTGGCGAAAAGCCAGTGACTGAATGACTAGTATCATTATATTTATTTACACATTCATGAGCTACTGTTGTCCAGGCTCTCTTTTTTCCTCTCTCATTTAACTTGCATCTGATTTTGTTCACTAATGTTTGATTCAGCCTTTCATTTAGGCCATTTGAAAATGGTGCATTTACTGCTGTGAAGACCATTGGTATCCGTCTGTCCTTTAAGAATTTCTTGAATTCTTTCGAATTGATTCCCGGATACTGGTCGGTGAGAAGCATACCAATATCTTCCGATTCCGTTATGTTCATGATTAGTCTGATAAAATCATTTGCAGTCTGCGTTTTGGAGGTTAGGATGAACGCGTATCTTGTAAAATGATCGACTAAAAGATGTAGATATTTTTTCGTTGATCTTGAACCTCCAAAGCCCCCAATTGTATCTATAGAGATTATTTCGAAAGGCTTTGTGGCCGGGCCCAGATGAGACATCAAGCCAAATTTGTCGTGCCCTCTCGATTTATTTTTTATACAAACTTCACAGCTTCTACAAATTCTCTCCAAGTTTTTGGTCAAATTTTTTGCGACGTAGAGTGGACTAATCGTCTTTTGCATTTGACTAATTCCAATATGGCACATGTTTTCATGTATGTTTTTTAATAATTTAACGCTAAATTCTTCTGATAAAATTATTTTTTCTTTTTTTCTAACTTTTTTCAAGTATATACCATGTTTTTCAATTAATTTGTCTTTATTATTTTGTACTTCTTCATTTTTATTTTGATCTGTTTGAATATCTTCCATTTTAATCAAGTTCACAACCTTTAATTGATCATCTGTATTTTCATCCGATTCTAATACTGGATTTCTGCTCAGACAGTCTGCTTCCACATTTTTCTCTCCTGGAGCATATTTTATTTTGAAGTCATATAGCGATAAATAATATGTTAAGTCCCCCAACTCTTCATCGGTTCTAGATTTCAGATTCATGTTTTCCAGTGGTTTGTGGTCTGAATAAACTGTAAATGATTTACCCATCAACCAGTAATGCCAATATCTCACAGCCTCTTTGATAGCCAAACATTCCAAGTATATTGCCTTTTTTTTCTTCTGAGGTTCACTTAGTTTTTTTGAAAAGTAAGCTACTGGTTTTTCTTTTCCATTAGGCTGTGTCTGTTTTAAAATGGCTCCAACCCCTTCTAAAGAAGCATCTGTATAAATATTGATCGGTAAATCTTGGTCAAAAATTTCCAGAACTGGTTGGGAACATAGCATGTTTTTCATCCTCTCAAATGCTACTTGGCATTCATCGGACCAAACAAACTTTTGATTTTTCCTGAGTAAATTATGCAAAGGATCTAATATTATTGCACTCTTTGGTATGTATTCGTGATAAAAATTGATTTTTCCTAAAAATTGTCTTACATTTTTTTGAGTTTTAGGGACAGGAAAATTCTTTATTGAAATCAAATTATCCTTTAGTGGTCTGATAGAATTATTTTGTATTATATGACCCAAATATTTTACTAAATCTGATGCAAATGTACATTTTGTAAATTTTAACCTGAAACCTTCTGTTTTGATCGCTTCCAGCAATTGTGTTAGATGATTAACATGTTCAGAAAAAGTCTTAGAAAATATTAGAATGTCATCTATATAATTAACTGCAAAATCAGTAAGTTTATACTTCCTCAAAATATTACTTAATATCCTCTGAAAAATTGCCGGTGAGGTTTTTAGTCCGAAAGGTAAACAGGTCCATTGGAAATGTCCTTCCTGTGTTACGAATCCCGTCTTTTTCCTATCTTCGATACGTAGAGGAATTGACCAAAATGCTGAGTTTATATCTAGAGTGGAAAAAAATATGCAATTCCTCGTCTTTATCATAAGGTCTTCGATTAGCGGAAATGGTTGTGCTTGGGGCACTACTATTTTATTCAAGTCCCTAAAGTCTATACACAGTCTAGATTTTTTGTTTTCCTCTTTTTTAAATGCTAAAGTGACAGGCGCTGCAAATGGACTGTAGGATTCTTCTATCAGATTATTATCTAGCAATTTTGCTATTTGCTCTTCTATCTCTTTTTTATCATTTATAGTACATCTGTAAGGCCTCTTACTACAGTATTTGTCTACTAATAGATCTATCCTCGCTTCATATCCATTAACAGTGCCGACATCATAATTATTTTTGGCAAAAACTGATTTATATTTGCATACCAATCTATTTATTTCAGATTTTTCATGCTGATTTAAATGATTTATTTTTACTTCGATATCTTCCGCCTTTATATGCTCATTAAAATTTATTTTGTAGTTTTTTGTAGTGTTAGTGTTATCTTCTGTACTATATAATGCAGGATTTGTATTTTTATTTTCAGAAATTTCTTCTATTTTATTTTTATTAATCAGACTGTGTTTTTGAGTTATTTTTAAATCCTCATTTTGCACAAGTTTGAACTTTTTTATTAAATCTAATCCTATCAAAAAATCATATTTAAAATTTTCTTCATCAATAATGTAAACATCTACATTTTTTTCTAATTCAAAAATTTTTATTTTCAAAGTTGTCAAACCACTAGTTTTTTTAACACCATTAATAGTTACCAAATCAGTTATATTCAAATTATTTCCCCTTGTTTTTAGTTTCAATAACTTCGAATTAATCAGAGAAACGTTTGAACCTGAATCGTAAACCCCCTGTATTTCTAATTTATCATTCAATCGTAGTTTGACATTTATTAATGGTGTCACTATTCGTTTTTTTGATTAGTTTCGTTTAATTCGGCTTCTAGTACTGAATTGTTTACATATTTTATGAAATCTTTCCTTACCTTATCTTCCTCTTTTTTATTAAACCAACATATAGCTTCCGAGTGATAACGATTACCTTTGTTCAATTTTTCACAAATTTTACATGGGTTTAGGTCTCTACTCTTACTACTAGTTTTTACATTTTCACTTTTTTTCTTACCAAAAATGCTTCTTTTATTTACTAAATGTTCATACTTGCTAACTTCATTAAACAAATCCACTGTATCTTCTAGTGCTTCTCTATCAATTCTATTTAGGATGAACTCTGGTAAACCGGCTGCAATGAGATCCACTAAGGTACCCTTGTCAATTGATCTTCTCATATTTAGTAAAAGTTTTTCCTTTCTTATGGCATAATCCAACAACGAACCATCTTTGTATTTAAATAACAATGCATAAGTGACTGGATTCCATCCCTTGTTTGCAAATGATTCACAGAATTTATTTTTCCATGTTGTCCATTCTGAACCTATCCCTAGTTTCATAATCATTGAACTGTACCATTCTACACAGGACCCATCCATGAACAATCTGAGAATTTCAATTTTCTTGTCATTTGTTGTTACATCAAAGCGGGTGCATTCTTTTTCAAAAGTATCAATCCATAGGCTTGCGTTATAATTTCTGCTTGTAAATTTTTCAATCACAAACTTCTCTGCAATGTGTTTTAAGCTCTGCTGTTTATTTGCTTGTGTATTTTCTACTAGTTTTTCAAATAATCTTTCTAATGTATCTGCTTCTTTTTTTTGTGAAGTAGCAAGTTGTTCTGGATGCACTTCTTCGAGAAATTGATCCCCAAATTGTAAGTTACCATCATCATCTATATAGGTTTTTCTAAGTTCATCGGTCATTGTTATCCAGACTCTTCTAATCTGGTACCTTTTTTCTAAACTGTTTTTCACTTTATTATATGTAGTTGTTTTAAGTATATCCTTATGATAATTAACTGCTTGAAACTTTTCTGGTATTGCATACGCTTTATTATCGCTTGTGGCTATGGAAGTAATTGAGTAAATGTTTGACTTTCCATCATTTCCAGGCAATAGTGTAAATTCAAATCGTAGCTTATCCATAATTATTTCAATTTTAAAAACTAAAAATGTCGTTTTATAATGTTATTTAGCTATCCTCTATATCTTTTAGGGTCGACAAATTGAAATAATAAACTAGACTGTTGTTGCTCTGCAAACAAAGATTTATTCTATTAACTACCTATTTACTAAACTATTACTAAAATTAAACTATATTACAATAATTAAAAGACCCACCTGCAAACAAAGAAACGACATTCAAAGTTTATTGCCTCGCTTTGTCTATTCCTTTTTACATGGAGGTTCTTTCTTAAAATAATTGAATACAATAATAACAACCACTATTATAACTACTCATTTCAGCTAAAATAATTTCTGATTGATAAATAAAATGATATTATTATCTGATGAGTTCATTCCACCTCTACCTACACCATTACCTGCGCGGCGCGCGGGACAATTCAAAATTAGGGAAATGCATTATTTCCTTTACATATATTTATGTCACTTTTCACTTGTTTCATTTAACTGTTCTTCACCTTTCACTTTTCACCTTTCACTCTTCACTTTTCACATTTTTATTATGCCCACTTTAAATTTGTTCACGTTTTTACCTCATCACCTTATCACTTTTATCCCTTTCCACTTTCCACTCGAGCTTTAAATTTAAATTTAAAGTAGCGCACTGTTCATTTTCTCACTTTTTTTATTCTTACTTTCACTATTTCCACTTTACACTTTTCTCACTTTTTATTTTGTCCGCTTTCAGTTTTTAAATTCTAGCTTTTGCCAGTTTTCACTTTTTTCACATTTTAAAGTGTTCAACTCTTCATTTTCTCGGTATTTACTTTCCACCTTACTTTTCACTGTTAACTTTCTTCCCTTTTAATTTTTTCACTTTCACTATTTTTCACTGTTCTCTCTTCAGTTTACACTTTTTCATTCTTTCACTTTTTCTATCTTTCTCCTTTCATTTTTTCACTTTTCACTTTTCTTAATTCTTTCACTTTCTATTTCGAAGTTTTTCATTTTTCATTTTCACACTTTTCATATTTTCACTTTTCACTTGTTTATACATATTTTCATATATAGTTTTCACATTCTCATTTTATCTAGTTGTCACTTTTGGACCTGATTATTTTATCACTTATCACTTTTCAGGTTCCACTTTTCATGTTTTCTATTTTTAGGTTTTCCAAGTTTTCAATTTTCTCTTTTTTCACTTTTCACCGTTCATACTTTTGAGTTTTCACATTTTCATTTGATCTACTTTTCATTTTTCCGCCTGATCATTTTATCACTTATTCACTTTCTAATTTTTACTTCCCATGTTTTTCAATTTTAGTTTTTCTAACTTTTCAATTTTTCAATTTTCACTTTTACCATTTTCTCTGTTATCTTTTCACCTTTCACTTTTTGATTTTTCCCTTTTTAAACTTTTTACTGTTTAGTTTTTTTTAATTCTTTCACTTTCTATACATTGAGCTTTTTCTGTTTTCATTTCCCCCATTTTGTCAATTTTCACTTTCACTTTTTTGACTTCTCATTGTTTAATAATTATACTTTTCAGTTTTCACAGTTTCATTTCATCTAGGTAGGTACTTAGATTTTTCCACCTTATCATTCTATTACTTATTTAGTTTTCAAGTTTCACTTTTCACGTTTTTCACTTTTCACTTTTTTCACTTTTTCACTTCACACTTTTCTCACTTTTCTCACTTTCACTATTTCCACTTTACACTTTTCTCACTTTTTATTTTGTCCGCTTTCAGTTTTTAAATTCTAGCTTTTGCCAGTTTTCACTTTTTTCACATTTTAAAGTGTTCAACTCTTCATTTTCTCGGTATTTACTTTCCACCTTACTTTTCACTGTTAACTTTCTTCCCTTTTAATTTTTTCACTTTCACTATTTTTCACTGTTCTCTCTTCAGTTTACACTTTTTCATTCTTTCACTTTTTCTATCTTTCTCCTTTCATTTTTTCACTTTTCACTTTTCTTAATTCTTTCACTTTCTATTTCGAAGTTTTTCATTTTTCATTTTCACACTTTTCATATTTTCACTTTTCACTTGTTTATACATATTTTCATATATAGTTTTCACATTCTCATTTTATCTAGTTTTCACTTTTGCACCTGATTATTTTATCACTTATCACTTTTCAGGTTCCACTTTTCATGTTTTCTATTTTTAGGTTTTCCAAGTTTTCAATTTTTTCTTTTTTCACTTTTCACTGTTTTTACTTTTGAGTTTTCACATTTTCATTTGATCTACTTTTCATTTTTCCGCCTGATCATTTTATCACTTATTCACTTTCTAATTTTTACTTCCCATGTTTTTCAATTTTAGTTTTTCTAACTTTTCAATTTTTCAATTTTCACTTTTACCATTTTCTCTGTTATCTTTTCACCTTTCACTTTTTGATTTTTCCCTTTTTAAACTTTTTACTGTTTAGTTTTTTTTAATTCTTTCACTTTCTATACATTGAGCTTTTTCTGTTTTCATTTCCCCCATTTTGTCAATTTTCACTTTCACTTTTTTGACTTCTCATTGTTTAATAATTATACTTTTCAGTTTTCACAGTTTCATTTCATCTAGGTAGGTACTTAGATTTTTCCACCTTATCATTCTATTACTTATTTAGTTTTCAAGTTTCACTTTTCACGTTTTTCACTTTTCACTTTTTTCACTTTTTCACTTCACACTTTTCTCACTTTTCTCACTTTCACTATTTCCACTTTACACTTTTCTCACTTTTTATTTTGTCCGCTTTCAGTTTTTAAATTCTAGCTTTTGCCAGTTTTCACTTTTTTCACATTTTAAAGTGTTCAACTCTTCATTTTCTCGGTATTTACTTTCCACCTTACTTTTCACTGTTAACTTTCTTCCCTTTTAATTTTTTCACTTTCACTATTTTTCACTGTTCTCTCTTCAGTTTACACTTTTTCATTCTTTCACTTTTTCTATCTTTCTCCTTTCATTTTTTCACTTTTCACTTTTCTTAATTCTTTCACTTTCTATTTCGAAGTTTTTCATTTTTCATTTTCACACTTTTCATATTTTCACTTTTCACTTGTTTATACATATTTTCATATATAGTTTTCACATTCTCATTTTATCTAGTTTTCACTTTTGCACCTGATTATTTTATCACTTATCACTTTTCAGGTTCCACTTTTCATGTTTTCTATTTTTAGGTTTTCCAAGTTTTCAATTTTTTCTTTTTTCACTTTTCACTGTTTTTACTTTTGAGTTTTCACATTTTCATTTGATCTACTTTTCATTTTTCCGCCTGATCATTTTATCACTTATTCACTTTCTAATTTTTACTTCCCATGTTTTTCAATTTTAGTTTTTCTAACTTTTCAATTTTTCAATTTTCACTTTTACCATTTTCTCTGTTATCTTTTCACCTTTCACTTTTTGATTTTTCCCTTTTTAAACTTTTTACTGTTTAGTTTTTTTTAATTCTTTCACTTTCTATACATTGAGCTTTTTCTGTTTTCATTTCCCCCATTTTGTCAATTTTCACTTTCACTTTTTTGACTTCTCATTGTTTAATAATTATACTTTTCAGTTTTCACAGTTTCATTTCATCTAGGTAGGTACTTAGATTTTTCCACCTTATCATTCTATTACTTATTTAGTTTTCAAGTTTCACTTTTCACGTTTTTCACTTTTCACTTTTTTCACTTTTTCACTTCACACTTTTCTCACTTTTCTCACTTTCACTATTTCCACTTTACACTTTTCTCACTTTTTATTTTGTCCGCTTTCAGTTTTTAAATTCTAGCTTTTGCCAGTTTTCACTTTTTTCACATTTTAAAGTGTTCAACTCTTCATTTTCTCGGTATTTACTTTCCACCTTACTTTTCACTGTTAACTTTCTTCCCTTTTAATTTTTTCACTTTCACTATTTTTCACTGTTCTCTCTTCAGTTTACACTTTTTCATTCTTTCACTTTTTCTATCTTTCTCCTTTCATTTTTTCACTTTTCACTTTTCTTAATTCTTTCACTTTCTATTTCGAAGTTTTTCATTTTTCATTTTCACACTTTTCATATTTTCACTTTTCACTTGTTTATACATATTTTCATATATAGTTTTCACATTCTCATTTTATCTAGTTTTCACTTTTGCACCTGATTATTTTATCACTTATCACTTTTCAGGTTCCACTTTTCATGTTTTCTATTTTTAGGTTTTCCAAGTTTTCAATTTTTTCTTTTTTCACTTTTCACTGTTTTTACTTTTGAGTTTTCACATTTTCATTTGATCTACTTTTCATTTTTCCGCCTGATCATTTTATCACTTATTCACTTTTTAATTTTTACTTTCCACGTTTTTCACTATAAGTTTTTCTAACTTTTCAATTTTTCAATTTTCACTTTTACCATTTTCTCTGTTATCTTTTCACCTTTCACTTTTTGATTTTTCCCTTTTTAAACTTTTTACTGTTTAGTTTTTTTTAATTCTTTCACTTTCTATACATTGAGCTTTTTCTGTTTTCATTTCCCCCATTTTGTCAATTTTCACTTTCACTTTTTTGACTTCTCATTGTTTAATAATTATACTTTTCAGTTTTCACAGTTTCATTTCATCTAGGTAGGTACTTAGATTTTTCCACCTTATCATTCTATTACTTATTTAGTTTTCAAGTTTCACTTTTCACGTTTTTCACTTTTCACTTTTTTCACTTTTTCACTTCACACTTTTCTCACTTTTATTTTTGTCTTTTAATTTTCTCCATTAGACCAAAATTAGTAATTCCGTTATGTGGCGTTTCGATGAAAATTTCCGTTCGCGTCCTTCCGTTCGGTTTCACTCTCCCTCGCACTCTCCGTAAGGCGTCCTCCCTGTCGCGTAGCGCTAAGATTTGGTTTACTCCTCCGCAACTTATAAAAACCTTATAATAATCATGAATTTTTTCCGCGTTTTGTATGAACTTTTTTTTCAAACTTGAAGAAAAAATCGAAACTGCGATTTTTTAAGCGTGAAAATTGGAAAATCGCGAGCAAAAACCGGCCATTTTGAAAGAGCCGTAGCGCCGCCATTTTTGAAATTTAAGCGACAAAAATTGATAATTCCGACAAAGCAACTCTCTCACTACATCGGGAAAATGATCCCCAAGTCCCGGTCCCGAAAATAGCGAAGATGCGAAAAAAACGCCAATCTGCCCATAATGTAGGTACCTAATTGACCACCTCTCGGAATTTCTCCTTACCCTTTTCGCATGCCCCAGTTTGTAAGTTGACATTATATTTTGGGATAGATATTTTTAGAGCAAATTTAACAAAATAATGTTTCTCACCAATTGAGTTTACGATATAGGTACGTACCGATTTTATTGAATACCTAATGAGGATGAGCAGAAAGTAACCTAAGTCACTTTATTATGGTCATTGTTAGGTTTTTTTACCTGAACTTTCAAGAAAATGGGACTAAGAAATGAAAAAGTATAAAAAAATCGCTATTTGGCGACCTCTCGAAACGAAAATTACACCAAATAGGTACCTGTGGTTATATCACAAAATGTAAGTAATAAAAATAAATCTGGCAACGTTGCACAACAATATGTTTATTGATTGTAGGAATCTGTAATTTAGCGAATTTAATAGAAAATGAAATTTTTAGTCAATTTTATGATACTTTAAACTCATTTTTCTCAACATTTTATGTATATTCCGCAATTTTTTTCAAGACATCGTCTATACTGGTCATAACTTAACGTTTTATGTAAAAATTTTCCCAAAAGCCGGAGTGACGTAGGTATATCCACCATGTCCAAAGTACCATTAGGTCGATTGGAAAAATTCGAGAACAGTAAGAAATAGATAGGTACTAATAGGTAGTAATGACGGATGAGAAACTGTAAAAAAAAAATAATCGATAAAAACACTCACCTACTCGCAGTTCACTCACAATAAATTTAACAAGCCGACCCTTAAAGTTACGGCTAAGGACAAAGAAACACTTCCCACCACCAAACACTCCCGATTTCTGTCTGCAAATTTCATTTCTCGCCGGTTAAATAATGTATTACAGTAAAGTTTACCAGAGTTCACAATATTAAAGTACCTAAGTAACCACCATAATATTACACACTAGACACTGCACACTACCGCACACATAAATTGGGAAACTTTCAGATCGAGAAAAGCTACCTGACCTGACCCGACAAGATGGCAGTTGGTACCGTAAACAACAGTACCACTACCAAGTCGCGCCAGTGCGCCGGTGCCTACTGGGGTTGACCGATCGATATTCGGGTTCACTGACCTACTAACTGCACAGTGCACCAGGAATCGAGTGGGTACGGTTTGTCCAGTGAGTGTTGTCCGGTGAGATTTCACACTGATCCTGATTATAAAGGATTTGATTTTTTATGTTTTAATTCGTACAATTATAATAATTGATTTATATTATAATTATAATATTTAGTATTAATATGAATTAAAACATAAAAAATCAAATCTTTTATAGTCAGTAATGTCAGGATCAGTGTGGCATCTCACCGGACGACACTCACTGGACAAGCCATAGTGTTTTTCTTCCATGCAGCTCCCGATCAGGGTGGTCCTGTATTAATTGTATTTTTTTTTATTAGTTGAGTAAAATCCCTGCTCTATCTCGCTTATTTCTTCTAGTAGTTTTTTATGAAGGTAGGTATAATAACCAGAATATGCGACCTTCGCTATCTTGTCTTGTAGAGTATGATTTCTTGTCCATCCGAAATGGAATGCTGCAACTTTTTTAGTAGTGAAAAATTATTAGAAAATGTGTATTTTTTTTAAACATCCATGGTGCTAATAAAGCAACGGTTTGGGCTACGGTAATGAATTTTTCAGCATGTACCTACCTAGTACTTACTTACTCACAGCTTCTCTACAACCCATTTGTTTTTTACTGCTGGAGCCCAGATTTCCGCTCCATATAGCACTATAGAGTTTACCACAGAGGCAAGGATTCTTCTTCGACTTTCTCTTGCTCCCCCGTTGTTCGGTAATAATCTACTGATTGCTGTGGCACTTTTCAGGGCCTCAGGATGACTAATCTGGCATGCTCCGTGAAGGACATCGCCCGGTCCAGGGTTACCCCCAAGCATCTGAGGCTTCGGGCTGTTGTGATGGTCTTGTCCTTTATTTTGAACTCCATTTCCGGGGTTCTCCTTCTCCCCACTAGGAGAACAGCTTCAGTTTTCTCTGGTGCCAGCCTCAGCTCGTGCCCTTCTATCCACTCCGCGATTTTTTCCAACGACTTATTGGTTAGACATTTCAGGTCTTCGCTTGAACGGGATCTTGCAACTAGTGATAGGTCGTCTGCGAATCCTATCAGTCGTACCCCATTCTCCAACTTGAGTTTAAGCACCCCATCATAGAGGACATTCCATAATGTTGGTCCTAGGACCGATCCCTGCGGGACTCCACATGTCATCGGGATTTCGATCTCCTCGTCTTCATGTATCACTACTATATGTCTCTCGCAGAGGTATTGTCTAATGACTCTTTGGAGGTAAGGAGAAATGCCTCTTCTCTCTAGTTCTTTCACTATTTGTCTCCAACTTGCCGAGTTAAACGCATTCTGCACGTCCAATGTTACCAGTGCCACCAGTTCCCTTGTCTTCAGGGTCTTCTCATTGGCCTCTCTGGCCTCTCTCAGTATTTGTTCCAGTGCTTGTATCGTGGATCTTCCCTTTCGGAATCCAAACTGATCCTTGGCAAAGTTTCCATGTTTCTTCATCTCCTGTCATCTATCATTTATTATCCTCTCGTATATTTTAGCCATGTGACTCAGTAAGCATATGGGTCGGTGTGAGGAGATGTTACCCTCTGGTTTATCACCTTTCTTCACCAGAACCAGTCTGGCATTCTTCCATTTTTTTGGAAAGCTTCCAGTTCGAATGAGCCTTTTCCTATGCCCGCCACTGGCTAACTTTACTTTAAAAATGATATCTTTACAGTATCTTTTTTAAATTCGAAGAAACTTACAGGGGAGTTTTGAAAACGGAAAATTTTAAATTTTTGAGAAATAAACATCATGTAAAAAATTTCTAATATCTCCGCCATTTTTCAAATGTGCTTCTTGGAAATAGAGGCTATTAGTATAGTTGTCCACTGTGAAAATTTCAGTTCAATTTCTTCAAAAATGTGCTCATAAATTATTATAGAAATTTAGCCTTTTTTACCCTTTTCCGTTCCACGCCACTGGCTTATTAATGGAAATAATGCAAATTTTATTGAATTAACTCAAATTTCAAATAATTTTCTTCCAAACCAGTTAATTCTATTTCAAAGTTTTTTCCCATCTTGCTCATACAGCAGCGGTTCAAAAAATAGCCAATTTTCCGAAAATTCTAATGGTCGCCATTTTGAAACAACACGCCCGATTCTACTCAAGTGCAATACCAGATCACTGCTTATGGACATCTTACTTCCATAAAAATTTCAGTCCCCTGGATTGAAAACTGCGACCTGAAATGAGGTGACAAAAACCGGATTTTCGGGATTTTGAAGGAACATCCTGTAGAAGGAACGCCACTTTTCGAAATTTTTTTAACGAAAATGTAATGTCATTCCAAAATTTTACAAGGATCCAAAATTTCGTTTACTAATCTTGAAAGATAAAGCTACAGGAGCGTTTTAAATATCGAAAATTCCCGATTTTACTTTAAGTCGGGTATTCGGATATTTGTCACAGTTCTTGATTGTCTCCAAGATGCAAGTAATTTTTTCTTATATCATGTTCTCTCAGCCTGGCAAGCCTCCTTGTGGTGTATTTTTTGTTGAGATGGATTAGTATGGCAAACTGATGAGCTTTAAGAAAAGCGAAACATTGATATTTTTTCCTAATTTTGCTCTCAAAATTGAATATATTTTGACTCAAATGACTGTTATTTAAGCGTAAGGGTGATTTGGACCAAAAAATAGCAGACACTTGAAGACATATACCGAAAATTCAGGCATTGATGATTTTTTTTATTGGCATAAGGAAGGTGTTTTTATGATTTTCCTGAGAAACAAAATTATTATTCGTTATATCCGTTAGTATCGTCCGTTATATCCGGGTTATTAATAAAAATCTACTTTAAACCAAAATCGAACCAGCTCAACGTTATTGAATCCAAACGACAAAAATAATCGCGTCCACATTGCAGACGGTTACAACCCCGGCGATTCTCTCCTCTCGCCCTCGTTTATACCGAGTTCTTCGCCGGCTACTCACGCTCTCTTAATGTAGATGTGTGGAAAGGAAACGAACACACGTGTATTATTATTAGAAGACGAAGACCTATAATCAATCGGAGGATCGCGTTTATTTAAATAAATAAAAAAAATTAATGTGGCAATAAACACAGTTGCCTAACCTTTTGATGAATCTTCAATTAGGTCTCACATTCTAAGTTTGAGTGAGGGATATGTGATATGTGAAAGGGCAAGCAGCTGCTCACCAATTTTTTTGAAACGTAACGCACGTTCTGGAGGTTAAACTAACCATACTTGAAACGTATACACTGTACAAGTAAAAGCGAATAATGGCATAAAATCAACACGAACAAAACAGGGTCAGAAGAGGGCATGGTTTATTAGCTTCAACCGCAGGTGAAAAGCAATAAAATACACTCGAAATCAATTATAAGTCACCGACAAATATCTGCCACAGATAGCGAACAATAAATAACAAACAATTCCAAACCGGAAGCGAGTTTTGATAACCAGAAACGTTCCCGGATCGGCACCGGGAGACGGCGGGCGCGGACAGAACTCCGTTTCGTCGATGTTTCAATTTTCAAGTGACTATTATATCCCGATTCATAAACAGGATTTTAACAAGTCAATTGGTGCGTTTCGACCTCGAAACAACTTATCGGCGGCGTTTCGAGAGCCCTCGTTTTGTTCCCGGATTTCGACGTGTCAATTACAGGAATAATATCATTCAATTCCCGTTTTAATTAACGATAAATCATAAAGAGGAACAAACCGCGAACGAATCGAGGATCGGACGCTTTTGCCGCTTTTCTCATCCGATGACAACCGATACTGGCTTGATAAAAGGTGGGAGGCTAATTAATTTATCGAATAGGGGCGGGCAGGGGACGCGCGGGGGATGAGACGGAGAGAAACGAGCAGTCGACCGGAAAAATTAATGCTTCATATAAATATGGTTCCGGTAATAAATACAGCCGGAGTCGTATTTACGGTTTAAGAGAGATATAAGTAGGAAATATGAAGACCAATATTGCCAACTTCACCAAGTTAGAACTAATGTTTTACCGCTAATGCGCCACTTTGTTGTTTGTGTTGATTTAGTGAAACTGAGTCCGGGGGCTTTTCTTCAGTTTTATGGATGGCACATGTCATACATTGAATTCTTATCGGGAAAATCTCCTTTTCTTTATATATTTACTCGATTCCTCCTTCCCCTTCCCCTTCCTAGGGTGTCTCTTATCACGTTAATACAACATTGAAATAATCGAAACAATTTACCCCCACCGAGAATTTTTTGCATTTTTTCAAATTTCATCCTCAACAATTAACACGAGAGAAGAGAAATGCG
This sequence comes from Malachius bipustulatus, assembly GCA_910589415.1. Taxonomy (NCBI): domain Eukaryota; kingdom Metazoa; phylum Arthropoda; class Insecta; order Coleoptera; family Melyridae; genus Malachius; species Malachius bipustulatus. The sequence continues at coordinate 35,696,952 of OU342638.1, read as the reverse complement.
AAAAACAGCGAGAATAAGTTGCTCCCTCTCTCGATTCTTCCAGAAGATGGGCCACAAGAACGCATGTAACAATTTCTTGTTCCTGGCTCGACATTTCTCTTCCTGCAGACTATCCTCCAAATATTATTTCAGAAAAAAAAAAAAAAAATGGACTATAAACAAGAATCGTGTAAATTCACCCCCACCTCGACTTTTTTCCCTCGACGGCTATCAAACGAAGTGTTCCAAGTCAAATTTCACCCCCAAAAATTATCATGAGACTAGAAAAATGTGAAAAACATCGATAATAGCTTTCACCCCCTCCCGATTCTTCTAGAACGTGGGGTATAAGAACGCATGTAACAATTTCTTGTTCCTGACTCAACATTTCCCTTCCTGCAGAGTGTTTCAACCCTCCAAATATCTGAGAAAATAAAAAAAAACAATTATAAACAGGAATCGAGCAAATTCACCCCCACCTCGACTTTTTTCCATCGACGGCGATCCAACGAAGCGTTCCAAGGCAAATTTCACCCCCAAAAATTATTATGAGACTAGGAAAATGTGAAAAACATCGATAATAAGTTGCTCCCTCTCCCGATTATTCCAGAACGTGGGCTATAAGAACGCATGTAACAATTTCTTGTTCCTGACTCGACATTTCTCTTCCTGCAGAGTATTTCAACCCCCCAAATATCTGACAAATAAAAAAACTCGAGTAAATTTACCCCCACTGCTACTTTTTTGCATCGGCGGCAATCAAACGAAGCGCTGCAAGTCAAATTTCACTCTCAACAATTATCACGAGACTATAAAAAAGTAAACAACATCGAGAATAAGTTTCATCCCCTCCCGATTCTTCCAGAACATGGGCTAGAAGCTCATGGAATAGTTTCTTGTTTCAGACTCGATATTTCCCTTCCTAAAGGGTATTTCAACCCCCAAATATCTGACCAATAAAAAAACTTGAATGTAAACAGGAATCGAGAAAATTCACCCCTACCTCGACTTTTTTCCCTCGACGGCGATCAAAAAAAGTGTTCCAAGTCAAATTTCACCCTCAACAATTACCATAAGACAGGAAAAAAGTCAAAAACAGCGAGAATAAGTTGCTCCCTCTCTCGATTCTTCCAGAAGATGGGCCACAAGAACGCATGTAACAATTTCTTGTTCCTGACTCAACATTTCTCTTCCTGCAGAGTATTTCAACCCCCCAAATATCTGACAAATAAAAAAACTCGACTATAAACAGGAATCGGGTAAATTTACCCCCACCGCGACTTTTTCCCATTGGTGGCGATCAAACGAGGAGTTCCAAGTCAAATTTCACCCTCAACAATTACCATGAGACTAGAAAAATGTGAAAAATATCAATAATAGCTTTCACCCCCTCCCGATTCTTCCAGAACGTGGGGTATAAGAACGCATGTAACAATTTCTTGTTCCTGACTCGAAGTTTCCCTTCTTGCAGAGTATTTCAACCCTCCAAATATCTCAGAAATAAAAAAACTCAATTATAAACAGGAATCGAGCAAATTCACCCCCACCTCGACTGTTTTCCATCGACGGCGATCCAACGAAGCGTTCCAAGTCAAATTTCACCCCCAAAAATTATCATGAGACTAGAAAAATGTGAAAAACATCAATAATAGCTTTCACCCCCTCCCGATTCTTCCAGAACGTGGGGTATAAGAACGCATGTAACAATTTCTCGTTCCTGACTCGAAATTTCCCTTCTTGCAGAGTAATTCAACCCTCCAAATATCTGAGAAAATAAAAAAATCGAGTATAAACATGAATCGTGTAAATTTACCCCCACCGCGACTTTTTTGCATCGGCAGCGATCAAAGGAAGCGTTCCAAGTCAAATTTCACCCTCAAAAATTACCAGAAGATAAGAAAAATATTAAAAACGGGAGAATAAGTTTCATCCCTTCTCGATTCTTCCAGAACAAGGGCTAGAAGAACGCATAAAACAATTTCTTGCTCCCTACTCGATATTTACTTTCCTTCGGAGCATTTTAACCCCCAAATATCTGACAAATAAAAAATTCGACATAAACAGGAATCGGGTAAATTTACCCGCGATTTTTTGCATTGGTGGCGATCAAAGAGGTCGTCCAAAGTCAAATTTCACCCTCAACTTCATAAGACAAAAGAAAAATCGTGGAAAACTAATTTTCCCCCATTGCGATACGTTTTGGAGCATAAAAAGCGTCAAAAATGCCAATTTCACCCTTAATAAATATTTTTGCAATAAAAGCAAAAAGAGCAAGAAATCGCCTTCTTGACCAAGAGGGCAAATACAGGAATAAACAAGGTAATTGTATACATCCGCGGCTCCTACGTTTCATCAATTTTTTCGGGACCGAGGAGCGAAATAGAGGTGCTGGGTGGGTAAGAAGCTAAAAACAGCCATTGAAAACTAATATTAGGGTCACCACTAAGGCCTCTTTGGCACTACGGTCGAATTTCTACTTTTTTTTCACTTTCAGGGCAAGGAATATCTTTAAGATTAACAATAGCACAGTTTTTATTTTGAATTTTGCATTTATTTTGCATTTATATTCCAAAAAAGTGATGTCGTCCTCAATAGTGTATTTTTTATTAAAAAAATACACTAACACGCGACATCGCTCATAATAGCGGTCCGACTACGTTTGCATGCCATGTATGTTGCGTATGTTACCAGACCGGCTCTGGTGTTGATATTACGAGTTCCGCCGTCCACTCGACACTCTGACCTTGCATGTTTATTGTGATTTTCGCTGTTCTAAACAGGCCCGCACTCAGGAAGATCTTCTTTTGATGCCCTTTTGTTCGCTTATTTTTCATTTGCAAAGCAAATTAATACCTTCCTGGTGTTACTATAGATATGTCCTCCACCCCTATATAGGTGCCATAGTGAAACTGTAAGAGCCGCGGATGTATACAATGACCATAAACAATTTTTGTCATCTCATCGTCAAATTACTTTTGTTCAACCCCCACTTTTTTATACTTTTAACTGCAAATAAATCAAAGATGCATCCCTGATTCACCATTCTTGAAGGGGGAGGGGGTCTCTTACCATCTTTAATACCTTAATAAAGACGACTTTGATTGAAGAATAATTTTTTTTTAGAGAAAAACTATTTATTTATCCAAGCCGTTTGTTCCCGATCCGCAGCGCGCTTCAATGAGGAATCCGAACCGTTCCGGGCGATATTATCTAAACATTTCAATATATTATCTCTTCCTGACGATGATAAAATCCCATTTAATATTCGTTTAATAGTGTTAGTGTTTACAAAGAGCGCAGATCTCCCCGGGAAGCAATAACTAATATCGAACCGAGATAAATGTTTATATTGCGGGTGCGTTCATAAACAGGACGTCACGACCCATCTCTATCGGAGAGAGATCATAAATGGGACCGGGACCACCCACCACATCCCGAACATTTTTATAGTCGCGCACAAAAACTCCAATTACGAAAAGCCATCTGCGAACCAGACTTACTGCGCCCGGTCGGTTATATTTATAAAGAAATGTGCAAAGCAGACACCCTGCATCTATATACATCCATCTATCTGTGTGTGTGTGTATTGCATGGCGTATATGCGTCGATTTTTTCCGAAATAGCGTTGCAAGGTCGCGGAAACGCATCCATCCGTCGACCCGGGCGCGCGGATTAGGAAAAAGTGGTCGACTAGTCGCGTGAGTAATGAACATGTGAATTCTGCTGGTCCTGCGGTGGAATTAAAACGAGCCGGAGCAGGGAAGACAGGTATTGATGGGGAAGAATTCCAACGTTCCGACAGGAATTTGTGGTCGAAGAGCGGAATTTGTATGGGAAAGAGTCAATCTGTAGACATCAATATGTGTCTGGTTGCTCTCGGAATCCGCTCTTCGAATAGTTCCACTTAGGTACGTCATTATACATATAAACAAATCAATTATTATATTTCTTTTCTCTTTTCAGTCAGCAACCATTTTTTTTTTTTTGTAGAAATCTCAGCTCTCAGCCTAGAAATTTTATAGCGACATCGATATTTTCAAATCTTGCTCCCCTTTCTATAAAACGAAATAACCCGCTTTCATAATACAACACAAACAACCCCCCCCCCCTCCTCCCCCCTTCCCTCGTCCCTTCAACAAGCTAATCTATGTACCAAATCAATTACTCATATTGATCCAGCTGAAGCGTTGATTAGTTATTCTCTTTAATTTCCGATGTACTCCTCCTAATCCCACGGGCGAAATATTGCTTTTAGAAATTAATTTATTCCATTACCTTTCAATTCATTAATGTTGCATGCCGGAATCGTAGCCGGTTCAAAGCTAATCTCTGATCAAAGTCGACGTTCGAGTGTTTCGGCCTAAGAGCGACGCCTGCCGTGTTAATTCTTTTCGATGCGGAGAGTACGGACGCCGATAGAGGGCGGAACGGGACGACAAACCGGGCCCGCTGCTCTCCCGGTCCCCGGGGATGCCAAGAAAACGGTCCCACAACGCAAGACGCTTTGATGGAAATTGCAAGAAAAAATTTTTTGTTAGTGCTGAATTATTATCCTGATACCCGATTAGACCGAGTAACAGAGCTCTATAAAATCACCAGATTTTGACAAAAATAGTAACTATGAATACCAACACCGCCAACAGCACATCTTTTTATTAATACTTTAGTGCAAAAAATAGATTTTTTGTTTATAAACGGAAAACTGTTGGGGTAATCTAAATGGTCCCAATATACGAAATGTAGAGGCTTAAAATATGGAGAAAATGAGACCTTAAGCAATCCGATCGGTTCACTATGAAGAGAGAAAACCTAAAAAAAAGAAAAAATAGTTTTTTTTTTCAAAAATTCGTAACGTCGCTATTTTTTGAGATGTACTACAGGCTCTTTGCGACATTGTCGATATTGATAGGTACTTCCTGTGACCAACAACCAGACGCTGTCGGATAATTAGTTTTCGCATGATTTGCAAGAAGAAATTCTTCATACCATATTTTGCAGCGAGGCTGGATGCTCTGGAGGTCGTCCGGTTCGAATTTATTACACTGATTTGAAAAGTAAAAGTGTTCAACTATAAAACGTCAATCTTTGTTTTTTTTATATTCACATAGTGAAAAATAGGTAAAAATTGCACGCAACGATGAGCGAAAACGGCCGAACGCGTGAAAGTGGTTGTGGAATGGGGTGGAAGAGTAGTTTGGGGGAAACTCTCGCGCGCTCATTTTTGCGCGCATTTTTTACAAATTTTTCACCATTTAAATGACTCCACCTGAAAAAATGACGTCGATACGAATTTTTCGTTTTTATGGGTTTTCTTTCTCAATAACTAACTTTCATTGTCTTCTTAATTCTCTACAATTCGTCTATTATTGGGACCATTTAATTTTGGCCAATAATTTTGCCAATATTTAGAATGACGTGCAAAAAACTATATCAGTATGTGCAAAATCGGTCTATCAGATCTATTACTTTGGAAATGGGCGAAATTGAGAATTGTTTGAATAAGAGCATCAAAAGTGTGCAAAATATAACATTGTTGCGTTATACGAAATGTGCAAAAAATAAAATGAATTGTGCAAAATGGGATCATGTCTAAACAACAATTGATTTCTTTCAAGTAATGCAAATTTGACATTTTTAAACGTGCCAAATTAGACACAGGAGACAGGCGTGCCAAAATTGGAAACATGCGTGCCAAATTGAGGAATGCATGAGTTAAAGCAAGCGAAAGTGTGCAAAACGGTTGAATAAATATAGAAAACTTTGGAGCTTTCTTTGGAACGATCAACTTTGCACAATAATTTGGAGCTAAAATATTGAGTGTTGTGCAAAAATGTACAAAAGTCTCACTCAAAGGAAACTTCGAACTGCTCGTTAAAAATAGAGCAAACTCATGAAAGCATAACTTCAAAATGGTGCAAAGTTCTTACATTGAAAATGCCTGAGCTAATAAACGAAAGAATTATACGAATTTTGTGAAGGGAATGGTAAAAAAAACTGATTAGGATGTGCAAAAATTTGTTGATTATATCTTGAATACCATTTTTTCAAGATCACCAGCAAATGTTAGCAAAAAGCTGTAAAACTCGCAGTCTGACAATAAAATGGATGCAAAATTAGAACATGTATGAAAAATTGAGGAACGTTTCTAGTATAGTGTGCAAATGGTGCAAAATTGTTTCAAAATATGTGCAAAACCATGACATTGTTGCTGCTTAATGCAAAAATGTTACTACTAATAGCTGCCATGTAGCAAAAAAACTACAAAACTTTTAATGCTTTGGATCATTGGATGGATCAACATTGGATCATGCGTGCAAAATTTAGAACAGTTTTCAGTATAACGTTCAAAATGATGCAAAATAGTTGCAAAATGGTGAATGATATTACTGACAACTGTGAACGTCACTTCGAGAATCACCAAAGTTTTGAGATTCGCTCAACTGAATCCACAAATTTGAACACGCAAATAAGTGCAAAAATGTTCAAACCTGTTATTTTTTCAGCTAGCGCAAGGTGATAGAGAAAAGACAAGAAGAAAAAGACATCATGCAAAATCAATTTGGTCAATTTGGGGAGGAAAACAATCAAACTTTGCAATAGTCGCGTCGCGCTGCCAAAACGATCCATTTTTTGAAAGAAAATCGCCCCTTTCCAATTTTTAAACTATGAATTTTCTGATTTTTGCGCAAAATTGAGAGATTCTAACTCGGCCATGGATCAACGCCCCCCTCCCTCCCAATTCGGACGCCTAAATATAAGATCTCCAGAATCGAAGACTCCAATTATAACATCTGATTGAGACCCCTGATCAAATGAGGCCCCAAACCGACCCGTTTACATGTGTATAGATATTTTTTCACCCTCAGCCTTTTTCACCCCCTAAATACCCTCAATAAATAAAATTCGCTCGAATATAGACAGGAATCGAATAATAAATCTACCCCTCCTTTTGCATCGACCAATCTACGCAAAATGAGCAAAAAACACGTTCGAATTCTGATTTGTCAATATTATGACAAAGCGTGCCGCGTGATACGTGGCCTAAAGCCACGTTTACACGTTACCGTCAAGTAATATTTTTTGCTCTTCACAACTGCATTTTTTTTAAGGAGAGAGAACCACGTTCTTATCGGTGTGGATAAAATATTCAATGACAAATATTACAATTCAAAAAATTGTAATTTTTCAACTTTTTCACAAAAAAGTCATTATGGTCACGTTAAAATCAGTTATTAATTTTTTTAGTGGCGTCAAAATGAAGACAATTACCTGGGGCTCGAACTCGGTTGCGTAAAAAATTAGAGAAAAAATGAAAACTACGACTTTTTAAACGTCAAGGTCGAAAATTCTCGGGTAAAAATCGGCGATTTTCGATCGGTCATAGCGCCGCTGTTTTTTAAATTTCAGCAAAAAAATTGTAAATTGAGACAAAACAACTCTTAGACTACCTCGCGAAAATGATCCCCTAAAATTTCTAAGAAAAAAAATCAGAATTTTAGCTGATATTGTCTATTGTCCTATTTTGCATGGAAATCGTCGAGTTTTTGAATAGGTTCCAATCCGTCCCAATCGACGCAGTCGTCTGTCACCTACGAGCTGTCAAAGTCGATAAAAAAATTGGGTCAATTAAGCGTTTCAAGCGAACAATTTTTTTCACGGCGGGGTAATTATTTATTATTCGATAAAAGTGCCAACATATGCGAGACGAATTGAAGCCAACAGCAAAAATTATATGTGAAAAACAACTAAAAAAAAAAATCAGGACGATACAGTTAGGGGACGCGGAAAAAACGTAAGAAAAGTCGCAAAGCCGGAGTTTTTTCCGGTTGACTCAGTTTTTCCAGCTTTGGAGGTAAAAAACTATGTCCAGCTTTTTTGTAGGTAGATAATGAACGTCTCAATCACATTATTTTGTTATTTTTTCGATCGGTCAAAAGAAAAGTTGGGGAAAAATTCGAAATTATTCAAAAAAATGATAGGTGTCAAAAACTTTCTTACCGCTCACCTAATTTTTTTTTTCGAAAAAATATCTCTACAAAGTTTGTACGTCTATGCTTTCTCTATAAGTAACTGTGCAAACAGAATCTCTCCGCGATGTACCGTTACCGAGAAAAAACTTCTAGATGAGACGTTGCAAGCAAAAAAAAGTACGGCCCTGAACGGGGGCCTTAAAATGATCAAATCCGGCCCATTTTCACTAGGTAGTATTTGGGGGTGCCAATGTTCGTCCCTGCCAAATTTCAACTTGATAGGTGCTGTTTTCAAATACTTACGAGTGTTTCCTAGGATCTTCCCGAAAAAGCCCGAAATTGCCGAAAAAAATGACACTTCCCGGTAACGGATCGCACTCATTCTCAATAAGCATAGTGGGATGGAAACTTAGGTGACGGTAACTTAAGTGACGGTAACTGAAGTGACGGTAACTAAGGTAACGGTAACTTAGGTGACGGTAACTTAGGTGACGGTAACTTAGGTGACGGTAACTTAAGTGACGGTAACTTATGTGACGAATTTATAATTTTTATGGTGTTATTAACTGGTCCAGTGTTTCTCAGTCATTTCTCATCAAATCAAAATTAAAGTGAGAGTAACATATGTGACTTGACTAGATATAGGTAGACTTTTGGAACTGAAATATTTAAATGGGAACGTATTGAACTGAAATACAATAAAATAGAAGCAAAATTTTGTACTGAACGCGTGTGAAACGGCCTTATAATGCGAACAGTAGAATTTACAGGATAAAGAGTGGATGACACAGTATAGAAGGGATGATCCGGGCTATCGATGTCGACGTTTCCGCATACGCTGCAGTTCGACGCTGGTGATTAATACCCCCAGTGTCAATAGGCGACTGGATAATGCTATTGAAATGCCATTTTTCTCTACAATGTCCAACCTGTTGAATGCTGCGGGGCCTGTCAGCTGATGACGCGTTTACCCCGAAACGCACTCAAGTTCCCCGAAGTCCGCTCCATAATTCCATATATCCCCGAAATAGCTCTCGATAATAATATTAATAATTAATTTCGAGCAGCCTCGCACACACAAATAAAATACAAACACGACATTCCCGGCCCGGGTTGACCTGTGAAACGTCGAACGGCCCATCGACAGATTCCACGTCACAAAAAAATAAATCTCCTCTCACAATGACGACATTCCATAATCAGGAGAACGGATCGTGAGAAATCCGAGACGTCATAAATTGACCGATTTAAGGAATCGAGTCGTCGTCGGTGACTTCCTATAAATATCAACAGGTGGTGGGTTTTTTATTTTTTACGTCCCCGATCCGCAAAGGGTCCTTTCGCTCAACCGATCAGGAATTGATTGTTCGACCTGCTGTGCTGGTGTTGGTGGGTCTTACGACACGAAGAAGTCAGATCGCGCTACCGCTAGCGCTAGGCTATTGATATGTGTCAGGTGTGTTTGACATGGGATTTGGGGTCGGTCGAGTGGGTTCTTTCTCTTAAATGCTGCATGTTATTCAAAACGGTGAAAAAGTCGCAATAATAGGTGGAGGTTTTTCTCTCAAAGGGACTTGTACTTTTCTTAAACACATTTTATGGGCTTTTAAATTTATTGGATATTATCTGGGCAGACGAGGTAATTTTCATTAATTATTTATTGCAAGTGCCAAATTAGGCCATAATGAAGGAACATAGCCCAAGTAGATGAGCAACGTCAAAATTACGTCATTTCTTGGTGTTTGGCGAGTCGAATAATAATTTAATGACCTGAAAAAGACGTGAGCAAGAAGAGAAATGTCAGATCAAAAGGGCTACTTATTAACGTAGAAATCTTGTCAGATCAGGTCAAAAAATGACATAAAACAGTCATAAAAATGTGATATTTACTTTTAAATAATTTGGGACGTCAAAAATACGTAATTTAGTCCGTCAAAATGATGATTTCATTATCATCGAAACCAAAGATGTAAAAATAAATTTAACGTGAAGAATGCCGCCGTTGAAGGTGAATATTAGATATTTAATCTTTTTGCATTATTTCTCAAGTTTTACGTATATATGACGGTAAAAACACGTACCTTCCGGCTACGTCGTAAAATGGAGGTCAATTTGACGTCTTCTATTGGTTATCTCTTCCTACATGGTATAAATCAGGTAAATCACCTAAGTGTTTGCGACGTCACTTATGTGACGTTATAATCACCTATTCAAGAAATGTTCATTCCTCCCGGTAGACGTTTCTAAATGGTCATTGGGCAATTTTTTCTGGACACTTCTTGTCATAAGTAAACATTTCCCAGACAGCAGAGACACGTGATTATAACGTCATATTTTGGTGGTAATTGATCGCTGATGTCAGCAACCTATAAGTAACGTCGAAAATACGTCGTTAAATTATCTGATGTCTCGCTTAAATAAAGATGACCAATGGGAGACGTCAAAAAAACGTAAATTAACTTCCACTTCACGACGTCGTCCTAAGCAATGAGTTTTTAACGTCATTTACACGTGAAAACTTGGAGAATCCTACTTGAAATGATTCAAATTGAGAGGCTGAAACCAGAGCTAGAATTCTTCGTTCATGGAATAGAGAAACACTGAGTTTCTCATATTGTTATTTGAAATAATTTTACAAAAATCGAGTTTTTAACTAATTAAGAAAACAATTTAGTGTTGTCTTTCACGTCCCATATACGAGTTTTTAAGGTCAACATTACGTGATTAATTTGGTAGTTTTAACGTCGTTTTTTGACGTGATTTTCACGTCAATAAATGACCTCTTTTGTCTGTGACAGATTTTAGTCATGATACGTCGTTACGTTTTTTCCACGTCCTAAAGTCATAACTAGACCTTCACCGAACTGACCGAACACCACAAAATGCCATTGTTTTACATATTTCTTCATCAGCTGATTAGATATCCGATGGAGGAGTTTCACGTCAATAAATGACGTCTTTTGTCTGTGACAGATGCATCATTTTTGGTTCCAAAATGATCAGTCAAATTTTTGTCCTAAAAGTTACTACGCTCACATTTGGCCTGTAACGTATATGCCGGTAACTTATGTGACAATAATAAATTTTGAAATTGCCTTTCTCGTCCCAAATTACAAGTCTTTAACGTCAATTTGACGTCTTAATTAGAGAGTTTTAACGTATTTTTGGACGTAATTTTCAAGTGAATAAATGACGTTTTTAATTTGTGATTTTCTTCGTCACACGTTCACCAAAAAAATGACATCATATTGAATAAATGTCATAGTGAATAAATGACGTCTTTGATCTGTAACGTTTCTTGGTCACTAACACGTCAATGTCATTTTCACATGCTCTAATTTGTCGTTCAACGTAGGAGAACACAAAAATGACGTCATATTGAATAAATGCCATAATGAATAAATTACTTTTTTGTACTGTGAAATTTCTTCGTCACTAACACGTTATTCTCACGTTCAACTCTCTTAATTTGTCATTCGCCGTCGGAGAAAACCAAAAAATTACGGTTTAAACTAAAAAAAATAAATGTTACGGTGAATAGATGACTTTTTATATCTGTGAAATTTCTTCGTCACTAACACGTCAATAACACGTTCACGTCTCTCAATTTGTCATTCAACGTCCGAGAACACCAAAAAATGACGTCATATTGAATAAATGTCATGGTGATTAAATGACGTCTTTGATATGTCACATTTCTTCGTCACTAACACGTTCACGTCCCTCAATTTGTCATTCGACGTCGAAGAATCCAAAAAAATTACGTCATAGTGACGTTGCTCTGCTGCCTCGGTTAAAATGTAGAACTCTAACAAAGCATAGGTAGTTTGTAACAATATCAAACCTGAGACTAACTCAAGAAGAGGAAGAGGTAGGTGTATGTAACGATTTATTAATGCTAATCCTGATGAATAATCCTAAAATTTTGAGTATAAAATATAGAGATTTTACATAACCCTAGCAGACAATAATATCCCACGGCTATGTTTCGGTACATAGGCAGGTACCTATATACAATAATGTATGTTATGTATCTGTATAATATATACAAGATAAGACAATGCCTCTTCTCTTTATATTAAATTATAAGTGAACGCGATTCTCAAAGTAGGCTTAGGCCTCTCCAATTGACTATCGAGGATTGAACTGGAAGAGACGGGAGGAGGAACGAAGCGGGGCTTAGGGGTCGGGAGGGGGAGGGGGAGGGAGATCGCCCGGGGTAACAAATTCAAATCGACAGTGTTCCGAATTGCTCGATTGTTTCGTTCACTTGCTTTTGTTTTCATTTTCGCGAGATATTCGGTTGTTTTTAGTGGGAAATTTATGCAGGATATCGTGATAAAACCGGATCCTTTAGGATGGATGTATATCCCGGAGCGGTTGTTCATCTGCTACCGAATAATTCTAATTCTTTGTATAATTAGACAGGATATTGCCGAGTCCCTCCACGTCTCTCCAGCATTAAAGCTTATAATGGGGAAAGGGATATAAAATAAATCAAATCAATACTGAGGTTGGTAGGTAGATACGAGTAGCTATACCGGGAGTAAGATAATAATAAGAAATGGAATCTTCCGTTTTTGTTTAAATACACAAAATATGCTAATTTATTGCTTACTTTTTAATGTAGAATGTAGCCTAATTCCTCTTGAGTTATTATTATTACTTACGGCTTAAAAAATTAATTGCAATGGTCGATATATAAGAATTATAGCCCATTTCAATCTACATAATATTATTATTATTAGAGTTTAATCGTATGTGTAAAATAATTCCCATAGAATAAATTACCGAACCGAAATTATCTATGTGTAACGTTACATCTTTTGTCTAACGTTATTATTGTTTCCTGAAAAAAACCATATGAATATTAATATTTCGGTAACGAAATTACGACTAATTTACGCATAGGTAGTATTATTACCAAGTTCATAAACATTAAATGTACGATCGTAATTTTAAGCAATCCTTTACTAAAGGTGAGCCTAGAATGGATATTCACTGCTCAAGGATTCATAATACCGTTTTAATCGGAAAACACAACGATAGAACCTAGCGAAGTATTCTGGATTTGTTTATCTTCTACACAATTGTGATGACTAAATACCAGAATGGTTCTGCGTTTTGCGCATGTTCGAGATCGTGGCCGTGATGTTTGACATGATAGATCATTCTGCCTGTGTCTGGAGTCATTCGTGAAACGACCAGACATTTCTGGATATGTCGGCCACTAAATATATAAAGAGCTGTCTGCACTCTAAGAGTCAGTTGTAATTTGAAAATGGATGAATCCTGCAGTACCATAGAACAAGGAAGAGAGAGAGAGTAAAAGACAGTGAAGTGATTGTGACAAGTGAAGTGAAATCAAAGCTGTATTTTTAGAATTGGTAACCTTCTTACGCATCAATACCAGAAATGGTGCCTTTTTCAATTATTATGGATATTGTCGCCATTTTCGAAATTGGCTTTCTGTATTTTTTAATGTCACTATCATATTAGTTTATTGTTTTTGTCTGCTGTGGAAATGGCAACTTAATTCCTTTAAAAACAACCTCTAATATGGGTAGGTACTTATAGAAATTTAGCAATTTTGGCACCTTAAAAAAATGGGCCAAACTACGCCACTGGTTAATGACTAAAACGAATTTTTTTGACACAAGTGTATAACTTGAATGGTAATTTGATCGAAAATTTATGTTAAGATCTGCCGGTGATAAGAAAATACCACTTATTATTCAAATGACCGCCATTTTGAAACGACTTGACCGATATTTCTCAAACGAAATACACCGCTAGACATCTAACTGTTACAAAAATTTCAATCCCCTGGACTGGAAAATACGACCTATAATCGAGCGAGAAGAACGAGTTTTTGCGAAATTTGAACAATAATAATTGTAAAAATGAACACAGTGTACAGATAACTTTTTTTAGAAAGCTTTTTTTAAATGAAAAGAGACAATCCTTCATAGATTTTGTAAGAATTTGAAATCTTGCGCTTAAAAAAGCCTGAAATATTAAATTAAAGGGAGTTTTTAATGTCGAAAATTTGAAATTTATGAAAATAAAACTAAACATTTCTGATATCACCGCCATTTTCATTGTTTGCGTCCTGACATTTTTTCCTGTTAAATGTTACTAGTATATCTGTCTACTGCGAAAATTACAGTTAAATTCCTTTGAAAACTTGCCCTGAAACAAATATTGACAATTTTCAATTTACGCCGATTTTCTACTTACGCCACTGGTGAACTAATGACAAGAACGCAAAGACGTTCAAAATATAGCAGTTTTTATACAACAGTTTCAGTGACTTTGGATTTTTGATAAAAATGTTTACTAAAGTCGCGTTACTTTTACAGGGTGTCCCTTCAAAATTCGAAAAAAAAACTGTTCATGAGACACCATTTTAGGTCACAGTTTTCGATCTAGGGAACTGAAAAGATATCCATAATTAAGGATCTCATAAGGTCTTGGATCGTATTTGAGCAAAATCGGTGTAGCGGTTTCAAAATGGCGCCCTTTATTTTCGTAAAAATGGCTCTTTGTGAACCTCAGATATAAGCAAGATCTCTATTAAAGCCAGTGGCGTGGGTAAAAAAAAAGGAAAAATTGTAATAATTTCTAGAACCATTTATGAGCACATTTTTAAAGGAGTTAAACTCAAGTTTTTCGAGTGGACAGCTACACTGATATACTTTCAAGAGGCAAATAATAAAAATGACGGAGATATTAAAAAAAAATTTATTACGTTTATTTCTCTAAAATTTAAAATTTTCTATTTTTTTAACTATTCAAGATTAGTGCATTAAATTAAAAAGCTGATAAAAGACTTTAAATTTTCCTCGCAAAAGTTTCCTAAAATCGCGCTACTTCTACAGGGTGTCCCTTCAAAATAGAAAAATAAAACAAGTTTTGTCACGCCATTTCAGGTCGCAATTTTTAGTCTGGGGGGTTGAAATTTTTGTGGGAGTAAGATATCAATAAAAATATGTCTGGGATTGCATTTTAGCAAAATCTACGGAGCCGTTTCAAAATGGGGGTCATTTAAATTTTCGTAAAAAATTGTTTCTTTTTTAAACCCACTGTATAATGGAAAAAAAAATGAAACTAAATTAACAGAAGGGGAAGAACTGTTCCCGATCTCACTAAGGTAGTCTAAAAAAATGCATTTTAAAATTTAGGTAGCCATCGTGTATGGTAAAGGGGTAAATAGCTAAATTTAAAAATCCATTTTTTCAGCAACTCTCATGGATGGTGCTTAAATAAAAACTATTTTTCTTCCCCTTCTAACAATATTAGTCTCGTTGCGTTGAAAAAATGACCATAAAATCCTCTTTCTTCACCTTCTACCACTTTTTTGTGATGTTTGTATTGAGGTAAGTGAGATTTATCCATGGTCTTTTTCTTATCAAACTATTCCTTGCTGTACATCTTCTTCTTATATGGAAATAAATGAGCATTTAGCCAGTTTTTTCTCAAATAACCATCCCTTCTACTCTTCTTGTTCCTCTTCTTTTGATATTATCGAGATAAGTATATGCGCATTGAATTTTACAGTGTGAGCGCCGCTTAATTTTTAATCGTTCCCCTATTGGGCAATGTTACAAACCAACGATTTTAACCGGTGTGCATTATATGTTAATTGATTTGGGTACTTATTTATCACGCTGGCATTAATATACTAGCACTAGCACCAGCACCAGCACCAGCGCCGGCGGAGAAGTGAAAACTCGGTGAACCGAAATCGCGATTAGCATTTCTTCAGCCGGAAGTCGAACGCGCCTGTGGAGAGATATCTATCGGGTGCTGAATTATAATTATAAACCAGTGGATTTGTTGTTATTGTTGCTGCTGTCGGTGCTGGTGTTCTTTTGCTGTTGCTGCATGGCTGTGAGAATTAAAATATTAAAACTAAGTTATAATTATTCACATTCGCGCTCATGTAATCAAGATGCTCAGATGCGAGAGGCTAAACATCCACACACAAGGACTGCTTCAATGAGCACGCCACTCATCAACCTCGTCATAGATAATAATTACGCACATACTTGCATTCCAAATTAATTATAATCAACCGCAGGAGAGGGAAAAACAAACAATAAGTCGCCCTGTATATAATAATCTTACAAAGGAAATACTTCCCCGTCGAATGTAAACAAGGTGTTTTTCCCCATAGGTATCAATTCATAAGTCCCAACGTCAATAGACCCGACCGGGGCAAGGGGCGAGACCGCGAGCTCGGAAGTGAATTCAAGCGGTCGGAAAAGCGGCGAGATTTTTCACTTCACCCCCTCGATTTCTTTATGCAACGGCGGGGCAGACTTTCAGGTCAATTGGTTCGCGGCCGATCCACCATTCTTACTCTGTCAATCCAATTTCCGACAGTATCAGTTTCATCACCCCCTCTGCAAGCAACAGAATACGAATCACGACGATTCAAGAGCACGCCGTAATGGATGAGGGATGAAAAAATCAGTTTCACCCTTTTCCCGTTTTTATTATTTATTATTCATGCATTCATCGATATACTATACAAAAAGTGATGCTGGAACTTAGCGCTACTGACGAGACTCAACAAAGACGAAACGACTACACAAAAGTAGACTCCAAATTATCAACAACAATTAATTAGACTTATAATAATAATAATAATAAGTGGTAGGCACCGAAAAAGATCGCTTCTTTTATCTACCTCTATACCTAAGCTATAATTAGTTACTCCAGGCCAGACAACTGACAAATTCTCTTCGTTCGATAATCACCTTCAGTGAAAGAGGAAAAAAGCGCCATCAAAGTCTTACCTATACCGCGCTGCCTACCATCGTCGATCATTTGCTCTGATTTATCGGGTGTTACGGACCAAAATCAAGTCAAAACTTGTTTCCGTCCGGTAATGTGATTATAATTACAAAGGCATAAGTCGGATTCAAGTCGTGCGCCGCCCACAAAAATCAAAAATAGTTTGGCCTGATGATGCCCGCGGGGTCTATAAGAAATTGACAAAGCGGTGAATGAGTGGTAACCGCACCTTAATGTATAGAGATCTAGCGAGGTTGTATCTTAAGGTAGATAGAGTCGTAGTACTTCATTTATCATTTTTGGTACCTACGTAACCTGCCATGATAGAAATAAACTGCTCCAGCGAGATCTGAAACGACCGATTAGATCAAATCGTAAAGCTTCGAGAATCTTGAACCTACTGGAGGGGAAGTAGAATTAGATAACGCAGCTGAAGTTTCCCAGACGAAATTTACCATGCAACATCGGATTAGATACTTCCATCCATATCCGAGACGTTTGGTCACATTTTTACACTTCTCCCAACAACCGGGAGAAAGCCCGAAATTCTGCTGTGAAAATGTGGCCTTGCGAGATGAAGATTGTACCTCCAGAAACCAAATTTTGTGGTCTCTTGGAAACCTAATCGACCTAATATCAACAGAAAACTTCGATTGATCCTTTTTTCTGTTGCGGAGAATACCACGCCGAGAGTTTCTGCACTAAGATCTGCTGCGGATTGGGTGAACAATTCCTTGTTGCAGCAGTATGTTTTTACATCAGCCACATTAATAGGGGAAAATTAACCAAATAATCTCCAAAATCATGAAGAAAAAAACAGAAGACACTAATTCACATTCCAGTTCACGGCGGAATATCGACCAATTTTCGTAATGCCAAGGAAAGGTGAAAAATCTCCTGAAAATAGAACGGATGGCGCCATAATCGTAAGCCCATATGAAATTTGCGAGGCACCATCTTCGACCAAAACGCATTGTTTCTCGAGTGGCAAAAACATTGCGTAAACCAAAACATCGCTTGTTACATGTTATGGTGACCGCTCACCATAAATTAAAACAATTCAAACGGGGTTTACTGATTTTCGTTGTGGTAGGATGAGCACAAAGGAGACGAACGTTCTGGGCACCCCAACTGAGGTTACAGCGCCAGAAAGCATACATACGAGTCCACGGTATGATGTTGAATGGTCGATTGCTGAGGTTATGGGCATCTAGACCAAATGGGTATTGAAAATTTTGCATAAATTTTTGGATATGAGAAAATCTGCCAGACAGGTGCCGCTTTGATCTTTCTTGATAGCCAGCGCGACCTTGTGACAACTCGAGACAAGTGTTTGGCTATGTTGAAGTACAACAAAAAACAGTTGACTCTCCCTGGCGACTCGAAGCCACCAAAGCCATGGCAACAAAACAATCAAATCGATTTAATGTGGATTTGAAGCAATAAAATTTGACACAGAAAAAGTGACTCTTCCACCAGCACAAGCGACGAAATTGCCTGAGCTGCGTTGGGAATTGGTCTGTTATTCACCAAATTCCGCAGAACCCTTGCGGCTTCTATTCCCAAACTACCCAAATTCCCAAACCATCTATTCCCAAACTTGAAGAAAAGGCTTGATGGAAAGAGATTTGGCTCCAGTGATGACGTCATCGCTGAAAGAAACTCCTATTAGCATTGCCAAAATCGTAGTATTCTTTTCAGCTTGAGAGACACCCATCCAGATAGGTGGGATTCAGCTTGCCCTCGTACCAGCGACAACAAAGTTGAGGTTCCTCTGAACCTAGAAACGGTGGTTCTAGAACTATTCGGAAGGAATCGAAAAAGATGAAGTCTGTGGAGCTAAACTGTTATTATCTTGGGAAATGTACTAAGTTTTAACCAAATATTGACGAAGATGGCATACTATGCTAAACGTGGTATTTTGCTTGGACTTATCACAAGGTGTACTGAGAAGACAAACACCATTTAGACCAATAACAGCAGTTAAGTTTGCGTTATATCAACTATGGAGTACCTCGCGAATCTCTTCTATGCCTTGTGCTGTTTCTGTTATTTATTTCGAATGTGCTCACTTGTTTCTGTAAAAAAGACACGAATTTTATCTGTCAAGTGGACCATGAAGATGCGCTTAATAAATTTAAAGAAGCTCAATCTGCGCGAGTTGGGCTTCTGGTATCCTAGCAGAAAACACAGAAGACTAGATTTAGTGTTGCGCTGTTCACTTAATCGCCAGTCTACTATGTTTTCTGTCAATCTTATTCCTTAGTAGTGTCACCTCGGGGTGCTTGTCTATCAAGAGAGCGTGGTGAAAATTTTGGCAGGTGTTCACTTTACACGAAAAGGTATGCATTTCAAGTTCTGAGAGTAATAATATGAAACAATGAGACGACTTAGCTGGCTCCGAGATCTGCTTGCGGAACTTCTGCCCTGAACGACAACTTTTCTGCTGGTGGTCCAAGTCCTGGAGGTGTTGGGCGAAAGATAACAGAAGAAATGCGCAAACGACGGATAAGGGAGAGTGGTGAAAATTTTGGCAGGTGTTCTTCACTCTGCGATCTGTTTCTGTTGGGACTTCTGTTCTAGACGATAACTTCTCTAATGGTGGTCCACGTCCTGCAGGGGTTGGAAGAAAGATAACAGAAGAAATGCAAAAGATAAGGATATCTGAATCCAAGCAGCAGTAGGACAGATTATCTTCTCATGGTGCGAGCTCGATGGTCGTTGCATGGTCACTAATAACCAAACCATACCATTTGATCGAGCTGCTAGGGACTTTTTAGGTACGCACACTGATTTGTTGTAAAGTCGCCTTTTTCTATATAGTTAAACGTGTGAATTTGTACCAAATTATCGTGAGAATGGCTTAACAGTTCGACGGATTATTATTGTCTCTGCTGGAATTGTCGGTTATTAAAATAATTACGCGCTCAGGTATTGGCACTTCATTTGACGAGGCAGCGTTCGTCGAGAGTATCGGCCAGGAACACGCTGAGTGTGAAACAAGTTTTTTTCTGTTATTAGATAATAACAACAATCTTATTAGTTTTGGCAAAAAAATGACTCAAGTCGAGTCGAGGAATTTCCTGTTTTTTTTCGCCATTGTAGGATTGTTTTTCCGAACTTTGGAAATAACTTATCAGCGCACAGATGGACTGATAAAACGAACGTCGGCGTAGAGCAAACAGTCCTTTTGTTGGGCAGCGACGTGAACTAATAGCCGGCAATCGGGCGGACCATCCGCAGGACTGCGCCGGTCGTGTTCCCATTAATGCAGATGGAATTAAACTTTTTTCAACCGATATAAATCATCGCTTTCAAACCGTATTTCATTTATTCCACCTATTCATTCATACAAATCAAAGTTATGACCAGTTCGGCGTCTCTCTCGCTCCGCAACTCCCTCTCCCCGTCTCGCTCGCTCGTCCCGGCAACCCTTCGTCTGCGAGAGGGAGACGGGGACACTGTGTGACTAATAAGGAATTATCGGGGACCCAGGTGTCTTTGACGGTTCCAAAGAGGTCGCGTTTTTTGTCTTCCAGTGGCACCTTTGATTGAATCCACAAAACCAGTCGACCGCCACGTTGCCGGCTCCTCTGATTCTTACTGAATATCTATGCGCCATTTCTTTGATATCAAAAAATTGATTCAAAAGAAATACGAAAAAGTTAATAATTGAAACTTTATATGAATTTTTTTTTACCCTTTTCAAATAATTATTATTATTAGGGATGAGGATAAATCTGGCAACACTGCAATCCTATATATACCCATGTGAGAACTGCTTAATCCATGGGTAGCCCGATTTGCATATCAAGTAATAGCGATCGGCATTTGTTATTTGCTGCCATTCAAATTCTGTTTGTTGTTCGATTCTTTAGATTTTTTTTCTTTCGAGGATGAGCAAATATAATTTACAGGACGTTCTTTATAACCGCGCAACTGGTTTGCTGCTGCGTCCGAACCGATCAATACGGGATATATGATGAATAAGAACGGCAAAAAAATCGATCATAAAGAGATTAATTTGGACGGTCTCCCAGAAAAAATTCTTCGGGGAAGGTTCGCCTCCTTCCCTCGCTCGCGGCCATCAGCGTACCGCTAATGTTTTACGATTATGATCAGACTTAATGACAAAACACTGGCAATCTATATCGGGGCGGCGTGGCGTACACTTTGATGGCGCTTCTTCATAAATTACCCTCAGTCTTTGGATCATCAATTTATGATATGTTGCCTTCGGCTTTGTTTTTGTTAATGACATAACCGTTGATTGATACCGAGGGTGGAGAACACCAGATCTGAAATAATAAATTGACGGGAAGGCAGTTTTGAGTCATCAACGGCGGGGATGGGGGTCTCTGGGAACTTAAGAACAGTGACGTGGTGAT
This sequence comes from Malachius bipustulatus, assembly GCA_910589415.1. Classification (NCBI taxonomy): domain Eukaryota; kingdom Metazoa; phylum Arthropoda; class Insecta; order Coleoptera; family Melyridae; genus Malachius; species Malachius bipustulatus. The sequence continues at coordinate 35,675,813 of OU342638.1, read as the reverse complement.
AAACGTTCCAGCGAGTAATTTATTCTAAGGAGCTCACCTTGATCAGTAAAAAAGAAGTTGTATTTTGTATTCATCCAGGTCAGATCAGTTTTGCTGATCCAGGTCAGCTCTTTTTTTATTGATCCCAGATCAGTGAAAAGTCAATAACTGGGATCAGTAAAACTGATCTGACCTGGATGAATACAAAATACAACTTCTTTTTTACTGATCAAGGTGAGCTCCTTTTTTATTGATCCCAGATCAGTGAAAAGTGAGCTTAAATTCCCAACTTTTTTACTGATCAAGGTGAGCTCCTTTTTATTGATCCCAGATCAGTGAAAAGTGAGCTAGCCTGGGATCAGTAAAAGTGAGCTGACCTGGATAATTAAAATTAACTCCTTTTTTACTGCTCCAGGTTAGCTCCTTTGTATTGATCTCAGTTCATTGAAAAGTGAGCTAACCTGGGATCAGTAAAACTGATCTGACCTGGATGAATAAAAAATAACTCCTTTTTTACTTATCCAGGCCAGGTCCTTTTTTACCGATCCAGGCCAGGTCCTTTTTTACCGATCCAGGCAAGCTAAGTGCACCAGGACTTAGACCTCAATCAGCCACCCCTGATGACGAAACGGTAGCAGCCTTTCACCGGAGATCCTGATCGGAACTTACAACCAAATTATGAGGAAGTGTAGCTTCCCAAGAATCTGGAAGAAGGCCAAACTGGTTCTGGTTGAAAAATGGGACAAACCAGAAAGAAATCCTTCGTCACACCGGCCCATTTGCCTACTGAGCCATATCGCGAAAGTCCATGAGAGGATAATAAACAGACGACTGGGACTGGGCAGGAAGATCGAGGAACTTTGCGCCCTAGCACTTCCTTAGAGCAAATAATGCCAGTTACAAAAAAGGCTAACGAAAAAACAAAAGAGCTTGTGAAAAAAAGAAGGATCTCCCCTCACTTACAAAACATACTGAGGGACTACCAAAGTGACAGGAGCATCGTGGTGGAGTATGGTGGAGAATAGTGGAGAGGAAAATGATATGTGTAGTCTCGCATGGGTATGATGAGTTATGCTGCCAAAAGATCCCAAAACTCCGAAAGAGATCAAACTCCCAAAAGAGGTGAGGTTGATCGGTTTTGCTGACGACATGTCGCTGGTGGCAATGACAAAGGCGTAGCGGAGACTTAGCGAATAATGTAAATGGCGACCTCGGACGTATCCAAGAATGGAGCTCTAACATATCCAGCCCAAGAGCTTAGGGTGGGACCAGAGAAAACCTAAAAAGAAGAACTCTAAACAGGAAATTCACGATAGATAACACAACCATTATCACAGCCAAGGAAGTTTTGATCGATCTAGCGCTGTCCTTCTTTGAACAAGCTAACCTGACAATCACGAGAGCGATGAAGAGCATCTCACCAACTGCTTCCCAATATCGGTGGCCCCAGGGATAGTAAAAGATATTGGCATCAATCATTAGCTCGATTCTCCTCTATGAAGCAGAGATGTGGGTCTTACTGGTGGCCTTCCACAGTGAGCCTTCCACAGAGGCCTTACTGGTGGTAACATCAACGTATTCCATTATAGAGAGGGTGGAGTTTTTTTCAAAATAGGGAAGAAACAGGCCAGATACTCCTTCCTGATATCAAACCCTGGATTGAAAGGAGGCTCGGAGAACTCGATTACTGGCTCATACAAACCCTTTCCGGGCACGGGTGCTTTTATAAATTATAAATAAAACTAACACCCAAGACCCGCGCAGACGAGTCGCCAATGCCCCTAGCCACTATTAGATTATGAAATTAATTATCCAGCGTTGGGAGCTGATTAGCTCACGTCTATACCTTGGCCGGATCCGACTCCTCTACAGCGATTCCGAGGGCGAATATTTGGGGGGGTAATTAATATATTAAATACCCACCCAGTACGCCATAATGGATCAACCCCTAACTTTCATTATAACTTGCGTCGGCATTATCGCGGCGGGTACTCGATGGGAACTGCGCGCCGCGCACACCTCCTTTTGCATGAAATAATAGCATCGACGACTTGTACCTACTTGACCTCTGCTCATCTCCTCGTAGAGAAACTAACAGGTCGGAAAGTAATGGACGAGCGCTTAAGAAACGGTCAATCAAAGCTACGCGAAGAAAACTCAAGAATCGGGATGGGTTTTTAGGAAAACTTGATTTTACAAACTCATTCAGAAAAGAGCCATCATCTACTTTGACAAGAAAATTAAATAGTCTTGAACATGAAAGAAAGAAAATAGAGCCGGTTATTTTGTTATCGGAAATGTTCAAGAGACCTATCCCACCTAGAACAAGACAGGGTAGAAATACACGTCAAGCCGCAATAGTTCATCAATCAGGTTCAGCTCGTAACTCCGCAATTATTCAAATTCAACGTGATCGTTATCTTCGCTCATGCACGGGCCCATAGTGTCAAAGGTAGGTCCCAACACTGTTTGAATTATTTAAAAAAATACGCGCAAAAACTTGATTTTGATAGAGACGCAATAGTAAGAAGTATCACAACCCCTAATCGACTTTTAACGTAGGTAACTCAGGTGTGACGATAATTCTGATCTAATAATAAAATCCTTCTTGGAAACATTAACGTCCTTGATTCTTCTAATATTCTCCGGACCCACAACACATCATATTATACGAATACGCCCATCGGTAAAGGTGAACATACAGAAGGATATTATTCCTCGAGGAGGACCACGGCCCGAGATGAAGGGTGCAGACTTGTATATAATCAATATCCTATATACCTCGGCGAGGCTAATACGATTATAATGATAACTCGTGTCAGTGATTATTGATAACCGTGATCAGGGCGAGGAGATAATCAATCAAGCCCGGGTCTGGGCTTCATGAACTTTCTCAATTTTTCAACGGTTACTCGATTATTTCTATATTAGAGCCAACAGGCATCGTTAGATGCTGATGATGACTTTGGCTTATGTGTTGTGTTGCTGGCTGTTGTTGTGGACTTCTTGTGGATCGGTATTAAAAGATTTTTTTTTTAAACGTGACGTAATACTGATACTGATACTAATTAGTCCATAGTTCGATGATTGTTTTTCTCTTAACCCATTTTTCATGACGACCGGTCATACATCAAGCACTTCCGTCGAGTTAATTTGAAGTTGCCTGCAATCATGATCATCTGAGCGTACGGTGTAAACTATCCGACTAAATAATGTTATTGTAAAGAGCTTGAGAATTGTACTAACTCGGGATTTATCAGACGTAAAGATCGGAAATAATGTAAAAACAACTAATGGCTAACTAAAGACGATTCAGATCAGATAATAAAAATATTAATGCTTTTCCCAGGTGCAACGTTGCCGTGACTCGGAAGCAATCCAGAACTTGCACAAGAACGACCAGAAAAAAACGACCATAATCAATTTTAGATTTTTGTAAATATGTAATTCTGTTTAATAAACTCTGAAACATCAAATTCCAGAAAAGAAACCGCTATAAGAATAGACCTAGGCAGCCAGATAGCAGACCAACGTCAATAATACGTCATTTTTTGGTATCCTCCGACGTCGAATGATATTTTGACGTGAAAATGACGTTATAATGACGTAAAAATATCACAGATAAAAGTCATTTATTCACGTAAAAATCACTTCAAAACGACGTAAAAACGACCAAATTAAAGACCATATTGATATAAAAAACACGTAATTTGGGACGTGGAAAACACGTACTTGAGGACTTCAAAATGACGATCAATAAACCCCAAAATTCTCACACTTTCAAGGTTCTATTTTATAACTTAAATATAAAATAAATACCCCCCTTCTCTCCCCGATATTTACCTAGACGTCCTAAATGGTGGTCATTTAACATCTTTTTGACATCTCCCATTGGTTGTCTTTAATTACATCGGGTATCGGGTACTCAAACGACGTGTTATAAACGTCGCTTATATATTGCTGACGTAAGCGACCAAAATATGACGTTATAATCACGTGTGATATTGTGTCTCTGTCACACGAGTGTAATTTTTTTTACAAATCATAGCTACGCGAATAAAATATAAAATAATTACCCCAGTATCCTATATCTACATAGACGTCTTAAAATGGTGGTCATTTTACGTCTTTTTGACGTCTCCTATTGGTTGTCTTTAATTACATAGGGTATCAGGTAGTCAAACGACGTTTTATCGCCGTTGCTTATAGATTGCTGTCGTAAGCGACCAAAATGTGACGTTATAATCACGTATCCCTGCCACCTGAGTCCTAGAGTCTATCAAATCTGTGTTTTCAAGCCTAACTTCGGTCTTTGATGAACGATACCATTAGATTAGATTTTCCATTTATTTTTTTTACAAAGCATAACTACGTGAAGCACACTTCTTCTTATTCTTCTTATTCTTCTTCTCCTTCTTCTCAATTTACTCTCTTATTCGCGTTCAGAATAGCCATCCCTTCTACCATTCCGATGCTTGTCATTAACTTGCTCTGACGGGCCCGTCCCATATATACAACGACGGAGAGGGATTCTAGAAACGTCAAGTGTCGCTAACTTGTCATGTTGGCCAGCAAATTTTCCGGACCATAATTTCTACACAAGTTCAGTTAGCTTTAGTTCAGTACGAGTCTAAATTCTAATGCAACCAGTTTGGGAATAAAAGAAGAAGAGTACTGTGATTATTCACTGAATTTTTTCCGTTGCTGGTCGCAATATTGTTTCTTTTTTCTCTTCTGTATGCGGCCTTGCCGATAAATTGAAAAGGCAGTTAACTGAATTAATTACTTTATGAAACGCTTACTTTAATTAACAGTTCACATAATTTAATTAACACACTTCCTTATTCGCAGTCCACACTGAACTGAACTCGCACCGCTCCTAGCTCCTCTTATGCTCCGCTTACTCGAGGTGTCCTTCTGGAACGCCTTCGAGAACTAACTCATTCCGGAATGTTTTTAGGAGTTCAGAATCTTCTACTCCTGGAAGATTATAAAGAGTAGCAGCTTCCAGACACTCTTTAACAAATTAGTTGTGGAAGATAATTCTCGACCTTTCTCTCCCATAGCCGAGAATTTTCTCACAAACGCCACAACGTTATTAGGAAACTATAAGAAGCGATGAGGCCAGTGGAAGAGTTGTCTTTATTGGGCGGCAGAAGCAATGCCGTTTCATCAGGGATCGTTTGTTGGAACATCAGGGATTTTTTTTTATTAGTGTAGCGTTTATGAAGCACACCATCGAGGCGCCGAGGTAGCGGGTTAGCTACCGACCACTATGGACAACGCTGGTTCACCGTAGATTACTCAGAATCGTAAAAGATAACGTGGAAATTGTTTCACGAATAAAACTGAGGGAGAATATTTATACCACCTCGGTTGCGTGTATAAGTCAACTGCCCGAGGAAGAGTCTTCAGTCTTGAAATATAAGTGCTTTTAAATGTGTTTACAAATGAATACTATGTACTATTTTATGTTAAATAGGTTAGAAGCTAAGAAGAGAGAAGGTTTTTAGTGCAATTGTGCATCAAAAATCAATTTCGTTCCAGAACCCACCAATACCTGGAAATCTTCACAAGTGCAGGACAAGCAATTTTTTTCCTACGCTTAGTCAGACAGTTAACAAGATGTTTCGATGTTTGATGACTTAAGCTAGTGAGGTATCACCCAGACAATCCGACAACATGGCCCCGCTAATTAGGCTCGTCTGACGCGAGCATCGGCTTAAAGATATCGCGGCGGGCATATCCGCTCAGTTCAATTGTTTTGAAACATTTTATTAAAACGGCAACGATCTAGTTTGCTGTGTGATAGGGATTGATGTGTCTTTGTTTCAGGTCGAATTAAAGCAGTGGGAACTGCCGCTGCTTAAAATGCATAATCAGCAATTAACAAGCCTTAATTATTGTAACTCTTCGGTGTTATATGTCCAGGAAACGGCCCTGCCGGAGCTGCTGCAACTGATGTGATTTATGCTGCCGTTCGTTTCATTTTCATGCATCTCGCCAGTCAACAGTCAGTGGTGCACCTAACCAAGACATCAGCAGACAATCAACAGGTGTTGTTTACCGAGCTAGCTTAATTATTACACGTCGTGATGCGCGTTTACTTAAGAAAGGTAGAGAGAGAAAGAGATAGAGGGGGGACGTTTCCGTGAAAAATTAAAAATAAAGCTGATTTCTGTCACGCTTGTAACGTAAAACTGTCATCAATGACTTGAATGTATGTCTCAGCGTGGTCATATTGTTGCGGTTTTACGTTAGTCCGGACTCCCACTCTTATTACACAGCGAGATGGCTACAGTTACAATAATAAAGGAACCCTCCGCGAGACGTTAGTATAAAACAAACAATAATAATTTCCGATCGAAAAAAAACAAAACTACCAGCACCGGCCAGCACCGACGCATTTTACATTTTACATTTTACAAGGGCGCGCGTGAAGGTGTTTATTAATAGTGTACCGAGCAAAACATGACTAAAGACTTAAAATTCTGCCTCGCGCTTGAACGAGACATATTAGCTTTACAATTTATAACATTGCGTTTGAGATAGCGAGCGTATGGATCATCAATTATTGGAGCGAAATAAGTGATTCCCTTATCGGATCGATTTATTTTCGAACCAGAATCGATCAGTCACAAATTCCCCGAGTCGGACTTGCGAGCCATTATTGTGGTAACGGGTCGAATGCTGCTGCTCTTTGATCTGATCGAATAAACAAACGGCCGTCGTGAACTGATTGCGCCGTGTTTGAGACTTTTCTCGTGACAAGTACATTTCTTTAAGAGGTGATGACGAACTGACTCATCGTGGATATTTTCAACAAATTCGATAACCCACTTCAGGATATGATGACACAATGAAGCCGAATAATTATCGCGGTAACAAGACTTTTGACGAAAAGTGCATGGTATCATGACCTGACTAAATTGATAGTTCCAAGAATTTCTCCCCAAATTACCAATTTACACAAACCAGTGATCAAAAATTATCAAGCAAGACTCACTTTGGGGCGTATCATTCTACCAACACGTTTGGGAGGCGATATTTCGGCACTTAGACCCTCATAACACCAATTAAAAAAGTGGTTTCTTGATAGAGGTATGATGATGGGTCTGATGATGAGTAAAGTGCCGAAACATGTAACCACAAAGAAAGAAAATAGAGCCTCAAATTTATCGAAGTGAAGTCTCTTACACTTATTTGTACTTCTGTCTGCGAGAGTTTTTACGTTTTGCGACGGGAAAAATTTATGGATTGGAAAAAAAACTGGATTGGGTGTCCCTCAGGATTCAATTTTTGCCTCATCAATTTTCTAATTTTACTCTGCTGAGTGGTCTAAGAGAAAAGAGGGGAGAAAAAGTGTCGTTTCTCTGGGAATTACTGGAGGTTTGCTTGAAATGGGTTAAAGCAAATATCGAAATCAAATTTCCAAATAACAAAATGGCGGATCCAATATGGCGGACGTTTTCTATTTAATTACGTTTCATTTTCACCAAACTCCTAATTTTGAGGTTTTCGGGGTTGCTGATTAAAAATCCGATATCAGATTTCCAAAAAACAAAATGACGGATCCAAATATTCATAATTGTGGGGTTTTCGAGGCTGCTGGATTGAAAATCCGATATCAGATTTTCAAAAACCAAAATGGCGGATACAATATGGCGGGCGTCTTTCATTCCGATTTATCGAATTTCACAACACTCATCATGCTGGGGTAACCCGAGGTTGCTGATTAAAAATTAGATATCAGATTTCCAAAAAACAAAATGGCGGATCCAATATGGCGGATGTTTTTCATTTAAATTCGTGCTTTTTAACCAAACTCATAATTTTGGGGTTTTCGAGGTTGCTGATTAAAAATCCAATATTAGATTTAAAAAAAAACAAAATGGCGGATCCAATATGGTGGACGTTTTCCATTTAAATTATTCTCATTTTGACCAAACTCATCATTCTGGGCATTTCGAGGTTGCTGATTCAAAATCTGATATCAGATTTCCAAAAAACAAAATGGCGGATCCAATATGGCGGACGTTTCTCATTTAAACTTATCGTATTTTAACCAAACTCATAATTCTGGAATTTTCGGGGCTGCTTATTGAAACTACGATATCAGATTTCCAAAAAACAAAATAACAGATCCAATATGGCGGACGTTTCTCATTTAAACTTATCGTATTTTCACCAAACTCATAATTCTGGGGCTTTCGGGGTTGTTGATTGAAAATCCGATATCAGACTTTCAAAAAACAAAATGTCGGATCCAATATGGCGGATGTTTTTCATTTAAATTCGTTGCATTTTCACCAAACTCATAATTTTGGGGTTTTGGGGGTTGCTGATTAAAAAAATCCGATATCAAATTTCCAAAAACAAAACGACGGATCCAATATGGCGGACGTTTTTCATTTAAATTCATCGCATTTTTACCAAACTCATCATTCTGGAGACTTCGAGGTTGCTGTTTAAAAATCCGATATCAGATTTCCAAAAAAAACAAAATAGCGGATACAATATGGCTGATTTTTTTCATTTAAACTCATCGAATTTTCACCAAACTCATCATTGGGGGTTTTCGGGGTTGCTGATTAAAATTTAGACATAAGACTTTCAAAAAACAAAATGGCGGATCCAATATGGCGGATTTTTTTCATTTAAACTCATCGCGTGTTCACCAAACTCATTATTCTAGCATTTTCGGGGTTGCTGATTAAAAATCCTATATCAGATTTTCAAAAAACAAAATGACGGATCCAATATGGCGGACGTATTTCATTCTGATTTATAGTATTTTACCAAATTGAGGGGTTGCCGATTAAGAATCTGGTATCAGATTTTCTGTTACTTCCGGAACTACTGAAGCTTTAAACTAATCAGCGGCGCATACGATTTGGTATGCTCCAAGAGTCAATTTTGGGTTGATTAATTTTCAACCTTACTCTGCTAAGAAATTTTAAATTTTAGAGGAAGTGCTGATGCAAGCTTAGACTAATCAGGTAGGATCAAGTTAATAAAGCTAATAAAGGCGATAGGAAAAAGCTAATAATGAAGACAGAAAATTAACAGCGACTTCAAGAAGTATCGTATAGTTATGGAGTTCGGGATCGGTCTTCAGAAAGACATTAAAAGACAACTCCACCCCGAATGATCGTTCGTTTAACAATTAAGACATCTCCTATCTACGATTTTTAAGAAGATTTATGAAGGATAATTTCTCGCATAGGCAAGGATATAAACTATTAATTGTTGATGGTTACTTTTTCAATAAAATATTATACAACGGTCGTTTAAATGGTACACAGAAAATCCATCAAAGTAACATTAAAACCTGGGCAAGTTATATACCTCCCCATAATAATTATCTATAAATAAATTGAACCATAAAACATTAAAACAAGTCGTCATCGCCGGTTTTTAGAAAGGCCGTTTGATTATAATGGACCTGAAAAAACGATAAATAAACAAAAAGGACTTTGAGGATCGTTTGATGTGCTTAATGCAGTACGAGAGATGAGGCGCCAATTTTTACGATCCTCGAATTTGTAGCAGTAAAAGAATAAAGTGACCATCGTAAAGATC